>VDMD01000006.1:0-1289737 GCA_007026445.1 Schizophyllum amplum
AAGTCGGCTGCCGGCTTCTTCATGTTGCGACGCTCCCCGCGCTCGGCAGGGTTCAGCGATTTCGCGCTCATCGAGCCCGTTATGGACTCGATATATGGGGTAGGTCGGCTATCGCCGACCATTGTCTCGTTCAGCATCCGACCAGCGGATGCCGTTTCTTCTCCGGTCAAAGCCGTGAGCGTGGAGGTCGGATCGCTCCGTCCTCCCGACCTCACCCGCGACCCTTCACTCTCCTTCTTCAGGTGAGGGGGTTCGTCCTTCGACCGTTGACGCGACGCGTCCCGGTTTGTTCCGTCACGCGCCGCCACTTCTTCCGATGTGGCTATGGCCGTCTCGGTTTTTGTGAAGCTGCGAAGGTTATACCTTCGCGGCTCCTTCTGCTCGGCTTTCGCCTTCTTTCCCCCGCTCCTCTTCTTGGTCATATTGCTATGTATCCAAGTTTGTCGACGGGAAACTTCGACGCCGAGCTTTTATCAAGCTTGGGAAAATTTTCGTAGTTTGGGTGTGTGTGTGAACGCAACTAAATTGCGATCGGCGGAGTGTTTAAAAAGGTGTAACGAGGCAAGGCCTCGTATAGCTCTATCTCCTTAGATCACACACGTATAAACAGAACCGCAAGATGCAATTCAGTACGTATACGTGATGGTGTGTGACAAGAAGGAAGCTGTCCCAATCGGGACAGCTTCGCACACGTTATACAAAATATAATAAATAATAGTTAAGTCCTTTTGGGGCGCTCCCCCTTACACACATCTATATCGTTGATGGAGGCGCAGCCCCTCATACTCTTCCCTCGACTACGTACTCTCGAGATCAATTCTAGTCTCTATGAGTGGGGGGAATGGCCGCAAGCGGCGTGAGCCGAACCTTTTTAGCGAGGCCACGGTACCCCGTAAATCAGAGATTTCCATGACTTGGTACGTGAGACAGGGAGCAGGTGGAAGGGCCTATGCAGAGGCCTTGACCGCATAAGTAGCAGGCAGTCAGGGTATTGGCAGATTTGTTCATCACTTAATATCATCGATAGAGAGGTTCGACATTTTATTTGCTAACTACTGGTGATACAGTGTAGCTAGCGAGGGTGACGGTACAAGTCGTCAGCGAGCGTTCAAAGAACGGGCGCGCTCGAGAACAACTGTGATGATAGTCAGCACGTGAGGCTCAGGGAGAATAAGAACATACATCTGAACGGCAATCACGTCAACTGCATCGCTAGAGGGCACGAACGCAGTGCCGGGCACGGCTGTATACTGTCTACACGTCTCGTAAAACCTTATTCATCCGGGTCGTGCACCTCGAGAGGGTGATGCACCGATGCACCACGATTGTGGCGGGCCGTCGGCTGGCGGCAATGCCCATGAGAGTAGTGGCATCGTCAACGCAATTGAGGCTGGTGGACACTTTCCGGCGCTTTGGGAATCTTCATAGCGTTGGGCATTGTCGCCCTTGCGGACGATTGGCGTACACGCCAGTGATGACTTCCCTGTGACACGGTAAGCGCACGGGCGAATGAACATCATGTGAAGGCAGGTGACAACGTATGGTTAGGCGCGCTACGCACGCCCAAGGCAACACGGGAGTCCCGATGCGATTGAGACCTTGGGTGGTCCGCTCCCGGCGTGAAGCGCGCAGGAAGATTGAACGTACGAGGTTAAGATGACCACGTACCTAAATCTTCCCGCAGGGCGGCCGGGGGTCTTCCAATGGCATTCCTCTTCGCTGTGCGCGTGAGGGAAGGTCGGACGGGTTGCACAATGACCTCACACACAGATCGTCGGTGATTGTAGACAGCTGCGTTCTGAGGCAGCAGGATGGACGTCATACAGGAAGGGCGAGAGACGGATGTCGCGCTCTGAGCGCCCGTGTAGGTTTACGGCGCGCTACTGTGCATCAGAAGTTAACACGGGAGGTAGTCCGCGCGAGGGGCGGCTGAAAGCGCGGCACGCGAGCGACGTACAATATCGCCTGATCATCGGTTGCCTCAGCTGTGCTTAGGGAGGATGTCGGGCTTGGGGGAACGCCAAAGAGTGGGTGATTTGAATCGTGGGGTTCGTAGTGACATGTAATGGCGTACGAGCGGGAGGCGCGAGAGCGAGCAGGTGGGAGGATGAGGGACGGGACGAGGCGGGCGGATGCGGGCATGCGCCGTCTGCGCCCCCTCGCCCTCACCTGTTCTCTCGCGCTCGCCCGACTCGCTGACCCGGTCTCCCTGGCTTCCCCGGACCCCATCACACAGGCAGCCACCACGGACGCTTTGGCGTGCAGCGTGCGCTGGCTGTCGCATCTCTCGCCCGCTGGCCGGTATTGTGCCTGCCGCGGCGGCGACCTACTCGTCCGAAAGGTGAGCGCGATCTCGCCAGTTGTAACGTCCTCGACGTACCCGTACATAGTCCGAGTCGTGCGAACTTAGGCGCGCGCTCTCCGCGTCTCGTTGGTAATATGCAACCATCGATGCGACATGCACTGGTGTATGCCGTCAGCAGCACGTTTGAGAGCGCGATCACAAGGAGGGCCGAGGTTCCGCTCATTTCTGCGACTGTGGTGCAGAGTGAGGGAGGCCGGGGCGTTGACGTTCGTCGTTGAGACGATGAGGAGGGAAGGCGGTGAGGGAACATGTCTCGGATGAACAATTGCCATAGCGTCTTAGATGCTGGAGGCAAGGGACGTGGGGGATGTGCATGCCATCGTCGCGGCGAGTCCGTCAATGGTTAAGTCAACGCAGAGTCAACGTCAAGAGCGCTCGACCGTCGAGGCGCTGGCGGCGAACCGGGCCGATGTTCGCCGTTGACCCGTCCGTGACGCGTTGACGTCTCTTACATGAACCTGCTATGAACCACCATTATCGTGGCTCCGCGAAAGGCGCCTCTTGTTCTGTATCTTCCCCTTTCGACCTTGCGCACTGCAGATAACAAGATAGATATTCCCGAGGACACCTCCGAGCACAGCAAGAATAAGTAACAGAGCGAATGACCCGCAGGATTGCGAGCGCGCTGGTGCACTGCAGGTACGTGCGACATTCAGCTCGCGCATTAGCCCTCATGCTCATGTCTTACACTGGGGCATAGGGGTCATCTTCGGTGAAGGTTGCGAACGTATGTCGCGTCCGTCGCGTCAGCTCGGCCGGCCGCGCGCTCTATGCCCTCGCCAGCAATCGCGACGCGCGTCCAGTCTGCGATACTTTCCATCAAGCCCCGCCTCACATTCTTTCTCCCTAGATGTCTAGGCGACGCGACCGAGAGCGAGCCGCTCGAGGGCTCACAACACGGAAATTTCGCGGTGGAGAACTTGGTTGATGCTTGGAATATGCTTCGAAATTCAGTGAGAGCAGGGGTAGATACGCGATGCCAACATCCCCTACCCCCACAGGTGCGTCGCGCCGTATATACCCACAATGAGAGTAGTTGATGAGAGCATTGATCGCCAGCTGCGGTCTCCGCGAGTACGGAGGGCGCACGATCACAACACATAGCGGCGAAGCTGCTCGCGCGCCACCGCTCTCGCCTCTGCATGCAGCAGCATGCTGTGCGGCGCTCAACGCCAATCGCTTAGCTGCGCGCTGCCGGCCCGCAGATGCGGCACACTAGGTGACTACTGCCTCTGCTCGATTGCTCCACCCAGTGTGTATGCACCGCGTATCACAGCCACGGCTGCGCGACGCGTTTACTGATCGTGAAGACCTTCCTTGCACCCCCCCTTTTCTACACAAGCAGCGCGAGCGGCTCAAATCTGTGAGGACCTCTCCTTGTTCTACATTGTAATATAACATGCCTACATGCGTTTATATTATACACCTTTCCTTTCTTGTCTCGCTCATTCAGCGTGCGCGATGCATGCGCATGCTGCGTAGGTGATGCACGGTAGTTACTAGCACAAAAAGTATGGAGAAACATTACACATGCAAACTGAGAGCCATCGTCAAGATATCTCATCGCGCCAGCCGCGTCCGGCCAAGTCTCCCGAGGGCCGAGGCCGACGTTCATGGCAGCCATCCTTGCCGCGACCTCTGCGCTGAAAACAATTTCCTCACCCGGAGGGAGGTAGGTCTCATCTCATCAGAAGCTCATAGCAAAGGGAGAACAAGGGTTGGGAAGCGCGCCTGCAGCTGCAGACCGCGTACTCACGGATGTGTGTCCCTGTGGTGTCCCATGTCGGTGTCCCGCGACACGACAGACTGACGTGGCAGCGTCGCCCAAAAAGGAAATGGACCAAGTTCACCTTCACTCCAGAGCTTTCCCTACTCTTGTGGCTGTGCACCACGTGAAAGCTCAAAAAGGAAATGGACCAAGTTGCACATCTCAGTGAATAGCCAAACCAAAGGTTCGGCAATCACGGATTACCCGGCGAACAACTGGTTCCGTTCACCAATCAGGGACTCACCTCCATCATCGCTCATTGCCCAATCAGTCACTTCAACCGCATTGACCGCTCTTCCATTGACGACTTCCACTTCTTTGAGCCACGCGGATATAGGAGCAGCCTGCAGGACCGGAGCATATTGTCGCATCCCACTATCTGCGCCATGGCTGGTCGAATTGGCTCATTACATACACTCAAGTTACACTTTTACTACTCGCAGGACCTCCACATCTTTCTTGCACCGGGCGCTCAGTGCCTGCGCTCGCTCGACTTGGCCATCACGGTGCTCGCCGACCCCGTCGACGCATATGCGCTGGAAGGCTTACGATATTTGAGGATCCGGAAGCAGTCGATGGCGTTTGCGGGTGCACTCGTGGGCTCTCCCCACATAGAGGAGATCGATGTGTTGGAGGCCACCATCGCCGACTCTGATGCCCTTGCGCAGCTGATGAACAAGATACATGGGAACTGCCAGCCCGATGTTCTGCGTCGCGTACGCATACACGAAAGGCTCGAAAAGGATGTACAGACCTGGCACGTCACGCGGCGCCATCTCGCCGCGCTCATGTCCTTCCACGGCTTGGTCGAGGTTGACATCTGCACCACAGGCGAGCTATCCATGACAGACGTCGATTGGGCCGCGGTCGTCCCTCAGTGGTGCAGCCTGCGTGTTTTCAAGGTCAAGCAAGCCTTCAGCCGTCGCGGGGATATCGGACCCACGCCTGCCACGGTGAAAGCGCCCCCGCCGGACGCAACGCTGGGCGCTCTGATAACATTTGCCACCCATTGTCCTGAGCTCGAAGAGCTTGCTCTTCAGCTGCACGCGACGACTATCCCGACGCTAGTAGGACCTCAGCTCACGCTGTCCCAGAACCGCCTGTACGAGCTGGATATAGGCCGTGACTGTGGCATCCACGGGATGTCCACGCTCGTTTTTGATTTCCTTCACTCCCTCTTCCCCTCCCTGCGAACCATCAAGGTGGACCCGAAGCCTGACGACTACAGTAACTGGGGCCTTGTTCAATGGCAGGCGCGGATGGCTTAAGTGTATATTATATCCTCGCATGCGGCTCAGCGAAGGTAAGCAACGCGTCTTTAGCAGCGGTCGTCGGCACAGACGCTCATCGTTGTTTTCAGTCATGACAGTCACGATTCCATCTTATATCTATATCCGTGGCGCAGCGCGCCCGTCTCAATCTCCCGATTTACTGGACTTCGCGGGCGAGTCCTTGAAGGTCCTTGATTTTGTTATATCGTAACCTAAGTTGAACGTACAAGACAATTTTCTGCGTTCGTCGACCTTGTGAGGAGACCACGCATGGAAGACAAGTGTCTCTCGCATACTTGAACGGTCATGTTATCGATCTTTGAAGGCACAGCGCCCGGAGACCTCCAGCTGGACCGTGACCTTTCGATGATCGATGTCGATGATGCATGAGACCTCAGGCTTCTCCGGCTTTGAAGGTTGCCATACCGGCTCGGACAGTGACAGCCGCTCGCCAATCCGGATGACAAACCACAGAGTGTATACAGAGTACAAGTATATAAAGGATAGAACGATACATCCAGCGAGACGAGGAGAGCGTGCAAAAGGAGAGGAGGACACAGACCGCAAAGACCAGCACAGGACCGAAAATCTCGGAGACGCAGGGGCGTATGTACTGGGTGAGCATCGTACGTAGGTAAGAGAAGGAGAAGGAAAGGAAAAGAGAAAAAGAAGACGGAGTAAAGCAGCATAGGGCGCCGCGAAACAAGCGCTGGGTAGCCAAAAAAGGGGGGATATCGACATGGAAGAAGCGGCGAAGCGAAGGAGGTGAGGGATATGTTACGCAAGCGCCTGGCACACGGGGGCGTTAAAGATGTAATAAGATTAGAGAGACATCCAGACATCCAATATCCGTCCAGACGTCCATCCATCCGGCCAGCAAGAGAGCGAGGAGAGAGCGCTTAGCACGATGTCTCATCGCTTGGCAAAGACCTTCTTGAGCAGGCCGAGCACCTTGGGCACGTTGAGCTGTACGTATTCGAGGTCCAGGAGGTGCTTGTTGTCTTTTTGCTGGAATGGAGGTTAGCGAGCGAACCATTGCATGGTAAAGTGGAGCGGACCTTCTCTAACAAGTCGTCGATCTTCAAGTCCATCTCGAGGATCGCCTTCTCCCGGCCCTTGTAGTGAAGCGCAATGATGAACGTCCCAGGCGTCGGCGACGTGATGTTGAAGTAGATGTTCGGCCGCCTAGCAAACAATATCAGCACAAGGCCGTCTCCACAACATCAAGCAGCCCTCACCGATTGTCCGGCACATTGCTCTCCACGATGATGCCCTCCTTCTCCAGCTGCGCATGCGTGAACCTATACGGCCCCAGCACCACCGGCTTCGTCGGCTTCTTCTCCTTCCCGCCGACAGTCACCACGCCCACACCCGTCGACGCGCCCTTGTCCTTCGTCGCTGTGAGCCGCACGTTCTGCAGGTACGCCTTGTACTGCTCGAGTTGGCTGCGCATGTAGTTATTGTGGTCGCAGATCGTCTTGTACACGGCCTCCAGGCTCTTCGTCTCCAGCACGACCTTCTCCCGCAGGTTGCCGAGGTGCACGAGCTCCGCGGCGACCTCGTCCTGCATGAGCTTGTACCCGTCCGAGGAGTCGATGACGCGCTGCTCCTCGAGCTCGCGCAGCATCTCCTTCACCTTGATGCCCTTGCGCACCAGAGTTGCGTCCTTAGTCGTGGCCGCGCGCTCGGCGATCGCCGCGAGGTTGTACGGGCGCTTCTCCGCGGCGTGGGGTATGGAGCGGAGGAGGTGGACGAAGATTGACTTGGCCTCCATGTACAACATGTCGCTTGAGGAGACCGAGTCCATGAGAGCGCTTTGGATGTCCTGCACTGGCGTCTCCCATCGACTGTACAAGGACAGCTCGATCGTGCGGTTCTCCTTTCGAGGAACTTGTGGCGGGGCAGGGCCTAGCTCGTCCGTCAGGATACGTAGGTGTTGCTTGTCGTTAGGAGACTGCCGCTAGCGTGAGTTGCGTGGCACACGGCAAGCCGGCTATATAATAACGTACCAGCGTCTCGATGTGCTGCAAGATCAGCGAGTGCGTGTTATACAGCTCATTCAACGTGATGTGGATCATCAGATCCTTCTTCGACAGCGCCATGTACTGGTCCATCTGAGCAGCAGATGAGTACGGCAGATAGACAATGGCTTTTGAGACGCACCTCCAAAGTATCGTAGAAGTCGCCAACCTCGCAGAGGTTGTTCAGGAACTGGTTGATCCTCGCTTTGTTGTTCTCGACAAAGGGGTTCAGGGTGATCATGTACGCCTCCTTCGCATACGAGGGCTTGTTAGCGAGGTTCTGCAGCATTTTCGCGATCAGCGTCAATGTCCGCCTGGGGTGCTTCGCGGGAACGCCCTCGACGAGCATGTACGCCTGGGGTGTCACGATGGCGGGGTTGATGAAGCGCAGGAAGAAGAACCCGCCGATGAGGGAACAGATGGCGTAGTCCGTCGCCTCTGGGTACTTGCGCTGGAACTAATGGTCACAATCGGCACAGCGCACGAAGAGACATCACATACACGAGTTAGACTACGGATCTGCTTGCAGATCCACCGGATGCCATACGGCACGCTCTCCATGCTCTCGATGATGGTGACGAGGAAGCTGTTCGCTATTTCCATGAGCATGGTCAGGCGCGGCGCGATGATGGCCTGCACGTCGGGGTTCTCGTTGGCGACTTCTGGGGGGACGCCGCGAGGGAGGTTGGGCGGCAGCGAGCCAGTCTCCTCCTCGATCTGGTTGATCATCTGCTCGTACACCTTGACAGGGTTAATCTCGAGGTTGAGGTCCTTGTGCTCGATGAGGCTGTTGATGCGCTCGGCGAGGACGCTCTTGAGGTAGGACTGACCGGGCCCACGGCGGGTATAGGTGGTCATCATGCGCGAGACGGGCGTGTTGGCGCGGAGGAGAGAGCCAAACTCGGTCGCAGTCTCAAACTGGGCGGAGAGGACGGACTGAAACATGGTGAGGAGGAGGTGCTCCTCGCGGCTCTCGTACTGGTTCCCGTAGAGTGTAAACATGACGGTCTGGAGGAGGGTATCGATCTCGGAGAGGCTGACGAGGCGGCAGAGGGAGGCGACGTGGCGCGGCTCGGACTGCAGGAGGAAGAATAGATTGGAGTATTGCTGCATCTTGCGGTCGTCGGGGTATTGGCCTTCGGTGGGATCGACCTCTTCTAGCGTGCGCTCGACCTCGCGTTGCTGAGAGGGATGAGTATTGGCTCATTTACGAAGGGCGGGCGGACAGACCTCGTCCAGTGCCATTCGGTTTTGGATGAGCAATGCGATGCGCGAGTCGAGATATCGCACGTCGCGCTCCAAGACAAAGTTCTTCTTGGACTGCGCTGATATCTTGCCCTTGAGGTCCCTCAACCGTTTCTGAGCTAGGCGGGAGTCAGATCGGGCGAGAATGCTTAAAGACACTGCGGCGTACCGCGGGCGAGATCGTCCTCGACGTCGACGTCTTGCTCAGCAGCCATGCTGAACAAGGCGGTGACGCTGTAGCGGTTGGTGTTGCGGTTGGTATGCCTGCGCGAGGACATGCTGGGCGAGCTGGGTTCGGGGTACGACATGATGTTCGTTCAAAGGGCGTCGCGGGCGTCGCTGTGTCACGGAGCAGATGGTGGCGGGTGGGTGAGATGGGCAGCGCCGGGGATTCCGCCAGCGTCTGTGGTGACGGGGAAAAAGGAGATAAAGGAAAGTCTGATACTGGGAAGAAGAAAGCTGGAGAAATCCAAACGCCTGACGGACGACCAGGACAACCTTGTGAACTCCGTGATTCCCTTTTTAGGCTTCTTTTGATATCAACCGTTGTCGCGACTCGGTGGTCGACCGTTGCCAGCGCGTCCTTGCGGTCGTGGCCTGGCCGTGGCTTGTGGTTCCCATTCCAACTAATATCCGCAGTGTATAGATACAGTATTACGGTCGTCAGCCGTTCATCTAAAGTCACAAAAATCTTGAGATAGCGATCCCAGCTGAAGATACTCTCCGCCGCCAACAATTTTGTGCAGTCTTCGACGCTCGGCTAAGTCGCAAAATCACTGCGAAGTGTTGCCCTCAAGTTCTAGCATAGCGCCCAAACTTAGAAGAAGGCGACCGCCGACCGCAACACATGCCGAGCCGCAGAACTTCAACCGTCACGTGCACTTGAGGGCAGGCCAAAGCGCGACTTGAGATCGGGTGCCGGTCCGCGGTGCGCCATCGCACTTGACTCTGTTCAACATTGAACACCACTTGAACAGACGCGCTCATCATGTCTTCGACCACCGTTGAGTCTGACACGCGGCAGTCCAGCGTATTTGACGATGTTCCTCCGACTCCTGCCGCTCCAAGCAGCACAGCACCCTCTTCCCCAGGCCCGTCGCGTCGCGAGACGCCAGACGACGAGAGCGAGCCCGAGGACAAGGGTCAAGATGACAAGGTCCGCACATTGCTTCCGCTAAAAGCCAGGCTCTCCTAACACTGCCTTATAGTCTTCCGCATCCGACGCCGATCATAGCTTGGTAAGGCGCTGAGGCGCACTGGCCAACAAGACCTACGACTCATCGCACTCTTACAGGATCCCGTCATGGAGGAGCGCTTGCAGAAGCTAGAGCTCATGCTCAAGAAGGCGAACGCGTATACCACCATCCTCCAGCGATCCATTGCGCCGGCTTCTCCTGCACCTGCACCTGCGACGACGAAGTCCAAGAGGAAGGCCGCGCCCAAAAAGGGGCGTGGTAAGCGTGCTAGGGTGGTCGAGGAAGATGAAGAGGATGAGGACGCGCCAGCAAAGAAACGGAAGACAGATGGGGACGACAAGGCGGGCGAGCAGACCACGGAAGCCCTATTCAGTGCGCGCGCGCCTATAGCGCAGCCCGCCCTGATCACTGGTGCGACCATGAAAGACTACCAGCTGGAGGGTCTGCGATGGATGGTTGGCCTCGACAGCAACGGCGTGTCTGGCATTCTTGGTGCGTTACTCGTTATGCTATATCACTTGTACTCATCTAAGCTTCTACAGCCGACGAAATGGGTCTGGGCAAGGTATGTGCATGATGCCAAACTGTGGCACTATGCCGACTGACGACGCAACAGACTTTGCAGACAATTGCATTCAACGCGTACATACGCGAGCTCAAGCACTCGAAGCACTTCCTCATCGTCTGCCCTCTGAGCGTCCTGCACAATTGGGTGTCGGAGTTCGAGAAGTTCGCCCCGTCGGTAAGCGTATTCCCCATTCTATATCAGCATAATGCTCAGTGCGGCCAGATTCCCGTATGCATGTACCACGGTACCGTCGATGAGCGCGCAGAGCTCCGACGCACCATCATGGCGCCTATAGGCAAGAAGGAGAAGCCCGCGAAGAAGCCTGCGCCCAAGGCCTCAAAGAAGGCATTCAAATCCTCAGAGGCGGTCTCCCAGTCCTCGAAGAAGGCGCCCAAGAATGCGAAGAAGACCGCGGCCAAGCCCAGGGCGCGCAGGAGCGGGCGGTTGAGCAAGATGGATGTCGACGAGGAAGAAGAACAAGAGGAGGCAGTCGAAGAGCCATCTGAGGCCAGCGATGAGGAGGCCAGCGACAACGAAGAGGCAGACCCGGAGTACGTTGACGATGATGATGGCACCAAGCCCAAGAAGGCCAAGCGGGGTGCGGCGCAGGTCGACGGGCTGCAGAAGACGTCAGGCATTGACCCGGCAAAACTGGCGGATAAGGATGACTTCGAAGACGATGGCGACGATGCGGGCGACTTTCCGGTTGTGATAACCACGTATGAGATGATCATTCGGGACGCGGCGCATTTGGCGGATTACGACTGGGGGTATATCATTGGTGAGTCGCCCGGTAGTAAACCAGTTCCATAGCTGACGCGGAGATCGTAGTCGATGAAGGTCATCGGCTCAAGAACATTGACTGCAAGCTGATGCGGGAGATCAAGAGGTACCATACGGCCCATCGCATGATTTTGACCGGCACACCGTTGCATGTGAGCATGCGTTTTCTTTGCGCTTACTCATTCCTTATGTTCTCCAGAATAACCTTTCCGAGCTGTGGGCCCTCCTCAACTTTGTTCTGCCCGATATCTTCCAGGACCTTGAGTCCTTCCAGGAATGGTATGCCACATATCTTTACACATGGGCTTTTTTGGTCTGACCATCGCTCAAGGTTCAATATCCCGTACATCCAAGAGAGCTTAGGCACCGAGCGCTCTAGCAAGATCATCAACGACCTGCACGCCCTGCTCAAGCCCTTCCTCCTCCGCCGGCTCAAGTCTGACGTCGAGACAAACCTGCCGCCTAAGAAGGAGTACGTGCTCAACGCCCCGCTCAGTATCCAGCAGCGCGAGACCTACGACCACATAGTAAACGGGACGCTGCGCACGCATTTGTTCGGCAAGGAGAAGGAGACGAAGAAGAAGATGACGGAGGCTGAGGCGCACGAGCCGCGGAAGCTTAGGAATAAGGGCAGGACTAAGGGGAGGTACAACGTCGATGGCGACGACGACGAGTACTTTGACAACCTCGAGAATGGGAGGTTGGACGGTCGGGGGCTGAAGCGCGTAGAGCAGAAAGAGAAGACGGCGGCGGAGCTCGGGGAGGAGTATCAGCGGCAAGCTCTTGGTACGCTTGCTCTCTTTTTGCATACCTGGGCCGCATGTTAACGCCCTGTGCAGCGAAGAAGTTCCGCAATTTGAGTTTGCAGAACACGGTGATGCAGCTGCGCAAGGTGTGCTCGCACCCGTTCCTGTTCGACTGGCCGCTGGACGCGGAGACGCACCAGCCGGTGCTCGACGAGACGCTGGTCCACGCGAGCGGGAAGATGATGGTGCTGGAGCGACTGCTTGACGAACTGTTCCGCGGGAAGCACAAGGTGCTGCTGTTCAGTCAGTTTACGAAGATGCTGGATATCATCGAGGTGAGATAGCTTATCCTTCTCCGCCTTGTCCTCTAAATTGTTCTTCTTGGGTGACCTTGCTAATCATAATGCGTAGGACTGGGCGACGGAGTTTAAGGGCTGGAACATCTGCCGTATTGACGGCTCGACGCCGCCTCTTGAGCGCCGCTCAGAGATGGATAGGTTCCAGACCGGGGGCGACGCGGAGGATGCGCCGTGCTTGTTCCTTCTCAGCACGCGTGCGGGCGGATTGGGCATCAACCTTACCGCGGCGGATACTGTCATCTTCTATGATCAGGATTGGGTTCGTTCATTTTTTGCTGACCTTCCAGACTGCCGACTAAGGTACCTTTTCAGAATCCCCAAATGGACGCGCAAGCCCAGGACCGCGCGCACCGCATCGGACAGACCCGCCCCGTGCTCATCTTCCGTCTCGTCAGCGCGCACACTGTGGAGACCAAGATCATGCAACGCGCGACTGAGAAGCGCAAGCTCGAGGCGCTTGTCATCGCCAAGGGGCGCTTTAAGGCGCCCACCGCGGCCGCGCGCGCGGCGACCATGGCGGAGATGGCCACGGCGCTGCTGCAGCTGGAGGGCGAGAAGATCAACGTCGTCGCGGATACGCATGAGGGACGCAAGGGCGTGCTGAGCGACGCGGACTTGGAGATGCTGCTGGACCGGAGCCCAGCTGCGTTTACGAATCGGCAGAGGGGGTGGACGTCGGCGACAGGCACTGGAAAGGCGGATGGGAGTGCGGCGTTTGCGGTGTACGATGCGCCGGCGACGGACAGCACGAACGATGCGTTGACGAATTTGTTTGGGGAGCAGCCAGTGGAGTGATGGATGGAGGACAAGATGTATCTATTTGCTGTCATGCTTGCGTTGATTGTCGTCGTGTGTTTTCTTGGTTCGGCAGCTTTGTGTGTCAGGAGGCGGCCATTTTTTTCTTGCGATTATCCGACCTAATAGTAATATAGTTCTTGCCTTGAGCCAACTCTATGGTCGTCTCTCGCGAGCCAACCCTTGCTCCCTTGTCTCTGGCCTTGCACCTGCCTTGCACTGCAATCATCTGTTGGCTTCCGGTAGGCTGCAGTGTCCTCGGCCCGGAGGTCCGCATCCCGGGTTCTCGTCCGGTTCCGAAGCTTTCAACCTGCTCTTGCCCCTCATGATCATCATGACACGTCGCAGCTCTATACCACTGGACGACGATTCAATCCAGCTTGTACTATGCTACCTGCCTGACTTTTCGTCACTCCAATCAGCTTTGCTCTCGTGTCGAGCAATCTATCGGGTGTGGCGCGCGTATCCTGTGCAGGCGCGTAAACGCAATGGCAAGGCCAAAATGCGTTGCTGACGCGCAATGATCTTCGAAGATAGAGTATGCTATCGCTGCAAACATTGTCGGCGGCGCCTTACCGCAAGCTCTGAGGCTAACACGTTAGTCTCCCCAGGCAGACGTTCGTAGAACGTCTGCTGCTAGTCGCGCCCGGATCATAGGACTGCCCGCATTTGATGTCACATGACATTTTCCGCGCTTTAACCTTCCCTTTATGTCCTGATATCCGGTCGGACCTCCGGTGCGAGTGCTTGCGACCGCGCGCGCCGGCGCGTTCGCGTTGATGTCTCCTCTGCTCGTGAATCGTCTGCCATGGCCTCAGGCCTCAGTGTCCATAAAATTCGATCGAAAGCTAGTCTCTACTGAAGAACTGATTGTGGATGCATTCTACTCTATAAGCATTGTTTGACCTATTTAACCACCTCTCCTCACTTGTGCCCTAGTGTTGTGCAGGGCAGGGTAAGGCAGGGTTTTGAGGGCTTGGGCAGGGCTTCATGGGGCAGGGTACCAGTCTGAGCTGAGCCCCAGCCCTCTACCCTCTTCTGCCCTGGCCCTCCATTGCCCGGGGCAGGGCAGCGGGCCGGCGAGGGCTTTTCGGCATTTGCCAGTGCGGCATAATACTCATTCTGCCAGCAGTGGACTTGTTAGTTTTGGAGAAGATGCAAGTCCACATCATCACCAACGAACCGAGACCGACGAGTGGCTCGAGAATATGATTGAGGAGCTAGAGACACGGGAGCTCGTGCCGCACGAGCAGCGAAACGACAAACGCCACATAGTATCTATGCGTGGTCCCTTCCGAGTCCTTTGTTCGAACTTCAACCCTCCCCTTGACTTCGCGCGTAATCCTAACAGCAAGGACATGCTCTTATGTCCATCTAGGCGTGCCGACAGCATCAGTTCACGCACGTACGCATTTTCGCCAATCCGAATGGTGCTATTGTTATTGTGTGACTCCTCGACATCGGGTTTCTTACCAAGAGATATATTCTACAACATTCCGTTCGACAAAGACGAGCCAATAATTCTTGGAGACATGTTCCACAGGCGTCGACGAGGGGAGGAGGCGGACGATCAAACGTAGCGGGCCAGCCGCCGCTGCGTCGCGTGAGTCGCGCATCGGCCCACCGGGGCGCTGGCATTCGCACCGATGATCCGCCGGATATGACTACATATAAGGGAAGTTAAAGCGCGGGAAACGTCAGGTGACTTAAAATGCGGGCACTCCGGTTATCGGGGCGCGACATGAAGCAGACTACTAACACGTTACTCGAGTTTAAACATATGTTTACTCAAGTCTAATCAGGCCTCACGTCCACGGCCTCCGGGCCCCTTCATCCCGCCGACGGTCTGCTCGCCCTCGCGAGTTTCATGGCCAGTCTCCCTTTCCGTCGGCGACGTCACGACCTTTCACGATCTGTGCGCCACCCTCGGCGGTTCGCGGCCCGCTCCGCCCTTTTCGTGACTCGAGTCTCGGTCCCTTCTCCTATTTATTTTCGATCCTTTCCGATCTTATATAAAACTGGAGGGCGCGAGATCGGTCAGCTTACCTTTCTGACCTCTCGTGTCCTTCGGTAAGCTACCTACCTACTTCGTCGTGAGGGTCCCTTTCTGACCTCTCGTGTCTCTAGTCAGCTCGTCGAGTTTCGTGTCACCCGCCCTCCGTCTCCCTATTGTACACTGTATTGTAGTCACGTCTAGCGTACCACGACTCAATACGTATTTTTCGGGCTCTGCCGCTGTGTTCAGGGCAGAGCCGCGTTGGCCTAAACCCGCGTGTGGACTCGACGAGTTGATGGAGAGCCTGATTAGGAAATGTTGGCAACGGATCGCTTGCATGTGGACTCTTACGCGGAACACCACGGGCCTGTCAAGATCTCTGCCTGGGAAGCCAAACTCTTGACTGCGTTCGCGGAGAAAGTCACCAAACTAGAAGTCATATTCAGCAGGAGGTGAGTGTCCATTAGTATCGTGCTCTCCTTCCAACGCGCCTTTGTATTGCCCGCCCGTCTCGGTGCTATCCTTCGTGACACTATCTTCAATAATACTCGTAACGTCGCAGGCATAAATCCCGCCGGGACCCGACTTCTCAGCTCACTCACAACGAGTCTTGTCGCTTTCAACGAGCGATATACCGCCTTCTCGTCTTCTGCAAATCACGGCGTGAACGACCGTCTTAAATACAAGCATACTGAGGAATGGGATGGCGAGGCTGTTGCGGAGGTATGCCTTCCTCTTCTGTCACAAATTCGGTCCCTCACGCAGTGATCTCGTACAAGGCTCGTCAGCAACGCTATGTGTTCCTAGAGCAATACAGTACCGACGGCCTACGTGAGATCTATATGGTGGTGCAATTCTTGCAGAAATTGCACGACAGTCTCTTCGAGGTGTCTGATCCGGACCTCGGCGTGACCAGGGGTGAGTTAGCTATCACGCCTCGTGAGAGTTCACACTGACTTTCAAGATGAAGAGGACTTCGACGATTTCTCGCTGGCTTGCGGTCCCATTGCCTACTTGGAATGCTACGAGGAACATAATTTCTCTCCTTTAGAAGGATGGTCTAGGGCCTTCAACTGGGAGATGTTTGCTGGATTCTTGAGCCATCCACTGAAGCGGATCATGGACGCTCGCAAGGTAAGGAATATCGCTTATATTCCAGCACTTGTATACTGACGCTGTCCTTGAGATCGTGCTCGAGGACGATGACTGGAAAGTCATTCTGGACAATGTTCCGAGCGATGGGCAAGCCACTTGCGACAGATGCCACACTATGAAGGGGTTCGAACTGTACGATGAAAACAGTACGTTCATGCATCCTATCTTACTTTTCAGTTTACCTTCCTCATGGCAGACTACGAAAACCTATGGATTAGCCCTCTTATGGCGAAGTTTGTGCTACCCAGGTTATTCAAGGTAGCCTTTCCGCCTGGCATTGACGCCAAGGCTAATCATGTTATGTAGGGCGAACTGCTTCGACATTGCACGGAAGGAGCTTTAATCGCAGCATATTTCTGGTCGTTGCGCTTCAGCTACGCCGACTTTTTGGATGAAATTTTCGCCTACTCGACGCCGATACCGCCTGCGAGGAAGGAGCAACACAAGTTAAGTCTGGACGACCCGGGGCTGGCTGACACGGCAGGTACCGATATCGATGCAGGAAGCTCCAGTGACATCCCTCCCGCACATTATCCTAACCCGACTAGCGCAGCGGCGCAGGCAAGATATACCACAGGGTCTTATACGGCAGGGCCTTGGGACGGGCTCACGACATCGAACGCTTTATGTGCCGACTGTATTCAGGGATTTGTCATCGAATTATTGCCTCAGTGGTGGGTCGATCGAAGGCGGAAAGGTGCATCTCTTCCCTGCGTCGTTGTGATAAGGCTGCTGATCAGCATTTGCAGGAGGTGCTACTATTCCTGAAGATAAATGTTGCTACGGGTGGAATTGCAGCACAATGACGCGCGATCCCTCGCACGCCATGGAGCTCAACGTAAGTCGTGCTCACGTCTTATTCTGTTTCCCTTTCGATTCTGCGTACTGACGAGCTGTGCATAGCATTTCTGCAAGCCGAGTGGCAGCGAAAGTGCTTAGTTGGCTGTCCTCTTGATTGACGCAAGAGAAGTGTTAGAATTCTTGAATACTCGCATTGTGGACCCCCAAAGCGGTTGGCTGGTCTCCCGTGACAAATTTCCAGCGCTCATGGGCGCATTGAGCTCGCAACCTATGTATGTAGGAGGTAGATTTATAAAGCTAGAGCACTGGTGAATAGTATAGACGAAAAGCTAACTATCTGGCCCTGGCTTTAGCGCTCAGTTTCCTCTCGCTCACTAGCCCGCCTCCTCCGCGCATTCTCCCTCAAGATGGCCACATACTCGCTATCCAGCCTCTCCTTCGCCTCCGGACTATCTTCCACCTTCCAGGCGTCCGGGTTCTTCAGTTTGAACCCCAGCTGTCGCTTCACCTTCGCCACATATCCGACCTCGCTCACGCTCCTCGACACGCGGTCCATATGCCGCCGCTCCTCGCTCATCTTGTCCCACATTGGCGGCGGCGGCTTGGACGCGCGACGACGGAGCGTGCGGTTGAGCACCTCGCCTGCGCGCTCGCGACGTCGCTCGCGGGCCTTGTTCGCGTGCTTAGCCCCGCGCGCGCGCTTGATCTGGGCCATGAGTTCGGGCGAGACGGACGTCGAGGCGCGCTTCTCGTCGAGCCTGAAGGTCTGCCTAATGTTATGTTGCGTCAATGTGATGGGTTGCTCTGCAGCTCGCGTCAGGGGTATAGTCCGTTATGATATCAAGGATCACGCGCACCCCATTGCTTGCTGGCATTCCCGGAGTATATAGGATCCATTTGAGCTCCAGGATTCAGTTCAAGCGCGCCGAGCTCGAGCTCCTGCTCGCGATGTATGTCACGGCGCAGCTCATCCATTTCTTCCATAAGAAGGTGACGGCGTTCGCGCGCGGCCCGGCGGAAGCGTAGCATGCCCGAGATATTGACGGGCTGCGGCTTGAGGCGGGGCAAGGGCTTGTTGAAATAAGATGGACGTATGAAGCCGCCGGTGAGCCATGGACGCTTCCGTTGGCTTTCCTCGATGTCGGACTGAATTTTTTGGTCAATATCGATCGCACGTATTCAGAGCACTAGGTGTACGCACCAAAGCATACTCCTCCTGTAGTCTCCATAGCCGTTGCTTATTCTTGTAGGCGAGCTGCCTATCCCAGCGTTGCAGCACCGCGCGGAGATGTTCATCACCATCGTGCGCACGCTTGAGCGTATCAAGCCACTACAGACAACTGAGCACGAAGAGAACAAGACGTAAAGGATATGCGTACCTTGTAGCCTGTTTGCAGCGTCGCCCTCGTTCTCCGTACGCCCACATGAGCGCGGTTCTGGTCGGCTAGTCGACGAACGCGTTGTCTGATCTTTCCTTGACGTGGCAGCGCTGTCAGCCCTATGATTTTGCACGCTGTGCGTTGCACCTACATCCTCAGTTGGCGCATACCGGATGAGACCTCTGTACCAGGACCAGAGAGTAGGAATGCGATGTGCGGAGAGTTTGAAGTAAGGTACTGTTGGCCTAAGCCGGCGGAGGGGTGATACGAGAGTCGCTAGATTGGCGCGGAATGCCAACGACTGGGGAGATGGTTGAAGGGCGTCCATGGGAGTCGACGGTTTATTGCTGCGACACCTTGCAAGTGGCAATCAAGGACAGCGTCGGAACGTTTCCAATACCGGAAGAATTATCCAGAGCTATTCCAGAGACACGAACCCCAGCATTATTGGCTTGAGAGAAATGAGCGAATGGTTGGTTGAGAGCCGCTCGACGACGGACTCAGACTGGGGCATCGAACCGGACCGGAGCTCCCCGGGCCGAGATTGTTCTTGTTCTCCTCAAGCGCCCAACTGTTCCTGGCCGCCATGTTGGCTGACCGATCGTGACTTGAATGGCGAATCCGGGTTGGCCTCAACTTGTCATTGCCCCCCGCCTTGAGCGCTTGAGCCACTTCCAGCGCCGTCGTGGCCGCTGAGGACAGACATTGCACTACATACTTGACTCTGTCAGTCCGGTCGACCTTGGCAGCTGAGCAATTGTCATGGTCAACTTCCATTGCTCTCCGTTCTTTCTTCTGTCACTCTCTTTGCTATTGCTTTGCGGTAGAGCGTCTGCCTATGTGCCTGCTACAGGTGAGTTCAACGCACTTCGATCGCCTCCCCCATTCATCCCCTCCTTCAACTCATGTCGCCTCCTCCTGCGTGCACTGAATGATGTCTGCTGATCTTCAGCCACCGATGACACGACCTCTGCCGCTGCCGCTGGCTTGAACACATCGGATATCGGGTCGTCTCTGACCTTGCGGTGGCCCCAGCAAGGGTACGCTCCTTTCACACCGAATCCTAGAAACTGACAGAAATGAACGGTGTCATAGGTCTCTTGCCGTGCCAGTCTCGTACTATCTAGCTGGCTTTCAGAGCAGTGGACTCGGGCAGGTGAAATGTATCTTGTTTTTCGTAGCTGCAGGTCGTACTGAAGTGTCGTCCAGGGTGCATTTATAAACCTCGCGGAGGCTGATCTGACGGTTGATACACCGGCGAGTGCGTTGATGCTTTCTTGCCAGACCGAGTGTCTGCCCAAAGCTCACGGCTCACATCAGCCAAGACACCCTGGATTGCCTTCGTCTCTTGCGATTCGGATTCTCCTGCTACATTCACGGATATCGACATTTTTGCCTTGGCTAAGAGTAAGGGCGCGGTGGCTGGTGTACGTCTGCTTTCCTTGCTGTCTCGCGCGTTTCAACCTCAGAGTATCTGCAGCTCCTGTACACGGATAAGTCTAGCGTGTGCATCTTGAACGAGGACTACGCTGGGCAGCAACCCTTCGACATCTTTACCACACAGAGCCGTACTTCAGCCCAGCTTGTCAAGACGCGCTTCGATACCTCTGACGCGGCTAGCTACGATGCGCAAAAGCTTGACGACGCCTACGATGACTTTGAGGAGGCGATCTCCACGGGTTACTATATGGACTATCCAGGATACCTTTACGCGGAGCTTAAGGCATACAACAGTTCATCTGCGGATCCAAGGGTCTGGACGAGCACGATGACGGCTTTGCCTACTGAGACTTCCGGATCCGGAAGTTCCTCGACAGTACGATTGAGCTCTACGGCGACGGCAAGCGGGGATGCCCAGGACAGCATCTCCTCCAGTGACAATGGCGCTGCGAGTGGGGGTTTGTACTGGATTGGGTGGTAAGGAGGATTCACCTTTGTTGTTGAACGATATCGCTAAGTGTGGACGCATAGGTCGAGCCCCATGCTTCTTGGGATTCTTCTCTCTTTATCGTTTTGAGGGGGTCCACGTCGCCTTTAATTCGCGTCATCAAAGGGATGTGAGGATACTGGGATAGGGTATGCCGCTGCGATTTTGGAAATAAGTATATTCATCGATATCATCCTGGGGTGACAAAATAGTTGACGGCGAATGAGTCAAACCAGAGTCTGCCATGCTGTGTACCTAATCTTTGAGACCACTTGAGATTAATTGCAGCGGACGGGCGTTGAGGCAGCGAACCTCAACATTGCTCGCGTGGAGGTGTGAACGGCCTTTCGGTCCGAGCGGAAGCAAATGCAGACTTGATCGCAACGCGTTGGGGAGGTCGGGACTGGCGCTGGCACAGCTTCCAGTCAGTCTTCAGTTTCAAAAGACCGCTCCTCAATCGCTCCTTGCTTCCTCCATCCATCACGCTCCCTGATATGTTCTGCTTCAGATTTGGTAGCAGCCGCCGTCGCCCTCAGGGCGCCGTCAAGCCTATGGCGCCCAGCCCGACACAGTCTCAGAGCGCTGTACCCCAGGCATCCGGCCCGACGGCGCTGTCGCGTATGCGCCTTGGGCCAGAGGAAACGGACCAGAATCCTTTGATGGTGCGTGGGCTGCACATATGCGCTTTACGCGACAACTGACACGTCGCGCAGATCCAATTCTTCACCTGGGACGCGCTGCGCGACGACATGAGCTGGTGGCAGCACCTAGAGCAAGAACTCCCTGAATTGTCGCGTATGGGCTTCACGCAAGTCTGGATCCCTCCCCCAAACAAAGCCGCTGCCAAGGTGCGTTACGCTGGGCAGCTTACCCGATCGACTGACCGAGGCGGGCATGCAGACCGGTCGAGGATACGACGCGTATGATCTTGTAAGCTATGTTCGTTCCCGCAGTACATAATCATTCATAGATCTTGCAGTGGGATTTGGGCGAGTTCGACCAGAAAGGCTCTGTGAACACACGCTGGGGCTCTAGAGAAGAGCTGCTGCGCGCCTGCGAGACATCTAAACGAGTCAAGGTCGACGTGATCATTGACGCTGTTTTGAATGTGACTTACCTCCTTCACCACATGCGATGCATGCTTACGCATTTTCCCAGCACAAGCTCGGTGGTGATAGGGTAGAAACGTTTCCTGCAGTTCCCGTAGACCCGCAGAATCGTTTGAGGGACGCCGGCAAAGTTCGCGATATCGAGGTATAGGCGTCTTACAATGATGCTCAAGATGTCCGCTCATGATGAGTAGGGCTGGACCGCTTTTGACTTCCCTGGTAGAGGCGGAAAGGCGAGCATTCGATCAAGTACGCTTGGGATGGAATGCTGAACTTCTACCAGTACAGCCAGATGAAGTGGAATGAGCAGCACTTCTCCGGTAAGCAAGGCTGGCGTGAGGGTACGCGTTATCTGAGTCCCTTGAAGGTGTCGACTGGGACCACAAGACCAAGCAAAAGGCCATCTACCGCATAGCAGGCAAGGGTCACCGCGGCTGGAGTCGTAATGTCGATGCGGAGAACGGCAACTACGATTATCTGCTGGGGGTCGATGTATGGCGACTTCTTGGCACTCTGGGCACATGTCTAATCAGCCTTAGATTGATCACCGACATCCCGAGGTTCAGGAAGATCTGTTACACTGGGGGGATTGGATCTTGAAGGTATATTGCTGTTGTTTTGCGAGATTTACCTATGCTAATTGTCTAATGTATCAAGACCACCGGTGCAGCGGGCTTCCGGTTGGACGCTGTCAAGCACATGGACTACAAGTTTGTGCTTCAGTTCGTGAGTATGAGTATCCAACGCTCATACTCGAGGCTAACGCTTGATAAAGATATCTTCGACACGCCGCAACGCAGGTGACCCGCGTCTTTTCTGCGTCTGTGAGTTTTATTCTTGCGTAGCATCTGATCCCCGGGTTTTCGTGTGCGCAGGCGTCCTCCGTTATTCAAATAGTCTACTTCTTGTCTTTACAATCCTTTGTCCTCGTGTCTGATCGCCCTCTTCAGCTGAATATTGGACGGGAAAGTGGGTGCGACACTTACGTTCAAGCGTAACATGCTCAACAAGACCGCTCATGTAGTGTCAAGTCTATCCTCCCCTACATCCGCGCCTTCAAAGGCGAGGTGCGTGCCTCGTGATTCTTCCGTGTCTGATGTTCGTAGACTGAGCCTTCTCCCTCGCTTTGCCCAGACCGCGTTCTTCGACGTCCCGCTGCACATGCATCTATGCGAAGCAAGTCGTCGGAGAGAGCGGTATGACCTGCGGGATATCTTGAGCGGCACACTTGCTAGGCTCCGGCCTGGCGACGCGGTGACGTTCGTTGATAATCACGAGTAAGCAACCTCTCTCATTCATGCGATATTGCGTATTCACCCGTTCAGCACTGTAGGTCCATTGGTCGAGACTTGCCAATAATGCAGACCTGATGCGTGATTTCATAGGTGGAGGGCATGGATCTGGAGAGCTGGGTTTGTCCTGTTGCGCCCATAGTGTGTGACATTCCCGCTGACGTCACGCATAGGTCGAGGAGAACTTCAAGATTCAAGCATACGCTCTGATTCTGTTGCGACCCGAAGGATATCCGTGAGTGCCAGGCTTCCATCGATCGATATGGCCATATTTTCGCGTCGCAGTCCTCTTCGCCTTCTCGGCCATCGTCACCATCTTCTCGCGCTCACTCCGCTTCAGCTGTGTCTTCTACGGCGACCTGTATCCGAACGCGAAGTGTTACAACGCGAACACAGCGGCAAACCTGCGGCGGCTCATCGAGGCACGTCGCATGTATGCGTATGGGCCGGTGCAGGACTACAACACGAGCAAGAACTGCGTCGGCTTCGTGCGAGGAGGCACCGCGAGGCGTCCGGGATGTGTAGTGCTACTCAGCAATAGGGATGAGTAAGTTACGCCTCACCCCTTCGTTGTTGGTTGCCGTCCGACGTTTGCTCACTCTGCTTCGCGTACCAGGTCAGGTCCCCTGCATACTATCCGCATGAACGTCGGTCCCGTAAGTGCATACAATGGGTTGGAGCCCGATGACTGACATCATATCCCGTAGGCGAAGGCCGGTACCGTGTATCGCAGCTACATGACGCAAGGCGGCGAAGTACAAATTGATGCTCAGGGCTGGGGCGAGTTCTCCTGCTTCGCGAACGCTGTTCAGGTATGGGTGCCAGCGGGGTGAGTTCCAGTACACGGGCGAGTGATGCCTCGGGGATTTATTTATCGATGTAAGGTGGCATTCCTCATAATAGTTCGTAATTGTGCGAAGTAAACACACAGGATACATGGGAGGGCAAGCTACAGACGTTATGTATGATACAGCCCCAAGTACTACTCGATAATTTTTGCTCCCTATACATCTCAACCTAATGTCAATGATACAAATACAATGTGCGCCACCAACGCCTAGTGACTATATCGCCGTGAACTTGGAAACCGACCCATTCCAAGATGCCCGTCCGTCGAAGCTTTCCCGCAGTGCATCCTCGTTCAATGATGCAGCCGAGGCATAGTAACGCAGCGCCGATTCCAAGCCGAGCTCGGAGCTATTCCTCAGATCTCCGTGGTAGCTGAAAGGGTGCGGCGGGCGCTCCTCATACATGGGCGGCGAACTGCCTCGGTACGACCGGTAGTCCTCGTCCAATGGGTAGTCCTTTGAGCTCACGGAGCGGGCGATGCTGCGAATTTCAGCGGAGACATGGGTACCGACGAAAGGGCGTTCGGACGACTCGTTCGTTTCGGAGTCCCTAATTGTGTGGAGAGATGGGGGCTTGGACGCGAGGCGCTGCAGCGTTGCTGTGTGCTGCATGGTCATGGTGTGCGTCGCGGCCTCCTCGCCGAAGGCGGCGAGGTCACGTTGCTGCTCTTCACCGTCGAAGATGAGCGCAGTCTCCTCCAAAGTTTTGCCTGGGTAGAAAACATAAGATGGGAGTTGGTGGGGCCACGCGGCTGCTGCACACCTTTGGTCTCCACGATATACACGAGAACGAAGATGAGCTCAAGTACTAGCCAACCGCAATATACGAGGTAGTAACGCCAGCCTAGCACATCGTCAGTTGCGCGCTTCGCCGAATTGTGGATGTGATTTGTCACCAATTGCTTCGAGCGCCCAAGGGTTGACGAACTGGTTGAACGCCGTTGTGAGGAAGACAGTGAGGTTCTACAGGGCAGAGTTAGCATCTACGTGCCTTGTCCGAACCTCTGAGACCCACCATCACCGCAAAGCCTCTCGCGCGGATCTTGTACGGTAATATCTCCAGTGTATATGCGACCAGCATCGGCGTGTATGCCATGTCGTAGAAAAAATAGTACAGAAAGATCAGTGGGATGGTCGCTGACGTTTTATTAGCAAAAAAGTAAGTCGAAAGGAGAAAACAAACCTTTAGCGGCGACGGTGCTGTGAAAGGTGTTGAAAAGAGCGGTGGTCTGCGATAATATGAGACGGTCAAAATCGCCACCGAAGCCTGTAGATACGTACGGTTGTCCAACTAGTGAAGCCTAAAAAGCTCGTCAAGATCCTAATTTGCCAGACACGGGTACAACGCACAAACAAGCATGCCAGCGGTCGAGACGACAAAGAGCGTTCTTCGCCCGACCCAGTCGACGAGCATGGCGGCCGTGAAAGCGACGCACATATTGAAGACCTACTCTCGTTAGCCTGATAGATACGAGCGCGGTACTTCGACGCATCACCTGCAGGCCTCCATTTATTGCTGCCTTCGTCTCGGTGCTCCGAATTCCCACACCCTCGAGCACAAGGTTGATGTAGTAGGATACTAGCCCGTTGCCACTACACGATCTTGTCAGTCACAAGTCTGCAGGTCCATCGTCCACATACCTCCACTGCGAGAAGACCGCAATGGCTATGATGAGGCGCATGCGCTTGCGGTTTCCCGGCGTTGAGAAAAGGGTCAACCACGACGTGATTCGGGTTGCCTCTTCCTCCATGCGGATGGCGTGGCGGATCTGGGCCAGCTCGAACACGACAAGTGGATCGTGTTCGTCGCCCGCATTCGCGTGGTACCTGGCCAGGATCTTGCTCGCCTTTCCCTCAAAGCCCTTTGCGACGAGAAAGCGCGGGCTTTCAGGTATGAACCTGAAATAGAGAGGTTGAGTGCCGGTAATCATAGGCTGGGTGCTCGGTCCTCACCAGATAAGGCAGACCTGCATGAGGGGCACGACACCCTGAACGAGAGTCGGGACACGCCAAGTCCATTGGCCTAGTGCTTTGCCGTACGACCCAAAACAAACCTTTAGCGGGAGGCGGGAAGCTGTCAGCATTATACGAACACGACTAGACGGCACCCTACCCAAGCTGCCAACATACTGCCGGCATACCAATTTGAATTGTATACAGACGTGATCTTCCCGCGCTGTGTAGAGACATGAGCATGGGGGCCCAACCATCGCCAGCTGCACGTACCTGTGTGGGGTACGCGAGCTCGATCAGAAGCAAAGGAGCGGCGTTCGTGCAGAAAGCAAGGCCGAAACCGACTGAAGACAGACGTAAGCACTTGTATGTCAATTAACAATTTTACTCACTGAGTAATCTTGCAGCAATGAAGAGCTCGACCGTGCTCGCTGCGTATTGAAGGGCAACCCCGCCGAGCATGAGCGTCGAGCCGAGGAAGAGAGCTGCACGTCGTCCAAGATGATCGCTTGCTAATGGTGTGAAAGGGAGCGCCTAAGACAAGCTGTTGTCGGTAGACCGCGTTTGAGCAGCAGATTGGGTACGCACGGCGAGACCGCCAATGTTCTGCGCACAGTTGATGATGCCTGTGTACCAGGATGAGTGAATGGTGGATTTCTCGTTTAACTAAGCTTCGCACCCAAGGTCACGCCTCTTGGGTTGTCGAAGTAGTTCTGCCAGTCAGGGAGAATCTGAAGCCCTGTTTGATACCTTCAGCACGCTGTTAGAAGACGCGGTGCAGAGTGCGCACCATTGATCAACGACGAATCCAATCCATTGACCGAGGCGGTGAGAAGAGGAAGGATGAGGCATAAATTCAGCATCAATATTCCTAGGAAATAGCCATCGTAAACATCGCGGGCAAGCAGCGTAGCGTGTACGCACCCCTGTTCGTCCACCAGTATCCCCTGTGAATGAAGTCCACGATAGTCCATTCCGGAAGCGGACGGGCAGGAGGAGCCATGCCGAGCGTGTCTGCGCGAACGCGCACGCTGTCGAAAGGGGAGCGAAAGGAGCCAACGACCAAGCTTCGTTCCTAGTTCCTGCCATGGTCATATACCCCGTCTCCTGCCTATCCAGGGCAGATGGGGTAGTAGACGAATGTATAGCGAGCACTGCTCATCGAGATTGCAGGCAGGGTTACGTATGGGCGAAGAATAGCCGGTGGTCGGAGCGTCTCTTTCGTGCGGGCTTTCTTCGCATCTGGATCACGCACGCGCCGAGGGCGAGCGGTGCGGGCAGGATCACGGGTGCGAGCAACGGAATGAGTTCTTCCTACGCTTGACCAGGTGACGGAGGCCCCGGGAGGGTACCTGTCGAGACTGTAGTCTGAGAACGCCAAGGACAAGCAGCGGAACACCGACTTATCGAATATGCTCGTCGGTAAATCAACCTTCGTTGGGACCCTTGTCGTTTCCGCCGCATTGGTCAAATATTGATCATGGCTACTTACAACGTACGACTCTGAAATTTCGTGTCAGCGCCAATGGCAGCATTACTCTGAAGAGACGGCGGGACGCACATGATATACTCCTCGACCGGTGCCAACCATCTGCGATGGCCGTCCAGCGAGCAACAGCGAGTGCGTTTGCGCATTCTCTGCCCCTTCAATAAGTCGCCTTTGCCCCGGGCCAATCACCCGGACTCGCGAATGTCCTGCATGGACTAAGTTATACAGACTCCGCACACTCGCCATATGTATCACGAGCACAACGAAGCGCTAATCATGGGGCAAGCTGATGACAGAGAAGGTGAGTCTCCTTCCTGTTGGTGTATCCTGTCGTCCACTCGGTGGCTGTCGGCGCATTGTCTCTTTTGGTCTCGGTCAAACCCACATCGCCTCTGAGAAAACCCTGTCGGGCGCTCCGCAATTCTATGACATGCAAGAGAGGCAGGTGGGACTCGAAAAGGAAGCCATGAGCTTTCTGGCAATGAGAGCTGAGCGCTGAGGGCATGTCGCTGCGCACGAAGCGAGAGCTACTTCATCGAATTGGCAGGACGTGACTCGCGCGGCAAAGGCGCCGTGCGGGCCCGGAGCCGTCGCCAGACGCCGAAGTCACATGTTGATTGCTGGATTCGTTTTCGCGCCTGGGCAGGGTCAGCTCTAACTTCAACTTCAAAGCTTGCCAATGTTACTGGTCTCAACTGTTTATATGTACAGTATCATAATAGCTTGGGACCAGATAATTGGCACGATGAATCGGATGGCCGCATATGATAGGCTACTTACCGTAGTGAGGACGGCACATCCATAAACAAATGAGAGAACAATAATTGCTATACCTTGCCAAGGCCTGCCGCAGGACCTCATAGACACCCGTGCGTTCCACCCAAGGGATCCTGAGAGAGCCGCGGTTTTCTCCTCGCCAAAGGGGGTGAGTGTTTGACCGCGGAGGCGTGGATGGGTGGCGTCGGCGCACTGCGTCCAGTGCACGCAGGTCGCGAAGCGTCTCCAGCCCAGCGTTGCTCTGTGCCTTCCACAACTGATGTGAGGCTGTAGGCAGAGGAAGGACGCATATACTGCGAGCGCACCGCAGAAGGGGGTTGGAAGGGGTCGGTTTCGTCATCGTCGGTAAGATGGAGGAAGGATTCATACTCGAAGACTCGAGTGGATGGCGTGAAGGATGAAGCGTATTGACTTTTTGTACGCGGTGCAGGAGACTCCGCGTAAAAGGAGTGTCGTTCGTCGGCAGAGAAAGGGTCTACGGCATGGAAGGGGTCGACGCTGAAGATTGTTTTAAGCACATCTTCTCAACGAAGCAACGACTCGAACTCACAATGCCACGGACTTATCCCATGCTGCCTCGTCTCTCTTTGCGAGTACGACAGCAAACGCCGGCTCCGCCTGCGCACTCCTGAGAGACCAGCGACGGCGACGCTTCGCCACTGGCTTCCTCTCGCGTGGCGCCGAGAAGGCGATGGAGGACGACCGTATAACTTTGCCCAGCCTGACTGGCCGAACGACAACGGCGGGGTTGACGCGCGCAAGCTCCTCTTCGACATGGGACTTCTCCTCACGGCTACGCATGCGGCTAGTTGATGCCATACATGTATCTGCCGTCCCGTCTGGCTTTGAGTTTCGGGGTTGGGATGTGCGCTTCGAGATGGCGCGCACGCCCGACATGAAGAAGTCTGAGTATCCCACATGCATGGGCGCCCACGTAGCGAAGAGAGTCGGCGACATATAGGGACGGATGCACAGGAAGGGATAGCGGCGACAGTGCGTGGTGCGAACGAGAGGCGTGCTGGGGCAAGGCGGGATGAAGACCTGTCAATTATAAGAGACCACGGCAGCAGTACACAGTTCCCGCTATCATTGGATAGGTTGCGATTCTTCTGTTTCGGGTAGCGTCAAACTGATAACGATATTGCGACTCAATGAATTCAATAACTGTCTCCACCAGGTCTCCACTCCATTGAAAGGTCGGAATCGAGGCTCGATGCAGGAACGGCGTCATCCTCAAGCATGATAGGTCAATGCCACTGACTGCACGTCCATAGGATGTTTCGCGCCCAGCGACCCCCCGACGTCCCGAGCATTCTAGGTTAGGCACGGGTTGTTGAAGCATGCATGGCCCCAGCGGGAAAGGCATTGTGCCGTACCGAGCAGCGCTCGCGGGAGACGATCATGGCGCAGATGGCCTGTCGTGATCGACAACTGAAGCTGTTGAAGCGCTTGATCATGGCAATCCATGCCTAGCACAAGCTTTCAGAACGACATTTACTTACCTGCGGGCGTCCAGAATCTGCATCTCTCGTGATAGTGCTGATAGAGGTAGTTGGGTGATGTTGCAAGTTCCTCTGTGTAATCTCTGGTACGGGATATCGCTGTTGTTTACCTTGACCGGCTGTGTTGGGCGATAGGGGCTCTTCTCCGAGCAGTAGCGCTACTATCTGCGGTGATTCCGAGGTTGATTCCTGGTGATATCACGGTCAGACATCCGCCATTCTCCTGCGAGACAAGCGACACACGGAAGCACAATACACACCGCCTGCGCTTTGCAGAGTCCGCAGCCTGTAGTTGGCCTATATCCTGTCCGAAGATGTCTGCGAGATATCTAGCGACGCTCGGTTGATAGTAATAATTAGTGGACGTCGAGGTCGGGCGCATCATGGCCCCGTATCTGTACAGCGCATTCTCAACATCCTCTGACAGGAACTGGGATACGGGGAAGCCTGCATCATTCATCATGTTGTTATTTTTGCACATCGCGGAGGCAGCATGAGAGGGAAGCGTTTTCGGAAGAGTCGAAGAAAGAGACAAGATGAGCTGGGTGACAGTCACATGTCACGGGAATTCATTGTTCTCAGTCAAGGTAAATAAAAGTCAACCAGCTCCAATAAGTACTTGCCGATGGCAGTGACATCGTGGGCTCTGCATCAGACCGCTGTAGTCTCCGCCTTCTCACCTTCGAAGCATCATCATATCTCCCTAGTTTATCAAGCGCGCTGCAGACGTCTTCGAGCTTAGCGACTCGAAAAAAGACCGCCATACTAATAGCAAGAACGCATCCATGGAATGCGGCTCAGGATTTATCGTAGTCTACTCAATTACCACACCGATAAGTAGGAAGCTCAGGAGGGAGACCGCATCCTACACGTAGAATATGCCAAACACCCGTCAGATGAATACATGGACGGTTTCGAGTCAAGCGAAGAAAGCTAGCTGCACCGCGAGACTGGGGTATACACACGAAGGGTGGCGATAGCGCATAAATTTCGCGCGAGGGGGCGGTCGACTTAGCTTTGATGCCACTTGTCGGTGCGACGTTCGTTGACTCGCACTAGAAGGGTGAGGACCGCACACCCCATCCCAGCACCTCAAACATCATAGGGATCATCTCGCAAGCAAGGATGGCAATTCCCGCATAGACGGCGAACTGGGCAAACATCTCAGCCATCGAGCACACGGCATCGCAGATTCCCTATCCTCACCTTCGTCAAGACATCCGCATCGTAGTGCTTCAGCCGCTGCACCATCGTCTCCTCCTCTCTCGGGCTCGGCGTGCCGGGGCGTGACGGAAGTGGAGTGTTGTTCGCCTTCTCCGTCGTCACGCCACCTCCCTGGCGCAACTTCATCTCGCTCTCACCTAGTCGCCGCGCGACAGCGTGCCCGCTCACTCCGCTCCCGACGCCGCCGACCTCCATTCCCGCCATGCCGGGTAAGTCGATGACACTCGGAATGGCGTGCAGCCGGAAGCCGCCGCGCTCGTCGACAAACTCGCTCGGAACGTTCTTGTAATCAGTCGCCGGCGTGTAGAAACGGCGATTGGGAAGGTCGAATAGTTTGGAGAGCAATCTGGAGTCATGTCAGAAAACTCTTTCATGTACCGGAAACAAGGCAGGGCGACAGGCAGATCTGATCATTTGCCACAATTCGCGTCCCATAGGGCAGCTAACTTACCTGAACACCGGGGGCAAGATTATGTGAAGCGCACTTTTCGCGAACAGACGCCAGGCAAAGATAATCACGATGCCCACGGTCATCTTCAAGACAGCCATGCCCCACCACACGGAGACATCCACCAAAGTGCGTGGTTCCTGCATCCAACCTGCGAGCGGATCTTCCAAAGCCATGGTGGCATTATACACCCAACCAGAGCCAGGCATGAGCACTCGGCTTGGAGCTGTGGTTGACAGCCAGTCAGTATATCATCCTTGATATTTAGGATAAGAGAGGCAACACTCACTGCCAGAGGACATGCCTATGGCTTGAAGCCCAAAGTATGCCATCCCCCAACGGCCGACAAGGGCGCCGACGACGACACTGCCGATCGCGATAGCGTCCTCGAAGCACGGACAGTCATCAACAGGTTCCGGATGCTGGTTTATTGCCAGAAGACACACTACGTTATCGTCAGGTCAGGATGGCGAGATGCAGGAGAAAGCGCCACGTACGAGGAATGATGATGAAGGGAACTTCCACACCGCCGGTATGTACCCAACGCTCCAATAGCCCACCAACATCAGCGCCTCGAAGAAGGGCTAGCTGGCCATCTACAGGTGCGACGATGGTACTGAAGAACGCAGACACCAGACCCGGAAGCGCCGCATACGCTGTAGCAAGCGAGGACACCACCACAGACGGCATAGGCAAAGAGAAGCCATCCCAAGAGGTCTCAAACCACCATAGCCATACCCCTGCACATCTCGCATTAGCGATGGTCAACGACCGAAACCTGCAGAGCGACTGACCGACTGCCACGCCCGCCGCACAGTCAGTGAAGCAGTGCATCGCCGTGTAGAGACGGCCAAAGACGATGGAGAAGGCGTAGACGGTCAGAAGCGCCGTGCACGCCATATACGCAATGTCGCCGAGCACATCGTCTGCCACAAGCCCGTGCACGATGACGTAGAACCAAAGCGCGATAGAAACACTGTTCGCGCTGTGTGTTGAGGGGAAGCCGTACTCGAGATGGTGGGTACCGATTGTGAGGCGCTGAACTGGTGGGGCGAAGGGACGCGGGGAGCACACAAGATCCTGCGACGTAGAGATACGATAATTAGCGAGACGGTTACAACATGGGTGCAGTGCATGATCATGAGCAAGGGGGGCAGAGGAAGAAGTCCAGAGTGTCTGTCGCGCGACTGCGGGCAGTCATAAAATACGCAAAGCAGAGATGTGACGAGGTATGCAAGGCATGGGCAGGTATGGATGGACGGCACAGCACATACCTTGATGTAGCTCGTAAGATACACACCAAGCGAGACGACGAGGCAAAGACTCCGCCCAAGTCGGTCATTCCCGAAAAAGAAGAACGTAGGCAAGAGGATGGTGAAGAACGTATGTGTCCCCAGCGCGGAGGTGTAGAGGAAATACGAGTCCAGTAATGGCGAGCGGATGCGCGCCTGCGTTGAGTGTCATGGCGTAGCGGAGTAATTTGCGAGGTCAAGAGTGACGGCGAGGTTGTACCAAAGGGCGAGTTGGATGATCAGCCAGGCGCGCAAGGGAAGGGACCTGATGGACGCACCTGCATCCGGGCTATGATCTTCGACTCTACTTCCACCGCCTTGAGCACCCTCCTGCGGATGGTTGCGCGCCAAGGGGACAGTGTAGCTTCGTATATGTCCTCTGCGACCATCAAGGGGGTCGAACGCCCATCGCGGTGCTCCTTCTCGTTGCCTAAGCCGTTCATGGCGCCTACGTCGCGTAGTCGTCAAGGGTAGGAGGAGGGCGGATGTGTGTCCCCAGCAGGGCAATACAGGTTCAAATTACAGAGAGTGTACGGCGTAGAGTGCGGGGAAAAAAGGCGTGTCGTCCGTTCATTCACACCATAAGCAGACCCGGAGATGTGAGCGGAAAGGATAAACGCCAAAAACCAGAACCGGTTGAACGACATGCGGAGATCACCGAGCTCTTGGCGTGGGAAGAACATACACGTGGTTCATGTTCACGGGAGTCTTTTATCAAGACTTATAGTCAGTCCTAGTCCTAGTCAAGGCTCACAATCAGTCAAGTTGTCTGGCAGCTTGTAAGGGGTGTAGAAGGGAAACAGAGCAAAGAAGAACCGTAACATTATGCGGTTGTGAAACTCGCAATGCAAGTCATGGTGAGTGAACGGACACTGAGTATGGTGAGTGTCAAATGTGGCAAAAGTGCAGAAAGCGGGGCGAGCGGGCCAGAACAGAGAGCATCATCATGTCTAAGAGCTTCAGAATCATACGTCAAAAAAGGGATTTGCTGTCCTTGATCACCCTCTCCTTCGCGCCCGCCAGCACCATGCTGCGGTTGTCCAAGACCTTGTTGTGTTGGTCCACCTTCTGATCGAAAGTCGCAAAGAGGTTGAGCTTCGTCCTGTCAATGCATGAGCACACCCCGAAGACCGTGTCGCAAACCCAACACACATCATATGTTTCTGCGCCTAGACCGCAAGATCAGCGCCAGCATATACCCGATACTACTGACCAGGCTACTCACCACTTCAAGCAACCGACCGTACTTCTGCGTGAGGTCTGCAAACGATGTCAAGAGCTGTACGGACGAGAACAACTTGTGCGCAAGACGCACCGTTCGCTCCCGCCTTCCACTCCTCAACCGTGCAGTCCGACCACTTCTTGACCAGCCGGTCGTACGTCGCCGCGTTGGCCTCCATATATGCGTTCGTATCGCGTCCAAGGAGCGCGTCGAGCGCCGGCACGCTCGATACCGGAGGCGCCGGCGGCGGGTACGGCTGCTGAGCATGACGAGAGCGGCTGCGCGAGTACTGCGCCGACGGACTGCGATGCGCGCTCGGCTGCCGCCCAAGGCCCGGACTGCCCTGATAGTCGGAGTGGTGCGAGCGGGGGCTCGACAGACCGTCTATCGGTCGAGCGTAGTCCTGATGAGCATTCAGATTGACTACAGTCAGGTAGATCGACGGCCAGCTGCCCTCTCGACGTACCTCATCATATCCTTCGGGGCACATTTGGTTTCCTTTGTAGCGCTTAGTGTTCACGGGATACTCTCCTTGAGAAGCCATATCGTCCACATCGATGCGGTTGCGTTTGACGCGCGCAGATGCGCGTAGCATGGCGACCTGTGGATCGACTTCATCCTGAAGAGGCGGGGAGCGCAGGTCGAGTGTTCCGTCACTGGGGCGACCACGATGGTACGAGCTGTTGCGGGGCGGGGGAAGCATGCCGTCTTCGTCGGGACCAGTGGCGGGTCCGTATCCTTGGTATTGCGCACTTTGCAGGCGCGACGAAGGACGGGGTATATGCGTGTCTTCCTGACTCAGATCGTGCATGGGATCGTGTGAGACGGCGGAGGCTGGGAGTCCAGGATGCTTGAATGCGATGGCAGGACCATTGGACTGAAGACCGTGACCAGGTGTGTTGGGAGGCGCGGCACGCGGAGAAGGAGCAGCGATACCGAGCGCGTTGTGATGTTCGCGATTGACGAGGCGATGGTTGTTGACTGTCTTGAGCGATGCATCGGCAGTAGCGGGGCGCGGCGGGGCCTGGTCGTTAGACTGACGACGCGTAGAATTCTGGTGTGCCGGATTCTGGAGAGCGTGCTTGTTGGCGGAGTTGGGCGTTTGCGGTCGTTTCTTGTTCTTGAGATTTTGCACGTTGAGGGGCGCGGGAGCTGGGGCACTACCAAGAGAGGGGCGAGAGCTTTTACTTTTGAGAGTTGGGTTCGATTGGGCAGCAGGGTCAGAATGCAGAGGGTTCGAAAGGTCGGCTTGGAATTGTCCAGCGTTAGTTTTAGCGGTGTTCGCTTCCCCAGCGGTGGGGCCAGCAGCAGCAGGACGAGTCGGGTTAAATGGTGTTCTAGCGCTCATCGTAGAGGAAGAGATTCCTATGTTTATCAGAGGGAAATAGCAAGGCAGCGAGACCGAGAATGGATGAGGATAGAGGGAAGGACGACACGACCTGGCGACGCGTAATATAGCCGCGTGTAGTCACAGTCAGGTGATGTGATATCTATTTGCGTGACGGAAGTTCAAGTGGGATACAGCGCCGCAGCGCCATCGTCTGCTTCCAAACTCTTGAGCGCCTTCTCAGCTGTTTTATCGTCGCGATGTCCAGGACGACTAGAGTCTAGACACTCCCGAATATTGCAAGAACCGATGACTCTGGGAGGCATGCTGCTCCCGAGCCGACTGAGACGAGAGCATTACATCACCTCTCCGTCAGCCAAATAGACTTCGGCAAACTCGCTCGACGCTCCCCTTGCACAACCATGATGAATCTCACAAGAACTTCAGCAGCGCTACGCCTACCTTCAACCGCCTTGCGCTTTACCGTCTCTTCTCGCCGAACCCTGACGTGCAGCAGCCGACTATGCTCTGAGCCCGCTTCAGAAGATCGCCTGCTTCATCCCAAGGCGCCAGAAACAAAACCGGGCGGCGAGCCAGCCGGAGAGCCAAGTGGTCCGTATAGTCGGGCTGGACCGGATTCGAAGGAATACGCTACTACCAGCCGGGAAGAGCCCTACAACGAACCGGGCAAGAGCTCTCGCTACGGCAACATGCCGCTCTGGAAAGACGACAAGGGACCGGAGGAGAGCAACGCAGACGAGGGGCCGGACGGCAAAGCGTCTGGAGGGCGGAAGCCTGAAGGCCGCAAGCCGCATAACGCATAGGTGTGTGAGTTACGCCAATACACAAGAGTCAGCTTCGCTCACGGGTGATTCAGAGATGCGCAAGGATTGGAGAAGCTCATTCAACGCTAGCGTAATGCATCATTACACTCTGTATACTAGACAAGCCCGATCGCGATTCAACTGGTCATCCTGATGTCCCCGTCCTCCACAACCGCCTATGGTTGGGCTCGTGACGACGTCAGGAGCGCGTCTCGTGCACAGGCGGAAGACTTCTTTATAGACGTCTCAGTCCGCACTTCGCGCACCACAGTGCGTGTCTTCACAAACCACCATCATGCTCACTGCGTCCTCTTCACGCATCGCCCGTCGCCGCGCTCTACCCGCCATGCAGCACATAGCCAGGCCCTTCTCGGCGACGTGCAGGCGCGATGACAAGTCAGGCATGGATCGCAAGCTCCCACCCACCTCACCTGACTCGATTCACCCGCCAACCGGCCCTCACAGTCGCGCGGGCTCGGAGGCCAAAGGAGACGCCGTAGTCGAGCTGAAGGGGCCCTCCAAAGTTGGTCAGCAGGAGGGACAATCTGGGCGGCCGACAGAGGGAGCCTCCAAGAGAGCTAAGGCGGGGGATGGCTCAGATGGCGTGAAGAGAGTTTGACGACGTTCAGTCAGGGTAAGAAGATATGAGGTGCGCGCCTTCGAGGAACTTGCTGGCACCAGGTTGATTCATCGTCGCCTTACAGATTCTACGATACTGCAAGAAGCGCCTGTACAAGTACCTCTGCATGATGAAGCAGTCATGACAATCGTCTCGTCTATCTTCCCAGTGGAATATGTGCCACTGATCTCGCACCCTCCAAGGGTGACCGCAGACGGCACTCGACTGATTGGCATGTTCTTGTTGATTGAAGGGCAATATAAGGAAATAACATTCGATGAGTAGAGTTGGATGACTGCTTGGAGATGTCAGTAGCATGTCGACCGAGCTAGCTGGTGAATATACGGGCGCGCTTGGGGAACTCCAAGCGACCTGATTTTGTACTGGTTTTGCCGTGCGCCTCGGGTGCGCACTGCGCGACGCGCGTTGCCGTCACGTGACGTGAAGTCATGACCGGACGCTCGCGTCGAGATTTTCGGGCGCTTTCTGGCCTTTGACGCACGACTTGTTCACGACTATCATGGCTGATCTCCCTACGCTGCTCCGCGCCTCCCTGGATCCGTCGACGCGCAAGCAGGCGGAACAAAACCTCACCGAAGTCAGCGCGCAGCAAGGCTTCCTGACCTCCCTCCTCCGCCTCGTCCTCGAGCCTGCTCAAGATCGCGCTGTGCGACTGTCGGGGAGCGTGTATCTGAAGAATGTCATCAAGATGCGGTGGGACGAGGTGCGTAGCTGGATTGTCTGATCGCACATCTGTTCATGAGCGCGCTTGTTAGGACGTGAATGCGCTGCCGGAAGGGGACAAGACCGCGCTGCGATCCGAGCTCGTGCCCGCGATGATAGCGCTCTCGAACCCATCGGACAAAGCTATCCGCGCGCAGGTTGCAGAGTCCGTGTCTCTCGTCGCGGAGCTCGACTTTCCTCATCAATGGAGCGACCTGATGGACGTGAGTGTCAAGGTCTGCCTTTGATGGTGCACCCCATTGTTTACCTCTTGCATAGCAATTGGTTCTGTCTCTATCGAGAACCGACTACAACATCAACGCCGCCGTCTTTGAGACCGCGCACTCCATCTTCAGGCCATGGCGCTCGCAAGTGCGCTCCGACGAACTGTTCACGGTCATAAACTTCGTGTACGAGAAATTCATGGCGCCATGGCTGGGGATGTTCCGGCAGACTGCGACCCTGCTTCTATCGAACCCCAGTCCAGAGCCGTCAATTACAACGCCAGTCTCCAACCTGAAGCTCGTGGCGCAGACTATGCTGCTGTTGCTCGAGATTTTCTACGACTTCACCTGCCACGACCTCCCGCCTACTCTTGAGGATGCACATGCAGAATTCTTCGCACCAGGAACGGGCTACCTGCATGCCTTCATGACTTGGTCGCCGCCGGAACTTGCTACTGACGTGAGTACTATGTTCTCGTGTCGTGACGTGCGTGCAAGACTGACATGCTGCTCAGCCAGATGATACCACACCATCTCTCCCCTCGCAGATCAAAGCCGCCGTGCTTGAGATCGCGGAGGTAAGCATACTGTATTCTAGCAGCCTCACATGCTGAGCCGTCTCCCAGCTGTACATCAAACTCTTCCCGGACGCGCTGTCCACTTCCCAATCCGTCGCCGCGTTCGTGCAGGAAGTATGGACCCTCATCGGCTCGAACAGCCTTCCTTCGCTCGGCGACGACCCTCTCGTCGCGCAGTCGCTCAGATTCATCTCCGTCGCTATACGCTCGGGCCTGTACAGGGACCTATTTGCGTCCAAGGATACCATCTCGCAATTGATACAGGGTGTCGTCGTACCGAACGTTGCGCTGAGGGAGCACGAGGTGGAGCAGTTTGAGGACGATCCGATGGAGTACATCCGTCAGGATCTCGCTCTGGCGTCCACGGACGTGTCGACGAGGCGGCAGGCAGCGGCGGACGTGATCCAGGCGCTTGTGAGCAGCGGTTTTGACGCGGAGACTACGGAAATTGTGGGCGAGTGGATTCGGAAGGGGCTGCAGGAATACGCCAGCAACAAGGAGAATTGGCAGGCGAAGGATGGTGCTGTTTACTCCTTCACGGCCGTCGCGACGAAGGGATCTACGACTCAGGTGAGGGGCTTTATATGCAATTTGGATAGTTTGCTGATATTTTGTGAAAGCATGGTGTTACGTCCACTAACCCCCGCGTCAATGTCATCGAGTTCTTCTCCAACAATGTCTTCCAAGATCTGCAAGCAGCGGCGGGTACTGTGAACCCCATTTTGCAAGTTGACGCTATCAAATTCCTCTATACCTTCCGGAATCAAGTGAGCATATTTTGCATACCCATCGTCCAGAAGCCTGACTGTGTGTAGCTCACCAAACCGCAACTCATCTCCGTCCTCCCGCTACTTGTCCACCACTTGGGATCCGACAACTACGTGACGTACACTTATGCCGCTATCACCATCGACAGGATCCTCTTCATCAAGCAAGGCAACCAGCTTCTGTAAGTTGTGTAAAATTCTGTATGGGTCTCGATACTCATGCACTATTCTCCAGCTTTGCTCAAGCTGATATCCACGACTTCGCCGCCGACATGATCAACGCCTTGCTGAAGAAGGTTGAGGCTGGCGGTACGCCAGAGAAGGTTGCGGAGAACCAGCATCTGATGCGCTGTAGGGCCCATCTCTTCCGTCCCGTTCTCGCGCGCTGACAGGTTTATTCACCCTTAGGTATCATGCGCATTATTCTGACTGCACGTCAATCTCTGATTCCCCACTACGAGCAAATTCTGGCTCGTTTGGTTGCGATACTGGGCGTCATTGCAAAGAACCCGAGCAACCCGCATTTCGATCAGTACATCTTCGAGTCTTTGGCTGGATTGCTGAGGTGGATATTCCTCTTTCTGCAATGTCGCAAGTGCTGAACTCCGGGTGTAGGTTCGTCGTCGCAGGCAACAGGAGTACAATCGCGAACTTCGAGGCGGCGTTGTTCGGTCCCTTTACGTTCATCATCCAGAATGAGATCGAGCGTGAGTTGACTAACTTCGCTCTTTCCGGCCGCGTCTGACCCTCCTTCCCGGACAGAATATGTCCCTTACGTATTCCAGATCCTCGGGCAGATGCTTGAAGCGCACCCAGAGGGGGTTCCTGAGGCCTACAAGTCCCTCCTTTCCCTTCTCTTTACGCCGGCAACATGGCAACAGAAGGGCAGCATTCCGGGACTGGTCAAGCTCCTGCGCGCCTTCCTTGCGAGAGATGCCAAGGGGATGTTCGCCGCTGGGCAGATCGCGTCTGTGCTCGCTGTTGTGCAGCAGCGCTTGATACCGTCAAAGCTCAACGACGCCTGGGGCTTCCAGCTGCTTGAGGGTGTTATCCGATATGTGCCACCGTATGTCTCAATCGCCCAAGTAAATACTTGGTTGTTGATGATTCCTTAGAGCGGATTTGCAGCAGTACATTAAGCCTGTGATTCTCACCCTGCTGCAGCGTATGCAGACCAGCAAGACGGAGATCTATGCCTCGCGCTTCGCGTACTTCTTCCTGTTTTCTATGGCGCTCAATGTCGAGGGGTTGACTCCGGACTTCATCATGGGAGCCGTCGAACAGATTCAGCCTCAGTGCGTATATTGACTTCGACCTATCTACGTTAATGTTTGATTCCGTCTACAGGTTGTGGTCCAACTTGTTGACTAGCTTCATCATCACGCAAACGCCCAAGATGCCGCCGAAAGATCGCAAGGTCGCGGCGATCGGCATGTGCCGTATGCTGACGGAGAGTCAGATCATGCTTCAGCCTCCTGCGGTACAGCAGTGGTAAGTGCGCATTGCGACTCTTTGTCTCTTGTGTATAACGCATATTAAAGGCCACGAGCGTTCGACGAGCTGGTCAAGCTTTTCAGCGAGCCGCAGCACCTGCAAAAATCGAAGACCGACGAGGATCCTGATGCCGGGATCACGGAGGTCGACTACGAGGAGCAGACGGCGGGCTACCAGGCGGCATATTCAAAACTCGCGGCATCAGAAACGAGCGAGCCGGACCCCGTCGGCTATGTGAATGACGTGCAGACCTTTGTGGGGACGCAGCTCGTCAAGCTTTCCGGGCAGGCTGGGCAAGCCACGGTCCGCCAGATGCTGATGGCGACGGGCCCGCCGAGCCAGGCGTTTGTGCAGAAGTTGGCGGCGGCTGGGTATAATGTCTAGGTTGTGATTCGGGGAACGTCTGCCTCTCATCCTGCTGCTTGTATTAGGCTACATAGTTCGCGTAGGTATCTGATCCGTGGAGTGTATATGTATCCTCGAGGGCGCGCGCCAGTCGCGTGACTCATTCCGCGCGTGAAGTTTTGGGTCCAAGCGGACGCGTCGTCGCGTCTCCTCGCGTCCATTCCATCTTCCCGACAGCCATGAAGGATTGCACTCCTTTCGGCCTCTAAGCTCGAGATCCCTTCTACTATGCACGTCGGAACTTATTGGAAAGGAACCCTGTTCTATGCGCACAGCGTCGCTCAGTCGCCTTTGGCAAGCGTCACAAGCCTCTACAGCCGCAGCAGTGCGTTGCGTTGAATACGCCCTAGCAAACGCGGCTTATATCCTCACAGATCTCAAGTAACCTTCGTGACCTGTGTTACAACGCGGGTCGAACTCACCAGGAGCATCTGGTCAATGTATTTGAGGGAATCCTTCTACCTTGCCTGTGAGTGTTGTCAGGATATTCCCTGCCACAACCTGACCAGGACGCAGGGAGAAACGCTCTCACTATAAGTCCGACGCATACGGTGCCTTGCACTCTGTTCAGACCCAGTACAACGACCATGAGAAGTTGAGCATAACGGACTATTTCTCTGGTCTAGGTGCGTCTCCGTGTACCTTCCGTCCTTTCCTCGCAACTAAGCTGGTCATAGGATATCTCCTTGCGCACCAGCAAGACAATCGCTCTGACTTGATTCACCTAATCAAGTTGACGAGCATTTACGCTCAATGGTGTCGGGCTTCAGCGCGCTCGCTGTGTGTCAATCCCCCAACCGTCGTCCAACTGCTATGGGAAACTCAGCCCAACTACGGGGACAGTACTTCCAATCGTGCTCCAGGTCGCTTCAGTCTATCCTCGAGTGTCGTGCCTGGCAAGGGCGATGGCAGGGAGGCCATTAGGCGAATGCGCGTTCATGTATTGAGCAAGATCTGGCCATCCATATTCGACAACCCAACACCAGTGCAGAAGGCGCATGCAGAGGCCGGCGTATCCTACGCATACCCCACGGAAGAACTCTTTGGAACGCCTTGGGGGCATTGTGGGGAGAGCATTACCTTTGCATCGTGAGGCGCATCGCATGTTCTGTTCTTCATACTCACAGACTCGCCACAGGATGTATACGACAATGCAGGCGCACGTTCCCTTGGGTACATTGGCGCTCAGTGTCAAGACCATGACTTCGACGATACCAGGCGTCGGCGTATCTCCCGCGGAGGCGATCATGCATCTGCATCGGCTGCAAGACGTCGTCGAAGTTCTGCGCGCTGCTGGGGCAATGCGACCAATGTGCTTGAACTGTCAGCACCTCGCTGACTCGGTGTCAGCGCGGGTCGAGGATTATGCAAGTGTCTTTACATCCCGCAAAGCCTTTGACTTCGAGACGATGGCTATCAGGCTGTGCGGCAGACACTGAAGTTGAAACCAAATCTGTGCGTCCGAACAGGGTTTGCTATCTACATACCTTTGGCAAGCAAGCGTTATCACACCCTACTTCCTAATGGTGGCACTGTGGTTGCCACATAAGCGTCGTAAATCGTGTCATGAACTATGGATCAAGAATTCAAAGGTATGCCAATCTTCTCCATCGTGTGATCAGGCAGAGCCTGCAGCAACAACTGGCTTCGTCTTGCTGAGACGACCGACCGTTTCGTCACTGATGCCGAGATGCGCCTTGACTAGCTCGGGCGGCGTGAGCGCAAGCCACTGGTTGAGGCTGATATCGGTGAACTTGTCGGTCTTGAATATTTCTGCGAGGGCGTGCCATCAGCTAGGGGATCGCCGAACACCGCTTATGGCTTACCAAGGAATTTGAGGGTCGTGTTGCCGATGTTCTCGACGTAGTGGCCCATAGCGGCAGGAACGTAGCCGACGTCGCCAGCCTGTTGACATGGTCAAAGGCAGGACATGCGTCGCGGCGAAAGGGCAGTGGTAGTCAAACGTGCGGGCATTCGACTGACTCGCAAAGACTGTGACGCGAGCCTGGCCTTCAATGAAGAAGGACCACTCGTCGTCGGTCGGGTGCCAATGCATCTCCCTGATAGCGCCCGGCTGCACCGTGACTTCAGCTACAGCGGTCTCGGTGGAGATATTGAAGATCTATATACGGTTTTTCATGAGCCCTCTGCAGTGACATGTGCCAGTACTAGGGCTTACGGTCGAATCCACGATCTTGACGGAGCCGCCGCTGAGCTGCGTGGCCTCCATGTCCGACAACGCAAAGCTGAATGGCAAGGGGACCTGTCCTTGTGGGCTAGATGGCGCCGTGTCGCTGTCAGAGGGCACATATCCGGCCGGGAAAATATAGAGCTAGCAAGGCGATGAGCGGTAGTCTGTGTGGGCGAAGAGCAAGATATCCGTACCTCTTCCGAAGGCAGCGAATTCCAGTCGTCCGTACCCAAGGCCTGGAAGTTGCGTTGGATTACTTCCATGGGCGTGTGTGCCAGCCTATCCAAGGAGTGAGGCGAGGTCCAGCGAGGCTGAAAACTACCAACCAGTCCGTCAAGAGGAACGTCTCATCCTCGGAGAAATTCCCATCGTCGAAGACCAGGAGGAACTCGGAGCCCTCAGGATCGTCGCCACTGCATTTATGATCAGCGCGTGTCAGTCATCCGTAAAAAGCATTGACATACGTGGCCTGCAGACTATGCGGAATGCCCGCTATTTTCAGAAGTCAATGCCTTGCAGTAAGTCCACGTAGTTGTAAACCCACGAGGGAAGTACCACAAGTCGCCGGCCTTCACGCTAGCAAGGTAGTTGCGCCCTTCTTGGTCGACGGCTGATATTTGCGTAGTACCCTTGAGAACGTACGCCTTCGGGGAATGGTGAGAATGATGTCTAATAGGCAGAAGACGACTCGCCCATTCGGATGTCTTGTGCCTGCAGCGAACTGGCGTCAGCCGACCGATCTGAGATGAGAACGACGTGCAACTGACCAGTGAAGCTCCCTGAGGATATATTTAGTAAGAGAAGAACTATCACGGTGTCTAAACGTACCTAACGGCACCGGGAACCAGCCTCATATTGACACCGGCCATCTCTGAGGAATTGAGAGTGAAAAATAGCTGCAGAAATTCGGAAAAGAACCGTACCGGTAGCGATGGGCATAACTCCCACTGCACATGTGGCCATTAGTAAGATGTCTCCAGTTAAAATTGAGTCATGTCCAACGCACCGTTCTGCTGCCTGGCCCAGCCGCCCGTCTGGAGGCGATTGTGCGAAAGGGAGAAAGGCCACTTCACGTTGTCGCTGGGCAGGTTGTTTGAGTATGTACACTCGCACAAGATAATATGCTTTACAAGCTGCCATGGTCCGTGGTTGGGGGCGCTAAGGGCGGAGCGGTCAACTTCGCTTTTCGACAATATAAGCACTGTACGAGACGTACCCAAGAAATCTGGGTTCTGGAGAACCATCTCATCATCCTGAGAGCTGTTTAGCCGCATGAAAATGGTGAAGTCTCAACAGATTCACCGTTGGTCCCTGTATAGGCGCTAAAAGAGAAATTAAGCGCGGTTAATAACCCGCCTAGCGCGCAATGTCAACTCACCACCAAGACCGCCGCGGATAGGCTCGTTACCAGAGATGGGAACGTTCGATTCGCTCGAGACGGGCTCCACTGTCGCAGTCGCAGGGAGAAAGCTGCTCGACTGTGTAGCGTCGCTCGCCGTTGTCGCGGGTCCCGATGACGGTGAGACGGACGACGCGAAGACGGCGGAGGCAGCCGACGACGACACGCTGGAGGAGACGATACTGCTGCTCGCCGCAGGGGCGGCTCCAGAAAGCTTGGCCAGGAGGAGCGCGCAGACGCAGAAGGGAAGCATCGCAGAGTGCATGATTGACGACTCTGGGGAAAGCTCGTCGACAGACATCGCCTTTTATACCATCGTAGGGGGACGCTTCAAGTGAGCAAGCTAACGTCAGCAGGAATGATGGGCTGCCGGTGGAAACGGGTCAGCTCTCGCCAGGGTACGGGAACGAAGACAGAAGCATCTCACCATATGGCGCAGACCTTCGCGTCCAAACGGAACAGCAGCGGATGTAGTCGCGAGCGCACAAATGGAGAGAATATGACGGCGGGACGATCACTTCTCAATAAGCGCAGCCCTCCGCGAATGCCCGTGCGCTGCAAGCATAGACGCGCCAGTTCGCTTCATGCACCCCACTGACTGTGGGATCAGCATGCCGAGAAGAGGACGGAACCGCCACCCAAAGATAGCCAGATTGACTTGTTTCTCCATCCATTAAGTATCCACAGTCGGAAGAGGGGGCTCGTACCGACTAAGTCAAACGGACATTTTGTCAAACGCTCAAATTCATTTTGTTGAATCTCGGCCAATACATATCCGTGACTAGGGAGTTAATGCGCTAGACGTCCGTCTGTGAGTGCAGAGTGCGCCGTGAAGAACGACAGCTCCACGTACCCTGTACCAGCAGCGATTTAGGTGCCACCTAATATAGGTATCAGGTCGCATGCGCGCTTCCGTGGGAAGGAGCTACGCAGCATAACGCAACACAGCAGGCGCCCAATGCAATCAGCAGTGCACCGCGTCGCCATGTCCGTCCCGTCGTAGGCGCCCAACGGTGCTGTGAAGTATGAGACGTTCACGGCGATCCTGTACGGTTTTGGTTGCAACGTCCTTGGCAAGCTTGGCTGTCCTTCAAGTTTATGGAAGGCTTTCATATACCTCATCGGCCTGTGGACATGCCAAGCCTCCTGTTTCTGGAATCTGTACGTCGGGAAAGAAGGTGCGATGTGCGTGATGTGATTGCAAGTCAGCCAATGATCTAGGTATGTCGTCAGTACATGCAATCCAAGCGGTGAGTGAGGGATTGAAGCTGAGCCTGCAGCTCATCAAATGGGTTTCGGCGCTCAGCGCACATATAGGTGGGTGCAAAGTTGGTGCAAAGTACGAAGCGCTGGTCATCAGGGGCCAGGGCCATGTCCTAGACAGTGTATGTCTGGTTATCGGCAAAGGAAGGTTCAGGATCAACAACTTCTATTCAAGAATCAAGGCGATATGAAGAATACTTCGCTCAGGATAACTTTAGACACTCGCATCCTCCGGGCATGATGGGTTCCGGTCTGGCACGAGACTGTCGACTGGGCGACTGTACGGAAGATGTCGATTATAGCAGGAAACGGGGGTTACGCGGTGGTCAGCAGGGCAAGACACCCACACGACCATCTTGCTCCAATATAGATGTCGCCTGTTCAAGCGTGACGAACCAGCTCAAGCCTTTGAAGTGTGTTCCCCGTCCCTCGGCGATCCTGTACTTGAACCGACGGAGTGCGGAAGCATACGGAAGAGCTTGAACGTGCAAGTGAAGGTGGTTTATGGAGTTGAATGGCGGTATATGGAATCCAAGGTTCCACGACCTGGAACAATATGATTGACATGACAAGCCGATCGTAGAGGTAGTAGTCTTACTTGAGTATGTCGAGCTGGACGCCAAAGCTCTTCAGCAAGTCGTACGCGAAGACCTTCATTTCTGTCACTGTAAAGGTGAAAAGTTAGCTTGGAGACCTCAATGGTAAGTGTAGAATCTCACACAAGGGTATGTGTTCGCGTCGAAGAGTCTTGATGCTCCCTAAGGCCGAGCACATATGGCATAAATAATGTGCGTATGTTTCGAGGCCGTCCGTCATCAGGAACTGCGCCTGGAGGCTAGCGCGAACTGAGCGAAAAGGGACATACGATGGTGGTCCTTTGAAATTATCAGAATGTGCACTTTGCATGCGGGATTGCGGTCGTGGAATGCTATGAGCTTGTCATTCTGTTATGTAGCGTGTGAGCGAGACGTCGTGGTAGCGGCTTATAGAAGTTCGCGGCAGGTGTAATTGTAACTAACAACCTGGATTCGTGCACGTACCTGCGCCACAATATTGAAACCATTCTCTGAGGTCACATTACAGAATACGCATCTCGAGGGATGAGACGGCTCATTCGTGGCATCCGATAAAGGAGGCATGGAGGGTCAAGGACCGCAAGCGGGAAGCCTGAGTACAGAGGAAGTCGACGTCGCAGCCAACAAGCGAACACGTGCAGCGAACTAATTGATGTCCCGGATGCTGCCGGTCACGAGCGATCACCGTGACTCAACTTTGGAAACCAACTCTTGGACTTTGCCATCATTGTCTACGCTAATTCCTGTACCCCCTTCGCTCGGAATCTGTTTATAAACTGGTACCAACGCCTACCATAGCATGGCCGGCTCAAAATTCTCCTACGTCCGCAACTTCGAGCTGCCGGATCCGCTCTTGCCAGACACCTACATCGTCTTCCGCCTCGATGGGCATTCCTTCCATAGGTTCACATGGTCTCAGTTTGCATCCTGATAGGCTGATTGATTTGATGGAATCAGATTCTCTGATGTGCATGGATTCGTGAAGCCGAATGATAAGCGCGCTCTCGAGCTTATGGACCAAGCAGCTTTGAAGCTGATGGAGGAGTACCGGGACATCGTGCTCGCCTTCGGTGAGTCTGACGAATACAGGTAAGTGGGTTCATTGTCTCCGTTTCACTTATCTGTACGAACCATTGCTGGAACGGCATGATCCTGACGCAATTTTACGCAGCTTCCTCCTGCGACGCTCGGCTTCTCTTTACAATCGTCGGGAAACGAAGATTGTGACCACGCTTACATCTTTTTTCACCTCTTCCTACGTTTTCATGTGGCATAAATACTTCCCGGACACGCCTCTCCAGTACCCCCCGTCTTTTGACGGGCGGATCGTTCTCTACCCGCGTGAACAACATATACGAGATTATTTCTCGTGGCGACAGGCAGACAGTAAGTCCCTCAGGTCTAGCTGCGTCTATATCTCACAGTCATGACAGCCCATATAAATAATCTCTACAACACCGTCTTCTGGGCCCTCGTGCAGCAAGGTGGCCTGACCACAACAGACGCTCACGGGACGCTGCGCGTCTGTACAGTCGTCCGCCCCTCTGACCCTCGCTCACACGCTTTACAGGGGACCGTATCAAAGCAGAAGCACGAAATCCTCTTTACCCGCTTTCAGATCAACTATAACGAAGTTGATGAGCGATATCGCAAGGGAAGTGTGATTGTCCGCGAAGAAGTACGCCCCACGTCCTCTCGCGCTTCTATCGGTGTGAACACTTTCTCCAGATTCCCATCCGCGAAGACGCTGTCACCGGTGAGAACGCGGAGGAATCGACTGTACCCGACAGGTTGCAACCCAAGAAGAAGAAATCCAAAGACAAGGCACCAACTCAGATGACCCTCCTGCACTGCGACATAATTAAGGACGACTTTTGGATTGCCCGACCAGAGATTCTTGCAGGATGAGTATGATAGTACAATTTATGTTAGGAGCTCGTTTGCGCAGGCACAGTACAAGCCGATCATGAGTGACGGCGCTAAAGAGTGCCCAAAAGCTCAGCTTCGACTTCTCGCATGCGTGCCGCCTCGTACTCCTCTACCTCTTCCTCTTCTTCATCCTCCTGCTCTTCCGTCTGATAAGACAAGTTTGCGTCCACGGCCGTAGGTTGTGACACAATCGCAGTCTCCGGGCGATCTCCATCCTGGTAGTCGAGTCGGCGTTTTACGTAGAAGCACATATACGCTGCGGAGCTCAACACGTTCGCCAGATTCGTATGAGTGACCCTGAGAGCACGGAACATGCATGAGCGCGCAGCCAGAAGGCAGAGGAATTGTCTGACTTATCGTCGTCGAAGCGGTACCACTGGGCGCGTCCACAAGGGCTCGGTCAGATGCCATAGAGTAGATCGAGCGAGACTCACCTCCCGCCCGAAGCGGGCAAAGTTCGTGTAATGACCGTTGTTCATCTGGCCTTCGTGATTGATGACAGCAAATAAGTCGTAGACGTATGTGCCCGGTAGGTCAGCGAGCCTTCGTGTAAAGCCGTGAGACCCTGGGAGCTAAGTCAATGACCAACGCACCTGCTAGGAGGAGACGCATTGTCGTCGCTCAACGACTGTTGCATGGCCCGCGTAGTGAACGAAGTCATATCCAAGGTGGCCGGGAAACGAACGGATGCTTCTATTTTGCGAACGGCACCTTTGTCGGCTATGTTCTGCTCGAAGCGCTGATGAACGAAATCGTTCAGTGACTTCACAAGTTTTGGCAGATGAGCGAGCCCACTTTGAACTGGAAGCTCAGCACAGGCGGCAGGCGGCGGATACTCATGCGCTTGCTTGCTTCCTTCAGATCATATGTGAATCAGAATTACTCCGACGACGCGCATTGTTAGGGACACGTACCTGCGCATTTTTTCCGCACTTCTCGCAGCTGTACTCCTTGGTCCCAAGTCTTTCTGGACGGGTGAATCTAGTGCTATTCAGCGACGCCACCCAGACCGCTAGCAAGGGAGCTCGGCAAGCAGCGAATGCGCACCTTCGTAAGCAATCAAACAAAGTATTGTCCCCCGCCGCTCTGAGCTCGAGGCTGATGTCGAACATCGGGTCAACCGTAAGCGTGACGTTTCCGCAGAGTCCGCATTGAACATCGCTCTGCAACTGCCCTGCAAACGTCGTGTGGACAATACAGCGACATTTAGCGCTGTTGGAGGCCTCTGGAGAGCTGCTGTGAATCTGGTTCAAAGTGCTGATGAAGAACTCGTGGGCGTCCTGTTGGGCGTAGCCTGCAAGCTCCGATGACCCACGCCATGTCGTTACGAGAAAACCGATCGGCCCATAAGGTAGCGAGTCTTCAGAATATATCTTCAGTGCCGTGAGCTTTTCATGTTCGTGCACAGAGATGAGGACCTCTACCTCAGTGAAAAGATTATCCATCTCGCAGCTCGTGCAAGCGTCCTTCAGACAGATCCGTTTGTCATGCTTATCGCCAAGGAAGTAATTTCGCAGAAATGGGTTGTGCACGAAGCTTTGCAATACGGCGTTCATGAAGCATGTCTGGCCCAGGTTGAGTAATCCCCGGCGACCTGACAGATGAATTCTTGTGCACGAAGAATTCGACGGACAAAACGTACTTTCACACATAACGGAGGGGGAGGTTAACATGGCGTCTTCATCGCGTGTGCTTGGCACCCACAGTCTCGCACGCTTTGACGGCGTCCCGTCTGTGGGCCAAATCAGCTACTCGGCAATGCTGGGAGATGTCGCGGACCTTCATCTGAAGAGTTCTCCATAAACATCATTTCAGCCATGGAATTGTACACGAAGTCGTCGCATGCAAAACAGTACAGGCTTCCCGTTGAGGGATCGACACCTTGGCCGCGCGTTAGCGATGATCAGGCCTCAGGAAGGTTATAGCGCGCACAAAAGCGATGACCGGTGCGCTTCAAATGGGTTCGAACATGACCCTGATGCCAGCATCCGGAGAAAGGGCAATGTAAACAAGCGACTGGTCGTGCAAGTGGTGCACGACAAGTATCGCACGCGGGCCTATTGGACAACTGAGAATGAACCCAGTCAGGACGACAGGCTTGTACAGCATCTGTACTGATCTCACCTTTCTCCGCTTTGCCATATTGCTGGAATTGCGGTCATAGGACACGCTCCAAGCGACAACGTCACGGAATCTCTTTACGATAGCAGATGCATCGTCCTGAGACTCGGAGGCGAGGAGCTGCTCTAGGTGGGGGCACTGGACCGCTTCTTTTTGCATCTGGAACGGCAAGATAAGACAGCAAGGCGCTGATTTAGGCGATGAAGGAGGCGGACGAGGGTAGACGACGGTTGGGCGCTTACGATGTCGAGGACCTGGACAGTGTACCGAGCGGAACCAAATGTGGGGAGACTCATTGGCAATCGGACTCGGCTCCGCCGGCCGCCCGGTGATGGTCGGCGGGGCTATATAGGCCTGTCGGCCTCGTGCGTACTGTGCTCCTCATCCTGCCCACAGCCACCATCGTCGCTGGCCCAGGTGCACGAGTCTCTAGTCATTTTTCTATCTACTTGACCCTCGCTACCGATATGAGCAGTGCAGGTTCCATCTCGTACGGCTCCCCGTGGCGCCGCCGTGTCGGCCGCGCTGCCAGCCCTCCGACGATGCTATGCTACGAGCAGCACTTCGCATACGAAGACGACTTCACCGATAGTGCGTCCGACTCATGCTCCGAAGACGACGAGCACTATCCGCCGCGCATGGAAGGTCGGCACGACTCGGAAGGAAGTGACGATCGGCCGGGCAGCAAGCGCACGCAGGATGAGTCGGACGACATGGATATGGATATGGGCGAAGAAGATGCAGACGATGAAGCCCGCGCCCGTGCCATCCGAGAAGCCAAAGGCAAGCAACGGGCAGTCGATCCCGTTACTGAGCCCTCCCCACGTCGGCGCCGTCCGCGCCCGCGCGAGCCCATTCAGACGCTGCGTCCCATATTGACTATCCACAAGAGTCAAGGATTTGTATGGAACCAGGTGCGTGGCTTTCTACAAATCTGTGATGGGAGTGCTCACGTATGGCTACAGGATCTCTTCATCCCGGGCTACATGAAAGACAGATGTATGTCCTTGCATACCCCATCATTTCCAGTCTTGCTGATCTTCTCTAAGATATCGCATCGACATCGCCTCCTGGCGCTGGCTTCATCTCGTCCTCGGTGTCATCTTCTACGTCGGCCATCAATGACTATGAGGTGGAGGTAGTGGAGATCCGTGTGAGGGACGACGAGCTGAAGCGCATCATTCCTTGAGCAACTCTAGGTGCGTTGGCACATTCTGATGCAACTCTCGACTGCTTAACAAGACACCCATCAGCGTCTACCACTTTCTTACATCTACAATGGTCATGTTTGACGTTCACCTATACGTGTATTTGGGCTCTGTCTTCGCGCTTCAGTAATATCTTCACGTACATGCTTACGAATAATGTTTATGGTCTTGTTTACTTACATTGAATGTCAAGAAATTTCTCGGTTCAACCGTATCGAGGGCTGTGATGCTCATCGTGCGACTTGCGTGCAGGGCATTGCGGACTGGAAAGTGCAGACTGTGCAGTGACTTCCAATAAGTACTTCTTGAAGTTCTGGATGGACATCGGCACTTCGGACCGCACTTTAGACCGCACTTCCGTCGCGTGGCCCCACTACGGCAGACGCCGAACATGTTGATTTGAACCACCACCACCACCAAGTGACCACCACTCGATTCACGCTGCTCATCGCTCTCCGCTATTCCATCCCTCGCTTTTTTGGATGACTTCACTCTTAGTGAAAGAACATAGAATGGATTCACGTCGTCTTCTGCTGCTCTAGCAACGATCATGGATTTGCACACCGGTATTCTGAAATCTACGCTTTGGCGGTAGCCTCCCTGCAACCCCAAGGCCTGAAATCCGTTCAATTCTACTGCTACGCGTGCCAAAGATCACATGCACATCTCTCAGCACCCTGGGCGCCTAACTCGCGTGGCCACTTCCAACTGCAGTAATTTCCTTATGCTCAGGTATCCCCATCCGCGGCTCCTCATGGCAAAACCTCTGTCTGAAGCAATCCGGCATGTCGTTTTGATGGCTCTCGGCAGAAAATTACTCGGTATGGCAGGCGTTAGCGTGACTGGACCCACAGAAGTCACTGCAAGTACACTCCCCCATAAAAGCTGGCCCGCTGGGCGCCCTTTGGCCCAGCAGAGCAGCGCGCTAGCCTCCTCTGCATCCTCTGCATCTTCTCCGATTTTTCCTGCACTTTCCGCGCCCCTCCCCGTCGAATTCTTGCACCTACGCATCCCCTCACGCTTTTGTCACGCGTGTTATTGTCACGGTGCGCGTGGTGGGCAGCATGCCGGTGCTAAGGCTGACGGATTACTTCCTTTTCTGTCTGCCGCCATGCTACACGCGCCCTCTTCCTTGATGCGCCTCCCGCCTGGGATCATGCTGCTCGTCCATTCAATGGATGTCCCCTTGTTCCCCATGCGCCTGCGCCTCGTGTCCCTATGTCGCCACGATGTAGATGTCCGGCAGCAAGTTTCCAGGCTATCCATACCCCAACGTGCGCGGACAGCATCCTGTATGTCTCCCACCTATCGTCACACGTGTTGATTTCTGATTTTTATATCACTTTAGTCCGCCCCTGGAGGGCGCGCACAGGCTGGACTTGCCCAGCGCACCGGTATGTATCTTTTCTCTTTTGGCGTATTGGCTTTCATCGCTGAGGAACGTTTCATAAGGACCGCGTCGCGCCTCCCACCGCGTGCCGAGCAATCACGTGTCGCAGCGCATCAACAACGAGGATTACCTGCGAAGGCAATTCAGAATTCCTCCCTATATGAAAGTGGACCTTTTCGCTCTTCCTGATTCCGGGGCTGAGACGAAGCCGCCTATCCCGCTGGACCACCTGGCCAAGCTGGCTATACATTGCCACGAGCAGCACGTTTGCACGCTCCAAGATATGTACGAAGCCGTAGAGGAACGCTACTTGTACTTCAGGGGCAATAATGTCGATTCCTGGAAGGTCAGCGGAATACTGACAGCATGCGCGACGGATGCTGACGTGACTCTACAGGGTTCCATTCGCCATATGTTGTCTCTCAAAAAGGTCTACCGCAACGAAGGAGGGCTCTGGTGGCTCGACTTCTCGGACGGCGAAGGAGACAAGCGCCAGCGCAAGCGCGGCTCTAGGAGTTCCAGCGACGACGATTACGAAAGCCCTGCTTGATTGCTTCTCACAACATCGGCTTCAAAAACGTCTCTTCCAACAATTGTACCATATGCAATCGCACTCCAGCGACCGTAGCTCAGCACTGTAAAACACCATACATACTACATTTGTATTGCCCGACCGTCATTTGTACCTACTAAAATCATAGCAATGTTGTCTCGTCTCCGATGACCAACGACCCCCCGCCCTGTCATCAACCATAACTTACGCGACTGTCAGAATACGCAGCCTACGCGCGCTCGATGTGAGTGACGTTCATCTTGTCAGTGCTCTCGACAGGGCTTCCAGACGGCGGCGGAAGCGAGGTTCCCGTCCGTGCATGGTTCTGGTGTACGCGCAAATAGTCCAACTGCGCTGCAGGAATCACTGTCGGGCAGCCCAGTCAGGCAAAAAAGCCAATATGCCAATATGAGGCACACATACCTCGGTCTGTGTCCATAAGCAGGAGCTCGTACATCACGTAGGCGAGCAGCATCGCCGGGATGTTCGTCAGCGCCGCGATGGCCGCGTATGCGCCTCCGCTCGCTGGTAGACGAACACATTGAGCATGCGACTTTCACAATCAACCGAGTCAAAAACGTACCGTCCATTCCCCAGATCGTCATCGCCGCTAGTCGCCCGCCCACGTCCCTTGCCGCGTTCGCCGCAAGCCCTGGCGTCGCGTAGCCCCAGATGCACACCGCGTACACCGCACCGACTAGGATCGGGGCTAGCGGCGGCGGCACGAACACATTCGTGGGGTCGATGCACGCAAAGATTCCCAGGCCGAGGACGACGTCGCAAACGAACTCGTTCAAAAAGACCCAGCCAAGATGGGCACCGGCAGGCGCGTACAAGCCGAAAATGCCCGCTGGGCCGCTGGGCGTAAATTGGATGGCGGCGAGCTCGCCGGCGGCTTCAAGAGCGGCTTCGAGAGGGACTAGAATGTTGCGGTACTGCGCGTAGACGAGGAGGCAGGCAACGTAGCCGCCAAAAATCTGAGCGGCCACGTAACTGGGAGCAGCGTAAGTAGGTAATTGGCGGAGTAGAAAGGGGACGCACGCGACGCCCTTATAGGCGGGAAAGCCATCGAAAAGGACCTTGACGAGGGTGACGGCAGGATGAAAATGACCGCCTGAGGTCGCACTAGGGATTCGTTGGCGGATGGACCCCACAAGAAGGACGGCCATCGTACCAGCAGATGACGAGGGCGAATACAATTCCGCATGCGTATGCTATGCCAATCTGGAAGATCGCTGTGACGATGATAAGCACATACTAGAGCGCCGGACTGTGCGGGACGTACATGACAATCCTGGCGTATCCGTGAGGTTCCCGACGACAAAGTTGGCAGTCGAGCCGACGCCTGCCAAGCAGTCAGTACGGGTGAGGTAAATATAGTTCCGGTGCGCTGCTCACCACACCATGTATACAGGAAGACACCGAGCTGAGGCATGATGAGATGGTCGTCGCAAGGGTCTCGTCAAGCAACTCACAAATTCAGCAAAGCATTCCACGAACCAGTGAATCTTGGTGTGTCGGTATTTCTCCCACGAAGAAAACAGGCGCGGTCGTCTCTTGACATCGCTCAGGTGCATCGTGGCTGCCGACATCTTCGCGAGAACTTGGAGGCTGAAGTCGCGAGGCAGATGGGGGGAGCAAGGGACGCGATGAGATTCGTTGATACGAAGAAGTTGCAGGATCTTTATAGAGGTAGCGATATAGCCCCATGTCCATTGGGCAGACGGCCATGTGATGTACTTCTGCCTCCACCGCCTCGAGCAGCCTTGGCGCCACCTTTCTGCTGATTGAGCGTCGATCGGTGCGTTGGAACGCCTCGGAGTTGCGCACCGTCTGAATGTATTCATTCATTTGGTCGATAACGACGATCCGCGACGCAGGAAAGTCTGCTGGGACGCAGTGCGGGCCCATGGCCTACTCTGCGAAGCGGACAAGAAAAGGAGAGGTGGATGAGGCTATGACACGCTATCGGACGAAAGATGGTCAAATGACTGGCTTCAGCCGTACCTACCTTCGTGAGTGGGAATAATGCACGAATACGAGCTCGCGTGACTCGGAAGTTCGAGTGTCGGTTTCACTCCGCAGGCGCAGCTGACAGTGAAGTGACGCCTTGTCCAGTAAAGGCGGCCGATTCAGGTCCATTTCTAGGTGATCTCTGCCAGCGCTAGGGCGACACGCGTCCTGAACATTGAGTACGCGTCCGGTACCGGTACCATCGCAGTTGCCGTCCGAGACACTGGGCGTGAAGGGTGTGACACCACCTGAGCGTGACGAAAATCTAACGCACCTCGAAGAAGGAATGATGTGGCGTACGCGATCGGTCGACCGGGGCGATTGTAAGTACATTGTCAAGTTCATCACTTGTTCCCGGCTCCGTGCAACGTTTTGAGCGTCAATCGTCTCGCTTTCGACTCCAGCCTCTTCATCACAAGCCCCCCCTCTACACGGGCCAAATCCGGAATTCCGGCTGTCAGACTTTGTCATCGCTAACGTTGGTGAGGCTTACTGATCAGTCTTTGCCATAGCGTTGACTCAGCGATTAGTGCTATAAAGACCTACCCATTGCACCTCTCTCTTCGGAAGATAAACAGCACAAAGATCAAGTATGGCCTCAGAGCAAGCGCACAACTACGACGAGCAGGAGGACGTGGAGGAGCACTTCATCACAGAAGACGACGTCCTTGCCGAGGTCCCGGACGATGATGATCATCCTATGGACGAAGACGACGACGAGGCCGGAGACACACTCGGCGATCTTGGTCAGGGCTCCTCCTCTTCCGCTATAGAAGGCAACTTCGAGCAGGCCTTCTCCGATCACAAAAAGTCCGTTTTCACAATATCTGGCCACCCGACGCAGCCGCTCGCCGTGTCGGGCGGGGAAGACGACATGGGTTACATCTGGGACATCACGGATGGCGAGGTGCTGGTCAAGCTCACCGGGCACACGGACAGCGTGACCTGTACCGGCTGGAGCAATGACGGCGAGATGGTCGCGACGGGCGGCATGGATGGAAAGATCAGGCTTTGGCGGAGAGTGGGGAAGGAGAACTGGCGGACATGGGAGTTCTTGACTGAGCTGCAGGGACCCGATGAAGTCATGGTATGTGCCAAGCCGTGTTCGCGTCTCCAGAGATGCTCAGCCGCAGCCAGTTCCTCAGGTGGCACCCCAAGGGAAACGTCCTCTTAGCCGGCTCAAATGACACCACCCTATGGCTATGGCAATGTCTGTCTACCTTCCACCTTACACGCATCAATCACTGATATACGCACCAGTGCCGTCCGGTAATACCATGCAAGTATTTGCTGGCCACACAGGGCCTGTTCAGTGTGGCGAATTTACGCCTGACGGTATGCAGACCTCTTGCCCCTCATCATAACATCTGCTGATAGTCGTTTTCAGGCAAGAACATTGTCTCAGCCTGCGCGGACGGCATCCTGATGTACTGGAATCCCCGCGATGCCAGCCACATTTTCAAGCTCACCCCCGAAGGGCACTTCAACCTTGACGGCATCACTTCCATCGCTGTGAACCCAGCGTCGACCCTTGCCGTCGTGGGCGGCGCAGCAGGAGGCGTCCGCGTCGTCAGCCTCAGCAAAGGCGACGTCGTCAACGCGCTGGGCGGCCACACCGAGGGCGAAAGCATCGAGTCTATTTGCTTTGTCGACGTTGCTCCCGGCGCGAGCGTTGTAGCCACGGGAGCTACGGACGGCAAGATCTGCGTTTGGGATCTTAACACCATGCGCTTGAGGACAACGCTGCAGCATGAGGTAAGCCTAGTGTCGCGACAGCCTTTGGCGAGCGCGTCGGCTGACTAGTGAATCGTGCAGGACGCGGTGACCACCTTGTTATCCCACGGACATCTGCTCGTATCTGCCTCAGCAGACCGGACGCTGCGGACGTGGGACGTGAAAACGGGGGCCCTCATACGAGAGATGAAGGGCCACTATGGCCCTGTCCTGGCCGCGTCCTTGGGTCTGGGAGGAGACGTCGTGCTGAGCGCGGGCGACGAGGGTCTTTGCTTAGTGTACACCACCGAACCTACCGAGTCCCAGTAGACATAGATGAGACTGCCTTGACCATCTGAGGTCATCCCATCGAACGCTATTGTGGTCTGACTGAATTTCCTAGCCCAGCAAGTCGTCTAGGAAATCTTCCATTTGCTCTTTCTCCCCTCTGGGAGCCTCGTTAGGTAGCGCAGGCGCATTAATGTAGTCGCTGCCTGTAACTGTGGGTCAGTTTCGTGGCCGTTGCCTCAGTCAACAGCCTAACGCTCACCCATCTCTTTGCCTCGAGACTTCGGGACGATTGGCTTCCCTTGCAAACGATCTGGCCTCGCTTTGAATCGAGACTTTAATTCTGGAAACAGTGTGAGCCACGTGCAGACGAACGCCAGACAAGCGCATCTACCTCTGGTTGCCTCAAAAGCCGCCTTCTCTCGCTGAAGCTCCTCGAGCTCCTCGTCCCATTCCACAGCTTGCACTTTGCCTTTGCGCGCGTCGCTCTGCGCAGTGCGTCCTGACCCGATGTGCGCCACCGTGCGGTCGACGTCATCCTCGTCTTCTTGTCTCTCGTACACCGGACCGCCTCCGCTCTCGTCCAACTTTTGCTTCGAAAGTAGCTCGGAAATATCGACCTCGGGCTCGAGGATGGGCTCGCCTGCCAGATTCGAGTCAGATCCGCGTACATGTATGAGTACTTCCAAACGCTCACCATCAGAGTCCAACTCTGGCTCCTCCTCCTTGTACCTGTCCGCGTTCGTCCCAAGCTGCCTACGATTGTACTTCTTCAGCTCTGCCGCGGCGGCTTCCTCTTCCTCTGGTGTAAGCGGCGCTTCGCCCTCGAGGAGAAGGCGCGTTCCGAACTGTGCTGGCCTGCCTCGTCCCCCGCGGCCCCTTGCTCGCAGAGATTTGCCAAAACCTCCTCTGGGCTTGTGGCTCCCTCTACTTCGTGCGCCACGACCGGTTCCTCTACTAGTGGGTGCAGAAGTCGTCGGCTCAGACATGGGTGATGAGAGTTGGTGTTGAGGTGGTCCGGCGATTGCCGAGTGAAAACTCGAACCGCTCTCGTGACCTGACCTGACCAGACCTTGCCGGGTTTGTTCTCAGATTGTAGAGAGCTCACACATGTAGAAGTCTACAGGGCTGTAAGTATTCCTCTAAGTACAAAGCTTACATGGTATGGAATTATATCGACGGTCAGATAAATTAGCAATAAACTACCGTAGTTCAGATCGTTTCCATTCACCCAAGATTGGTATCGCGCCACCTATAGTGGCCTACAGGTCCCACTCGTCCCACATGGCCGCGGACGACATGGGCGAGGACGCCGTCGAGGATGCAATCTCCGAGGTCTCCACCAGTTCGACAATCTTGTCATCTGCACCCTCCGCGTTCGCCTTCTCCCCCCTCATCGCTACCAAAATAGGCTCACTAACACTCGTCGGAGGTGCATACAGCAGCCGGATGCCCGCGCCCTCGAGCGTCTGCACCAGCAAGCCCGTGCACTTCTTCCGCACCTCCACGAAGTTGTGCGAGAAGAGCAGCACGTGCTCGCCGCGCGCGGCGAAGGAAATCGCGGGTGTCTCCCACTTCATGTAGCCGGACTTGCGGGAGGGCTCGCCGTGGCGGGTGATGTAGCAGCCGAGGGTGTCGTATACGACGAGGAGCTCGGAGGAGTCGCAGGGGACGATGCCGAGTGGACGCGCGCGGTCGACCTTGGTCTTCAGCGCGCTCATGGCCAGGTCGGTGTTTTGCTTGGTGAAATCGGGGACGATGGCGGCTGACGAGTTGGCGAGGCTGCAGATGTGTCAGGGAGGGACGATGAAGCAAGGACAGGAAGGCTTGTGCGTACTTGGTCGGGTTCACAATCACGATACCGTCGGTCGTGCATATGCCGACGGTCTTCGTGAGTGTTGTGATGTTGTGCGCGTCTTTCGGCACGTAGCCAGGCTTGGGAAAACATTGAACTTGTGAAAGAACGGTACCAGTCTTGTAACGCACCTCGCCAAAACGCCGAAACGACGATGGATGCTTCGACGGTCCGCCTCTACGAGGAGAAAGAATAGCTTCGGGCGAGTCGATCACCTCAAGCACATGCAGGCTCAGCGACACCTGCAGCATCTTCTTCGCCGCGTAGATCACTGTGCCTAGGTATTTAGCAACCGTTGAGGATATGCCATCGAACATGAACGCACGCAAGACACGCGAGCCAACGACCGACACTCGGAAGAACGAGACCGTGTTGCTGTCATGGCCGGCGATTTTCTGCAGCGACGCGTCCAGCACCTCCGCCGTCGCCTCTCCAAATGCCACCCGCGCCAGGATGTCGAGTGCGTAGGAAAATAGCACGCCCTCATGCAGAATAACGAATCGGTTGAACGTCTTTCCTGCTAGCCGTGATATCGCTACGATATACGAGCTGCCAAAGGGCAGGACACGTCGGAACTCTAGAAAAGACAAACTAGGGTCAACTACCTGCTCGATGCAGAAGCACGCAGGGTTGGCACACCTTCCCTGCCTCGGCGTCCTACGTATATGCCTGAAGGGCAGCTGACAGCGATGTACTTCCGTCCATGGGCCTCTGGATAGGATTTAGAATGAAGTTTTGCGCAAGACGTCCTCTCCACGTACCAAATGGCGCAGCATTCGACACGCCGCCAGTCAATCGCCCCATAATCCCATTCGTCCCTGGCCCCGCCATCCTGAAGAACCCCTCCGACAGCTTCTGCGGGCTAAAGAACTATGTGCGCGCCTCCTCTCAGCCCTCCACCCCTCTCAAGCGCAAACCACGCCACTCACCATATTCCCCTCCGCCCGCGCCTTATACACCGCCAGGGTATTCAGGAAAGCCGCCTGCCACTTCTTTCGAATGGCCTCGCTGGTCACGTACAGGGTATATCGCCGGTTCATTTTGTTCGATGCGTGGTATATGGTGAATGGGTATAGGATCTCTGTACGCGAGCGCAGGCCGTCGAGAAGGCCACATTGGTCCTGGCGCGCGCGACGGGTATCAGTCGCGCCGTTGAAGGAGCCGAGGCGGAGGTAGGCTAATGGCAGCGGGCGGGAGACCATGTAGTATTTGGTCGTTCCGTTTGGCCGCTTCTCTTCTCGGGTGAGGAGAACTGGACCAGAGGGTCAGGGAGGGCGGACTGGTGAGGGTTAAGTACGTACAGTAGTGATCCAGTAACGCGACATGAAGGTCACTCCATCCTGTGAATGTGGAGTCCTCGCGCGTTTTTCTCAGGGTGCTGCCGGCGTAGACGAGAGTTCGGTTGTCGTTATATAGGTCCAGATCCTGCAGTGGATCAGACATGGATAGCAAGCGGTCGATGGAGGACACGAACAATGATCTCGCCCTTCCGGTATACCAAACTTTCGCACAATGCCCAGAACTTTACTTTATTCTCCGCGGCCTCAATTCCAGGTTGGGTGCTCTACTGTAGAGTTAGTGCACAACTTGGTATGAGCGCGAGGGCGGCGGACCTTGATAAAATCCTTTAGGATTCCGGATATCGTGGGCAGGGTATCAAGGTCGGGGTGATCATATTCCTTCTCCGTGAGTTTATGTAGTTGTTCAACAAGCAGGTTGAGTCGTGGCAGGCGTGTAACTGGGCGCGACAAAAAGGTGACAAGATCACGCTTGCGTATGCGCGGGTCGGATGCAGCGGAGTGGATGAAGTGACGGTAGTCCGAGTTGCGGTTAAGCTCCTTGCGATGATGCGCTTCGGAGAGCGGATAGTGCTTAATGTATACCTCGTAGGTGGCACGGAAGGTGGATTTGAGGGTGGCTGCAGTACGACCATCAGTGAGGATGAACAAGAGAGCGTGTACGGCACGCACTATCGAGGATGATGTCGGCGATGCTCTGGATCAATGGATGCTGGTCTCGTTGTCGAGCGAAGAGAGCGGCGAGCATCAGCTGGTGATGTGCGAGAATCTGATCGACATTGCCAAAGACTTGCGTAATGAAGCCCTTCAGCAGGGACGTCTTGATGATTGGCTGGTTCGCAGTGCGCAAGGGGTCAATATAGACCTAAAGATAGTGAGTAGATTGCGCATTCACGACGCGTGTGTCACGTACGTCGCGTACGGCCTCCAGATCCGACACATAATCTCGCTCGGACTTGATGATCTCGAAGATAACCGACTGCCGCTGGACCTCCTGGTTGCCGAGTGCTTCGCGGGCAGCCTCTGGGACCAGCCTGTGCCATTCCTGGTCGGCTTCGGCAAGCTTTCCGCTCTGGAAGCGTTTCAATCCCTCTTCAGACTCGAGAGACACGTCTGCGAGGTCTTGTGAGAGCGAGACTACCGAATCGTTGTACACCGGCGTGTCGTGAGAGTCGTAAGAGTACGCGTGCTCGTCGTAGGACTAGAGCAGGGCTTGAGTATGTGTGCTAAAAGATCGGAGCACGCTCACCTCTCCAGATACTGAGTCGTAATCATTATAGTCATCCACACTGAGATAGGACGCGAAGGACGCCGTGGATTCGTTTCTCGATATGCTGCCGGGCGCGTGCGCGTAGGCTTCACTTCTGTTCGACCGATGTCCTCTCATCTCGCTCCCCGCAGCTCCAAATGACCGCGGTGTGCTAGACTGCGAGACCGAGCGATACAGTTGGGGTTCGGGGAAGGCGACATGCCCGCTCTGGGCACTGTAGGTGCTCGGGCGGCTGAGCGCGGCGGGATGATCGTGATTGTTGTTGAGGCTAAAGTCGAGGTCGTACTGGGAGAGGGGGCGTCCCACGGGCGTCGCCATAAGCCCGTGGTCGGCATCGTTGTAGCGCGGCTGCTGGGGCGGGATAACCTCGAACGCGTAGGGGGAATACGGCCTGGAGGACGGGCTTGGGTGCTCGGCAGGACGCGCGCCCGGCGGGAGAGGCGGAGGAGGCGGGGGGATGTTGATATGCGGTCGTGCAGACGGCATGAAAGTCGAGGATAAGAAAGAATGTGCTCGACTGGAGTGCACCCCGCGCTGATCTATGATGCAGTGCTGACCGCGCGCGGCGCAGCCCACACGCGAGCGATGCAGCCATGAAGGCAGGCCCGGGCCGGTTTCAGCGCCACAAATCTCCACGTCAGCCGCGTCGTGAACTCGAAGTCGACGGGCAATCTCTTCTTACTTCCCCCCTCCATCATGAGATTCGCATACGCCCTTGCCGCTCTCTTTACCGCCGTCGGCGCATCAAATGTTCTGGACCTGACACCGGATAACTTCGACAGCATCGTCGGTCAGGGCAAACCTGGCCTTGTCGAGTTGTGCGTCGCGTCCGTCACTATTCCACTCGGATGAAGTACTGACTTGACTCTAGCTTCGCGCCTTGGTGGTTCGTCTCATACTGACCCTGTGAATGCACGAAGCTCACCCATCCTGTGCTTCTCAGCGGTCACTGCAAGGTACGTGTGCACATGCGATCGACTGTCAGCCTCGGCTGACATTATGCTTCAGAAACTCGCCCCCACCTATGAGGAGGTCGCGGACGCATTCTCCAGATCCAAGGACGTCTTCGTTGCGAAGGTTGACGCGGACGCGCACAAGAGCCTAGGCAGCAAGTACGGTGTCACCGGCTTCCCCAGTACGCATCTGCCTTTATGAGGTCCTGCCATTCCACTCACGTCCCGCTTAGCACTGAAATGGTTCAATGGTGACGGGGAGGCTGAGCCGTACGAGTCAGGACGTGATTTGACAAGCTTGGTCAGCTTGTACGTTGCATGTCACTCGCTCTGTATAATCTTCGCTCAACGAAGCGTGTCCAGCATTGAGACCAAGTCGGGTGTCAAGTCTAGCATTCCCCCACCACCTCCGCCAGCCTACACCGTAGCAGACGCCAGCGACTTTGACCAGGTCGTCCTAGTGCGTGTGCCTCCAGGTTTGTTCCCCTCAGACTGATGATCCGCTTTCGCAGGATGATACGAAGGACGTGCTTGTCGCGTTCACGGTAAGCCCTACACCGACCACACTTCAATCAATATTCTGACAATGGTGTTAGGCTCCCTGGTGTGGCCACTGCAAGCGCATGAAGCCCGAATTCGAAAAGAGTGAGCCGGACGATAAACACAGCCCACCCACTTGTTCAAAACCTAACAAACATCCTTAATAGCCGCGAAGGACTTTGAGACTGAGCACAACGTGCGTACTGCTGCTCTTGCTCCCCGACTCTCGCTATGATCACCACCTTCCGTTATCCATCATTCGTTAACCCAAAATTCGCAACCCAGCTAACCCCACCGCCAGTGCCTCGTCGTCAACGTCGACGCGGACGACGCCAAAAACAAGGACCTCGCCTCCAAGTACGGCGTCTCCAGCTACCCGACGCTCAAGTTCTTCGGCAAGGGCCTGGGCGCGCAGGACGAGCCCGAGGAGTACACCGGCGGGCGCACGGAGAAGGACTTTGTCGCGTTCTTGAACGAGAAGTGCGGCACGCAGCGCGCGGTTGGAGGCGGGTTGACTGATTTGGTAAGTTTGTTGTTCGTGGTGGGGGGTTTTGTTTTTGGAAGGATTGGTTTGGGACATTCTGTTTTGGGATATTCTATTTCGGGATATTATGTTGGGATACTCTGCTTCGGGAGAGAAAAACGAATGCATCCTTGCATAAAACAAAAGCTGACCACCCCCACCCAGGCCGGCCGGCTGCCCGAGCTCGACGTCCTCGCGGCCAAGTTCTTCTCCTCCGCAACCGACCTGCGCAGCTCGGTCTACGACGAAGCGAAGGCGCTCGCCGACACGTTCGGCGCGCTGGCGAAGCCGTACCTCCGCGTGATGGAGAAGGTGGTGAACGGGTCGGAGGAGTACTTTGCGAAGGAGACGAAGAGGTGAGTTGGATGCTGGTTACGGGACTGCGGATGGTTGGCATTAGACACGGTGGATGGTCGGGTTTGCTGTTGTTCGCCTTCTCCCCTCTGCGCTGTCGCAGTTCCCGCGGATTGTTATCCTTTCGGGACCGCTCAATCCTGTGTCGGGCCATATATGACTGCACCGGGACCGTTTATGCCTGCGCCCGAACCGATCTCACCACATCGGGACGCATGCTGACACACATCTTCAGGCTCGAGTCCATCATCTCGAAGCGCACCATGGCGCCGAGCAAGCTCGACGAGATGAAGATCAAGGCGAACGTCCTCAAGGCCTTCGCGGAGCAGAAGGCAGAGGACGCGAAGGAGACGGTTGAGCGGGAGGCCGCCGAGTTGTAAGGTTGCCCCGCTGCGACCATGGGATGCCGCGGAGTCTGGGATGCCGCGAAGTGTCAAGCTTGCGGGGCCGCCGACCTGTGAGCTTACTTACGATCCTGTGTTCTGTGACTTTACGCCCTAGGACGGATGCAATGATCTCTGGACGCTCAGTGGTCGTGAGAACTCTCGACGGTCATGAACGCCATGTTGAGGTCAGGCCCGTATGTTGAAGGAAGGCTTTTATGAGGCTGCGCCGTCCATCGATGCGATGAGTTGATATGGGGTGGCAGGGGGTGCCGCGTTGCAACATAGACACCATCGGTGCGAGACCCGGTTTCTTTCCACGGTCACGAATGTTTGCAAGTTGAACGTAAACATGCCATCTTCTGCTATACTACGAAGAGGGCTGACTTTTCGCTCAGCGCGACATGATTTCGCGAAAGATATGCTGCCACTGTCAAACACGCCCCTGCCTATCTATGTGCCAGCGCCGTCTTTATGTCCGCGCTGCAGGGTGTATGTCGATCGAGCTGCCTCGAGGGGACCCCATGATCGAAGACAGGATTCCTGGGCGCCGTTTGACCTTGGGCTTCGGGCCTGGCTTTCGACAGGTGCTTGGTGGGCAAGCAGCGGTTGATCCAGATGCACGCGAGGTTTAGGTCGGCGGCTTCAATAGCCATCGTCGGACGCAATGGTGGATTCAGGCCTCTGAAGACACTGACATGAAGACATGGACATGACATTTCCACCAATCGTCAAAGTTACTGGTAGCGACGCGAGCTGACGGTGGCGCTCATAAAACGGGGCGCGCGTGCGATCTTCGTAGGTCGAAGCAGGGGCCGAAGCAAGGCCGAAGCGCAGGCGAAGGCGCGTTCGGAGAATCGACCTGCCACCCGGGTCGCGAATCCCTCCCGGTGCTTATATACGCGCGATGGCATCGATGACGGTGCGTGTTTGTTTGAAACCTTGCGACCAGGTGCAGAGGGACGGCACCGATAGGCCTGCTTTGTTCGTTGATTGTGAGCGCGCCAACGCTTGCTGCAGCCTGCGACCGACTTTCTTTGCAGCCTCCGAGCGACCACCCCCGCCGGATCGCGCCCACTCTGCCAAAATCGCGGTTTCCGTACCCACTTCTGTGCAGTGGACGCCTGACCAGACGACTGCGCGGGGTGATCAGCCTTCCTTGGGAGCGATAATCACACGGTGGCGCTCCTGTGGGTGCCGGAGAAGACGACATAGCGCGCGCGTGGGGGGCACAAGTACAGACGGCTCCAGACATAAGGGCAGGCATCTCCAGACATAAGGGCAGACGACTGTAAACATAAGGGCAGGCGACTCCGGACACGCAAGCAGGAGAGCTCGGACCCACGGGAAGGCGACTCCGAACACAAGGCCAGAAGACCTCGAGCGCTGCTAGAAACTTCTGTAGGCGGCGTGTCCTGCTGCTCTTCTTTCAGATCATCGCTGACGTGTGCAGGAGCTGGACGACTTACTTACGACGCACGAATTGAACGCCTTGATACGCACGACTTCGACGCCTTGATACGCACGACTGGAGACGCACGATTCACGCCTCTTGATACGCACAGCTCACGCACCTTGATACGAGCCCCATCGACGCGACGATACGACTGAAAAACCTCGACCCCCAACCACCACCACCGCCACCCATCGCCACCCACCATGTTCAACCCCTTCCGCTGGAAAAGCGCGCACAACTGGACGACCCCGCAGCCGACGTGGGGCACCAAATCCTCGGACACCTCCGATACGTACGGCTACAAGAGCCCCTACGTGAAGGAGGTCGACGACTCGGCCGTGGAGCCCGTCATCCCGAGCGAGATCGAGGGGATCAAGATATGTCGGTATCGGCAGACGAAGGACAAGTGGCAGCATTTGCCGCAGGTGAGTGCGAAGTCTCGTGGATGTGGGAGTGCGTACACGAGGAGAGAGGGACGGGGGTACGGGGGTGCTGTGGGTGCAAGGAGTGCGGAGGCTTCGTGGCTGCGCAATGAGAGCGACAGTGGTGGCGAGCGACGCGCGGCAGGCGAGTGGTTGGTCTTGAGCATTGTCGCGAGCGAAGATGGCTTTCGTGGCCAAGAGAGGAGAGGAGGGTGGCGAGGGTCGGGGTGCCGGGCTCTCGCCAGGACATCTTCGAGGTTTGGCGATGTTGCTGATCGGCACGGCTGGACTGCACCAACGGATTGGGCGAGCGGGTTGAGCAAGCGGCGTCAACGCGAGGCCGGCGAGAGCGACAAGCGAGTCTGGCGAGTGCGACCTAACGGGTTGTGCCAGGGCCCTCGATAGCCGATAGGCGTGTTGTCGCTGAGCGGGGACGTAAAAGCGACTGTGAGGGCTTCTTGGCGAGCAGCGGCGGCCTGAAGGGCAAATGCGAGATGGAGCCTGCAGGTCGCTTGCAAAATACGCGCCCTGCACGGCGTATCCAGGATCTGCCTGTCAGGACACGGTCGCCAATTGTCGCTGACGTCTCAACAGAAATCGCTTGACAGACGAGAATCGCCTACAGATGTGCGCATCATCACCTGGAAAATCAGCCAACATTTGTCCCACCCTGAAGACCGTCTCGCCGTCGCCCTCGCCCACATCGCCGAAGAGCTCGGCTGCGGCGACGCGATAGAGCTCAGCTGCGCCAACGCGCGCAAGCCGCCGCCCTGCGTAATCTGCCTGCAGGAAGTGCACGTCCGCGCCCTGCAGGACGAGCTCGTGCAGAACGCGTGGGTGCGCGCCTACTTCTGCGTCCTCCCGCACAAGGTCGAGAAGTGGGGCGCGGGCGCAAAGTACGGGAACGTAACGCTTGTGTCGCGCGACGTACCCGTGGAGAAGGCGGCGATCCTGCGCTTCGGCGTGTCGAGCATGAAGCGCACGGCGGTGATCGCGCACCTGCTGCTGCGCGCGGCCAAGGTGCGCGAGGGGGCGGCGGAGCCGCGCGAGCTGCGCGTTGCGGTAATCAACACGCAGCTGGAGAGCTCGGAGCACGGGACGGTGTACCGCCCGCGGCAGCTGGATATGCTGGCGGCGTTTCTGAAGCAGAAGAAGGACGGGGTGAACGGCGGGGTGATTGTGGGCGACATGAACGCGGAGTCGCGCGCGGACAGGCTGATGCCGGACGCGCTGGGGCTGAAGGACGCGTGGAAGCGGGGGGACGAGGACGAAGAGGGATGTACGTGGGGGTACAACCAGCCTGCGAGTGCACGCGTGCAGTTCCCGCCGATGCGGATGGACAAGATGCTGTTCTCGCCCCGCAGAGGTCTGAAGGTGGACGAGCCAACGAGGATTGGAGTGGGAGTGACTTACAATGGGTCACCTGTGTCTGAGCATTATGGACTGATATCCACGCTACGTATGTTGAAGTGAAGGTGGTGTCATGTTACCAGTGTGTACTTTTACTCTCATGGCATAATTGGATGGGCTTTTGCGACGACATCGAGCAGGGTGCACTGGGAGTATGCAGATCTGTCGCCAAGGTGCTCGATGCCAACTCGACGAGCTCGTCGTGGTGGCTGCGCAGCAGGGACGGAAGAATCCGGAAAGATTGCCAGAAATAAGGTGGCATTTGATTGAGCATCATCTCGACGGACAAACGACGGAAGGATCGGCAGTGCCCAGGCTTCAGGGGCGCTGCGAGCGACGAGGAGGGATGGCCTGAGATGCCTTGGACGACGAGCAGCGGTGCTTGAGGAGTGTCAATAGCAGCTATACCCGGAGGTGTGCGCAGAGCGGAAATAGAACGAATGAGTTCTGGTGGATTCGAGGCTTCGATCCGGTTAGCCAAGTTCGATAACGTGGCTTCCGCACCACATGACCTTTGATGTCCCTGACGTTACGGCGCAATATAAGGAGGCGAACGGCTGCCGACACCCGCGCTGCTCTTCTTCCTTCCCCCCGCAAGCCCAGCGACCCGACTCGTCCAAACCCGCCAACAATGAAGTCCGCTGCCATCTACGTGCCTCTCGCCGCCGCCGCGTTCGTCCAGGCGTTCACCATCAACACGCCGTAAGCAAAATTTCCTGCTGCTCACGGCACGTCCGCTCAATTTTCGCCGCAGTGCGTCGATTACCCAGTGCCAGCCCACGCTCATCACCTGGGACACGAGCGACTCTGAGAGTGTGTTTGCTCGCTTTTTGCTTGTTCGTTCGCGCGCTGACAATGTCCTAAGGCCCGTACTACTTGAGCATCCTGCCGGGTAACAACCCTTCGGGGACGCCCCTCAAGCAGTTCGACTCTATGGATGGTAGCTCGTACTCCTGGACCACCGATATTGCGCAAGGTATGTCGTCTGCTGGCCGTAGTCGGCGTGTTGCTTATCGTATCCAGGCACTTCCATCGGGTTCACTTTGAAGGACTCCACCGGCAAGACCGTCCAGTCTGCCGCTGTGACCATCCAGAGCAGCAGTGCGTGCAGTCTCCATCCCTACTATAGCATAATCTCACACCCATTCAGGCGATGACAGCTGCATCAACGGCTCCACCTCCGGCAGTGCCTCGGCCACCACGGCGGGCTCTGCCACCGCCTCGTCGACGGGCAGCTCTACCTCCAGCGGGTGAGTCCAGTATCGAACCGGTGCCAGCCTGCATTCTCATTCACTTTAGCAGCTCCGCGAGCACCACCAGCTCCGCGGCCACCACGAGCTCGAGCGCCGCTTCGGGCACGACGAGCTCCCGCACGTCGACCTCTTCGTCCTCGCGCTCCTCCACGACCTCGGCTACCTCCAGCGCTGCCTCTGCGTCGTCGACCTCGGATGAGAACGGTGCTCTCAGCAACGGCGCCTCCCTCGGTGTCGCCGGTGCCATCGCTGCCCTCGTTGCGTTCCTCGCTTAGAGAGCGCGCAACGACGGCCCGGCGCGGAGCTCGTGAAGATACCCGCCGCGAGCTTCTGCTATCGGTTACCCCACTCTAGCGTCTCGATGGACTACATTTCATTACTATCGGTTCGTGTCGTTCTGGTCTTGGTTCTTCTTGCTTATTTGGACGAGCTGCGCATTTTATCCCCTACGCTCTCTGCCTGCGCGCGCTGCTTCGATTCGATAAGTACCTATAGCCTCTTTTGTAATCGGTTTCTTGGCTCGAGGAGGGTGATACCTCGCTCGACTCTCGGGGCGGTGGTCTGCTAGTTTCGTCGTTCGGGGGAGCGATTGTTGCCTCGTTTACTCGAGGTGCCGGTCGTTCTACTTGTTCTGCGAGGCAGCACCTATCGTCTTGACTTTCGAGGGGGTGATGTACAAGAAGAGGACGCGGCGATGTTTTGTACCTGTACATTTGCGTTCTCCGACGAGTGCGTACGGTCTTCGTGCTCTACTTACGAATACGTACGACTTTATGAGCATCACTTCTTGAACGATCTTCTACTAGGTCTTGGAATATCATAATTCTGTATCCCATACCCTTGCCGTGAAGAATCCGTACAAAGACACTCACAATTTTCCATGATCGTCGGTCGAGCCAACGAGCAAGCTTGTTCCCTCAAGCCGCGCAACTGACGCTGCTCCATTACTGTATGAGAGAGATATTCGTAGACAACTTCTGGCCGCACAGGCGTGTTCATGTATCATGTCGTTCTTGCCGCGCAGGCCGACTGAAGACGAACATAGCCATATTGAAAGGGAATTCGATCCAACAAGTGAGCAAGCCAGGCAACTGTGCAGGTTGCGTGCAGTTTGCGTGCAAGTTGAAGTTCGCGGCGGTGAATCGGAACCGACCGGTGAATGCCGTTTACGCACGTGACCGAAGCATTCCCACGGCTGGATTATGCGGCACACCGAAGCTCAGGCGCAGGGGAATTCTCCGGAGCGCACCAACAGGCGGAGGGAGACAACATCTGGGCAAACCACAATATAGCAAACACAATATGCAACATCTTGGATTCATTCATACACGTTAAATTTCGAGGTCTTCCAGCCCATCATTGGGAGTCGATCCCGACGACCAGCACCGCGAAGCTCATGCCGAGCGCTGTGTACCCAAAGCTGCTAGAACTCTGTACCGTCGTCGTCTGTGGTGTGATAAGGTCTGGGTTCTCCGGCGTGTTCATGTCGGCTTCGTTGCCCGTGATGTAGGTCACTGTTCCGCTTTCGGCGACACCGTTGAAGGGCAGCTCGAAGGTCATGTTTGCATCTTCAGCATCCATGTTGGCGACCTGCAAAGAGGAAAATGGGGGTCAGCTGCATGTTACCGGTGTGAGCTGATGGAGGCGCGCGTACTTTAATTATCACGGCACTGTCATTGCGCGCGACGGACCAGAAGAGCGTGCCGTTGAACGTGGGAAGCGTGCTTGGAAGATACTCATCGCCGCTGTTGAATGCAAAGAGCTGGATACTGGATGAGCTCTTGATTTTATACGGCAATGTAGACCCATACTTACTTGCTGCACATAGTAGCTGGTTGACAGGTAAACATTACCCGCGCTGGAACGGTAAGCCATCGCCACATCGGTGACAAAGATGAGCTCTTACTCGAAGGCTATCAAGTTAGGCGTCTGCGAGGGCGATGTTAGCGGCGGGGTACACCTCGTGCAGCAGTGGTGAGCCTACCCAGTCGGTGGCGTTGACGTGCTAGAAAAGCCAGAGCGTGTCAGCCTGGCTCGGTACATACTTTGCAGAAAAGCATACATTCAGTACCGGGGCGTAAGCCGCAGCGAATACTATGTCGGAGTTTCGCTCGAGCCCGGTCATGAAGGCGGCCTCGGCAACGGCAGCTGGATGGCGTGAGCGCTTGTATACGCGATGTCAACCAGGAGATTGACATACAGAGGACGCTCGGATACAGCCAACTCTCCCCTGCACGGTCGTACTTGCATGAATATTCGCCCTATGCGCGGTGTTTTGTTTACAACAACACAAACTTCGGTGTGGAGACGTACCTCAAAGTACGTAGTACCGTTCCTCTGCCGATGAGCAGGTGTTAGCCTCTATCCCAGGGGGTCTGCGAAGTTGCTCGCATACCTCAAAGTCATCACTACGTGATATCAGCTGAGAGTGCCAGTCGTCGAGGAAAGCGGACTCACTAGTAGAACACTTGCTCTTGGAACCAGGCTGGAGTGAACAGTGAGTGAGATTCATCATAATTGGCGTCGTGAAACTAGATTCACCAGGATCCTGATAATCGTGAACGTCGTACGACGTCGGGATGGGATCCAGGACAGGCCCGCTAACGTCACTCGTGGCAATGAATACTGTTTCGTCGGGCGTGATTAGCAGTCGTTGTCTTCTGGGATCTGCAGGTCAGGGAATTCCTTTCTGAGAGCCGTCGCATAGGCGGTCCATCTATAAGCACCATATCTGTGTATTGGTGAGTACTTATCGTAAAACGATCAACTAGCAGGAAACGCACGTCTCGGATGCAACATCAGAGATCCAGTCCTTGTGAGCGGAGGATTGTCAGTTTTGTAGGATACAGAAAATAGCTAGGGCTTACTTCGTTCCCGATCTCGATGTATCTGATTGCGAACGGCTCCGGATGACCCAGAGAAGCCCGTAATGCGGCTGGAGCAGGTTATACAACGGGAAAGGGGGAAGACTTCGAAATGCTCCTACCTGCATCGCTCGTATCGGCGTCGCTGACCGCGAAGTGAATCTGGTCGATTGCTTCTTGAATGTATGGCTCTAGGTCGTCCTCAGCGACCGTTTCTTGTTGTAGCGCGTAACCTTTCAGGGACGTTAGCGAAGCGGCCTAGCAGAAGGATGCAGAGTAATCACCAGCGAAGACTCCCATGATTGGCTCCATGCCGCCGTCCTCGCACCAGAGAAGGTACTCATACAGTCCGAGACCACTGCAACGTGAGTTAGTCAATGGAAGGAGCAAGGACTTAGCAAATGTACTCCGTGTTGGTATAACTCCATGTACCTGGACGTCTGTCGAGTTACTCATGAATGCTGTTCCCAATAAAGCTGGGAAGTATTACCCAGGGCGCTCCAGGAAACTCCCGATTGTCTCATTCCACTTCCATCTGTCGGCGACAGTGTTTCCCTTGCAACGGTTTCGTTAATTACTCAAACGGAAAGCCAACAGGTGTCGCCGTCTACCTCCTGCATAAGCATAGTGGTTAGCGAGTTCATTCATCGTCACATACGTTAGACAGAAGCTCACAAGGTTATTCCCTCCGGGCAATCTGAAGAAAGCGGGGCCCATATCCACCAACGCCTGAAAGAGGATCAGTACGCGAACATGTATTCCAATCTTTGGGATTACTTGGGCTATATCGATGCGCATGCCGTTCGCGCGTTCTTTGAAGGTCGGCGGGAAAAGAGAAAACATCGCGAAATGAATGGTCAGCCCAGCAGCCGCTGCCCCATCAAGAGTGACAGTAAATAGATTGTTGACATCGCTGGCGCTGGCTGACGGTGTGAGTTCAGTAGTGATCTGAGCCCATTCTGTCTGTGCTCCAGATATCTCGACCGTCGTTGAAGCCAAAAGGTCACCAGAGGAGGACTGTAGACCGATCTTCACATCTCCACCGAAGTCAGATGCTTCAGGGAATCTGTAGTAGAAGGACACGTTATAAGTCGCTGCTTCATCGACCTTGATCCCTACGAGGTAATGAGCATGCCAAATTTATGTGAGCGGTCCACAACATAGTTACCCCAATATCCCTCGTTGGCAAAGCCGACTGCACCAAATGCGTCGTTGAGGACCACCAGTTCCATGGAGTTGGGCAATGCGGACGAGACGGGGACATCATCGGCAACGACAGATATGTTTGCGCTGCCTATAGTATCCCAAGCTAGGAGAGAATCTTCCGTGCCTGCAAAGCGGTGAATTCTGGCGAATTTCTCTGAATTTGAGCAAGCTGACCTGGTTCCACAAGCTGGAAGGCTCGATTTTGCAGCACTACGAGGTCAGGTTTGACATATATTATCCGAGAAAGCAGATGATCACATACACTCAGCATACAGACCGCCGTCTCCGCTCTAAAGACCCAGAGTATCAGCATATCTATAGAGCACGCTGGGGCCACGGATCTTACATGCTGCTGAAGGGTCAGCATGCGTCCTCCTGGAGCGCTGACGAGCAGTTCTTACACTGATATCCTGATACAATGGAATATTTCAACGTCAGTTTCTACTCGCCCGGGCATGAACCAGCGTCCATACCTCGTACATCTGTCCCCCTACGTCGATTAGCTTCTCGCCCAGCTCCATACAAGGCCATCAAGACTCACATAATGTCGTCGGGATGGGATGACTGGCCGTCGCGTTCACGGTAACAGTCACCTGGGCCGTAGCTCGAAGCGCAAGTAGAAGACAAAGTGTTCCCGAAAGACCTGAGTGCACCATCTCGGGGGTCGTCTGGTGCTCAGAGTAGTCGAGTGCTCAGCCTTTTTATGCCGCTAGTCGGATGAGCTATGTCACCGACGACTGATCACCTGCATGAGATGAGCTCAGTCGGGCCTGAACAGGTGTGGAAGAACTCGGAAAGAAGACGCCGACATGCTTGCTGGCGAGTATGACCTCCGGTCCCTGGATCGACGTAAAGCTTCTAAAGTTCTGGGCAGTTCCACCAAGCTTGACACATCTGCAGACAGTGAAAACCGAAAACCAGAGATGGTCTACGCTCGATAAGTACATTACCACCGGGGCCAGCCGCACTGCATCATGGAATTTGTGGACTTCGAGGGTTCATAACGTGCATTGTCGCCCAAGAGTTCGCCGGGAAGCTTGGGCTGTCAGATGACCGGAGTATATGCTCCACCATCGCGCGTACACCACCGGCCCGCCTACCTTCAGAGCGCATTCAACCGCACCGCACCACGCTCAACGTCCGGGGTACGCTGAGGTATGCTCGCCTGATGATGGTGAACTCGCAGAAAACGGACATAACGGGCCTGCGGTCCGCGGTATGAACGAGGTCTCGAGTTGACGACGGACGCTGACGTGCGCGTTGACGCGGTTGACAGTACGAACTTCGACTCGTATTGTCAAGTTTGAACGTAGTTCTCAGTCCTGCGAATCCACGATGGCGTCGTGTCTACATATTCGTGAGTGAGGTCGTTACGATGTCGTGCACGATGTCCTAGAGATAACGGCGTAAGTACCATAAAAAGGCGAGAACAGAGACCAGCGACACACTACGACCACGGCTGCTACAGGCTACATAAGATAGAATAGGTGAGATCATGTCGACGACAATAAATCAGTGCGAAGGTAGCGAAGGGTATGCGTGCAATTATGGGTGAAAAAGGTCCGAGATGCAGATGCAGCAGAGACGGCAGACAAATGGATCATTGACGCGCCTAGGACCCAGAAGTACCCTGGTATCTTCTGATGAGGTCTCGCAACCTTGCTTGACCGAAGGCGAGGCCTTCGCTCGCCAGCGATTGCCTAGGCGGCGGTGGCGGTGGCGACTTCGGCGCAGACAGGTTCGTAAGCGACTCGCGCGTCTTGCTGAATGTCGGCTTGGTGGGTAACTTGAGCGACGCTGAAGGCAGCTTGCTCTCCTCGATCTTGTTATTCTCCTCGGCTATAGCTGCAATTCGCGTCGGCGGAAGTCGTGGCTTTGGAGTCGTTAAGGCAGGCCGGGCGAGTGAGGCTGTTGTCGAGATATGCGGCTTGGCGTGCGATGACGATACCGCCGGCTGCGCAGAAATGGACTTCACCAGTGCGGGTGGTCGAGCGAGTCGCTTCGGCTCGGGTGATGGTTTCGAGGTCGGTTTGGTGACACGCACGACGCCTGACGATTGCGCTCCCTGCACTGCGCCCGACGCCCATAACGCAGCGACAGCGGTAACCTTGCCTCCACGCCCACCACGGGCCGAGCGAATATCGTACTTCACCTCGGGGTCAAGCCCGGGGACTGGAGGGAACCGAGGCGCCTGGGCAGCTTGCATGCGCGGAGTCTTATCCCCGTCGCGCTTCTGTGGCGACGGTCTGCCAGACGGAGGGCTGCCTGGCTGACCGTTCGTCTTTGCCCCGTCATCACTGCCCCAGATGTCGGTAACCTTTCGCGCCTCAGACTCCGCGGTCCGAAAGCGCGAGACACGACGATACGTGACGTCCTCTCGCTTGTATGTGCCGATGGCGACAAAACCGGATGAACGAGGATTTGGCGCGTCCGGCTTCTCCTCTTCGGCCTCTTGCACCTGCTCTGCTGGGCCAGGTAGCGCAACGGCCGATGTTTCCGGCTCGTCCGGGAGAGACGTAACAGGCGCTGCCGGGCTCGGAGTAGCCACCGTCGGCGGGGGAGAGGGGATGTCGGCATCAACGACCCCGCCTAGCCACGCAGCGACCCTGCCGTTCGTCGCTGACTTCTTCTGCTGTGTCCGCTCCTTGTGCTTCTTGTTCTCGCCAGTGCCAGCACGGCCCTTGTCTTTCCTCCTGTCCTTGTCCTCCACGTCGGATAGCGGGCCGTTCGAGCGCGTGCCCTGATGCGTCTTCTCCTCCCAGTCGCGGTCGACCTGTTCGTGGGTGGGCTGCTCCTGGGCAAGGGGGCCGTTGCCGGCTAGCTCATTGGCGAGAGTCAGGCTCGATATGGCCGACTCATCCATCATCTCGTCGTCGTCCTTCTTCTTGGGAATCTCGATAGGGCTCGCAGGATCACTGAGCACTGAGCGCACGTCGGGCACCTTCTTGCTATCGTCCGCCTTGCGCGTGCCCACTTGCGCAAGGAGCTTAGCCTCAAGAGCATCCAAGCCGCTGCCCGAGGGCGCTGAAAGATATGTGGCGCTCTTTCGCTTCTTTGGTGGCGGGCGTACAGCGGTCAGGGTTGGCGTCGGTGGAGCCTGAGGGTCTTGCGCTATAGGTGATACGGGAACATCCACCAGCTTCGCGCCGAGATCTTGCGCAGTGCTTCGCCGTGACAAGACAGGGAGGCTACGCCTTTGGTCCTTCTCGGGTGGTGGCGGCGGCGGTGGAGAAAGGGCTCCCGCGTTGCTGATGCGCGCCCCAAGTGCTGCCAGCGTCGGTTTCTGATAGCGTGCACTCGGATCGACGGGCGGTGGTGAAAAGGTACTCCTGGGCAAGTCACCCGACAGATCGTTGACCTTCTTGCCAATTTCGTCCGCCATGCTTTCCAGGTCGGTGACATTCTCGCTCCTTGGCCGCATGTTGGGGTCGTCCGTGAACGAGTGCTTGGGCGTCAGCATCGGCCGCGGTGAGTGCAGCACCGCCTCTCCAGATGACTGGGACGTGGCGTCGGTATGGGAGCTCGGTGGAAGGTTCTGCATCACCAAGAAGTTGGCTGGAGGTATCTCGGGTTGTTGTTGCGAAGACGGAGGTACAGGATGGCGGTGGGCTTGCGGCGAAACGGACCTATTCCTCGACGACTGGTGCAGCGTCTGCGTGATTCGGGACGCGCGCTCGCCTTTGCCTTCCTCTCTCGTCGGTACCGCCCTTTGTATCGACGTGTTCGATGCCAAGGGTAACAAGGTATGCTGCCCCGTGACATTTGGCGGCAACCCATCCGGAGTATGGCGAGTCGCGCCAGCACTTGAAGGTCGCGGAGGCACTGGCGGCGGAGGTGCGGTAAGCTGAGCCTCAACAGGATAGTAGGATTGTTGATAAGGCTGCACCAGGCTCGTGGGAGGAAGATACTGGTACGGCTGGGGTGTCACAGAAGGTGGTGGGAGCCACACTTGCCCGTTGACTTGATCGTAATAGGCGACAGGAGAAGTGATGGGGCTGTATGGCATGGCGTAGGGGCTTGTGGCGCGATAGTCCACCCAAGGAGACTGAGCGCGCGTGTCGACGTAAGGCTGTGCGGGCGGTGGCGGCGAAGCATACATGGCATAAGGAGATGCTTGAGGCGGCGGGAGCATCTCCTGCGCGGACAATTCGGGCAGAGCGAGAGGGTGGACAACGGGAACCGGGATCTCGAGAACTATGTCTTTCCTGAACACTAGCCGTTATTACACGTGAGGGCAAGAAAGATCGACATTGCTCACCCTGTGATACCCATGGTCATCTTGATCTCAAGGATGCACCTGATTTCGAAGATGGCCTCAGAATCTCGTTTTTTATTTTGTCCGCTCCCTTCGTAAGGGCCGCCACGTACGCCACGAGCATGTTTGGGTACGTCGAAAACCAGGCTAGCCACGCCTTCTGCGCCAGGAGGAATGATGTACTCCGGCCCTTTGAACGCGACACTAGCGAGTGTATCCGCTATCTGCAATGGTGGTTTACCAGAGCCCGATAACCCCGGCAGCACCAAGCTACGTGACAACGCAATCGTTAAACCCGTATTCTGAGGGACGTGCAGGTTAGCAGGTGGTGCACGAGCAGGACTTCAATGGCTTTACCTTCTTAGTCGAGTGATTCTTGACTTGAAGCTCTACACAGGCGCTCTCCCCTGCCACGACGACGCCACCAACGACACGACCTTGAGCCCAAATCTTGCCATTCTCCCCCACGACGACTGCCTCAGGTTCTGCGCGCGAAAAGTCTTCCTCGTAGCTCTCAACAAGATCCACCTCATTCTTGGCCGTGACTAGCCGCTTCTCTCCCTTCCAAAAAACGCCAACAGTCGCGCGGACCTCGTAGCGAACCTTGGCAAGACCCGATCCAAAGGTGATCGATGACGGACTAGTCGACGGAACCGGTAGTTTGAAAGGGAACGTTGAGCAGCCGCGGCGCGCCTGGTAGTAGTGATTCGGGTACTGCGGGTCCCCCGGCAGGGGATGCGCCTGAACGGCATTGGACGGTGGTAATCCGGGTCCCTGAAAGAGTCGCCGAGTGTGGATGAAAGTGGAGGTGGCAGAATGGTCGCGAGAGGTTAATTCTTGTAAGGAGAATGAGATTCATGCATTTGTATGAGCGCCGGAGGACGCACCTTGGATCGCGAACAATTCGACCATCATGATGCTCAGCGCAAGGCCCTGGTCCGCGCGGCATTCCACTTCCATCTGGCCCGTCACTGATGTGCCGGCAACAAAGATGCGGTTGCCCATGGTCAGAGACACTTTGACCTTCGAGTGGTGAGGGGACGCGTTCATCGGCTCTGGTCTGCTTGGGGAGGCCATGACGACTCGCTATGAGCACTGGGAGATCAGGCAGGAACTGTGAGACTGGTAGCCGATAATAGTGTGATGTTCGAGTTAGATCATAGGGTGTGCGCAGTTGCTTGACCTGGCAGAGGTTCGCTTGAGCGCGGAGGGTCCCCGGCGAGCGGCAGGACAAAAGCTGAGCGCCGAGCAGAAGGAGAAAGCGTGTGATGCGCTCGTCACAAGTCACACGGCGATCAAACGGTTCGAGTTGCCGTGCTACCGGCAGCTGCCGAAATATTCTTTGTATTCCGGAATTGGCAGTCCTTTGTTCTTGATCACTATGCGTTTACCCAATAGCTGTGAAATTATTCCCCAGGGTGCTAATTTGTCATGAGGCTACTGCGACGTTTCTATATCCAGTATCATTTCCGCCTGCTGATACACTGTCATACCGCTAGAGATCAAGAGGGCTTGCTCCCATCTCAGGTCGCTCTCGCCCACTGCTCTGTCAGGAGGCAGGTCCAGGAGACCGCCAGTAAGTATACCGTAGTCAAACGTGCAGAGGACGTACTGAATAAGCATCGAGATTATTGGAGCAGTGTATCCCTTGGATGCCCCGTCGAAATTGTGGCACAGTAGAAAGCGCTCTCATCCGCTCGTGGCGGACATTCTTTGTTACTTATGAGATGCAGCGATTCCAAGTAAAGGACAAAGTCTCAAAGTTGGATTGCCTATGAGTCGTCCGCGGCTCTCCTGCGGAGATACAGGTACATGAAAGACGATAGGCGTATCGTAGTCAGTCTTGTCTATCAGTGCCGGATAGACCCTCGCGGGAGGTCCCGAAGTTCGAATAGTCAGATGAACGCAGAAGCTTGTGTACTTGAGTAGGCGAACGGGAGAAGGAACCTTCGAGCGTGACAGCCGACAAGACGAACAGATTCGAACAGAAGGACTCTCGAGTATCTATGATGATAGCGAGGACAGCGTCGCCGCCGTGTACAGTACTGAAGAGCCCGTGAACGAGTCGCCAGCATTCCCGCGCAGCCCGGTCGCACGGTTGTTGAGACAGCCCGAGCAACGCTCATAGGTGACGTTGACCTCCATGATAGCCGCCAAGATAGCGGACACTCGCCATCACGCATGCCGACAAGCCAGTCGCGAGAGTACTAAGTAGCTTCCTAGTTGCGCTTGTGTTCCCGCAAAGAAAACTGGAGGTGAACCTGGGTCATATCACCTGTCCTGCAAACGCCCTCTAGTCAGCGCTTGTTTTGCAAAGAAGGCGCACACTGACGACTTACCGTGGAGTACTGGAATGACCCCAGTCCATGAACAAACGGCCGCTGGTGGGCTTCGAAGTGGTGTACACATCATAGGGGACGCCGCAGTCTCCCCATAATGCCAGACAGTCCCCAATTAAACTTAAAGCGTATCTATGCGAGTAGGTTGGTCACTACTGACAGGCACCCGTACCGTGGAGCATTGGACCGCTGGCTGCCAGCATCAGGCCAGCATAGATAAAGGCAGGTGAGGTGTCGGCTGCCGTACTCCATAGCGGCGGGTCCGCTACGGCGCGGAGAATGTGGCTCCGGTAAGGTAGCCATCGAGGCGGAAACGACGAGCGCGGTGGAGCCAGCCGGTCTCAGGAAGGTTTCCGAAGCCGCACAAATCCTCGCGAGGCGGCAAGATGAGACTCATCGGTGAGGTGAGGTGAGTTGTGAAATCTCAAAGCGAGGCCTTGCCCTGTAAGTATTTGCGATGAAATGTCCTTGGAACGTTCTCCGCCACGTCGCCGACGCGAGGATGAAAGGGCTATCGCAGCAGCCGCGTCGAAGCTTGGAGCGTAGAAGGAGGGTGGAGGCCTAACTGCGCCGCCAAGGACCACCCTTTGTTCTCGCATCGTATACAGAAAGGCCAAAGAAGACTGAAAAGCTTGAGAAGCGCGCGTCTGCCGACCTCGTCGAAGGCGGCGTTGCACTCACCTTGCGTCACGGGTTGATGCTCGAGTAAGTCAACGAGCGGGCGATCGCTTTGTTAAATTCCCCACGACGCAAGTCGACGCTCCGCGGCGGCATGCAGTTACGGATGCAATTTAAATTTTGAGGCAGTAACAAAGCCAGAACAAAGCCGCGACCGGAGGTACGGTGGCGTGCGGGGGCGCTCGTTGGAGTGCGCAGAGACCGGATGTCGTGCGAACCTGTGCAAGGTCGTGGAGGGTCAGACTGTTCGTGGTCAGGTCGTGGTCATCTGAATCGTTCTCCAAGGCAGGCTCGGCGATTGCATGCTTGATGCGCTGGTCGCGTCGATAAGCGCCGCAAGGGCATGTTTGCGGGCGGCCGAGTGATGTTGCATTCGCGGACTGGAAGCCTGGCGGACTGAGTCTGACAAAAACAAAAATCAGTGCTTGGCGAGTACGTCTCGGTGGCGCCAGTGCACAATGGGTCTGTAGCGCGAGTCCGAGGTCTTTCCTTGTCTTCCGTACTTTCTTCTACAGTAGAAAGGCCGAGGAAGTTGCCGAGGACTATTCCCGCTCACCAGGACGCGACGGCAGCAGAGGACTCCACCGGCGCATGAGTTACGAAAATTTTAAAAAATGAACGGTGGGCGACACTGGACAGGACGCAACGCTGGTGATGATCGCCTGATGCTCGTGCCCAGCTCGTGCCTACCGTGCCTTGCCGGCGCCGGAAATCGAATGCAATGGAACTTGAAGCTGATCATCCTTCTCCTCATCCGTGATGTCACCTCTTATAAGTACTTGGGGTTCGAGAGATTTCGAGACCCGAATCCCCGCCTTATAGACCGGGAATGCATCCCCAACTCTACTACGCCTTCCCCTCCGACGCCGCCTACACCGCCAACGACGATCTCCTCACCATGTCCTGCGGCAAGGTCTCACGATCCGTCATCGGTGCGTACTACGCTGGGCGTCTCACTTCCGTCTCCTGAACATCTTCCGCAGAGTACCTCGTCGACAAGTCTGTCGAGGCCGTCGACCACGCCCTTGGCCGCAAACACATTCGCGGCCGCCCCGCCGTCCATGACCCAGACAGGGCGCGCCTTCTGAACTTCATCTCGGACGTGATTTATCGCGCTGAGGTGCCCATCGCTGTCATCCTCGCCACACTCGTGAGTGCCAGTCGTGCCTCGCGGAGAATCCTCTGACCTCCCTTTCAGGTCTACATCGAACGTGCGAAGGAACACCTACATATCACTGTAGAAGACTTCGCCCATGAGCGTATCTTCCTCGGAGCTTTGATCGTCGCGGCCAAGGTAGACTCCTTTTGTGGCCTACCTTGACCGCGCCTTGCTGATACGAACGTGTCAGTACATCAACGACGCGTCGCCTAAGAACGCGCACTGGGCTTTGTACACGGGCATCTTCACCAAACGCGACGTCTGCCTCGTCGAGCGCGAATTCCTCTGCGTCCTCGACTTCTCCCTCATGCTCCACGCCGACGATCTCCAGTCGCATTACAACGACCTCATCAAGCACGCCACCCGTGCGCCGACTCGCCGTCGTCGGGTACCGTTGTCCCCGCCCTCGCCGACTGAAGAGGGAGACGTGCCGCAGCTCACCTCAACCTGGAGCCCCAACTCGTCGGATGCCTCTTCTCCCGCGTCATCCCCACCCACTACACCAGAGGCGTTCTCTCACGACGACTACATCGAGGCGCGCTACGTCGACAAGCGCAGCGACGATCTCGTAGATGCCTTCCGCTCCATGTCCGTCTCACATCAAGCCCGCCGCCCGCCAGGCCCCATCTCCGTCACGTAACATTCGCCGCGTAACGGGCTTCTCCATCGCCAAGCAGGCGTCTCGCCCAGCACTGGCATATCATCGAGCTTCGCCAGAGCAAGCCCATCACTCGCTTCGCCATATTATAAGCGGGTCCATCACTCAGCAGGCGGAGCGCTCCACTGCATCCCACCCTGCGGCGATCGCAGGACCGGCCCAGAGTCATGGGGGACTACTGCGCCTGCGCAATCCCTCGGACGGACGCTACCTAAACGTACGGTCAGCCAAGGACGAGGCTGCGCCTCTCATCTTCTGCTTCATATCGCCACCGATCTCTGGCCTTCTTTCATATCCTGTTCTTGCATCTTACGTCGTAGCTTGTTCTCGCACCCATCCACGCCCGCGTCCACTCGCGCCACCCTCTCCCCACGTCACCACCTTCGACTTCCACGCTGTGCTCCTTATGTTCTGCTATCGGACACTGTTGTACTATACTGCATCACGATCGGCGAATACGTCTGGTCTCTTTCCATTGTCGCTTCACAACCCATTGTATATTCATCTGCACATCGTCGCGCACACATACACGCCCGCGCATCGCCTCATACACGGAATGGAATTCTGCATTGCATCTCAATTTCCCGCCCGGAAGTCCTCGGCTGTCCTCTGCTGTCCTTCGTTTCTCAGCTGTCCTCCGCTCCTACTCCGTGCGTTCCTGCTCTAGACACGCCTGTCTCTTCCGAAGGGTACTCTATATTGTGAGTTGCACCTTCATCACATCCCTCAAATTTTCCCTCGACCCTTGTCTCGTCTACCCACGTTCTCTGCTATTCGTCATATTTTTAATTGTCTATTATGCCGTTCGTCAAGTCTGCCTCCGCGCTTGCTTCCGTTGACACTCAACAGTTTATGGGCATTTCCATACCCAGCAATATCGCTCCTTGTCGACCTCGACGTGAAGGTGAGGTTGAGGAGCTCAGCGCTCAGTGCTCGCCATCGCCGCCGATCGGGCGCGCCATGTGAGAGACGTCGTCCCTGACTCGCGGTCGCGTTCGTCTTGACTGAGCCTGACAGTGACGGCCGCGGTCTCCCGTCTCCTTCGCCTTCTGCCCCCTGCTTTCCCTGGTTTGAACTCCGACCATCGCGAGATTCTGTCTTACAAAGGTCGCGCCAGTACTCGATCTTCCTGCGATCTCCTGCTATCCATCATGTTTAACTGATCATCTCCCTGCTGCATATGAACGGGTCCTGGTGAACTGCTGGTCGAATTTCGCAGAATTTTACTGATCATGCTGCCCCCGCCACCGGGGCACCGTGACAGAAAGCGGTCTCATACAAACTCGCTGATCAAACCGCTCTCGGGCGCCCAAAGCCCAAGAGGACTCGGACTTGACAATAATGACAGCGTCTAGGTTGAGATTCGGATGAGATAGCAGCTACAGATGAGTAACTTCGGCGTCTAGGGTTCAAATGTTGCGGTCGAAGCAGTCAGCGTGGCGACTGCGCATGATAGTGGCTGAGCTCGAAGAAGGGGGGTTCGACCTGGTTCAAGTCATCGGGGTCAATCAATTACGACCCACCACCGAGATCTTATGCGTCTATGACGCAGAAAACGACGCACAGGAACCTCCGCATGAGGTGCGGCGCGTGCAGTTGAGCGCGGACAGGTGATAGTCACGTGACTATGTAGAAGTTGGTTCTTGGTTCTGCGCGAGCGTCTCCCAAACCTCCATGCCGCGACGACGATCAATTCCACGAGCATTCAATCTTGCGTGACCGGCGAAAGACGAACGATCAGCACGTCTACATGAGTCAAGACTATGTACTTGTTGTCGGATTTCGGTAAGAGTTCCTTCGATCCACTGAAGCTGAGCAGTCCCGAAGAGGTCAGCAGTGGTAGATCTTCATGGTGGCGCTGATCCCTTTCCCGCCTTTTCGTTTTGCGCTAGTCGTGGGTAAGCTGGAGAGAGGGGAGCGCAGTGTAGTGTATTAGTGTGTTGCCATGAGATGAATTTAAGTTTGAGGCGTAGACGTGCGTTCTACGAATTTCCAGTACACAATAAAATAGCATGTACACCCAGCTTCTAAGTGGTATGCGAGAGGTGGCTGCCTTCTGATTCCAAGCATTGCAGGGTGAACCTCCAGAAAGATATGCATGACTCACACAAGGGCAATCCGTGAGAAAACATGAGTCAGCCGCAGACCGGCCCGGAAGCGGCTGGTTTCGCGCCTTGACCTTCTCTTGTTTTGACCTTCAACGTTCTTAACGACGGTCTTCGGGCCTCTCTCCTCTTCCAACTCTCATCCCCACCCGCAATACTCGGTGTCACTGCTTTACCTCTTAAGAACCCCTTCACATCCCATCACCCACCGCACGTCGCCACGATGTCGATGGAAGAGAGCATCAGTCTCGCAGAGACGAACGCCATCCGTGAAAAGCTCGGCCTGAAGCTACTCACGGATGATGGGGCGCCCGCGGACACGAAGGACCAAGCTGCAGAGGAGAACTACAAGAAGCAACGCCAGCGCGAAGCAAAGGAGCGTGAAACAAAGTAAATTATTCCCTTTTTGCGGCCCCTCTGCATAACGAATATGCGTCGCTCGCTGCGGCGTGTGTCATGCAAGGTTAGCCGCCCAGCATATGCATGAATTATCTGACTGGATTTTTGTTTGTTTGCAGGATCCTTCAGGAGCGCATCGCGAAGTGAGTAACCGCAGGCTTATATAACCGTCATTATGTCAATAACTTGCTTGCAGGATCAAGAACAAGCGGGAGCTCAACTCCGCGTTGAAGGGCCGAACTCTGGGCGATGGCAAAGGCGAAGACGACACACTCCTTTGGGTCAAGCGCAGCAAGAAGCAGGAGAAGGAGCTTAAGCGCCGCCGCCTGCAAGAGCAGGAAGAACTAGAGAAACAGGTTCAGCAGGAGTACAGCGAACGTGCGTAAACCTGCCCATTCTAAGTTCATGGTAGACTGACCGATCCCACAGGCGACCTTACGGGCCTGAAGGTCAGCCACGACTTCGAAGAACTAGAAGAGGGCGAAGACCGTATACTTACGCTCAAAGATAGTCGCATCTTGGACAATGAAGGTGCGTTCCTCATGTTTGCATCTTGCATCACTTCGTTAACGGTCCGTTGCAGAGGATGAACTTCAGAATGTCGAGATGGCCGAGCACGAGCGTACTCAGAAGAACAACGACCTCAAGATCAAGAAGGCCGATTATACGGGCTACGACGACGAGGAGTTCAAGGAAGGACATGTTGGCCTGAAGCGTGCAGTACTTGCCAAGTACGATGAGGATATGAACGGCGAGACGGTGTGTCGCATTATTCCACGCAAAATTGCTTCTGACTGATTCCTTTCGGCTAGGGTTTCCGTTTAGGCAGTGGCGCGAAAAAATCTTCAGAAGCCGCTCGTGCTGACCAAGAGCAGGCCGGCGCATCTCTCAACAAGTCTTTGTTGAGCATCGACTACGAGAAAACGTTCAGCACGGACGACTATCTCAAAGAGGGCGACGTCGGCTTCAAGAAGCCCAAGAAGAAGAGAAAGCATCAGGTTCGCAAGGTCACCGCTGAGGACATCGGTATACAGCCGGAGGATTCCATGGACGTGGACATCAAGCCGATCGCCCGCGAGCGCAACCTAGACGCCAACTTCGTGGATGACGATGAGCTGCAGGCTGCTCTCGCACGATCACGCCGCGCGAAGCTAAATAAAGCGAAGAAGCTCAAGCCAGAAGAGCTAGCGAAGAAGAGTAAGTTCCTTGCAACGCCTGAAGTTCGCCCTAGGCTTACATTTTGTACAGTCGCTGAAGAGCGCGCACTTGAAGAGGCCGAGGCCCAGCGACTCATTCAAGCAGAGGAAATGGAAGCCGTCAACGGTGACGAAGGCGGGCTGACATTCGACGACACGACAGAATTCGTGCGTGCTGTAGGGCTCAACCCAGTTCTCGAACGCAAACCGAAGGTTGAGCCACGAGAAGTCCCTATCAAGCCTTCCCGCGACGTGTCCATGGCTCCACCCGCCAGCGAAGTGGAAGATGTCCCTATGACCGAAGTCGATACTAGCGCCGCCGTCAAGGAGGAACCTGAAGAGGACGAGATGGCGATGCTGGACGACATCGAGGCTGCTTGGAAACAAGACGAGGTCAAGACCGAGAATGCCGCAGCCGCAGATGAAGTCGGGACTCAGTCAGAGCAGACCTTCAAGTCGATGGCGTCCACTCTTGGGATCCTGCGGCAGACGGGACTGATTGCTACACCGAACGCGGACCAGCAGGAGCGCGAGCGGACTCAGCTACAGCAGAACCTGTGGCTTGCGGATCAGCGGCGTCGCGTGACACAGCGCGAGATGGACCGACTTGCCTCGCGTGGCCAGCCCAAGGATCAAGCGCAGCGCGAGTACGAGAATCGCCTGCGCGAGCAACAGGAGGCGCGCGAGCAGCTCGAAACCTTCAAGCACTACAAACCGGATGTCAACATCGTGTACTACGACGAGTTCGGCCGCGCGCTGACGCCGAAGGAGGCGTGGAAGGCGCTCTCGCATCGTTTCCACGGCAAGGGCTCGGGCAAGGCCAAGACGGAGAAGCGACTGCGCAAGATTGCGGAGGAGCGCAAGCAGGAGGCGATGGTCAGTGGCGACACGCCGACGAGCATGGGGCGCGCCTTCCAGGCGCGGCAGGAGAAGGCCGGGCAGGCGCACTTCGTGCTCTCGGTGGGAAACCGCGGCGCGGTGCCGCAGGCCGAGGGCGCTTTCCTCGACACGCAGCCGCTGGGCAAGAAGCAGGGCCAGGAGAAGGACAAGGGGAAGAAGAAGAAGGAGGGGAAGCAGCAGCAGCAGATAGCAGCGGCTACGGGCGGGTTCATGACACTGCCCGCGCCGCAGGCCAGCCCGGGCCCGCGTGCTGGTTTCTCGCGGATTGGAACGATGGCGGAGGCCGACCGGAGTGGGTCTGGTACGCCTGTCGGCGACCGGTCGAAGGTGCACTTTGGGCTCAAGCGCAAGGCGGAGGGCGAGCACGAGGCGACGCCTCCACCGAAGGCGAGGCAGTAGTAGGTCATGGTCGTATGAATGGTATTTCCTGTTCCCGTAAGTACAGTATCAGTGTCCGATGTTGCTTCGCAAGAAGCCACAATAAAGTGCTTTTCTCAGGTCGGACATCTGTCAGGTTGCTCTCTCCATCTTTCGTGTTAGTGAGTGGTGGCGGCAATGATCATAGACGGCAGTCACCAGTGCTACTGATTTACCGGTGGAAATATGCGCATGCCACGCTCTATGTCGAGGGCCTCAACTTCCGCTCCTTCTTCCGCGTCTCCCCACATCCTCTTCTCCGCCGGTACCCGTAACGCGTCCAGCAGAGTATTTGCCGCATGCGGTGCGAAAGGTTGGAGACATATCCCGACCGTACGCAGGACGGTGACAGACACTACGTGCATCACGTACGCGGTCTCTGACGAGGTGGTCTTCTGGAAAGGCGCGACATCACCGAAGACTTTGTTAAGCTGGAAAGTGTGAGTGACACTGATAGAGCCGATGGTGGTCGAGAGAAAGCCACTCTCGTAGAAGATATGATGAACACGTACCATCTTCAGCACTTCCGTGATGAGCGCAACCGCGTCGGTCACATCCATGGCAAGCAAACGTGCCTCAACCTGAGCAGGAAGGGCGCGGGTAATATCGACCAGTCCGCGCAACGGGTCGTCCGTAGAAAGAGCGCCGTAAATAGTAGCTGCGAAACAAGAGACAATGAGCTACGTGTATACACATCCAGAAGATGAAGAGCAGCTGACCTAAGCTCTCTTTCGGCTCATGCGCCGCAACGCGGTCCATGACTTTTTTGGAAGTGAAGCGCAGGTAGAAGTTACCAAGCAGGGACTGTAGTTCCTTGGTGTGTTTGGTGAGCTGGACTTCGGACCAGTCTACAGGATATGTCAGTGAGAGACCGTGCACCGTGAAAGATCAAATAAGTAGATTGCTGGGCGTTGTACTCACCAACATCATCACGGAACTTCCCGCCGACCTATGAAGCAAAAGGCTTCAGTAGACGAAGGATCTGATGTAAGAGAGTAGTCACCCTTGCGAGGTAGTATCGCACGCAGTCGACGCCATGACGTTCCATCGCATCGAATGGGTCAGCGACGTTACCGAGCGATTTAGACATCTAGCGAGGTGCTCAATGAGCACGAGAAGACCGATGGACAGTGACGAGAAGTAGGCGAACCTTTCGCCCCTCCACAGTCCAATGTCCGTGCGACAGCAGTCTACCCGGTAGCGGTAGGCCAAGCGCAATCAGGATAGCAGGAAGGTATAACGCGTGGAATCTAGGATAGTCAAGTCAGCTGAGAAGTGTGCGGTAGAAGGCGAACATACCGCAAGATATCCTTGCCAATGACCTGCAAATCCGCCGGCCAGCCACTCTTTACCACTGCATCCGCTCCGAAAGGACCCTCTATCGTTCCCTTGATACTATTCGCGGCAACAGAACCTGCGTGCTCCGCAAAAGGGTATCCAACACCAGTCAGGTATATCAGCAACGCGTCGAACCACACGTATATTGTGTGTTCTCCATCCTCGGGTACGGGCACGCCCCAAGACAGACGCGAGCGGGGGCGCGAGACGCTCAGGTCCGCGAGTGGCGCGTTCTCCAGAAGTTCGACAATTTGTGTGTGTGCCTGTGGTGGGAAGATGCGAGTGGGTCCGGGACCTTCGTTCGACCCTGAGGCGTGTTCGATGTCGGTACCTTCAGCACTCCCTTTGTAGTGCATAAGGAGAGCATCCTGAAACGCCGAAAGCTTGAACATGTAGTTCTCCTCGCTCGCCCACTCGACGACATTCTTTGTCTCGGTGGAAATAGTGACGGTGTTGGATGATTCAGCGGGGTCGGGCACGCGCTCAACTTGAGCGTCTGTGTAGAAGCATTCGTCCGAGACAGAGTACCAGCCGGCATAAGCCGCCTTGTAAATCAAGCCCTGCGCATTGAGGCGGTTCTGAGAAATCAAAGTCAGATACAGTGAACGGACAGGAAGAGATCAACACGCACCCACACGTCGATTACCGTGCGATGGTGCGTATCGTATGTCGTACGCATGAACTGTGTATGGCTGACATCCGCTGCTTCAGATAGTCTCTGTATTCAAGTATAGTGATTAGAGGCGGGCGGTTCTACCGGGACGGACGTGACGGACACACGCGAAACTGAGCACTCAGAGCATCGCAGAAGGCGAGGGGCTCTTCGCCACGCGCCTCTGCGGCACGCTGAATCTTGATGCCATGTTCGTCGGTCCCAGCGAGGAAGTGGGTTGGCACATGAGGACGCCGAAGTCGGCTGTAACGCGCAAAAATATCGGCAATGACGAGGGAGTAAAGGTGTCCAATATGAGGGACTGAAGGCGCACAGCCAGCATGTCAGAGATATTGCCAGATTTCATGATTCGTTGTACTCACCGGCGTTCGGATAGAAGATTGGTGTTGTGATATAAGTGGGCTTGTTCGACGCGGACTGGAAGAGCGCGCGCGACCAGAGACGCGAAAGAGGATTTGTTCTTCTTCGTGTACAGCGTTGCAGCATCTTCTCGCTTCAGTATACTGGTCAGTTCAGTACGGAGGAGTGTGCTCGCAAAGAGATTCAGCGGGCCGATTGCACACGCTTGGAAGGAGTACTATAGGTTGAAGCCTGTGGGGAGGCAGAACTGCCGCCTACGGATTTGAGTTTGGCCGTGTTTGTCAAAAGCTTCTCCCCGCCAAGGTATTGAAGGGGTACATTTTCTCGTGGCACGAATTTCCTGGCACCCAGCGAAGTGCCGAATCATGTTCTTGGCGACATTTTCTTGGATTCTATCGGGCGAAATTTTCTGAATCGCGCGAGAAGCTTCGGTGCATGTTGACCGGCCCAACTATTGGAGGGTAGATTTTCATCCAGACCATATCGCGAGAATTTGCCCGATACGATCATGCAAAATGTCCTCAGACGCGTGAATCCGAAAACCGTTCGCCGATCCGTGGCGTGTGTAATATTTGCATGTACCTTTACTGAAATCAGGGCCAAAACACGCACAATCGTGACGCGATGGTGATTTCGACGCGTTCCGTCACGCGTCTGTCACACCCCCCTCGGTCGCGCATTCGGTCGACTGTCGTCCTGCAGCGACCATGGCGCGCTCTTGACGCGCTCCAAAGACATTTTGGACATCGCTTAATGGTCTGTATGTGCTGGATCTATCTCCCAGAGCCTGCGGGAGCTCTCCACCTACATATATGATGATACCCCAGGTGCAGACATTGTAGGACCCTTTCTCTTGAACCAGCACACTTATCGCGCCGTCCTAGATTCAACATATAGTTCTCCTATCACCTCTGCACTTCAGCGTCATTTATGGTGTCCTTCTGAATATTCTATATCCTCATTGATCTGGAGTTCGGGTGTCAGAAAGAGTCTTTGTGGTATATCCTGTGACTTAAAGCAGCCAGAGACTTCATACTTCGTACTTTGCTCCTAGGGCCCTATCCATATACATCTACGCACTACTCTGGACGGCCTGCCTCAGCGATGGGTGGCTACTAACAGTGTCAACTCGGCTTCAAGAATTTGGTGGCTGTGCTATTAGTCAGCCGCCGATCACCTTCGGGCAGTTCTGCCTCCCCATCAATGAAGGGGACGAGTGAACTTGACATGAACGCGATGATTCGTCGCGATCGAGCAGCTTGACAGTCGGACCGATCATCCGACTTTCCGCGCCCGGTATGTTCGTTTTGCGGCCAGTCTGCGACTCACGTCCATTTTCATCAAGCTCCGCGTGCACCATTACCACGGCAAACAAAAATTACGTCCCTTGATGTGACTCTCTTTGGTTCCCTCCTATGTCCAAAGAATGAGATCTTGAGATACTGTAGCATTTCGACCGTAGGTTCACCGGGTGTGACCTGTGACAAGTTCAGCCGGGATGTTCATGAGTTCAGCCAACCGCTAGAGGTGTGACAAGGACCAGATAGGTTCACAGACTTTTTGCAAGTTCATTGACTTAAAAGGGTTTTTATTGTATTTGGCAGTAAGCTAAGGTTTGTACAGGTCAGATACATAGCAAACAACCTCTTAGCAGACAGATAGGGTCGGCTTTGAAGGCTCAAGAAAAATTAACGCAAAAATCAATGGTAAATTTAATATTTCAATGGCCTGTCGCGTTGTTCGCGGCGGTGCATGACTTGTGACCGAAGTCGGTTAGGTTCAGTTCAAGGGCGGTCGTGACGTGTGACATGAACCTACGGTCGAAATGCTACAGTACTAGATACAAAAGAACCGGATGCCCTCTTAGGGTGTTTGCCAAAGTTTGCAAGCTGTAGTCATACTAGTATCCGGCGCGACTTCAGGCGACGAATGGAACTCCTGTCATAGGCCTGTCGTATGACTCCGCCCTTGTCTCCCCAGCTGGCGTGTCCCACAAAGATGATCATCGAATGTTTTCCGGCGAGAAGAGCTCAACCTGCCAGCCGCTGCGCGAGTTGTCGGGAATATCATAGCCGTCTCCGTCGATCTGCGGTCTCAGCCGTCAGCAACAATACTGTAGAAGGGCATGGAGTCCCTAGCGGAGGTGGGATGGCAGGGCAGAGGTGGAAAATAGCAGCGGACTGAACGATGAGAGAGCGGGCAAGGGCGGCATGACTTTGGCTAGGCCATCCGAGTAACGAGATCGAGCTGTAGCGCGGCATGAAGGATCAGCCGCCGAAGGAAAGGCGGGGGAAGTCGTGCATCGTACCGAGTGACTGCAGCTTATTCTCCAGAGCCAGGGAACACACGCACCACGTCAAAATATTGAAGCATGGAGATCACGACCCCCGTAATCCAAGCGTTCGTGTTGGGTAGACGGGCCTGAACGCGCTCATTCTGAATTGCCGCGAGCCGTGACGAGCGATGGGCGTCGATTAGGTGGCCAGGCGAACGTCACGAGAAGACGGCGACCGAAAGCAGAACAAGAAGGACAATTTTGGCGTCGTTAAGGACGAGAGCAACAGCGGCTAACGTACCATAAGTAGGTTGCGGACCTGTTGTATTCGCGTCAGCTGGCGTCCAGGAAAGCACACGAGTTGCTGCGTACTCTGTCAGCCCATGAGGTATGAGCGACGGGGCGAACGGGCAGGGCGACGCCAGTGGCGTGGCGGGGAGCGGCGCGACCCATTGGAAGCAGTGGATCGAAATAGATCACGGCAGCAATGGACGCGATGGTGTTGAGGTAGAAGCAAGAGGCAAGAGTGGGGTTCTGTAAGATGGGATTTTACATGCGGCTGCACCGGTCTCAAAAAAGAGAGCAAGAAAAGAAGCGTGACTTGCCACACATTCACGCCGCGGCTACCTGCGCGTGATGCATTCACTGCTTTCGAAGGGCTCGGAAGGAGTACAAAAAAATCCCTCGCGAGGGAGTGACTGGCTCGTCTATGTATGCAGACAGGCAAACGAACCAGATCTCATCAGGCGCTACACATGAGAACCTGATAATGGTCGATGAGGATGTGCAAACGCCAACGGACAAAGTCAGCGCCAGAGTGTCCAGGCCCTGCCAGTGTCTCCGTCGATACGTCGTCCTCATGGACGATATCCGCGCTTGTTGAGCAGGTGGGCATGCCGTGACTGGATGCTTTTGTCGCCACTGCGGAGAGCAGCGAGAACGTCAGTAGAGGCGCGGCACGAGGATGGTGCGGCAGCAAGTAAGCATCGCCATGGTTAATTCTGACCCGGGAGCGCGATGGCACTGCCGCAAACCGGCAGACTGCATCTAAGAGCGAGCAGTCAGCGACATAAAGTATGGTCACGTCCGCGTACCTACGGGTCGGACGCTGACCGGACATTGCATGTACCGATATGGACGGCAGAAGTTTGAGTGTGTTGATAGGCGCCTAAATCAGATCCCAGGCGACTGATGTACCGGGCGCTGGCGCTCAGTCCGACACCCTGAGCTAGCTGGCGCAGTCTGTATGCTTTCTGCCGACGACAAATTGCCAGGCCAGAAGATGGTACGTGGGCGCGCAAAGAAGTCGGCGGTTATACGCACGCTTTCAACAAACTTGAGGGCGGGGACCACGATGCCAAAAATGCGTTCGTTCGTGCCGCGAAGACGAACCTGCACACGCTCGTCCTGTTTGTCCAAGGAAGGTGTTGTCCCGGTCGCGACGTGGGCGGCGAGGCAAGCGCAATTCCGTGAAGCCGTAGTCAGCGCTTTATGAGCGCGCATGCACCCATACTATGCAGCGTACCTTAAGCAAGCCGTGGACCTGTATGTCGTCAGCTTGGGATTTCGCGATGAGCATCGGACACGCACCCTCTCGCTTCAGGGAGCATTGATGTCGCAGCGGCCGGGCTGGGCAGCCACAGAAGCGTGATACTCACCTGGCCCGGTGCAAGTGATATTGACCAGATGCGGATGGGAACGATGTGTTGGTGCGCGATGCGATGTCAAGATGGACGGAAGGGCATGCAGAACACCGGGACAGGAGCCGCAAGAGGGCCTTTACGTCTATGCGGGCGAGAACCACTCCGCTGCATAGCGTTCCGTCAAGAGCTACCTGTGAGGCAAGCGCACTTCCGTCAGCACTCATAAAGCAGAGCAGAAGGCCGGATAAGAGGCCGCGCAGCACTTGCCTACAGACAATGCGCCAGCCTGTAGGCGCGCAAACTCTATCATAGATGCAGACAGCAACATCCCACGCGATGGACATGAGTAGGACACTGACGCCCAACTTACCCAGCCATGCGCCAACCGCTTCTGTGAACTGGCAGCTGATGCGCCGAGCGCGCAAGAAGAGACACCAGTGGTCCTCTCGGAGGTTTGGGTATTCATCAGAACATAGTCGCGACCTTCTCCTTTGTTTGACTGAAAGATATCATTCGGCATTTCTGGCGGCCTATCATGGACCAGAGGAGAGGCGCTGAACGTGAAGGTACATGGCTGTTCGAAGTTGAAGTAGCCACGCATGCGCAGGTGCCGTGACGGCTCGTGACTCGGGAGAAATCAAGTTCAAGTTGTTCCCGGTGATGGCCGAAATGGACCCACAACGTATTGCGTCTATTTGGCGTCTGTACCGCTTGACTCGCCGCAGCTTCGAGCTTGGAGGCCTCCTTTCTGGGTCACTTCAGCTGAGTTTAACTGACCGCCACCCCACCCCCCCTCCCCCCCGTAATGTGGTTTAGCGACGCACAGCGCCACGTCTTCATCTCAACTTTGGCGCCTGATGTTTCCGCGACACGAGCCTAGTACGCTTCACTACCAACCGCAGAGCTTTGACTCGAGAGGTCAGTAGGTTCGGAGAGTACGATAGTACCGAAGGATATCCGCGCTGGACTCGGCACTAGCCTAGCACCGGCAAGTGCGCCACTTGCGTTGGCCTTTAAGTGTCAGTCCCCGATTGCAGATAAACATTGGCGCAAGCGGGGTCATGAATGCATAGATACAGTATGCCACTGCTTATAGCCAGTCATTAGGTCGTGGATGCATGGATGCGATCACTCGCGTCGACGCTTGAAATCTCCGATCTGCGTATGATCTTACAAGCATTCCGTCACCCCCGTCTTGAAGGCGGATGAGCAAGGTCATGCGACTGGCCTTGCTCAGCCACAGCTCGAACATACTCAGGCGAGGCCGGGAAGAGCTCGACCTGCCATCCGCGACTGGAGCTGTATTGTATCTGGTATCCGTCGCTTTGAATCTGCATGCGCGTCAGCTTCGAGACTCAAGACGAAAGGTCCGTGCGCTTGATGGGCGCTTGTGGTGGGTCTCGCATGGCCACTCACCAAATCGAAGTATTGAAGCACCGATATGACAACGCCTACGACCCAGACGTTGGAATTAGGCAGGCGCACATTCACGCGTTCGTCCTGATTGTAAGAGTGCATGAATTAGTCGATATCTCAACACAATAGAGTGTAGAGCTTCAATGCGGTTCAAGGGATTCGGGAACAAGAGGGGGAGGAAGGAGTGTCACTCCGCGATAGAAGAAGGAAAGGCAAGAGCCGTACCACGAATAATTCACGGATCTAGAACGAGCGCTGTTAGCTAGCAATAAGCAGACAGACGCGAAGAGAAAACATTCACCCTGCTGCTTAATGCTATCGACGACCGCACAACTGCGCGCCGATTGTCTCCCTGCGCGTGATGGTCCTGCTGGTGCAGATAGGTCGGAGGCATGGTGCGTTTTCGAAAATCGAACAGACAATGAAAATTAAATCGGAGAAAGGCAAAGGGCACAGCAAAGAGGGGAAATCAGGATTAATAGCAATGGGCAGATGAGTTGACTCGGATATAGCTTTATACCGCAGTCCTTCCACTCGTCGGGCTTGCCTCATTTCTTGAAGGCTGTACTGTCACTGTTCTCGTCAGATGCTGACCTTCATCGGCCTGTGATCAATCGTGTCCGTCTGAGCCGCCACGGGCATTATACAGTGCACCCACCTTCACCCCTATAGTGGGCAACGTGAAAATTGACGTTGTCTGTATTGATTCGGTGCTACCAGGTAGTCCCTTCAGCTAGAAGCGCACACAGGCCGTTGCTCATCTACTTACCAAGCGAAATATCAACCGTCAGTAGACGTTCCGGGACCGTCTGGCTGAAAGCGAGGAGAAAACAAAGTTTAGCACAAGCCTTCACGAGGTGGCAAACGAGGTGGATGTCCGGTATCAGGACGAAGGCCTGGATCTGATGCATTTGCATCGAGACTGCACTCACAACACTGCGCTCGTTGCTTACATCTAGTGCTGTGGTGAAGCACCGTCCTTCCGGCTGAGAAGATGACTGCTCAATCAAGAGTTTGCTGCGGTGACCACAGCAATTGTGGCACACTCATCAGACGCGAGGAAGCAGCGAGGAGGACCTGAAAAAAGGAGGACAAGTAGTATCAATGGCAGAGCTGTGATTCATATGAGTCTGATTGGCGCCCGAAAACATACGGCTGATCGTGCGGATGAGTCGCTCCTATACGGAAAATCACAGTGGGTTTGTACAGCATGTTAGTGCAGAACGAAGGGATGATGATTATGAAGGGATGCGAGAGGATGAAAGAGGGTGCTTATCGAAGTGACAAACGAAGGAACCGCGGGTCAAGGGGAAAGATCCGCGAATGCACTAAAGAAGGTCCCTGCTTTGCACTCACGTTCATCTCCGCCCACAGTGCTCGATACAGGAATCTGGCTCTGCAGACATATGTGCGCCGTGTTGCCACTGGAACCCAGGTATCAAGAAGAGGAAGAACAATCCCATGGCCATAAATAATCGTGGGATTGGTACACTGAAGGCCGGCTTTAGCATGCAGATGGCGAGTTTCTGGGTACCGTCGGGACAAAACTCCCCGCACTTGCAACGGCGGGAGCGCCATTAGAGCTCACTGGGGGAGATACCTGCTGGCGGGGCCGCTGTCTTGCGAGGTCGACAAGTTCTTCAACATGACCGTCTCTACCGGGTCTGCGAGTCGCCTCGTGTCGGTTTTGGCGAGATATTCACTAATTGACCACATGACTCCTAGGGCTGCAATTCAGTCTACATCGGAGTGTCCTGTTCGAGCTTCAACCGACCTCGCCGGGGTTGCGAAGTTGGCGGTCCCTGATCATCAGGCCTCTATTTGTTCTCTTCGATGCCACCTAGAGGCCTTCGGTGTTCGCCCGACTGTAGTGCATTAGCGGAGCACTGAGACGCTCCCTGAGGGGGAGAAACATCAGGCTCTCGCCGTCATTCAACTGCCGGAATCCCGCTAACCCTGTGGACGAAACATTTAGATTTCAAAGGCCGTCAGAGCACAGCGGCCAACACATCACCTCATGCACAGAGCGCGAAAGAGGCGCAGCTTCCTTGAGGCATTCCGTGACGTTATAGCGAACGAAACAGAGACACCATTCGAATCAGAGATTCAAACCCTGTCTCGGTGCTTGGAGAACACGGCCAGTGTCATGTCAGTGTAGGCACGCGGAGAGTTGCATAGTATTGTCCAGAAATCAACGCTCAATGGTGTTTCGTTCGACTGTGTTCAAAGCAAAGAAACGGAGCTCGGCCCGAAAGCAACAGACTGATGGTCAAACAAGGAACAATAACGCGTGCCGTCGATCTTGACGCGACGCGTTCATTCTTCTCGACGTGACGCGGCGTGCTTGCCAGTTTGACTGCGTCTCTCGCCTACTTGGTCACAGAATAGTCTCACCATGACATCTACGCCTCAAGCCACTGGTGTATCTAGTAGCACGCCCTCTGGGTCAACCTCCAGCATCACTGTATCTGCGACCGCGTCCTGCGCCTCTGCCTCTGCCTCCGCCCCTTCTCTGACCCCCTCGACATCCATCGAACCTTCTATCTCGACGAACGAAGTCCCCGCCTCACCGTCTGATTTCTCCATATCCAGCGTCCTGGACTCTGCCTCCCTTACGCATCTCCATTTTCCTCTGACTTCTTCCTATACCTACCACGCGCCTATACCCACCGCTTCCGGTCCCTACATTCTCGGCGTTGATGAGGCTGGGAGAGGCCCCGTTCTCGGACCGTTGGTATATGGCGTGGCGTATGTAGCGGAGAGCGAGAAGGCGAGAATGGAGGGGATGGGATTTGCAGGTGAGCGAACGCTGCTTTGTCAAGCAGCGTGCTGGAGCCACCAAATTGCTTGCTTACTCACGCAACTCGCACTACAGACTCCAAAACGCTCGACGCTGCCCGCCGCGAAGCACTCCTCGCCACGCTCTCAAGCGCGCCAGATGTGCTCGGTTGGGCCGTGCGTGTGATCAGGTGCGCGTCTTTGTTGATTGTATGCTCAACAATCTGACGTCTTCCTTCGTTTTCCTCTTTCATCCACGCCTTGATTTAGCCCCCAATGCCTCTCCGCTGGTATGCTTCGACGGCCGCCGACCAACCTGAACGAACAGTCCCGCGATGCGACCGTATTGCTCATACGTGGCGTCTTAGCGCGTGGTGTTCAATTGTCGGCCGTATTCGTGGACGCCCTGGGCCCAACTGCAGCATACGAGGTGTGGTTGAGTGAGAGAGTGAGTGGAGGCACACTGACTTCTCGACGTCCGAAACCGCAGGCGCTTACTGTCCTCACAGTTTCCCGGCATCAAGTTTACGGTTGCCAACAAAGCGGACTCCAAATTCAAGATTGTTGGTGCAGCAAGCGTGGCCGCAAAGGTGACGCGCGATGCGCTGCTCGAGGGGTGGGTTTACGAAGAGGATGGTATTGGTGCTCCGGCAGACGTGGAAGGCGCGGCCGCGCCCATCGCTGAAGTCTTGGAGGAGGTATCCGATGCTGTTGCGGAGGATGCCGCTGCTACGGAGGACGCCATCATGGAGGACGGCACAGCACCGGATGTCGATAACAAGGCGACAGCGACACCGGCCGCGCCTACCAGTCGTTTTCCGCCAGAGCGCGGAAGTGGTTATCCTTCAGGTACGTTGGTCATTGGTTTGCTTCGTGTCGACCTCATCAGTCTGTTGAGCCCTAATTCCCTCACAAACTCGCTCTCTTTTCGTCGGCTTTCTCACGTTGCCCACAGACCCGAAAACCAAAGCCTGGCTCGTGGCCGCTCTCGAGCCTACGTTCGGTTTCCCGAGGGCGGTGCGCTTTTCGTGGGCCACATCGAAGGTGGGTTGATGAGTATGACGTCTGACCCTCTTATGGGTTGTCTTCTGCTGTCGTTTCGACGCTCTTATGGGTTATATTTCGCTGTCGTCTCCCGCAACTACATCGCTCTTCTTGTCCGCAGCGTCCCTCATCTTCTATATCGTTCCTCCTCTTTCACCTTCCTCCAATTCAACCACTTTGCTCCTTGTCACTTCGCTCTTCCTCTCGCCTGGTCCGGCTCTTTCACTTCGCTCACCCTCCCTCCTCTAGGTCCTCCTCGACAAACACGCGCACGCGGTAAAGTGGACCGACGAGGGTGACGCCGCCTTGACGGCTGCCTTTAATTCCGTGGCGGGCCGGGACAAGGATCGGTGTGCCGTCACGCGGGAGCTGGGGGTGCGGAGTGTCGGGGCTCTGTAATGCGTTGAGGACGAGGGGTGCCTGAAGTTTCGCGGTAGCGTGTAGAGGAGGCTGCTATTGCGGTGCTGAATCTGCTTGAGAGTAATGCCACTGGATATACATTGCCAGTACTTACGGTGCCTTCTGAAGTTGTCAACTATTACTGGCTCATACGCGATACATTGGAAGGCGGTGGCTCCATCAAATTCAGAACGTCTCGGAGTTGCACGACGGAACGACGCAAGTCGAACCACCTCCCACGTGAGCGTGGGCCGTGCGCACATGGTTAGATATGGCCTGCCCTCAAGTGATCGCCCGCGCGTCCTCAAATTTCGATCGCGCGTCTTGTTTTCCTTGTTCTCTTCTTCGTCGCGTCCGTCGCGTCTGCACGCTGCCGATGTCGCGACGTTGTTCTTCATGCAATGGCTAGGCGCTCTGTACGCCTGCAGGCGCTGCCGATATGCGAAGCTCGTACACTTGCATGAGCTGGGATGGCGTCCGTGTCTTGCACCTTCTTACTAGGTAAGCTTCGCTTCTCCTTCTCTGTACATTCTCTCCTTCCTACAGTCTCGGAAGAGCAGCCACATCGCGCTTCCTGAGACCTACCTTCTCTCCCCATCGAAAAGATGATAACACCAATTTTTTCAAGCGGCCTCCGCGATGAATGATCCATTTTGTCATAGTTACACTGATCGGTTCATGACTGTCGATGTTCGCAATCTCCGAGCTCGAAGCTGACTATATCCTCATAGTCTTCTGCACCCCACTCCTCATGCCGGGCAGGGGTCAAGCTACACGGAAGAGGTCGATGAATCATGCAAGGTCGACCGTCGTGCGAGGACAGTGTGAACGACGAGGTGAGCTTCCACTTCCACTCCCTTCTCTCGACTATCGTCGCCCCTTCCACCTTATCCCCACCCACCCTCTCAAGATGATCCACTACAAACTAGAGTATATGAGCGCCCTTGGGCCCGATGCTTTTAAATATCTGTCAATCCACTGATCCTCGTCAACCCTCCGCATCCTTGCTATATGTGAACCGTCAACTGACCTTTCTTTTCACCTGGACAGATGTATCGCTCGCCTATTCATGATATCCACAGCGTCAATGTGTCGACAGGCACCCATCAGTGCGCATGCCTTCGTCAATGGCTATAGCGCTCGCGCATTCTGTTATGGTGAGCGTCTCTACCTTACCCCTCACCCGGATGATACAAAGGAATTACCGCCTGAGTTGGCCCTCGCAAGGGGTCGGCGCCTGATGTGAATTCCAAGGCTGTATTTTTACAATTGACTGATCTTGGCTCGACATCCTTCGGTTACAAAAATTCGTTGCTGACTTGATTTGTTAGTTGAACAACTGTGTCGTGCCGCCCAGCATCGCGCCGTCTACGGCGTTGTCAGGCTTCACATTGAGCCCATCGTGTCACCGTCGGCCTGGTCAACGTGAGTGTCTACCTCCAGTTCATCTATGAATGATGTTATATCACGACGGTCTTCGTACTACCCGTGCCGAAAAGGCCCGCCACAGCTCAATTATTCGGGCATCCCCTTCTGATTCTCCCTCTTGGCTCATCGTCGCTTGCATCTTGTACTGACTATCCACCCAAGGTTACCCTCTTCGTCGTTGCAGTCGGTGGATGCCGGGCGTCTGTCAGGCCGTACATTGGGCTGTTGACTGTCCTTCGACAAGGTAAGCAGTCGTCTTCCGCTCCCTGTTGTATCTTCCCTGCACCCCTGTCCTTGATGATACCAAGCAGACAAATATCAACTAGAAGCTGTTGCTGACGCTCCGGCGCTTGATTATATTCTACCATTCTCTGACCTTGCCCACATACGTGCAGCCATGTTGTTCATGGTACTAACTCTCTCGCAGGGCAGTGGCCAGTATGAAAGCAGCATCGATTGTAGGAAGGATACGTTGGGAGAGGGTGCTTTTGTGGCGGAGTCGCGAATAGTCGATAGCGTGCAACTGTAATCGCTTAGGTAGTTGCAGAATTGAATGAAGTGTTTCTTGAATACAAGTAGGACCTTAGAGTAGTGCAGTCGTCATCGAGAAGTTCACTGTACGATCTGTATACTCTATCATGTCTATGGCACTGGTACTTAGCGCTAGTGCTAGTGATCAGCGTCACGGCGCTTGCGCGGCGTGCTCCTTGAGCGCAACCGCCAACGATGTTTCCAGTGCCCTACTCATCGTCGTCCACGACGACCTCCCTTGAACCTCCGCTCGGACCCTTATCGGCCGACCATGCCCATACTTAGATTCTGAATAGACTGTCCGACTCAGACAGAGTCAGAGTCGCCCTTCTCACCGGACGCGCCCTGCTACCTGGCTTATCGCGCCTTTCTCCCAGGCTGATGGCAATGCGCGTGCTTGGATCTTGCGTTCAAGGCCGCGCACTCCTGACCTGCAATTCATCTTCTCTTACTGCATTGGCAGTTGGACGCGTCCCCGCCGCCTCGACTTTCGCCACCACACGACTCCTAATCACCGCGTCCAACTTATTTACCGCTTCCACGCGATCGCTCTCAATCTCCTCCACGATGGCATCCGAGTCTGTCGTGCACCAAGTCGCCGCAAAGGGCTTCGGGACGGGGACGAACGAGCTGTATGATCGGTGAGTACGTGGTGGCTGGATCGCATCTCACTGTGGAGGTACTTAGTAGTTGAATCCCGGAGTTGCACGAAGGTCGAGGGCATACTTGCTAGATTGCGCGCCAGTGCATCGTGCGGCACACCATCCTCCCATACTGCGCATCGACTGTTTCCCCTTCTCCGTCGCGCGCTCCCCCTCCCTATTGACTGCATCCCTCTCCTATCGATTGCATCCCCCTCCCTATCGACTCTCTTTCCGTCAATGCCTTGGGCTTTCTCCCCTTCACTCACTTCTCCAACTTGCCCCGCGCGACCTCACTTCCCCCTCACCGTCCCTCTGCACTCGCAGCTCCTTCACGTTCCTCGCCAACGTTTCTACATCGCTGACACCCGTCCCTACCCCCTTCCTACCCATCGCCAACACCCATCCCAACGCATGGCTGATCCCTCCTCACAGCGCCCGCCCCTCCTACCAGCCCTCCGTCCTCTCCTGGATCCGCAAGGCCGTGCGCAAGACCGACGGGGAGAAGTTAAATGTGTTGGAGTGAGTAGAGGGTTTTTCTCTCCTTTCCTCTTTCGGTAGAGACGCATATATGCTCCCGATGAGGACGCATGCATACCCACGGATGCATCAGCTCGCTAACCGTCGCATACACGCCACGGATGCGTACACGCTCCCGATGCGGTCACATAAAGGCTCACTATTCTCACCCAGAATCGGCGCCGGCACGGGCATCTTCACGCGCGCCCTCCTCGCGCACCCGGACTGGAAGGACGACGTGGGCGAGCTGATGGTGAGCTGTCTGCTTCTCCGTGTATATCTCACCCTTCTCGACGTATATCCCTCCCGCATTCTCGTATATTCCTTCCTTCTCCGCGTATATTCCTCCCTTCTCCGTGTACGTTCCTCCCGCGTGCTATAGCCTCTGCTTGCTATAGCCTCTTGCTTACCTGACCTACGCGCTTCCTCGTCTGACCCTCTCCCCCAACTAACCATCCTCTCACTCACAGGCCGTCGAGCCCTCCGAGGGCATGCGCGAACAGTTCACCAAGACTACCACCTCCACCCAAACCACCATCTCCGTCCACCCGGGCCACTTCGCCTCCACGCCCGCCCCCGCCGCCTGGGCCGACCTCCTCGTCATCGCCCAGGCCTTTCACTGGTGCCCGGACCACGCGAGCGCGGTGAAAGAGTTTGCACGCGTGCTTAAGCCGGGCGCGCCCGTCGTGCTGGTGTGGAATTTGGAGGATCGGTGAGTGCGAGAATGGGGGGCGAGGAGTGAACATGCAGGCTGGAGGGTGGATTGGGGTTGGGGCCCTGGGGGTTGATGTTGGGTGAACGTGTGGACGAGGAGGGGGAGGTTGAGGGCAATGGGTGCGGAGGAGCATGGCTCAACAGCCAAGTGACGTTGGCTAAACGGCTGACTGACGCTGGCGGAGCGGTCGACTGACGCTGGCGGAGCAGCCGACTGACCCCGGCTGGAGTGGCCGACAGACTGACACCGGAAGCCTGGCAGCTGACTGACACTCCCCTCCAGCGACACCGCGCCCTGGGTTGCTCAACTGCGCGACAGGATCGAGCGGCACGAGGGCGGGACACCGCAATTCCGCCTCGGCCTGTGGCGCGCGTTTGCGGACACAAAGGAATGGCGGGAGTTGTTTAGGGCGGAGCCGGTGGTGGGTGGGGAGGTGAGTGTTGTGGGTCCTGAAGTGCTGTGGGTTCCGTCAACCTCCACGGGTTCCGTCAACTTCCGCGGGTTCCGTTGACCTTCACTCCTCTTGCACCACTGACCCTCTCGCACCATTGACCCTCTCGGACCATTGACCCTCTCGCACCATCGACCCTCTCGCATCACTAACCCACTAACCCACCCTCCGCAGCCCCTCCCCTCCACCGACCTGACCACCCTCCCACACACGGCTATGCACACCGTGGGCTTCGCCCTCCAGGGCACGGAGCAGCTCACACTCGACCGGGCGTGCAGCAAGAGCTTTATCGCGCTACTCAGCGAGGAGGAGCGCCAGGAGGTGAGTGCGGACTGGACGTCATTCGCACCGGGATACTGTTGCGTTGTGGGACGGGGACACTGTGCGCGGTGGGACAGGGATATTATGCGCGGTGGGACCGGGATACTATGCGCGGTGGGAACGGGATACTATGAGCGTTGGGACCGGGATGCTATGCGCGGTGGGAACTGGAGGTGGCTGTAACCTGGCAGGGAGCGTTTGGCACTTCGAAGGATGAGCATTTGGCAGTTCGGAGGAGGTTGTAACCTCAGAGGAGCGATCAGCATTCAGGCTGAGGGAGTATCGGCGCTCTGGGAGAACATCGGTGTCCAGGGGAGGTAGCTGAATGTTAACACCACACTCTCCCACCCATCCAGGTCATCAACGACGTCCGCGCCATCCTCGCGAAGGGCGAGGGCATGAAGTGGGTCGACGAGGCGGCGGGCGTGTTCGAGTACCCGTACAAGTGCACGGTGGTTGTGGGGTGGAAGGTGTGAGCCCGCGATGAGGACGCCCGGACGATCAGATGCGGCGTCAGTGACAGAGCAACGCGCGGCTTAAAACAGAAGAGGGACTTCAAGAGTGGAAATCTGGATGTGCGCTTATCTTCAGTTTGTGTAGAATATTTACGATGCTTGGCAGAAACAGCGATTGTTTACATATGGCCGACGAGGAAGATTTGACGGGTTGTGAAGGTCAGTGAGTAGTGATAGGCGGACACGACGACATGACGAGCGGGCGGACATGAAGAGCAGGCGGGCATGGCGAGGGCATGGCGACACGGTAGGCGAACATAGCAGGTGGGCGGGTAGGAACAAGCACACCGCAAATGAACTCTGATATATCGCAGTCGCTGGTGGGTTCATTCCCGACTCACCGTTTCCAGAGTCAGACCGTATCTCATCTGACGGGCTGCGGGCCTCGCGGGCAATGCCAGGGAGGCCGGAGCAACGCCAGGGAGGCCGGGACAAAGCCGGCGGCCGGGGGGAGCAGGGACAACGCCGGGGATTCAGATCTTCAGAGGCGACAATCATGGCATTATGGACAGCGAAAAGCCGCCTCCGCTGCCCAGCGGCTGTCTGACTCTACGGGAGGCTGACCCGCCGTCATGACGGGAGGCTACTCGTGACGGGAGGCTAAACCTCCGTCATGACGGGAGGCTAACCCTCCGTAATGACGGGAGGCTAACCCACCCTCATGTCCGGCGGGAGGCCAGTAACACTCCCTCATGGCGGGTGGCACCGGGCGCGAGAGTCGGAAGGGCGCGGGCGGGGTTTGTGGCGCGGCGGGCGGGGTCTGGGACCACCGAGCATAACTTGGATGTATATAAGGGGGTTTGGGAAGGTGGGTGAAGCAGCCCAACAAGCGGACGATATCCTACGCAGCAGACGACGATCCTACTCAGCAGACGATATCCTACCCAGCAGACGACGATCCTACTCAGCAGACGATCCTACTCAGCAAACAACACATAGAACATCGATGACAGCTACACCGATGACAGCTACAACGATGACAACTACAACGACGACAGCTACTCCGATGCCAACTACATCGTCCCCAGCGGCATACGCCGCCCTGCAGGCGAAAGCCTTCGAGTGGATGGAGAAGGTAAGGAGGAGGCTCTCTTGCTCACCTTTTGTCACCCACCCTCACCCCGCGGCCTCCCTGCCGTCGCTCACCTCTCCTGCCCCCACGTTCCTACTCGCCCGCCTTCACCCTCTTTCTTACTCCCCCCTCATCACCCACGCTCACCGCCCCCCCCCCCAACAGTTCCAAGCCGCCAACGACACCCTCGACGCCGCGGCCTGGATCGACGCGTTCTGGACCCCGGACTGCGTCCTGCAGTTCGCGGGGGCGCCGGAGGTGGCGGGGAGGGGGGTGCTTGTTGAGGTGGGTTCGGGGTGGTTTTGGGGTTTTGTGTTTGAGTGGTTTTGTGTGTTTTTATTTGGAATGAGTGGCGAGGAGGGGTGGGTGGGTTGGGTGCGAGGAGTGGGTGGGTGCGAGGAAGAGCGTGGGTGGGTGCGAGGAATGGGTGGGTGGCGAGGAGCGTGGGTGGGTGCGAGGAGTGGGTGGGTGGCGAGGAGCGTGGGTGGGTGCGAGGAGTGGGGGGGTGCGAGGAGTGGGGGGGTGCGAGGAGTGAGTGGGTCGGGCCCGTGACACGAGCAGGACGAGGGAGCTAGCGGCGTGTGGTGGGGCGCACTGGCGGAGAGGCGAGCGCACTGCGGTCTGCCCGCGCCTCATAGAGCTAACGGCTCTGCCCCCGCCTCGGAGAGCTGACACTCCCCGCCTCGGAGAGCCCGACCTCACCCCCCGCCTCGGAGAGCCTGACCTCACACCGGCGCCAGTACACGGAGAGCTGACGCACCCCACCCTACAGATGTTCACCGCCCAATGGGCTCTCGTCGAGAGCATGAAGCATAGGATTGTCAGCCTTGGTACGTCGCGGTGGTGTTTGTTGTGGTTGTGGTGGTTTTGACGGCGTAAGAGGCGTCGTGATTGTGGTTGTGGTTGTTTAAGTTGTGGTTTGACGGCTGTGTGGTTGTCGTGGTTTGACGACGTTTGACGGCGTAAAAGGCGTTGTGATTGTGGTTGTGGTGGTTTTGAGGGCGCAAGAGGCGTCGTGTGCGTGAACGCTTGAGGCGCACCGTGTGCGTCGTATAGCTTGAGGCGCACCGTGAGCGTCGTATAGCTTGAGGCGCACCGTGAGCTTCTACGAAAATCACTCACCTCACCCCCCTCCTCAGACGTCCGCGCCAACAAGATTTACGTCCGCGCCACCGTCACGGTTCGCGTGAAGGGCGACCCGAAAGAGCACGGACAGATCACGATGCCGGGCTTCATGGTCGTGTTCTTTCCCGGGGATTTGGGGGTCGATGAGGATGGGCAGTTGAAGGTCGACGATGGGGAGTTGAAGGTCGACGACGAGGAGTTGACTACCGTCGACGATGGGGAGTTGACTACCGTCGACGAGGAGTTGACTACCGTCGACGAGGAGTTGACTGGCACCGCCACCGCCACCCTCATCCACACCCTCACCCTCACCCTTCCCCTCACCCTCATCCGCACCCTCACCCTCATCCACAACCTCACCCTCACCCTCATCCACACCGTCACCCGCACCCTCACCCTCACCCTTCCCCTCATCCACACCCGACCGACCGCTTCTCAAAAACAAACAGGCTCGAGGTGTACCTCAACCCGGCGCCCCTGCAGGCGCGGGTGATGGAGGTGGTGCGGGTGATGGAGGTGATGCGGGTGATGGGGGAGAGGGGAGTTAGGGGAGATGGGGGTGAAGGGTGAAGAAGGGGAGGGCGAGGAGATGGGGAGGAGAGATGGGAAGGGAGGGGGGGAGAGGGAGTTAGGGGAGGGGGGAGGGCAGAGGGAGAGGGGGAGGAAGATTGAAATTGTACATTAGTAGGCGAGTGCCCGGATTGTACTTATAGGCTGAGAATATACGACCCCGACTCACCCAAATGCTCGGTATTGCAGCCTGCCATACGTTGTTCGGTATATCACACTGACCTGCCTGACTTGGCTGGGTATCGCAGTCTGCCAGACGTGGCTTGATATAGGAGCCTACCGCGGCACCTCTCATTCCACAGCCGCCTACTGTACCTCCCATACCATGGCCGCCTGGCGTAATGGCAACGCGTCTGACTACGACTGTCATATCGGTAAATCAGGAGATTGCAGGTTCGACCCCTGCGGTGGTCACTAGTCCCAAACCCAGAGTTTTATATCCCGAACCCAGAGTTTTATATCCCAAATCCGGAGTTTTATATCCCGAACCCAGAGTTTTATATCCCAAACCCAGAGTTTTGTATCGCTCGATTTTTGTTATGTATCGCTCGATCTGTGTTATGTATCGCTCGATTTTTTTGCACGTCTACGAGTTTTTTTTTCCCGCTTCTCTAAGATTTTTTTTCCGCTTTCTTTTTCGCACGTCTACAAGTTCCTTGCACGTTTACAAGTTCCTTGCACGTTTACGAGGTCTTTGCACGTACTACGAGGCCTTTGTACGTTTAACGAGGTCCTTGCACGTTTACGAGGTCTTTGCGCGTCTTCGTACGTAAGTACTACGAGGCTCCTCCACTGCGTCTGAATCTCCTCCCTCTGCGGAAATGTAGATACACATTCAATCACCGGTCACCGAGAAATCACAATTCAGTTTCATAACAGGCCAATTCGCCATTCTTCGTGTATGCCAGCCCTTTGCTCCTGCGCCTTCGCTGCATCGTGTCCTTGCGTCGTCATCGCTCTTCTTCACCCTCCCTCCTCCACCCTCCCTTCCCCACTCCTCTCCCCATCCTCCTTCCCTCTTTCACCTTCACCCCTCTTCACCTAACCCACAATTCACCCCTCCCTCCACCTAACCCACTCTACCCCTAACGCCAACAAAGCACCTCATACCCGTCCCTCACCACATGCTCCGCGCCACCGAAGGAGACGTTGGCGGCGCCGCTGGGGGGGGGGTTTGTGAGTTGATTGAGGTTTTGTAAAGGGGGTTGGGGGTGGGTTGTGGTGTTTATGTGTGTTAGTGGTGTTTATGTGGGGGGGAGGGGGTGGTGAGAGACGGAGGGAAGGGGAGAGGGGAGAGGGGTTTGGGGGTTTGGAAAGGGGGGGAAGAGGGGGGGTTTAGTTAATTGAGGTTTTGTAAATGAGGAACAAGGGAGGGGAGAGGCAAAGAAGGCAAAGGGGAGAGCGGCCCGACAAACTCACAGATGCTCCCCCGTCTTCCCCGGCACGCGCAGGCCGTCGATGGTCGCGATCGCGTGGTAGAGTTTCGCGCCGGATTCTTCGTAGCTGGGGAGGGGAGGGGGTGGTCAGTCTCAGTAATTTGTTGCGCATATCTCACGTCCACCAGTCAGGTCGTTACGGTTCGCTGGTCAGCTTGTCGATTCAGTCTCACAAAGCGGAAGCTCTCGCTCGCCAATCTCGAAAAGTCCCCAGTCTCCAAAAGTCCCCCCACTCTCGCAAAGTCCCCCCACTCTCGACGAAAAGTCCCCACTCTCGACGAAAAGTCCCCCCACTCTCGCAAAGTCCCCCCACTCTCGCAGAAAAGTCCCCCCAGTCTCGCAAAGTCCCCCCACTCTCGAAAAGTTTCCCCACTCTCGCAAAGTCCCCGGTCTCCGGTCTCGAAGAAAAGTCCCCTCACTCTCGCAAAGTTTCCCCAGTCTCGCAAAGTCCCCACTCTCGAAGAAAAGTCCCCCCACTCTTGCAAAGTCCCCCCACTCTCGCAAAGTCCCCCCACTCTCGCATCGTCCTCCTCCCACAACCAACCAAACCCCAGTCTCGAAGAAAAGTCCCCCCAGTCTCGACGAAAAGTCCCCCCAGTCTCGAAAAGAGGGAGCTCTCGCCACTCACCCGCCCTCCACCGGCCGCCGGCCCTGCGGGATACGCCCGCCGCTCGTGTGGACCCATTCCATTTGCTGGGAGGGGTTAGTATGTGTTTTTGATTTTTTTTTTTTTGGGGGGGGGAGGGAGAGAGGGGTCGAGAAGGGAAAGGGGGGGAGGGAGAGAGGGGTCGAGAAGGGACGGGAGAGAGGGGAAAGGGGGGGGAGGGAGAGAGGGACGGGGCCGAGGGAAAGGTGGTTGTCGAGGGGGGAAGGAAAGGAGAAGGGAAGGAAAGGAGAAGGGAAGGAAAGGAGAAGGGAAGGAAAGGAGAAGGGAAGGAAAGGAGAAGGGAAGAGGGACGGGGCCGAGGGAAAGGTGGTTGTGGAGGGGGGAAGGCGGTTGTGGAAGGGGGAAGGTGGTTGTGAAAGGGGGAAGGCGGGCGAAGTTGAACACATCAGCTCGAAACGACTCACCTCCGGCAAAAACGGCAACAGGTCGAACCGGCCGCTGTGCAAGAGCTCGGCGCCCGCGTAGGCGACGGCGGCGTACTAGGGGGGAGGAGGGGGGGTCAGTGAGGTGTTATGGTTTGACAAGAGGGCAAGTGGGTGAGGGTGAGGGGAAGGCTGGGGGTGAGGGGTTTTGGTGGCGGGGGGGTGTAGAGGAGCGGAGGGGAAGGGGTGTAGAGGAGCGGAGGGGAAGGGGAAGGGGAAGGGGAAGGGGAAGGGGAAGGGGAAGGGGGAAACCTCGCTAGAGCTCGCCAGAGGGAAGAGCCTCGTGAACAGAAAACAACATCGACTCGGCTCCTCATCCGAATTCACCCCTTCCCATCCCTTCCTAGCACCTCTCGACACCTCTAACACAGCACCCAAAACTCACCGTCTGCAAATGCGGCCCGATCTTGCACGGGTGGACGGAGTTGTCGAAGAGGGCGCTGCCGATGTAGATCGGGCTGCCGTCCAGGTCGGTGCAGGGTGGGGGGCCGAGTTGCTGTTAAAAGGGGGGATGAGCGTTGGCGAGGGGACAGGGGATGAGCGTTGCGAATATGATTGGGAGAGCGATGCGGATATGATTGGGTGAGCGTTGCGAATATGATTGGGAGAGCGTTGCGAATATGATTGGGAGAGCGTTGCGAATATGATTGGGGAGGGGTCAGAGGGGGGCATGGGACGGGGGAGGGGTCAGAGGGGGGCATGGGACGGGGGAGAGGTGAGCGTTGAGCGAAGGGACGGGGGAGGTTAGTCGATTGATTTGATGATAGGGGGGTGAGTTTCAAGCGAATATGAATTGATTGATGGGGAACGGGGAGGGTGAGTGTTTCATGGTGATAGGGGGTAAGTGGTTAAGGGGAAGAGGGGGGCATGGAGGGAAGGGGAGGAGGGAGGGGGGGAGAAAGAGCGGGAGGGGGAAGGTAGGGGACAAGGAAGGGGAAGGGAAGAGGGGATGGGGGAGGAGGATGGGGCGAGAAATACAATGCAGACGAGGGCATGATGCGGACGATAAACATAATGTGAACGATAATGCTGACGAGGGCTACGATGCGGACGATGAGAAAGGACGACTAACCTGTGCATTCGCCGGGAAGGCCTGGGTGGTGGCGAGCGGGAGGCGGTATCCCGAGGACGGGGGGTTTGGGGTGTAGTTGGGGGGTGGCGGGGAGGTCATTGGGGCGTTTGAGGGGAACTGGGGCGGCTGGTGGGTGTGAGTACGATGAGAGGCGATGGAGAGGATGAGCGCGATGGATACGATGACGGAGGGGAGACACTCACGCCGTGCTTGTCCTTGTGCTTGTCCTCCTTGTGCTTGTGTTTGTCGCCGTGCTTGTCCTTCTTCTCCTTCTTCCAGATTTTGTGTGACGAGTCCGAGTCAGAGTCGGACGAGTCTGACGAGTCGAGGGACTTGCGGCGGGGAGACATGGTGGGATGCAAGTGGGATGTCTCTACAGCAGTTGCACCGCCGCACTCGGCCCGAGTCTCCGCCTCTCGCCCTCGGAAACAGCCGCGTGATCGTTTCTTGCTCCCTAACGCCATGCTGTCCCTCAACTGGTGGGCGACCCGCTTCCCGTCCGTGCGCGCGATGGTCAGTGCGCACACAACCACCCACAACGTTACTAACTCTGTTTGCAGCAATACTACGCGCACGAAAAGCCAGCGCTCTTCTACGCCCTGCTCATCGGCGCAGCAGGCCCAGTCCTCATCGCCACCGTCCCGCCCATCCGCCGCGCGACTGGCTACGTGCCTCCAGAGCTGCCGCCTACCAGCTATCCCCGTGCGTGCTGTCTGTCCGCGCCCTGCATCCTGCTCATACCATCCCAGTCCCGAATCGCCCCCGCCACGCCGTGCCCGCCGGCTACGAGGACGAGTAGAGTACACAACTCTGTAGACGCCAATACCATCAGCTGCATTCACGCATACACCCAGTCCGAACACACCCGATTATTGCTTCCTCCTTCGCGCCTTCCGGTTTGGCACCCGCGTCTTTCCCTGCGCCATCTTGCTTGCCCTCTGATATGCGACGTACAACACGGTATGTATGACAAATGGAGATAATACAACGCGTCGTAGAACGCGGCCAAATTACACTAAAAACAACAGCCAACCCTTTCTTTTGATCCCCATGCTCGTCACCAGACGGCCGCCTGTCGGTCGTCACCAGCCCGCCTTGTACTCGCCAACAGTGTTGTGGGACGCATCATAGGTGGCGTTATGAGAGGCGTAGAGGGTCGCGGAAGCCGGCGCGTGCACCTCTTCTCCACGAGACTGCCACGCCGCCTCCCCCCGACTCCGAAACTCAATCGCCGACATCTCGAACCTGTCAGAGCTGAATTGCGGCCCGCTCCAGTCCGCGCCCGAAATGCCACCCGACACGCACACCCCCACACCCCCCGCATTCCGCCTCAACCCACTCGCCCGCGCGGTCGCCACGATGATGATGACCGTGGGGTAGATACCCGCGAGCGTGGGCGCGGCGTAGAGGAAGGTGGCGGCGGCGACGCTGGTGGTGTCCTCGCCGTCGAGGGTGGCGTAGACGGCGCCGAGGGCGGTCTGGGGGGTGAAGGGGTGGGTTAGTGGGGGTTAGTGAAAGAAGGTAAGGGGAGGAAGGGGGTAAGGGGAGGGGGAGGGAGGGGGTAAGGGGAGAGGGTAAGGGAGGGGAGAAGGGGGTTAGTGGAAGGGGGTAAGGGGAGGGGGTAAGGGAGGGAGGTAGGGGGAGAGGGGGGAGGAGGCGAGCGAGCGAGCGCGTTCTCGCCGGTTCGTCCCCAGGGGTCAGGCCAGCAAGTCCCCCAGAAATCAGGCCAGCAAGTCAACATTCACTCACCCACAACACACAATACACGATTCCCGACTCGCACAGGAGGAGGAGGATGCGGAGCGCGGGCGACGCGTTGCGGCCCGAGATCGCCTTGTGCGTTTCGCGGCCCGAGATCGCCCTGTGCGTCTCGCGCTGGTGGAGCCTGGGGGTGAGTGGTTAGTTGGGCGGTCGCCTGATGTTTTTCCACAGCGAGAAGGGGCGGGGGAGGGATAAGAGGGAGGGATTAGGGCGACTAGTGATATGGAGGAAGGGCGACTAGTGATATGGAGGAGGGGCGACTAGTGATATGGAGGAGGGCCGGGGGATGAGGACAGGGCAGGCGTATAAAGGATAGGGCAGGGATACGGAAAACAAAGCAGGGATACGGAAAACAGAGCAGGGATCTATCGAACACTGACCAGGAACAATAGAAAGAGGCTAAACAACGCCCTCCCCCAACTCAACGCAGATGTAAACTCAACGCAGATGTAAACTCAACGCAGATGTAAACTCAGCGCAGGTGTAAGCTCAACGCAGGTGTAAACTCAACGCAGGTGTATGCGGGGGGAAAAAAGAAAAAAAAAAAAAAACACAAACAAAACAAAAACACAAACAAATAAACAAAACCAAAAAAAAAATCACCTCACTCACCACGCCTTCAACCCGATCAACCCCGTCGTGCACACGTTCGTCGCCAGCAGCGGCAAAATGAGGATCAGGTTGTAGCTCTGCGGGTACACAGTGCCGCCGATCTGCGGGTACACGGTGCCGCCGATCTGCGGGTACACGGTACCGGTGCCGCCGATCTGCGGGTACACGGTGCCGCCGATCTGCTGCTGCAGCATGAGCACGAAGTTTGCGGTGCAGCCGGCTGGTGGGGGAGGGGGCGTTAGTGGGTGGGTGAGGGGGGGATAGGGGGGGGAGGGGGGTGTGGGTGAGGTGTGGGGGAGGGAGGGAGGGGAGGGGAGGGGGAAGGGAGGAGGGAAGGGGAAATGGGGAAGGGAGGAAAGGGTGTGTGAGGGAAGAGAGGACGACTCCCCGAAAACGGGAGGACGACTTTTCGAAGAAAAGAGGACGAATCCCTGAAGAACAGACAACGAAACTCACCCAGCGAGCTGATCAGACAGGACGCCAGGATGGCCTGCACGATCCTCGAGTGCGTCCACACCATCCACGCGCGCCACACCACGATCGCGTCGCCGATGAAGAGCTGCGAAGGCGTGTTAGCGATCAGAGACCGTATGAGGCGTGTAAACCAGAGCCCGTGATCGGCGCGTCCACCGTCCGTCCGTCATAAACCGTCCGTCCGTCATAAATCGACCGTCACACGGCGCGTCCACCGTCAGTCACAAGTCCCGCGATATCAGCGTCCCCGGTGAGTTTGAGCGAAGGAGGGGGGTCTCAGTGAAGGAGGGGGGTCTCAGCGAAAGAGGATGTTTCAGCGAAGGAGGGGGCTTTAGCGAAGGAGGGGGCTTTAGCGAAGGAGGGGGTCTCAGCGAAGGAGGGGGGCTTTAGCGAAAAAACAATGTTCCAGCGAAGGAGGGGGCTTTAGCGAAGGAGGGGGTTTGAGCGAAGGACAATGTCCCAGTGTGCACTGAGGAGGGGGTGTGCACTCTGAGGACAGGGGACTCACACTAATCTTACACGCCACATGGCTCAGAATATGAATATTCTTCTGCGCCCCCGCGGGCTGGATCACCGCGAACACGCCGCTGCGGTACGTCGCGAACTGGACGAGGATGATGACGGAGGCGACGAACATGAGCGTGATGGAGAGGAAGAGAACATGAGCGTGATGGAGAGGAAGAGGAGCTTGCGGGCGCGGGAGTGGGCGAGGCCTTGGGCGCTGGGAGGGTGGAGGGGGAGGGACAGGAGGGTAGGGGGGAGGGTGAGGGTGGAGGAGGAAAGGGGAAGGAGGAGGGGGAGGGGGAGGAAGAGAAGGGGGTATGGGGTAAGGGAGAAGGGAGGGAGGTGGCGGGGAAAAAAGAGAATGGGGAGGACGTCAGTCGATCGTAGATGCGCAGCCCCGCCAAATGCACGCACAGCAAGGTCGAAGCGCCCGCGGTGAAGACCGCTACGTGGAGTCCTGCGAGAAGGGATTGTTAGCTCAGGGTTTCTGGGGAGAGTATCAGGGCATTTGGGGAGAGGTGGAGAGAGTCTTTGAGGAGAGGTCGCAGAGTCTTCGAGGAGAGGTGGCAGAGTCTTCCGGAGAGCTGGGGAAAGTGACGCATCGCACTACAGCAGAGATCCACGCTCCAGAACGCCAGGAAACGCTCTACGGCACCAGAAACCCACACCACCACAAAACCACACCTCCACAAAACCACACCTCCACAAAACCACATCGCCAGAAAGCCAACACAGCCAGAACACGCACAAATATGTACGTACCGAAGATGAGCGCTTGCCAGCCCATGTTGATGATCGTCGCTTGGAACTCGCTGATGGCGAGTGGGGAGAGCGGCATAGTGATGGGTGGAGGGTGAAGGGTGGAGGGTGAAGGGTGAAGGGTGAAGGGTGAAGGGTGAAGCTTGAAGGGTGAAGGGTGGAGGGTGAAGGGTGAAGGGTGAAGGGTGAAGGGTGAAGGGTGAAGGGTGAAGGGTGAAGGCGGGGTTGAAAGGAGTGTTTCCTGCGCCCGTGCGATGATAAGTCGTCGTCTGCTGCGCTCGTGCGATAAATCGTCGTCTCCGGCACTTGCGACGTCGTCTGCTCCCGCACTTGCGATGGGTCGTTTCCTCCGGCACTCGCGATAAATCGTCGTCTCCGGCACTCGCGATAAATCGTCGTCTCCGGCACTTGCGATGGAAGTCGTCTCCGAGCTTGCGATGGATGCCGTCTCCGAGCTTGCGAGGTTGCTAGCCACGGTTGCGAGGTTGCTAGCCACGGTTGCGTCCCTACTGAGCCGCAGTTGTGTCCCTAGCCGCAGTTGAGAGGAGGTCTCTGCGATAGTCGTGACGGTGGTGGGCTGACGACGGATGAGTTAGCGCCCTATGATCAGTTAGCGAGCTATGATCAGTTAGCGAGCTATGATCAGTTAGCGAGCTATGATCAAGCATAGATCTGTCCACATCGCTGACGACGTACCCCGCGTAAGGAGTCAGGATACAGGCGTAAGGAATCAGGCCGATACAGGCGTAAGGAATCAGGATACAGGCCGGTCCGACGATGGTGGCTCGACTGCAGAGCGCGCCAGGGAAGGTGAGCGCGCGGGAGCCAATAAGCGCGCGTGGGGAGGACGGTGAGCGCGCAGGGGACGGTGAGCGCGCAGGGGACGGTGAGCGCGTGGAGGACACTGGTCGTGGAGGACAGTCGACGTCGGAACCAAAAGCAGGAACAGCGTAAAATCAGCGTCAATCTCTTCCGCTGGAATCTGTACTGTACCGTGAGCGCGTGAGCACTTGGCAACGTGTTCAGCGGATCTCACGGACACAAAGTCAATCACTCGCATCATGGGGGGAGGCTACGGATTGCGTAGTGGCACGCACCTGCATTGAACGGCATGAACCTGCATCGCCCTGCATTGAACGGCTCAAGGGCGCGCATCATGAGTGGGGTGATAGCCCGGGCGTCGTCCTGCGGGCGTGAACACAGTCAGACGGCGCACAAGGAGAGGGACGTGGAAGTTGCCGAGCGCCGCGTACCTGCAAGGGGATGCGCCCTTTGGGCCTTCGCGTCGCTGTTTCCTCCATTGTGCTGGCCCCGATCTCTAGTTTTGGAAGTCTCTATAAATGCTCCATACCCATACTTGCCTCAAGCCCAAGGTTATAACACAGGTTTCCTCCGGAGTCCTGCCGCCTGCGAGGGCGACTGGATGTCCATCCGTACCAAGGATTGGTTGTGCAGAGGTGAAGACCATCCGGTAGCAGGGGCAAAATCCAACGTATCACTGGTTATCTGAAGTTCGGGTCGTGGGCGCTGGGACTTAAAGTAAGCATTTCAAGTTGCCAACTTCACCATGATGAACGCGGGAACCATGAGCATATCGGCATCTGCCGTCGCCATAAAGTCAAACAACGCACAACAACACGTCGCATCTCCACCGGAGCTGCCGTCGCTGTGCAAAGCGAAGAGACTCACTGGTCGCCCAAGAGACTCACCCACTCACACAACAAATCTCGAGACATAACGAACATATATCCAGATAGCTTTCAATATGAGCTACATAAATCCAAGTAATACATCCACAGCCCCCGCAGGGGGCCAACCAGGGAGAGGGAGAGAGATCGGAATGCACGCCGCTAGGACGTGCATCTCCGCGCACACCACTAGGGCGCCCGCGGACGCGTTGCGCCATAAGTAAACGTAACAGGAGCAGACGTAACAGAAAGCAGAAAGAACATAGCAAGACCGACAGCAGAGCAGGGCCGCGCGTGCGGCGGTGAAACTATGGTGGCATCAAGCCGGTGCATGGAGTTTATGGGTTATGGGTTGGGTGGTGGGGGTGACCCGAGGACGCAAGGCCAGACATGAATGTGTATGGTTGACATGTGCGCCCTTGTGGAGGCCTTCCGCCCCCAGGTGGGTCGTGAGCATAAGGAGCGTGAGTCGTCAGGCGCGCTGTGTGATGCGCGGCCCTTCCGAATGAGGCGAGGGGAGTCGCGCCTCACAAGCTGTTGTCTCCATTAAATTTAGGCACTCTCGGTGCACTCCGCCGAGGGGGTTGCGGCGGGGTCGAAGGACGAGGCGGAGGAGTAGGCGAAAGAGGCAGAGCCGCTGGGCTGGTAGAAGGTGGCGGCCGAGCCTGACGGTGCAGCGCCAGATGCTGAGGCGGATGCGGACGCGGAGGGGACGGCTGAACCGGACGATGACGGGAATGCGGACGCTGATGCGGAGCCTGAGGGGAAGGCGCTGTAAGATGCGCCATCTTCCTCATCGCAGTCGTCGGAGCCATCGTCGATAGCGTCCGTGGACCACGAAGCAGGGGCGGACCCGGTCACTGTGGCCGCATCCTCGTCTTCGTCGTCGCAGTCGTCCGAGCCATCGTCGGTGGTGTCCGTAGAAGACGACGCTGGGGCAGACCCAGTCAGGGTAGCTGCACCCTCGTCCTCGTCGTCGCAGTCGTCCGCGCCGTCATCGGTAGAGTCCGTAGATGATGGGGCTGCGGCGGACCCAGAGGCGGTTGCTGTGCCGTTATCCTCCTCGTCGTCGCATTCATCATCTTCGGCGCTGCCAGTAGAAGAGGGGACCGCGGCGGCACCGCTAGCGGACGCCGAGGCACCCTCATCTTCATCTTCGCAGTCGGCATCAGAGCTGTCTCCTTCGTTGGAAGAGTCCGCCTTGCCGGTGTCCGTGGACGACGATGCATCAGCAGAGGAGCTGGCGGTGGCAGATGTATCATCTCCGTCGTCGCAGTCCTCAGCATCGTCACCCTCGTCGGCATCCTCGCCGTCGTCCTCCTCGTCACAGTCTTCATCGTCCTCGTCATCCGTGGTGGCCGTGCCGGTAGGCGCCGCAGCAGAGGAAGGTGTGGTACCAGTGGGCACATAAGAGCTCGTCGGTGCCGCATTCGCATTGCCAGAAATAGTCAGGCCAATGCTAGCGCTGACACCCCAGTCAGTGGAGGTAGGGGCGTCCGAGCTGCTGGACGAGCCAGAGCCAGAGCCTGAGCCGCCGTCACCGCCAGCCTCGTAGACCTTGATCGAGTTGATCCTCCACTTGGCGTTCTTGAAGTTGCTCGGGTCCGCGACGGTGTCCGCGCACGAGCCGGAGCAGCCGTCCGAATTGAACGAGCTGCCTGCCCAGTCGCCGCAGAGCGTGGTGTCGATGATGAGCTGCTGCGAGTAAAAGTGGCTCGCGGTGTCGCAGGTCTCGGTGGCCCAGAACGCGGCGGGGCTGTCCCAGCTCGAGGGGTCCGGGTTGCCGTCGGTGATGTCCTGCGGGATGTCGCTGCGCGAGAAGAACCAGATCTTGATACCGGTCGAGTCGATCATGTGCGCGTAGACGCCACCGCCAGCCTTGTTGAAGCCCTTGCCGTAGCTGCGGTCGTCCGAGTCGAAGTAGGCACAGCCGGCGTTATCGCCGTTGGCGGAGGCGCACTTCGCGTTGCCGACCGTGGCGGTGACCTTCTCGGTGCCCAATGAGGCGGAGCAGCCGTCCGACGTGTGAAGGGTGTACTGGTTCGTCGTGCCCTCGTTGACACCTTCGAGGACATCGATCTCGCCACCAGCAGGCCAGTCGGGACCATTGGACCCTGCAATATGTCAGCCAAGAAGGTCGGCTAAGCAGCATGCGCACGTACAGTACGCGGGCCAGACGGAGCAACCCCAGGGCATTGCCTCGAAGTCGGCGATGAACAGACCGTTATCATAGTTCGACTTGGAGCTGATGCGAACGCTGGAGGGTGTGTCAGCCAAGCCAGCAGGGACAGGAGGCATAGTGGCGTACGAATCACGGTTTGCTCCGCTCGCCACCCAGTTCGTGTCATCAACGGCCAGCACGACGACACCTATACGTGGCAAAGCCATTGACATCAGCATATGCAGCGGAGGGCGTGAAACGCCGATACGCACCATTATCAACATAGGCGAGGCCCTTGTTAGTGGCCGCGTCCTTATCCAGGTAGTTGACGGACCCGTGCGTGGGGTCCTCGGAGGACCAAAACTCGAACTCGCTGTAGCGCCTCGTCAGGATCGAAGAGAACACTTGAGGAACGGAGCACGCACTCAAGAAGGTTGTCCGAATCAAACTTGTCCTTCAACGTGTAGGTCGTACCGCGGGGGCGGGGAGTGCTGTGGCGGCGCCAGTTGGAGTGGGCGCGGCCGTGAAGAGACGGGCGGAATGCCTCAACGGAGGTGAGCAGCAGGGAGAGCGCGACGAACGCCTTAACGAAAGACATGGCGTATGTGGAGAAGTGACTGTAGTGAGCAAAAGAGAGCCTGCGGACGGTATGTGCCCGGGAAACAAACAAGCAAAAAGGAAAAAGGGAAGGGCGTCGACAAGGGCAGGAGCAAGGACCGCAAGTTCAACTTTGCCTTTATATAGCACTATACCGGCAAGGTCCCGGCGATCGGAGATGCCACCGATCGATGGAGCCCGTTGCCACCCTGCCCGAATGGGAGTGGCAACCGTCTCACGCGCACGTGCGCTTCCATAATTGCGCCCACAAATCACAATGGGCCACAAAGGAGCCATAACACCTTGAAATTAAATCAATGCTGACACCCTTGGCCTCTCATGGAGACACTTTCATTCGGATGCCGGACTCGATAGTCGAGCACGATAGCCAGATATCATGAAGTAATGGTCCGGTCACCACTCGCGGCGTCGCTTCCCCTTGGGCCCCTGGTGCGAATTGCAGTGCCGTGAGCGTCATAAATCATCATGTTGCAGGCTGCGCGCCACCTGATGGCGGAGGGCTCCTGTTGGGATGCTGTTCCGTCTCAGTAACATCCTGGGGCATCGCGTGCGGGCGAACAAGCGCGAAGTTTCCAACTTCCGGCAGCAGCGGGCGCAGCAGCTTCGTACGGTCCGCGCTGTCTCGCCAACGCAAGCGAAAGCGTGAGGGAGTCGGCTTCGCTTGCGCCTGTGCTGAGTCGAAGGCTTCCGATTGCCATATCAGCCCTGCTTGTAGGCTTGCCGAAGCACAAGCTGACCACTGATAAATGCCATCGACCGCCTACCGAGCTCAGCACCTGAGACGAACACATCGAGCGAAAACAGACGGCTTGACGACAATTCGATGTTGGGCAAGGTGAAGTCCAAATTCGCCTGCTCGCTCATCAGAGGGCTGGAGACTTTCATGTCCACGGACCACCTCACTCGAACACTTACCACGGCTCGTCGCGCCTTGCACTGTCTGTGCAGAGCAAATGAAGGCACCACAACGACTGGCGAAGACGCCACGCCGCCGGACGTTCAGCGAGCGTTCAGACGCCAAGATTGAGAAGAATTAGTGACAGCAAACGCGCACACTGAACCCGGAAGGAATAGGTTTATTACACATACTACAAGGTCCCAGTCAGTATCCAAGAAACGGTATAAATCATAATAGACAAACTGTCAGGCTTGCAGGGGTCTGCGAGGGCGTGTAAGTAAGCCGGGGCAAGGGGACAGGACGACAAGGGGCGAGCGCCAGGCTAGTGCGAGGCGAAAGGAGATCGAGTGTTCCAACAACCATCGAACCACCAATTAATCCATTGCGGGACAGCCAGCGCTTTACAGGAGGCCCGCGGCCTGCAGGTCGCGCTGTAGTCGCTGCTCCTCGAGTGTCTCGCGCGCCGGTAGCACGATGACATTACCAATCTCGTCCCGCTGCGTGCGTCTTTCCCTATCCGCCCGCTCCCGCTCTAAGAGCTGCTCGTCGTCGACAGAGATCCCGAACACGGCCTCCAGGTTGCGCCGGATCTCGCGGTCGCGTTGGATGACCTCCGGGCTGAGCCGCTGCGGGCGCGGCGGAGGCGAGGAGCCCCCAGTCCCCCGGATCGCGCGCTCCCAGCGCTTGACGCGCCAGTAGCCGACGACGGAGGTGAGCAGGACGAACCAGCCGAGGCTCATGAGGATGAAGGAGATCCAGTCGCGAGACGGCGCGCCCAAATCGGCGTCGGTGCCCGTCGGGTCGGGCGCGACGTCGTCGTCCTGCTGCTGCCCCTGCATCAGGCCTGCGTACGGATTGTCGGACATGGTGCCGTTCGCCATCATGGTCTCGTTCATGCCCGCCATGGACCAGCCGAAAAGCGTGTCGACGGGGTCCTGCGTCGCACCGCGCGACATGTCGCGGGAGTACAGGCCGAATTGAATGAGCGTGAGCCCCAGGCCGGCGCGAGAGCCGAACTTTGCGGCGTGAGTGGTGTGAAGGAGGTAGGTGAGAAGGAAGCCGACGACCTGGAAGAAGAACGAGATGAAGATGTTGATGATGAAGATCCAGATCGAGCCTGCGGGCAGTTCGTCGACAAGAATGTCGGCGTTGGGGTCGACAGGGGCGGCGTGGACGGTCGTTTCGTAGTAGGTGGGAACGGCATCCGCTTGGGCGTCATTGTAGGACTGAGCGGCGATTAGCAGGGTAAGACGCTGCTCAGGCGACTGTAAACTCACGGGCGGCGCATCCTTCTGCGAATCTTCTGGCATCACATACGTCTCCCCGTTGGACGCGCGTACGACCTGACCGCGCTCGGGCTTCGCTGTCACGTTCGCAAAGACTCCATCGTTCTGTAGTCCTCCCCCCACAGCATGAGCTTGAGACTCGCCCTGGGGGAGCGGCGAGTAGTGCGTAGGGAGTATAGCACCCATCGTGCGACGCAGAAAACCAAACCTCGGTCGCGGCGGAGAGGGGCGGACAGGTGATGTGGGAACCTCTCCATTTGTGTTGCCATAATCGTTGGGCAGCGCCTGCGACGATGGCGCCGGGGGGCTTCCGGGCGGGGGCCTATCGTACTCGTACTCCCTGTCGAAGTCGTACGCGCCCGCCAGCGCACTCGTCACCTGATCACCACTGTAGGCGGCGCTGTCAGCTGCTGATGTGCGCCGCCCAGTCAAGGGGGCCGTCTCCTGGTGATCGTCGCCGTCGTCCGCGCCGAAGGCGTCGTCGAGCTCGCGGTCAGCATCCGCGGACGTCGTGAGTGGGGTGTAGCGGCCAGCCATGGCAGACAAAGGGAGCGCCCCACGCAGATGCTGCGGTGTGGATGAGGGACGAAGGCTGTGGACCTGGTGTTGCCGATGTCCAGCAGGAACGGGAAGATCTTCGCACGGTCCGGGCCGGGAGGTCCCACGCGCAGTGCCTTGGTGCTTGATCTAAGCCACCGTCGTCGTCCCGCCTGGCAACAAGGACGTCGCAGCTAGCCAGGCGCCCGCCCCCCACCGCTGCAATGCGGATGATCTTACTTGCTACCGCTATGGGTGCCATAGCCGTCGTCGCCCACTCGCACGGCGGCGACATGGAGATGGACCTCCCCATCGAACTTGCCAGCGGAACTATGACCCCGTACCTCCACTTCACCACATCTCTGGGCGACATCCTGTGGTTCTACGGCTGGGTCCCCCGCAACGGTGCGGGGATTATGTCTGCTGCATGCCTCGGTCTCTTCCTCCTGGGCATCCTTGAGCGCTGGCTCGCCATGCTGCGCGTGCTATGCGAGTTCGGCTGGAGGTACGCTGTCACCTACTTCTTAGGATCTATTCTCTGAATGAATGCCTCAAGCTTGCCCTTGCCTTCCAAAGATGTCGCGAAGGGGCAAATGCCGACCACCACGGCGCGACCCACGATGCCACGCAGCCGCTTCATCCCCTTCATTGATCTTCCCCGGGGCCTCCTTCAGGTGATGCAGAGCGCCCTTACCTTTGCTTTGATGTTGGCTGTCATGTAAGCTGGCTCACCTGCGAAGAAGTAATATGCTAATATACCGCAGGACGTTCCAATTGGGCTTCATCGTGTCCATCTGCCTCGGCTTGGGTGCGGGGGAGATGCTCTTCGGGCGCATTATCAGTGGAATCGGCCGCTCGAAAGTTGCGAGACTACAATGATCTGCATCAGCCCTACCCGTTTGTAACGACATGATGAAGTTTTCGGCCACCTTCCTTAGGCCTGTACCAGTGAGTCATGCAGTGTCGTATTTGCGTAGACCTAACGCGCACCAGTCGGAGCTGTGTACGTTCTGTAGCAAATGCCTTTTTCTTCGGTCTACGTGCTAGACTGTGCAGAACCTGCGGGTCTGAGCCGTTTGGTTCGAGCCGCCTTCTCACTGTAAGTTGCGCAACGGGCACATATCCGGGTCAGAGATGGTCAAGGAAGCCCAACTTCAATTGCAAATGTAATTATGTCGTGAAGAATGTCCGTACGCTGTACGGAGGAGCGTCCACGATCGCGATGAAAGCAAAGCGACGATAGATGTAAAATATCGTTCAAACGGAGCGTTCAATGTAGTAAGTCCATGGTTCGTCAGAGCGTGCAAGTCAAGACGAGAAGCGATTACAAAAGTAAGAGTAACGTACGTGAGTGTCATTGCGGACGAAGATCATGAGGGATGTAGTCCGAACATGGGACAATTCGAACCGGGAACTTAAGACGTGCGAGGCGTCATGGTCTTCGTACGATGGGCGTTTAGCACGTCCAGGAGTCCTGCTCTGCGCGTTAGCATCACTGCACAGAAATAAAACAACGCGGAATACGCACATCGCGCTCGCCCGGGTCCTGGAAGTTCTGGTACGGCTCCATACCCATGCATTCCGCCACAGTCACGAGGTTATATCCTGTCGGGCGAGAGGTTAGTGCCAGGCCAGGCGGAGACGAGTGCCCGTCGATGCATACCGGCGGATTGCAGGTCCTGGATAGCGTGAGGGAGAACTTGATACCTGTCACTAACGTCAGCACTGGATCGCACGAGCTAGACCCCGTATAACTAACGCAGTGGTATCTGTGGCGTGCGTCAGTAACGTGCAGTTAGCCTCGCGACGCGTGATGAACGGCGTACCGTAAGTCTCGTGGTTGAGCGCTATGATCCCGCCGGGGTGCTCGCCGACGAGACCGTCGTACATGCCGTTGCTCTCGTCGGGAGGGGTACCCGTAGAGTCGCCAGAGCTGAAGACACCTTCTGTCAGCACGGACGAAACTGGAAGCAAGCAACAGTGAACGCACTCAAAGCTCCAGTACACGACTGACTGGCCGCGGACGTAGGACGCGGACAGCACCTGTCGAATAAATCATCTCGCGCCCTTCACCTCTCACGCCGACAATGCGCCTTACCTGGTCGTTGTAGTTGCCGTAAGCTGCGAGCAAACCAAATTTAGCAAATTTGACAGTCGGGCGAATCTGCGCTGGGCGACTTACGTGGCCGCATGAAGGCTGGCGTCGCGCCCACAATCTTCTGAAGGGCCTCTGAAACGGGGGCGAGGGTCAGAATAGGTCATGGCAGGACCGAATGGCGCCCGCATACCCTCGACGCGCCACATCTCATCGTGGACTGAAATGACAAGGTAAATGCTGATGACTATTAAGAGAGATTGTCGAGGCTTACTTTGATCCCATGTCAGAGTGGTGAGGTCCGAATGGCTCCAGGTGTGCGAAGCCAGCTGGTGGCCTTGGCTGTACGCGTACTTGAGGCCGTCCACTGGAGCGATATATATGAGCATGAGCGCGTTCATATCGATGACAAGAAGTACCAAGGTCCTGATCGTAGATACAACCGTCTGGGGAGGCGTTAGCACGGAGGGTGAGGTGCACGTTATGTTGTACAAACAATTGTTGCCATCTGCGTGATACTGATAAGTCAAGGATGATACGAAACAGTGGGCACGTAAACACTGACTGAGGAAGAACGTGCCCTTCGCGCCGGCATCGTTGAGGGTGTTCACGATATCCGTCCTTTCGATGGATGAGCGTCCGGGTGAAAGCACGGAAACGTCTGACTGACTGGTACTGCCACGGACCGTCGTCCTGCAGAAGATAAAGTGTTCAGTGGGCTAAGGATTAGCGAAAATATTGCACAACGTACAAAGGTGAGCGCCGCGTCGTTGTCATTCGCACAGTTCGTTATGACCTGCGCAAGCTGACGCTTGACCGGGTTGGCGACAGTAACAGCAGCGAGGACGAGAGGAACAAGCGAGGAGAAGAACATCGTGGCAGCGATCGTGAATACGAAGCAGAGTTCGGCTCAAGTAGTGTTGGGGGGAAGGAAGAACCAACGACCTAGCATAGCGCATCCCTGTCCTTATATACTCCCCTGCATGTCTGAAAGTATTAGCGCTGTCCACCACATTTGGCGGGCCGAGAAGCGTGCATGATGCGTGGCTTGCCGATCCGGGCTCGTCGCTTCAAATAATGCTGCCTCGTGACGGCCTTCGGCGGCGCCTGCCCGCCGCCACCCATTGGCGCGCCCGAGCCACCTTGTATTTTGTGGAGCGTCCATGCGAGTCGTGCCTACTGAGGAATATGCAGACCGCGCCAAGGCCAATGCAGGCTTCGGGAGTTTCGACGGTATAGAGCGCATCGCCTCCAGGCTTGAGTCTGCCGTGTTATGTCGTCCGACGTATACCAAGGTACTTATCCCCAGTCCTGGCCTATCGGATTTTCAGCGCTTTCAGCCTTCCAGGTCCTGTATATGATCCCGAGGCGAGCGGCGGATGGGTGGACTGTTGGCGGACTGTACTACATTGGCCGTTCGCGAGACGTCATCCGACCGCACGGCGTTCTACGCTGGTTCCACGTCAACCACATTCCGGTCAGCCTCGGACTGAGCACGATGTCAAAGAGAAGGGCAAGGATGGGCGGGTGCTAATCGGCCTGAAACGTGCGTCGATGTAAGGAGGCCGCCAAGGAACAGCGTGCAGGCTTGAAGACGCCGAAAGCCACAGTTCATTCGATGAGAGGGATCCCGTGCTTTAGCACTCATTCTGGAGTACGGAGAGCCGTCCGTCCGCTCAGGTGTATAAAGGAATCAAATGGTTGAGAGACACGACATTCGAGAGGCCTAGGCATGTAGTACACAAGAGGCAATCGGGTCGCAGTAACGTGGTCATCGTATTATCGCCAACGTCAAGGAAGGTCAAGGTTGTGGTCAAGGGCGTCGATCACTGTACGTAGGTAGGTGATATATTATATACTGATGCTGATGGTCGACCACGCGATCCCCCGGCGACCCGTCACCGCCCGGCCCTGCCCCGACCCAAACCTCTGATACGCTGCATATTATGAATACACTCGGTGCATACCGACAAACACATCTAATAGTACTGAAGTGACAAGCGATACGGAATCGTAACACGGGCGGGGACTCTGGCCTCGATATACAATGATGGGGATCGGTGTCCTTGCTTCCTTCTCTTCCCTCTTGATTAGTGTGTGAAAGTGTTCGTACTCTGTTCATAGGGACAACGATGCCTGGTGATCTAGGTTGTGGACACAATCCGATAGGGTACGATGGGCTTCATAGTCCTTGGTTCGCATCTATGGTGGCAGCGGCGGCATGCCGTGGTTGAGCTCATTCGTGAGGTAGGCACCCCAGTCATTCATCCTATGAAGAAGGTCAACGAAGCATAGACCTGAATAGAAAGACACCCACTCAAACCCAGGCGGCGCATGACTCCACATCGCCATCGTATCCGTGTCAATGCCGGACGACATATGCGCTGGAAGGGGTGTGTGGTCTCCCGTCGGTTGCGCCGGACCCGCGTTATAGGGACCATTGAGCGCGGGGCCCATCTGGCCGTAGAAAGCAGAATCATCCATAGCGTACGATCCCGACATCGAGCCACCAGACGCCCTATTATTCGCCGTCGGGGCCTGCACTTGGCCATACCACGGCTGATAATCAGCAGCCGCTGCCGGCTGCTCCGGCTGGGTGAAGAAGCTGACTTGCCCGTGTAGCGGTAGCCGACCGAGCTCCTCGCTGTGAAGTGGCAAGTTGTAGAAATGCGAGTTTTGGCTCGCGCCAACGGAGCTGGACATCAAGTTCGTCTCCTTTGATACACGCCGCGTGCCGGCGTAGACACGCGGCACTTCCGCAGAGGCGTCGGACGGGCTCGGATGGTTTGTCGGCGGTATAGGACTGTCGGTATCGCGTTCTCGCTTCTTCTGCGGTCCTGGGCTCAACTTGGGCAAGGCGAGATCACCGACGGACGCGAGTTCGTACAGAATATCCCTGTGTTTGAAATCAGTAGATATCACTGGTTGAACATGACGGGCCGACCGACCAGAGACGTCCTGAAGTATGCCATCTGGTAACGAGTAAGTAAATTATTCAGCTCAGTCGGCCGCGTACGCACCCATCCTCGATAGACTTCAGACATCGCATGGCTTTATGCACATCAGCCATTTCCTATAGACATGAGCTTCAACATGGAGACGGACGCCCATGACATTCACCTTGTTGGGATCGGTTGAAAGACCAGACCGTTTACCGCCCCATATATTGAGCAGCAACACGATGCCTGCAGTGAATATGGCGGTCTGCACGCCGCGTCAGGCAAGTCAACAATTAGAAAATATGGTCACTTACAGATGTCTCCGGCTCGGCGGCACCTGTCCTCCGGAGATGGATATCGACGATGTGAATGCACGAGCGCGCCGCATTGGCGCATATCGCCAGTGACGGAAAAGAGAGCGGCGACGGCTTCCGCGGTGACGGTATGAATGGCCGATGTATCAGGATTTGGACATGATAGTAGCTGGCGTAAAGGCTGACGGATTGGTTGAAGAAGATATCGTCCTCACGATTAGGATCCCACCGCACTGTTCGAAGTGAGTGAGCGGCGCAGCTTCCTGGAGTTCAGAAGCTACTGACAGTGATCGGGGATGGAGTCCACCCATTTGTTCAGTGCCGAGTCAAGCTCCGCGACGATCTGCTGTTCCCACTTCTGCCCGACGAAGCCTAAAAGAATCTTGGACTTGTTTATCGAGTACTGACAAAGGCGTTAGATTGTTTCAAAATACGAGGAAAGTGGTAACGCACGATGGTCCGCAAGCAGATGGCCAGCAACTCGTTGAGCTGTAGCAGACATTTGAAGTGCGTCACGACTGATGGCCGTCCAGTTGGTTGCTTCCAGGCCTTATTCGGATCAGGATGATCCCAATACTCGTCGTCACACTCGATGGGATATTCCAAGTCGAAGCTGGATATATTGGTAAATTAACAACGGGAGAAACTGACAAAGACTCACTCCTCTTCTTGAGTCGCGCATGGTCGGCCAAGGGCAGAGCTGCACGCGCGGTCCATATAGACGATGACCCAGAACGCCCGCTTCCACAACTCATCCTCGATAGTCGGTGGCTTGTTGGAAACGCGTCGTCTATGCGCGCCGACATCCTGCGCCATACGAACGGCGACACCTATCATTGTCCAGCATGCTTGGGGTGCGGATGTCGCTTGCAAAAAGACAACGGATAACTGTCCCATCAGCGACTGGATAATAAACAGCGTATTCGGTAGTCGTACCACATAAAATTGCAGATCATGTAGCGTCGGCGGTGTAAACATAGATCGCTTGACGAGCTGAACCTGGTTGAACCACTTAAAGCGCGTCGGTGAGCAGAGAGATAACGTGATTGCGAGGTGATGTATACCTTCCATCCCGCTTCCGAGCGCGTGAGTAAATATGATCTCGGATTTGCCAAGTAACGCACCAGAATGAGTATGCGTTGTTCCGTCCAACAGCACGCGAGGATCTTTGGAGAACCTTGCTCCTATGGCACACACAAGCAACACGATCGGCGCAAAACTCTCGTCGTGAAGATGCCTTCGAGCGGTTATCTGGGCGATGAAGGTAGGTCTGTGGAGGAGCGGCGTGTACACATTCAATTCCTTGAAGTACAGATCGACCATGGAATAGAGAAGATCGTCCTCGGGGAACGTGTAACGGGGATGCTCAGCGAATGACATGATATCGCTCTCCCACTATAGAAGCCTTAGCAAGCTATCGCTCAACTGCAACATAAAACGCACTGGATGAAGCTGCCAGAACTCTGGCCGCCGTGATCCCAACATTCCCCGTTCCCAAAAATCTTCGGGAGTAGACGAGGTCATTTGCCCCTTGAGGTCAACCGCTGCCTGAACGAGCATGGCGCCGCTCGAGCGACCGAAGAATCGAATGTCGTGCTGGTCTAGCTTCAGGCGCTTCATTTGCTCTGTCATTTGCAGTGAGGAATAGTCGTTGTCCCCTGGGAGCGGCTCGTCGGTCCTGGCCATGAGGGACTGCGTTTCGCGAGAGGTGCGGATGAGCGAGGTTGCAGGATTGATGTTGACGACCTGTTCAGTGCCAGGTCCAACGAGCGGACTGGGATCGAGGGGCGGGGGCGGCTTGTTGGCCCAGTGATCACGGGCAACATCGTCCCCGAGCTCGTGCGAGAAGTCGGCGTCCGGACAGAGCTGCAGCGCACCTTTGTCAAGAACTGTAGGGGCGAATCGTATAGTGGCGCACCTGGCGGAGAAGCTTCTCCATCTTCTCTAGGCGATTCTCTAGGCTTTCTACATAACTTGAGCGCCACGTTTGAGCATCATCTCATCATGCATGTGGGGGTGGCACTGACCTCTTCGGAGGCCCTCGCCTCTACAAGTACATGAATAACTGAGCGACAATAGGGAACGAGCGCGCACCTTCGCTGTTTGGACATAGGTGCACTGATACCCATATGCAGAGCAGTTGGAACATGGCTGCGCGTTGGATTGCAGTCCATCGCCTGCATACATTAGAGGAATAAGCGCCGTGTTCTGTGCCTTAGCCTAGCGCCTTACATCGGACTGTTCACGAAGTTAACAACCCGAGTCAAACGATGCAAGTGCTCCTCGAGTCCTCGCTCACTCTTCTTCCTTCGACACTGATCGCATGCGCGTTGAACCCGGCGCTTCTTGTAGTCCTGCCCGTCGTCCGCACCGTCGCGGAAATCATCTTCGTTGGAAGACATAGTTATGACAGGCGTAAAGAGAGGCTCGAAGTGATGGTTCAGATAGACGAGGGTTGGGTTCAGGCAGCACAGGATTGAGTCGGAATATTATACATTGTCCGGGGTCGCGGAAGGGAAGTGGAATACGGCGATCGGTAAGCTGATTCACACGGGATTGTGTAAATTCAGACGCGTACACATAGCGCGTACATATCCTGCCGACGCTGCCGCATTCCGCGCATGTTGAACAACCGATGCTCCTCCCCTCGAACGACGAGAGGCTTCTGGCAGGACCAACATTCCCGGTCTTCCGAGCGAATGTCGATGGACGCGATCGATTTATCGTCAGCCACCTCGGACGGCCTCAATCTCCTACCAGTCCAGCTGAGCCTATGCAGGAGGAAGATGGCAGCATGGATAGTGAACGGCAAGGATTGCATTTCCCGGAGAAGACTATAATACCTAGAAGTACACGGTGAGACCTAAGAGAATATAAACATAACACCGGTGAAAGAAGTCAGAAAACAGCCCGCCCGCCCAGAGCGCCGCTGGACGCGCGGGAGACAACCGTATTATACGAGTGGATGCTTCGTCATGATCATTAACTTGATGGGGCGTAAGGTGAGGATGGGGATGGGGATGGTGACGGTACGTGACTCCGGCGTCGGTGAGCGGGTGAAGACGGGCGAGTCGTCGATGATTGAATGAGGACTAGATGGCGTGGAGAATGAAGACAGGACGTTCGCGTCCACGGAATAAATACACGGTGTGATGAGAACCACATACAATGTCAGCAGTGAGGAGAAGATGCGAGGGAACCGGATGCGAAGGATGCGTGTACAAGACTTGAAGTGTGTAGGGAAATGCGATTGTGGCCGGATGGATGGGATGGGATGTTGGGATGATGCAGAAGGAAGCTGCGAGCGACGAGGTCGGCTCGCCGCCTTCCAAGCTCACCACCACCCCGCCTGGTGGTACTCGTCGCCCGCCCATGTGCGGTTCCGTGCGAGGCGCATCTCGTGACGGATGTCCTCCTGCTCCCGTTGCTGCTCGGTTGGGTCCTGCTGCCTCGGAGCCGTTAGCCGGACAACGCTCGGCTGCGCTGCCACGGTAGGACGCGTCGGCGGCTCCAGTATCCCGCTGCGTGTTCGCGGCGGACCCATATTGTCGCGCCTCGTCAGCTGTCGCGACCACAACAGGTTCTGACGGACGCTCTCGGACATCTCCGTGCGTAGCATCAACTGGCGCGTCGTCCGAGGAGAGGATGGCTCTGGAGGCGGAGGCAGATTGTACGGATAGCCAAGCGGAATAGGCGTGGCAGGTGGGGGATCCACAGGAGTGGTTGACCGGACCTCGGCGCTACTCCGATTGGGCGAAGGAGGGGAGGGATTGACGGACGTCATCGGTTGTATGCGCGCACGTCGCTGGGGCTTCGGCTGAGGGTCATTCGCGCGAGAGGGACCAGCTTCCGCGTTGACGCGTGACGTCGACTTCTTCCCCTTGCCCACGAGCGCAGCAAGACGCTGTTGCGCGACGCTCTGCGATAACTCGACGCGATCGCCGCCTTCCTCGTCGCCCGTGTCGCTCTCCAGATCCTCGTTCTGCGGACGCCCCTTTGGCCGATAGCCGCCCGGCTGCGGGGCTGCCGGGGCCGCAGCCCTGCTGTCCACTGCAGTCACCGGCTTCGTGTCAAGGCCGAGAACGGCCTGAGAAGTTGACAGTGAGGACATGGGCAATGCAGCGGCGCTCTTGCTCTTCTCCATAGCTGGAGGCCGGTAGAGATTCGGCGCCATCGGCCCGCGGATATCTGCCATCGTTTGCGTCCGACGCATCTCAAAGATCTTCGGGTCCGGTCTCATGAGCTGAGTGAGGAGACCTGTCCGCTGTTGCTGCGCAAGGTTGGAGTAACTTCGCGTTGGAAGTTTGTTGAATAGGTCTTTGTCGCTTTGCACTCGTTGCAACTTCTGCGATGCGGCATCGAGCACGTTGTTTGTGCTCTTGGAGCTGATCAAAGGTGGCCTCCGAGGGTGATTGTTGCGCGCTGCAGGCGGGGGAGGCGGTGGTGGAACCTATGAAAAGGTGAGTACAACGCGAAGAATTATGGCCAGAAGACATACCTCGACTTCATCATCCTCCCAATCCGAGTCGCCCTCCGTTGAGGAGTCGTCGTTCGTCGCGAGCTGCACCACCTTGCGCTGCTGCTGCTGTTGACGCTGCCCCTGTTGTTCCAACGCCTTCGCCAGGATGTTTGGAGGAGGCTGATCTTGAGAGGTCGGTGCACGGACCTCAGCAGGTCGAGGCATCACCACGTCCGCCTCAGTCATCGCACGAGCCTTGCCCTTACCACCACCGGCAGCAGGGGCAGTGGTCATCCGCGAATCGCGCAAGTGGCGCACCTGCTCCGGACTTGACACCACAGGAGGAGGTACGGTGCGGTACATGTTGCCCGGGCTGGGCACCGCATGCAGCAAGCCAGCGAGACCACCGATGACCGGCCTGTTAGGGACCACCACTTCACGCGCCGGAGATACGGTGGACTTCGAGTCATCCGACTGAGGCGAGCCAATGTCAAAACGGCTCTTGCGAGCGTACGTTCCTCTCGACGGAGATGGTGGGCGATCGGGGCGGGGTGTTATTCGCTTCGCCTCTGCAAGCTTGCCCTTCGCTGCGACCTCCCGTTCCTGCGCGTCATGCTTGACCTGGGCGGCGCGCTCCTTCTCCCTCTGAAGAACCAGCTCCTGCTGCAGGCGGAGCTCCTCGCGGCGTTGATGTTCGCGTTCCCTCGCCTGAACAGCCTCGCGCTCCTTCTCCAGCTGCTCCTGTCGCTCACGCTCCTTCTGCTTCTGCAAGAGGCGCTCCTGGCTCTCCCTTTCCCGAGCGGCGAACTCCAGCAATCTCTCCTTCTGGGTCTCCTTCTCCTTCTCGCTCCCCGTGTTCCGTCGAACTACGCGCTTGTGGCGCGGATAGCGCGCAATGATTCGTTTGCCATGCTTGGCGGCCAGTTTCTTCATGTGACCAGCGGAGTGCACGGAAGTCGACGGCGCAGTCGTCATCTCTTCTTCCTCGTCCACCTCCTCATCTTCCGCAACCTCCTCCACCTCAGGAGGGGGTCGTGCATGACCACCCTCACTCCTCGATCTCCTCATGGATGTTGCGCTCGTCGTTGGTGGTGAGGTGCGAGCAGTTGAAATCGTTACAGCGGTCAAGGTGGTGTCGGGTGTGGTCGGTGACGTCTCGCTGGACCTGTCAGAACTGGCGGTCGTCGGGGCGATAATGGGGGCCATGGGGGCCACTGGAGCTATGGTGGATTTACTGGGGTGCCCATTCTGGTACATTCGCTTATCGCTGCTAGATTTCAGGGTCGCGCGGGAGGGCGAGTCCGCTGGGGTTGAGACCTTCGCGCTCACGGGCGACGCGAGAACCATGGGCGTCACTGGCGATGCGACGGGTGACGTCAAACCAATTGAGGCAGACGGGCCGTCTACCCCCGCCTCCCGGGCAAGAGGGCGTTTCTGCACCTAGGAAGGGCGTAAGCCAAATATTGATCATTGCAGACCTTAGTAAACCATACCTCAGAAACCGCAGTAGAGATGGGCGGAGGTGGACGCAAGGTGTCGCCGTGTTCGACTTTCGAGGGTTGATCATCGGCGCGAAAGCGCGGCTCAACAATCTCCATTGTGGGAGTGGCAGGGGGCGTAGGGTGAGGAGTACGATTAGGAGTAGAGTTGATGACCACTACACGGGGAAATGAGGACCGATCAGACGTAGACGAAGGGGTAGACGACTTGGACGAGTGAGCGGACGCGATCCTGAAGTTCTTGGGCGATGGTGCGGACGATACCGGCAAGGCGATGCGAACAGTGGATACGGACGAGTCTGTCGATGAGTCTAAGCGCACAATCGCAACCTGCCCACTCGACAGCCCCTCGAGACCTTTGCTTGCACGATTGCGACGCCTTTCGGATGGAAGACTTGCAAGCCGCAAGGCTGTTGGACCCTGCAAAGGGACGCTGGAGGCGACGCACTCGCAGATGATCTTGCCTACGAAATGACCGCGAATCGTCGGACCTGGTGCTGGCGAGGTTGAAAGAGTTACAGGAGGGCAGAACTGGGGTGAAGGAGAATTCTGACTGGATGATCCGGACGATATCGATGATTCTGGGGAAGGAATCATCGATCGAGTGGCTCGCGTCGCGGAGGCTTGCTGGAAGAAATCCGTCGCGCGGTGGATGTCGTCGCTGGCCTTGGTAAGGGCCGGGGCTTGGGGACAGTCAACACTACGTGGGGTAATGATTGCAGGAGGCCGCTCACAGCGTGGATTAAGGATGGACGCGGTCAACGCGGAATCTTCGCTTTGCGGCGAGAGCATAGCGGATGGTGCGGGATAGGGACTGCCATCGTCGGGAGTGGGCGGGCGGTATGTTGCGGGACCCTTGGCGGGCGGCCAAACCCGTTCACGGTGCCAGAGCCGCCATGAGATGTTCTCGAGGCGCTCTCCGTCCCGTAGGGCGTACTTGCATTTCGTGAAAACTTGTGCATCGTCAGTCAGGACTCCAGCAGCCGGATTATCTTACTCACCATGCCAGAGGCCCACAAGTGCATCCCCGCCCTGAAGCTCCTTGACGTGGTCCACCGTCATGGAGAGGACTGGCGATGGAAAAGAGAGTTGCATGATGGGATGCAGTAGGATATGAACCGCGTTGAAAGACTAGTCGGCGTCCGCGTCCGCGTCGCGACCTCCGACTTGCGGCCTGGCGGAGTCGCTGAGGTTCTCCAGGGGGGCGAACTACTGGCGGAGTGCGGGCTGCAGGTGCCAGTGGCACTGCGTCGAGATGGCCGATGTGGCGCTAGGTCCGATGTCGCGGCAGACGATGAGCGCGGGACTTTGCACACCGAACGCGGCGGCGGCGGCGTTGCGGGAAGGAGAGTTGCGAAAAACAGAACTGCTTGACCAATTATCTTTCCGCAGTGCGCCCGGCCCGACAGTCACCGAGCACAGCGACACGTGCTGTTTTTGGCACGTGCCTCTTCCCGTGACCAACTTCCGCCGTGGGAATAAAGCGATCAAGAGACCTCGAGCGCGCCACCCAGATCGTGCGTTCGCAGGCTCGGTTGTTGTGAAAGGAAAAGTTCGGTCGCCCGCCTGGTCATCTGCCTGCGCGCCTCGAGGACTGAAACGCCGTTATGAGCCGTTAGTCTTGCTCCAGTGACCCGCCTGCAGGTCTCGTTCTGGCTATACCTTTCGGAGCTTGAGACTGACAGCGCAACGGCCGCGGTACCTCTCCCGCCAATCTCCCGCCAGGTCCCGCGCGCTCGCATGCGTGGGTACCTTTGCGTATGTACGCGCGATGACTCGGTCAGGTCGAGGCATCGTCCTTGACGTCCAACGGTTGCTGTCCGGGCTTGCCCCTCTCAGGTCCGTACTGCCTCCTGTGGATCCGATCCCGACGCCGTGCCGAAGTCGACTACTTTACCGGGAAAGCGGGGCATCATCTGGGATGTGGGGAATCACACCCGATCACAATATGGGGAAGCATCAACCGTTGAACTGGAGTGAACTGGACGCTTCCCCAGCTCAGTCTCGACCTTGGGGGAGATGCAGAGGATGCCACGTCGGTCCTCCTGCACTGCGCATTGCTCTCCGACCGAACGTCGGCTCAGCTACAGTGCGATCTCTGTTCGGCACTGTCAGCGGAGGTCAGCGGCTGCATTGAACCCTTCATACAACACTTGGCGACGCATCGCACGTCGACTGGAGGCTTGGATTTTGTTGCCCATGCCCGGCAAAATGTTGCTCTCGAACCTACCCACCGCCAGCTCAACCTACATCCGCATACAGAGCTGCACGAGGTCGTCGTCGCAAAGTTGCAATCCACGAAGGTAGCCTATCTCATAAGATCTTCTGGGATGCGCCGCCTCAGCCAGCTAGGCCCTCAATCCGTGCTAGTGGGCGGCTGACGCTGGAGGCTAAAGCAACACGTCCCAAGCATCGACTGAGACGTTCCCTTCAGGTGACCTCTGCCGTACCGCGGTTCTCATCGACAACGCATGATACTTGACAGAATATGTGCAGAGGGTCAATGCGTGGCTATCAAGTGGCTATCCTATAGCGCCGACCGGCACGCAATGAAAGCATGATGGGCACCACAACACTCAAATACACTGAGCATCTTGTGAGCGCCTACCACATTGATGAAGTACTGCCGTTATCATTTCGCCGCGAGAGGAGCGACGCTGCCCATGAAAGCCACCGAGGCAAGCAGCACGCAACCCCACGAGGAGCGCTGCTGGAGCAAGGAACACCGAGTCGAGACGGCGCTGCCCAGGTGACCAGTAGCGTGCGCGAGCGCGGCTGGCCGACGGGGTGATAATCGGCAGAGACGAAGTACTGAGGAGGCCTCGTGTCGATTAAATCTGGATTGTCATGTGCGTATTGCGCCCCAAAATATCTAGTCCTTCAAGTCGACTACAACTGGCTGGAAGCCGGGGCCTCCGAATGGTGCGGTGGCCCTCATACCCGATTTGGCTATGCGCTGCGAAAGGCGACCCATGGGCCACGCCGCTGCGTTGACGAAGACGGTGCGCTCCTGGCTCGCGTCAAGGTCTTGCTGATGCGCGGGAGGAACATGTCCGGGGTCTTCTTCGTCTTCTGAGCGAACCAGGTTATGCATGGGCGGAAGGCTCGCATATTCCCCGTCAATTGCCGCACCCGCTAGCTTCCACGGGTGGATGCGTGCCCCATGGTCCTCGTGAATGTGGCCAAAGAGATGAATGCGTGGGCGAAGAGAGGGGAGGCGACGAGAAAGCTCTTTGCACCCGGGCAGATCGCCTCCGTTTGTGCGGTCGAAAACGTGATGAGGCGGACCGTGCGTCAGTCTGTAGGACAATGAGCCTGGCATTGTTCGAGGATAGGAACAGAGAATGAGTTCACGAACAATATGTCGGCTTTGGAGAATTTACCAACGAGCTCTGAACCAAAAGATATTCGAGTGATGCACGGTATCATACCATATCATCTCATACCTTTCGCCTCTTCTTCTTTATAGTTGAAAGCCCAGTTGTAGAACCAGGGTGACCACTAAAGTCATTACCGGCTTGCGCACTTCGAGCTACAGGCAACGAGACGCACCGGCGAGCCATAAACGCTCCACTCTCTTCCGTCTTCCTTCGTCCTGAAAGTAAAGTATTCGTCTTCCAGGTAGACGATACCGGACTTTCGTGCTTTGTCTCCGGTCATGAGCTCGTGTATCTCAGCATAATTCTGCGTGTCGGTAAGTATTCCAGGAATATCATGTCAGGACAACAAGAAACCATCTACCTGCTTGTTCGCACCGCCGTGAAACCGGTGAAAGTTTTTTTCGTACCAGTCTTTGTGAAGGGTCAAGTCATGGTTTCCTGCGATGACACTGCGAGCCGTTAGAGAGACTAGGCACCGCCAGTCGTCAGGACACGTACATCTTGGTCTTGTGCGGGAGCTTGTAAAGCCAGGACATGGTGACCTGAAAGTCACTGAGCCTTCCAACGTCAGTCAAGTCGCCGCTGGCGCGCAAATCCATATCGTAAGTCCGAATAGAGATGACAACAGGGAAACAGAAGCCACCTGTGAAGAAGGACATCGCCATCCGGCACGGGAAAGGTGCGATTATGCGTATCGCTAATGCAGACGAAGCGTGTCCAATCATCGCCAGGCTTGGGAGGTAGCGCCTCGCTGGGGTCGTATTCAGTGTAGACGACCTCAGTCTGCGAGCGCAAGGTCTCTGGGTTGATAAACAAATCCGAGCCCGGAGCGCCAGACATCGTCGAAAGCCTGGAACGAAACCAGGAGATAAGTCTGTTAGAGCGTGCCAGCTCGAGTCTGTCAATGAGAAAGTCGAGCGTCGGTCTAGCGTCGGCCAAACAGAAGCAAGGATGGACGTTGAAGACAAGTCCAAGATCGTTCTCACGGGTGACGGACGGTGTGTTTAATTCGGTCCGACGGCAAAACCCGCGATCGGGCGCAGAGCGCAGAACCTGAACTTGAACCGCGACCAACACTGCAAGAATTATGCCTCTTCCAGCACCGGCAGCACCCACTCACATACTACGTGCTCATCCCTGCCCAATAAGCGCATTGCATATCTCGAATAACAATGCGCGCATCTACTCCGGCGACTCCTCTGGCTGGGTGTTTGTGACTTCGAGCAAAACTCTGAGGACGATATCTTCCTGGCAGGCCCATGCCGACTCCATCCTTGGCATTGAAGAGGCAGAATTTGGTGTCATAACGTCTGTGTCATTGTCTGTATCGACTGCAGCAATTTAACTAGTCGACTCAGGCATGGAAGAGACAACAAGCTGCACGTCTGGCCCCGACCACGCGAGCTGCCCGCGTCCGCCCAGCTAGGAGGCTCCGCTGCTGCTACAGACGTAACTACGCAATCCACCGAGCCTTTGTACTCTATGGACGTCAACGCATTGAATTATTGTCGTTTTTCACTCCTGCGCACCTCCGGTGCTTCAGACGCCCTCGTCGCCCTGCCCAACCTCGTGGACTCTTCCTGCGTAATCAGTGCCTTGGCCATTTATCCTTTATGGTCCCTGATTTCTTTCTAGGCAGATATTTGGACGATTCCCGCCTGCGAACGCCTGCATGCTGCAATAGGTAAATCGAAGAGCGCCCCCACGGTCCCGCTCGATGGTCGTGGGGATGACAAGACCGGTACGCCAGTCACTACTTAGACTGATCTTTGTTGATGATCACCATCAGGGATTATAATGTCTCTTCACCTTTTCTTGTACTCTACCGAGCTTTCAAGGCAGGAGTTGAGACTCCTTTGTGCATTCGAAAACGGAGGCATTACGTTGCGCCATTGTACCTCCCCTAAAGGCGAGAAAACAGTCGAGGGCCGCAACTGGGATGTTTTGTGGACAAGCAAACTTCACGTGGAGTCTAGTAAGCGAGCCCCGCTTACCGCGACTATCAGCTAACGCGTCGTCAGTAATGGCCATGGGCGTCACAAGAGATCATTGTGTCGCGTTCACTGTGTCTGCCGACCATCTGATTGGTCGCTACGACTTGAATGTTCGTTTGATTCCTCGCATCATTGTCGAAGTTGTTTGACAGGCGTTACAATAGACGGACGATGAAGAAAAGCGGAGCACCGTCTACCGCACAAAACATCCGGGCAATGGGTGTGTGGCATTGCGGGATGATGGCAGAGTGTGCGCCGTAGGTGGATGGGATGGAAGGTCAGCAATTGGTAGCCCTCGATGGTGTATGGGCTTACAGCGCTAGAAGCATTCGCCTCTATTCGACGAAGAGTCTGAAGCCTTTGGGCACGTTGCGGTACCACAAGACAGGCTGTCAAGCGATCCTATTCGCTCACCCTCATTCGGACGGATCAGCTGGAGGGATGCCCGCAGAAAGTGACGAATCCAATGACTCGGACGATGAGGCGGATATGGCAGATCGCCAACGATGGGTGATTGCTGGAGGGAAAGACAGTCGTTTGTCTATATGGAGTCTCGCGTCGTTCGTGAAGGCAGAGTCTTGAGTCTGGTGATGCTCACGCAGCGCAAGAACAGCGTCTTTTATATCAAACGTTGCATTATCATGAGACTGACACGATTGTGGAAGAGATACGGTAGATACAAGATCGATATTGTCGCCTAAAGACCCATGCGACATCGATGCAGAGGAAAGAACCCATGACATGCGAGCAAGCTCATTCAAGCTGGTAAGCGGGTGGCGGTTGGTCCACTTGGTCGACATATCTGCTGCCATTCAAGTGCACGAGCGACGTCTTCCTATCTCGCGAGTACGTATCCGTTCCAGAATTGTTGGTAGGCCCAGCCGACGAGGATCCCGGGCCTGCGTCGCTATGATCAACGCTAGGTCCTGCGCTGCTCATGGGCGGCGAAGTGGGTGAGAACGGCGGAGACGATGGCGTCGGGCGCGTATAGACCTGCGTCGGACGAGGAGACAGCGCCGGCGGCGATGTCGATTGCGCCTGGACCATCGGCGGACTACTAGCGCCTTGCGCAATACCGTCACGCGACGACGGCCACGTCCCGTCACTCGAGTTTGCAGCGACCGATGGGAGAGTGGCACCATCGGGAGGTGGCTTCGGCGCCTTGGCCCACAGATCATCTTCGAAGATGTCGTCCCACCGACGGCGGCGCTTCCTAGTACAAACCGATTAGCTATCTCTGACTTCACAAACAGAACGGCACTCACAGCAGCCAATACACCAGAATGCCGATTAAAGCAAGACCGACAACACCGCCAACAACCCCGCCGATGATGGCCCCTTTGTTACTATTGCTCTCATCGGTGGAAGACGAGCTCGTGATGGCGCTGACCCCGACGGAAGTCAACGTCACAGGGACAGTGACCACTGAGCCATTGGACGTGACGCGGGAGGAGGATGTGAAGACGGTAGAGGTCGTCGAGAAGGACGTCGTCGTGGGCGTGCTGGAAATGCTGCTCACGGAGGTGCGAGTATCTGAGTTGTCGCTATTGTTGTTGGAGCCGCCGTCGTTCGCGCTGCAGGTGGTGCCATACAAGGTCTCAAGTGAGGTCGCCGTAGATTCTTCGAAATTCGTAATGAAGGCCGTCGAGGTGACTTCAAAGCCTGCAAGTATACTCGACAGGTTGTCATCTACAAAAAGCAAGGGGACACACCTGGAAGTACGGTAGTGACGGTCACCGTAGCGCAAACCGTATCCTGGCATGTCGTGGTCTCGTAGACCGAAGTAGAGCTCTCGCCCGGCACGGTGGTGATAGACGTCGAGACGACTTCCGAGGTGCTTGTCACCAAGTTCGTGCGCGTCGTCGTCGCGAAGGTAGAGCAAGACATGGTCAGCCAGTCGGTTCGGCTGGGGAAGCTGGACAAGCAGCAGACGACGGCCCCTGGCAATTAATACCCGTATGCTCCCTTTCTCTTCAATGAGACAGGCCTGATATGGACAGCCTGATCGTCCATCTAGACCGAGACAACGACAGGCAGTTGAATGGACGTCAGACATATGCAGGACGATCGGACATTATAGGGTGAGGAGGGTCGAGGCACATGTCTCTAGGCGATCCTATGGTTTGGCGGCGTGTAGAAGACGAAGCAGGCACCATTTGTTACTAATACAATGGTTTTGGTCCCTTGACGAGGAGACATCTCACCTTCCATAAATTGATTAGGCCTCGACGAGCCTCTTCGCCTCTTTCGCGCTTCAGAAAGGTACAGACCCAATCCCCAGCGTGCCAAGCAGATATACTGTAGAGCGGAAGAGCCGCGTGACGGAGAGGAGCTCGTCCGTGCCAGTCGCGTTCGAAGCATGCTAGATTCGTGTTCAAAGGTGGGCGCGTCAGGCTGCGCCGAGGATCCTGTGGGTGACAATTTGGTGGAGAACTCGAGGCTGTCATCATGCATAGAAGGCTGTTCCGCTGGTGGTAAAGGCAATATTTTTGCCAAACCGATGTAGCGCGCCGCAGACAGAGTCCAGGGAACTGGCAGACACCTCTCCCTTTGGCCTCACGAAGGTCCCAAAACGTGTTCAGGCAGTGTCGACAGTCGGTCAGGCGTCAGAAATCCGACAGGTAGGCCCAGGTACGAGGGAAACAGAACAGAAATCTATTCTGCGAATGTGAGCGTCCAGTCAGATGAGAGCGGTAGATGCAAAAGAGGGCAGCAAAAGAGAAGGCTTGGCTTTGGCGTTGTTCATTCCGGAAGTGTCAGGTCACGTGAGTTGGTACTTAATTGACCTTGATTCATTTAGATACCCACACGAGTGGCAGGGCGATTTCTTTGGCGGTAAAAAATGTCTAAAAAGATGTCTAGAAACGCGTCTAAAAACATGGCTTTTCTGCAGGCAAAAACGGGTTGCTTTTGGCTATACAAAAGTGTACAGAAACCACATGTTTTTGGCTGTAGAAAGGGCTTGTTTTATTGCTCAGAAATATTCTTTTTCTGCGGCCCAAAACTGCGCTTTTTGGCGTGTTTTTTTTGCACAAGAAAGAACCTGTTTTTGCTGTCAAAAAGACTCCAGGTCATGTTTTTGGCGGTAGAATCAGTAGCTTTTTGCACTGGCATATTTTCGGTGGTAAAAACAGGTTGTTTCTATTGGCAAAAAAGCCCTCCGAAAAAGGGCGGGTTTGAGCTGCAAAAAGGAGACTTTTCTGAACAGTAAAACAAGCTCTTTCTACAGCCAAAAACATGTGGGTTTTGTACATCTCTTCATTGCCAAAAGCAATCCGTTTTTGCCTTTAAAAAAGCCGTGTTTTCAGGCGCGTTTTTAGACATCTTTTTGGATATTTTTTTGCTGCCAAAAAAATCACCCTGCCACTCGTGCCATGGCCAGGCTACAACTACAGAGAAGATAAATAGCAAAACAAAAGGGCACTCATGCGATAGGTGCGTTGCGAGCAAGTGCATCCGTTCTATTCGCTATATGCAGACCGAGTGCAGACTATCCGCCGGCGACTTCAATAGCTTCCAGCAGGACCATGCACACCCCAGCCTTGCATGATGAAGAAGATCCTGCCAGACACGCGCTCATCAGCTGGATAGACAATTCCTCAGCACGAAGGACGTACCACTTCAAACGATCCGGACGGAAGATGTGGAACATCACGAGCCATATAGCTGAAGAGAGAATTCTGAACATGGTTCCCAGTCGTGTGAATTTGAACACAGTACGTACTCAACTCCGCATACGTGAAGAAGCCGAGCGCGCCACCCTTGGCGCCACGCTTGACGAACCGGACACAGTCGACCCAGAGCTTCATGTCTTTGGGCAACGGGCGCGCGCCCGGATCCAGGAGCAGCGTGAGCAGAATTCGAGTATCTTGAATATGATCAGTCAAGGACATGGAAGGAAGCGACTAGACTGATGCTCACATATTCCGATGTGGCTAAAGAGTAAGAGATTTGGTCAGCGGTGATACGAAAGACTTCCGGTCGCGACACTTACAAGTGGCCACTGTAATTCTTGTCAGCACGAACGGTGTACAGAAAATAAACGCGGCACGCACACAGTGCCTATAGCGTTCATGTAGGCCGAGTTCGTCATGAGGATCGACCAGTCTTCTGTCGAGAAGTTTTGCAGGTACAGATCCGGGCGCTGAAAATCATCTTAGCATTCAGCGCATATACGGAGTGCATCCTACCCTACCTGGTAACCTTCGGGGAAGACAGAGTCGGGGTCTTCAAAGAAGTCGACCGTTGGCTTCAAGAAGCCAGTCGCAATGATGACGACGTCCGCCTCCACCATCTCAGGCTCAGAGTCCTTTGGTGCGTCCTGTTGCCATGTTTGTCAGCAGTAGCTCGTCGATGAGAGAACCGAAACTGACTTTGCGACGGATGGAGACACCCTTGCCGCTCGCATCCATACCCAGAGGTGACGCACGCACGTACTCGATCTTCCCCTTCCGGACATGGTTCAAGAACTCATCGTTCACAACCGGCGTTCCCTCGTAGATCCCGCGGCCGTCATCCGGCGTCATCCACGCCAAATCACGGTAGTGCGTCTTCCTGAGCCACCACTCCCAGACCCCGCTGAGCGGCATCTCCTGCCCGAACGGCTGCGACGCGAGGAGCGTGTCCATAATCACGTTGCGCGGGATGATCCACTTGTCCGAGCGCGCGATCATCTTGATCTTGCCCTCGACGAGGTCGCCCACCTTGGCGATGACGGTCTCGCATGCTTCGACGCCAGAGGCGCCTGAGCCAACGACGACCACGCGCTTGCCCGTGAGGACCTCGGCTGAGGCAGAGTCGAGTTCGGATGAGTGGATGAGTTTTGCGTGACCGGTGCCGTTCGCGCCATGCTTCTCGTTATCGGACTCGTCCTGCGACGGGCTAGACGAACGCGACTCCATCCAGTCGTTGGCCCACTCGGGGAAGCGAGGGGCGCCACATGTGCCGACGTTCACAATGACCGCGTCGTACAAAACGGAGTCGTCGCCGTTGATGATCCACGTACTACGCTCCGGGTCGTTCTCAGGCGAGGGCCCACGCTTTATTGACTTGACTGGCGTCTGCAAGTTGGCGAGCCGCTATGAGCTCAGAGTGCTAGCCATTAGAAGACATGGACATACATCGAACTTGGTGCGCTCTTCAAGGCTATACTCGTGCCAGATGCGCGATATCTCGCCCAGAATCTCATCACGTAGGGGGAACGCTCTGCTCCACAAGAGACCTAGAGAGTTGCCTCAGCAACCAAGGTATTGAATAGTTGGCACTACACTCACCTGGATGGAAGCGGTACATGATGGAGTTGATCTGGAGACCACTGGTGCTGTTCACATCCCTCCATATCCCGCCTACGCCCTTCTCGCGAGGTTTCTGTTCAAAAATAGTGACTTCAAAGTTATGTGCTATACAGTGTCTATAGTTTGACGCGTCAGTCCAAACTGGGGACGAGGAAGCACGATAGTGATACGCACGCCGCGCTAGAGACACCAGTGAGACCGGCGCCTATGACTGCAATCCTCCCAAAAGGCTGCTTCGGGGACTCCTTTGACTTCGGAGTGGGTGGTTTGAAGAAAGCGATGATCGCGACCTGCGTCGCGATGTACAGCAAATGCCAGATATACTGCAAGAAAGTGTAAGGATTGAGAAGTGTCCATATGCTGGCGTAGTCTTTGGTGGTCTGAGAGTATGCGGCAGAGACTATGTGTTTCGCCATCGTGCGGCGTGCGGAGAAGGGGAAGGAGAAAACGTGGGTGAGCCATTCGACGCGCAGATGGTGAAGGTATATAGAGACGAGGACGCGTGACGTCAGTATGACCCTCACTGGCCGCGGTGCGCTCACTGGTCGAAGTTGCAGCTGATTTCCTGCCAGAACGCGTCTGCATGCACCACTGGCTCTGCTGCGGGCGTCGCTGGTGCCAACAATAGACCCATAGCAACAACACCGGCTGCTCACAAGCTGCTCACCAGAGTCAGCGACACCACGCTTCGCAATCAGCGACCACTAGGCATTCACCGGAGCTGCATTGAAAAGGCGGGTTACAACTATGCATACAATTCGTGACGACTGAAGAAGATACAACAAACGGGGCCGGCGTGATCCACATCCTCCTAGACCTTGCCTTCGACCTTGCGCTCGTCCGCGACATTCGTAGCACCATCCAGGCGCTTGCCGGGGTACTTGGTGACAAGCCACTTGTTGACCTGTGCGAGGACGGCAAGGCCGAGGACGAATGCACTGCAATATACAGCCGGTCAGACCTCACAGAACGATGAAGTAAAACGAGCACGCACGTCGTTGTGGCAAAGCCCTGCACATAGCGGGGCCCGGTGGTTGACGGCCATAGGAAGGAGCCGTATATCGAGGCGCTGTTGCCCAATGCATTGACAAGAGCGATAGCGACAGCCCGCTTCTCTGCCGGGTGGCTAATGATACCAGACACCCACTGCGCCACAAGTGTCAGCCCACACAAGCCCGGATATGATTAATTTACAAAACGACGCACCAGCAAAGTCAGCGGGCACGCAGCGTACACGCCGCCCACACCGAAGCACAAGAACGCGTACTTCACCTTCTCATTATCCACCGCGACCGTAATGATGAAGGAGATGCACGCAAGCATGCTCGCGGCACTGATGAAGTTGGCGCGGTCGCGGTAGATGTCGGACAGGAAGGAAAAGAAGAGGATGCACACGAGTGCCACGGCGTACACCGGGATGGTCATGTACTGCAGCATGTAGCCGGAGTAGCCCATCTGACCCACGAGGGTCGGAATGAAGTATTGGATCGTTTGCGAGCCCTGTAGTTGCACACTCAATTAGCCATGGCGATAGCGCGAGTAGCTTGCACGACTCACGGTGGCCAGCATGTACATCACGGCCAAAACCCAGGTGCGCCAGTCCCTAACAGCCATGGCCGCAGCCTCCTTGTGACTGGGCTGGCCTGAAGTGCCTGTGTTGCCGATGCCATCCGCCGCAAGACGTTGCACAGCGATGAACTGGTTCAAGTCAATAATCGTCGAGGATACCAAGACAAAAATGCTGACCTTCTCCTCCTCATTGAGGAACTTCGTGGTAGATGGCCAGTCCGGAAGGAAAAGATAAGCAAAGATGGACACGAAGCTGGAGCCGACGCCTTCGATGATCAAAAGCCAGCGCCATCCATCAAGACCCCTTGCACCGTCAAGATTGTCTGTAATCACACCCGCGAGCAAACCGGAGAATGCGCCCTGTGGTATCGTATGATTAGTTCGGATTAGGCACGGAGATAGTAAGCACTTACGGAAACTGCGGTCGCCGTGTAGTATACCGAGAAGCGCTTCGCTAGCTCGTGTTGCTTGTACCACGAAGAAAGGAAGAAGGCGACTCCTGGTGCGAAGCCTGCCTCGATGATACCCAGGGCGAAGCGCACGCCGGCAAGGGCCTGCCAACTCTGGACCGCGCCCATGGAGGCAGCAATACCACCCCAAACCAAGCACAGGCATGCTAGGCTGCGCGAGGATCAGAACTGAAGTCACATTGATATCGCAAGGCCTGCACTTACAAGACAGATGGACGGACGCGGCTGAGGAGCATGTTGGCCGGGACCTCGAAGACAACGTAGGATACCTGGGCTGAGATGAATTCGATGCGTAAGGTTCCAGTGCTCGTGCGACATACGAAGAAAATGAGTAGAATGATGGAGTATTGCGTGTCTGTTAACCGCAGCGACTTCTCCATCCCGCCCGATTTCGCATTGCCGATATTTGCGCGATCCAGGTAACTGAGAGTGTACAGCACCCATATCGTTGGGATCTACACAGACGCAAGTCAGCCGTCAGGTCTGCGGGGGGTCACGAGAACGCAGCCTACTCACGATGCGAAAGTCCATCTTCCTGACCAGTGCCTTCTCCGCCGCTGATCCCGGCGTGTAAGTCTCCATTGCGCCGACGAACTCCTCCCGCCATTCTTGCTCTTGTTTCGCTACCATGTTGCTTGCTGATCGCTGGACTGGTTACTGCGCGATGAATGATTGAAAAGTGCGCAGAAAATGATGAGGGTGCGGGAGCGACGTGGGAGTGGACGCTGTCAAAGGGCAGGCGACGTACAACTTCCGCGAACGCCCATTATAAACCCTCTCCCATATATTCCCGCATTCGAAATGCGCTTGTTCCCCGCGACCCCGCCGGCCGAGCTTGGAGGTACGGGACTTCCCCAGGTGGCGCCCCAGGAACTCCCCACATCGCAATTAGCCAATCCCCGCGGAATTCTGGAAACATATAGGCCCGAGCAACGCTGCCGACGTCTGGCGGCAAGGCGGCGGCATCGCGTCTCGGACGCTCCACTGCTCTGGACACTGCAATTCTCTGCAACCTTGCCGCATGGGCTGCGACGCGCGCGGACGACGATGACGGGGTGGCGACCAGGTTGGGTCAGTGGTTATTTAAGAGTTTCGTGAGAGCGGAACCGGCCAGTGCAGATACGGTAGTGCGTGTTGACCAGTTCAATGAGGAAGAGCCGAGTCATGACTGAGGGTTCTCATTACAGTCGCTTCATCGATGCGAATGAAAGGCAGCCACTCTGGTGGGAGAATGAAGGAGGCACAAGAGGACTCAGAGGCAGCCTGAGGAAGGCAGTGCCGCACTGCCAGTGCGACGCTGGTTTGATGCTGGCTTGTGATTGGATCAGGTTTGGATCCTGGCTTTATCTTATCAGCCGTGCCTTAAGGAAGTCGGCCCGACCCTTCCACGCCTGGGCGCCAAAGGTCCCTTGTCGTCTTCTTGAACTCATTGTGTCTGGAAGGAGCGCCAGGGCAGAGGGGCCGACCGCCACTCGACCGCAGCTACAGGCCTGCAGCACTCTTTCGTTTTCTATCTACATATCGCTGCGAATTCAAGTCACCTCCAATCCTTCTGGCTGTCGCACGTTGCCATGGAGCACGAGGCTTTGTTTTGCTTTTATTGGCTTGTTATTGGCCGACAAAGGCCGCTGCAGATATCCTGCGTCGACGATGGATCCGGAGGTCTACCAGGCCGCGCCCCTGCTTGCGCCAACGCCGGACTATCTGGCGTCGGTCAAGGTCTTTCCGCTCATTAGACATCTGAGGAAGGACGTACTGGTATGGCTTCACGATTGCAGACGAACGAATACTGAGACTGACGTGCTTGTCCAGAACACCATCGGTATGTGCATGAAGCGTTTCTCCCGAAGGGTTCACGCTCACAGGCGTTGAAGACAGTGCCCTTAGCTGGGAGTGCGTGGCCCTTTTGATCTTACCATAGCGATCCTGACTTCATGCCAGGCAGCTCACCGCGTCAGACATCAACTTTTCTATTGTCCGACCTATCGTCCTCAAATATGCGCGTCTCAAGAACATGGCGGTCGTGTATGCATGCCTCATCGTTCGGTCCTACTTCTTCGGCGAAGCCGAGGTCGATCTCGCGTACTCCGGGGTGATGACATCGCGTGCAATGCTCTGCGAGATACTCGCCATGAAGCTCCTCAGTCATTTTGCGTCCAACCACATCGAGCTCGTCGCGGTGCTTACTACAACTTGGAGCCCACTAGCCGGGGCCTCTTCCCCCATTGTCGATCAAGTGCGCGACGCGTTTGGTGGGAAGGAGGACGATGCGCCGGAGAAGAGCGCTTTGGAGGTACGTGTCGCGCACAAGAGCTGTATGGCGAAGACTGATATCGGATTCAGATGGCCATTGCTACAGAGGCGAAGAAGTTTCTCGCGTCGCCCGTGACGCAGAAGGTCATCAACGACATATGGTCGGGCCGTGTCGTGTTCTCCACCGAGAATCGTACGTCGATGCTCGCGGACAACTATAAGCCGCGCGCTATCACTATCTACGATCATCGTACGGCGCCGTTCCTTGATCACTACCGCCTCCGTGTCCCGCGGTACGGCGCTATCCTCGAGTTCTTCACGCATGCCGTGCTCCTCTTCACTTTTGTACTCTGTGTTCTCAGTGCGTACGTTTGTCCTGCATCCTGCTCTGCCATTGACAATCCCGCCAGCTCACGATATCGAGAAGGTTACACCAGCGGAGATTATATTCCTTGTCTTCGCAGCAGCCTTTGTCCTTGACGAATATACTGCTGCCACAGAGCACGGATGGACAGGTATGTCATTGCGAAACCCTCACGCCGACAGGCACTAATATATCGCAGTCTACATCGCCAATGTAAATCGAGCACATTGCTCAACCAAAATGCTCTTACTGACCGGCTCAAGATATGGAACGTCTTTGACACGGGCTTCATCGTGATCGTGCTCGTGTATCTCGGCTTCCGTATCCGCGGCCTGGTCGAAGGAGATAGTAAGAAGCCATTGTCCCATCCTAACTGTACGCTGAAGCATGTCGTGCAGTCGAATCGTCGGATACAGGGTTCGACATACTCTCGACGGGCGCATGTATCCTGTTCCCCCGTCTGGCGTTCTTCGCGCTGAAGGATAACGTGGTCGTGCTGTACGCCGCGTTCGTCGCCTGTGATATTGACGGAGACTCACCCTTTGTCCCAGCTCCCTCCGTGTCATGATCTCGCAGTTCTTGTTCTTCATCGGTATCGCCGCCGTATGCTTCTCCGGCCTCTTATTCACTCTCTGGACCTTGGGTTGCTATACTCTGTTGTCACAACATTGCACTTCGCTGATGCTTTAATCTAGCCATAGGCACCTCCGAAGCGGAAGGCATCCCGGACCCTTGGTCGCTGAAAAAGATCTCCTGGCTCATGGTGCAGATCTGGTTTGGCAACACGTACTTGAGCTTCCAGCAGGCGTCGTCATTCCATCCGTTCTTTGGGCCTATCCTGATGACGATATTCGCGGCGCTCTGCAATACTGTGAGCTCTGTTTGTTTCTTGTTTCGCTTCTTGTCTCACGAAAACCCTCCTTTAGCTTCTCATAACCAGTAAGGGAATCAGATATTTGCTGATAGGAGACTGACTGTCCTCGCAGTCCTCATATCGATACTGTCGAACACTGTCGCGTTGATCAATGAGGTGAGTTCAGCTGCAAAGTGTACTGTCGAAACTTAACCTCACTTTTGTCAAGAATGCCACGGAAGAGGCAGGTTTCCACATACATGTCACGGCCCATGCTGTCTAATTCCTGCTCTCAGTATCTGTATCAATTCGCCGTCACAACTCTGGAAGGGTGCGCGTTTTCGCCCATTCTGTACGCCTCAATTCACGCTCAGCCGCTCCCAGCTTGCAAGCGAGCGCTCTCGTATCCTACCAGCCTCCCTTTAATCTCTTAGCATTGGTCCTACTGAAGCCCTTCAGCTACATCTGTTCGTCCAGACATCTTTGCAGCCTTACCCTCCTTTCATGCTTTCATTGACAGTGTCTCCAAGGCGCTTGCACTCCGCGAATGTCTGCCTGATTAAGTTGACGAGCTTTCCGATCCTCATCGTCATTGGCGTATACGAGCGCTTCCTCGCTGCTGGCCGGCAGTGGCGAGAGAGAGGGCGAGATGCGGGGCAGGGGTTGTTTAGCAGTCTTCCGCGCCATATCAAGAATATGCCCATCTTGGAGGCCTTCATCGGCACCCGGTCGGATGATCTGGTGGAGGGTGCGTCTGTTATTCTCTTTATTCCTGTTTATGTATGACAGCTTACTCTCTGGATCAGCGATATTCGACGTCGACGAGGAGCTTGATAACGACCTGTTCAAGTCCGACTTTGACGAGGATGAGCGGCGCGAGGGGCGCAGATTCTACGGCTCGCGAGAGCCGTCGCGGACGCCTACAACAACGACTTCGCCCAGTGGCACGCCGTTCAAGCGCCTCGCGCGCCAAGACCGCCATGGATCGCCGCGCCCTGCGCGCCTGCGGACCATGTCCGCTGTCAGCGATAACGTGGCTACGGCGGAGGTCGCTTCGGGTCCTCTGAGCCCGCTCGCAAAGTTTTTTGGGTATGGGAGGGAGAAGGAGGACGGCGGGAGCATGGCCGGCGTGCACGCGAGCATGAGGAAGGTGGAGGCGGTGCTGGATGACGTGAAGGATCTGCCCGTCCAACAGTTGCGGGACGAGATGAAGGAGCTGCAGGAGCGCCAGGCGCGCATTGAAAATTTGCTGATGACTTTGACACGAGGGCTGCGCAACGACGTCTCGAGGAAGGACTCTGTATGATACCCATACGTTCCTCTACGAGCTCCCGACTTTATGACAGACCAGTGGACTTCACGACCTTACCGCTGCTTCGCCGCCGGCGCAGCGCCTTCATGCCCTTTATTGTGTACAGTAGACTTTGTATCGTACGCTACTCTGGGTCTTCGCCGAACTTGCTGCACAGAACAATAAGAAAGGACAATGAGTATCAGTGAGCTTGCAGGTCTTCGCCGTCGACAATAGTGGGTCCCCCATGTGTGTTCCTTCGGCGACAACAATAGAGACAGGTCGGATCAGTGGGCCTGCATTATTTACCGTTTACGGCCTAGGGTCTTCTCCGTTTTCTGATACCCCTTTATACCCCTTCCTCTCATCGCTTCCATTATACCGGACGGTTATGCGCCATGGGCTGCTGCTTCTCCGAGCCAGTTGACTTCGATGGTGAGGTCAATCTCTACCACTTTGACCTCCACCGCGCAGTAGGCAAGGGCGCCTTTGGGAAGGTGCGTCGCGACGCGTTTCGCGTGGTCTCGTCGCTGAGCGCCCCGGCAGGTTCGCGTCGTCGAGCACAAGCGCACGAAAAAGCTGTATGCCCTCAAGTACATCGAGAAGACGCGCTGCATCAAGCAGAAGGCAGTCGCGAATGTTATACAGGAACGCCGGCTTCTCGAAGAGGTGCGCCTTACAATGCATTAAATGCATCAGGAGTTGACGCTCCCACCCAGATCGACCACCCCTTCGTTGTCAACCTGCGCTATGCATTTCAGGACGATGAGAACTGCTTCTTCGTGTTGGATCTCATGCTTGGAGGGGATCTTCGGTGTGCGTGTGCTATCACCCGCGCCAGTTTCATCCATTCATTCTCTTGACAGTCCATCTCGAACGTAAGGGTCACATACCAGAGGATGTCGTGCGCTTTTGGGTAGCAGAACTCTCGTCTGGCCTTGCGTACCTTCACAGGAAGAAGATCGTCCACAGGTACGCCTACACCTCCTGTCGTCAGGTGCATGTGTAACGATCCGTACAGAGATATCAAACCCGATAATGTGTTGCTGGACGCTGCGGGACACGCGCATCTCACCGACTTCAACGTTGCTATCCACTTCTCCGAGCGACGGCAACATACCAGTGTCGCAGGCAGCATGGCGTACATGGCACCTCAAGTTGTCGGTCGCAAGGGATACTCCTGGCAGATAGATTGGTGGAGTCTCGGAGTGACTGCCTACGAACTTCTGTTCCACCGGAGACCCTTTGATGGTCGCACGGCCGAGCGCATGACGAACTCAATCCTGAAGGATTCTGTAAAGTTCCCGGAGGACTGTCGAACACGGTGCAGCGACGCCGGCTTACAAGCGATCAAGTCGGTGCGTAGTCAAATGCATGTCCCCTACGTCCCTGACACTTTTTCACAGTTCCTTCACAAGGAGGCGGACCACCGACTAGGCTGTGTACCAGGAAAGGGCTTCGACGATATCAAGCGGCATCCTTGGTTCAAGACGATCGACTGGGCAGTCTTGGAAACGAAAGAAGCGCAGCCACCCTTCGTACCAGATGTACGTGCTGCGACTCCTTTACCATATAACGCACTCGCTTACGCTCCGTTCTCAGATGAAGCAAGCCAACTTCGACGTGTCTCACGAGTTGGATGAGTTCCTCATGGTCGAGAAGCCCCTCACGCACACGAAGCGTAAGGCCAACGCTGACCTGGACAAACTCAAGCCAGAGATGCGACAGCTCGAGGAACAGTACGTGTTCGAGTGATCAACCATATGACGTCGGCTCACGCGCATGTTTTTCCTAGATTCACTGTGTACGACTTCACGCATCCGAACCGCATGTCGTATTACCCTCACAACCAAATCGTCACCAAGATGGGCACGGAGTCGACAGACCACACAGCAGTGTCTGCGACTGGTACCCTCCTACCAACCTCGACTATCATCGAACGTTCCTCCGCCAGTTCACCAGTTACCGAGAACGCCGTTGCGTTCCAGCCGCCACCGGTATCTGAAGATGAAGCAGGCGAAGGCGCACATCAACTTGCATCATCATCCCAGCCAATACCACCGCCACCATAACCCTCATCTTGACTTATTCTATGATAATAGTGAGTATTTTTGAGCCTTCGCGCGCCGCGTTCGCTGATAGGCGTCCTCAGCCATCGGACAGTGTTTACGAACTCATACCACATTATTTATCGGGTAATTCTTCGATGTCTATGGACCAATACGGCAATCGCTGGATCGTGCTGTCAGATATGTGGCTGGGTCTATGGCCGTTCTTCGCCTTCGCTCGCGTGGTTCGTTTATCTCGGCCGGCAGTGGCGAGCAGCGCTCGGACCCAGTGCTGAACAACCTCTCCTTTACTGGCACCTATCGTTGTTTATACTACTTATTTTCCAGCCATGTTTCAGGTCGATGTATCTCGTTGGCTATCGCATAAGAAGACCTTCTACCCTCATCGCCCATCGGTCCAGGACTCTGCTATCCGGCGTCGCCTCGAGCGGGGGAACTTCGTGATCATGTGTTCGTGGCCTTGGCTTCTTTCTCGTTGCGCTCGTGATGGTTCCCTCGCTTCCCTTGTGATATCAGTTCCTACCAGGTTCCTCCATTGATTGGCAGCACCGGTGCGCATGTGTCGTGAGAAGTTTTTCTCACTGGTATATAAGCCCGCAGGCGAGCATGAAGAGCTGATGAGGTTCCCTGAACGCCCGCCTTGTACTGCAAGGATACGCGTACCTGCAGACCAACCTCTCACCTCATTCATTCTCTATCTCCATTCCTATGATGGCTGTACGCTCTTTCATTATTCCCATCCTTCTGTTTTGTGCTTTGGGCGCTTCAGCGGCTATTGACCCGGAGACCGCCCCCGCGTCCATCACCGGAACATACAACGTGACTTTCGCGCTCGTCGCAGTTCCTAGCGATGTCGCGTATAGCGTGCGCATGGCAGCCTTCGCAGCCTCACACGATCTGACGCGGCTGGCAGCTCGTTCCCGAAGGATACACCATTCTGCCACCATCATCTGAACAGTTCCCCGGAATCGGTGACGGAAAGCTTCCCATCTTCATCGAGCTCGGGCGCGAAGCAAATGCAGGCCCGCCGCTGCTGAACATCGAGAATTTCCAAGAGGCCAAGGTCGAAGTGCCCAACGTTCTTCGTGTGGAAGACTCGGAAGCGCCGTTCTTGTACAAGCGGTGGATTGCGGTCGACGACGCCATTGATGTATTTGGTTCGTGGGTGAGTGCACGGTGCGAGTGTGATCTGCAGCACTCTGCTCTGACGCGTGTTGTTCAGATCCAATTCGGGCTGAACACTTCGAAGGAAGAGTTCAACCCATCCAACAGTAGCGACGCGACGTCTTTCGATTACTCCATCGTCGGTGGGTGTATCTCGTCGAGGAGCGAAAGCGCTGTGAATTGACATGTCTTCGCAGGTGCGGTCGATGGCACGTTCACGCCAACAGAGGGGGAACCGCAATGGCCCCTCAGCACCTTCGAGTCCGTTGGTGGACAGCCTTGGTACGCTTGCTTAGCTGCAATAACTAGCGCTTACTCATCTCCTGTTCCAAAGGTTCGCTGAATACCCGACCTGTGCCCAACACTTTTACGAAGACTCGTCCGTCCCAGTCACCTACCTTACAGGTACGTTATGCAAGCCTAGATCTTCAGTCTTCTCAAGCACAACTTTCTAGGCTCCGTCACACTATACCCGCCTTATGCGGGCGCCAATGCCACAGAGCCCGTCACATTTGTGGCGCAGGCCATTCATGGAATCTTTGACTTTAAGATTGTCGGACCACTGATTTGCGATTACTTCGTCTAGTGCGGCTACGTCAGTACAAAGTAGTACTATTCGGTGTTTGGACGGTGTTTACGTGATCTACTTGCTTCTGCCTGCAACGCTTGTGCCTGCGAAGTGCTGGCTTTATAGAGCCCCTGGCTCGGTGCTCTTGGCTCGGCAAGATCTCTCATTCCTCCGCACCTTGGTTATATGGCCCTATCACCAATTTCAGCGCTGCCTCTTAAATCGACTTCGGGCAACGGAAGCTGGAGTCTTTGGAGCTCCTGCCAGAGTTGCCCGATGCGATGTTTGGTCTTATTTATAGAATGGAGAAAATCAACCGTGGGAAGCCGGGGCGATCGGGCCGATGTTGATGACCACTGGCCCTTGTTCTTCAAGATTCCTTCTTCTCTGTCATCGCCGAGCGTCTAACCAGTCAGTAAACCGGCTACACGATGTCGTCCTGCGAGAATCCAAGTTCTGAGGCGGATGCGCTCATGCAACGTGAAGCGGCTGTATAGACCCATAAACTCCTTGCTCAGACGTTCTGTAGGGCGCAAGAAATATGACAAGTCGAAGATCTGCGTGAAATGCAAGGAGAAGCATGGCAGTATCATCATACGCCACGCTGTTTACTGCAGGTGGGCGCTCTATGCTGGTCTCTCCGTCTCATCTGACGCGTGGGCTAAGAGATTGCTTTACGGAAGTCCTCCTCTACAGATCCCGCAGAATTCTTGATCTAGCGGTACAAGGTCGGTCTAGCAAGAAGAGAACTTTGAAAGCGCCAGGAGACCTTATGGTGGCATACTCCGGAGGTCTTGGATCCTCAGTGCTCTTGGATCTCGTGACACGCACGTACTTCGTCGATAGAAGCGAGGAATTCACTCAGCGCAGCGGCATCAACCATCCGCGCCATACGCGAGTCTGGGAAAAAGCGTACGTGGTGCACGTCGACATCTCTTCGGCCTTTGAAGGAGTGAGCAGGGCATTTTCTAGGCGAAGTCTTGTCTGTTGATGACACAACCAGTTGCAAGACCACATGCAGGCAGCGCAGAAGTGCATCGGGAGGTATCCCGGTGTGACCTTTGTGCCTCTACATATTGAAGACGCCTTCGATATCTCGTGGTGGCAGTCAGTAGGCGGAATGCCGGAGACTCCTGTTGTCGTTGATCTGACCGATGGTGGGTTGCTCATATCATTGCACAGCAAGCCCTAACGAAATTGCAGACCTTCTACCTTGTCGAATTACCATCGATGAAGGACGGGGCCCCAAGGAAAGCCTCCGAAGCTTCCTATCGTCGCTACCTACGCAGACCGCGGTCCATACAGCGGTGCAGAACCTGATTAGGATGCTTCTCCTCCACACCGCCGCGTCTCGAGGCTGTTCTCACCTTGCGCTTGGAACATCCCTAACGTCTCTGTCTATCTCATTGATCGCTTCCATATCGCAAGGCGGCGGCTTCGCCGTTCGCGAGGAGTTGGAGGAGGACTGGGCGTCAAACGGTACGAAGCTCAAGATTACTCGGCCCCTCCATGAGATAGGGATGAAAGAATGCGCTGCGTGGGCATGGTGGAACAACTTGACAATCATTGGCAAACAGAAGTTGCCTGGAGGCAAGCACGGGATTGGCTCGCTAACCAAGGGTACGAGATGTATGACTTCTTACGTTGGTGGGTGCTCACCTTTTGCAGATTTTATCGTTGGCCTCGAGCGGGATTATCCTTCGACTGTATCGACAATCGTGCGGACGTCCGCCAAACTGGCGCCGAAGCAGCTCAGCAACTCCCGGTGTTCGCTTTGTCAACGGTGTGTCGATCCCTCGTTCCCTCCGTAGATGCCGGTGCTGATAGGCAGTAGCCCTGCGCAGCCCGACATAGCGGAGTGGAAGGGCAAGACATCAATCCGATCCCTACAGCCGGACGAGCACACTGTCCTTGACGACAATGCGCTCTCGCATGCACTTTGCTATGCCTGCCATACAACTCTGACCAGTCGAAGTAGCCGCGGGGCCGTCAATCGATCCGAGGCACCGAGGCACCTCCCTCTGCCGGTTTGGGCAGCAAGCACCCAGCTTGTTCAAGCGCCACCGCGCAGGACCCGGGTGACTTCGCAGCAGCAGAAGGCAGCTATAGCGGACTACCTGCTCGACACATAGTGGACGCAGCATATGTCGCCGGACGTTCGTCCTGTCCGTCGGTGAGCTTCGGGTTCAGATCGATGGCAAAAGATGTCTGACTTTTGTCCAGTAAACGGCCGGTGGGCACGCAGGCGTACTTCCATAACGCGGTCAATACGTCTCGACACCTTGCCTATGTGTCACGGACAACCCGGTACTTACTTGAATGACCATTGACTAGGACTGGCCACATTGTGGTGATTGATGGACCTTGCATTGTTCCTCTCCAATATAACGACATGGTCCTATACTGGGATAGCCGCTGTTGCTCCTTGAGTCACCGTCAAGATCTGTGACCACCTCTATATGAGGTCCGCCGTCCGCGTATTCCGGGCGCCACCTTCTGACGCGGCCAACGGCTGCAAGTCCTGTTTCCGGACCCGGGAAATACGCAGATGGGAAGCAGGCAAGCCAGAAACCATGATCTATTTCGCTGTCACACCACGATGTTTTGTTCTGTTTGAACAGAAAGCGCGTAGCCCCGTGTAAGCGCATTGAAGCCTGTTGTTGCAGTTCGTCGAGTGTGAAAGTGTCCGTGCCGTCCGGCATGCGGACAGCAGTTGAGTAGCCGCTCTGCCGGGAGCAATGGACTGACATTGTTGGTAAGTAGGTTTGCAGTATGTGACAGTGGCAAAAAGGCACAGGTGGCCCTCGGCGCCGGTGTTCGGGTGACTTGCTGAGTTCCCGATATCCCCATGGAGTGAGTCGGGAACCAGTTCATCACTCCGGTCAGTATGTGGGAGCAGGCCGCGTATCCGTCAATCTCATCTCATATATATAAGAGATGCGGACGATGCCTCGACCAACTTTGGCTCCCCGTCCCTTCGTACTCCGTCTTCCTCTCCGCCTCCAGCGAGATCCGCCGACATGTCGTTCGGCCATGTGTGAGTATCGTAACAACCTCATTTATGTTCTCTGGTCGCTGATACAGACGACCTACAGAAACATGATGGACGATGTCCTCATATCTCAGCGTTCGTGCGCTCGAGATCCCGTGCTACCCTTGGCTGACGAAAATCCCCAGTATCTCCCAATATCCTGAGGTCGTCCTTGAGGCTGCTGGTCTCCCAAGGCGGCGTTGCCCAGCAGGCTTTCGTACAACACGTTCGCAATCGCCTAACGGAATCACCGCCGTCGAAGCCCGAGCCCGCGGAGATGTTCAGGGAACACGGCGTTCCCGCGCCTGCCGCTCTGGATGCGTCTGCTTCTACGCGCTGTCTGTTCTCGAGCAAGCTTGTCCCTGAATCGCTTCCCTAGTTAGTCCGCTCGCTTGCTTAGGCGACCATGTACTGATACACATAGCCTGACCCATATTTTGAAGGCGATATCGGTTGCAAAAGCGACCTGGTCACCTAATGACTCTCTCGAGGTCTACTTGGAACGCGTCTCTGGCGATATCATCCAGGCAGTTCAGGCTTTGAAAGAATCACGTCCAAAGGCCACTGAGGACCTCAAACTCTTGCTCCTGGACCTCATCTCCAGCCTGCAAACTTGCTCCGCATACTGCAGCAAAAACGCGCTCTCATACCCCTTCGAGCGTGCGGAACGTCAGGTCAAGGATGTGCTCGCCATCATCTTCCCGGACTCGCTGCGCGACAGCAACACCAGCCAGGAGACTATCGACGCCGCCATCGACCCGCAAGTTAGCGCATGTATCGAGCAGTTCAAGCTCGGTCCGTGCACGGCACCCCGGTTGTTCAACGGCCTGTGGCAGATGTCGTCCCCGGCCTGGGGATCCGCGTCTAGCGCAAAGCAGGACATCGCGCTGACGGAGCTCGTGCGCTGTGGTCTCGTCGGGACTGATATGGCCGACCATTACGTGCGCGCGCTGCCTTCGATCCCGCGATGGTTCACTGAAGTTGATGCAGGGCGACGCTGAACTGATCTATGGCGGTTTCCGCAACCGCCTACCATCCGAGGTCGCCGACCGTGTCCTCGCGTCCACGAAGTGGTGCATTTTCGGACCGTTAGAGAAACCTGTCACTCCGGAGTTCGTGCTGGAAGCGGTGAAGGAGCGTTCACGTCGGCTCAGCGGGAGAGTTGAACTGCTGCAGGTGAGCACGGTTCAGTTTCACGTAGCACATAAGGAACTGACGCAAATTTTTAGTTCCACTGGCACGATGTAAGCGACCTCTGCCGCGCTACGTTTGGTCGCAAGGCTGATCATTTGTTAAGTACTCGTCAAAGGAGTACCTTCAGATCCTCGCCGAGCTGGTCAAGATCGCGAAGGCTCAGCCTTCCCTTGTATCGGCCATCGGTCTCTGCAACTTCGACACTGAGCACACCGTGGAGGTGTGTGAGTACCTGCTGAAGCATCTCGGCGAAGTTGGGATTGTGTCGAACCAGGTTCAGGTAAGCGGGCGGAAGCTGCTATTGCATTACCGAACGCTAAAGTACGCCTGCAGTACTCCCTTATCGACAGCCGACCAACCGTCGGAATGGCCGCCACTTGCGAGAAGTACGGCCTGAAGCTGCTGACCTACGGCTCCTTCGTACGTGTACCAAACTCCTTCGCTAGACGCAGTCGCTCATCTTGCGTAGTGTGGCGGCTTCCTGTCAGACCGCTGGCTCGGGAAGCCCTCTCCAGACGTGTACTCGGAAAGCCTCGGACTCACGCCGTCCCAGCGCAAGGTACGGGCCTCGGTGGCGTCTGGCGGGATACGCTACTGACCCCTTCGCAGTACTACGACATGATCTCGACCTGGGGTTCGTGGGAGGAGCTGCAGGCGCTGCTGCAAACCCTCCGTCGCATCGCCGAGAAGTACGATGTGAGCACGTCGAATATCGCAACGCGATGGGTGCTCGACCACGCCGAGGTCGGCGCCGTCATCGTTGGCACGCGCCTGGGCGTGTCGTCCAACGTCAGCGACAACATGAACGTCTTCTCATTCAAGTTGTCCGACGAGGACATGGCTGCGATTGCCGTGGTCAACCCGCCGGAGAAGGCGAAGGCGCTGTTCGACCGCATTGGTGACTGTGGGGGTGAGTACAGGAAGATGCATTGATGACTTTTCCTACGACGACTTTAGACGCATGTATCATATTATTTATGCTCATCTAATCGTGGCTCTTGTTGTATCACTGCCAACGTCGCATTAGCCTCCCACGGCCGACGTTCGTAGAACACGTCGCGCGGTCCCCGCGTCTGAGGTGCTTTTGAGCGATGCGAACAACGGCTGGAAGTACAACATCGCCGGCGGCAACGACTCGCCAGTGACGAAATAGGAAGGCCTTGTCTTCTCTTATCTTATCGGGAACAGCTGACATCAACATCCTAATCGTATCCCACAATTTGCCACTGAGCTTGAAGCACGTCTAAACATACGCCGTACACGATCAACATGGCCAGCGTCGCATTTTTCTACGGGACGCTAATGCACCCCAAGGTATTGAAGCTCGTCATCCAGAACGATGCCTCCCATCTACAGATTTGCTCGGCAGGTGAGCTCGTCAGAGTCCATCATCACCGGACACCGTCTGAAGCCGCTCCTTTGCAGTTCTCCTCGTACGTATATCCTCATCCCAACGTCGCTGCTAACCGTGAAACGGGCGGCAGGACCACACTCGCCATAAAATCAAGGTGGGTGGGTGGTGGACAGCCAAGTCAGATAGTGGACGGACTCAACGCTATGCAGGGCGAGGATTATCCTGCCGTCGTTCCTTACGCCAACGGTCGTACCCTCTTTACCCACGAGCTCACCCAAGACGAACGATGCGTGCGGGGAACGCTGGTCAGGGGGTTGACGGCCAGAGATCTCGCTCGTCTGGATGCATTCGAAGACGACGTAAGTCGAATGGCTGCCAGTTTTCAGTCTACTCATCATGGTGCCAGGAATATACTCGCGAGCAATTGCCCGTCCACCCATTGTCCCCCTTTACGTCTGTACAACGCGATGGGGAGATAGAGTCGGCTGGCGACACGCGTGTCATCCCATCGACTCCTCCGGACCTGCCGGAAACACTAGCAGAGCCGGCGCTGGCGCACACGTACGTGTGGCTGGACGTCTCAAGGCTGGAGGCGGAGCTGTGGTCGTATGCGGATTTCGTCAAGCACAATGCATGGAAGTGGTATCGGGATGGGACGGAGGTCGCGGAAGAAGAGCTGTCGGAGAGACGCAGAAAGCTTCTGAAGGAGGATAGAAACACCATACTGGGAATGAATCGCGTGTAATAAGACGGTATGTATGAGAAACAATGGATGGGTGGCGGGGCTCGGCATTCAGGAAATACTTCTGGTTTGGCACTGGTACCGGGCTCAGCTTTCCTGGACCGTCTACGATCCCAATTACTCGATCGAGAAGCGGCGTCGTCGCCGCTGAGTTGGCTCGTATGATGAGCGGTCATCGCAGGCTCCGTATAGACCGATAACAACGGATATGAACGGGTTTCTGGACGACTTCAGTATGTATTCCGGTGTGTTCAAGTTCGGAATCACCGGGTCGGTGCCGGGCGCGTCAAGCGCTCCCACGTGGTTCGGTAAATGGATTTTGTGGCGCCCGCCGCCCCGGCTCGAAGAAAGCAGTGCCTGGCGATGCCAACCGCCGAGTCCGACAGCGGGAGTCGGCGCCTTTTGAACTTGACCATCGACTCCTCGAATCCTTCAACGTCTTCCTCACGATCTATACATCCCTCATGTGGAACAACAACAACCAGGCGCCTCCTCCGTGAGTTCCTTGGCTTCCTCTGCGCTCACGAGCTCATTGCCATTGTTCAGGTTCCCGTCGGCACCGTGAGCCTCTGCGTTTATTGCGCACGACATATGTTTAACATTGCGCCTCATAGCGGCTTCCCCTCACCTACTGGCGGGTACAACCCGGGGTACCAGCCTGCGTATGCACTGCCGCCTGGTCCGCCTGGAGGAGGGTGCGTGAATCATCCCTTCGTCTACCGCGCTTCGCTGATATAGGATCTCTGCAGCTATGGACCTCCCCCAGGACCTCCCCCTTCCAGAGGGTGGGCTGTCTTCCATTATGGCCGATCCTCAAGCTAACTCAATCCTCAGCTGGGCGCCGCCGTCGGGTCCACCACCCCCGTTCGTTTTTGTCCGCGTTGTTGAAGCTTCCATCTTGCTGACGGACGTAATAGACTTCAGCATGGCGGAGGGTGCGTGAATGCAGCATGTTCGTCCGCGTGCCCGTCTTACTCTGGTACAGGTACGGCCCGCCGCCGGGCCCGCCACCCCCGCAACGCGGCACATATCCCGGCCAGCAGTACCACAATCAACAAGGGTACCAGACTCAGTACACCTCACCTCCTCCACCGACGTAAGCGCCCCGATCTCCACGGTGTTCTCGTCCTCCCCTGCTGCTCTAGAGCTCACGCATGCTCTAGCGCCCAGCACAATCGCCCCGCGTACGCTCCCCCGAGCGGACCACCGCCTGGCTCCAACCATGCCAGTATGCACAGGCCCCCGACTGGCCAGCAGAACTACGGGCCGCAGTTCGAGAACCAGCAGAACCATCAGATGCAGCAGCCGTACTTCCAGTACTCACAGTGCACGGGGAAGAAGAAAGGACTTTGCGTATGTCCTAAGATCGTTTTTCTCGATGTGTCGCTGAGTGCCTTGCGAAGATTGGCATCAACTATACTGGCCAGAAGGGAGAGTTGAAAGGGTGCGGTAACTGTGAAGGTCGTCTGCTGGTGTTGGCTGAGACCAAATAGGTGTATCAACGACGCGCGCAACATACAGCGCTTCCTATGCGGTAAGCCGGCAGATGATGCATACGAGTTGCTGCTCATTTGTACCAACCATAGAGAACTATGGATATAGGAAGGAAGACATTGTCATGTTGACAGATGATGCCCAAAATTCTCGCCAGATTCCTACCCGCGAGAACATCGTACGCCCTCGTCCTCTCTTCCTTGCTATTGTATTGACATAGCTACCAGATCCAGGCAATGCAATGGCTTGTCCGCGGCGCGCAGCCGAATGACTCGTTGTTCTTCCACTGTATGTTGTCTCAAGTCCTTTACGAATAAAACGATTGAGCATACTTCCCAGACTCTGGTCATGGCGGTTCAACGAAGGATCTGGACGGAGATGAGGCGGATGGTTACGATGAAGGTGATGCATGGAGTTGATGACCGAGCGCTGGTTGCTAACATCGCGGTCAGTCATCTACCCGGTGGACTACGACAATGCGGGGCATTTGGTCGACGATGTGAGTGGCTCATATACTCATCTATCTTGTTTTGCTCATGCTGTGGCAGATTATGCACGACCTCATGGTCAAGCCTCTGCCCGCGGGATGTCGCCTGACTGCTATATTCGACGTGTGTCCTCCTACCTTTCCGTCAATCCAATGTGCTGACTGTTCCACAGTCCTGCCATTCTGGCTCTGCTCTCGGTAGGTCGTACTCCATCGAGACGGTCTCTGATTAACCTGGTTGCCCTTAGACCTTCCGTACATCTACTCGACCGAAGGAAAGGTCAAGGAGCCGAACCTTGCAGCAGAAGCCGGTCAGGGCGTGCTCTCCGCCGTGTCCTCTTATGCTCGCGGCGACATGAGTGGCGTCTTCAAGTCTGCCGTCGGCCTTTTCAAGACCGCCTCTGGAAACACACAGAAGGCGCAGGAGGTGGCGCGCCAGACTAAGACCAGTCCTGCGGATGTGGTGAGTAGTCCTTGCTTCTAAGCCTCTACATGGACCCTCGCTAATCGCATCGTAGATCTCGTGGAGCGGCTGCAAGGATAGCCAGACGTCTGCCGATGCGTACGAGGCGGGACAGGCGACGGGGGCCATGAGTTACGCATTCATGACTGCGCTCGGACGGTCTAAAGAGCAGACGTACCAGGAGCTCCTTGTGGAGATACGGACGATCTTGAAGGAGAAGTATAGTCAAAAGCCACAGCTATCGAGCTCGCATCCGATGGATACGAGCATCATGTTCATTTGCTAGAATATCGCTTTTGCGGACAATGCCTTGTACGTGTAGTAAAATATGTGTGCTGCCAAGCTATGACTCGTCCGAGTTGTGGCCTGAAGCTGCGATGATATGTGGGTGCAAGTTGGTGCTGCCAGTTGTGGTTGAGGTAATTTATGACGCGCATGTGAGGTTTATCGGAACTCGGGCCGTGCCACAGGCGCCCATCGCAACTCGGCTTCATGTCTTTTCGTTGCTTAAGTACCTTCAAAGTTGACCCAAGCGCAGTGATGCTGGAGCTCCGACCCATCCTCGCATTCAGTGCTCTCACTGGCTTTATTGTGTTCATTCTATATCGCGGAATCTCCTATGAGGCGCACACGTTTGCGCCATCGTCCTCGACCTCTCAAGAGACGCTCGGACAGCATGGTGCGGGCACTGAAGTACTGATATCTTGTCTGTTCAGCTTTCTCACGTCCATCAGGGCTTCCAGACTTTGGGAACTATAGAGATATAGCAATTCTGTCCGCAGAGGAGTTCCCCCTAGGTCAGTATGGCTAGGAGAACTTCCCTCTGATTGCTCAACGACGCTGCGACAGATGATTCTAGTCGACGAGTTATAATAGTGGGAGATATTCATGGCATGAATGACCGGCTACAGTGCGTCATTCTGTCCATGCTGCTGCCGAGAACTCACGCCCTTCGACAGTGCGCTCCTCGACAAGCTCTCCTATGACAAGGCGTCCGACAGTTTGATCCACGCTGGAGACATTCTTGCGAAAGGCCCACATAAGGGCTCCCTCGCAGTTCTCTCGTACATGTCCTCGCACAACATCACGGGCGTTCGAGGCAACCACGATCAGAAAGTCATAGAATGGCGCGGCTGGATTGACTGGATACGTGCGCAGCCTGGTGGCCGCAAATGGCTAGACGAGCTAGAGGAGAACTACCAGGACAACGCGGAGGGCAAGAAACTCACGGAGTGGGTCGAGAGCGCCAAAAAGAAAGATGAGAGCAAATGGTGGGACAAGATTCCCGAGGGATGGAAGCTCTTCAGCGATCACTACAATATTGCGCGCGACATGTCCGAGACCGACTACGCCTACCTCAAGAACCTGCCCCTCAAGATCCACGTACCGTCCGCCCATGCGTTCATCGTGCACGCCGGTCTCCTTCCGTCCGACCCGAACTACAAGCCTACGAACCCCCGCCAGCCTCTCGCGAGGATCCCTGACCTCAGAAAGGACATGCTGTCTCACAAATACGCCGCCTTGCGCGAGGTTCAGGAGCGCACTATCTTAACTGAGGTGCCGCAGAATACGGACCCTTGGACGAACATCAACATGCGCAGCGTTCGGGACAACGGCGAGGCCACGAAGAGCAGCGACGACGGCACGCCGTGGTCCGATTTGTGGAATCGCGACATGAAAAGCTGCAGGGGATATGTCACGAATGCCGTCAAGCCCAAGGACTCTCTTCCGTGTATGCCTTCGACGGTGGTTTACGGGCACGCTGCATCGCGCGGTCTCGACGTCAAGCGCTGGTCCATCGGCTTGGATAGCGGATGTGTAAGGGGATCACTACTCTGTTCGTCAGCATATCTGAATGATCCCAGGTCTATGGTCGTGAACTCACCGCGCTCGTCCTCTCCTCCAAAGACAAGAAGTTTTATGAGGATGATGTAGAGGACGATGCCGAGGACGGCGAGAACGAAGACGGAGCCGACGAGAACGATGAGACAGAGGACGATGATGAGGATGACAAGCGCCAGCGGGACCTCACCGCCCGCCGGAAGAAGGGCCGGAACTGGGTTCGCTTCGGCGACCGCGGGAGGGGAAAACTCGTCAGCGTGAAGTGTTATTGAGACACTGCGGCATTCCATCACATTCAGATTATACTGTCCTTACAAGCATCGTGAGTATGTGATCCATTTTGCCGTTTTCGATGTTTCTCTGGCTTATTGGATCTTCGTAGAGTGCTCTATCGCTCAGAGTATTGTATTTCTAGGTTTCCGTGTGTTGTCAGCTACTACTTTGCCACCGCCACCGGCACAGGCGACTATATTCCTCGCCAGCCTTGCAATCCGTGTACTGTAAATTTTATTCCTGGCCTATATCGTCATGAACTGGGCATATGTTCTGATCGACGCGTCTTGCTCTAACCTCTGCGAACAAACGTGAAATGCCACCGTATCGATGCGAGAGTTTGCCATAGTTGAGTACATGTGACCCTTCCTGCGCGCATCTAGCCTAATTCGCCACTTCAGATGAGAATAAGTAGAGGAGAACGGGACTCGCCACGCCGTCCCCTCACCAGCTTTGTTCAACATCCAACCCCGCCCCCGCCTGATAGCGGATACAATTTGTGTGAGTCTCGCCGCGTAGGAGACTCCCGAGTTGTTCCCGCGTATTTTGAACCAATCACGGCCCAATATCTGTCTTGCGTAAGCGCTGCCTTGTGCTCCTTGCCCAGCACAAGCATTTGGCTCGTTGGCGTGAAGGAGAAGCTCCTTGCTCATGACCTGCTCATGACCAGTCCCGCAGGACTTTCGGCCCTTCGCCGGTTCTCGAAGGCTCTCACCCCACGCGGGGAAATAGCGGGGCAGGTTCCCGCGTCCCCACAAAGGTCCGTCACGGACCGGCTGATGGCTACTTATCCTCACCTGAAGGGTTTTGGTGATGCACAAAGTGATCGCCATACAGATGGCCAACGCGCTGCCCTTGAACACATGACTGACCGGCAAGCGCGCTGGATGCTGGCGCCGCTGGTATATATACGCCGTGCCTAGCGTTTGAGACGAGCTTTCCCTCGCCTGATCTCCCCCGCCTTCCCCGTTCCCTTTTCCATCTGCATCTTTCCAATGGCAGGCGGAGCCGTCAACGCTGGGACCTCACTGGCCGCGAGCCGCCGGCAGGCGCTCTCTGGCAAGTCAGGTTGGGTGAGTGCAGTTGATTGTGCGTTAGTCGATTGGGGTTTGACGCAGGATATAGGCAGGCATAGTAGAGAATCGCAAGGTTTTTGCAATCGCGGTGTTTGCGTCTCTCGGCGGCTTGTACGTCTTCGCCTCTATCCTGTCGTCCCTTCAACTCATCGGCATGTTCGTAGGCTGTATGGTAGGCGACCGCTCTTTGTTCTGGGGAACAGCTTCTTACAATGAATCCCAACTTCAGGGTACAATCAGGTGCGTATCACAAGTACTACATATCGGGATCGGTACTTAAACATCCATTAGGGCGTTTTTAGCAGCGTTCTGGCCATGTCTTCCTTTAAGGAACGTATGGGTGACGCTGTGGCGGACACGGATAAGAAAGGCTGGCTCGTCGCGATCCTTGAACTCGGTGCATGGTTCGGTGTGCTGCTTACAGGTGCGCGTTCCCTCGCTGACCACCCGATGTGCTACCATGGTCTTTATAATATTCTGCAGGCCCCGTCGCGGACAAGATCTCTCGCAAGTATACAATTCTGCTCGCTGTCATCGTATTCTCCGTAGGCGTCATTGTGCAAACCGCTGCAAACGCGCCTGACTCCATCTATGGCGGTATGTGCTCAATCACGTTGATGCGGCTGTTATTCATGGACTCCCTACAGGCCGATTCGTCACCGGTCTTGGCGTCGGTTCACTCAGCATGTGTGTGCCGCTCTACAACGCCGAGTACTCGCCCCCGGAACTGCGAGGTAGCTTGGTTGCCTTGCAGCAGCTCTCGATCACCTTTGGTATCATGATCTCGTTCTGGATCGACTACGGGACGAAGTGTGTGCGTCTTTTATGGTGCCAGATGTGTGCTAAGATCGAAACAGCTACATCGGCGGTACGGGTGAGACTCAGTCTGAAGCGGCGTGGCGGCTGCCACTCGCGCTGCAGCTCGTGCCGGCCTTGATATTGGGAGTCGGAATACTCTTCATGCCCTTCTCGCCGCGATGGCTGGTCAACAAGGGCCGCGACGAGGAGGCCGTGCAGGTCCTCAGTCGTGCGCGCAACCTTCCCTCGGACCACGACCTCATCCAGATCGAATTTCTGTACGTGGTGTCTGTGATACGAGTCATGGCTGGCGATATTTATGACCCTATAGGGAGATCAAGGCGCAGCAAATTTTCGACCAGGAGACTTCCGAGAAGGCATTCCCGCAATACCAAGATGGCTCTTTCGGCTCTGAATTCAAGCTTGGCTTGTATGGCTACCTGAGCTTGATGACCAACCGCAGTGAGTCCGTTTCTGCTGTCCCCTTTTTTCATGTATATGAAACCCCTGCAGACTTGCTTTATCGCGTCATGATTTCTGCTGGGTGAGTCTTACAAGTAGTCATTCCTACCACGAAGTCAAACCTCACATTGCGGACAGAACGATGTTCTTCCAGCAGTGGACCGGCGTTAATGCCGTCCTCTACTACGCGCCTTCTATCTTTGGTCAGCTCGGCTTGACTGGCGACAACACCATTGGCCTGCTTGCGACAGGCGTTGTGGGCATTGCCATGTTCCTCGCCACGATTCCCGCCGTAATCTGGGTGGATCAGCTTGGTCGGAAGCCCGTGCTCGTATCGGGTGCCTTCTTGATGTTTGCGTGCCACTTGATCATTGCTGTCCTGACGGGCTTATACCATGATTCATGGGACAGGTGTGTCTAGAATCACTGGCAGGAAAACTACGCGTGTTCTGATGCAGTTTTTAGCCACTCTGCTGCTGGCTGGGCCGCCTGCGCGATGGTCTGGATATTCTCGATTGCCTTTGGGTACAGTTGGGGTAAGTTGAGTCTCGCTTTTAGCTTCTGGATGTCTGCTGATCTTCGCGTAGGTCCTTGCTCGTGGATCCTCATTTCGGAGGTTTGGCCATTGAGCGTGCGCGGGAAGGGCGTGTCGATCGCTGCCAGCTCGAACTGGATGAACAACTTCATTGGTACGTGCATAACCTTCAAGCTCGTACCGCCAGGTCTTTCTGATGCTGTACTACAGTGGGACAAGTAACACCGACGATGTTGGAAAACCTTGGATTTGGGACATTTGTGTTCTTTGGGGTGCGTGCCATGAATTTTGATGATGACTTTGCACGCGGTGCTGACGGCGGATAAATCATCATAAATCAGGCATTCTCTCTTGCTGGAGGGCTTTTCATTCTATTCCTTGTACGTACTTTCTCTGCGGGTGGGATATCTGGGCTGACTCCTGTTTAGGTGCCGGAGACTAAGGGAATCTCTCTCGAGGTATATATTTTTTCTTGGTTCCGAAGAGTCATTGCTCACATCCCTCTTAGGAAATGGAAGCGGTGATGGGCAACACGAGTAATCTGGCCCTTGAGGATCAGAAACGATTAGGGGATATTCACAGACGCCTTGGTCTCATTGACGATATGCGTGAGCATGATGTCGAAGAGAAAATCTGATCTAGCGCAGTGATACCTTTAAGTATGTGATACACCTTTTACTTCACGCACCAGTTATTATGACACCCTCATTTTAAGAGATCCATCGCAGTTGTGTTGATCTATTCCCGCTACCATTTATGGTAGTGGGTTTTGGGGTGGAAGCAGAAAATCACTAGGCTCGTTCCCATCCGGCTACACCACGTGACTCGTTCCTACTGGCCTGCCAGTGCGAGTCTAGAAAATCACCTTTCGCCTCGTCTCAAGGCATCACATGACCAGCACATGACCAGCTGCCACGTCAGAGTTTCGACTCTCGGCAGCCGCATTTTACCGCCACCTTGCGCAGTCCTGCTTCCTGCCCACAGGCTTTCATGGGATGATGGCCTTTCAGGTGCGAGACAGAAAGATGCTACACATGCCGCTGAAGACTCGCTTTTGGCCTCTTGTAAGCAAAAGTGCAGCTGTCAACTTCTACCAAATCGTCTCTACAAAGTCCAAGACCAAAGGGCTGAAGAAGATGTATAAATTATACTATAAAAGCAGCGCAGCTGCCGCAGCTCATATTGGTAGCGGGCCTTGCCGGTAACGACCGGCCTTGCTGAGTTATTCCAGAAAGAGCCTGTGAGGAGCAGTCCTGGAGTCTCTTGACATGTGACACGTGTGACAGAGACTTGGACTTGTGACCATCGCCAGCCATCGCCTCACTGTCACTGTGCATCTACGCGTACTGACACTGTGGCCAAGATGTTAACTGTTCGTCGACTTTCCCACATATCCTCATATTCCTGCTTCTCGGGACCTCTTGAATGCATGCTCCTGAACTTTGGATAACCAGCAGGCTCGTCTGTCGAAAGGAAGTTCGATGTCGAGACCGTGTTACATACTATCTGCAACAGGATTGGACTGCTCTTTCTCTTCGACGTTAGCAAGGTCGTCCCACGTAGCAGCCGTACGTCCGCATAAATGTTATCCTCAGCAGCATCCACCATCCTTCTAGCGACATTGACGATGACAGGTTTACAAAGATGGCGTCTACTAGATGCTCTACAGAGCAGGCGCTTCAGTATCCCCGGAGTCAGACGCTGTGACCCCGCCTACAGTTTACGTGGCATAGCCTCGCCGCAAGCCCCTTTGAAGCCGAAGGACGCATAAAACTGCCTCCTTGACCGCACCTAGCCTTCCACGCCCAATCCCCCCAAGTCCATTCCGGTCACTCTTCAGCGCTCCCATCGCCAGCATGTCCGATACCGAAAAGTTGACTCCAAGGAGCCTCCTCGACGAGGAAGGCAACTTTACGCTTCAGAACAAGGACATCTACGACCTGTTGAAGTACGTTCAAACGGGCGCCCTTCTCCCCACTGCGGAGCTCGGCTATCGAGAACGCGTGCAACTCTCCTCAGACATGGCGAGAAAGTTATCCAGCGTTATCGGGCCGCTCCTTACCTCCTATGCCACAGTAAGCGACGCCCGCAGTGTCAGGCCCGGGTCTGCTATACTAAATTACCCAACAGACTCGAGGCCATTGTGAGACGTTCAAGACTATCACCTATCCCAGCATCATTAGTCTCTCGGACGATGTCTACGACTACGCTCTGAAGGCTAGTGGAGCCTCCGCTGCCCCCTCACCATATGGTAACTCGCGTCAACTGTCACCTGTGCGACATCGCTGCTGATGATGCTTTGCAGCCCAAATTTTTGACTGCGTTACACTGCTCGCAGATACCGTGTCACAGGCGGAGAAGAGCATCCTCAGAGCAGACCTCAATGGCTTGGTCGATGCGCAAGTCAGAGCTATTGACGTTCTGCAGGTGAAGGCTCAAAGGGTCGTTGCCGATTTGCGCGCCTTTGAGGGCCAAACGATGAGCGACCAGGCGGTCCTGAAAGAGCGCAGCAACGCGGTCAACATCAAGCTTACTAGTGAGCAAGGCAGCATGGTCGAAATCAGGGCCAAACTCAAGGCCTTGCGCGATGAACTCGACGCGACTATGCGGCAATATGAACAAGGTGCGGCCTGCATCCCGCTCTATAGCTCGTTTCGCGCTGAACGCGAGACTACACAGCCAAGATTGCCGCATGCACCACCCCGACCTACGCCTGGCTGTTCCCCATTGGCCTCATCGTCGCGTCCGCAATGGCGGGCGTCAACGGCGAGAAAGCCGCAACCTTGGCTTCGCGCATTGACAAGGTCCGAGTCCTAGTCACGGACAGCGAGGGCAAAGTTAGAGACGGGGAGCGCATGGTCGCTAATCTGGAGACTATTGACGTTCGTATTCCGACCATCTTTGCCCAATATACCGCTGACTCATCGACGCCATGTTCTACAGGCGGATTTGGACAACGTTATCGCTCTGATAGAGCCGGCAGTCACCGCTATTCAGAGAATGATGGGCGTCTGGGATGCTGTCGCTATCGACCTGACTAGGCTCAAGACTATGACGAACACTGATGTTCGCAAGGTGATCAAGGTCATCGCAGACGTCGTCGAGCAGAAGGTGATAGAGAAATGGGCAGCTCTCGTGGCCGCTGGTGAGACTTTCACCTGCTTGATGATACACGAGTACAATCTGACGACTTGTCTTCAGTGGACAAGTACCGGAAGGCTGCAACAGTCAGTTGCGTTCTTGAACAGAGGTCGCTAAACGATCTAGCGACAGAGCTGTTCATGTATCGTTCTCCAGGCTTATTTCCCAACATGCCCTATCCCAAGAACCCCTGTTTTGATATACCGGAGCCCTATCAGCGTCCTGGTATTCTCGACTTCTACTATTAGTTCTCATGTACCTCACTCAGCCCGATATCCTTCAGTACTCGGACTGTAACGCAAAGGAAATGTAACCCACATTTAGGCCACAGGTTTTGGGGAACGCGTGCATCTCGTCTGACGCTCGTTGTTTTATCGGGCAGGCTGTAGCTCGTGTCCCCACCGTGATAAGGTTTTCATTCATCGAAAGCGTACACCGAACGAAGAGAGTCTGAGTGCAGTAAGATGAAGTCGGAAAAAAGTCAACGGCATTATCATGTGATCCGCTGTCGCGATCACGTGCAAGGTGAGTGGTGGAATAAGCGCAGTCTGAGTTACTGTAAGCCGTTGCAGATAGGCAACATCACGCATCACGATGGCCTTGTTGCGTCGCCTCCCGTCACGCATCACGATGGGGTCTTGTTGCCGCCGTGACACGCCAAAAATTCGTGGACAATGCGGCTTTAATTCAATTTTTTTCTGCAAGCGCAACAATCTGCGTTGTGAAGGCATTTAGGGCCAAAGAGAAAGTTTAAACCCGCTCACAGCACGAAGAAGACTGAACTGACTTAGAATTTATAGCCACTTGTTGCCTCCGTCACGCCTTCAGAGGCCATGTTGCCTCCTCGACTTGCGTGACAGATCACGTGACTGTTGCCTATCTGCAAAGGCTTACAGTAGTTTACATGTCGATCTCGTAGTTTGTCCTGAAAGGTCACCGCTATAGACCATCGCTCTACAGAAGCCCCCTATTCGAAAAAACGCACGAAGACGTCGAACTTCATTCTATCCCCCGTTCCCTTCCATGCAGTTCTTGCAAGCGCTCAATGAAGCGCAGTCTAAAGCCGTCCTTCACGATCCCAGTGTACCACTGCAGATTCTAGCAGGCCCCGGCTCGGGCAAAACGAAGGTGCGTGGTACTGTAACTCAGCTAATGCTCTACTGACTCTGCCTAGGTTCTCACGTCGCGTATCGCCTACCTCATCATCCACCACAAGATTCCCCCAAACGCGATATGTGCAGTCACGTTCACGAACAAGGCCGCGAACGAGATGCGCATGCGGCTCGCAAAGCTGCTGGGACCCGAGCAGACCTCACAGATTAGGATGGGCACTTTTCACGCATTGTGCGCCCAGTTCCTACGGCGGCACGGTAACAAGATTGGGGTGAACAGCAGCTTCACTATATGCGATATTGACGAAGCGTGCGTTATCCAACACTACCGATCATGAACTTGACTAACTAGCGTACAGGAAGAAGATCATTTCTACCCATCTCTCGCGCTACAAGGCAGACCTCAAGGACACAACATTGAAAGACGCTACCGTTCTCGCAAGCATCTCCAATGCCAAGGCTAAGGGTCTCACGTCAGATGATCTCTTCCGCCGGCAGCAGAACGCCCCCTCCACCGAGCTCAACGAGGCAGACCGCGTCGTGACCCAGGTCTACTCCGACTATGAAACATCACTTCGGCAGCACAACAGCATGGATTTTGATGACCTCCTTGTCTTCGGCGTCAAGCTCTTCAGGGAACATAGGGAGACCGTGCAGTGGTGCAAGCACATTCTCGTCGACGAGTTGTAAGTGCTCTTCGCTAGCGATAAACGTCGAGTTGACAAGTACACGCAGTCAGGATACCAACACAACTCAGTACGAGCTCATGCGGGCTATAGCGATCAATCGCTGCCTGACCATCGTTGGTGATCCTGATCAGTCAAGTACATGGTGCATCTGCAAGTCTCACAAGAGCAGTGCTGATGATCCTTCCTAGTCTACGGATGGCGAGCAGCGGAGGTTACGAACCTGGGAAAGATGAGGAAAGGTTGGTGTACCCGCGGCTGGCGAGGGCTGATCAGTGATACTCACGCGTCTCAATAGACTTCGTCTTGACTGAACAAATCTTCCTCGAACGGAATTATCGCTCTGCTGGGAATATTTTATCGTCTAGTCTCGCTATCGTTGCTGAAGGTATGAGCGTCAAGTCCGCCAGCCATCTTCCTTGCTAAAGCAGCCTAGACAAGGACCGCATTCCGAAGTCTTTGCAATCTTCACATCCTGCAGGCAAGGTTCCCGTATTGCGTGCCTTCTCGTCAGAGCACGCTGAGGCCTCCTTCATCGCCACGGAGATCCGTCGCCTGGTCGCGAACATGGGCGGTGTATTGCAGTGGTGTGACTTCGTCATCTTGCGTGAGTTGTCGTCCGGCTGTATGGCGGGCCATTGATTGAACTATGCCAGTGCGCTTTAACGCATTATCGCGCCCTATCGAAGCAGCTCTGCAGAAGGAAGGCATCCCCAGCCGTGTTCTTGCCGGCCATAAGTTCTTCGAACGTCTTGAGGCAGGTCGCCCTACTTCATACTTTGGCGATCCGAACTGACTAGCCTCGACCAGATCAAAGACCTTCTCGCGTACCTGCAGCTTATCGACAACCCGCAATTTTTTCCAGCATTCGCTCGCGCGGTTAACGTTCCGGCTAGGGGGATTGGAGAGAAGGTAAATCCACAAGACCATCGGTCTGCTGCTATATGTGGCTGACCTTGCTTCTAGACCTTAGCAGAGATTGCTGCAAGGGCGGAGAAGTCCAAGCTTTCTGCTCTGGAGTTGGTTGAGAAAATATGCGATGGCAAAACACCTGACATCAAGCCTGCCGTCAAGGTTAAGCTCAAGCGCTTCGTCGCGCACATGCGGGAGCTTCGCGAATATGCAGCAAATGTACGGTTCGAGGCATGAGAGATTGATGGCACTGACCCACCGATAGGGCGCGGTGCCTGCCGACCTCATACGCAAGCTCGTAGAGCTGACGCAGTATGAGGAACATCTGAAGAGGACACAGCAGGATGCTGACACGCGATGGGAAAACGTGAAGGAGTTGATCAATTTTGCGACGGAAGAAGACGTGGTGGTGGTGGATGATGAAGCGTGAGTGTGAGCTGACCGTAAACCCACGACGAGGTGCTGACTTGTCTGTCAGAGACACTACGCCCCTACGGAGGTTCCTCCAGGCGTCGATGCTATCTTCTGAAGGCGACAAGGAACACGAGGATGACAAGAATGTGCGCTCGCAACGAGCTCCCTATCAGACAACGTGCTGACCGTCTTTGCAGAAAGTGACGATATCGACTTGTCATGCTGCTAAGGGCTTGGAATGGCCGGTAGTCATGGTCCCTTCAGGTAAGTCCGTTTCGACATTGTTTCGCCGGGCGCTGAATAATTCGTTCTCAAGTCGAGCAGGGTACGTTCCCCTTCTATAGGACGGAGGACACAGCAGAGGAGAGGTAAGTGGCTGTTTTTGCTGGCCGGGAGAAGCTGAGCTGACCGTTGCCAGGCGCCTGCTCTACGTCGCATGTACTCGAGCGCAAGGCTTGTTATACCTCACCCATGCTGCCAAGCGCAAGGTCGGCGGCGAGCAGAAGACTAAAGAGGTCTCGTCGTTCCTGGCTGCTGTGACGAAAAAGAACAAGGTATGTCGATCTCGCCATCATCGCCGCCCGTGTTCACGAGGTTTTCAGACACTTTTCACTCTTAAAGCGCCGGAGTTCAATGTGGACGATAGGCGCGAATTAGCCCAAGTACTTGGACGACGGCCGCCCAATGAGGCAGAAGTGGAACGACGTGTGGCTGACTTGTACGCGCTCTCTTTCGTCGCTTTCATCTGACTCTCGTTGACTTTTTACCTGAGCCGTCGTACGACGAAGAACGGCAGCTTCTATGGAAGCAGCGAGAATGTGGCGCCATCTCGCTCGCACGCGTCGAGTTCGGATGGGGGGAAGCCGTCTTCTTCGCAAGGTTAGTTTTTATTGTACCTCCGTATTTGCGCCATTCTGACAGTAACATATATAGGTCCACCTCCTACCTTCGTGTCTTCAATCAGCGTTCTAAGAGCGGGAACTGGCCCCGCGGCTGCAACTTCAACGACAGCGCTCAATCCTCGAGCTGTACCGCCACATCCCCCTGTGGAACAACATCAACCGCACGCAACACCAGCTTACCCTATCACGACGTCACGATACGCATCACAGCCGGGTCCGATGCCACATCCAGTATATAACCCCTACCCCGCTGGGATGCATGTCCCCGTACCGCAGGGCGTACCTCCACACGCAGCGATTCATCCCCACGGTCCTCCGCAGCTCTATGCTGCTGGCGGCATGCCGGGTGTCGGGTCGGGGGTGCCGGGTGCACCTATCGTCGGGCAGGCTCCGCCTGTCAATGGGGTCAAGCGACGTCTTGGGATGAGCGCTGCGCCTGGAGGTTATCAGAACAAGAAGTTCAAACCACCGACTCAATAGGCGGGGGGTGGCGGGAAAAGGTTGTTGTACTAATGGATAGCTTCGTGTAGCACTCCTACTTACGGCGATGGCATGCGCGGAGCGGTATTGTAATCTTCACTGTAATCTTGTTTCGACACTACACTTGTTCATTCAGGGCTCGCCGGAGACATGAGTCTATGGTCGTACTCGGTAAACAGTAACTCGCTGCTTCGAAGGGCAAGACAGGTCCGCCGAGTCCCGACCTGGCGTCTGTCCTTGCGAGTTCTTTTCCATCATGGGCGTTGTAAGCAAACGTTGGAAACGTCACGTGCCATGAAAATATGCTCCATGCTGTGCACGGCCTGGACCCACACCCCAGCTAGTCTCGTAAACCATCCTCTAGTAAACTAGAGTCTGGAACATCTTCGGGGGTAGGTCCCGGACGTGGCTCGGAGTTTGAAAACTGAATCTCGAGGCCTGTTGTAGCGATCTCGTGACTCCTCCTTTCGGCCGGGCGTTCGAATCCCCGTCGCTCATCAACGAACCTCGTCATGTCGTATCCGCATCCAAGGCGATACCACGCATATATGCAGTGTTCCATCTACATAACCTGCGGCATACTGGCTTTTGCACGGCATCGACTCCGCTGCAATGCTGCCCGCCCTCCGTTCCTCTACTTCTGCGCCGGGACTCCTCTAATAACAGCGCAACAATAGCATCATAATCTTCGCGTCTCGGGCTTCTCAATGAACTGGGGACCACAAGATTGAGCTTTTCCCTTGCTCGAGGACACCCCTGTCCCGTTTCTCGACCGCGATTTGAGAGCATGCGTCTTTCTGAAAAGGCCATAGGTAGACGCTCGATGCCGGACGCGGTCCAGATGATTTGCGTGAGCTCTATTCCAAGAGATGGTGAGATTTAGGTCACTGTATGCGTGGTACTTCGATGCGCAGAGAAGTCTGGAGATGCAGACGCTGCGCCCGTGTACTACAAGTCTGTACTACAAGTACAACTTCAAGCTTCAAGTTGAGTACAAGTCGACTGAGCGCCACACAGGCGCCACACACAGCCCAAAACGGAACGTCACGAGCTTCGGCCGCGCTTCGGCACGGTTAAATTTCAAACTCCGTGCCACCTCCCTGACCTACCCTGTATGTGAGCCCAGACTAACCCCAGCTACCGCGGATAATTCGACGCTGCTCTGTCCAGACATTGAGATCTGAGACCTTCTTCTGCTGTTTCTGTCACGGGTTGCCCAAGACCTTCGCCTCTAGCCTTCTCAGGAAACACTCACACCATGCGCTCTGGATTCCTGCGGCCAATCGGGGGTGTCACATAATACGAGCCTCAGTCACATTGGGCCTTGTGAAGACAAAGGCCCATACAAGACTGCCCGCGGCAACCGGGGGCAGTGGCGTCCACAAAAAGACGGCAGGCTGCCCGTCAAACCTGTAGAATAGCCCAAAGTCGGTGGGCTCTGCAGTTTTGGCGTGCACGAACACCTGCGCCGAGACCGTGCTGAGTATCGCAGTATTTGGAGAGGGGGGGGGGGGGGGCTGGAGCCTGCGCGACGGAACGATGTCACAAAAGTCGAGATGGTGAAGGTGTACAATGAGGTACTGCCATAGTACGTGGATGCATCGAATGGCGCGTCGAGGTTGCGCATTCAGACCTTCGAAGGCCTGGGTTGTTGAGCTGGATACAAAGGAATAGCGAGCGCGCAAGCGGCCCTTCTGCAATATGGAGGTTCTCCTGGATCCTGACACGCCGCCCGAGAGAAAGGTGCCGGACAGACAGCGGGTTTGCTAGATACTTATGTCCGGCGTCGGACACGCAGCGGTGCCTCAAAATTCTAGACTGTATGTCTTCAGTATATTATCGTCATTTCGTCGAACCGAGCCACACGTGTCCGAGGGTGACGCGAGAAATCAAGGTAGGCCGGTCAATCTAGACAGGACTGTGCTTTTAAGGGCGCACCAGGGTGCTTCGCGCTATCAAAGGAGCCCCTTCCTCCCCAGTTCTATCCTCCCAACGTCTAGGCGCGACAGCCATGCCTGCGAGCGCAACCTCTTCGAAGACGCGGATCGACTCTCCTACGCTATCCGACCAAGATCTGGTGCTGCCTTCGCTGCCCGAGTTGATGGATAAAGGCGCCCTCGAGAACGGCGACATGGCGAAATTAACGCTGCGCTCGCTTGACTGTATGTCGACCTTCTATCACCAGCAGCTTCTGTGGTCGTACGAGACGCGGCTGGAGCTGGAGGGCGAGCTTCCCGAGGAGGAATCCGCGTGGGCAGAAGACGCCGAGGAGCAGGATGAACACGTCGGCGCGCGGCGGCGTGACCGCGATGACACACGCAGCCGGATGCACGCGATGCTGTCGCAACAGAACGTAAGACGCCTCCGGCAGCGGCGCGCCTTCAAGATGAAGCTCGAATGCATCATATCGCCACACAGTGCGGCGGAGACGGCGTTGGCGCGGCAGACACGACGGCGACAGTGCAAGCGATCTCGCGAGTATGCGAATATGCTGCGCACGCTGGAGTTGCTGGCGGAGATGCGCATGGATAGCACGCAGAGGCTGCAGTACCTCGTCCGGCGCGTGAACGGGGCGGATTTAGGCCCTCTGCGGCGCTCATGATACCCAGGCTTCATCTGGTGCGTTCGGCAGGTCTATGCGGCTTGCGATGATTGTTGATTGTGCTTCCCAGTAGGCGGGGATCTTCGTTTGAACGATAGTTCGCTCCCCATACAATGGCCACATACGAGCGGTGCAGGCCCGGATTGTTCCGCATATACACCTGTACTGTTAATGAGCAACATTGTATCCTAGCTGAGTCTACGATCTTACTGGAGACACCATAGAGACACCATCCGAGTTCTATTCGCCTACATACACGATCTGCATATGCCCTGGTACGGCGGACAGAGAGTCGAGCAATCGCGGATATTGAAAGTCGTCTACCACGCCTCAAACTGGGCAGGATCTGAGCATATCTTGTACCGTAGTTTCGATTTTGAGGCGTGACGTTGGTGTCACTTGGTGAACAGGAGGATTTTGAATTTTCAGGCAGCAGGTGTCGATGTAACGGTCCTAATCAAAGGGTCGAGTTTGGGTTGAGCCTGTTGTCTTCCGGCCCTCAGCTGAACACACAGAACAGACTGTTTTGTTTGACGGGGAGAACGAACGACTTGGGAGCGTTTGGAGAGCGAAGTTATTCGGCAATTGCCGCTGCAGCATCACACCACGCGGTACCGGCTACGGTAAATCACATGCCCGGCGCGTACCCTTCATGATGCCCCGCACTCGAACGTGAATTCTCACTTGTTCCGCTACCTCCACCATGTCGCAGCTTTCGTTCAAGGGACACACCGTCGTTGTTACCGGCGCCGGAGGGGGACTCGGTAAAGCGTGCGTCAGTTGCTTTACCCTCCAGCCGCAAGCTCACAATCATCTTCAGTTACTCGCTCCTCTTCGCAGCACGCGGCGCGAATGTGGTAGTGAACGACTTCAACAAGGATGCGGCGCAGAAGGTCGTTGACGAGATTACGAAGGGTAAGCTTGGCTATACCTCAGCCCATGATGCACGTTAACGTTAGACGAATAGCTGGTGGGAAGGCCGTGACGAACAGTTCATCCGCGACGGATGGTGCTGCTGTCATCAAGACCGCGCTCGACGCCTTCGGCGGCGTGACCATCCTCATCAACAACGCGGGAATCCTCCGCGACAAGGGGTGAGCTGCCTCCCTCTCCCGCGGCGCGTGCGGCGCTTACACGCCCGCAGCTTCAAGAACATGTCCGACAAGGAGTGGGACCAGATCATGGAGGTACACTTGAAGGGTGCCTACGCGTGCACGAAGGCCGTCTGGCCAATCTTCCGCAAGCAAAAGTTTGGGCGCATCGTGAACACGGCGAGCGCGGCGGGCTTGTATGGTGCGTCAGCTGTTTAGCCCGGCGTCGGCCGCCGCTGAGTGGGGATCACGTAGGCAACTTTGGGCAAGCAAACTACAGCGCGGCGAAGATGGGACTGGCCACGTTCACAAAGACGATGGCGCGCGAGGGCGCGAAGTACAACATCGGCTCTATCTGCATCGCACCGGTACGTACATGTGCTGCGCGTTCTCCAGTTCTCACAGACTCACACGGCCTCAGATGGCAGCTTCCGCAATGACCGAGACGATCATGCCGCCCGAGATGCTCGCCAACCTCAAGGTGGGGTGCGGCAGCCACGCACTAACTTCAGCATTCTCATGTCTCTACAGCCCGAGTTCGTCGCCCCCTTCGTCGTCGCGGTTTGCCACCCGGAAGGCCCTGACGCCTCTGGTCGCATCTTCGAAGTCGGCGCAGGCTACGTCACCGAGATACGGTGGGAGCGCAGCCCGGGCGCCATCTTCAAGACCGACTCGAGCTTCACGCCGTCCGCAGTCAAGGCCAAGTGGGGAGAGATCGTGGATTTCACCAACGCCGAGCATCCCCAGAGTATGGCCGACCTCGATATAAAGGTGTGCACACGCGCAGCGCTGCTTATGTGGTGGCTAACTAAACTCGGCGCAGAGCAAGCTGGAGTCTGCGGCGAAACTGCCTGCCAACCCGCAGGCATCCCCCGCTGTTCGCTTCGATGGTCAGACAGTGATCATAACTGGGGCGGGCGCGGGCCTGGGTCGCGCATACGCACTCATGTACGCCAAGCTCGGTGCGAACATCGTCGTGAACGACGTGAGCGAGAAGGGCGCCACAACCGTCGTTGACGAGATCACAAAGGGTCAGTTTTCTTTACAAAGGCATGCGGGCCTTACTTGGCTGACATACACACAGCCGGCGGCAAGGCTGCGCCCGCGGTGTGCTCGGCGGAGGACGGCGAGGCGATCGTGAAGGTCGCGCTGGAGAAATTCGGTGGCGTGCACGTCCTGATTGCGAACGCGGGCATCCTGCGCGACAAGTCCTTCATGGCCATGACGGAGCAGGAGTGGGACATCGTGCTCGCGGTGCACTTGCGCGGCACGTACAAGTGCGCGAAGGCGGTGTGGCCGCACTTCCAGAAGCAGAAGTATGGCCGCATCGTGACGACGTGCTCGCAGGTTGGGATTTGTAAGTATTTTGAGCACGATCTGGAAGTGGAAGTGCAAGGGTTGAGGCTGATGAATTTACAGACGGAAACTTTGGACAGGCAAATGTAAGGTGCCTGTAGAGGACTGACTGTGGGTGATGCTAATATATGGTGCAGTACTCGACGGCCAAGGCTGGCATCATGGGCCTGACGAAGACGCTTGCCATCGAGGGCAAGAAGTATAACATCATCGCCAACACCATTGCGCCCTCTGCAGGAACCGCCATGACCGCGACCATCTGGCCGCAAGAGATGGTCGATGCTTTCAAGGTATGTCGCTCTCTGCAACCTCTGTGATCATTGAATGACTTACTTGCCCAGCCCGACTACGTCGCTCCCATCGTCGGCTACCTGACCAGTTCCGCGAACGAGAAGACGTCGGGTTGCATATTCGAGATCTCGGGCGGCTGGGCGGCGCAGACGCGCTGGCAGCGCGCGGGCGGGCACGGTTTCCCTACGGGCAAGCCTTTGCAGCCGGAGGACATTCTCGCGAAGTGGAATGTCATCACAAACTTTGGTGAGCGTGGTTTGAGTGCATGCGTAGTTTGCCAGCTGACAAATGCGCGCAGAGGACGGCCGCGCGCACAACCCCTCGTCAACGCAGGAGGCTATGACCCAGGTGCGTTATCTTCCTGCTTTGGGTGTCTCTTGTCTTGCTATGGGAAGGGTGGTGCTGTAATTCTGACTGCTATGTCTGCAGATCATGGAAAACTTTGGCAACAGTGGGGACGCGCCGAAGGCGAAACTGTAGAGCGCGTTTCTCATCTGCATCTTGTATTTTTCTCGATCATATGCTCAATGTACAATCATCATGAGATACCTGCGTATAGGCTGCTGTGGCTGCTGCCGATACTTAGGTCTGTACGTCCGCGCGCTTGAGAGAACTTCAGAAAACCGCGGATGCTCAGCGCTCAGGACTCAGGAGTCCTGCTCCTCTTCTGAGTCTTCACTCTGGAAATTGGCGCCCATACTCGGCCCGGGTTTCCGCGCCCCCGAATGACGTCCGGTTACTGGACACGGCGTGCTTTCTGACTCTTGCTCTGGCGACGCAGACGATCCATCGCCCTGCGATCTGAATCCTCTCGAACTGAACTTTGAATTGCTCGAATAACGTTGGTTCCTGGCAGGCAGTGACGCAAGCCTTCACCTTCATTCAGCGCCTTGGTCCGTCCCAGAGTAGCAATCCACCGACAACAAGAATAGGACGGCGCACGTTCGCAGGTGGTAACGTATCACTAGCGCCATGGAAGCCAAGATGCGAGATCTCAAGATCAGCGAGGAGTTGACAAGAGCCGCGGGCGTTCTCGAGGACATGCAGGAGAAGCGCTCCGGGCTTGAGAGCGAGATCATATCGCGCAACATGTCGCGGTCGCCCACCGCACCGCCCGCAACATTTGGGGCGACGGGGCCTATGTGCGTGACAGATCGTAGTGCTGGGGAGCAAGCTAGCTGACTGGTACACAGGCTGAAGCGATTCGATCACGAGTCCGCGGAGTCGGCGAGGCCGAGCAGGAAGGGGTCGACTATACCGACCCCGCCTGCTGCCGTGAAGGGCATCGGGAGCAAGAGTGCGTGCATAACTCTTCAACACAGCACTCCTGGCTAAAATGACTTCAAGTCGGGAAACCGGACTACTCAGAATCGAAGATTGTGGTGGCGATGGTGCGTGACAATCATTAGCCTTGGCGTATAATTGACGCTCGACTATGCCAGGTTGGATTGCCAGCTCGAGGGAAGTCGTATCTCAGTCGCAAACTCATGATTTATCTCAAGGCAAGACGCGATACACCTGTGCCGCGATCGATACTGACGTGACGCGCCCCACAGTGGCTGGAATACGACGTGAAGGTTTTCAATGTCGGCCAGTTGCGGCGCACACGAGCAAGGGAAAAGGCCCGCATGTACGTAGACTATTCCTCAATCATTGTTGTCATACTAATTGAGACCTTCAGGCTAGGCATCAAGGAAGACCACACCTCCGCTTACTTCAGCCATGACAATCCCCAAGCGACCTTACTCCGCGAATCTCTCGCACACGACTCGCTCGAGATGCTCATTCAGTTTCTGAAGGATGGGGGCAACGTTGGCATCCACGACGCGACCAACAGCACGGTCAGACGCCGCGCCATGATCGAAGAACGCGTCCGCCAGGAGAAGGGCTTCCACGTACTTTTCCTCGAGTCCTACTGCGACGATCCCGCCGTTATAGCCGCCAATGTCGCGCTGAAGGTCTCATCCGGCGACCCCGACTATGCCAGCTTCTCTCCCGACCACGCCAAGGCCGACTTCTTGCGGCGCATCAGCGAGTACGAGAAGGTCTACGAGACGATCACTGAACCCAGCCTCTCGTACATCCGCATCAAGAATGTCGGCGACGAGGCCACGCTCAGCCGCATGAACGGCTACCTCTCCTCGCGCATCGCGTTCTACCTGATGAACCTGCACCTCAAGCCGCGCTCCGTGTTCTTCTCGCGCCACGGCGAAAGCGTGTACAACGTGGAGGGCAAGATTGGAGGGGACAGCCCGCTGAGCGAGCGCGGACTAAAGTACTCGATGGCGCTGCCTGAGCTCATCCGCAAGAACATCGGCGACCAGCCCCTCACGGTGTGGACGTCGACTCTGCGGCGGACGATCCAAACCGCGCAGAACCTGCCCTACCCGAAGCTAACATGGAAATCTCTCGACGAACTCGACGCGGGCGTCTGCGATGGCATGACATATGAAGGTGCGTCGCGGAATACCTTTGCTTGAAAGGGCGGACGACTGACCCAGCGCAGAGATCGAGGTTGCGTACCCGGATGACTTCGCAAACCGGGACGAGGACAAGTTCAACTACCGCTACCGTGGCGGCGAGTCGTATCGCGACGTCGTCGTGCGCCTAGAGCCCGTCATCATGGAGCTCGAGCGGCAGGACAACATCTTGATCATAGGGCACCAAGCTATCCTGCGCTGCTTGTGCGTTACGAACAAACATATTCAGACAAACATACTGACAATAAACCAGATACGCCTACTACCACAACTTACCGCAGGAGGACTTGCCCTACATCAAGATCCCTCTGCATACTGTCATCAAACTCACGCCGAAGGCTTACGGCTGCGAGGAGGAGCGGTACGTACTTTCATATACCTTTACCATCACCCTGTCCGTCCAGGATCTAATCCGTCCCTCAGCTACGCCCTCCCAATCCAAGCCGTCGACACGCATCGCCCGAAGCCGAAGACCGCGCTTTCCAGCCTCGCCCCGTCCATGGCCCCCAGCCCGCTGAGGACAGGCAGCGGCACGGGCAGGCAGTATTTCACGGATCCGGACGACGGGACGCAGAAGTTGATTCACGACGACAGGGCGCCGACGCCGAAGGCGAGCGCATGATTCACTGGCCTCCCTCCTATACACACGTAGCTAGTACTTGCACGCAACATAGATGTAAGACAATCTAAGATAACATATGTACAACATACACATATAATGCTCTGGTCTCTGCTACGATGTGCATTGAGAGTAGGGAGAAGTGTCAAACTGAAAGTGGAAGAAATTGGTGCGATATGAGCGCAAGGGCGCCGTACGCGTCATAATGGAGGCTTGACAATGCCGGCACTGATTTTGTAGTACACGATGGATGCGTCCGTCGATGTGATGGCTAAATAAATCTCTGGTGGGTTTCCTAGAGGCGGGAAGGCGTCCTGGAGCCTGCATGTAGTCGGTAAGCTGAGTCATTTACATGCGAGGCAAAAATTGCCACTTGCCAAGAGAAGGAGATGGTATCTGCGAGAGAGCAGGGGACGACGCTCATAGTCTTTCCCTGAAAGATGGTCAATTATTAGTATCGCGCCAATCGCCTTGTAGAGGTCACAGAACCAACGGACCGTGCCTGCATCCTGGCCCCGGATGGCGCCTCGGCAGCACGCCTCAAGGTCGAGGAGTTCAACATCTTTCCATTTCTGGCCTAAAAGGTGATATATATTCAGGCAAGAGGGCTAAAAATTTGAGGGAGCACTCACTGTACAAGACGTCGTTATACGTCTGGAACAAGCTGTCCGCGAATCGGGGATATTTAGCGACGTAGGAGGAGATTGCAGGGTACTGTTAGTTGCGAGGTCAGTCGATAGACACAGGTAGCAGACTTTCAATCTCACCGAAGGATGTGTTTCCATTCCGCTGAGGCCCTCCGACCCAGGTGCAGGTTGGACGTGTAGGTGTGAAGATGGCAGTTGAAGTTCAACCTTGCGATCGTCACATCAGCACCTGACTGTGACAGCCCAAAGCGTGCTTTAAGTTCCCACGCCTCTCTAGGCGGTTCGATTCTGTTCGACTCCGCTTGCGTCTCTCATTCCATCCTTCCGATATTGAATATTGACAACGCGATGTTGCGTAGAATTATCCCGCATAGCGGACGTGGCTAATTTGGCAGGGTATACAATATAGTGCGTGTGTTCGCGAAATGAAGGATCGGCAGGACATCCTCTACGAATTCATCTTTCCCGCCCCCTCAGGCGTGCAACGCCCGAGCCTCTACAGCATGACTACATCTACTGAAGCTCGCGGCCGAACCCATAGTCGTTGACCAGCTCCGTCGCCCGCGCGATGATCTCGGTCACCGGCATCCTCTGCGCCTTCGGGATGCCGTGCTTCAAGTCCAGCCAGTCGCCGATCTCGTCGCACGCTAGCAGCACGGTGTCGATGTCCTCCTTCGTGTGCGAGGCGCTCATGCAGAACCGCACTCGGCTCGTCACGAGGTCGGTGGCGGGGTACGCGACGACGACCGTGCAGATCGGCGTGCGCCGCGAGAGCATCATGCGGTGGAAGAGCAGCATCTTGGCCGGGTGGAAGAGCAGCAGCGGGACGATGGGCGAGAAGGGGTGCCCGTAGGTGATGTAGCCGAGCAGGTGCAGGCCGACGGACATGTAGCGCGAGTTGAAGGCGAGGCGCCGGATGCGGTCCTGGCCCTCGACGCCGGAGGCGAGGGCAGGCGGCAGGGAGAGCCAGGCGGGGAGGATGGACGGGGAGATGGGGCCAGGGTGCTGGTAGCCATCGTCCTGGCCCGCCTTCACGATGCTGGTGCGCGAAGACGACGGGCTGAGAACCGGTGGTGCGACACCCATGATGCTGGCCATGCTGGCGATCACCTGCATGAGGACGGACGGTGCAACGGACTCGGCATACGTGCCCAGGTGGCCGCGCTGCCGGATGCTATCGATGATGTGCTTGCTGGCGGCGATGTAGCCACCCGCTGCGCCGAACGACTTGGTGAACGTGCCCATGAGGATGTCGACTTCCGAGGGATCGATGTTGAAGTAGTCACAGACACCCCGGCCATGGGGCCCCAGCGCACCGACAGAGTGCGCTTCGTCAACAAAGAGGCTGAACTGGGAACAGTCAGCTCTATTGTTCAGCATCTATTGGGAATGCAGCTCACCTTGTAGCGTTTCTTGAGCTCAAGCATACGCGGAAGGTTGACCATGTCACCTTCCATGCTGTAGAGGCCCTCCACAATGATGAGAATCTTCTTCCACGGTCGGTGCGTCTTCGGCTGGCCTTGACTGATGACTTCCCGCAGAAGCTTCTCCAAAGCCTCCATGTTGTTGTGCTTGAACATGCGGACGTGGGCACCGCTGATGCGGACACCGAAGCGGATAGACGCATGGTTGAGTTCGTCAGAAATAACCAGGCAGCCCTTGCCAACGAGAGCGGGAATAAGACCGGAGTTTGTGGCGAAGCCCATAGACGACAGGATAGAGTCCTCCTTGCCCACAAAGCGGGCCACAAGGGCCTCCGCCTGCACATGAAGGTCGATCGAACCTCCCTCCATACGCGTTCCTCCGGAGCTGATGCCGTATCGACGGACGGACTCTTCAACGGCGTCGGCGCAGCCACCGCGGGACTGGGCGAAGCCGAGGTAGTTGTAGGAGGCGGTGTTCAACGTGCGGGTAGTCGTGCCAGTGTACAACATGGTCTCGTTGTAATCCGTGGAGATGCGGTCGATCAGGTTGATGGTGCGGCCGGCGACGCCGACGGCAGGCTGGTTGAAGCATTCCAGCAAGCGAGTCTTCAAACGACGTGTGTAGAACGAATCGAAGTCAGACGTGAGGGGTGCATAGCCCTGTTCGCGCGATCATTAACATCTGAGGCAGGCGCGGCAACATGCATAGCACTCACGTTGACGGGTACGAGGTGCTCGTAGGACTTGGGGTAGAAGTGCCTGCCGAAGAAGTCGCGGACGTGGCCGAGGACGATCAGGAGGAGGTAGGAGATGTAGGTGGTGATCAGGACGAAGTAGGGGGGCTCCATCTCGGGAACACCGTGCACGGAGGGGTCGTGCGCGGACGTGACCCGGTACTCCTCGTTCGCGCAGTGGCCGAACTCGCTATGCGCGGTCGAGAAGAACTGCTCGGACGTGGGCGGGGAGCGCACGGGATAAATGAGGCCGTTGTCTTCGTCGTCCTCGTCCATTGCAGTCCCCGACGACGAGAAGGACGTCGCAGAGGACATGGTGAGCGCAGGGACGGTGCTAGTCGTGCTCGCTGGGCGCCCCGCTTTGCGGGCGTGGGCGTCTGCCTGTGATACGGCAGAGAGCAGCGAGGCGGCCGACGAGGGGAGAGACTGTGCGCTCTTCTTCCTGAACAGAGACTTTCCCGGAGAGGAGGATCGAATGAACGCCATGGGAGACGGGTGAGGCGATCCCGAGGGCATCTCTGTGCGGTGAGCGACAGGAGGTGGACGACGACGGCGTGAAGGAAACCACGAATCGAATTTGGCAGCCGACTCCCGAGTGTCCGATTCGTCTACTCCTCTTTACGTGATTTGTTCGCGGTCAGCTTCGCGCCGCAAGATTTATGGGGTTCGGCAGTTGCCACTTCCCCAGCCGAGGGACGATGTCCGTTTTCTGCCGGAACGCGCGCTTTTTGCTGACCTTGGCGGGGCAGGATAGAGTCTTGGATGAGACTAAAAGACGCAAGGAAGAGCAACCAACAGGAGGGCTGGCGAACGCGCGAAGAGGGGCTAATCACGTGCGCTGGTGACGATCGTATTGAAGTTGAACTTGCCAATTTTAACAGAGACAAACACGAAGCGCCACAGGCAGATCTACACAGATTATGCCAGCGTCCTGCAATAAAATTATGGTATGCTGTACGCCAACCACGCTTCCCCCGCTCGCTCGTCGCCCATCCACCCGCTCACTGTGCGCGCCACCGCCGTCTTCGCCGCCCAGCCCACCAAGATGGCCGAGGTTGTCGCGAACGGGTTCGCATCTAGAATAACTGGCCAAAAATCTGAGATCAGCAAGCTACACGATCGCCATTGAGTCCGTCAGCGCACCTCTCAAACCGAAGCCCGCGGACATGCCCCCGAGCACATTGCGCACAACCCATTCCCTGTCCACATTGTCGTCATCCAGCGCGTGAAACACGCGTCGTGCGGCGTCGCTCGAGCGCAGCACCTCGGGAAGGCCAATCTCGTAATGCTCGACAGGCCCCGCGGCGGACGGCTGCCATATGGTGAGCAGGAACAAGAGAAAGAGCTTGGTGAGGGAGGAGTAGAACAACGTCAGCGGGACGAGAGAGCAGCTAGATTACAAGTAAGAAAAAATGAGTATAGTGAGCTGAAATGGCGGCCATATGGATGGGGACGCACCGGAATTCACGCCGCACGTCGGAGGGCTTGCGTTGGCGAAGCTCGTCAACGGCGTTCAACACTTTCACCGCAAAATAGCAGGAGAAGGTGATGCCGAGGTGGAAGGCGAATGTTTCTGGAAAGGCAGTCGGCTTTGTTAGAGGCACATTTGTACGTAGGTAGCACTGCTCACCCGCCGCGCACCCAAGAAATGCCCTCGACAGCGAGAGCACGTTTTCCCGCGTCCATGGAGATTCGTCATACGGCTGCCCCGGGTCTTTGGTGGCACAGTCAGCTATGATTCGAACTTTGAAGCGGATTCTGAACTCACTAAGGTGGCACCACCGAATGACTGCCATAGGTATGCGTTAGAGACTCGGCGATATCAGGTATATAACGTGTCTTACAGGCATCTGCAGCGACCAAAGACAGCCCCAGGCGTGCCACGAATTTCCATCTTCTCTGAAAAAGCAGCTCGTTATTCTCCAGACAACACGACAAGGCGCACAAGTACACGCCTTCTCCCTTTCGGCGTCCGCTGAATAAATGTTTGCATGTCCTCTTCTTGCGAGTTTTCCCCCATCTTTGCCGCCATCTCGTCCCTCGTCCAGTTCCTCGTCCAAACAGCTGTTCTCTTCTCCTTCCGGCTCCTCCCCCGCTCGCCTCTGCCCGTCTGCCTCTCGCCTTCTCCCCCCCTCTCGCCTCCTCCCCCCCTCTCGCATCCGCCCCTCCTCCCTCTTCCCCGTCTCCCGCCTCGGCTCCGTCCCGCGGTTATACAACAGGTGCCGGAAGACGCCGCGCTTGAGGAGGATGAGGTCGAGGACGAGCGCGAGCGTGTCGTGCTCGACGTAGGGGTCGGCGAAGGCGCGGCAACGGGTCTGGTCGGGGCGGGTGAGTGAGATCAGGGGCGACTTAGTGAGATTGGTTGGGGCGGGTTGGTGAGATTAGGAACGGATGAGTGAGATCAGGGTCGGGTCAGTAAGACTGGGATAGAGGAGAGGCAAAGGGAGGGGATGCGGACTGGTGACACGGGATGGGAGAGGGAGAGATAGGCGGGGAAGAAACGGAGAGATAGACATGGAGCGGAAGGGTGATAAACAGATGCCAGGTAAACGGCAGGAATGCAGGCAGCTGAGCGAATAATGGATTAAAGGAAGAAGATAGAGATCAGTTCATGGTTACTCACGCACTGCTCCAGCCGGAGATTGTACGCAGACTCGTAGACCGTGTACAGGAATGGTACAGCGGTCGTGCATGTCGTGCAGATCGGCATGGCTAGGCCCAATGCCGGGAAAGACGTAGAAGCAACGCAGAACAAGCACACGAGAAGAGTACAACTCCGGGGCGCCGAGACGTAGATGCGTCCGGTCAGAGGAAAGTTTGTCGACGCCGACTCCCAAGGCGGTGTATGTGGTCAGCCGATTGGGGGTAAACTTGTTAAACAGCAAAAGAGCTCTTTAGATACGGAGAACAATGATGTTTTTGTCTCCTGTGTCTTGAACAACGAAGCGCTGGACTTCGCTACGAAGTCGTCGAGGGTTGTGTTAAGAGTGGTTTGACCACGTGGTCCTGTCAGCTTCGAAGTTCAACATTCACGTGACTGTCTGAAAGTCAGTCCAACCTCAGCTGTCGATGCGTAGATGTACAGCTGGGGTTATTCTGAGAAATACAGAGGTGAAAACAGGGATTGAGAGCCAGGATACACGTTTACAAAGGTTCTGGAATGCCTACGTCCGATCCATCTGACCATTTTGTTCATTCATGGAAACTACTTTCTCCTTGCCATATTCCTTCTGCTTATCAAGAGAAAAAGAGTAACGCGCACGAGTCTAGCTAGGCTAAGAGTCAGAATAACCTGAGAGCCGAGCGCGCTGGGAGAAATCGTAGGAGCCGCCGCTGGACTTTACCTAGTATAGAGTACGCAGATCCCAATTCCCCTTCAAATTCGTGGAGAATTGCTCCAGTCTCGCCAGCTCCCTCCCTTCGTGCGTGCATGACTTCGTCCTTGAGCGCAGCATATCCCGTAGCTCGCCTTCGAAATCGCCATGCACGGACTCTGCGTCGGTATCGACCGTCAGCGCCTTCAGCTGGGGCAGAAGCTCCAGCGACGCAATGCGGTCGGCACCCGGGTCGCGCCTGAGCGCGGCTACGACGTACCATGGGTACGTTTCGTATAACCCCTCGAGCGTGAGTCGCGTCAGCGCGGGAAGCAGGTGGAGACATTCGATGACGCTCTGGGCGGTCGTGTCGTTCGACCAGCGAAACAGAACAAACTCTAGGGACTGTAGCGAGGTGCGCAGGCGCGATTTTTCCACCAGTGACGCGAAAGACCGTACGTAGGAAGCGCCCAAAGGATGTATCTCGTCGCGCATATAAATTGAGTAACCGAGACTGGCGGAGGTAAGGTTGGGTGCGATGATGTAGCGCAGCATCTCGCATGTGCTGGAATCCGCGTGGAGCGACGTCAAGGCTGGCAGCAGCCTGTCATGTGTCCTGTGCACGGTCTGGTGGAAGACATATGAAGCCTGCATGTCAAGGTGCTGCAGATGGGGGCTACAGCTGGCTATGTAATCGATGTAATGTTCAAGAGCACCACCTCTCTGCTCGCATCCTCTGAGGCCGCTTTCGAGAAAGAGGCGACGGAGAGACCAAGAGGAGGGCACGAGCAAGGGCAGCCATGACTGGTAGGCGAAGTCGAGGCGCAGAGTAGACACAGGAGCGTCCTGGAATATGAAGAACGGTGGAAGTTCTTCGTCTTCTTGTGCTATCTCGAGATCTTCCAAGACTGGGAACTGCGCGGGCCATACCAGTCTTTTCGAAGGCTCGAAATGCACAACGAGACTTTTCCATCGATAGGACTGAGCGCATAGAAGTGTCCACGTTCTCTCGCACCATTCTATAGTCTTGACATTGGGATCGGCCCACCTATCGTCGAGATCCTCGTAGCAGGTCACCAAGATTCGCAGTGGGGCTTGCCCGGATCGCTGTATGTATCGGCGAACGGCGGCCGCCCAATGCGGCGGAGACTCTACGAGGTCGATGTGGATCGTGGCCCAGATGTGCGGCATACTGTCGGTGGCAATAGTACGCCAGGTTGCGCAAACATCCGAGAACATGAGTCTCTCATATCCTGTGATCCCAGACCAGCCGCAGTTTGGGAGCGCCAGGTCAAAGATGATGAACAGAAGCTCTGTTGGAAGTCGACATATAGGAGATTCGTTAGGCATGGGTGCCGCGCTGCGTTGCTCCTCTATGGGGAGTGATAATACTTATGAGATCAGCTTCAACGCTATATTTCGCTTTGGCTGAACACAGAGGACGCACCTGGTTCTCGAAAGCGGTGTACTCAAGTAACCACTTGACCTAAGGCCTCCTGATTTGTGCCAGAAATGGAATCGGTGCAAGTGAACGAGAAGTTGACGAACGTGGACGTCGGTCGCAGGAAACAAATGCAATTCCGAACTTCGCACAAGGATTTCCTAATTCGGCGCCGGCGCGCTTTGTTCCTTCATGGCTTCCTCATCATCCTCCCGCGCGCTGAATGCGATCCTCCCTCAGATCGCTGGCTCTCCTTATGAAGCGCATCAGAAAGCGCGCACATTTGCCGCGCGCTACGTGAAGTCCGGGCAGTTCGACACCGCCATCGATGTGCTCTTCCAGTCCGCCCGTGAGCTGCTGAAGAACGGGCAGGCCGGCAGCGGCGTCGATCTCGCGGGCTTCATGCTTGAAGTCTACGAGGCAAAGAGTGAAGCGGTGACAGATGAAAGTAGAGGTGCGTCTGATGGCAGTTCGAGCGAGCTATGTTGCTGAACGCGTCGGGCAGGGCGGGTGACGCAGCTGATTGCGTTGACGGGCGCGGAGGGATCATGGCGAAAGACGCTGATCGACAAGTCGATCGCGTGCGTGCACCGTTCCTTGCCACTACTGTAGCTGATACGTGTCTCTTCAGCTGGTCAGCAAAGCACGGCGCGTATCCGTCTGGCGATCCCGATTTGCATCACTACGTCGGCGCGCTGCTCGTCAAAGGTGAGTTCATTCTTCGTTGCCCTGAGCCCTCGAATGTATACTGACATACCATCAGAGGGCGCATACGATACGGCCGAATCGCAACTCCTCACGGCAGGACTCCGTGACAGCGCCCGTTTACTCGCCGAAGCCTATATCCGTTGGATGGAAGCCGGTGGTGAACCCGGCAACTACGCCCTAAAGGGTGTACTCCCGTGCGTTAGCTTTCTATCATGCTCAGTCAAACATTGACAGTCACATTTCTCTTTCAGCTACCTCCTCAACGGCAACATCCTCGCCGCCCGTGCCTTCATCACCAAATTCGTATCCCTCCTTCCGCAGTCTGAGCTCATCTCATCGCCACCGCTTCAAGCTGGCGACTCCGTTGAGCTCGTACAGACGAAGGACGGTCTCATCAATTTCTGCCAGGCAGCGGTACTGTTGTGCCAGCGGGCCAACGGCGACCGGAATAAGGTCATGCGCGAAAGCTGGGTGCGCCTATGTGGCACCTACCAGAGCCGCGGGGGCGTCCTCGCTCATCCTGAAGTGCGGAAGGTGCGTGATGGTGTAGTGGTGCTCGTATGATAATAGTCATACTCATATCGTCTGCCAGATATTGAACGATATCGGCGGGTTGTATTTCGCACTTCCGCCCCCGCGTGGGCAGGCGGGAAACCCACTGGGTGACATGATGTCGTCCCTATTCGGGGGTGGCACCCCACAGGCTCAGCCAGCGAGGAGGATGCTGGCGCCAGCTCTGCCTTCGCCGGCGGTGCCGCAAGGGTTGGATTAGCAGACCGTCTCGGAATCTGGATTGTGATATTGACGGGATATACGCGAAGCACGAGCGATGTGCCCCTGGGCATGTGGCTTTGTATTGCTGCAGATGATGTGTAGGGAATAAAGCATGGACATTGGAATGTATGCTGCGCAGTTCACAGGCAAGCCGGTATATATGGAGGCTAGATGTAAGAGTAGACGGAATGAAGGTGCAATTCGTATCCCGAAGGGACATAGATATCAATGACTCCTTCCTTTCCCCTTGGCCACTGTGGTGAATCCCTCGTCATCGACTTCGGGAGCAGGTTTTGGCTGCGATGAGCGCTGCTGCATAAGTTGCGGTGCTTCGTCTGTCTCCTCTTCGTCGTCTTCATCGTCTTCCCACTCACCCTCTTCATCCGCTGCCCCTGGTTGCACCTGCACCTGCAATGGCTTCCCCTTCTTCTTCTCCGCGAGCTCCTCGAAGCGGGTGACCGATCGTTCCTCTCCCAGGCGGGTCTCCTCCCACATGCGAACAATGTCCTTCGCGACCTCCTCCCCGCTACCGTCCTCAATGACCGTGTCGAATTCGTCCTCCATAATCTGGAGCATCATCTCCTCGATGTACTGGTCGTCTGGCGTGTCGGCCTCCTGCTCGAACGCGTCGACGATCACGCCAGCAAGCCAGGTGCGCTTCTCTCCCGCCTTGGGTCCTCCCCAGTTCTCTTGTACCGCGACGCGAAGGTCCTCCCAGACCGCCAGTCGTGCGATCACTCCCCTGGCAAAGAGGACGCTCGAGGGCGCGGGGGCAGCGGTTGTGTTGTCCATGATTATCGTAGGACTCCGGAGGATGATGATGATGATGATGATGATGATTGTATCCAAAGAGGAAGGCTTTGTTTTCTCAACCGGCCCGGTTGGCAAAATTCGATCGCGTTCTTGTTCAGTGATTTGAGTGATCGTGGGAACTTGTACTTCACAAGATCCGCCATGCTCAGTGCGTTCGCGGCAAGGAAGGCGGCCCTTGCACAGGACAACAAAGGGGGGACGAGCAAGACAACAGGGATAAAACAGGATGGGGTAGAGAAAGCCAAGGCAACGCTTTTCTCGAAAATACAAGAGAAAGCACCCAAGCCGGCATCCTCAAACGGAGCTGCCCCGCGGTCCGCTAAGCGGCCTTCATCTCGCGTTGTGGAGTTCGCAACGCCTAGGAAGAAGAAGCGGAGTAGCAGGCCATCTGGCGCTGCTGCCGGCTCGCCTGCAGATGTGTTCGGGCAACAGGACGACATGATCATCGTTTCTCCGGACTCGGATTCAGAAGACGATTCGGAGGCTCCTGACCCCGAAGTCATCGCGAACGTCTCGCCGGATGATGCTCCCTTGGTACCCCGAGCTTGGTCTCCGAGTGCGCCTGCAGTAGAGGACGGCATGCCTATACCCGCCGCCACTCTGCCTCCGGAAATCCTTTGCACATACGAACCCGTCCTCGACCAAAACATATTTCTAGTCGAACCAGAAGAGCTCACAATTGGCGGGTTTGTCTCTTCAGGTGGCTCGTGTGCACTGCTGGTCCTCGACGAGGGCGCCACGGCTTGCTTCGTCGGGAATTACTACCTTAGCATTATTCGTGGCGCTATCACTATGGCGGGGACTCATCTGCGGGCTTCTATCCATGCGCACAGAGTTTTTGCGCCGACTTCTTCTCCCCTGCCCGTCATCGCGGCAGTCGCGAGCGACGGCCCTACCATGCCCGTGCCCTCTCGGCTACAAGGCATCCTGGCTGGCGATTCCTGCGTCATACTACTACAGTCCTTGACAACGGGCGTAGAAGGGTTGCAAAGGATATGTCAACGCTTCGACGGCATGTTCTCACCCCGGGGTCCGTCGCGACTCGTTCCTGGGTTTCGCGATCTTCACGTTGTGCGTCCTCGGCAGTCTATGCTCTCCGATACGTCGCTAACTCATGTTGTAAAGATCCACGAGCCAAGTAGGGATTTAGAAGTGTTGTCACTGCCCCCTACGTGGTCGTCAGCTATGGACGGAGTCCTGGCAGCAAATTCGACCGTCACGCTCGTGAAGGGCCCGAAAAAATGCGGAAAAAGCACCACTGTTCGCACGTTGATGAACAAGCATCTCGAGAAGTGCGTTTCAGACGTGTTCGACTGTACATTCTCTCACAAGACTACCACAGACATCGCCGAGTTGCTGTTTTGGAATGCGACTTGGGCCAGTCTGAGTTCACTCCCGCCGGCATGGTTGCCCTAAACGTGATCTCACGACCCCTATTTGGTGAGTACTGTTTTCCCGAGTCTCTGACGTCTCCTCACTCGAGACAGGGCCGCCTTTCACTCATCCAACGATCCCCTACCGAGCGCACTTTATTGGAGAGACGACAGCGAAATCCTCTCCGTCCCATTACCTCGTGGCCATTGAGGCTCTCATGGAGACCTATCGCCTCGATATCCGGATGCCCGCTCTCGAAGACGAGGACGAGGACGAAGATGACGAGCGCATCTCCGACCACATACCGTTAATCGTCAACACTATGGGCTGGACGAAGGGCCTCGGCGCCGACCTTCTGCGCCGCCTTGAGGACCTGATCCAGCCCACGCACATCCTCGAATTCCAAACGGCGACCTCGGACGCAGATTGGCCCCGCGCAACCGCATCACCCCCTCCCCCGGATCGCCTTTACACCAGCAAGACGTACCAGCTTCAGCCCGTCCCCTCTCTCACAGCCGATTCGTTCACTGCCGCCGACCATCGTGCCCTTTCTATCCTCTCTTACTTCCACGCCGAGTTCCCCGACGTCGCTCGAGAGGACGAATCGGCGGCCTTCAAGCAACGGACCGCGCTAACATGGCATACGGCTCGCCCGCTCGTCGCACAGCTGCCATATGAAGTGGAGTGTGCACAGGCGGTGGATGCGGTCGTACTGATCGGGGCAGGCGCGGAGGACGTCATTCAAAGCGAGGCCACATGCGTGCTCAATGGGGCTCTCGTCGGCTTGGTCTCTTGCGAGACTGGCGTGCTCGACGTTGTTGCTGGCGACGACGCCCTCGCATCCACTGACCCGACAGATATATCGTACTTCCCGTGCAATACCCCCCCTCCACCTGCCACATCGCACTGTGTTGGCCTGGCGCTGGTGCGCGCGGTGTCTCCGGGCACGCCGCGGGTGCTGCAGGTTCTGACGCCCGTGTCTGGGGCACAGTTGGCAGATGCGCGAGTGCTAGTGAAGGGCAGCATGGAACTCCCGATCTGGGGGATGCTGGATTGGACGGACGAGGAAAGGGTGGCGGGCATTGAGAAAGACAAGGTGCCGTATCTGCAGTGGGGCAAGGGAGACGGGATCGGCGCGGAGAGACGGCGGGTACGACGAAATCTCATGCGGAAGGCGCAGAGCTAGGTTTGTCGCTTCTCTTACAGAGTCTACGCAAACAATCTCATCATGCCATTTGTAGGTATTGTACTGTACATAGGAGGGATGTTTCACGCGTTGCACTCCTTGACAAATTCCAGGAAAGCCTTGTTCGTCTCCGCCGGCTTCTCGTAAAACACAGAGTGGCCCGACTGATCGATGGCCACGACCTTGACGTTAGAGTAATAGGGGCGGAGCTCTGCAAAATCGTCAGACTTACATGAAGGTCCATAATATCTCAGCTACTCACGCTCTACCACCGCCATGCCACTCGTCCGCTGCACATCCTGCTCGCCGTGGATGCACATCACCTTCAGTCCCGACTTCCCGGCCTCCAGGAATTTGGCCTCGTTCTGCGTCCTCGACACCACAAGTCCGCTTGTCTCAGGCGGCTGCAGGAGGATGCTCCCCATCCAAGCCAGGCGGGTGGCAAATGGAATGGACTCCGCATCGAGGAACAGCGTCTTGCCAAACTCGACGGCGGTCTGCCGCGACTTCTTCACATCTGATTTCTCGAGAATGCCCGGGATGTAGCCAAGGATTTGGGGGCTAACAACCTTGGGTAGCATAGAGAGGAAGGGGACAGCGGCGATGAGGATGACGCCGCCGAGCGCGTCGGCGCCGATGTGTTCGCATACATCGGTGACGATGGTGCCTAGGGTGCGTTAGCGCGTCGGTTATGGGACTGGTATCGTGTTCACCTCCTAGTGACCTGTACCGAAGCTGGTAAGCAAGGGCACGGCAGCAGAGAGCGACATTCTTACCAGCCCCCGAAAACAGGTTTCTTGAGCTTAAACTCCGCGCACACTGGGACTTAAGGTGAGCAACGTGACAATGTTCACAGCCTCTTCAACTCACCCGCCGCGAAATCATCCGCGTACAGTTTTGACGCATGCCCTTCCATAGTCTCCGGCATCACGCTCCGCCCTGAATACCATGAGTTGATAGGGCAAGCGAAACGTGCTCGATTACGCACCGTGTCCACGCATGTCGTACATAACCTAATGCATGTCCTATCAGCGTTAAACGTCGAGTCGCTGAAGAATGTAACTTGCGAGATACAGGTCCTTCTGCAGCTCGAGTTGCTTCTCAAAAACAATCAGGTTGAGCGTGTATCCTGCGACAAGGACGAGTGCAGGCTTCGCCGGGTCGCCGTACGCCTCGCAGTAGATCTGCGCGCCATCGGAAGAAGTAACATATTTGGAGACCATCGTAAAGCGTGCAGAGTCGTTTGAGGCAGTGATCGTGGACGGATGCGCGCTGCTTTCGTATCGCGCACGCCCACTTATATACCCACCGCAACGTGGGCGCAGCGGGCCACTTATCAGCAGGCGTCGATCTGTGACATGGGGGCGCCTCGAGCTCTAGACCAATCATCGTTGTTCCCTCATTTTCTCGATACGTAGATGTTCCGGGCCTCGCGGCTGTTGTGCCCGTAAAGACAGTGCGCCCCTTCGCATGACGAAAAGACCCTGAAAGATGCAGAGAAGTGCTGCTTCACGCGGGGCGGGTTGGACAGGAAGACGCGGGGATCCGGAAAACAAGAAGTCCGAGGAGGACATATTCTCGTCTAACAGTTATGCCAGCGTGAATCGCTGAAGCCATGGGGCGTAGGTGTAAGCCGTACCCTGAGAAGCCCAGGTAAGTTGTCACTGAAGGACCATACTGTATTTCAGCAGTGACCGGATTCAAGATTCGTAGGCTCATTCCGCATGCGTATTCACAAAGCAGCGTAGCAAGAAGCAAAATTTAGAGTCATCCGGTGATATATTCTACGTATATGACCACCTATGAGCAAGCTACTGTAGCACTGATGATTAGATGCACGATTAGTGCGCATACCTGTAAGTACTCGCGTTAGCATCAAGCGTATACTCCCTATAAGGTACGCACCCGTTATATACCTGATCGTTGAGCTTCTGGTCCTCTATGCCATCTTCCACCGACCGGCCTCCTTTGCGCTTGACTTGTTCCCGCACTGCATCGTCTTCTACCCATACCGTGGTAGATATGTCAACATTGATTGGCCGCCCAGGTGTCACGAGCTCAAATCCAGATGCAGCGGTTGCACCGCTCGTGTGTATCTGTCCGCCGCCCGAGTCGTAACCACCATGGACCATGCGAGAGAAAAACCCGACCAGTACGCTCAAGCTAGCGACCACCATGCTGACGGACGTCTGACGGACAGACTATTAGCTCATGCAGCTCATCCAGGCATGACTAGTTACCTCGAAGAGGGCGGAGAAGAACTCGTCCAGACCTTTGTTGACCCAGATGCAGTATGCATGAGCGAGGGATACCTATGGGAGGATCAGTTCAGGTTCTGAGGAATGCAAAGACGTAGATGAAAGCTCACTAGCGTTGTGAGGAAGCAAGAGGCAAATACAGTGATCAGCCGCACGCGCTGGCCTTTAGGCAAGTTGGACTGCCACAGCATGCCCATGGGTGCCAAACTGAGAGCCAGGTCGGCGATAATGTCGGCTGCGAGTCACTATCAGTCATCTGCGAGCGTGGAGATGCCTGCGTACGCACTGATAAGTTGCGCGACTGCGATCGGACGTCCCAACGAGCATTGGCCGGTCGTCTCCTTCCATGAAGGGTCGCTTTCGCAGTGCACGATGGCCTGCACAAAGAGGAACATCCACATTGCGGCGAACCCGGAAGCCATGGCGCGGAAGTAAGTCATCCACCACGATGGGCAGATGCGCATAATAGTACACAAGATAGAGAATCTACACGACCAAATCGTCGCGTAGAAGCCTGAATTTGCTCTACCAAATAGTCAGTGAGATTGAAGGACACGCATGAGGGGAATACTCGTCCGTACAAGTAATAGCCTGCGACCATGGTCAACTGGCTCATCCATGCTAGGGTCAGCCTTATCAGCGTTCGTTACCAAGACTGTAGTTTCTGAGTAGGCGTACGTTTTGGATCTAGCGTTATCATGGCGCCCGTGAGCACCAGTGAGGACGCTATGATTGAAAAGCCAGCCCAGAAATCATCCCAGCCCAGTTTCTTGTCGTGGATACGAATTCCCAGGCGCAATAAGGTGGTGGCTATAGCGATGCAAGTGAGGGTAATGGCCGTATCTACACGTAGCGTGAGGTCAGTGAAAGCTCGTTGAAAATTGTGCAGGCAACGCACTGACGGCCTGCTCGACAGTGATCACAACTGCCATGAGGGGCACGCTCCTGGCGCTCAGCGCTCAACGACTGGTCAGGCTAAGGGAAGATAAGCTCAGAGGACAGCGTAGGAGAAGGCGGCAGAGATGCGGCGAGAAAAAGGTTGCGACCAAGCATGGCGGCGGTGTCTAGAGGCCACCACCTGACGCGCAGGGATCCTCTTCAAATCAATCACAATTTGCAACATCATGATTGAGCCGGCCGCCATGCATCAATGACTTGGCAATGAATCGGCAGTTGGATATTTCCTTCCGCCACCTTCGGTCCAAGTTGAACATGGCAGTCCGGAAAAAGATCAATAGGCTGCAAGGACGAGGAGGGCTATGGAAGTCTCGGAGTCCTCCATGGCGTCGGGGCGGCATAAGGCCAGCCGGCTCGCTTCGAAGGTTTGAGCATCTAAACATGCTTGCAGCAGGCATGTAAGTTCTGCGTAGTTAGGTAACAGGTTAATCCAATTCAAGTCGGCTGCGGCATGGGCCGAGCCTTATACTATACAACCTCAGCTTCGTAAGTGCGTGCAAAAGGATCTTTCAAGCTACAAGGGCTGCAGCAGGAGTTGTTATTGACAGTTGGTGTGCAGATGGCAGAGGATGGCAGGTGAAGGAGGGTGAAGGCTTACAATATTTTGCGTCCGAGTCCGCGGAACGTGATTGTGGTTGATTGGCTTCGATCGCTTGATGATCAATCGATCACATACGTCAGTCGTGTGCCTTGGCGCAGTGCCACACAACTTGGTGCCACAAACGGTGGGAAGTCGCCACCGAGATGCCCTCCACTCAGCATTCACTGCACTGCAAGTAACTTGCTTAATAAATATATTTGCGGACGGTCAGGAGTCGTATACAAGGAGTAAGTAAAACAGCATTCGAGAGCTATAAATACATTCATCGGTTCATATATCGATTCGTATACCAGAAGTATAAAGTCCATGGTCTCGAGCTGAGTCTCTGTGCTCTGAATAGCAGGTAGCACGTCTACAAGAAAAAGGGCCGAAGCCCAAATCCTACACACTTATGCAGAAGCCAGCACTCTGGGTATAACCCACCTTGCAGCTGAGAATGCGGCACGCCCCCTCCTCACAGGCAACTTGATCCGCGTTCGCAACTAGCGTGCAGTCAGCACCCTGTTCAAAACTCCTCCTACGGCCCTGTAGAACGAGCGGGTTTGGGATCATACAGCCCCCGCCTGGCAAACGCTTGTCAGCCCAGACGCCCGCGACAATGATTACACAAGACTCACAAGACTCGACGTCGCTGTGGGTGTTGACGCACTCGGACCCCCAGCGCACACCGTTGATACCGCAGAGCTCCTGCTCCTCCCCGCACGAGGGTGTCATGGTGCGCTTCCTCAACGATATACCGCGGCGGCGGCTTCCCGGTGCTGGCGAAGCGCACGTCGAGCCCTCGGGCAGACACTGCCCGTTGCACGTTACCAGCGGCGCCGCACACGCATCGCACACCAGCGTCGTCGGGTTGAACGCAAGGTCGGGGTCGGTGCACACGTTGCACGACGTGCCGTCGGCGTTCGTCGTGACACCATCCGGACAAGTGAACGCGCAAGCGTTTGACGGCGAGCACACGGGTGTCGAGTTGTCTGGGTACGTGCAGGCGGTACCCTGGTTGGTGATCTGCGGGCGATGGGAGTCAGCAATGGGGTGGAGAGCAGGATAGAAGTACTGACCAGTGCGTCCACGTCGGCTTCATCAACGACGCCGAGGGCGGCGAGAACGTCCGTCGGCGCGCGATCGAGGAAGGCGGACTCGACGCCGACGTCCGCACAGATACAGTCCGTATAGGTGGTGTCGTCCACGGGAACATTGATGGCGAGACAGGTCTGCGCGGCGACAGGAGCGCGCTTGTAGCGGAACTGGCGGGAAGATATCACATCGCGGTCAATTCTCGCTGCCGCCGCCGTGTGGACCAAGAGCACAGCGAGAACGACGAGAGAGCACGACGGCAACATGATGGAGGGTCGAGTGAGAGTGTGGGAGTGCGGATGGCAGACGTAGCTGCTGAGGAAAACACATACCCACCAGATTATGACTTTTATACTTGTTCCCAGTCCTCCGCTGACGTGCATCGCGAGCACTCGCTGTCACCGCTGCACCAGAGTTGACCCCCAGGTAGGTAGGTAGGTAGGTAATTGTACGCGCTTGACCTCTATCGCGTCGTACCTCAGTCAATATCCAGGGACATCCGGGTGGGTGCAAAGCATGGATGTCTGAAGGTGATCGTTTTGTCTGAGAGAATTGGACTTCCCTTGGAGCCATCATATTCCAACCTGGCACGAGGGCTAGTACCCAGCGTCAGTCGTGAACTCGAGCGGCGCAGGTGTGCGCCCGGCGGGAATGCTGTGCTTACGGCTCTTCGACAAAGGATGTGACCAGACTGGCGAGAGATGTCCGCAGAATCTGACGCGAGAAGTGGGCGAACGTGAGAAATCTCTTGACAAGTTGAGTTGTCCCACCACTCGCAGGTCGCGTCGCTTTCCGGGAAGAGTGCGGAGGCTCCACCTCTGTCTAACCGCGTCTAAGGTCCAGTCGACCAGGAGTCCCCTACCGCCAAATGAGCCCCCGACAACGCCAACGTTAACATAGCACGCGACGTGCGTCCACCAGCGGTAGTGACGGGTTGCCAACAGCCACGGCGTCTTTCAGTCCCACGTGAAGTCACCCTTGTCTTGGAACGAGGTGGAATGACCCTCACGACGCGTCAGTTCCGCGAAGAATTTGAAAGAACTTAGCGGTGACGAGGAGTGTTTGTCCATGTTGTGATTTATCCGTCGACCGGAGAATGCCGAATCCTGGGAAATCGTACGGCCTCTCGCAGAATTACGGAGAGCCCTCAGAGGAGTGAAAAAAGGTGTTTGGCATATCAGCAATATAACGAGACTGCTACGTACTCATGGCCTGCCTATAACGCACGATCTCCGCCGCACGACCCTCGAAGATGCGTTTGGCCTCCGCTCCCCAAAGTTCCTCAGGTAGCTGGGTCGCTTCGCGCAATAGGCATTGTGCTGTGTGCTTATCAGCGTCTTTTTGGTCCATCACCGCACAGTTCTCGAGAGAGATCTGCGAAGAATTTCGTCAGCGAATACGCAGCATTTCTAGCATCTTCTGAAACTGACCGGTTTCGCTGGGTCCCACCGGACCAGTGTCGGTTTTGAGGGCGCGTCATGCGGGGGGATTATTGAGCGTCCGCCTCGATGCAGGTCTTCCAGGATGAATGATACGTCCTCCTCGTCAATGGGGAGGCGGCTATAAGGGCGTCAGCACGCGGACATCTCGGATACAACGGATACAACGGCGACAGCTCGGGATACAACGATGATGACTGACTTAATTTCAACTCCAGTAATTTTGCGCTCGCGGACCAACAGATCACGCAGTAGTCGATCGTACAGCTTGCGTCGATTCTTGATAGGCAGGGGGTTCGGGATGGGTTTGCCAGCAATGTCGCATAGGATGTACGTTGCGGCATGCAGACCGAAGATAGAAGGTAGCGGACCTACATACAGCCGTGTGAGCGACATGTGATGAGGAGGACGCAGCCCATACCGATGACAGGAAGAATGCGGACTCTGAAGTCGTCAAATACGCCCAGTTCTTTCACAGTGCCTTTCTGGAATTCTTCCTCGGGAAGGGGTAGCAGCTTCACGTCGCTCGGAGGTTCTGTTGAATAGACGACGGGTATGCCGGAAGATACACCTTCCAGTCGTAGTCGACGTCGGACTGCACGGGCCTGAACAAGGGTTGTGTGAGTGCGCGCAAGCCAGACATAGGTCCACACGCACGAGAGGATCGTACACTGTGCTTGAGATGTCGCTGATTTGTATTCTTGTTGGATCTGATTTAGCGCCCGCACCCATAGACGAGAATACCTATGTTGCGACTGACGTGAAAATCAAGGATGATGAAGCGAGGTCGAACGCACCTTTACGCCATGGTCGTGGCAGTATTTGAGCAGGTCGACCTTGGTTGTGATGTTGTCGATGCAATCTTCGATTGCGCGCTCAGCGAGGTAGTAGCTTATATGACGAAATAGGACTCACCAACGACCCAATCCATGCCCTCTAGAAGGTCGCCACCATTCTCCTTCTGCCAAAGCTCGACGCGCCCGTCCACATCCACCCATCGCGAGATGTTCTTGAGGTTCCGCTCAATGCAGTCTACTTTCGGCGTGCCCACGTCATTCAGGCCAGCACATGCGTGGCGGTTGAGGGAGGAGAGCGTCACGTAGTCAAAGTCCACCAGACGGATGCGCGACACGCCTCTGCGAACGACCGTCAGCTCCCAGACCATCCGCATGCAGCCCAGCCCACACACGATCGCACAAGCATGACCGCAGCCCAGCTCCCGACGCCGCCGCAGCCAATGACAGCAACGGACGCGCCGCGCACCTTCGCCATCCCCTCTTCGCCGAAGAACGCGTAATTGCGCGCGAGCTGCTCGCGTATGAGGTCCTCATCGTAGCCCTGCCGCGGGGGCGTCTGTGCGGGCGGGGTAGGGCTTTTCATGCTTTTGTCGTCGTCGCCGCGGCTGATCGAGCGGAGGATGTCTGCATCAAGACCGCGGCGCTTGACGCGCCTGGAGTAGGCGCGCCATGCGGACATCGCGCCCGCCGTCGTCACCGACGCCAACACAGCCGTAGAGATGAGCTGTGTGCGGTGAGAAGAGAGATCCATCGTGCAAGCTCGAGGTGAAGGCAAACGCAGACGGTAGGTCATGCCCAGCGCCGTTGGCGTCATTTGCTAAAGGGGATCGTGCCGATTACCGGGATGCGCTATGCTCGCGTGCCCGTTCATGTTGCTGACCGCATCCCGGCTTCCAGCTGGCCTCCAGGCAGCCTCCAAAACACGGCAAAAGATAGAGGCTCTGGGACGAGGGTATGCGTATGCAAACACGGTCATCGATTGAGAGCTAAGTAAGATGCTATGAAACTATCAAGCATCTAATTGCTTCGAAAACGGTGGATCGACTGAGGGATGCGCAAGCTTCGCGCAGGCCTCAACTCGAGCTCAGAATTGGACCCCGTTCGTGACATTGTCCACTTCACTGGACAAAGGGAGCCACTTCGGCTGTAATATTGCCTTTTGCATGGCCGGACACGAGATTTTCGTACGCCTTCAGCACGTCCTTGAAGTTGGCATATACACAGTTAACAACTGGTTTGAGGGTCCCTGGGTATCGCTCAGCGACATGAAATTATCAATCGCCCGACGCGCTCACACATTGCTCAAACGCTTGCGACCGGGACGGCTTCTACGACCCTCTTCCTCGTTCGACATCGCCATGAAGTTATACTTGGGCAATGCCCCGCCAAAGAAGCGAGGCCAAAGACTAGCACATCTTTGCCAAAGGGCGGGAGGGATCTGCCAGCGCGAGCCTACAGACCAACAAGGCTCGTGACAAAGTTGAAAGTCGAACGAATTCAAATCACGTGATAGTCGGCAGACGCCGTGGCCATAAAGTGCAGCGCTCGACAGACAAGGCAAAAAAACAAAGCCGCCGTATTAAAGCCTACATTGAAAGTGATGTTAGGTGGCGATCGCACTCGATCGCTGTGAATGAGACGTACAATTTTTCAGAGGCCTATCTTCACTCAACATTAGGATCCACCTTCACTACCACCTTCCCCTTCGCCCGGTGAGACATAATCCTCTCATACGCCTTCAACACGTCCTCAAACGCGAACACGGAGTCGACCACAGGCTTCAGGGTACCTGCACAACGAATCAATCACATCCCTAGCGTATATTCATCCTCCGGACTGACCTGCAGCCATCATCTCGCCCATATCCTTCAAGTCTTCCTCCTTGCTCATTAGTCCCATAACAGCGTGTTTGCGGGGTGTCCCGCCCAGGACGCGCGGACAAATGGCGGCCAGAACGTGCTTGAGAGCGAGGATTATCTATGAAGGCAATATTGAGTATGCACGCTAAGGGATCAACGAGCATGGCAAGCAGGCAGCACGCACAGTCGACAGAGTCATAGGCCCCGAAGGAAATCCTGTCGACACGTACGCGCCATCGGGCGCCAAATACGCCTCGCTGTGTGTATACAAAGCCGCGTCCGTCTCGCCAACCGCATCCGCAATTATATGGAACTTTGGCGTAGGCGCATTCTTCGTCAACTGCTCGTGCACCGGCGCTTTCTTGTAGTCTACAAACTGCGATTGAGGTAAGGTCCGAGAACGGACAAGACGCTTGCGCGACTGGACTGGAAATCTCTCTCACCTCATCCGCACCCAGCGCCCTCACCATCTCCTCGTTCTGCGTGGACGCGCTCGCCACAATATGCGCTGCGCCCTTCGCCTTCGCTATCTGGATCGCGTAGGCGCCGACCGAGGAACTGCCGCCGTTAACAAAGATGCTTTGACCGGGCTCCAGGGTCCCATCCGGGCGGCGCGCGAGGGTACCGTGCCGGAATAGGACCTAGTAGTAGGGGGTTCCAGCAAAGACACGACATATGCCGCGATACGCACATACCTGGTAAGCGGTTTGCCCGGCGAGTGCCATACCCGCGGCACCCGTTGGGGGGATATTTGCAGGACGCGGAACGATGTGTGTCGTTGGAATACGGAGGTATTCGCAAAGAGCACCTTGGCGAAATTTGAAGGAGAGGCCTGTCGAGATAGAGATCGATATAGCGATTTGAGCAATGTCGTTTTAGCACGCACCGACTTCCACGAAGCCCCAGACCGCGTCGCCTTCCTTGAACTTGGTGCCATTCGCATCAACCACCGTCCCCGCAAAGTCGTGCTCCGCAGGCAGAGGTCGTTTTGCGATGAAATCCGGAAGCAGACCCATCACCTTATACCCACTGCAGGGATGGGGTTGGTGACCGACGCGCTGTACAGGAAGCAAAAGGACGCACACTGGGTTTAAGGCAGCCGCTTCAACGCGCACGAGCACCTCGCCAGGCTGTGGCTTGGGTACCGGCCAATCATCATGAAGGCGAAGCACCTGGTCTGGAGTTCCGCGACGCTCAATAATCCAGGCGCGCTGCGTGGCGGGAATGCTGCTGCTCATCGTTGCGAATAGTTGGAGGATAACAGGAGGATAAGAAGCAGGTGTGAAGGTGTCCCGACTCCCGGCCGTGTGCTCAGGTCGCCTTTCTTATATGGCACCAAGCGGAACTTTTATTTCGCAAGTAGTTATGAGCCTCCGTAAAAAGAGACAGGGGCATGGTCGCCGGGCGGATCGGGATTGCTGAGCATGATGAAGGTTATTATGTAGAAAGACTCAAGAGCAGGCGGGAGGCGGCAGCGATCAACGATCTCCGGCAGCGCGCTAACCGAGGGCCGAGCTTGAGCGGCATTTGCCGTTTTACTCTCACGGTAGATGCCGCAAACATGCACAAACGTCCATTCCGGATCCAGCTGAACAGTGAACAGAGGGTATCATCATCCTCGTCACCTTCGCAATTTATCATATCTCGGAGAGGATCCGCTATGCGGCGGCATGCACCAGTCACACTCAGGAGCCGGGCCCCTACCTTTGCATACAACATCGGCGGGCCGGTGCTAGCCGCTCCTGTGACGACAATGTAACGATGTAAGATCTCGACGTATTGCCTGGAAACCTTCTGGGGTCAGCTTGTATGTCTGCCCTTTTGAAGAGATCATCTGCACTAGGCACATCTCTTCGTCACCGGCAGGCACTGACAAGCTTTCTGCTGTGAGAACAGAAGGCGACTACACTGCTTATTACTGTTATCAAGTTAATAGAGTGGCGTGCTTCAAGGGGCTGTGGACGTGTGCCGAGCCCATTGCCACCTCAGCAACTGTGCGTACGTGGCTCCTACTTCTGCCGCATCTGACTGACCATGGTCATCTCAGGGAATCTCATGTATGCCTGGCGCAGCCGAGCTCAGCCGGGCTTTCTTCCACATCACGATTCAGTCGGATCCACACCGCCATGCCACGGCGACTTTTCCTCAGTACGACTTGTCTTGTCCACTCCGCGGATGCCGATTGAAGGGGAAGTATATGTTGTGAGCATCAATTTCGTCAAAGTGCAGTCTTCGTGCGCCTGGAGATGTTCGAATTGCATGCCTTCTCACGGTGACGTGGCCGGGTATCTGACAGCTTCATCGAGTAGGAGTCAAGAGTCAGCGCCTCCATCTCTCTCATCTCGACGTTGATTCGACATGCCAGACCAAGATCGAGGCCTTCCTCCATCCCCGACATAATGGTCAGCCTACAAGATTGTCAGGCTTATCGGACCAGGGTCTGCTGTGGCGTGGGTCCTCGCAGGTGTCTTCCATCGAGCGCATGAAGTCCTTTTCGCGCCATACTTGCTCTGTCGTCATCTGCCCATCCACCGACCTTATCAAGGAAGAAGCAAGTGGCTCGAGTGCCGTGCATATGCATACTTTGGGCTACTTCTGCCTACATCTTGTCTTCCTCAATCTCCTTCGACGCCCAAGCAAGCCTGCCGCCATCGCGATACAAATCATGCTTGGTATCTCGTGTATGATGTTCCTGGCGAGTCTTCGGATTACAGCTGGCCAGCAACGCGATGAATGCACACGACGGGTGCCGCACTCAGTCCTCCAGCTCACTCGCACATGAGGGCCACACCCCGAAATCAACGGCAAGGCTCCACCTGCAGGATTCGGATTGACAGCCACTGCTAAGGCCCCCGCGCCATGCGCCGTCATCCCTATATAAGTCGGCGCACAAGTCGCTCTCACCAGGCCAATAGGACTCGCTCCACTGCGTTCCCTTCTATCCCTGACACCATGATCTGCCCATTGGGTCTCGGTCTTCTACTCCTCGGCGGTGCTCTCGCAGCTCCTGCAGGGACGAGCTCTGAGGCGGCTGTGTCATTAATGTCGCAGACGCTGAAGGGGCCAGCGGCGTCTCTCTCCGCGCTGTCATCGGCGGCAGCTGCGACGTCTTCAACGGCTCCCTCTGTGAGCGCTGACGGCCAGGCGACGGTGACCCCAGTCTCCGAGACTGTGAATCCCGTTCCGACGGCTGCGAACGGCGCTGCTTGGGACCCGTCGGGTGAGTCAGTTGACGCTCAGCCCGTCAGGGGCGCTCTTGGAGGTGAATAATCCACGACGACTTCTTTTGCTTGGCTAAAGTAACTTCCTTTTCTAGCGCCCTTCGCCGGGCCCTCGAACAACCTGATCGACCATCAGAATCCAGACTTCCTAGGTACGTGCAACCTGTCTCTATGTGCTCCCAAAATATCTTACTGTAAAGCGATATTTAGCCCCGCCGAGTACTGACTTCGGGAGCGTCGGCGCTGCGAAATGGTCGCTATCGCTCAGCCCCATGCGCCTGTTATCCGGTGGATGGGTGCACCAGGAGGATGAGACCGTCATGCCGCTCGCGGATGGTGACTCCTCTCAAACCTTGGCGGTCTAATCAGGTGCTCATCCTCTTATAGAAATGGCCGGTGCCATCAGTAGGTCTTAGGCCTCCCACACCAGAATAACTTGCTCAACAAAGGCATTCAGTCCATCTGGAACCCGGTGCGATCCGCGAGATGCATTGGCACAGCATCGCGGAGTGGGTGTACCTGATCAGCGTGAGCTTCTACCGCCGATAATAGCTGAAAAACGAATCCTGATGTTTGGGTCAACAGGGCACGACTCAGGTCTCCGCGGTGGACCAGAAAGGCAGAAGCACCTTCGCGACAGCGGTCAGTCTTGTGGTACGGATGGACTATGGACATGCTCGACGGCCTACGGGCCGTACTTACTTATTGTATTCTTGTGACACGCGCACGTGAGCGTGACTCTTGGTTAAGCGGCGGTAGATCTGCCGTAATATCATCTTGCTTTTACCCATCGTCTCGTCTGCTTCGTGCCTCGTGTCTCGTCTCGTCGCCCTCCGCGGTACGTCCCGTACCAGCGGCGGGCTCCTATCACTGACAGCCCGCGGCGGATGCTTCACATCCAGCACGCGGGCTCATATCACTGACAGCCCTTGGCGGATGCTCAGCCATCCAGCTCTAGGGCTCACTTAGGTACGCGCGCCGTCTACGGCTACCGCGAGTGCCTTCAGCGGCACCTGCGCCTTCAGCGGCGTTCAGCGCCTCCGCGGCGTATCCCGCCCTCACGACGTCCTGCGCCTCTGCGGCGTCACGATCGTTTGGGCGCTCGGCCCCTGGGAGCTCACGCCCCCAGGACCTCGCCTTCAGCGGCGATCCCCTATGCTCTCCCCGCTCTCTCCCTTTCACCTCATTCACATTCCTTACGCGCTCAGGCAGCGCTCTATTCCTATTCTACTCCTTCCACGTCGCCTCCCGTACTACCCCCTCGGCGACGCCTACAGTCCTACCCATCTCGCCGGAGCTCTCTCCGAACGCTCGATGTACGACCGCATCACAATGGTGGCATGACCGCGGAGCTTCGACGAGATGGCTACCCTTTCGACGACAGCTCCCGTCGCTATCTGCTTAGCGACATCACGGAAATTCTTCAGACAAGACGGGACCAAATTCGAGCTTCCGAATCTGCCCGGTTACGAGGCACAGGGAGACCGCTACTCCCGCCGTCCTTAAAGGAGCCGGGCTAGCTCTCGTCAGTCCTGTCTCCACCCTCGCCTACATCGTTGCTCGACATGTCGCAAACTTCGAACCGCTCCAAACGCTACCAAAAGCGACAAGCCGTAAATCCCCCTCCGGATCCTGTACACCCTCGAACTCCCCCCGATCGTGCCGCTGAGGCAGCGGAGGAATCTCCGTCTTCTAATCGCACCGTGTCGAATGCCCCCGCGGGACGGGACCATCCTGCGGAGGCGCCGCGTGGGGCGTCGGAGGATGCGACCCCTCCAACAGCCGGAGCGCTTCCCGTAGCGTCTGGCTCGTTGGAGACCCCCGCAGCGTACGCCATCGCCGTCCCCTCCCCGTTCCTCCCGAGGACGGCCGCGTCAATTCTGGCGCCGACGGAAGACGAAGGGCCTCAAGTGGCCTCGCCGACGCCGCAAGCCCCTCCCGGACTCTCTAACATCTCGCTGTCCTCAAGCGCGCGTGACGTTCAGAGCATTTCGGCGGCGCTCCACTCCCACTCGTCGGCAGAACGGGAGGAGGAGTCGCGCTCCCCCTTGCCAGTCTACTGGGGTACGAACTTCGGCTGCTACGACGAGAACTTGGAGGAATCGGTGGAGCGCCTATGCGGCGGGTTATGGAACGAAGGAGAGGAGGAGGACCCGCTCGCCCCCTATGGCGCCATCGACGGTGTACTTCCTGGCAAAAGTACCTACAAAACGCACGTTATCCGCTGCGCCGTCATGCGCTACGAGTCTCATCACCGCGACCACATCTGGGACTGCTTCTCGGAGGGAGTCGAAACCTTGAAGGTCGTCCCCCTCAACCCTACGGTTCTGTGGGCTTTCGTCAGCCCGGACGACATGTCCAAGCAGCTCCACTGTGTCAATCCCTTGTACCTCCAGACGATCTCGCACCTGGCAGTCGCCGGGAACCAGATCATCTCGGCCATCGGGAACTTCTTCGAGACGCCTAACCGACAAATCTTCTTGGTCGATCCCGGCTACAAACTCCTCGAGATCGTTGGAGGGCACGAGGACGCGCAGGAAGTTATACTAGCGCTCGTATCTCTCCTACGGCGGCTGCAAGTGGCGGACCGTTACATCGAGTCGCGCCTTCAAGCCCTGACTCGGATCTTGGCGAACGAAATCGAGTTAGGCGACCTCGCTTCCCAGAAGTCCACGCTCTCCTCGATTCGTTCCCGTTTCGGGACGTCCTCACCCCGCATGGAGCTGGCAAAGCTCGCTATGCGTCCTGACTACCGAGAAAAGTTCGACGTGATCGACGCCGTCAAGGCGAAGGAATTGGAGGAATACTATCGCCAGGATGGACGGGTACCTTACACGGCCGTCTACCGAGCAGACCGCCCCAGCTCTCGCGCTTCCGCTGTCTCCGAGCGAGCCTCTACGAGGGGGCCTTGGTCCTTAGGCCCCTCCCAGGATGCCGTGGCTCCGGCGCCTTATGTGGCGCGACCCCGGCCGAACGACGAACTACTCGTGGCTCCCTCTATATCTATCATGCAACCACGGCAGGCGCCTCGATCGTCGAGTGACACTCTATCTACGCTGGGGCAGCGACGACACCATGTACGTTCCATCATGGGATATTCCGTTCCTACCGAGGAGACGGAATTGAAGGATGGGGGGCCATTGTTGCAGCGGTCGAACGTAGCAGCGCCTGCAGCGGCGAGTGCTACCGCTCCTCTGGCCTTGAGGCGCGCCCGTTTCACCAACCTGGAACGGGAAGTCCCTCCGCACTGGAATCTGGGAGGACGAGGCGGCGACCCCGCATCCGCCGAAGCCCCTATCGAGGAGGGCTTGAGCGCTACGCAGTGGGGAGGTAGCCATACCATCACCGTCCCCGCGTCCGGTCAGTACGGCGGCCAACCCGCGCCCGACCAATCTAAGGAGCCGTCGGGACCGGGAAGGCTACCACCGGGCGGTTCGGGGCGACCGAACGGTGGTCCCGGGTTCCCTGGATTTGGAGGACCTGGTGGTTTCGGGGGAGGCCCCCCGGGTGGAGGCGGCCCCCCAGGCGCTGGCCCTCCCGGAGGCGGAGGCCCTCCCGGAGGAGGAGGCCCCCCTGGAGGCGGCGGTGCGCCTACCCCTCATTTCATAGGATGGCCCGGCAACCCCGCTCCGAACGGCGGCCCTCCTGGCGGCCCTCCTGGCGGTCCCCCAGACGGCAACGGGCCGCCTGCGGATGATCCCGACGCTCAGCTACCGCCTCCAGCGCCTTCAGTGGCGAAGGAAGAGCAGTGGCAGATGAATCGGAAGATTCCGTTGAGCGATATTCCATCTTGGAACGGATTGGGATCCACCCTCATCGACTACCTCATCGAGCTTCAGGAGTTAGCACGCCTCGGCCCTCTCGTGCAGGCCGGCGTCGCTCAGTACGCTCCGCGTCGATGGTCGGGACCGGGCAATTCCTGGTGGAGGACCTTACCCTTCGGCGCTCGCGTACAGATCACCAGCTCCTGGGACTCGCTCATGCTTGCGATCCGAGACCACTTTATGGACGATCGATGGATCCGCGACCGTACGACCGAGTTCAACGAGATGGAGTTCCGCAAGGGCAATCGTACGGAGACGCCCCTGGAGTACCTACAGCGTCGTATTCGCATGGCGTACTTCCTGCACTACAACCTCGGCGACACGCACAACTTCGTGTACGAGGTACTGCGGAACATACCTTCCGAGTGGAGAGCGACTCTTAACGAGCAGCTCCAAGGCAACGTCTACGAGCTCGAGAACGCCGCACACTTCTTCGAGACTTCGTTGCTCAGCATGTGGGACTTACATCAACGTTCCCGAGCCACGGCTCCCACTACTAGCGCTCCCACCCCAGGCCGCTTCTACTTTAAGAAAGGAGCCCGGCCGGTGGAAGTGGAGGTCATACCGGACGACGAGGGCAATCAACTCGACTCGATCCCCTTCGAGGAAGGCATCCTGCTGGAGGAAAGGACCCCGGTAAAGGAGGCAGCCGCAGCCGATGCGCGGCGTGCCCAGAAGCCGAGCCAAGGGAAGACGGATTGGCCCAAGGGTCGTACGATAAACGGACACGCCTTCCCTCGCCGCGACGACGTCAAGAGTAACATCGCGCCGCTCAAGGGCGACTGCTTCATATGCACCAGCCCGAATCATTACGCTCGTGATTGCCCTCACTACGGCCGTTGGGACGCCATGCGCCGCGCGAATCTCGTGGAGTTTGACGAAGAACTTTTAGATATGTCAGATCGTGAATATGTCGCTATGCTTGTGTCGACGCAATCTACTTCTTCTTCCGCTTATGATGGAGTGAACTCTGCATTCAGAACCTTGAACGAGGCCGTACGTACGGGAGCCTGGGCAATGAGCGTGAATATCACCGCCCCCGCCTCTAACCGTAACGAGAGGCGTTCCCGTGCTGAAGATCACGCTAAGGCCCTTCGGCATAAAGGCAAACAACGGGCCAGCCCATCACCCATACCTCGGCGAGAACGGCGAGCCTCCCCCAAACCCGGATCGGCAGCTGCCTTCGCGGCGAACAGACATGGGGCGATAGAAGTACCGACTTTCAGAGCCTCCGCGGCGGATAGTCCCATCTTCTATGCGCCTAAGGTCGCTTCCCATCCCGCAGGATATGGTGCGCTCGATGCTCGTTCTCTGCAGTGCTCAGTATCCATCGGCTCTCCCGACGCGGAACCCATAAGCGGCCGATTGGATTCCGGTGCCGACTTAACCCTGATTTCCGAAGAATACTTCAACTCCGTACCGGATCTGCCTCCGCCACGAGAAGGAATGAGGATGAAGCTCTACCATCTGACGGGTGAAGCTTCTCTGCTCGGGTACACGACCTTCTCGATGTTCACTACTACCGACACTGGCGAAAGGATATGTTTCGAGGTCGAAGCCTACGTCGTACGCGGCATGAAAGTGCCTTTACTTCTAGGCGAGGATTTCCACACGGCCTATGAGCTCAGCGTTCAGCGCTACGCCAACGGCACCTCTTCGGTGCGGGTAGGCCGTTCCGGTCGCGTCATACCCGCTTCGTCGTCTCGACGAGTCAGCGCCGGCTTCATGGTCCTGAAGAGAGACAACAGTCAGTCATTCGTGCGCGCTCGTGGCCGGAAACGGGCCAAGGCTAAGGCACGGCGTTCGAAAGCCGATCCCGTACCAGTCTACGCTGCCGATGATTATATTATCGTGCAAGGTAGCGTTCACAACATACGCATCGACGCGCCTATGGAAGATAGGGAGGACTGGCTGATTGACCGTTTGGCGATCGGTACGGAAGACGGCTCCGTCATGGCCGCCCCCCTCACTTGGGTGAACTCCTCCTCTCCTTATGTCCCGATGGCAAACCCCGGCTCTCGCCCTCACTTTATTCGTAAAGGTGACATCGTCGGTTACTTGTGCAGCCCCGACGACTGGATTGACAAGCCGGTCAATGACGAAGAGCGCCAACGATATGCGGCGTCTTTGGAGGTCATCGAGACGGTGATCCAGGGTTCCTTGCGGCAGCAGGATCTTCATGCGCCGCCTGCACCAGCCGCGTCGGCAGGCGCCGGTCCCTGTCCCCCAGGAGACAAAGCGGGCGACGCTGATGAGGAGTTGTGGGGACCCAAGACGACGGCTTTACCAGATGAGCCTCTGCCGGACTTGCCCGTCGACGAACTCGTCAACCTGGGTCCTGATATACCCGACGAATACAAGGGTCCGTTGGCGGAGGTCCTACGACGCAACGCTCGTGCTTTCGGCGTTGGGGGGCGACTAGGCGAAGTACCCACCAAGGTCCGCATACCGCTCAAGGAAGGTTCCCAGCCAGTATCCCTCCCAGGTTACGGCGCGTCGCCCTTGAAACGAGAAGTCATCGAAAAGCAGGTCAATGAGTGGCTTGAGAAGGAAGTCATCGAAGCTTCTCAGAGCCCGTGGGGCTTCCCAGTGGTCGTGGTATTCCGCAATGGCAAGGCGCGGTGCGCCATCGACTACCGTCGGCTCAACGCAATGACCATACCGGACGAGTTCCCGATTCCTCGGCAGTCGGAAATCATACAGACCTTGTCGGGTGCCCAGGTCATCAGCTCCTTCGACGCTCTCGCTGGTTTCACGCAGTTGAGCATGGCGGACGAGGACAAGGAGAAGACGGCCTTCCGCAGCCATATGGGCCTGTACCAGTTCAAACGCATGCCATTCGGCCTTCGTAACGGGCCGTCGGTCTTCCAACGAGTTATGCAAAGCGTCCTTTCACCGTACCTCTGGTTATTCGCTCTGGTGTATATCGACGATATCGTGATCTTCTCGAAATCTTGGGACGATCACCTGGTGCATCTAGAGAAGGTTCTCAGCGCCATCGCGGCGTCCGGCATCACCCTCTCGCCCAAGAAGTGTTTCATCGGCTTTTCGTCCATCTTGTTGTTGGGACAGAAGGTGTCGCGGCTTGGCCTCTCCACCCACGAGGAGAAAATACAGGCCATCCAGGAACTTGAACGACCGAAGAACGTCGGCGACCTCCAGCGATTCCTGGGGATGGTCGTGTACTTCTCCATGTACATTCCGTTCTACTCCTACATCGCGTCGCCTCTCTTCCGCCTACTCAAGAAGGGCTGCAAGTGGGCTTGGGAAGCCGAGCATGAGATTGCGTTCCAGCAGGCGAAGGATGCGCTGATGGAAGCGCCGGTGCTGGGCCACCCCATGATGGGTCGACCATACCGTCTCTACACGGATGCCTCCGACTTCGCGCTGGGCGCCTGCCTACAGCAGGTCCAACCCATCAAGGTCGCCGACCTGCAAGGGACAGCGGCGTACAAGCGCCTGGAATCGGCTTGGTCGAAAGGCCTGCCGGTGCCTTCCATGTACACGACCTATAAGGACTCTGCTGAGCAGGACGCCCCGGATCAGTGGGCAGCCACTCTGGACGATACGACAGTGCACGTCGAACGCGTTCTCATCTACTGGAGTCGTACTCTACAACCTGCGGAACGCAACTACAGTGCCACGGAACGTGAGGCATTGGGAGCGAAGGAAGCACTCGTGAAGTTTCAGCCAATTATCGAAGGCGAGCGCATCCTGCTCATCACCGATCACGCCGCTCTCCAGTGGGCGCGCGTCTACGAGAACGCAAATCGGCGGCTCGCGGCGTGGGGGGCAGTGTTTGCAGCTTATCCCAACCTGCGGATCATACACAGGCCTGGGCGCATACACTCCAACGTGGACCCGCTGTCGCGTCTACCCCGCGTGCCGCCTCATAGCTCCCCAACGCGCGATCGAGCAGCGCACATCCCTGTCGATGAGTCTAAGTTGTCCTGGCGCCAAGCGGCGGAGGACTCGGACAAAGCGACTCCCGCCCCTCGCGCAGCCTTTTCGGTCGAAGAAGGATCTCACGACGCTTTTGCGGGCGCCCTGTTCTGGGAAGAATTACTGGAGACCCCTCAGGGTCACTCGCCCTTCGCGGCTTACGCCATCCAAACGCGTCGTCAAAAGCGCATGGCGGAGAGCCCGGGCAGTCCCGAATTCAGGCCGGAGCCGGACTCACCAAATCCCGTCGACGTGCTAGCGCCTCCCAGTGGTGAAGCAAGTCGACCGGCTTCTCCTGCGCCCTCTAGCGGCGAGGAAAGCGACTCCGGCAGCGAAGAAGGGGATGATCTACCCTACCCCAAAGGCGATCATTGGACGCACCCTCCAGGGGTACCCGACTTCGAACCATCCGAGGAACCAGAGGCGCATCTCCTGGTAGAGCTGGCTCCGGAGCTCATCGCGCGATTCGTCCGCGGCTATAAGGACGATGCTTTCTTCGCCAAGCATGTCGTGGACAAAGAGGCGAACGCTCAGACGCTACTCACGCCGTCGCGCTTTCAGAAGGGCCGTAACGGCCTTCTGTACTTTATCAACGCCGACTGGCAGTACCGTCTCTGCGTACCAAGAAGCGAAGTTAACTTCGTCTTGCGCCTGATCCACGATTCCCCTTTCGAGAGTGCGCATGCTGGTGCGACTCGCTTCATCTCCCGCCTCCGCGACACCTTCTTTTGGCCGTCAATGTTCAAGGACGCCGATCGATTCGCTCTGACCTGCGATATCTGCCAAAAGATCAAGTATGATCGCTCCGGCAAGAGTGGTGGCCTGCGACCCGCGCATGTCCCAAGACGCCCGTTCGAGACGGTGTCCCTCGATCTCATTACGGGCCTGCCACCTTCTGGGAAAGAAAAGTACACCGCCATCTTGGTCATCGTCGACAAACTCACCAAGTTCTCAATGTTCATACCGACGTACAACCAGTTAAAGCGCGAGGACTTTGCACGGATCTTTGTGGAGAGGGTAGTGAACGTCTACGGCCTTCCCCAACGTATCATCACCGACCGGGATGCGCGCTGGGCTACAGACTTCTGGAAGTCGGTGGTTTCCTTCTACGGCAGCAAGATGGCGCTGTCCTCGTCGCACCACCCGCAGACGGACGGACAGACTGAGGTTATGAACGCTATGCTCGAACAGATGCTGCGCGCCTACGCCACTCCCGACCGTACATCATGGGCGAAATGGCTTAGCGTGTTAGCCGCCTCGTACAATTCTAGCGTCCACGCCTCCACGCGCTTCACCCCCAACTTCCTGCTGTACGGGTACAGCCCCAGCATGTTCGCTGGACTATTCGAGGCGTCCCCCAAGGAAGTACAGCGCCCACAGCTACACAGCAAGTTGGCTGAGGATTTCGTGGAGGAACTGGAACTGTACCGCGAAGCGGCTCGGGAATCAGTTGTCTTAGCTCAGGAAAGGCAGGCTCGCGCCTACAACAAGGGGCGGAAGCCGCCTATCGAGTTCAAGGAAGGCGACTGGGCTCTTGTCAATCCTCACGCCCTCGAACTGGTGGAATCTGAAGGGAACGGGGCCAAGCTCGTTCAACGCTCATTGGGACCATTTGAGGTCGTTGAGAAGATCAATCCGATGGTATACAGGCTGCGGCTCCCGGCGAACTACCCCATGCACACAGTCTTTAACCTGTCACATCTCAAGAAGTATCACCCTTCGCCAGCTCAATTTGGGGACCGTGCTACACTACCAGACCCACGGGGTGTATTACCTGAGCAAGAGGAGTATGAAGTAGAGGCCATCATGGGCCATCGCTTCACGAAGAGGAAAACTGGAAACCGTCTGCAATATCACGTCCGCTGGAAGAACTACGGGCCGGAGGACGACCTATGGATCTCGGAGAACGCGCTCCGTAACTCGCCCCTGCTCAGGGCAGAGTACTGGCGCATGAAGGAAGCGATAACGGGCGAAAAGCCGCCCTCAGCTTGACGTGTAGGCGCCGGCGTGGCGCACTCGTCATTTATCGCGATGGTGCCTGCTGCGGCATCACGTGACGTACAGCTTATCATTGATGGCAGCGAATCGACATTACTTAAAGGACGGCAAGATCATCGATCGTTTTCATTCTTGCTTCCCCCTCCCATCTGCTACGATGTCGGCTCCCCCGTCCGCCGCCGACCCTTCGACCAACAGCGCCAGAGGCGGCCATGCGCCCAGCGGCGAGCAAGCACCCAGCGGCGTCCCAGCGCCTGGTGCGAGCATGTCGGGCAGCGGCGGGGCCACGGCCACGGCCGGGCCCGCGGCGTCCCCAGCGCCTGCCTGGCCGCTTACATTTCGTCAACCACGGCTCCCGTCGATCGCCAATTACGACCGGACGCCCGTAGCAGACGTTCAACTGGGATGGGTCCTCCCTTGGAGCTTCCGCGTTATACATCGCGTCCAGCCCGGATATACGCAAGACTCACTCGACGCCGATCCTGTATCGGTGGGTCTCTGGTCGTGCAACATCGTCCCTATCTCTTCCTCGACGTCGGCGCACATTCCTTTTTTCCCCGGCATTGTCTTCGATCCCATCCGCCTCGATCCTTCCGAGGACATCACCGCCCCCGCCACGAACGTCTCCCAACGATACGCGGACGGCCATCTTGGACCCGGTGACCCCTGCGAACACGCCCAGTACTACAGGCCCGGGTACCCTCACTTGGCTTTCGTGCGACGGACCTCCCCTGATCTCGCTGGGCGATACCCCTCGTATCGAGTAGTTTTCCACTCGGGGAACACGGAGGTAGAGGCGAGCTCTAACCAGTGCTGCGCCACCTCCGCGTTCGTCGACGCCCTGCTCACCGAGAACGCCGAGCATGAGACGGTCATGCTTCGTCTCGCGGACGTTACGGGCCAAGCGTGGCCGGACGTCGCGACCCACCGTCCTTCCTACCCCAGCGAAAGCGACATCCGTATGCTGTGATCGCTCGCCAGCATGGACGACTACGTCGATCTGGTCACGCATGTACAGCGTGGCCTACGCGTCAAGTTGGCTTGGATAGAACTCGCCCGCCTGCTACAAGAGGACGGGCGCCGATTACCCGTGCAAGAGCTACGACGGCGCGGACCTCTTGACGCGAACATGTCCTTCCTCGGTGTCTGGATCAACACGGCACCCTTGGACGAAGGCTTATGGCTCTACATTTGCGGGCGCGTGCCGATTTTCGTGGCAGCCCCGTCCCGTACGCCTTCATCAGCTCAGGACGCTGTCAGCCCCCTCCGTCGCTTGGCATCGCGTACGGTCAGTCGCACGGTGGTGGACGCCGCGCTGCCACAAGCGTCCAGCTACTCTCCTCCTCGTCCCCCGGCTGCCGCACCTCGTCCTCGGGGCACCTTCCTCGCGCAAGCCAAGAACATCGGGTGGAAGGAGCACCCCCACCTCGACCATGACGTGCTAGAGGTCGAGGGCTTTCCGTACGGCTGGATACAAACGCCGTCTGTCCCAGCGGCCCGTACCGCTCGCAACTGGGATAACTGGGCTGAGAGCACGGATTGGCTCGGCGAGCCATGCTTCCTCAAGGTGGCAGCCAAGAAGGTCTCGTCCGTCTGTGACGGCAATGTCGTGGTGTACGACGAGGAGAACTCGCGTCGCTATACCATGGAGCGGCCCCTCGCTTACGAAGGGCTCATCGATGCGGGGACATTTGGATGGCCGCTACCGCGCTGGCCTCACTACTTCACGCAGTTCGTCGACTCCACGGACGCCGCTGACTACCAACCGCGGGCGGCCGGTCGCTGGGTTTATGCCACCGCGAACCCGGGTGAGCGTTTCTCGGGCCTCGTTCAGGTTCGTCCTGCCCCTCCTCGGCCGCACGACCCCCAGAACCCACGAGCGGACGAGGAGGAGACCATCAGCTTGGGGTCGAGGGACGACGACTGGGCTGGCTTACCCGGTGGGGATCCTCCAGCTGCGCCTCCTGTGGCGTCTGGAGCTCAACTACAGCCTGCGCCTATTGCGGCGAGGACTGGCGTTGCGCCCGGCTCCTCTCAGCCGACCGACGTCCGGATGTCGTCTCCCGTCCCGGGCGCCTCTATGGACATCGACCCCCGTCCGACTACGCCGGCATCGGGACGGCCACCCACTCCTCCGATACTTGAAGCCGAGATACAAGACGCGGTACGACGCTTCAGCGAATGGCAAACTTCATTCGCCCCTGACCGTTGGACGCACGAGCCGCCTCGATCATCGCGGCTGGCGTCGACCGTACGAGGGCGCTTCGCGTATTACGTGCGCGTCACGCCATTCGCGGCGCTGTCATGGCCTGCCTTCCTGTGTGGTCTCACTCAGGCGGCGCATTTCCAGACTATCGAGATCGACGCCGCCTTCCGCGCGATCGAGGACGGCAACATCGTGTTTGGGCTTACCCTTCCCGACGTCCGGCTGGCGGACGCCCTGGTGACCACCTTCCAGCAGCATGGGATCGCAGGCGCCGGTGCGGCGGCACGTACCTTGCAGGTCTCCGAGTTCTCGGCGCTGGCCACCAGGGGACAATCCGCCTACCGATGGGAACGACCCCCGATGGCCCCGCAAACCCGTGCGGCCTGGTACCGCTCGGGCGCAGGGCGCGGTCCCTACGCCAGGCCGCGGCGCTCTCCGTCTCCGCCCCGTCCTCGCCGGTCGCCTTCGCCCGCTCGCTCATGGCGACGACGTCGTTCGCCTTCTCCGCCACGCCGTCGTTCGCCGTCCCCGCGTCGCAGGGACGCTTCTCCACGACGGCGGCGGTTGAGTCCGCGTGCTCGCCGCTCACCCGTGCGGCGCACCATTTCGCCTAGCCGACGTTCTCGCAGTCCAGTCGGGTGGGGTTCACCCGGTCGTGCGTGGGGTAGCGCATCCGACAACGGCTGGGGGGCGCGCAGCAGCGTCAACGAGTGGGCGCAAGGCGCCAGTACCGCAGCGCCTACAGAGGCGGCGGCTACTCCGTCAGCCACGACGACGGGCCCGACAAGGACGCCCGTTGCACCACCAGTGGCGAACTCACCGGCAGGGCCTTCAGAGGCCACCGTGAGTAGCGCCGTCGTGCAGCCCTCCCGGCTGACGTTGAACCTTCACGCACCCCTCCCTCAGCCCCCGACGGTGACCTTCCCTGCGTGGCCCTTGCCGGATCTGCCCCACGACTACCACTACGGCATCTTCTGTCGCATGATGGCTGCCTGGCCGACCACTGATCCATTCGCCGTGGCGCAAGCGGCGCTGTCTACGCCTCTCGCCCCCGTGGTGTCGTTGATCCCACCCACCCCCGCCGCGCCGCCGTCCGCAGCCGATCCTCACGTCGCGTCCTTGCTCGAGCGCTTCTCCGATCCTCTCGACCACGTCGACACTCCTGGCGCCTCCTCATCCTCTGGCGGCGCTTCCTCGTCCCTGCTCGGCCGCGTGGCGCCACCGCCACTGGCGTCCCGACTGTCGACCGGCCCCGGAGTGCCTTCGTTGGAGGAGCGCCTTTCTTCTCGTGCCGAGGACGGCGACGACGCGGACGACATGGACGTCGACGACCCCAAGGGCAAGGGCAAGCCAAAGGGCAAGCATCGCGGCGGCAAGAAGGTCCGCGAACGTTGGGCGCGCGCGAAGGAGCGCGACGGCAACCCCGACCCGCGCTACCCTGGCGGCTTTGGACCGCGCGGTCCTCCTCCTTCGGGACCGGGCGCGGCTTCTTCGGTCTGAGGGCACGAGCCCGTCTCGCATGTGGGGGGCATTGTGGTACGGATGGACTATGGACATGCTCGACGGCCACCAGTGGTAGGGCACAAAAGGCAAGTGGTCATGGCTCTAGCCACAGCTGCCAAATTTATTTCACTTGGATCCAGCCACATGTGGCTAGTGCCAGACAGGCCCACATATGGCCATCTCGAGCCATCTGAGCCAACTAGCCTGCCCAATTCCTTTTAGAGAGCCAGCCAGGCTATCCAGTTCACCCCACAGTGCAGGTTTATGATATAGCTCACTTTGAGAGATAATCATCTGAGCCAGTCAACAAGGTGAGCTGCCAGCCACAATTAGGAATTATCGTAGGTAATGGGAATAGATAATGGTGATTACAGTAATATAAGGCTCTACTATACACTAGGCTGCTCATTAGACGGCTTGTCAGGCTGTGCAAAATGATGTGCTAAGACGGCCTTCCCCGAACCTGTCGACCATGTCACGTGAAACATGGTTCGAACAGCGCGCATAAGATGTGCTTGCCGCAAAGCATAGGCTTGGATGCCTGCACGGCCTGCCGGGTCGAGATCAGCCTCGAATGCTGCACGTACTCCCCACCAAGTCTCTTGCCACTGCAGGAAGCGCAGGACACGACACATCTCCTCCTTGAGGATGTTGACCTCCTCATCCCAACGTTCGGACCGCGCCCGTGCCTTCGCCCATTCAACTCGGACAGCTGGGTGATCATGAGCTACGAATGACGCGCAAAAGAATTAAGCATACCATCGTGAACCTGGGCCTCATCGTCCTGCTGTGGGCCTCCCAAGGCTGTCCAGATCCAGGACGTCAGATTACGGCGAGAGTCTGCGGCGCGCACCGACGCGATTGCTCTGTCGTGAGCTGTCAGAGGCGGTGCGTCCGTCTTCCGCGCGCTGCCAATAACGCGACTCGCGCGAGCACCCTGGCCATTGAGCTGCTGGGTGCTCGCCCCATCAGCCTCGCGATCGTCGTCAATAGTCAGATCACCATCCTTCAGCTCCTTGAACGCAGGATACTCGCTGTAAGGCACGAGACGGAAGAGCGCTGCACGCGCAGCTCTGTACTTGTCAGCTAAGCGGGCGAGCCTCTCATCCAAGCGTGCAATGATGTTGCGTGCACGTGTTGAATCGCGCTGACCGACGATGTGCGCATTTCGCTCGTTGATGAGGAAGCGACGCGCGTGTAAACGGTCGCGTATCGCCTTCAATGCATCAATGCACTGAGCAACGCGAAGACGTACTTCGACTTCGAAGAGGCCTTCTACACAACCCTCGTCGCGTTCCTGCTGAGTGAGATCGGATGGTAGCCAGACCTTCACATGCTCGGCATCGGCGGGAGGGATGTCGGGATCGCGCAACTGCTCGCTTGCGAGGGCTTTAGCGACGGCGACCGGCATGAAGTGCTCCTGCAGCACGCGATATCTTCCAAGTCGTTTGAACCAGGCTATACGCTGCTCTTGCACCTTCCGGTCGCGGTTGAGAGCGGTTAGGGAGATGTCTCGAGCCATCGAGGCGATACGTTGCCTACGTTATATGTGAGTAGATGCCCAGACGAATTGTAGCAAGTACATACTGCAGTTCTTCCAGCTGAAGGCCAAGTACCACGAATGTTGCTTTCGCAGTAGCTCGCATAGGTGTCTTGCCCAGCCGGACGTCCTGGGCCTCATCACGCACCAGCTGAGCGCGAACGCTCTGCTCCGACGGCCCATCTACGTGCATCGTGAGTGTCGAGGTAGTAGCGGGGCGAGACGCACGTACCAGACACCTGGGGCATGAAGGGATTGGGCAGTGCATTGTTGCCCTCGTAGCCCTCGTACATCTCGCGCCATGTTTCCAGCGTCGTCTCATCAAGCGCGCACTCAATGTCGCGTAGCTCGTCCCTTCGCTGCACGCGTTGCGCCTGCGCGATCGTAAGTCGGTGGTCAAGGTTATTTCCTGTACTTCGTCAGTACAAATCGTACCTTCTCCAAACACATCACTCACGGAGCCCGACGTTCTTGCCCATATTGTGATGGGCCGACCATCCCTCGATGACCCCATCACGCACACCCTCGCCCATCTCCTTCGTTGCCGTCGCCATACTGTTCATCGCAGCCCAGATACGTTCTGGTCCCTCGCCGTCGGGCTTCCCCGCACCCCTCGCGTAACGCATGGAATTGGCGGTGCGGCATGCAATCTCGTGCACGTTTCCGTGCCACACAGGAAGCCGCACGTCAATGTCGAGAATGGGCTTGCCATCGCGCATCTGTGGCTGGATGTTGGTGGGGATCTTCGCCAGGCGAGACATAAGATTTTTCTTCCACTGGCACCCAATGTCGTACGTGAGCATGACATTGGCCACCTGCTCGCCCTTGATGGCAGACCAGAATATAAAATCCATATTTGCGTATCTGTAAGGTTCGTTAGGAAGGTACAGAAGAGGCAGTGGGCGAGACGACGGACCGTTCACCCTTTTGCAAGTCGCCCAGCCCGTTTGGCCTCAGAGTCTCATGCCGCGTACACGAACAAGCACCACAGCCGGAGACGCGGCAGCCTGTCGTCATCTTGGTATCCTTCTCCATAAGCGCGGCGAAAGAGATACAAGTGCTGATCTTTATGAAGTCAGCAACAACGAAGCGAAGGCATGGCGGTAGCGGTAAACTCACATCCTCCTCGTTGACGTAGCCGCGGAGGTGTTCCTTGAACACTTGAGGTTCGACAACACAGCCGCTGCCGCCGCCAAGGGGCGCGTCCACCCGCGCGTTCTTTCGAAACCGATTCTTGAGGCGAAAATTTGCGTCCATAGAGAGGAATAGCTTGTGAATATACCTGCCTCTAGTAAGCAACACCTCCAGTTCGCGTATGTGGCACACTTACTGGGTCTCGTCGTTACGCCACGTAGCGGGCATGTTGACGCCATCCTGTGGACATGCCCAACACCGAACAGCAGCCTCGCCAGGTAGGGTACCAGCGATACCGCGCGCATCATGGGCACGCCCCGCTCGCTTCATTCGGTGCAAAAAGGTCCATTGCCGGGACATGACGCCGAAGGCGCGATAACATTCCTGGTTGATGGTGAATTCGAATCACATCAAGACAAGTAAAGCCAACTCACAGCGGGGTTGACGAGACGCAGACCATTTCCTGAGCATTGAAGCGACGTTACAAAGTCGCGTACGTTTGTATTTGCAACGACGGTGAGGAGGGCGAAGTGGTCGAGCGTCGAGAACAAGGCGCAGGTGCTAGGCTCGAGAACGGTGGCGGGATACCATTGCTCGCGTAGGAGTTGTTGTACGTTGCTAGCGAGCAAGCCACGGGAACATGCGCAATATCGAACCTTGAGGCGGCATATATGGGTGGGGGCGATGACCGTCATGGGATACACGAAGGCGCGAGGAGCAGGGCAGGGCAGCCCGCCATGGCCGATTTGATAGACCAAGCCCAGGTCGGTCAGGGTCGTTGATTTGTCCCAATACATGCCGTTCCAGCACTGTGAACCGTCAGCGGTGTGGTCGTTGCGGCCATACAGACGACGCACCATGACGCGATGTGTGGGGGCCACGGCATGACGCTCTACACAGCAGCTTTGACACTGCAGGTAAACTCCACAGTCTTCACATTTGAAGAGACCGACACCATCTGGTGCGGAGACCTTGCACGTCGCGCATTCGGAATTGACATGATCGTAGCCCAGCGCTTCATGCCGCAGAAGCTCGTGAAGAAACTCCTGGGCATGCGGACGCCAGCACGACATGGAGTCGTCCTACTCAGGAGATGAGTATTGAGCAGATGAGGACATAGAATCTCGCGCACCGACGCATAGCGTTTACGCTTACCCGAGCGCACATCCACTAACTCCACGACTTGATCCTCGCAGCTGACCCCCTCGCCCATGAGAAAGTAAGGGATGTAGTCCTCGAATGCGTCTGTAGGTGGGTGCGCGACGGTTGGCTCCCATGTGCAGTCGTTGTCTTCATCCGGCTGAATCCGCCGGCGTTTTGTGACGGGAAGCACGATCTCGCTGTGCTGCGTAAGACGTGTGCTGCCAGAGAATATGGTCCCATGGCTGACATGCGAGTCATTCGCCGGCTTGGATTTCTTGCGCGTGTAAGACCCAGAGAAAATTTCGTCCCCGGCTTTCTTCGACCGTTTGGCGTGAGCTGCCCGAGTAGAGAAGTCCATAGTGGTTGTAATGAGTGAAGTGATAAAGGAGTGTGAAAGCTAGACCCAGAAAACACGGAGCTGGTGTGAAGCTGGTGGTGTTGGACGTTCGTGTGGAAGTTCTGTGCAGGCTTGTTGAGAGTGGCTGTGCTTCATTATGGTCTTTCCCCTTTTGTAGCAGTCATTGTTCGCTGCTCACGATGTATGAATAGACTAGGTATGGAACAAAGCATGCTGTAACTACGCGTCTGACTGAGACTTCTTCTTCGTCATATGTAATATCATAACGGTCAGGTCGCGCACCGCTTCCCCCCATCGCACGTCGAGCTCGGCTCTATTGTTACTGTCAAGGTCGTTAGCAAGGCCCTCCTTGATCCACTTCAGCAGGACGACGAGATTGAAGATGCCATTGACTCCGCAGACCTCCAAGTGCCCCAGGTCTTGACTCTCGAAGCTCTCGCAGCTCTCAAGAGTACCATCGGGCCGCGTACGTCTCCAACTAGGATTCAGCCGACAATACCACTGCCACCACGCTCGAAGGACGCGTTCCGCAAAGACGCAGTTCTTCGGACCTGGCTCGCCTCCTCCTCGAGTCCATCGTGCTTTTCCGATCCACACCTGCATCTCCTTCGGCCGAGTGCCAAGAGTTGGCAGGGGTTTCATTCGACGAGCGTTAGCGTACGCGTTGGCCTCCTCCCAAGCACCAAACGTCGCTAACAACTGTGACCAGTCGTTGCCGAACCTGCAAGCAATATACTGCCACGCTTCGAGGAACCATACAGCAGTCGGATTGTCCGTTGCACTCCCCGGCGGCTGGGGGATGGGCTCCGCAGACATGGCGACAAGCAAGGGATCGAGCGGGAAGTTCAGTACAGGGGCGGTAGAGGATGGCGTGGATATCTCGGACGTGCGGTATGGCTCCTGTTGAGAAACCGGTCGTGGCAGCGGTGTCGAAGGCGTCATTCGCGACGGTGGTGATAGCAGCGTGGCCGATAACTCGCGCGGCTGCGGCGGTGGTGAGAGTAGCTGCACCTGAGGTGGCGGCTCGCGCGGCGATGGATTGGGGACGGGCGAAGACCGTCCTGCGGCGTCAGCGCCGTCGTCGGCACTCGTTCGACCTTGGTAGACCCCGGTTGCTTCATCCACCAAATGCGTCTCCTCCCAGACGTCCATTAGGCGCATGTACTCCCGCTTCTCCGCGCCACCTCTCCATGACATCCGCATAATGGTGCGCTTATACTTCTCCTTCTCCCAGGCAAGACGCGAGTGTCCGGACGCTAGAGGAGGCGCGTTGTCTACCTCGTACGTTTGATGCGGGCGGGAAGGGTCGAAAGGAGGCGGGACGGAGGGGGCGGCGGTAGGTGACGGTGCAGGATCTTCAGGCGGCGCAGGTGAGTTAGTCGAATGAGTCGCTTTGCCCTTCTTGCGACCACGCTTGCGCGGCATGCGCTCCTCGTTCACGTCGGTATCCGTATCCATATCACCAAGTATGTCATGGCTGAAGTCCTCCTCCTCGTCGCTGTCTTCGCCATCCGATATCTCGTCCTTCGAGAAGCGCGTACGACCAACAGGTCCGGCAACGTCGTCCACATCCACAGGCGACATACTCGCACCGTCTCCGTCGCCCGTACGTAGTGCTACGGCAGCGCGCTCTGCAGGAGCTGAGCTAAAGGTGAGTACGCTAGTAACAGATGAATACACGTAGTACTCACACCAGACTGTCTCAAGGTAGTCGGCATAGAATCCAAGGACCTCCTTCTCGAAGCGCTTCTTGTCCCAGTGCGAGAACGGTAAGTTCTGCGAGTTTTTCCCCATAACAAAGCTGATGGACACTTAGTCGTGCTCTTCAAGATATGACGGGGTACTTACTGCCGCGTAATTGGCTCCCCGTTGGCCACGGGTGACCGACCGCCGACAAGGACCACAATGTTAGCGTCAAGATGGGCGACCACGCCACGCAGGAAGGGCTCAACGAAGTTCTGGAGGTTGTCCCACGCGCTGGTAATGGTAGTGAGCAGTAGTTAATCGAGCAACATGAGACGTACACGCTTATAGACTGTGCATCGCGCTTCGGGGGCGCCTTCAAGGCCCTCTCCCACTCCTCCTTCTCGGCCTGTGCAGCTTTTTGCGCGCGCTCTGCATAACCCGCCCTCTCGGCGGCTGGTAGCGCGTTGAACGTAGGCCGAATGTATGCCATCACCCAGTTGATGTTCTTCTTGGTGATGGCCTTGCCGAGAAACTGCACGGAACCCCCTCCGAGAGCTTTCGCGGTCTCGAAAGCGTTGGTGGCGTCAACAATGAGCTGAGGATTCTCGACGACGTACTGCTGAATGGCCTGCAGCGCTTTCTTCGTGCCCTTTGGGTTCAATCCCACGAGATTCATCATGTGCCTGTCGTAGGGATTCTGCGCGCTCGCCCGATAGTGGTGCCGGTATCCGGGCGTCTTCTTCGCGCGGTAATGAAGCCAACGTTGAATTGCCTGTACATCATGAGCAAGAGAACTTGAGTTAGCGAGACACGTACGGCATTGCGTTCTGTCAGAATATCCGAACGCTCCTTCTCCTCGTCTTCGCTCAAGATTGGCCAGACCGGCGGGTTCTTGGGGTCGTAGTCCGGCAGAGGCATCGAAGGCTCCTCCCAGTCCGGCATTGTCCATGGTATCTGGGCATGGTACTCGAAGCAGGCCTCCCGGGTGACGTTCTGAACCTGGTCCCAAGCGCCCTTGGCGAGCGCGTCCGCATACCGGGCGAGGTAAGAGCGCAAGATCGTCTCGCGTACGCCGTCCGCCCAATTCTTCTTGTTCAGGCGAGCTTTCTTGTCCTTTGCAGGCCGCTTACGCTTTCGTTCGCGGGCACCGGGAGGTGGGGGCCCTGGCGCTGGTGACGGCGAGGTGGTGGGTTGTTCCGGAGACTGAGCTGAAGGCGGAGGGAGCGGGAACGCTGGAGGCGAAAATGGCGGCGCGGGCGACGGTGCGAGCGGCGATGCGGGTAACGTCGCTCCCATAGGTGGCAATGCTAAGGCGGCGGTATCCGGCAGCAAAGGAAAGAGATTGGGAGGAGGATGTGATGGCGGAGGGGCGGCAGTAGGGTAGGCATGGCCGGTGAGCGGCGAGGATGCTTCCGGAGAGACTCGCGCCATGGTCGAGGTCGGTGAGGGCAGCAAGAGACGACGGACCAGGACGACATGGAGACGGGATTTGTCCTCAGGACTTAGGGGCTGTCGGATTGTGCGGAGGCGCAACGTGATGGTTTGGCCCAGGATCTCAAGTTGAGATTGCTGCCGCTGCACGTGAGATGATGTTGAACTTCGCATCCGGTAAAGGTGTGCGTTATGCGACTCTAGTTTGAGCAGCAGCAAGCTGGGCAGCCATCAACATTATGAAGAGCGCGCGAAAATGAATGAGTATCGAAAGACGCACCCGTCGATTCAAGGGGCATAACGTTTGCATTGCGCAAGGCCGTCGCAGCACGGCACTTGAACCTGCAGCTCATGAAGTCTGTACAGTAATTCTCAGTGCATACCTGAGCGCAGGAACGTACTTGAGCTATAGGCTTGCCCTGACATCAAGACTTCAGGCAGCCCCGACTCAGATGTCTGAAAAAAAGACGGTATTAGTTGGTGTGACATACACAGGAAGTCGAACTCGGCGACCTGAGGAAGTGCGTACCCGACCTGAGGACGTGCGTACCAGTGACTGCTACGTGAGAGCCAACACTGATAGTCCCAACTCATGATGCAGTTGGCATGATGGCCATCAGATGTGTTTGAAGTCCTGCGCGCAGACCGGAGGTTATGGATGAGTCGAAGACATCTGCAGGCGACTTCTTCGGCCTCGGACTCAACAGCATGCACGCACCATATCACAGCGATGCGTGTGAGCTGCGCCTTATGTTGTTGTGCATTTTGGTACAGCTCTGAACGCTTTCGATCTATCAGAGCAAACGAGGGAGAAAGACCGGGATGCCGAAGTAGATGGAAGGTGAGAACTGATATGTGGCAAGCAGCTAGCGAGCACGCACCCCTTCAAAACCAGTGATCGCGCGAAGCGATCTGAACATTCTTGTACTCTTCTCAACACCATGTACACATAAAGCGACATGACTGAAAGAGAGTAGCCCTCAGCAGACGGTGGCCGAGGAGATGTGATTCGAAGACGGGGATCCTAAGAACTGATCTTCACACGCACGTAGTATCAGTACGTCCGCCCTAGTATACAGGCTGCACCATTTCAGGTGCGTGCTACAAAAAAAAGGAGTTATGGCACAAAGGAAAAACACCTAGTGCAGTATAAGAGTCAAACAGCTCACCAGTTGAGGTTGCCGGATTAAGTTCGTGAACACGCGCTCGACAAGTTGAACTACGTCGTGCGAAGTGGTCCATCGACTTTGCTGTTGGAACAACGCATTGGATGAGTGGCTGAACATAGGAACACACTTTACACGAAGCGATATCGCAGTATCACAACCTAACAGGGACTGTACGGCTTGCCCGAATGATCTCTCGAAACCCTTCACTGTCCTTGTTCGCTACACTGTATCTTGCTTGTAGCACTTAAGTATCATTGAGAAATTGAGAAGGACACCAATCTACGGTTGATTCAAATGCCAAGAAATATGTATAGTCCAATCTACATAGGTATACTAATCGTCCTCCTCATCCTCGAGAGGCGTCAAATCCGAGAGGTCAGTATCGTATACCGCTTCTGTGCCCACCGCCAGCTTACGCAATTCGTCGAGCGTAGAGTAGAGGGCCAGTCCATCGCAGTAGCGCGTCTTCGCCTCGGCAGCTTGAGCTGCACGCTGAGAAGGGCTGAGGGCGGCGATGTAGTCCTCCTTCTTGCGGAAGCCCTGGTCCACCCAGCGGATGAGCCCGCCCGCGGTATACTGGGTGATGGAAAAGCGCTTCTCGTGCCGACCGATGGCCACATTCGAATGTGTGAGCACGCTGGATGGTATGATGATGGTGGAGCCGGGGGGGAACTGAATGACTAGGCGAAGGTCCCAAAGGATGAGGTGGCCGCCGCGCCGGTAGTCGAACCGGCCTAGGGCAGTGATAGGACACCAGCCCCATGGCACGTTGGAAAAGTCGCGGTGAGGGAGGGTGATCGTGCGAGGGCCGTGATTGATGGTGATGGCCGCCCATGCAGAGTGGCGGAAGTTCCGTTTTAAGTGGGGATGACGAGCGCGTAGGCGGCGGCCGTATTTGCGGTAGAACCGCATGAGACGGGGACCCCAGCAGCTGGCAACACCGTGGACAAAGCCAGAGACGCGCATCATGGCGGGGTGCGTGAGGAGTCCATTGATGAGGGCGGCGTTGGCAGGCCTTTCGGCAATGTTCATCGGCGTGCGCTGACCGCCACCGAAGGAGTGACCGTGGGCAGTGGCGGGGAAGGGACCTCGGCGATGGCGTCGTTGATTGGCGGCAAGGGTGAGTCGGGAGGAGGTGGCGTCGATCGTATCGGCCAGATCTTGCATGGCCCCTGGCCAGTCAGGCGCCTTATCAGGAGAACCAGCGAGAACAGCGAATACACGCTCTTGCTGATCCACAATAGGTACAGTCTTGCTACACAAGGGGTTAGATATGCGAGGCTTGTATATGCGCAGTAACACGCACCGACCGTCCCATTCATACAGCTCGAACTTGAATAACGAATCGGGGCCGACCATGTCTTGAAGACGGTATACGCGGTGATGCTTCTTGCCCTTCGTCGTGTCTCGCATGGCGGTGTAGCCCGTCCGGGTAACGCGAAGCTTCTGCATGGCGATTTGGCGAACGATAGGCTCCGCGGCCGCGATATGCTTGCGCCGCGTTCCTAAGCGGACTTCAGAATCCGCCTCATTTGCATCCGCGTCTTCGCGGGCGCGCTTCCTGTTGCGCTGACGCAAGGCCTTGGCGCGTTTGTGACCGTGGCGCGTACGATTGGCATGTGCGGGTGGAAGTGGGGGTGTCGGCATCGCAGGCGCGACCTCCTCAGCCTCCGTAAGCCAGGCGGGGTCGTCGTCGGGCTCGACTATGTTGTAGTCGTTGTCCTCGTCTGACAGCTCATCCCGCTCCTCCTCGACGCTGAGCCGAACAAGTGCGGCAAGGTCAAATTGAGGGTCCGCCACTGCGATGGTGCTGCCATCCCACGCGCTGAAGGACATGCCAGAGCGGGTAACGCGCCGCATCGCCTGTGCAAAGCGATCAGTTTTCGAGCGCGGAAGCAGAATAAAAATGGATGATTTTCAAAAGAGCCATCCTCGCCGTCGCGCGTCAGCCTCCGGTTTCCCAGGCCTGAGAATCGCGTGCCGCATCAACGCGACGGGTGAGGAGGCAGAGAAGGTGAAAGGTGAGAAAAAATGCAATCGTACCGTGCGCGTGAGGGCTTGAGTCAAGACGCGTTCTCGTCAACGCGTCGCACGTGAAGTCAACATAACATCCCGAAAAGTCACATGTAGGTCACATGATAGATGTTCGAAATCGCCGCCCAAGCAGTTTGAAATTGCAAGCGCGGCGCTAAGGTACATAAGTAGTGTCGGTACCTTCCAATCATAGGCCACTACCATGCCCAGCCACGCTTTCATCTCCCAGGATGAGCAGGGAAAGAAGGTCCACTGGTTGTATTCCAGCCCACCACCCAGACAGCGTGCCCGGCGCTCTCCCGGGGAGAGAGAGCAGCTTCTAGTAAGCAAACGCGGCTCAATTACTTATTAGAAATTTGACCTTACATGTTCAGAAGCGACTATTTCCTATGCCGCAGATGACGCCCAAGGATGATTTTCGGTACTGTGAAGACCCAAAGGAAAGGGCGCGCCTTCGAGCGCTCGAGCAACTCGCCTTCGAGTTGAAAGCGTTTGTTTATCTTGCGTGCGACCCTCGGGAGGTCAGATCCGATGGCGACGGGTACGATCCGGTCATCGACTACGAATTTCTCCGAAGTGGGTGGCCACTATGTAGATACCGGTGTTTCACTTGACCATAAATCCAGATCGACTGAGCTGCCATTGGGCACACGACCTCTCGTACGATAGCGACGAGGAGGCAGAAGCATGGCGCCGGGAGGTCCCGTTCGACTTTGCGGTGCAAGACGCGCTGCACGCCGAGATTGCTCGAAGTGATGTGCACATGCAGGAATTCATTGCGCGTGGAGGGGATCCCAAGGTGAAGCCTTACGCAGGTTGGGTGGATATAGATTAGTACTGTTCTTAGCCAATTTGATCACTCAAGGGGCATGTTATCGCAATCACATTTCATTGGTAGAGAGGGCCTGGGGGTAATGGGTCGCGGAGGATACACATAGTTGAAGCTAAGGGCATAGGATACGTCCCTCGTGGACTCGCGGATCGACTCGCGCAGTGACGTGGGGATGATGTACTTTAGAGAGGAGACGTGTAAGCTTGGGATGAGGGCCGCGGCGTGAGCCGTCAAGGACGCTGAGCGCGAAGGTGAGGGGCTGGACATAGCGTGAGTTACGACCGTGAACGAAAAAAAGGAGGACGCACCGTTCTCCTACGCTGCCCGCCGCCGAGGTCGTCCCCGCGCGTAACGACTAAGCGCCTCCGCATGGCCGATGCGCGCCCCCGCGTGAGAGGGGCATTGCGAAGTGCGTTTGAGCGAAGTATCTACGAGGGCAACTCGCGGCACCTAGCCAAAAGTCAGCGTCATGAAGTGCGAGTACAACAAGCCAGCGCACCGAAGACTGGTGTAGACCGTAGAAGCTCCCCTCATGACAACGACGTAGATTGGAGGGAGATGCAGAGATAGGAAGGGATCGCACTCAGAGCACCTTATGCTGTAGGGCTGGTTTAAACCAACCCCGACAAGTATCGTAAGTGTGGTTTAAACCATAGCGACAACTTGTCGGGGCCGGCAAAACCCGACCGGACGGCCCTCTAGGGCAGCCGGAGGAGCCGGAGACATCCCTTGTAGGGCTCCGGCAGGGGCCGAGGGTGACGCGTGGGCGCCCCGGGCCTGTTTGGGCCGCGTGCGCGCCTGATGCGCCCTCTGGCACATCACGCGGCGTGATGGGGAGACGCGTCGGGGCGCGCCGCGTGCACACCGTCGCCCTCGTGCTCTGTTTTGCGTGCAAAAAGCGCAAAAAAGTCATATTTTATGTAATGTGAATACACACACATATGTAGGGTATGGTGGGGAGACTGCATGCATCCAGAAAATGTATATAAAACATATGTAGCGCGCGTTCCGCGTGCACATCATAGCGAGCGTGCGCACGTCGTACGGGGCGAGACGTATGGGGTGAGATTAGGGGGGGGGGAGATGGCGACGGAGGGCGGTGCGCGTCGCGTCGGGGCCGTCCTATATGGCCTCCGATGTCGAAGGGGGCGGCCCGTGTGCCTCCGGTCGAGAGTGGGGCTGCGAAGTCCCAGTGCGGTGAGACCTCTAGCAGCTCCGCTCTTGACGTGGAGGACGAGGACGGGGGTCGATGGTGGGGGCAGAGGGTGACGGGCGGAGGCCGCGCCACACGCTGACCACACCGCTGCGCCAAGCACACCGATCGCTGTCGATTCACGCTCCACGCCGCGCGGTTGGACAGCACGCGCATAGCGCGATGAAGGCAGCACACTGCCAGAAGGCAGTGAGCCGCTCGCATCGACCGCCGGTCCCGCGCGCGGCGCCTCCGCGCGAGGGCGCGCGTCCCTATTGGGTGCCGTCCACGTCGTGCCGCGCCCCCGCTCACCGTCCCCGCACTCTCTGAGCCTATACCTCGCCGGGCGCGGGTGGTAACGGCGAGAGAGGTGGGTAGGGAGGTAAGGACGTGCCGGAGCGTGTGGCGAGGCGAGGGTGGGGCGTGGGGCAGGTCGAGGGGGCGGGAGCGCCGTATGAGGGGGTGGGTGTCCGGGGCTAGTCCGTGGGGCGGTTTTACGTGCCCGGAGGCGACATGCGCCTTAGGCAAAGGCGCCGCTTGCAAACGCAAGCGGCGCGTAAATTTTTCGTTAGCACTGCAGCCGTGTGCTGTGGTTTTGCGACGTACCTGAGGGGCTCCGTAAAGCCCCGCCCTTCCCTCTGCGTTCGTATTTGCGCGCGGCGGCGTTTTCTTCAGCGACGACGGACGGCGGCGGTGGTGGATGATGGCAGAGGAGGTCGTGAGGACGCGATCGCGGGACGCACGGCAACACGGACCGAATTGCCGGACCTCGCCGCCGACGCGCGCCTCGACGACGGCTCCATTTCGGAGCCTTGTCCGAGCGGTTTTGAGACCCGAAGCGTTTAAAGTACATCTCATAGTCTTGATTCCAAAAAAGAACCGTGTAATTCCGTCAATATTTGACCTAATAATGAGCAGAACTTCTGCATGAGAAGCCTACACATTTGACTGCTTTCTTAGGCTATGAGCAGGGCATTCTGGGCCACCATTTGAAGCTCCTGTTACAGTCAAAGCTGAAGCATCTTCATAAATAGCTACTGAGTAATATACATGTACTTAGAGGGCCTCAATCAGCTCAAACAAATTGGATTTGGGTGATCAGTAGCTTGAAAGACTGAGCATTAGCCAATGGAATGCCATAGAGGCATGTTCCTGGAGCAAGGTAGTTACAGTGATTTCATGTGTATATATTTCATGCAAAATCACGACAATCTACAAGTTTTGAGGGCGATCGAAGGCGGCGATGAGCCGTAATCGCGTTACGACCCGCCGCGAACACGCTGGAAATGAGCGCGTTCGTGACGTGACGTAACGCGTCAACTTGCCTCTCGCCGCCATCCGCAACGCGCCCCCCGCTCAATAGCGGGTCGACGGGCGAATATTCTTGTCGATAGGGGCGCGGGGGACTCTGGGGAGTCCCCCAAGGTGCGCGTACTTGTTTTTATAACCTGGAAATGCGCTGATCATGTTCATAGACATGGCTGCAGTGCGCCACGCGCGCCGCAGCCATTTCCGCGCCGCCGCGTTGACCTCGGACGGCGCGAACATCGCCAGCTACCACCCCACCCCAAAGGGTGTCCACGGCGTGCCGGGCCGCACTCGCCATCGCCCTTATTCACCCACCCCCACGCACACAGGCCGGGACGCGCGCCGCTTCCCGAGCCTCCCCTTCGCCTATCCTCGCGTGTGCGCCTCAGGCGTAGGCATGCGCCGGTGCGCTTTATGCGCTGGCGGCGTCGGCACGCGCGGGAAGGGCGAGGGGGCGCTGTGATCGCCCGCTAGGCGGCAACCCACGCCACCAGCGGCGATCATCATAGCGCGCTGTGACACGCTCTCAGCGCTGCACAGATGCGCTGGATAGCGCCCCCACACCCACCTCCGGTACCCATTGCCACGCGCGCGCCGTCTACGCCCCCACGTACCCGCCAACGCGGCCCGCGCCGACACAACGCCCCCCCCCCCCCGCGCCACCTAATCCAAACGCAACGAGCCCTTTCCTGGGCTTGTCTGCTACACTCCCCCACCTCCCCCCATCATCCTACAGGCACGCTACGCCCGTGCCTTCACGAGCACGCTGCCTGTGCCCCGATCGAGCGCCAGCGAAAAATTTCGCAGCGCTTTTATGCACTTTTTCATCTGTTCTCTGTATATTCTGACTATGTATATATCTGTGGTGTGTATGTAGATCATATGTACCATATTTTACATCTGCTGCATGACCAGAGGCAACAGTGGCAGCGGCGGCAGCAGCGCGCCCGCGCCCGCGCTGGCGATCGACCGCCCTTCCAAAACGGGAAGGGCTATTGTTCGCGCCACAGCGAGCGGGCACGCGACGCAAGCCGCCCGCCGTGTCCTGCCTAATTCGTACACGCACGCGACCCAAACGGGTCCGGGGCTGCCACGCATCACCCCCGATCCCCCGCCGGAGCCCTATAAGGGAGGTCCCCGGCTTCCGGCTGCTGTACGGTCGGGGTTTGCCGAGCCCCGACAGATTGTCGCTATGGTTTAAACCACAGTTACGATACTTGTCGGGGTTGGTTTAAACCGCTCTTACAGCATCAGCTGCTCAGAGAAGGATGGCCATGCAGCGCCGGGCTACGCAAACGCGAGCGCCATGTAGCCCCAAGCCAAGGCCCCGCGAAAGGGAGTGCGACGACGCCTCTAGCCATCATGAACGATCTGTGCATGTATCAGCAGGGAGAGAAAGAATGGATATATGACACGCACCGGACCACGCAGCGCGCATTTCGAGCACCCACGAGCACCAGCAAACGGGCAATTGCCCTTATCCAAGCTTGAGTCTTGATAGGAGGTCGAAGCGCAAAGGCGGCGTGATTGTATTTGCGGAAAAGGCCAGCGTACGGAGGTGCGAAGGGTGCGCCTGGCGTGGGGGCGTATGTAGAGGTGGGAAGGAACGCCTAGCGCAAGGCGTGGAACCGGACAGTCGACCCGATCACCGGAAGCCCAATGGAGGATGCAGCGCATGAGCCGCTCACAAGCCACAAACGCTCGCAGCCCGCAAACCAGCAGGCAAGGGCGCAGGTGGCGAACCGACGAACCAGAACGCAGCCATAAGCCTGCAAACCAGCCACAAGCTGGCCCAAAAGAGTAATGACGAGGCTCACTGGTAACAGCCACCTGTGGCTGCAATCGGGTGAAATAAATATGTATTCTGTGGCTACGGCCATGTACATTAGGCTCATATATACTACTACGGCTCCGACGGCCTACGGGCCGTACTTACTTATTGTATTCTTGTGACACGCGCACGTGAGCGTGACTCTTGGTTAAGCGGCGGTAGATCTGCCGTAATATCATCTTGCTTTTACCCATCGTCTCGTCTGCTTCGTGCCTCGTGTCTCGTCTCGTCGCCCTCCGCGGTACGTCCCGTACCAGCGGCGGGCTCCTATCACTGACAGCCCGCGGCGGATGCTTCACATCCAGCACGCGGGCTCATATCACTGACAGCCCTTGGCGGATGCTCAGCCATCCAGCTCTAGGGCTCACTTAGGTACGCGCGCCGTCTACGGCTACCGCGAGTGCCTTCAGCGGCACCTGCGCCTTCAGCGGCGTTCAGCGCCTCCGCGGCGTATCCCGCCCTCACGACGTCCTGTGCCTCTGCGGCGTCACGATCGTTTGGGCGCTCGGCCCCTGGGAGCTCACGCCCCCAGGACCTCGCCTTCAGCGGCGATCCCCTATGCTCTCCCCGCTCTCTCCCTTTCACCTCATTCACATTCCTTACGCGCTCAGGCAGCGCTCTATTCCTATTCTACTCCTTCCACGTCGCCTCCCGTACTACCCCCTCGGCGACGCCTACAGTCCTACCCATCTCGCCGGAGCTCTCTCCGAACGCTCGATGTACGACCGCATCACAAGTCTTCTGTGTAGATCTTCAACAATCGTCTACTCATGCGGACTGTAGGGCACCGGTGACCTATGGTACTTCCCTCCCGGCGTCGGTACGCCTCCTACTGTTCTGTTAGGACCCAGTCCGAAGAGATGCGGTCCGATGACCGTCGACGGCGCGGACACGTGGGACGACGAGGGCTATACTCGGCGGGACGTGGGCGAACCAAAGACGGATGGCGAAAGGAGACGAGACAAGAGAGACGAGAGACGAGACGAGACAGAAAGAAACAGACAGAGCAGAACAGAATCAATGGGCCATGCAACTAGAATACTAAATCTAAGGGTACAACAGAGGCTGAGCTGTACCTATATACCCTAGAGCCTCAAGGCAAACATGTGATCAGTATGAAGTGTAGGTCCAGTGGGTGAGTATGGGTCCAGTAGGTGACTATGGGTGGCTATAGGTGAGTGTGACAGAAGGGAAAGTGACGGGTCATAACAGTACCCCCCCTCTAGACACGACTCCCTGAGTCGGTGAACGGCACAGGATGTGGAAAGGACAGTGGGGGGTAGGGAAGAGCAAGAAAAAATGAAGGAAACACCCCCTGAAGCGACTTAGCCTTGTCGACTACCTCCTCGAGTCGGGCATCTGAGGCGCGCTCATCTCCTCCGACGCGAATCCATCTCCTCATTCCGAAGCATCAGCCTCCTCCTCCCATTCCATCACCTCGGGATCGACCTCGTCGTAGTCGACCTCGTATACATCTTCGTACTCCAAGGTCTCCTCGTCGGCCTCGGTAATAGGTGGGGACGGAGTTCGTGAGTAAACTCGACCCTCATCCTCTTCGTCGGTGTTCTCGTCGGTGTTCTCGTCAGTGTTCAGGGTGTTAGGCTCGGGTAGCGGCGTGTTGCGCTCGTCCTCGGAGCCATGGTGGTGATGGTCATTGTCGTTGTGACCGTCATCCACGTAGTCGTCATACCAGCGCTGATAGTCTTCCTCTCGCTGGCGCTGGTCCTCCTCCTCTTCTTGTCGACGCCGCTGATCCTCCTCCTCTTCTCGTCGACGCCACCGGTCCTCCCGCTCCCTCTCGTTCCCGCATCCAGTGATGGCCCTTGCCAGTACCCGGGCCCATGCTGGGGCACGCTCGTCATCGGGCAGATGAGCCGGTGGGAACGACACGTCGTGCAAGGCGTACGATAAGGGCTGATAATCCGCACGGGCCACGTAGAGCCCGGGCGTGGGTGCGTACCGGTCGGTGTGCGGGTTGCGATATGACGGTGGGTGCGCGGCGTGAGGAGCTTCGTACGTTGGTGATACGTGGTTGTAGTGCCCGTACCGCGTGTCGTAGCTCACGAATGCGTCAGCGGCGTCGTAGTTCTCGTGAGGAGGGGGCGGGTGATGGTCCAGTAGCGGTGTCGGCTGCGGTACGTGTACAGCCGTGCACCTCTGTATCGGCAGTGCGGGGTTGTACAGGGCGTGGTGCTCTGCCTCGCAAGCTGTAGTGAGCGCTTGATGCTCGCGCGCAGCGGCGCGTAGGTACAAGCGCGGATCGCGAGACGGGGACGGCGTCGCCGGTGGGACCTCGCGTCTGAACTCTGAGCGCGTAATGCGACGGCCGGCATTCCGTGTACGCAACTTGTGGTCCATCCGGATGCCGGCGTCGTCGTAGAGCGGCAGCGCTTGTCGGTAGCCGCCGATCGCGGCGTGCTGGCTCTCGTCGCTCGGGGGAGGTAGCACCGCAAAGCGCGTGAGGTGGGGGCCCGCTTCACGAGCAGTGTGCGGCTCCTCGGATGTGAGCACAGGCGGATGCTGCCGAAGGTGCGTGCAGCTCGGTGCTAGGAGAGCGGGGGCGCCGTCGTGCGTTGGCACTGTAAGCAGGCCGCCGCGGAGGCCATGGTGGGGATGAGCAGCGTCGCGCATTGGCGCTAGACGCGGAGGTGGTGCGGGAGGGCCGTCGTGGAGCCCGAAGGCGGCTTGAGGGACGACGCGCGTCGTCGCTGAACGCGGGGGCGGCGATGCGGGAGGACCGTACGGGTGCCCAAAATGGGGGCGATGGGCGTCGCGCGTTGACGCTAGACGTGAAGCTGGCGTGCGGGGGCTGGCGTATGGACCGTACGGCGCGTCGTTGCTCGCGTAATCGCCGTTAGCGGCGTGAAACTGGCGGAGTGCGGTGTTACGCACGATGTGTCCCCCCAGCCCGCGCAGACGCCCCGCGTCGCCTTGACTCGCAAAGCGCGGAGCCGCGCGGGCTGCCTCCCCCCGAGAGTCGTGGTCGTTCACGACACTTATCCCCCCCTCTCTCCCCCGCATTGAGGCCTCGTGGCCCGTTCGGCATGGTGTCTGGTGCCATTCTTGCGGCAGCGGCGGGATTCGGAAGCGATTAGGGGAGGGGTTCGACTGCAGGGGAGGGGCGGGAGGCGCAGCCGTCGTCTCGAGCGTGGTTGTGGGTGGAGAGAAGACGCTGATCGCCGGGGTCCGGCCCGGGTCACCATCCGCCGCGCTCTCCCTCGTCCAAGCATTGGCGCGCGGGGGCGCTGTGTCTGCTCGTAGAGGCGACCTTGACGGGCGCGCTGTCGATCGCGGGGGACGGGGAGGTGGGCGCTCGTCTCTGGATGACGCGACTCGCCACGTGGTGCCGGGTGACGCGTCTCCAGAGCGCGCGCTGGCGTCTCCGCGATGTTCGCTTAGGACGTGGATCGGAGGGGAGGGGTGCATAAGGCGCGAATGGGAAGAAGACGGCGGTGGCGGCGATGAGCGCGCGGCCGATCGCGCGGGTCGAGGAGGCGGAGCGCCGACGCTGTTCCACGCGTCGCAAAGATCAGTCGATCCCGCGTTCGTCTGTCCCCATGCCTGCACCGTTGTTCTGTCACCATGTATACCGTAGGTAGCCGATCCCGCAGATGCGTTGGTGGGCCCTGAAAATCGCTGGGAGTCCCCATAGACGTTGCTCGAGCTTTGGCGCGCAGCGATCGTGAGTGAGTCATTCCGCGGCGTTCGGGGCACGGAAGATGAGCCGAACTGAACTGAATCAGTCGGGGTTGCCGAGCGCTCGTGAGCAGGGCGGGTCCTTGAGTTGAAAACATGAGACATGCTGGCAGTCGTCCAGGTGTCGTGTTCTCGAGCGGCTGAGTAGCCGTTGCTGGAAGTCCCACTTTTCTAGACCTCGTCGTTGGAGATTTAGTATTATGTTAGGACCCAGTCCGAAGAGATGCGGTCCGATGACCGTCGACGGCGCGGACACGTGGGACGACGAGGGCTATACTCGGCGGGACGTGGGCGAACCAAAGACGGATGGCGAAAGGAGACGAGACAAGAGAGACGAGAGACGAGACGAGACAGAAAGAAACAGACAGAGCAGAACAGAATCAATGGGCCATGCAACTAGAATACTAAATCTAAGGGTACAACAGAGGCTGAGCTGTACCTATATACCCTAGAGCCTCAAGGCAAACATGTGATCAGTATGAAGTGTAGGTCCAGTGGGTGAGTATGGGTCCAGTAGGTGACTATGGGTGGCTATAGGTGAGTGTGACAGAAGGGAAAGTGACGGGTCATAACATGTTCGCGCTATCCCGTTTATCTGATAACAATCCCCTCAAGGACATCACATTCAGGCCACGTGCGTATATTGACTTTCTTCGGTACTCAGCCCCTCACACTATAACAGCGGTGACGCGCCCGCTGAGTTCCTGCTCATCTTCAAGACTGGACTTTTCGACGCCGCGAAGACCTTCCTGGTCACCGATTGTAAGTGCTTCGGGTCCTACAGGGAAGCAAGCGACTGATGGCGCGTGTCAGGGTTGGCACACATCCCCTTCTCCGTCCTTCAGAAGAATTTCGGTGTGACCGGCACGAACAAATTTGGGAATATCCCGTCGAAGCAGTTATACATCTTCCCAGGCGAAGTACGTTGACGCGCCAACCTCATATCCGGAGGATCTAAACTGACTGCGCTCCACAGGCTCCCGCTGATGACCCCGTCGCGCCGGAGAACCCTCAGGGCGAGATCCCCAACCCTTTTGTGTACGCGTGGTCGCAAGACCCTATAGACCATTTCGACGGCGGCAGCGTCCGGATAGTCGACTCATCCACCTTCAAGGCTTCGATTAACTTCGCCGCTGCCGAGGTGACCCTCGAACCCGGCGCGATGCGGTACGCTGAGCTTGATCAACGTTATGGTATATATGATTGACAAAAAATAGGGAGCTTCACTGGCACACGACCGCGGATGAGTGGAGCTTCTTCCTGTGAGTATATCGACTGTCCTGTAGATGATAGCTGTTGACGGTTTTTGCGACTAATAGCGAGGGTGACTGCCGTTTCTCTGTCTTCACGGAGACCGCGGCGCGCACGTACGACATGTCGCCCGGTGATGTCGGCTACGTACCTATCAGCGCCGGCCACTACGTTGAAAACATCGGCAACACGACGGCGCGTTTCCTCGAGATCACTGACTCAGGTGCGTCCGCTGCTGTTCTCGGTCATCTTGACGATGCTAACGTACATGCAGATCAGTTCGAGGATATCAGCTTGACGCAGTGGCTGGCCCTCACGCCGCCCGAAATCGTCAAAGCGCACTTCGGTGTTGATGACGAGACTGTCGGCTCACTTTCCAAGACCAAGAACAGGGTTGTCCCGGGTAACAAGTAATGCATCTATCAGATACCTACTGCCACGCTATTTATTTAGGCAGATGTACTTTTGTACATGTATGAATTATAGATGAATCTTATTGGGAGCTGATCGAGCAATTGCCGCTGGCGTACAGGGCTGCTTTGCCAGAATTTGGCTCTGCTTCGCACGATTGAATTGTCGGTGGTCTACATTTGACGTTCTACGCCTTCAGGTTAGGCGCCTAGCGTCGACTTCGGGGTCCAGTACATCCCAAACACATCCGTCCTCTACCCTTCTCCAAGCAGCAACCCCGCCTCAGGTATCTTCAAGGTTGTCCAACTGCGGCCCAATAGTGACCGAGAGCATCGTCCTCGAGCGCGGTTCTTCTCCCGCGAGCGGCCTTCGCCGTCTACAAGCACGATGTCCCCGTTCGACTTCTCGGACGCCAGTCGCCGAATGCCTTCGTCCATCTCATCGCGCGGAGTGGAAGAGTAAGTAAGGCGAAAGAAGGCGTGACCGCGTACTGTAGGCGCCGACGAGCGCGACGCGTCCTGCCATGGCTTGGTGTACGTCCCTGGCGCGAGCAACACGCGGGCATCAAGCAGCTTGCGCCAGAATGCTGCTGCCCACACCTCCTCGCCCGGGATGCCTGCACAGTCGGCCTTGCTCAGCTCTTCCCACGCGGGGTGCATCTGCAGATCGAGGTCGAGCCAGAGAAACATGCCCGAGGTCGGCGGCACGAAGCGGAACAGAGAAACTGTGCGCTGTGCATCCTTCTGGTATGTGAGGACCCCAACAGCAGTCACGTCATCCCAGTCAACGTCGAAGTGCGCAGCGAGACTATCGCACTGAACGACAGCGTCAGTGAAGCGTCCGCAAGTGCTGCAAAAGGCGGTACGAACCATCCAGTTTCGGCGCACGGTATACGTCTCGCTGATACCCTCGAGCCAGCGGATGTATCCGTCTTGCCCCCAGGTGTGTATGAGCTCACTAAAGATGGTCTGGCTCCAGCCAGATGCTGCCTGAGTCAAGACCTCCGTCGCGCGCGCGAGGCGCTCGTGGAAGAGCGGGTTCGACACGATGAACCCCAGGCGAAAGCCCGGCGCAAGGGTCTTGCTGACCGTCTCCAGCCGCGTCCGTCGCGGTCGAGAGGCAGAAAAGTGGGCACGAGCCGAGCGAGGCAAGCTTCTGGCTCAGTCCCGGAGGGTGCGAGCTCGCGAGAGCCGTCAGGCTCGTAGGTGGGCAGCTGCAGGAAGTAGTACAGGTCGTCCTCAACTATTACGACGTCGTGCTTCACGCAGATGTCGTAAATTTGCTGCTTGCGGTCCGCAGAGAGCGTCGAGCCGGTCTGCAACTCGTATGCAATGATAAGCAGTGCGCAGGCTGACAAAACCGACACCTACCGGGTTATGGCCGACAGGTACGCAGTAGAGCACCTTTGGCTTGCGCTCGCCTGGTCGCTCTGTTTCCCAGAATTCTAGCGTCCGAGCCAGCGCATCCGGGCGAAGCCCGTACATGTCGATATCGACGGGTACTGCATTGACACCCATCGGCACCCACATCGCCTGTGCAGAGGGGAATGTGTGAGTCTCGACCAGAAGATTATCACCTTCTTTCAAGAGCATTCCGGCGATTTTTGCCCATCCGTCCGTGCTTCCGCCGTCCATAAGCAGTTGCCAGTCAGAGTACCCCGGTGCGTAGACGCGCTCAATAAACGTGGACATCCAGTCCATGACCGGTTTTATTTCATTGAAGGGCCCTGGGGAAGGTCAGACAATTCGGAGGGTCGTATGAGGCCGGTAAACTCGCCATACTGCAGCGTTGTGCTAAGGTTCGTGCTGTAACTGGACGGCTTCTTCTCCACGCAGACGTCTACCTTGGCGATTTCGGTCGGGTTGGTTGCCATACGAGTGGAAGGCTCATACGCTGAGACATGCAGCGAGTCGAAGGGGAACAGACTCGGATGTGGGAGGCCTGAGCTTGCCATTAGCATGGACGGTGCAATATTTCCACTAAATGTTCACCTCCTGCAAGACTAATCATGCCATCCATGTGGAGAATCTGCAGTATATCCTTAAGCGGGCTCGGAACGCGACGGCGGGATAGTGGTTAATATGGTTGTCCAAATGCGCGAATTTGGCGCGCAGCGCCTCCTCAACTGTCAGCACAGCATCTTCCGGCGCTGCTATCACAGGAGCATCTGCTGGTGCAGGAGCAGGCGCGGCGGCGTGCGAGGTGAGATCGGCGGTCGGTGCCATCTACTTACCACAGGACCTGAGGGCAAGGATCTGATCAGGGCGTTCAGAGTAGGTGTTTAGCCTTAGGTGGAAGCCGCTTTATACGCACTGCATAGTGTGGCTGATAAAGATGCTGGAGCACCCGAAGCCTGTCCGAAGTGGTCCGCTACCCACGGAGGTCGGAAGCATGCACTGTATTCTGATACTCAGCAGGTGGAAAGAGATGGCCGTCTTTGAACTAGGTGCAAGTGAATTCAGCACGAGCGGCAAGTTGTATCTGATCTACGGGGTGAGATGGATCAGTGGAGCAAGGTGCGAGCATCTCGGCGGATGAGTGATGCCCACCCACCAATCACTACGATACACGTCAACGTTATGTAAGAGCTCGAATCTCCATGAGCTCTGAAGCTTTGGCCTGCGGCGATCAGAACACAGTCAGTACGAGCAGGAGGCGACTGGAGGCGGCAAGAGCAGTAGCCTCGTTTTCGCAAGACCCGAAGTCGACGAAGACGGGTGACAAGATGTTTGCGGGGTGCCAGGGCGGGGTTCTTCGACAGTCGCCGGCGCAGGCTCCAAGCAGCAGCGTGGCATGGTGCTGGCGCTTTCGGCCAAACGTCTCGGACTGCACAGTTGACAATGTACCGACAGTGAGGCTCGACATGGCGAGATCTATCTGTTCAGAACTGAATCATCATGCGTGGGCAGTCTCTATCATGCGTGCTATAGTACAACAATGGGATGCTTACTTCCGCCCCTCAACCCGAGCCTCCATTTCGGGCGCTGAGCATTCTTCCCGAATGCTCAAGCCGCCGGCCTTCGTCTTGACAATTCGATTGCCGCTCTTCATCCTAACGGGGACAGCTCAAGCGCCGACTCTCGCACGGCTACCAACAGTCGAGATATCCACGCTCAGCACATCCTATACAAAGATCGCGATTAGCAAAAAGATTCATCGACCACGGTCCGACCGTACAAATCCCAGGCCAGTCAGCAGCCACAACCCGACTACTCACCTTCCCAGCCTTGATCTCCTCCGGCGACGGCATCAGCTCCAGCCGCAACAACTCCGAGCAGTGCGAGACGACCGGGTCCGTCTTCATGCTCGCCACCGCGACGATCTTGCCGCTCTGCACGTAGAAGGCGACGAACTGGAGCATGCGTCAGTACCTCCTCGTCGACAACGGGAGTTACAGGGTGATGCCCAACTGACCTTAGACGACGGATCACCCTGCAAAATAACCTCGTCAAACTTCGCCCCCAAGCCACAATACCTGACGCCCTCTGGGTACATCTCAGCTTGAATCCAACACAATGACCACGAGGAAAACACGCACGCCCACTCCAAAACACCGGCACTTTCAAGAACGGCTGCGGGCTGCCCGCGATCGTCTTCCCTACCGCACGCCCATGGTTCCCCGCAACCTGTTGCAAGGTGTTAGTCGTTGTTTGATGGCAAGTTGATCGTCAGTCGCTACGCCGAAAATCCAGTCCAGTCCAATGACCACTCACATTCCAGTGCTCGATCCTCCGATACTCCCCCTTATACGGATACATAGCGATATCGCCGACCGCATACACATCTTGCAGACCCGGTACGCGCAGGTATTCGTCAACTTTCACGCTTCCGTCTTTCTCCAGCTCAACGCTGCTCTGCTCCTGTTGCAAAAGGCTCTGTTTGAGTATTTGCGTCACCGGCGCTACGCCGACGGCCATGAGTACAAAGTCCGCCGGGACGCGCTCGCCGCCCTTGAGGATGACCGCGGTGGCCTTGCCGTCGGAGCCCTCGATCTTCTCGATCGAAGCTTGCATGTGGAACTTCGCGCCCTGACCTTCGTAGTACTGCAGATGACAAGCCGTGATTAGCAATAGGCTAGGGAGAAGCAGTCAAAGCGACGCAGTCCAAGACGAGGCAAGGCCGTGAAGGGACGTCGACGAGACGAGAACTTTCCACTCACCTTCTTCAATCCTGCGCCCACTTCCTTCCCCAGATTCGCCTCGAAAGGGAACTCGTCCATACTGATCACGTCGATGGACGCGAGCTTCCGTTTCGCGACCGCGCCGACGATCTCCATCCCGATGAAAGAGCTGCCAATGACGACGAAGTTCTTGCCCTCTTGGGCGGCTGGACGGGATGTCAGAAAGAGTATATAGAAGAGGAGCAAAAAAGAGGATTGCAGAAAAGATTGTTGTGCGCAATACTCAGGCAAGAGCTGCAGCCCAAAGCTGCACAACCCGAACCGCACAACCACGACATAAACTCACCTTTATCGATCTTTTTCGCATCTTCCACACCTCTAAACGTGTACACGTTCTCCAAGTCCGCGCCCTCGATCGGCAGCGACTTGGGCTGACCGCCCGTCGCTAGGATGAGCTTGTCGTACTCGACTGTCTCGCCGTTCTCGAGGGTGATGGTCTTGAAGGGGAAGTTGATGGAGGTGGCGGTCTGTGGGCCGTGAATTAGCGAGAGAAAGGTAAGTAGCACTTGTGTGTGGCTTGTTAATCGATGCGACTTGAACGGCACACGTGGCGGCGGCGCGCATACAAAATGGATGTGTACAGGCCAAGCGAGTGCACTTACGGTGCTGATACGGAAATTCGCGTTGTAGCGAAGCTTGAGGTCCGACGCATTGCGCCACTCCAGCTTGGACGCATCGGTGATGAGAGCTTTGCTCAACTTTGTCCTGCATGGAGGTAAGCATGGTTGTAACATCGCGGGTGGCGCACTATGTGATGCTGCCAAGCGAGCGAACTTACCGGTCGATAGGCATGTGCGGTTCTTTGGATAGTACCGTGATGGGATGCGGGTAGCCGTGCTGTCGAAGTACTCAGTAGCCAGCAAGAGGGAAAGACAGCCGAAGGCTCACCTCTCGCAAACTCTCGATGGCGTGATACGTGGCGCTGCCACCTCCGATGATAACAACGCCCTTCCCTGAACCTTCGGTGCCGGAGCTGAGGAGCTTGGGGGCACGCTCCTTCTCGTCCTTGGTGGTCTTGCTTGGGTCGGCAGTGACGTAGATCTTGCCGTCCTTTGCCTCTGCCCTGAATGAATGAATCGCAGTCGGCGCGGGCGCGTCCTCTGCATCCCAGTCAAGACGGTGAAGGGTATGATGGAGATAAACACATACCGATGTCGCCAGTGCATACATTGAAGCAGGCTATCAAGAAGTGAGTTTCGGGGTTTGAAGAGTTGAGTAGGCTGACCTCCATGCCATGGGCTGACATGTGAGTTAAAACGTGCATATATGCGCATATAAGACGTTGGGACGTACCAGACGACCCGACCATTGGATGTCAGAACGCCCTTCGCGAGCGGAGCACCATAGTGCGTGCAGAACACGCTTGTCGCATGCACCTTGTCGCCGAGGCGTGTGACGAGCACCTTGCCGCTCTCGAACTCGACCTCCTTCCTGCAAGCCAGTATCGATGAGCGTCCAACCTCATGCGACGAGGGCTGTCACGCACATCTGGCCGTCCTTCAGGTCGGCATCGTTCAGCACTGCGATTGTCTTGGTCGTCGCCATTGTTCTAACTGAGTGGAGAGGTCTGAGGGCGACACTTCAGGGTACCCCCTAGCCTAGGCTCTTAGCTTGCTTAGATCTCACAGATATTGAGGCTAAGAGCCTGCCAGCTCCTGGCTCCAAATCGCTATTTTTTCAAACCTTCCGGCTGGCCGTCAGATTGATACTATAGACTCCTAGAGGTGTTATAAGCCTATCTGCATCATCACACGAGGCAGGGGGAGGGTCGGCAAAAAATAGCGAGCTCGCTAAATAGTGAGCTGCCAAATAAGGAGCCGGTCAGATCATAGGTTTCCAGCGGGGCTTCTGGGCAGGGGCTTGGGTCTGATAGGTACCTAGGGTGTGATATATGGCTTATAGGAAGGGTCAGGTGCACACTGGAATAGGCAGGGGGCCCGGTACGGGACCTGGCTCACGCCTCTTCTAGATGCTTTCCTGTCCTTATAAACACTGAAAGGCCATATACCAAGTATGTTCTATTATAAGGTGTGTATATAGTGACTATAGTGAGGTTTAACACTCTCATCTCTGGTACAGTCACTTGCAGTTGTAAGGAAGATTTGATCATTTCTCAAAAACAGTCAAGGGTCACTCACTGAATCAATGAAAAGAAAGTACCATATAGGTCTACGCATACAGCAAGCCTCTTATAGAGTAGGCTCACTATTTTGCAGGCTCACTATCTAGTGAACTCCTTAGCGAGCTCCTTATTTAGCAAGCTCCTTATTTAGCAAGCTCCTTATTTAGCGAGCTCGCTATTTAGTGAGCTCGCTATTTACCGAGCTCCTTATTTATCGAGCTCCTTATTTATCGAGCTCACTATTTATCGAGCTCACTATTTATCGAGCTCACTATTTATCGAGCTCACTATTTATCGAGCTCACTATTTATCGAGCTCACTATTTATCGAGCTCACTATTTAGCGAGCTCCTTATGTAGTGAGCTCACTATTGACTAAGTGCTGTATCTATTGAGCTCATTATTCAGCTGGCTTCTTACTTAGCAAGCTCACTATTTACCTAACCCATTATCATCTGGGTATTCAATTATGTAGCTTGCTGATCTTGTAGCCCCTCTAGCTAGTGAGCTATTCATTGTATGTACAATCTGGAAGTTCAAGTATGCAATGTCAACTGTAATGTAGCCATCTTAGAGTTCGTAATGTATTTTTAAGGAATATAACAGTTTTGATAGGATTTTACCTAAAAGAAAACATTTTTTAATCTTTGGAATTGCTTAGTAAGCAACGATGGGTGTGCACGGTAATATAATGAGAGCAGGAAATTGCTACAACGTGAATTGTGACAAGACAGGGCAGTGGCCTGTCGTAGATACCAACGGTTTGTCGGGGTTCACGGGCTGCTGGGCTGGTCTGGCGATCCAAGCAGGGCTCTGAGGTGGGCCGGGGGTGGCTGGGGACCGGCTCAGGCGCGTGCGCAGGCTGCACACGTGTTTGCCCTCGCACGACGTCATCGGCTGCTCGGGCTCGGCTCCGGCATGTGCCGCCCGCTGCCGCGCTCGTCGCCGCGGTCGTTGCGCTCGCCGCCGCATGCAGTGTCGGCGGCGCGCATCGCTCCATGGGCGGAAATGGGCGCGGTGGCTGGGGCAGGCTCATGCGCGCGCGCGAGCCCGCACGGCTCCGCTCGGCCTTGACCGGCACGTGCGAACTCGGACCCGGCTCCGTCGCGTGCCGGCTGCGCGTTGATGCGTTGCCGGCGTTGCCGCCAGCCCCGCGCTCGCCGCCACACGCGGCGTCGGCGACGCGCCGCCTCACGCTCGCAAAAAATGACGTAAAAAATCAATAAAAAGGACTTTTATATGCTGCTACATGAGTGTAAGTGTACCCGCCTGCTGCAGCAGGCGGGTGCACAATACGGAGCGAGCGACAGCGCTCGGCGTGCGGAAAGCGGCCGCCGGCGCTCCAGCTCGTGTAGGGAGTGGGAGGGCCTCCCGCCACGAGTGCGGGAGTGTACAGCACTGGGAGGCTGTACACAGCACGCTGTGGGGGGAGGCGCGGTGGCGATCTGCTGCGCGCTCGCACCGCGCATGGCGATAGCTCGTGTATGTTGCAAGCTGTTGCACGAGAGGGCATCTCGGTAGCGCGGGGTGGGAGGGGCAGTGCGCTGGAGGCGAGGCGCGCGGGGCTTGTGACGAGAGAGGGGGAGGGGGAGGGGCGAGGCGAGGCGACGGCGAGAGGCGCGCGTCACGAGAGAGGGGAGGGGGAGGGGCGATGGCGACGGCGACGGCGCTATTTCGGTTGCCGCACATGCCACACCAGCTGGCCGTGAGAGCCGCGCTGCGCAGAGGGCGGTGAGCGTGCTTGCTGCCGGCAAGCGGCCAGTGCGTAACGCGCACTGGCCATCGGCGACAACAAGCAACGCCCTCGCGCTGCTCGCCACGCCAACCCTCCCCTCCCTCGTTGCATGACCTCCACTTCCCCGTTGTCCGGCACGCGAGCGTGTAGACGCTCGTCCTCGGGGATGTCGTCGCGCGAAGAGCGATCCGGCGTCGCGCCCACACGCTCTCCCGCACGCTCTTCGCCCCGCTCCTCGCCGAGAGCGCTCTTTTCCGCGAGCTCATAAGCTCCAAAATGTATCCCTATGGTATTGTTAGCTCGAAGCTCACGGGCAGTGTATAGCGGACGCACCTGAGGAGGGGCGCCTCCCGCGCCGCCTCGCTCGCCAACGTTGGGCGCTTTTGAAAGCCCCGATCCGCGTGAGAGTCGGGAAAATGAAGGGGAGACGGATTCTTGAGGTGAGCATGGAGGAGCGAGGAAGCGGCCAGCAACCGCGGCCGCGACACGGTCGTGGTTGCTGGCAAAGGAGTGTTGATCGCGGATGCTCGGCGCCTCGGACCGAAGTCCGAAGGTCGCCGTCGTCGCCTTCGACGTCCTCGGGATCATGCCGAGAGGCAAGGTCGTTCACAGGCTCCTCGCGAGTCATCATTATATAGTCTGTAAAGTGGATCTACAAATTCCTGTAAGATTCTGACTCTGGGAAGGGGTCGCACTTTGAGACCCTTGTTAACGAGGCCGAATGCTCGTCAAAAGCACTTCTCGAATGTCTGTTCGAGCAGCTTTCAGAGCGTTCCGAGGCGGGAAATCATCGTGTTGCTTCAGTCGAAGTTGGAGCATGTTCTGCTCGATCCCCCCTAGACACCCATGTAGTTTATGTAGCCCATATCATCCGGAATAGTATACAAATTTGCAACGAGTACCTGTCGAACTTCTTCCAGAATATCTCACTCAACTTCGGTATATTGCAAGGTTCTAAGACCCATCCGGAGTCCCGATCGTTCGACGGTAGGTAAGATAATCACTATCTATGGAGGTCTCATGGTAGGGGAGGGCCGCGATGCCCCACAAACGCGCCGGCATCCTCCCGAACGCGTCCAAATGAACGCGTTCGTGACGTTACCGTCACACCTCTCCTTGTCCTCGACCACGTCGCACCGTCCACCGCGACGCGCTGAGCGCGCCCCCGAAGAGCGCAAAGGAGTATTTGGGCACGGAGGCCCTTCTAGGTGCGTCCCCCCGCCCTTCTCATCACATATTATACTTACATTTTGTTCTGTTTCATGCGGCAGAGCAAGCGCGCGAGGACGCGCGTCACTTGGGGCAACCCAGAGAAGACCAGCCGTCGTCACCTCCGCCGTAGTGAGACGCGGAGGGTTTCCTCTTAGCCGCCCTGCGCGACACGCACCCTCTCGCGCCTGCCCGCATCTGCAACAACAGCACCAAACAAGGGCGATCGGGCCTAGCCAGCCCGTCGTCTCCTCACCACGGCTGCTCCCCATGCCCCACCCTACCCCTCGTTGACCCCCCACACGCCGCGGTAACCGAACGACCCCCTGACGCGTCAATTGCGGTCCGGGAAATCAAGAATAACGCGATGACGCGTCGCATCGCGAGCAAGCGCTATTGCTCCTACGGCGTCAGCATCACGTGACGGTTCCCACGCCTCATGGCTGGCGGCGCGAGCGCCTCGGGGGCAACCCGGGGGCCTGTTCTGAACGTGTAGTGCACAAACTGCGTTGCTAAATACAGTAAAGCCATAAAATAGCGTGCAGAGTGCGAGTCCTTAAGCGGAATCGTGACTGGAACAGCGCGTCAGACATGGGGCGGCAGGCAGCACACTATATATAATTTAAACCATAACCCAAGATGTACAGAAGGATGCTCTAACGGTAAAGCGCTTTAAATAATATCCGTTACGTGGCTTTGACGACTGCCATCCACGGTCATGGGTTCGACTCATGCGACTGGCGCTTTTTGCGCTCTAATTTTTGCTTTGCCTCGCACCTACGACTGGGATGCCTTACCTGACCATGTACAGACAATGATCAGTACCTAGAGCAAGGAAATGCGGATGGCGGCGCCGTTGGCGCATTGAGGGCCCTCGGCGTCGCGTGCGAGGCCCTTCGGGATTTGCCGAAAAGCACCAGCATGCGTCGAAACAGAAACTGGCGCGCCGTTCTTGGTTAAAATATTTCTGAACGTCCCTGATGCTCTATAGAGCATGCCACTTTGGCAGAATCCTTCACGGTACTCGTCTTTTTGCTCAGGGTGGCCTTTGTCTTGAGCCGAGGCCCAAATTGCAGGTAAAACCGCTATACATTCGACATCAGTGTTCTTCATTGCATATCAGACAACCAATAGTATGTAGTGATAACGCTAGCATGAACTGGGAACGTTCCGTAGGAGAGGAACGTTACACTTCGTTGGAAAACGCTGGACTTCGCCATTGTCAGCGTTATGAGGTGTGGGAAGCATCACGTGATGCTGACGCTGTAGGAGCAATAGCGCTCAGTCGCATCGCGTCGTGCACGATATCGGGTGTCGGGCGTCGAGTGAGCACACAGCCACAGCGACGCAGTCGAGGGCTACGTCCTCGACGGTCTGCTTGTCGCTCCGTGTGACCGCTTGTCGGCAGCGTGCACCGACGATCGTGCGCTGAGCATTGTTGGCGGCTCCACCCGCGACGCGCCCCGATGTGCCCACGCCGCGACGCGCGGACGCGCCGCGCTTCCAACGCACCCACGCCATAACGCGCGGACGCGCTGCGCCCACAACACGCCCCCGCCGCCACCTGCTGACGCGTCGCGCTCCCAACGCGCACTCCATCCCCCGTCCCTCCCCTTGCTTTTTTTCGCTCTTCCTCTTCTGAATAGCTACATTAAATATGGAAATTATATTGCTCTGTCTACACAGCACATGTACAGCCAGGCTGCATGCAGCAGCAAGCGCGAGTGACGCGGCGACAACGGCGACGCACCGCTGCGTTATCCGGATGCGCTCGGCACGCGCCGGAGCGAGGCCCGAGTAAGGCGAGTGTGCACGCGGCTGAGGCCGCAGTGTGCGCGAGCCGCCACCACGCGCCGCGGGCAGCCCGGGATGCTGCCGGCGAGCCAGACCAGCCCAAAGGGCAAATGAACCATCGGTATGTTTAGTAGAGGATTTACGCTGGTTATTGCAATTAATGCCATGAAAACTTCCGACATCTATTATATATCACTGCACAGCATGAGCTGCGCGGCAGCGGGCAGCGCAGGAGCAAGTGCAAGCGCGAGTCGGTCCCCAGCCACCCCCGGCCCACCTCAGAGCCCTGCTTGGATCGCCAGACCAGCCCAGCAGCCCGTGAACCCCGACAAACCGTTGGTATCTACGACAGGCCACTGCCCTGTCTTGTCACAATTCACGTTGTAGCAATTTCCTGCTCTCATTATATTACCGTGCACACCCATCGCTGATTACGTAAGCGACGAAATTGACCGCGCGCGGTCAATTTCGTTGCTTACTAAGCAATTCCAAAGATTAAAAAATGTTTTCTTTTAGGTAAAATCCTATCAAAACTGTTATATTCCTTAAAAATACATTACGAACTCTAAGATGGCTACATTACAGTTGACATTGCATACTTGAACTTCCAGATTGTACATACAATGAATAGCTCACTAGCTAGAGGGGCTACAAGATCAGCAAGCTACATAATTGAATACCCAGATGATAATGGGTTAGGTAAATAGTGAGCTTGCTAAGTAAGAAGCCAGCTGAATAATGAGCTCAATAGATACAGCACTTAGTCAATAGTGAGCTCACTACATAAGGAGCTCGCTAAATAGTGAGCTCGATAAATAGTGAGCTCGATAAATAGTGAGCTCGATAAATAGTGAGCTCGATAAATAGTGAGCTCGATAAATAGTGAGCTCGATAAATAAGGAGCTCGATAAATAAGGAGCTCGGTAAATAGCGAGCTCACTAAATAGCGAGCTCGCTAAATAAGGAGCTTGCTAAATAAGGAGCTTGCTAAATAAGGAGCTCGCTAAGGAGTTCACTAGATAGTGAGCCTGCAAAATAGTGAGCCTACTCTATAAGAGGCTTGCTGTATGCGTAGACCTATATGGTACTTTCTTTTCATTGATTCAGTGAGTGACCCTTGACTGTTTTTGAGAAATGATCAAATCTTCCTTACAACTGCAAGTGACTGTACCAGAGATGAGAGTGTTAAACCTCACTATAGTCACTATATACACACCTTATAATAGAACATACTTGGTATATGGCCTTTCAGTGTTTATAAGGACAGGAAAGCATCTAGAAGAGGCGTGAGCCAGGTCCCGTACCGGGCCCCCTGCCTATTCCAGTGTGCACCTGACCCTTCCTATAAGCCATATATCACACCCTAGGTACCTATCAGACCCAAGCCCCTGCCCAGAAGCCCCGCTGGAAACCTATGATCTGACCGGCTCCTTATTTGGCAGCTCACTATTTAGCGAGCTCGCTATTTTTTGCCGACCCTCCCCCTGCCTCGTGTGATGATGCAGATAGGCTTATAACACCTCTAGGAGTCTATAGTATCAATCTGACGGCCAGCCGGAAGGTTTGAAAAAATAGCGATTTGGAGCCAGGAGCTGGCAGGCTCTTAGCCTCAATATCTGTGAGATCTAAGCAAGCTAAGAGCCTAGGCTAGGGGGTACCCTGAAGTGGAGGGCGAGCGGTCGTGATAGACGGAGGAGAGATGGAAAACGCATGTCGGTTTGCTATCTGCGACCTCTCAAATATGTCCCTCCTGTGCGGCTGAGAGCCGGTGACGTACGGCAGTCGCGCATGACGCCAATGTTGATGGAATCGGAACAGGCCTTGGGACTTGGAGAGAACAATGGCAACATGTCAGCCAATCACGCGCACCCATTTAGTCGACCGGTCCGGCTGTCCGTGGCGGTTGTTTGAAGTTGAACTTGCTTCACGCCACCATCATCGACTGTCGTCCTCATGCACCCACATCTGCCAGCTGAGCTTACAGACCTCATAATCGATGCAGCATCGCAAGACCGAGAGTCTCTGAAAGCCTGCGCCCTCGCGCATCGTTCCTTTCTCCCTCGCTCTCAGCAGCACCTCTTCAAGGAGATCTCTCTCATCATCCCATCCCACCTCGTGTCAACATCCGCCTCTACATCCACACGGAGACTCTTGGATATCTTCGCGCGCTCGCCCCATCTCGCAGACTGCGTGCGCATCCTGCGCATAGATGAGTGCCTCCGACCCGCTCGGCGGGTGCTTGGCCGGGTCGTGTGGGGCGAGCCGCACGGCCTCGCGCGCGAAACGGGGATCGTACAGCTGATGCACATTTTGCCTGAGCTGGAGCACATTGCGTTGACGGGAAGGGACAAGGCGCTTCCCCCATCGATCGTCCGCGCCTTCGCTATACCCACGGTCCTTCACGTCCTCGAACTGGTTAAGGTGACCGTCCCGGTCTCTCTGCTTCAGGAAGTACGCCTCCTGCGCGCTCTGGCGTACGCGACTGGTGCGCTGGACGGAAGAGTACGAATCATTGCCCCAACCGCCTCACGAGCGCCCCGTCCTTCAACATTTGACGGTTTACCAATCCGATCTCCCTCTCCCCCTCAACAGTCCTGGGCGTGACGAAGGATACTATCTCAACCTCAGCGCTCTACTCAGCCTCGGCGTCTCGATCTCTCAACGTATGGCCACATACCTTTGCGGCCTTCTGTACGGCTGCAAGGACACACTCAGACAACTCGACGTATGGATCATCGATGCCTGTAAGTAATGAACGCTGTTTGGATTTACTCTATTGACCACTTCACAGCCATTATGACTCTCAGAGACCTTACTTCGATGCATCGCCTGCCCTTCGCAGAGCTCGTGCAGCTGGAAGAACTCACGGTCCGCTCACCGACTGGCGTGACTGACCGATATACGCGGGCCTTGTGGGTTTGGTTACTGCAGTCGCTTGATACACTGTGTGTCGGTGACATTGTGCACGGAATGCTCTACCGCGCGCGGAAAACGCTCAAGATTACCATCGACATCTCCTACTACAGATCTTCCGTCCTTGATGTCGTTCATTACGCACAGCTTGACGGTCTGCTGGCGAGGATGCATCCCAAACTCCGGTCTTGTACGGTGCGTGGTAATTCAAGAGCGCAAACACGCACCTTCCCAGTGCATGAAATTCGAACGAGCCTGGAAAATTGTTTCTCGCAAGCGAAGGCGATGGGAGTTCTGCATCTCGATGTCGTGGATACAGAATCAGTGGGCGCAAACGATGTCGAGAATCCAGGATTGTGGGGCATAAATATCGTAATTGTGGTCGATACCTACGACTGAACTGAGTCCTTGTTTGTTCATGTGGTTGCTTCTAAATTCTTCATCGTATATAAAGCTACAATACAATGCCAGTGCCCTTGCCCCTCCGTTATGCTTTTACGATTCGTCCTGCTGCACAAGTTACTGGGTCCTACGATCCGACATGCTTTCCGGCAGGTAACAAGTGCCAAAGCTCTGGCCAGTTGTACACCTACTACGCGTCCGAACAAGCTGCCAACAGCTTGCGATGGCTCTCCATCGCCCCTTCCGCGAACTCGTCCAACTTGTACTTCTTCCCCTTCCCCTCTGCTCCTGAGTCGAACACCTCCATAGAGAAGTACCCTCTGAATCCCGTCCTCAACACTGCAATCGCCACGTCCACGACCGGCAGATAGCCGCCCGCAAACGGTACCGGACGGAAGTCATGGCTCCACACCCCCCTTGGGCGTAGCCCGCGCTCCTCGTCGAACGCCTTACTGATAGGCAGCGCGGGCTTGTACGCGTCCGAGATCTGCAGCAGATAGATTCTTTCGGGCGGGATCTCCCGCGTGAGGTCGGCGAGGCTGGCACGGAAGCGCGCTTCGAGCTCGTCCCTGGGCACGTCCTCGATGAGTCCCGAGGCCGTGGTCGGGTCCGCCCACTTGCTGCCGGCGGTCTGGAAGGTGTCGAGGCAAAGGCCGACGTTGGGGCGGTCGATGGCGCGGACGATATCCCAGACGGCCCGCCAGGTGGGCGCGTGGGTGGACCAGCACCAGTTCTCGTAGGCAAGGCGAAAGTTGTGGGCGGCGAGCATTGAGGCGAGGTGTTGCAGGTCGGCGACGATTTTCTCTGGTGTTGTGTCGATGCCATCAGAGTCTGTAGAGCCGACCTTGAGCATGATAGTCAGCGGGCCATTGCTCAGGAGCGTAGTATGCAGAACAAGACGCACCTGGAGCATGTCCGTGCCGACGGCCTGCATGATCCTAATCCATCCCTTCGCGCGCGCGAACGCTTCATCACGCTCCTTCGTACCCTCCTTCCACCCTTCGAAGTTCGCAAATGGCTGTAGCATGAGGATGCTGATGTTGCGCTCCGCGCAAAGGTCCTTCACGACCTTCCCCGCCTCGCACAGGGCATCGTAGTCGTCCTCGGGCACGTCGCGCTTCAGATGCTCGCATGCGAATCCCAGAAGATCGGGGAACGATAGCTCGATGGCATCAAAGCCCGCTTTATGGACGGCGTCGAGCTTCTTGGGTAGGGTGTGCGAGGCATCATAGCCGATGGAGCAGGAGGCGAAGGAGGTGGGGATCTGTTCAATGAGGGAGGAATTGAGCGACATGGTGGGGGACCGGACTATTGCAGAAGATGCACTGTGAGGAGTCGAATGCGCTTTTGTTCTCCGCTGAAGTGGAGGATGACAGGGCGTTGATGTCAGAGTCTCGCTGGAGTACTACCGGCGCCTATATTAGGTGAGCAGCCTCATCTACTGCAGCCGTGCAGAGATACATGGCACAAAAGGTGCAGAGGCCAAACAAGTCACGTAGAAGCCCAGGGACGACGGTCGTCGGGACCACAGTTTGGACGAGGAGGAGCAGAGGAGGTTGGGGGAGTCAGGAAACCGCGCATCAGATGCCGGCCCGGTCACATCTTGCGATCACCTGACTTGAGTTACCTTGCTTGCAAGGTCTCTCCACACCCTTAATTCCGGGTACTTTTCCGTACATAAGACCAAATAGTGACTCTTGTCGGCCCAAAAGTCCGAAAAACCAACGTCCAATGCAAGCAAGGTCAAGGCCGAGCGCAGCCGGCACTTCCTCTAGTTCCATAGAATATCTAATTTTCATGGCCAGTCGGCATGCCACTGGGCGGAAGATTTGTAAGTAGTACTGCGGGATAGGACAGCTGTGCTCGTAGAACCTTTGCAAAGGTACAGACAAACTGCTTGGTGGTTCGTTGCAAAGCTACCGAGAGACTTACTTGCACAGCCACATCCCCCTCCCGGGGCTTCCGGTGGGGGTCCCGGGCTTCGGGGGCGTGCCGGGCGACGCCCGCGTGCTTGCCTTATTGGGTAGCAGGCGGCGGGCGGCTCGCGTCGCGTGCCCGGCTCGCCCTCGCGCTTGCCGGGCCTTTCCCGAACGGGAAGGGCGGTCAATCGCCGTTCGCGCGGGTGCGCGCGGCGCCGCCGCCGCTGGCGGCGCTGCCACTAGTCACTCGAGGACTGGTATATATCAAGTGTATTATATATATGTACTTAGAAATGTATCTCAATACATATAATGTGTAAAAGGGCGCCCAAAGCGCGGCGGCGAAAATTTTCGCCGGCACTCGTTGGGCGCGCACGGGATACGCGGGTTACGACCCAGCCCTGGGGTGTGTGTACGAGAGGGGGGATGTAAAAATGATAGCAGACGAGCCCCGGGGAGGGCTCGACGCGTTTGGGGCGGGTGGTGGGGGGGCGATCGCTGTGTTGGCGTGACAGTTGAAGGCGGGAGTGCGGGGGCGTAGGCGACGTGCACGCGCATGCGCTTGCCGACGTCTGCGTGCGGGGACGCTGATAAAGGCGCCCGCGCAGCGTCGGGGCGCGACACAGCGCGGGACGGTGGCTGTGGCGCGGGTAGCCGCATTACGCGCGCTCGCGTTGCTGCCTCCTGCTTCCCGCGCAGGCGCCGACGCTGCCAACGTATCGCCCGTAGTGTCCTATGCCTACTCGAGCGGCGCGGGGGCACGCGGCGGCGTAGAACGCGGCGGGTGACGTGGGCGGGGCGTTACCCTCGATGCGTGTGGGGGAGGGTGACGGCGAGGGACGGCGAGCGCGATGCGTCACGCGCAGCCGCAGGGGAATTCGGGGAGCATGGGGGCGCTGGAGATGGTGGCCAGAGCGCCGAGAATACACACAGAATTGGCTGCAGAGCGACCGGCGCTCTGCAGCCATTCTGACAATGTCGTTAGCATTGTACTGCGTGTGTATTTTAGTAAACGCACCTGAGGGGGGCTTCTCAAAGTCCCCCGCGCCCCATCTGTGAAGAAATGGCGCCGATCGAGCCGCTTTCGAGCGGGCGACGCGGCGTGGATGGTGGTGAGAGTGAGGTTTGACGCGTTACGTCACGTCACGAACACGCCCATTTCGAGCGCGTTTGCGGCGAGTCGTAACGCGATTGCGGCTCATCGCAGGCCTCGATCGCTCTCATACGTCGTATATTAGTGCCATATAAGATATGTTTTAGATATGATGACTCAAATTGAAGCCCTTATAGCAGCAACATACCTACATGGCATTGCACTGACTAATCCTCACTTGTCCAGACTACTGATCACTCATATCTGATTTATTTGAGCTGTTTGAGGGCCCAACTGTACCTGTTATCTATCAAGTAGCTATATCTGAGCATGCTGCAACTTTGACTGTAATGAGAGCTTTACACAGTGGTCCAGAAGGGCTCACTCTTACCTTTAGCAAACAGTGAAATCTGCAACCTTTTCCTCGAGAACTTTGAGTCATTATAGGTTCAATTTTGCATGAACTTCCGCACCTCTTCTCGGAAATCAAGGCTATTACATGTCCCCTACATGATCCCGCCCTCAGAACCGCCCAGGAGCGACTCCGAAATGCCGCCGCCGTCGAGGCGCGCGTCGGCGGCGAGGCCCGGATAACCGGTCCGAGTCGCCGACCGTCCGCGAACGACGCTCCTCAGGCCTCAGACCTCGACCACGACACTCCCGACACCGCGGCTGCCCCCGGTCCTCCCCCTTCCTCGCCCTTCGACCACGCGCGAGCTAGTATAGCGACAAGGAAATACATCAACAATTACGCGCGTTGTTGCAAGCCCAGACTACGCAGGAGATGGGGGGGGGCGCGCATGCGCTGCAGGTGCGTGGCTACGCATTGCAGATTGTTATTCTTACTGACAAACATCAGAGAATGGGGCCTTCGGCCAGGAAGGACGCGCGAGCCGCGCTGCTGTCACGCCAGCTGCCCACGCCCAAGCACCGCGCCGCTCTCAGCACCACGACGAGCAGCTCGCCGGACGCGCGTCAAGCATGTCAGGCGCTTGCTCGTCGTGTCCTCAAGATTCATCCCCTCCCCTCCCCTCCCTGCGCCCTCGTGCGTTCCCTCCATCAAGAGCAGAGCCCGTCGAGGACTCATTGCACCGGGACTTCCGGTGCTCTGCTCTTAGCCGGGGACGCGTCAACGAGACGCCTGTTCTACACCTCGCCGCCCGCGACCGCCATACGCACCCTCCCGCCGCGGACGCCCTCATACTAGACCCCCCCCGCCTCCCGCGCTAGTACAGCACACGGTTCGACTACGCACCCATCACGCCCTGTTCCCGCGCTGATGCATGTGCAGGCGTGTCAGCAGCTCTACAAGTGCTGACGTTGCCATGCGCTGCATTTCGCCGTCCTGTCGCACTGAAAAACGCGTCGAGGACGGCGGTGCGGACGCGTTGGGCGTGTGCGCGCACGTGTAGCGCGGGCTCGCTGGCGCTCGCAACGCAGCGACAACAGGCACGCGTCTGTCTGCCGTGCAGCCTCCTCCACCGCCCTCCCCCCATATATCCTACACCCTCGTATGCGCTTGCTCGCCCCGCGCCCGCCACGCAGGCGCGACGCGCAGCGCACGCATTTTTCTACGCATTTTGGCGCAATCTTATTGTTTACCTGCCATATATACATATATACAATACATGTTTTTTGTTCTCCAACCCCCGAGCAACGAGAGGCAGCGACGCCGCCAGCGGCGGCGCGCGAGCACCCGCGCGAGTGCTGATCGACCACCTTTCCCAAACAGGAAAGGTTGCCCGGCAAACGCGAGGGTGAGCCGGGCACGCGACGCGAGCCGCCCGCCGCCTGCTACCCAATAAGGCAAGCACGCGCGCGTCGCCCGGCACGCCCCCGGAGCCCGGGACCCCCACCGGAAGCCCCGGGAGGGGGATGTGGCTGTGCAAGTAAGTGACTCGGTAGCTTTGCAACGAAAGGCCAAGCAATTAGTCGGTACCTTTGCAAAGGACCTACGGTCACAGGTGGATAGGAAGCCCTGCGTGCATCCTTACTTGTCATGGTCGATAGCGACATGCATCTACTTATATTGCATGTCAACTACATACACAAAGGTTGGACTGAACTGCTCCACTGGATCCTGAAGAGCGTACCGACTGTACCACAGGCAAGCGACGAGAGAAAAGCTAGCACTCGCCCAAGAAGCTGTTCTTTGGGAACGTCTGCTTGTAGTCGTCGGTCCACGTCGTGAGATTCGGGTTCTGGTGACGAGTAAGCAAAGAAACCCCGGACGTAGGTTTCCACTTACCTTGTACGCCTCTTCAAACTGCTTGATGTAATCTTTGGTCGGGAAATCGTCCGGGTCACAACCGTAGCTATACAACTATTAGAGACTTTTAGTCGAGTCCACTCTGCGCGCTCACTTGACGTCGTTGATATCCTGGTAGACGCGGATGTAGTCGATTGACATCGTGGTCTGCGCGGCTACGTTTAGGTTTCTCGATGATCGAGCATATACTGGCGTCAACGTACCGGAAAAGTCAGATGATCGTAGTCGACCGTGCCGAAGTTCTCGCTGATGCCCAAGTTGATGATGACTACGCAAGAAATATGTCAGTACACCGCGTAAGTCGTCGCTAAGCATGAGACACGCACGGTACATAGGTTCTTGGGGCACCGGACGCGCGCCTATGTCCACCTTAGGGTCGGCAGCCATCCCCTGCGACTTCATAGTCCACACTCGCTTGGCACTGTGAGGAAATGAGGGCACGACATCGCAAGGAAATCATGGCCACGCACTCGCTGATCCAGGTGATATACTGCGCGTGAATGTGTAGTTGGTCAGTATCACAAGTCCTCCGAGTCTTGAGCAATGAAACGCACACCATTGTCGAAGCCGGGACGGTACTCAAAGCCGTATGTCGAGAAGCAGCCTTCCTCGAGCTCGTAGCACGCCTGGTCTGGTAGTTGATGTCAGCTAGGTTTCACACCATTGCTGAGATTTACTCACTGGTCTTACTAACGATGGACGACGCCTGCTGGTACACGCCGCCGGTATATGTGTTGAGCGACGAGATGTTATGGTCATATATGATCATATTGTCGTCCGTGCTGAGCCATTCGTATCCTGCATCAGTGTCAGATGACCTCTCACTTGATAAACTGCGTCAATGACGAACCGTAGTTGAAGGGTGCCCACTGCCCCGACTGCGAGACATGGCCACCGAGCGTTGCATCAACCTGTGCTTCAAACACATCTATCTCTGGGGTGGCGCGACCGACATATGTGCCGTCCGAATGAATGGGCCCAGGATGAATCTCTCCGGGACATGTGCAGCGCGACAGACGCTGACCAGGCATGTACGCTGGGAGGCGTCAACATCAGTCTCACCAGCAGTTCAGAGGTTATAGATATACGTACAAAGAACACCTCCGAACTTGTCATCCCCATTCACGGTGGCGAGGTGCGGTTGGCCATTCACCGTCTGATTAGCGACAGTGCCGACGTCACAGGAGTCTGAGATAGCGCTGTAAGCCTCATAGCAAATCCCTCTTATGGCATACGCACCGTAAGTGTAGGGCCAAGTACCGTCCAGGCTTGCACCATAGCCCGCACGGCCCAAGTTACCCATTGCCCACACGGCCGGCCATAAGCCAAGCACATCGTTAGCACCAGGTAGCGTCACTGCAGCCTCGATCAGACTAAGAGGACTTTTCAGCGCGTCGACAGAATATGTTCGCAGAACGCTGCTCACCCGCCGGTGAAACAAAACTTGTTCCACGTTTGCATCATTCCACCGGTGTAGTTCAGGTTATGATTCTCTTCCTTGGTCAAGGTGATACGTAATGCGCCGTCCTTAGTGGTGATGGCCTTCGGGTCGTACCATTCCTTATTCACCGTCTGGAGAGAATAGACCGGACGATTAACGCTAAGGTAAGAATAGAAAGAAACTTGCGACACTCACTCCCCAGTAGTGGAGCTCGACAGCCTCCCAGTACGGGTCGTCGCCGGGATAGAAGGTGCGATCGTCCAAGTTGAATTCGTCAGAGAATATGAGCTGCATGTGCCTGCCGTCCAAGTACGCCTTCTTGATCCTGACATCCTCGGGAGTGTCACGGTCTATCATGCCCCAGTTTCCGCTCATTTCTGGGACCTAAGCCGTATACTTTTATGACGCATACTAGCCAATATAAGTAGTCGCTCAACTCACTTGGCCGGTACCGTTGATGCCGCCTAAGCTGAAGCCTTTAAAAATCGTCAGTATCACCCTCGCCTGCAATGTGTCGAGTGCGTGAACGAACCTCCATTGTTGCTGTACTGAAGGCCAGTAAAATAAGATGCGATAGGATATCCTGCGCTGTATATGGTTAGCCCTCGCTCGAGATGCCACGACAAGCGACGTACAAGAGACCGCAAAGGCCGAGGAGCAAGAGCGCCAGAAAGCCGAGGTTGGAGACGCCGCGGAGGGTGAAGATAGTCGAGCCACGGTCTACCATGCGATCTCGGCGCGGGTCAGGATTGTGAATAACGTCGTCCGCCTCCCGATGGCCGCGCATAATGTTGCTGGCGCCCCATGCGAGCGGATCGGCGTGGAGGTCATACTGAACAGCAGTTAATTCCCTATGCCTCGATTCCTGGTAATAGGTAGACATGCGTGGCGTACCTTCTCAGAATGAGTGCCTGCAGGAGCACGGAATGGGCGCCGGGGTGTAGGGGGAGGCGGTGGCTGTTGGTAGGACGCTGCCAGGACGGGATTCCGACCCTGCGCGAGCGATTAAAAAGATTTTGTCTGTAACGAATGAGCATACCTCGAGGGCTATGGGGCCACGCGCGTACGCAAGGGACTGCCTACGCCTCTGTGCGTCGGGTCCAAAGGGAGAAGGAGTGGACATGGCCGCTGAAGCCAAGATGCGATATCTGGATATTCAGCTCTGATTGAATACAAAGACTTACCCCGCTTCGGCCCCTTGATGATTGTTCAGGACGTTTCAGCCGAGGTTGGCAGACCGCGCGCAGACCGCGCGTCGTGCCTTCTACACTTCAACCAGTTCGACTCCACGTCCAGGCCAGAGGTTATGATCTGCATATGAGCAGCTTCAGCTGCTGGGAACCTACAAGAGTGACTATTGCATGGTTTGAATGACTTCATAATGGGGCACTTGGTGGGCGCGCCGCCTTAGCGTTGCCATGTCAATGGGACTGAATATTCGAATTAGGTTAGATCTATCTAGAGGCTTGGCATCTGTTGGCATCGGTCCTAAATTCACGTGATTCGCTGGCAGCCAAGCGCTCGCGCTACACGACCTTAGAGAGGTTTATATGGCCTTGAACGTTTGAACATGGTCACCTCCAACGCTGACTAACTCAGCAATATGCATGCTACCCGATATTAGAAGGGTAAAGCTTCGAAACCTTTTTGAGACAATTATCGTTCAGCAACAACTTGAAGACACGAACGAGTGGCAGGTAAAATGTACCCCCTGGGCTACTAAGAAGCATCAGGATATAAGACCTTCAAGAAAGCTTTACAACGCACAATCTGGGTCATATCTCAGCACTAGCATCAGCTCGTGAGCCGCGTATTGCCTTCGCGTACTTCTTTACATTGCGCGTAGTACTTCAGACTACATACTGCGCGAGCCGAACCCCTTCTTGCGCCGCTGCTGCAAGAAGTCATACCCAGGCAGACTCAACGTGAAAGCTTAGTTGTTCATCCGCGCCTCCGACCAGAAAAGGCGCCAGCTCGCTCGCCTCGCTGAACCGTTCCGGCCCTGAAAAAAATGCGAGGATGAACACGTACTTGTAGTCCACATGCAGCCATGGATAAAATGTAGCGGCATCGCCCCCGCCTGCCTGCTCTTCATATGAGCGTAGCGAAATTCAGCGTTCCGTGGCTTTGACGGCAATGCCTCACATGAATAAAAGCTCGTCCTTGATAGATGCTTCCTGTGCGCGCCAGTCGAAGCCATCGCGCCAGCGTGCGACGGGGCGCTTGCTGTCTGCAAGCCGCGCGCCATAATCGCTTCCGAAGTCCGCAACTTCGTCGGGGAGGATTGCGAGCTCGAGCGAAGCAACGTGAGCTGCTCGTCGGCAATGCCAGGCTGAACGCTGGGCAACTGAGTGATATTTTCCGCAAATTTAGGCTGAGAACCATCCAGGTAATCAGCCTGCATGCCGAGAGTCGTTTACAAGGGACAAGTCGCATATGAAGAGGTTTGCGGACCAGCGTCCGCGACGGATTCTAACATGATGGGGACAACGAACTTGAAGGACGTGTGGACGCGCCCGGCACTGGCCAGAGTCCAGACAAGCCCTTTGCAAAAGCGGATACTCGGGGCGCGGAACCGGGGCCCGGCATTATAGACCACGTGGGGGTCTGTACCCTTCCCTTGAGCGGCCATCTCTATCTGAATTAGTTGAGGATTCGATGTGAGTGTGTGTCCTTGGGACCGCGCACGTATGGGCGCATTAGGAGACTGACAACACGGACTTAGCCGACTGTCAACTACGCGCCGCAGAAATAATGGCCACTTTCGCGAAGAAGAGCTTCGACACTGCGAGATATGCCGCTGCCCGACCGACGTACCCGCGGACGCTCTTCGACCTGATACTCAAGTACCATGAGGGAGACAAGCGCGCTCGATGGGACATGGCACTGGACCTCGGGTGCGGGACAGGTCAGTCACTCTGCTATGACTCCTCTACCACCTTCCGACCGTCCCATCACCCCTGCTGTATTCGATCCGGTCTGTTCATTGACTGAAATTGGGGACTTCCTGCAGGGCAAGCCACGACGGAACTCACGCACTTCAAGCGCGTGGTTGGCATTGACCCTAGCGAGAAGATGCTTCACGGGGCGCGCACTCGCGTCGAGTCTCTCTACCCCGGCTCGCAACAATTTCGATTCGTGCACAGCGCCGCGGAGGACCTTTCGTCCTTCCCGGACAGCTCCACTGATATGGCTATATCAGGTGAGAGGTCGCTACTATTATTGCCCACTATCCTGCTAATTTTATACTGATTTCCTTTCGCTCAGCTCAGGCCGCGCACTGGTTCAACTGGCCAAAGCTATGGAAAGAGCTTGCGCGCGTCATGCGGCCTGGTGGATCCGTCGCTGTCTGGGTGAGGGGATACGAGTTCGCGATTCAGTATGCTGGCAACTGACGCGTATCGCTCCAGGGCTACTCAGAATTCAGGCTGACTGAGCATCCTTCGGTGACGCCGCTCATACATGCGGTATGTCAATTGTGCGGCGTCTCCAACCCGAGCCTAACACCTACGAATTTCAGTACAGTCAAGGGAGCGACCCGGCGAAGTCCTTGGGCCCGCACTGGGAGCGGCCAGGTCGCACCATTGTCGATGAGCACCTACAAGCTATCCCCGACGGCAACACGCTTGTCCCAGGCATGCTGTCGGACTTCCAGCGCATATACTTCACTGGTAGGCTTCATCTCAATACTGGCACGAAGTAGCCGAAAGTAACCACCTCTCACCAGGCGACCACCACCCCAACCTGCCGGACCCCCGTCCAGTCATCTTACGCACCAAGACGACATGGGACGGCCTCTTGGGATATCTGCGCACCTTCAGCTCACTACACACCTATCACGAGAAGTACCCACAGGACCTCGACGACCCGTACGGTGATATCAGCGTGCGGTTCTGGAAGACGTTGCAGGAGGAGGTGAAGAGGGAGAAGGGCGATGTTGGCACCCACGTCATGGTAGAGTGGCCGCTGGCCTTGATATTGGCGAAGGTGGCATAAGGTGATATGTATAAGTTCAACAAGGAAAACAACTTGTACTTTCATATCGAGAAGCTTGATTTCGAGAGTTCCGAGCTCAGATCATAAGTACTGGACAGTGCTCTACCTAGATGAAGCTGATGTATCACTGCGTTTCCGGGACCTCCCACATACAAGTTACTACCTAGTAGCCCTAGAAGGGTCGCAGGTCCTTGGCTGAGGGAGGCTGTTAGTGTCGTTGACATAAGTAGCAGGACAGAGCTGGCAAGTGGCGGCCCGATCGCGATGAGGCGCGTCGCGTCGTCTTGTCCGGAACCTCCATGGCGGAATGGGCATACCGCAAGAAGCCCTCCTCTCTATAGCTCGCATGCATCGTACGCACGTACCATGAAGCCCACCGACCTCGCTGAACGCGCCCCACGCAAGATATCCGCAGCCTCACGAAATTCCGCCGGCTGAAGCAGCACGCGCGGAACTCGGAGGTGCGCGGTCTGGTAAAGGTGAGTGCACGGTCTGGTGTCGGTGGACGGGCACGACGGGCGCGCTTCGAACGCGCTTTGGGGTCGCTCTCCCCATTATGCTCCCCACCTATACATTCTGCAAATCAATGTACCGACCGATCCACTCAGGCAGGCAAACCGGGCGTCCTGGTGTTTCGCGGGACGAAGTACACGGTATCGACGTTCTTGGAGAACGCGAGAGGTGCGTTCCGCGCAGCTCATAACGATGTCCGGATTCTCACAAAGAGCGTTTATGTCCACATAGCCCTGCGATACCTGGACTTCCACCATGTCGAGACGATTCCTCTCCTCCCCTCCTCTGCAGGCTTTGCGGAGAAGATAGACTACGGTCTGGAGGAGGTGGAGGACATGAAGGTGCTCATCTCGCGTTTGGAAGAGCATGGCCTCAAGGACTGGTTCAGGAAGGCGATGGGTATGGCGAAGTGATTTTGGAGGTGTAGTGGCTTCTTTGTGTGGCTCGTATGTGTACTGATCTAATATGGCGGAGCTAGAGGGCGAGATGAGGTTGTGCATTTGCCAAGAGCACGCGCGTTCTTCGTCTCTAGACACAGAGATGGACGATGTCGGCTCCATCGCCTCAAACTCATGAGGCAGGCGTCCTTCGGGTAAGCAAGCGCATGTCACATATTCAACTTGCCAATAGATGATGTTTAAGTATTGTCCGATAATGTCAGCTGGCCCCGCCACTGGCCATGGGCAGGGAAGGTAGCGCTTCTCCTACGTCTACATATTGCACCTGTTTCAAAGGTCATGACGCCGGCATGATCACTTCCACGTTATGGGTCGATACCTGCCCTTAGAGGCGCGATCCACTGCCCTCCTCGACGCCAACCGGTCCTCGTGTCCGAGTCGAGTCATAAGTCGAATGGCGGAGCTCATCCCTGTCTTGCCTCCAGACCTCATCTTCGCTCTTCCCGTCGCCTACAACGTCTGCGACTGACCATTCCCTACACCCCAAGCGAGCCTCCGACAATGCAGCTCGTCATATACGACCACGCCAAACACCAGGACCTGCTCCCCGCCTTCGGCGCCATCCACGTCGCGTGCATGGAGTACGACCACTTCACAGCGAACATCCTGACTTGCGACGCGGCGAGGGCGACAGCACTCTACCGAGGGTATGCCGAGGAGACTCTGGTGCGTTGTATGTGGTGGTAGAGACTTCCGCTCGCTGTGCAGATTGCTTTTGCTTATGAATTGGACGGGTTCGTCGTACGGACATGCTCGTGACTGCTTGGCGCTCGTTGCTGTCTAACGCGCATAAAGCCGCCCGAGCCACCACGCTCACACCTATTCTACACAGATTGGTCGACGAATCATACTCTTCGGTATGGCGCCGGTAGATGAGGGCGGGCATCCCGAAGTCGTCGCCTTCGTTACGCTGGAGAAGCCCCCATCGGAGACGTCTGCATGCAGGGCAGACGTGCAGAAACTGCTGGTGTCCCCAAGGTACCGCAGGAAGTGAGTCTGTCGACTTGACGGTGCCGAAGATGCATCGATGAACGTTAGGTGCCGTGGCTGGCGTCACAGCGGGTCCTCCAATGCCGCGGGTGGGATACCCGGTGCCGCGAGGGTTGGGATGCATGGGGGGATTGAGTCGTCGCAAGCAGGTGACCACCGTGGCTAATCAATATTTTACAGAGGCGCCGCTCGTACTCTGCTGTCTAAGATCGAGCAGATGGCCGAAGAAGAGGGGCGCACGCTTTTGGTATCGTACGCTCTTTTTCCGAGCGTGTCCCACCACTGATTTCGACGCATGTAGACGCTGAGTACGCCGGCGGGGACCCCCGCGGCGCGTGTATATCCCGAGCTTGGCTGGATCAGCGTGCGTGATGCCTAATTACTTATTTACATGAGTGCCTGTGCTCAAGCGCTGGGTGGCATGCTTACGGCCTATCCTCCAGGTCGGTGTCGTGCCGCAGTATGAAATCGAAGCGGGCACCCACGAGCTCAAAGACGAGATATTCTTTTACAAAATGCTGCCATCGCATGGGTGTGTGTACCGTCGCAATGCTGAACCAATATATTGACAGCATTTTCAGGAAGAATGTCAAGCTGCCGGAAGGAAATGAACGACCGGAATAATCAGCGGGTTGACGGTTTGCGGTGGCACTTACTCAAGTGCTCTCGAGTCCGTACATCACGTATAAAACAATGTGTTCGAAGGTCAATGCTAGAGCCGGATAATTTGTTGCGAATGACTGTCGAAGTGGCAGCAGTACAGCGAGTCTGGAGAGCTCAGTTTGTGGCTGCATGCGCCTATAAGACACAAGTGAACGCCTCTGCTGAACAAGACATGGCTCTGCTCGGTTACTTACTAATGCATGAGTATCGCCAACTTACGTGCGCTTGCCGCGAGATGGCCGCCTGCCTCGTCGCCTGAGCTCGAGGCGCCGGACCGGCAGATGCCGAACGCTGGAAGCAAAACCAGGCCAAACAGGTGTTATTCAACGCGAACGCCAACGTCGCCGCCGTTGCTCTTGCTCTTGACGACGAAGGAAACCGCCGAAGCTGTCCACCGCGATGCAGGCAGCACTCAGACAACAACCAGCGCTGCTCTCCACTTTCCAGAGCCAGCCGCTGGCCAGCGCACAACCAGGTCCCAGCGTCATGCCCACTCCTCCAGTAACCGCCACCCGCAAACGCAAGCGCGCACATCAGTACACCGTCAGCTACAGCGAGGTCCAGGAAGTCGACGACAGCGGCCGCCTACGCGAGGTCATCGTCATAGACGACTCCCCACCCCCACCAACCCTCTCCCCTGCCACGAGTGCCCACACGGGCAAGTTTTCCGCCTCCTACCAACCGCCCGTGTACTCGGCCCCGATCCGCACCCGCGCACGCGCAGCAGCCGAAGCGCAAGCACTCTCGTCGTCTTCAGCGTCTATAGCCGCCGCCGTCCCTGCAACCAAGAAGCGGCGAAAGGACCCTCAGGAAGTCGTCCGTGCCCCACCAGCAAAGAAGCCCGCGACAGGCGCCGCGGCTGCGCAGGCGCTCGCTCAACAGAGTTCATGGGAGACGCGAAGCGGGGGTGCATCCGATGAGGTGAGTCGCACTGCCGGCTTACGAGGGATGCGCGTATCGATAAAATTGCCAGACGTCCAAGGGTCCCGTCCCATGCGATGACAAGGAGGGCCACTACATTATTGTCCCCGACGATATCATAGCCAACCGATGTGCGTACTCTCTGCATGCCCGGCTACCGTTGGCTGACCGCGTCATAGACCGTACTGTACGGCTGCTCGGGCAAGGGACTTTCGGCAAAGTCGTCGAAGCGGTCGACACGCACACCAAGGCACGCGTGGCCATCAAGATCATCCGAGCTGTGCCGAAGTATCGCGATGCGAGCAAGATGGAGATCCGAGTCCTCAAGAAGCTGAAGGAGAGCGATCCCCTGAACAGACAGTGCGTATACTTCATCTTGTGCACCCTTGCCGTGTTCTCAGCCTTCGCGCAGTAAATGCATACACCTCTTATCATGGTTCGATCATCGAAACCATATATGTCTGGTCTCCGAGCTCCTGGGCATGTGCCTATATGATTTCCTCAAGGAGAATGACTTCGCACCATTCCCGCGCCACCAAATCCAGTCATTCGCAAGACAACTCCTCGGAAGTGTGGCGTGTACGTCTCCTCGGTTGTCCAACATATCCCATCTAACGCTTCATGTAGTCCTGCACGACCTGCACCTCATTCATACAGATTTGAAGCCGGAGAATATCCTTCTCGTTCATAACGACTTCAAGAGCGTAAGGATACCAGTACCCAACAAAGTGAGTATCTTATGTCGTTCACGACAAGTTACTGACGATATCTTCAGCGAAGTGTGGCCAAGGAAAAGCGGATCCTCCTATCAACCGATATCCGGCTTATCGACTTCGGCTCTGCAACCTTTGAGCACGAGTATCATTCCAGTGTTGTATGTACGCGACATTACCGAGCGCCAGAGATCATACTAGGTACGCGTCTGAAGGTCTTTACATGCGGTGGTGGCCAGCTGACCTTCGTCGACAGGCCTGGGCTGGTCATACCCTTGTGACGTGTATTCCCTCGGCTGTATACTCGTGGAGTTCTATACCGGAATCGCACTATTCCAAACTCACGACAACCTCGACCACCTAGCCATGATGGAGATCGTCATGGGCAAAGTCCCGGACCGCTTCGCACGGCAGGGCGCCCGGCAACATCCCGAGTGGTTCAAAGACGGCCGCATAGACTTCCCTAAACCGAAAACAGGGAGGCAGAGCAAGAAGGATGTGCGCGCGACGAAGTCATTGCGGGTAGGTATCTTGTCTTTGGTGGAGACTACGGATTAACATGGCTGTTTTCGCAGGACATTATCACAGGCGCAGACGCGATCAACAGGCAATTCCTCGACCTTGTCAGCAAGCTCTTGGCCTGGGATCCTTCACAACGTATCACCGTCCGCGACGCCCTCAGCCACCCGTACTTCGCGCTCAGCATTCCAGAAGAGCTCTGAGCACTAGCCACGCCGCTTTTGCTACTGCTATTGTACGGCGGGAGTGCATGCCGGGGCCGTCGGCGCCTTTCGGAGGCCATGACACGCATGCCTCAATACTACGAGATGACGCGTGAGGACGCCCTGCAGGCCAGGCCCGCCTCGTAGGACGGTAACGCCGTCGCCAATGACCTGCCTGCCTGCCTCGGACTCCGGTAATGGACCTTCGATCTTATGGGGGAATCAGCTTGTGTAATCAACGTGTAATATTCGGTTCGCATTGTCCCTTCGTCTTTCAGTATCAGCGCCCATGCTATTTATCCATTGTCATGATTTCGTACTATCTTCCATTTCCTTTTTCCCTCGGCTCGCGCTGATGCGCGTTATCACTAGAGGGCGTCGGCGCGGGACGGGGATGACACGCTGCAGATTTTCTATGCTTTCATTCGTACATGTCTGTATCGTCAATGCAACACAGATGGAACCGTATATTGTTGTGTGGTGATACATGGTAGTCAGAACGCGGGTAGGCTGTTGGGTACATATCGAAGGAGACGGAGACATGAATAGGTAATGTACATATGGGCGGGGGTAGGAACAATACGATTCAGAGCAGGCGTGCAAACGTAACCTCGTTCGTGGCGACGTTCGTGCTAAGGTATACATTCTTCAGGAACACGTCGCCAAGCTGGATAAGGTCAAGTTAGCCAGGTGGACGCGATAGATGGCAGACAGGGCACGTACTAGCCAGAGAGTAGGGTGCGCCTTTCCGCTGGAGACGATCTTGGATATGCAGCTGCCGCTCTCGTCCGTAGGCGAGAACATGAGGTCACGAGGGTCGATTGAGAACTGGCGGGCACCGAATGATAGAGCGAGGGAATGTTTCGTTGAGCAAGGTATAGTCCACGTCTCGTCATCGAGTTTGATGCCCTCAAGGACGTCGTGAATGGCCTGTGCGTCCTGTATCATCGTCAGAACTGTTAAAAAACGCTATCTCATGCGACTCACCTCTTCGGGAATCACCAAGAGGCTCTATACGACTATGAGCACAAACGCCTGCCTCAACATGACGAGATAACTGACTGTTCCCGTGTCCACGATGCCTGTGCGATCACGCATGTCCAGCATGCGAGAATCGACAGAAGCGTCCTGAAGAGCGACCTGCCAGTAGCCCTCCGAGTTCAGATTCTTGAGCGACACGGCAGTCAGCGGGTCGAACTTGGACAGATCCATGCTGCCAAAGGTGATCTCCCCGTCGCCTTTGCCGTCCGCCAGGCGAGGAAGCTTGTACGACATGATGGGCTGAGGGACAAGACCTGCGCCGGCGAGTGCTTCGATGATGGACGGTTGGTCCATGCGAGAGGCTCTCTGAAATGCAATGAGCCATCGTGCGTGAGGAATTCGCAATAAGTACACTAACAGAACCGGCCAGGCCCATAATACCGTCGAACGGTACGTCTGACCTGTAGAGTAATTCGTCAGCGACAAGTTCATCGGTTTGCAGCTCGACCTTCAAGGCAAACGCACGTCGCAAAATCGTTGCTCTCTAGGTCCGTCACGCCGAAGGTCAAGCTTTCCAAGTCGAAGCCAGCGAAGGATATGCGATCACGCACAAGACGACCCGAAGTGTAGCCACTTCCATATAGAATGGCCCACTCGTCCGAGGCCATCTCGACGAAGGAGGAGCTCACACCTGGCCCGAGGTATGTGTGATTCTGGCAGGGCTTTAGAGTGGGGCGCAGAGCAGCTAGCGCCGAGCACTCACGCAGGTCTCTCCGGTAAGCGATAAGCACCTGTCTGAGGGGACCCAAAGATCAGCGGAACCGGTGTCGACCAGGAGACGAAATTGACGTGGCGGCGTGCCGAGCCATACGTTAGCCAGGTCTGAATTTTGTGAGAAGGAAGCAACTTCATCATCTGTCGAGGCACCCACATCCTAGATCGTCCGCCCTGTAGCGAGTTTTTTTAGAGATATACAAAGACGTGAAACGAACGCGGACTCACTCAATGTTCAACGCGAGGGAATCGACCCTGCCCGTCGGTGTAGAGGAGTCTGTTACATTAAATAGAGAAAGAGGCGATGGGAACTTGACGCCAGGACCAGTGTAGTTGTGAGCAGTCTGATTGTGCAAGCCCAATATATGAGTCGGAGGTGGACTGTAGCGCTTGCGGTGGGCGCGAGGTCGAGCGTGCTCGGCCATGGATGCATAGCGCTTTATCCCGCGTGTAATCTAGTACAGTAAAATGAGTGGGCGGGCGAGCAGAAAGTGGGTAATAAGCAAACGCACCTCCGCCGCTCCTCGCCCTGTTTTAGCAGGTGGCTCGGTGCGAGTATGCCGCAGCGTGACTCGCCCAACGGCGCACAAGCTCTGCGTAAAGACGAGAAGCACGAGCAAAAGGCGAGTCGTCATAGCAAGAGAAACGACGAGGGTAGCGCAAAAGGAAGAAGGCAGGAGCAGCGCGTCCTCGAGGCTCACCTGCTTGAACGTCAAAGATGATATGCTGCCGCGGGACCTAACACGTTCCGCGGTCACCACGTCAAGGAAGGCTCCGGCGGAGGCAAAAAGGCCCAACGGACCTATAACTATGAGCATACACATACATGGGATAATTTACGCCTGTGCGCGATCTGCTAGATATACATGAGCGTCCTCATCCATCGTCCCGTCATCGTCGCTATCGCTCGGTGAGGGCGCGGGCTGTGGAGGCGGCGGAGGCGGTGGAGGAGGTGCGTCCGGATTCGGGGCAAATTCCAGGTCTAAACTAAGCGAGCCTGTTGACCCGCCGCCGCGGCGCCCATGCGTGTACATAGAGTCGCGATGACAGGAAGATATCCGGCGTAGTGAAGGCTTCCTCAGCTCCTCCATTTCTGACTCGACGAGCGTGATGTCGCGATCGAAGGCGAAGCGCACATCGCCAGTAAGCGCTTGGAGCTTGCTGCGCCCGCCGCCACTAAATCGCATAGTCGGCAGATCAGTTTGTTGCGACGGAGCAGGATCTCCCAGTGCCCGGCAGAGGCAGGTGATGTCGTCGCTGTTACTTCCCCGCATATTGAGAAGCATGCGAGAGGTGAGGACGCCAACTGCGGCGTGGAATGGTCTGCGCAGCACGGTCAGTAGTCATACACAGACCATAGTACGGAGCCGCTGACGAGTAGCTAAACCATGGGACTCCAGTGACGCCCTGTGTAACGCTTGAACATCTAATAGCGGACGGTTCGGAAGACGACTTACGGACACCATCAACTGATTGAGAACCAGCAGAACACCGACTCTATAGCAAGCCATAAGTGCGAGCGGAAGCTAAGCGCGATCATGACAAACCCAAAGAACCATGTAAGATTATCACTACAAATTATGGCGTGTGAGCAATGAAGCACCATCTTACAAGGGTAGTGGTACGCACCGGATGAGCGTTCGCCGCAACGAATACTCGTGCCTATCTGACACTAGGGTCCGCATAGATGCAGCGAGTGCGAATAAAAAGAGGATGACTTCAAATATCGTCGCTAGAATGATATGAGGATCAGTAACGCAAGCAGTGGAAGGATACTCTGAAGCATACCAGGTAGCCACAAAGGCCATTCGTGGATAGAGTGAATGACCGGACAGCCAGGGAGGTTGAGGTGCTCTGCACCTGCGATCAGGTCATGCCGCAGCATCGCATTTGTAATCAAGGTGTAGAGGAAACCGCCGATAGAAGCCAAGAAGAGGACACCATTAAACATCGCGACCTACCGACGTCAGTGTCGAAGGCATATTCTTGACGAACATACGCACCCATTTCGAGCATCGATAGAGCGCATATACGCGCAACTGCATGATGATTTCGACGGACCAAAGAAGAATAGCGCCGACGATACGCGTGATCGCGTCCATCGCTACGCATCTACAATCGTGAAGGTTAATGCCCGCGCAGATCGGGTATGATGCCAACGTACACAGAATCGGAAGTGACACCAGGAATGGCGAAGGTGTGGATCTGTATCACATCGAAGACAAGTAATGCGAGTGTATAGTATCGGATCTAGCGCCGCGCCTTGGGTCAGTACGCGCGCCAGCAGACTGAGTACAGTGAGACGCACCCAGAAGAAGGACCATTTCGCAAAGCCCGATCGTAGAGGCTGTAGCGCGTCAGCGCGCGCCCACCAGAGCGACAGCACAACGCCTGCTTACCCACATGAGCCGGACCTGCACAATGGTCAGTCAGGCATACTTGGAAGGGCCTATACTGCTTCACGCACCTCATCTCCCAGTGTCAAGACTGGCTTCTGCGTCAGCAGCGTGCCCTCGTGCCGCAGCAGCGGGCGTACGCACGATAATCATAGACGACCCATACAAGCCCTACGACTTGGGAGACGGTCAGGATATACGCGATGCAGGCGGAGCGCTAGACACTCACGACACGCGTGTAGCGGGACAAGATTGCCCTTGTACAAAGCCGCGTAGTCGTCGTCGAGACCCGCCATCGCGCGCCGGAAACCCGCAGGGGACCAAGAGACACCGGCTGGGGTGCTCTCGCGCTGCGTACAAGCGCCCGAATACAGGGTTGAGGCCTGGGGGAAGGAGAAGAGGCAACGAAGGGGTCGCGGCGACTAATAAAGGAGCCTCTGGCCGGGGGTCAAGACGGCCATGAGCAGGTTTCGAGCTGGCGCTGATCATCAAGGAGACGAGTACCCATCACAATCGCGTGCGAGCGGCAAAGTCGGGCGTTTGATCCTGAATGTGGCCCGGCAATTGCCGTTCAATGTTCAACTAGCGCCCATCGTTGGGCTGCCATTCATGCCAGCACTGCATACGATGTGCTCAGGCCCACGTAAAGCTGCCAGCTGCCAGCAAAAGACGTTGTCGTTGAGGATTGCAACCGTATACGCCGGAAACTTCCATAAAAATACCTGATGTGCATGGCTCACATGAGCCAGCCATGTTGAAGACTTGACAGGGTCTGAACCATAGAAGGGAGTAGCTTCATTTATGAGACTGTATACATCGTAGGGCCCGAGGGTGGCTGGAATGTTTGAAGACTGCCTGGCCTGCACGCCTCGGTGCTTGGTAAACCCCCCCTCTGCCACTCGACTTACCGGCAGATTGAGTCTCAGCCATGCTGCCGCATCGCCGCGAATACATGACCAATAGTAGCCAGATTTTGCACCAACGTTCACAGAGAAGAAACGCTGCTGACCATGGGATAAAAATTAGAAGTTCGAACGAACCCGCGGTTGGCTGCGTTGGTCTAGGCCGGACCCGGCCGATGTCAGCACGTGACTCCAGTTGAACTTCAAATGCCACCGGCGACCCCTACAGGCGTCGCTACTACCCCCACCAAGATCGAATGCAGCACGTACTGAGCAATGGTCTACATACAATCACACTTCAGTCTATGGTACACCATACTGCACATGTTTATGATGGTACATGGCCAGGCAAGGTCCAGCTCACGACGCCGTCGCCAAATTATCCATCTTCCCGTCATTCGCCACATACGCATTCGTCTTCCCGCTCAGCTCCGCCTGCGCCATCAGCGCCGGCGGCGCGTCGAACTTGTCCATCATTATCTCCACTAGCTGCATCTGCCCCGCCTTCGCGAACTCCTCATCGTCCAATAACTTGTCCATCTCGGCGCGGTTGTGCACGGTGTACGAGCGCGAGGGCACCTCCCCGCCGCCCAGCACGTCGAGAAGCTGCGTCCATTTCCAGTTCGCGATATCGTTGTACTTGCGCGTCTTGCCGTGGAGGAAGCGCTCGATCGTGTAGCCTGAGTTGTTGAGGAGGAAAATGATGGGGGTCAGCCCGGAGCGGAGCATGGCGGATAGCTCCTGGACAGTGAGTTGGCTAAAGGAAGTGCGTCGGTAGGCATGCAGAGAGCAACGATAAACACGAGCTTACATGCTGCCGTCTCCAATGAAGAGAATCGTCCTGTTCATCTGAAGCTCTTTGGCAGCGAGGGCGGCGCCAAGCGTGCTCCCTTCGACTAGTCAGATAGATATACGAGCATGACTACGTCCCACTCACCAACAGTCCAGCCAATAGACCCCCACAGAATCTGCGACACAAAGACGGCCGTATCCGGGAATGGCACATCCAAGACGCCGAAACTCGAGGTACCTGCGCGACCCTGCTCAGCATATTCACACTGGCAAGGAGGCAAGGATAAGCTTACCCGTTTCCGCCACGACGACATCCTTCGGGCGCAAAAATTTGGAAACGCGCGGCCATAGCCATGTATGCGAGATGACATCCGAGCTATCCTTCGGCTCGATGGCCTTGAACGGCGTGACCTCGATCTTTGACGAGCGGGGCTGCAGGGACTTGAGCTTGTCCGAGAGCTTGGGGAGCAGCTGCTTCATGCCGATGTCGTGATACACCGCGAACTGAATCTTGGTATGGTCTGAGTGCAGCTGTACACACATCGTCAATATTATTACCTATCCAATGAGCAAGTAGACTGACCTCTATCGTCTGCGCCGTAGGGATACTGTAGGTGAAGTTTCCGGTGTTGAAGTCGCTCTTCAACGCGCCGATGCTGAGGATGAGCTTCGCAGACTCGATCTTCTCCCTGACCGCAGGCCGACTGATTGTTCCGACGTAGATCTGAGGTGCAATAAGCACAGGATTCCAGCGCGCCTCAATCGACTACACGTACCCCTCCGTACCTCTCATACTGCTCGCTGACCGCCGTCTTCCCCATGGGCGCGGCAAATACAGGGAAGCCAGTCTTCTTGATCAACTCGTCCACCTCCTGGCGCACGTCGTGGCGAATAGCGCACGCGTCAACAAGGACGACGACACTGTCATCAGCGGCTTTAACAAGGCGCTCGATTTCTTCGATGACATGGGCTTCTGCAGCTGATTCATTGACCGGCAGCAGGCTCGAGAGGGGCGTCTTCAGGCGGTCGGAGGAGATTCGCTTGTACGCGATGTCCGTGGGCAGAGTCAAGTAGGCGGGCCGAGCCTGTGTACAAAGCTTTAACAATGCCGCCCGTAAGGATTGTACACGCTACCAACCTTTACGATGCAGCTGGTGATGACACGGTCTATCTCGCTGGCAGCGGTCTGCACGTCGAAGAGGTCGGCCTGCGCTATGGTGAACTGCTGGGCGGCTTTCTCGTATGCATCATAACTAAAGGTCGATCAGCCAACTAATCAATTGTATAAGGTGAGTCCCTCACCGTCCATCGCCCAACGTATGGTGCAGCATAGGTTTCGCCGATTGTTGAGCAGTGCTGGGCACACCAACAATGTGGAGAACAGGCACCATCTCCGAGAAGGCTATGGGCGGGATGTCCACATTGGCGATAGAACTTCACATATGCGCATATACTCACCTCCCGCGATGCCGTTCATGGCGGAGAGTTCGCCAACACCGAATGTGGTGATGACAACACCAAGACTGCGTTCCTTTACGCGAGCATATCCGTCCGCTGCGTACGCTGCGTTGAGTTCGTTGCTGATTTGTGATGGTGAGTCGTCTGGGTGGACCATTGGACGCCAAACGAGACATACCAGTTGCCGACCCACTCGAGATGAGGATGGTCTTCGACGAGGTCCTGCCGTCGAAGTCGATCAGATGTATACAGAGGTCTGCTGGGGCAGGGCGTACCAGGAAACCGAGGTTGAAGTCACCGGGAACACCGAAGATGTACTGCAGTTGCGGTTTGGATCAGTGACTGAAAAGGAACAGATAAGACGGCGCACCTTGACGCCCAGCTGGACGAGACGCTCCAGGAGATAGCTGCCGATGTAGGTGTCCTGGACGCCGCCTTTCTCCTTGAGCGATTCGAGCTCAAGCTTGAGACGATCAGCCTCAGCACGGGTAGCCGCTTCGCCTTGAGATGCCATGTCGTATAGAGGATTGATTTGACTGCAGCTTCGATGGTTGTGGTTGAAAGCAAAGCAAGGCTTCGACCTGACCAAGATCTGGCAGAGTGTGTCTATACTTGAGGTAGATGATTGAATCGCGGATGACGTCGGACGGCTGTCAGTGACAGTCGCCTGAGCTCAGCAAGCCATTATTGGCGTCAGCCTTCCAGAGTCCACATCTGTCCACATCCAATCCTAGTGAAATCAGGAGGAAAGGCGTGCATGGCAAAGGTTCAAGGCAGACGTATTGTTCAAGGCCGGAGCTCAAGCGCTCAAGCTTGAGGTGCCGCAGGCTCCTCCGCCGTCAGCGGTTGCGAGCAAGCGCCAACGGTCCGGCTAGCCGTAGTCACGTGACCTACATGCTTGTGGACCCACAAGTGGGTCGGTGCTGCGGTTTGGAGCGATACAGGAGTCCGAGACACATAGAAGGGGTCCAAAGCATTCATAGGTATGCTCTATCTTTGTTTTATGTTTGCTAAGCTGTAAAATGCATCGGTAAGATTCAGTGTGGATGAGGACGTTACGACAGGGGCGTGAGAACGCGCTGCTTTTGGCCTGATTCTCCCACCATTCTTTCCGAAGCCTCAGTCGACTCCTGGTCGACTCCGATCAAGATGCCACCACGTCCTTCTCAAGCACCCCGTCGTATGGCCCATGGATCTATATGCTACTTCCAAGACTCCACGTTGGGTAGACATCTACTATCTAGACAACGACTGGGCAGCGTAAGCATCACATTACCTATGAAGTTTGCTCCTGGTTTGCTCACGCTCCAATCTCCTCGGCCAGCAAGGCAGTGTTTCATGTAACGCACCTCTTTGCTGCTCTGCTACCATATGAGCCGGTCAGCACACGAACTTAGCTACTCGTACTGCAGATCAGCATGACTGGGGAGGTGCACACTCGCAGGCGTTTTGGGTGTAACATGCGCTCACCTCACCGGTGCCGCTCGCGCACGGCAGGCGACGTTGGCGGTAAGTCCTGCTGGAGTACCGGAGGGACCATATACAATGAACTGACGATCAGACGATACGTGGTATCAGATAAAAGCCGGCCCCTTCCAGTTATCTTATCATCCTCTGTGCCCCGCCAGCGATAGTGAATGAATTATATGATGCAGCAGCCGTACAAGAACATCCTCGTACTGGGAGCGGCTTACGGAGGTTCGTCTTGAATATACCTTTCTAGAACCCTTGGATCTGCGCTCATTCTATCGACAGGTCATAGAGCCGTGAAGGTTTTGGCTGAGGCTCTCTCAAAGCTCAAGGGCAACTGGAGAATAATTGTTGTCGAGAAAAACACGTGGGCTGATACAGCTCTCTGCCACTTACTGAGAACTTACTCCCGTTTCTCCAGGCATTTCAACCACATCTACGCCTTCCCCCGCTTCGCGGTCCTCGGCGGGCATGAATACAAAGCATGTAAGCTGCCTTGGGCTCTTGCCCATTACCTGGCGCTCACGGCATACTCTACAGTCATCCGCTACCTCAACCCATGTGACAAGCCCGGCGGCATTGTTCACCTGCAGGCGCAGATTCTGTCCCTAAACTCGCACAGTGCCACTCTCGATCGCGCGTTCCCCGAGCACAGCTTCCTTACGCCACAAATCGACTTTGAGTACGCGATCTACGCGCTTGGCGCGTCTCTCCCTCCGCCAGTGAATCTCTGGGGGCCGCGGCTCGACGCGATGCTGCACGGGGACCAGAACGCGGTGGATACCGCCGGCTCAAAGGCGGACGGCGTCTCGTGGCTCCAATCCGCACAGCGCGCGATAGACACGGCGCCCTCAGTGCTCATCATTGGTGGCGGCGCGCTCGGGATTCAGTTCGCCACGGATATCGCTGCAGTGCACCCGAGGAAGAAGGTGACGCTGTTGCACTCGCGCGCGCACTTGCTGCCTCGCTTCACCCAGGAAATGCACGACGAGAGTACGTCTTGGGCTCGAAGTGAACGCAGGCTCGGCTAACATAATGCCAGTCATGCGCCAGATGAACCACCACGGCGTAGAGGCTATCCTCAACGAGCGTCTGGACGTGCAGACTGTTGCGGACAATAAGACCAACGAGGCTGGCCAGCGCGTCGTCCGCACCCTCTCTGGCCGCGAGCTGGCTGCTGACCTCCTAGTGCGTCTATTCTCTCCGTCATATACCCATGCGCTGACTGTGTCCTCCTAGCTCATCTGCACTGGCCAAAAGCCCAACACTGAGGTTCTCGCTACGCTCGACCCGACGTTGTTAGCCGCCAACAGACGCGCCCGCATCAACCGTACAATGCAGCTCGATGCGCCCGCCTACCAGCATATTTTCGCCGTTGGTGACTGCGCAGACGCATTCAACGCCCTATGCGCAGGACATACAGCGTCTGGTCAGGTGATTATCTGTTTTTTCATCTCCCTGCTTATCCTCCATCCCTGTCTCACAACGCATTTAGGGTAAACTCGCTGCAAACAACCTTCTACGGCTGATTGCACGGGAGGAGCAGCCCGACGCCGAGCACGAACCCCTCGATCTCTATAGCCCGCCGCCACCGAGTATCAAGGTGACTCTTGGTTTGGTGCGTTTCTTTTGTCTCATGTAAAAGCACGCCTAGTCGCTGACTCGCGGCGACTTTGTTCAGGACCGAGGTGTCTCGCAGACTGGCACAAGCCCCATTCGTGTCAGCGATACAGGTCGCGAGGACCTACAGTGCGACTATATGTGGAATGCGTATGGCCACACTATCGAGTCGGACGAGGACATGCGGGCATAGTAGGGCGGCTGTCAGCTTCATTGTCGCAGACTAGGTGATCAGGAACAGAGGGATGTTTGCTTGCCCTTTCTCTACCACTGTGCGTAGACTGTGCCGTTGCGCCCGACCACGAGAAGGAATAATGTAGACCATATAGAAAGAAAGCTGCCACCTTGCATTGACCGCAGTCCCGAGGCCTCAACTGAGCGATCGTCTGCAAAGATGCACCGCTTACCGCGCACTCATGCATAGGCGTCCAGCGTCGCTGGACCTGATGAGCCATACACCAAACGAGACACCCTCGACTCCAGCCGTACAGTGGATCGACTTCATAAAAATTCAGCCTATACATCTCTCATGAGTTACATCACAACATCGCCGCTCGAATGGCTTCAGCCAGCCAGCAGACCATCATGTATACACGACTCAGCGCTTACCGCACGAGTCGATTATGTGCTGCCTTACCCGGCGCTGCTCCACACCTCCGACGCCCTCGACGTCCTCGGGCGCCTCATTCTCCTGGTTGAGCTGAAGGTCCATCAGAAAATCATGTCCGCGCGATCCGCCTGACCACACACCCGCTCCCGGTCTGCGCCAGCGTTGATAATCAGGACGGCCGCTTCAGCGTGTCCAGACTCAATCGCGAGGTGAAGAGGCGTGTTTCCTTTGGATGCAATGATACTCATCATGAGCTTACGGCATATCTCGAGAGGTGCGTACGAACCAATTCTATCACCAGTATTCAGTCGTGTCTTGTTCGGGGCGGTCGAGCCATCTAGAAGTAGCTTGATGAACCCTACGGAACCTGTGGTGGCCGCACGATGTCTGGAGAGATTGGTATAGCTGTAGATGGTCTCAGGAATTATGAGGACTCACAGGGGTACTTGGTTCGCCCTGTCTTTCGCGTTTATCTGCTCAACACAATAGTACGCTCGGTTACAAAATTACTTGACGACTTACATCGGCGCCTCTAGAGATTAAGAATCTGCCGATCTGATGCACGCGCGCCAGGTCAGCTATGCTTGCACAATGGTAGTAACGTGGCGTACATCTATCCGAGCCTTGGAAGCGGCATAGTGCCTACCACGGGTGCAGTGAGATGAGGGGATTTATATGATTGTACGACAGGCGCGTACGTACAGAGGCGTTATTCCCTTGTCGGTCTTGCTGTATTGCTCTTGAGGTCAGCGCGGAAAGGTCACGTAGGCAGGTTATACGGACGCATTGACGGTTGCTCCCGCACCGACCAGTTCCTGTACGACCTCTGTCCAGCCTGCGCTGCCTGTAACAACTTGAGGAGGAAAGCTTACAGTATATGAAGTGCTTACTAGCTATATGGATAGGCGTCCATCCACCAGGATCTTGCTTGTCCACCTCGGCCTTGTTATCAATCAAGTAACGAACAATGTCGATGGCGCCTGAAGATGCTGCCCAATGCAGTGGTGTCCTACCATCCTGATGCATGGTCAGACCAAGATAGCGCCAGCACCAAGCGCACATACCGCATCGACAGCATTGACTTGGGATGGATCTTCCGATATTAAAGTCCGTAGTAGCGAGAGCTGCTCTGTAGTGGCAACGTGATTACAAACCTGCTATTCGCCAGATGAAGTACGGTTTCCGCACTATTCTGCGCAGCTGTGTGTGCTGAAAGCGTAGGCATATTAACCCTGTTAGGCAAAGAATGAGCGTCAGCGAGATAGAGTGGGCACTGGAGGATACGTACGGGTCAAGAGTGAAGACGCGTCGGAAGGGTGGTGACGCGTTCAACAACCGCCACAAATTCTCGGCCGTTACCGACGGAAGCTAGCGGGCCGATCATAGACTCGGGGCCGACTACACTTGTCTTCAACATCCACTGCGGCAAAGGTGGATTTGTGTCGCTGGCTGGCTAGCTGACCACTCCATTAGTGCCTGAAATGCCCACCATTATACATGGCTCTTCTCCCCTGACATCAGAGCTTCCTTCTGCTTCGCCGCATTCTCTGCTCCCTTTCCTCCAATCGCAGCCACAAAACACTCTGACGCGACTTTACCAACGACCATCATCATGCCTCTCCATTTTCCGGTATTCTACTTCAATTTTATCTTATTCTTTCACTCATACCTCTGCCAGCCTCCTCGGGCCACTTGAACGGCAGATAATAATGAATCTTTTGTGGCTGGAGTCCGCGGTTCCTGTCTCAACCATGAATGCATGGGTCGTAAGAGATCATCAACGGTAATATCTCGTATATAATGGGGGAAGAGTATGTGTAACGATGTCATTTACAGGGTTTACGAAGACGCGCTGGAGACACTTGGGAAATTGCACATCGTGCCCTCCTCGACGGTGAAGCTAGCCGTGCATCCGACGTTCAAATCAAGCCTGCGGCAGGCGTTAACTGGAGGGTGCGCCCCAATGGCACGCTTATCTCACAATGCTGAAGCCGCGCAAGGGGTACCCAAGGCAGCTTTGGGATACCGGCGGAACTGGACGGCAAGCAGCAGGCGCCCGACGTGCCCAAATTAGATGGTTACGCGCTGGAACGATGGGAGGTAAGCCGCTGCTGCTCTCATTGACTGCTCAGCTCACGGTGTGTGTGCCTTCGCCAAGACCATCCTTCATTTCATGGTGTCGTCTGGCACAGGGCAAGAGTCCGCACAACCAGCAGCCGGCGTCACGTACCTGCTAAAGGAAAGCGGCTTGATGGAAAGCCGAGGGTGCGTCTAGGCTGCATCCACACGCGATGCCCATTCACTCGCCGAAAGGGGTCTCTTGCGAATTACTTCGGCCGGATTCCAGTTCCTCCTTTTGACGCCCCACGCTCAGCTGTGGGAGCTTTTACTGCACTATCTGCGCCTGCAGGAGGTTAAGCCAGTCACCGTATATCGCTTCCGCTTCTAAAACCTGTCAACCTAGGCCAACAACATTGATCTCGTCGAAGTGCTCAGCTTCCTCTTTATGGTGTCCACTATGGAACTGGGAAAGGTAAGATGCTTTTGCCTTCCACGCGCTGTGTAAAAATGTTGACGGACTTTTCCCGTCAGGAATACTCGACGGAAAACTTAAGTACGAGTCAAACGGTTGTAATGGACGATCTGCGTCACTACGGACTGTTGTGGCAGCGGAAGGTTCGGGGACGACGCGCCATTGGCCGAGGCAGTGTCTGATATCCTCGCAGAAGAACTACCCTCGGTTCAGCCCGACGCGACTAGCGACAAGCCTCACCTCTTCTGCACCCCCGCTCCCCACCTCCTCCGGACTGACGTCGGGCCCCAAAGAGGGATTCATTGTGCTTGAGACGAACTATCGGGTGTATGCGTACACAGGTACGCCTGCGCTCGTGCTCTATCTCTGCGGAGCTAACGAGAAGCCCAGACAACGCGCTGCAGACCGCTGTCCTAAACCTGTTCATTACGCCGAAATACAGGTTCCCAAACCTCGTTGTCGGATCGATCACGCGCGAAAGCGTCAAGCGGGCGATGTCCAATGGCATTACAGCCGACCAGGTCGGTCTTACACTGCTTATATTCATTCAGAGTTCTGTCTGAGCTCGCCTTTCGCAGATAATCAGCTACCTGATCACCCACGCGCACCCCCAGATGCACAAACATGTCCGTATCTCCCGTAAATCATCGACGGCGACTAACAACTCTCCAGAACCCTTTGCTGCCCGTCACGGTGCAGGATCAAATTCGGCTTTGGGAGCTCGAGCGCAACCGCACGAAATCGCAGCCAGGTAGGTGCCATTCGAGTCAGGAAATGCGCGTGTGCTAATCACAACACACGCATCCAAGGGTTCCTATACACCGAGTTTGCATCGCAGGCCGACTACGACTACGTTCTCACATACGCAAAACAGCTCAACGTCGTGCTATGGGAGAACCCGACCAAACGATGCTTCTTCGCCGCATTAGAAGGGCACGCGAACATCAGAGGGTTTATCGAGCGCAAGAGGGCTGGCGCGTAGTCGTTACCAAGTCGTTATACTTTTGTGGTACTCGTGAGCGGCCATCTCGGCGAGATTCACCATCACCACGGGGGATGAGGAGGCTTTGAGGCGTGTGGTCGTGTACCCTCCGCCTTGGACGCGTCGCGCGCGAGTTCCCGCCAGGAACTTGAAACCATGGGCCATCGACAAGTCATTCGGGTGTGGCCATGGGGCATTCCCCGGGTTGTGATTTGCAGGGAGAAAATTCCGATTTTCTGAGTCAGATATGTACAGCAGTGGCCGATCTTGCCATACAGGATGTGTCGAGAAAATTATATACAATATAGTGACAAGCCCAAGTCCAAGAAATGGTGCCTCCGGATCGTATGCGTGCGGATATACTGGGAAAACACGTCGTAAAGCTACAAGGTCTGTCATGTCGTCTATGATACCATGATGTGCTAGTTGTCCTCGGGAAAAAACTCCTCGTGATCGCGCATACTGGGCAGCGGCTCGCCCATGTCGAACGGTGGCGGCGGTCCAGACGCAAGCGAGTGCAATGATGGGGTTGATGATATGCGTGGAAGCGGAAGGGAATTTGCGTCGTGAACGGACCACTGCAAAGGATGGTTGACAATAGGCGAGGCCGGCTGGTACGAGTAGCGACTGCTGTACGGAACGGGATGCAAGGACGGCGGGCTATGGTGCAGGGATGCAGGACTGTGATGCTGCGCAATGGGACTCCGTTGTATTTGAGGATTGTCCAGAATCCAAGATAAAGATGACGGGCCGGCACTGGCGGACCTCATAGTGGAAGGTCCCGGCGTAGGATATCGTGAAGCGCCATAAGGATCATCGTGTGCCAGCTGCCGTCCTCTCGCTGAGCTCAAAGGCGGTATTTGGTACGGTGCGCCAGTCGTGCGCGAGCGCGGACGCCCAGAGAAGGTGCTGGATGAGGCATAGGAGTCATATGCCTGAGTAGAAGTACCCTGCGCATGCCAACGCCCGCTAGGTGGTGACATATCCGGCGACCACGATGGATGAGATGCTGAAGGTGCTGCAGGAGCTCTGGACCACAGATCGGGAGTGCTTGACGATGCAGCCATACGATGAGGAAGGGGTGAGGATATGCGTGCATGGTCGGAGATGGGGTACAGAGAGCTGCCGGTGAACGAATTTTTTGGGGAGAGAACGGGCGAGAACAACGAGGTCTGCGAGTAGGATTCCTCGGACTTGCAGAATGGTCCAGCGACATGTTCGTCGTCGTCTTCCTCGTCGGCCCTACACGTTATGAGTTCAGGTATACGCGGCGAGCTCGTTCGTCACGTACGCTACAATGGGCCGTCCATCTGAGTCCATGACAATTTTGGGAGGAATGCGAAAGCTTGTCAGACGGAAAACATGGGGACTCATGTATGGCCCCATGATATCTGTCCGAGCTGTAGGCCGCTGTTTCGTGATGAGGTCGTATTGTAACGCATATATGGACCGTGCATACCTTGAGGAGGCCGCTCTGCATATCCGCGGCTGAGTAGTACGCAACAAGATGCCAATCCGCGTCATTGATCGTGACGGTTATGGTCTGCGTCGCGGTCAGTACGAGCAGATTATCAATGGGGAATACTCACCTTCTTGTGAAGCCCTTCGAGCTTGAACGTCGTGGTCTCTAGCGCGGTATTACGGAAGCCCGAGTACAGTTGCTCGGTGGGGCTTGGGGAGGCTCTATGACGCGATGTGGCAGATTCCTCTGACGCAAAGCTGCGTCTGCTTCCTCGCCCTTGAGGTCGCTCGTTGATTTCGCGATATACCTGACCTCGCCGTTACGCCACAGCGAGGTAAGACGGTCTTGTGTGCTCACAAGAAAGTTCTTATGAATCCTCGAAGGGGACCAGAGCTGCGCGTTTGTCAGTAAGCGCATATATGCGCATAGAATGGCACGCACCATGCCGTCCGTCCATCGCTTTATGCCACTGAGAGTTGCGAGGTAAGCAGGGAGCGATCTCCGGCGGATATTCACGCGCCTTTCTTCCACGGCAAAGACGAACACCGCGCCAGAGTGGATCATTGCCCGCCGTTCGTTCTCGTTCAGTCGGCGCCGGATACGAGGTACGATGCCTTGCGACGCTGCGTGGACGAGTCTGAGGGCGTCGAGGGTGGTCTCGACGGCCCCATAGTAGGAGGGGACATGGTCGTCCTGCGCGCTGGCGCTCGACGACATCAGCGGCGGAGACAAGAAGAAGAAATGAATCCGCGGCGGTCAGTTCGGTGGTGACTATATAAACAATGGCAAGGCCATTTCGGGTGACCCGCCTGGCCGCCCGTCGGCGTGGGTCAAGTCGCCGAAAACCCGTATTAACGCCCAAACAGGAAATTCAATTCTGCACCCATTTGTCCTTCAGGAAATCCCCCGGGCGGAGGCAAAATTCATGCCGGATTCCTGACGTCCGGGACTCGAGTGTAGCCCCGATATGGCCTCAAAGACCCAAGTTGGGCGGCCACCTCCCCGTCGCCATGCCTCGCAATACCCCCTCGCGTTGCGGCGTGCGATTATCGAAGGCGCCCAATGTGTTGGCAACTAACGTGCTAGGGTAGTCCCGTGGTCGAGGCCAGGTATCCACGCGCCTTCGACATTCGAACGTCCCCCAGCACGGCATCGGCCTTCCCTCGACGGGGAGATCGACTTCCTTCTTGCTCAAACGTCGATCAAACCTGTCAAGGGCTCTCAGACGAAGCAAAGGTATCCCAAGACATGAAACTCACGAACATGCGGCGGACGCCTTCACGAATCAACAGTAAGGACTCGGTCATGTATTCGCTGGATACAGACAGTAACAAAGGCACAGGAGTCGTCCCGTAATCGATCACATTGCCCAACTCAGCTGCAGGAAGCGCCTTCGTAAGCGATACCCCGTTGACCGCTTCCCACCGGTATATTGTCGCCCAGCTGCGTTCAGCCTGGCTCGAGTCTGGTCTGAAGCTGTTTCTCTATACAGGCGCAGCAACTGTCAAGTGGGACGCCACACTTTGATTACCGTGCCCGAAGACCTTGACGACAACATGTGCGCAGCTGAGCGGTGAAGCGATATAGAACCGCGGCCTCCATGCGAACTTTCTCTCCCGGGAACCTGAGAATATGGCAGACCTGAAATGGTCAATGCAACAGTTCGTATGATATACAAGTGGGACTCACCGAAGGCCGACTATAACGGCAGGTGTGTGCGTGTGAAGCGGTGAGAAGGACGGTGTCGCTCATTCTCCTTGCTATTTTCTTGCTGTCGCCAGCTTATACGGAGGAGGATGGAGCAGATACGCGCATACAAGCATAGCCGCGACATATCTAGCAACATCCTTACGAGAAGCACCCAAGGGATCGTCGTGTGATCTAGAAGCTTGAGCAACGGGACCAAAATAAGAGAGAATAGCATACCGATCAAAGCATCGGCGCTGCAATTCAGAGCAGGCCGAGCATATTGCCAGCTCCCCGCGTGCGGATTCGATGCTCTCCCAGCTAGCCGTGCACATACCCACCGCGTACCGAAGTTTTGCGTACGTTGCTTGTGGTTCGCGGAGAATAGTAGCACTTTCGGGGCAGATCGAGGAAGTACACGTACACGGCAACGATAAGGGGACATAGGTATCATTCGCACATAGACCACTGCAGTAGACGCGACAAGGCGCAGTGCAGCTGAATGAATGTCTCCCCGAGTATTGATGCGCATAAAAGCCGGACTAGTCAGTGCGAGAAGGACTGTCGTGTTGGGAGAGGTACGCAGGCTGAGCATACGGGCTGTCGAACACATGCGTCCAGGTTCTCTCCGAGTGTTGCTCGGGTTGGAGTGAGGCCTATTGAGTGAGGACGAGAGCGGAAGTCGTTATGCAGTCTACGGCTCTAACAAGCCATGATGCGCCGCCACGAGTTGGTTGTCATATGTATGTTGAAAGGCGGCGCGGAGGCGGCAGTAACTGCCAGTAAGCGGCAGTTGGCGGAGCGTTGCCCGAATGATCAAGACACTGGAGTTGTAGGATACAAAGAGCTGTGGCAATCGGATCGCATGACAGACATGATATGCGTCCCGTTGAGATATGAGCTGAGAAAAGCATACTTACCATCCGTGGCCATGGACGGAAAGGCCAAGAGGGTTCGGTATCTCCCGCGTCTCGCGTGGCTGTCGGTTCCACCCGAATGTCCACGTGCAGGCGGCGCGGACGGAGGAAGTTCAACTGTTGCTTGTACGCATTGCATGAGCCATGTCGAGCCCAGCTCCCACCAAGCCGGTTAAGCCTGCCTTGAATGGGTCCAAGGCAGAGCCGAAGAAGGGCTCGGGGCCCGACGTATCCAGTCCTCACGAGTTGACCGCCTTCGTGAGTGTCATGCCTCGTTTTCGTCCACGTTCAGCGTGTTCAAGGAATGTAAACGCATTCATCTCTGACTACAACACTCATCCTCCTCATGATTTCTGTGCTCTCCCACTGAATGACTATCCAACCCCCAGGTGGAGACCCTCCTGTCTCAATTGGACGACAAGTTCGAATCGATGTCCGGTCAGATTTTGGAGAGAAGTAGGCGCGTGTCTGCCCCTGTGCAAGGGCTTAGCTCATTTCTTCCTTAGTGGACCAGATGTCCGCCCGCGTGGACGCACTTGAGGCGTCCATCCAGGACATCATCAGCGACGATTTGTCGCCCGGCTCGCCCCCGCCCGTTACGCAAAGCATGAGCGGCCGAAAGTCTGGAGTACCAGGCTCGTAAAGCGCTCGATGGACCCTTCAGACGTATTTTGTCCAGTCAAGTTCTACTTCGCACACATCCTAGGTAGGAATCTGGCATCACGACTCCCCAAACTAGTACAACTACCCAAACTACGCACGATTCGGATACACAAGCACTATAGTACGTTACACGTTCGCTGATAATCGAGGAGTGGGCTCTTCCCCGTCGGGGTGAACCCTTAGCATCAGGACCATGCCCGCCGCGCGCGGATTGAGAGCTCGTAAGTAGTCTGTCTTTACCCGTATGCCAGTGCGTAGCCGCGGCCTATACTTGCGGTCGGTCAACTCAGGATGGGGACGCGAATGACGACCTTGGAGTACTGCTCTTTAGGCCGAGAGCAACGCCGAAAGCTATAGCAGGTAAGTATGGCTCGGCCGTGTTCGCCATTCTTGATGAGAAGAGACAAAAGACCGGCGGCGAGCTAGAGCGTGCTCCGCGACTGTTGCGCGACACAATGGTGCTGACTCTGCCCAAGTTCAAAGAGGGCCGGATTGGGCTGTACGAAGTTCAGAATCACGTTGTCGAAGTCGAGTAAGCGGCCCAACAGACAACAATAGGCGGCTCGGATGGGGAGAAGCGCCGTGTGGCCTGAGAGCGGGTCAATGGTTGGTATCTTGTGCGATAGACATGCAGGCGCATTGACAACGCTCACCTTGTATCGCCATACAGTGCCCGTGAGATATGTTGCGTAGGAAAAGCACGCCATATACTCCGACGCGGTCTTGTCCATCCCATACCCAAGGGTATGAATGTTCTGCGCTCCAGATATTTGGACGGCGATGATCGGATTCATACGGAAGAGACTTAATTTCAAGCCTATCTTGCCTCAGTTGTCGTAGAATGAGAGGGTCAGCCCTTTAGGAAGGCGATGCATATTGCTGCAGTGCGATGGGTGAGCCGCTTCGGTCGGATTCGTCTGGGACTCGGAGCCGATAGACATCCATCGGTTATAGAATCACGCCAAGTCAGCTACAAGCGCACCACAGATATGCGGCCTACGCGATCGGGAGAGGAAGTCGTATGCAGAGAGAAGAGACGCACTCTGTGCCGTTCCGGGTCGGGCGCTCACGAAGAGGAACTCATGGGCTGAGGAAACAGGGATCTTCGCCAAAGCATTCAGTCCAGTCCAGGCCGCGCAAGCTAGACATCGAAGCAGAGGGCGCGAGAGCTGAACGTTTCCAGCGAAGGATCTTGTCCATCTTGCAGAGATGATGGACGGCGAGCAAGCGAGGCGAAAAGACAAGGCGCAGCAAATTAGCCATCGGACCCGGTCCGCAATCCCGGTGATCCACGTTTCTTTCCCCCTGTCGACGTTCGCCCAGTTTCCTTGCTGAGTTCCTCCCAGGTTCCTCCTAGTTCCTCTCAGGTTTCTCTCCGGATCCTCTACGTCTCTGCTGTATTCCTTCCAAAAGACTGGAGATGGTGTCTGTCACAATCAACCCTGCAGGCCGCCCGCCTGCTTTCGCGCGTGGCTTGCCGGTGACCGTGGATGTCCCCGACAATGGCACGGTTGCAGATATCAAGGCTGCTATTCGTGCCAAGTTTCCCCAGGTACGTCGTGCGTACTCTTGTGTGTCTATAACAGTGCTGATAAGGCCACTAGTTCCACTTGTCACGCCAGAAGCTCAGTGTTCCCTCGGACAAGAAAGCAATAGTGGACGAAACCCGAGTGCAGGACCTTTTCGCCGATGCGTCGGCGGGAGAGCTCGTGGTGAAGGACCTGGGCCCTCAGATCAGCTGGAGGACGGTATTCTTGATTGAATATGTACGTGACGCCTTGCATGGATCAGTAGCTGCATGCTTACCTACGGCAGGTCGGGCCACTCCTCATCCACCCCGTATTCTACTACTACCCGCGTCTGTGCTATGGGCAGGATGTGCAACATAGCAGTATGCAGACGTGCGTGTATCCCTTCTGGCCTGGCAAAACGCGCTGCTCACAGATCGCAGCTACGTCTTCGCGCTCGTCATGGGTCATTTTGTCAAGCGCGAACTAGAAACGATGTTGTCAGTCCCTCCCCTCATTCTGCGCTGGTCGCCGAGTTGATCTGTCTTCAGCGTCCATCGCTTCTCGCACGCCACAATGCCGTTCTTCAACGTGTTCAAGAAGTAAGGAACATCGTCGTCGGTCCTTTGTTCCCGGCTAACCTGCGCACCGTCTAGCTCTGGGCATTACCACATTCTGAGCGGTATGCATGTGCACGCAGCTTCCCATGCTACACTGACGCCGGCGTAGGTCTACTTTTGGCGCTTGACGTATACAGGCCTAAGTACTCGGCGCCTGCAGTTGCGGGCACGCTCATGGAAAACTCCACGTTTCTCAATGTTTGCGCTGGTCTAGTCGTCGTGCGTGTCTCCCTCTGAACCGTTGATTCATAACGAACCCGTCTTGGCAGGCGTTCGAGCTGTGCAATCTCAATGCACACATGGTGCTCCGCTCCTTGCGTCCCGCCGGAACCACGAAGCGCGGAATTCCTTACGGCTTTGGCTTTGGACTAGTCTCTTGCCCGAACTATCTGTTCGAAACTCTAGCTTGGACGACCATCTCTGTGATGACGGGCGGAAGTCCTGCATGTAAGTCAACCTGATCCTGCATTGTCGAGACTTTCGCTGATGATCTTCCCCAGCGATACTATTTCTCGTCGTCGCGACTGCACAAATGGCTGCATGGGCCATGAAGAAACACAAAATGTACAAGAAGGAGTTTGGCAAGTCTTACCCTCGCGGGAGAAAGGCCATGTTCCCCTTCATCTTCTAGTTCTTCTGCGCTGTGATCGTACCGCTGCATCTTACACTCCGAACAATAGACGCTTATCGCGTGCTTATCTCCTGGAGATCCTGCCCGTCACCGATTACCTTCAGGTACTGAGCTTCGCTCGGGCATCCTCCTGTTCTGGTCCGTTCCCATGGGCTCAGTTTCGACACAGGGTTTGGACCGATACAACGTCCATATATGGTCCGAGAAGTGCGGATACTTGCGAGGCAGACATGAGTGACCCAGCGACAGCGCGGACGCGTAGCCGCTTGTTTGCCGTTGCAGGCATCAACAGTTGTGTCCTCTACCGACAATATACACTCGATTGACAGAGCCGTCACTGTGGTGAGCACGGTAGAATTTCCTCGTGATTTCTTGACATGTATATAGGTTTGCTACAGTCAGGTGGCATGTTCTAAGTATGTAGGCCTTTCTTGAGTCCATATATGTACCATAAATAACCAGTCCCTAAAGGAAGACCCATGGAGGAAGAGAAAATACTGTAGGCGCACCAAGGTAACGTCTCATTCGAATCTACTTGAGCATAAGCGTCTAATCATTGCCAGTGTTCCGGGGCCTGATCTTGTCTCGCCTCAGAGACAGCGGGCGCTCCTTCCCTTTGAGACGCTCGTATACGCTGGCGGGCCAAGACGGTGAGCAACTTTCCCGAGCCGTCTGGACCGCGGGGAGACTCACCCGCACGCGTTGCAAACCTGGTCGCCAACTTTGTTGCGCCGCCACACGCTCGTCGTGCGCGTGTGGCAGTGGCTGCACTCAGGGCCCGTGTAGTTGGCCTCCCGGACCACGTCCGTGTCGTCGTCCGCATCGATGAGCTCCCTGGGCCGCAGCTTGCCCCGCTGGGTGAGGTAGAGGCCGCAGGCGTTGCAGAGAAGCCCGGAGACGCGCTGGTCGCGGCGCCACAAAGGTGTCGTGCGCGTCCGGCAGTGCCAGCATACCTTCTCCGGCGGTGTGGGCGGGCTGCTCGCAGGCACAGAGGCGGGCAGCGAAGAGCCGCCCGAGTGATATGCGGGATAGGAGGCCGATGCCGTTGGCGGCGTCCAGAGATTGGGGTCGTTGAGGAACTCCTCTAGATCCTGGATGCTCGGAGAGTAGTCCACCGCGGGATACTGCTGATGGAACGTGGTCGGCGCAACGGGATGGAACGAGGGTCCCGACCCGTAGACGGGCATAGCGTCGGAGGGATGCGACGGGTACGTGCTCGCCGCTTGGGACATCCAAGGCTGTGGCTCATGCGTGTAGGGTGCAGATGCGTATAGCTGAGTGTCCTGCGTGTACGCTAAGTGCGGGTACTGGCCCGCGCTGCCACCTCCGCCAGATGGTGAAGGGCGAGAGTATGCTGCTCCACGCGTTCAGTGAGTGCTTTGCGCAGACCATAAATTGAATGACTGACGATGAGATGAAACGAATGTTTGCGCGTCCCGTGAAGACGTGCGAGTATGTGAGGGGCGACGAGGAGTGACGCCGCCAGCATAGTATGTACCGTGGCTGGTCATGGTGGCAGGAGTCAGGGCACTGACTCTCCTGCTATTACAGTCCCCTTTTGTACTCTGTGCTATCTTGAATGATGCTGCGGAGCCACAGAGCGCCCGTGCGGCGTGGGGGCGAATCTGGAGCAACTAACGAATTGAAGGAGGTAACTGGCAGAGTTGCAGTCATCGCATGACAGATGCCGGCAGGTCACGCACGACACGGGCAAGCCGCGACTCGAGTCACCCCGGGAGGGGGAAGGGGGGCAGGGCCTGGAGAGATTCTGCATCTGAGGGCTCTCACCTGAACAGAAACGTCAATCAGGGGGGCGGGGCCGTATCCTGTGCTGCGACGTGCTGGCGAAGAGACGCCATTCTCTATTGATTGTATTTCCGTCAGTGAGTACCTTTATGATTCAGCTTGGTACTGAGATGCATCGATGAGGTTTGAGGCTGCGGGTTGAAGAGGAGGATGAGAGCTGCTTGAGTCAGACCAAGTCACGCCGAGGGCTGTCGACGTGCCACGGCCCGGTACGTATTCCACGTGGTTATATCCAACCAGTGCCGCCACGCATCTTGACCTCGAACTCCCACTAGGTCAATGCCAGGTTGAATCGACGTCAAAAGCTCGCGCCGAGGCCGCAGCTCTCTAGGCTGTCGGCGCCCACTACAGGTTAGAATGCTAGGGCGTGTCGTCATCCCGAGTACCCTCTGAACAGATCTGATGGCTCGATATGCCCATCGACACTATGCTCCGTTTCGACTTGCGCCGCTGCACACAGTGGCACGCAGCCTCCCTCGATGCGTAGGGGACCTACTCTTGGCAAAGGACAGGCCGAGCGCGCAGTTGACCCTATCTCTCGGAGCAGCGACGACTTCGAACACAATTGCGGCGTCTCGCCAATATATTGTCTCTGCCACGGGCAAGAGGGAACGGACGAAATGGTGAGCCGACACCTGCTGCCCATGTCGCGCCGCTGGAAATTTCCATATGCTGGCTGACAGTGCGGCGTTGTCCCCTATTCCGCTGCTCCCATCTCACGCAGGTCTTGCAGCTTCTCATGATACTTAATTGCGGCGCCAATCTTCTGACTGGTCAAGATCTAACGATGCTTGTTATCTTCCCGTCACTTGCAGAAGATCACTCTGGGAAAGCTCTCACCGGAGAAGCCCTAGTCTTCATTGTACGCGACGGTCTTCCTCCGACAAGATAGGAAGCTGCCTCAACAGCCTGCGCGAAGATCTCGGTCTCCTCGCCATCAGGATAGCATGCGATGCTCAACGCGACTTCGACGTGTACTTGCATTGGCGTCCTGCGCGCTCATCGACACATCAAAGCTCGATGGCCAGTGTCCAGAGCCTGGCCTGCCGTCTCAGTCCGGTGTTTCGTCCATCCAAACTGCTCATGCTGTATAGGATATCAAGCCGTCAGTCATCTACAAGGCTAACCCCCCGCTTGCGCAAGGTGACAGGTGAATAGGGCCGTCACGCAATAAGCTGACCGTTTGTACATGACCAAGCCAGTACCCTCCCTCCTCCCTCCGATCTGTTGCTCCACTGCTGAGTCCTTTCCGTTTAAATGATGACTGTTTACGCTCTCTATAAACACGACCTGCCTTATACTGAGGCTTGAAGGGCAAAATCTGCGTCGCACAATAATGACTAGTGACTCCCAGTGAGCATGTCCTGAGAAAAGACCGAGCAGGGCGGTTCAGCGGCCCGGCTACCCTTCCAATGACTGCCAAACTTATTGTCTCTGCCTGTGAATACTTTTGCTCGAGACCCGCGCGAATCGAGCTTGAATCGAGCATTCTCTGAGTCTCATGCACACGAAGATTGTGCGCGTGATTCGGCAATCGCCGAACTACTAATCACCGCCGCGCCGTCCGGCAAGTCTACTCCCTCGTCATCGCGCTCGATGCGCTGCTTGCGCAACGGCGAATAACCGAACGCGCTATGTCTTCCCACTCCTCTACGCCAGTACGCTCGCACCCTCTTTCTCCAGACGACATCCCCTCGGGCTCCAGGTCCCGCAAGTCAACGCGTAGCAGCTCCCAGCAGCTGGCTGCTGGTGCAGCCTCAGATTCTGCGAGCTCGTCCGCAAGCTACTTCTCCCTCAAAGCTCATGTCGAGAAAGATGGTGGACAATGGGATGGTAGTGTACGTGGTTACAGCAGTCAGATGAAGAAGAGCAAGTCGGCGAGCGCGAGCCCCGCACACGATCGTTTGAAGACAATGTGGGATCGCCCAGCACCTCTCTTGTTCGTCAACCAGCAGCCCGCGCCTCTACCACTATCCCCCCCAAGAACGCCGCGCCCTGGCAACGTCGTTCCCTCCGATGTTTTCGACGTCAGTGAAGCGACGGCCGCCATAGCACCGCAGGTCATCACGACTCATTGGCACGACTATTCAGACGAGGCCATCCAGGCATCTGTATCTTCCTTCAGCGAGCACGACACACCTGCGGAGGTCTCCAGACACCCATATCACTCTGTCATACGCGTTCTGTCGCAGGCATTACACAATGTTACACGCGCGCGGGTGGAACTCGAGGAAAGCAGGCGGCTGCTGCTGGAGAGGGAAGAAGAAAGGCAACGACGCGCACAGGATTTCATACAGGAAATGCCCCCGTCCGATCAAGAGGTCGCGCGCCGAATGTTCGAAGCGCTGTACCCAGAGGAGAGCGGACAGGTAGACCAGGAGGAGGAGGAGCAGGAGGCCAACCGACATCTTCTCATTCGGAAACAACCCAGCATGCGAGTGCGTGTACTAGACTTGGTCTGCAGAACACCACTGACCTTTACTAGTCTCTGTCAGAGTCCCTAAGCGAGGCAATCGAAGACGAAGTGCCGCTTTCGCAGAGCGTGCCGCAAGAACCGATCGTGTTCAACAGGCCTCCGCCGAAAGCAGACTCTGAGTCCGAGACTGGCACCGACCAGCAATCCGTCGCGGACTCTGAGGACGTCTTCGATGATAGAGCCTCCATTGCTTCTAGAACCTCTTCTGTGGGCGAATGGATGGGAACATGGTGGGGGAAGGGTAAGCGCGGAAGGCCCGACACACCGAAAACCACACAATCAGCACCGCCTGAGGCCATTGCAGAAGAAGCGGAACATCTCAAGCGCCCGAGGCGCACATCCGCGAAGAGTGTCTTCGGCTCACTCGGAATATCCATTCTCAATCCCAGTCTGTCGTCTTCCGTCGCTCGTCCTCGTGCAGTTATCGAAACAGCAACGGAGGATGAAAGCTCACAGACCATCACCATCCCTGTCGAAGGCGCGGCGTCTACCTCTGAGAGCCGCGCGTCGATGTCGCCGGTCGTGTCCACTCTCGCATTGCCTGCGATGTCGCGTCTCACTACCGAAATTTTGCCTGACTCCACCATTGTAGAGTCAATCTCTTCGCTGGAGGAGCCGGAAGAGCAGCATCTCCTGAGGCAGGGAGCCTCTTTACGTGCCATCACCAATGCCACCCGCATCATGACGGGGGACCCCAGCAGTGTACTGGCGGACCAGGGTCACGAGACGGGATCGTTGATCTCGCAACTCGCCTTCGAGCTGGTGCGCAACACTCGCGACGCGGGCATCGACTTCCGGGAGCCGCAGAAGGAACGGAAGGAGCGAAGGCACCCTTCCCGGGTGGTCTCTGAGACAGCCGTTGAGGAACCGGCCTCCGCGACGTCCACGGTGTTCTCGACTTCGCAAACCTTCGATGCGACCATGACGCTCAACCGAGCGCTCCGGAAGCAGCTACAACAAGGGCACCGCAAAGCGATGACGAAAGGCGCAGGCGCGCTCCTGCCTATCATGCAGCCATTCTCGTCCCCGCTCTTTGGGTCCTTCAGCCAACAGCAGCGCAAGACGAGCAGCGCCGCGCAGGGCGGTGCATCGGGCCCCTCGGGGTCTGGCGCGGACGCCGCGAGCGCTGCCGCTGCAAACCCACCGGCGAAGAAGCCGGGGTCCGTCCCTCTAGAATCCATCATCCCGGCCGTGGCAAAGCCGCCGACGCAGTATCTCTCGCGCACGTACACTCCCCTCACCTCGCGCGACTTCCACTTCTCCATCCCGCTCCCTCAGTCGGCGTCACGGTTCTCCATCTACCACGATGATCGCAAGCCGCTGACGGACCGGTATGGATTCATGTACGACGTTTCGCAGTACGACGTATTGCTGCTCATACGCGCGAAGGAGTGCGGCAATACCGCTCCTGCATGTTTGACTGGCGTTAAGATCGCCGATCGCGAGGAGAACAACTCGTGGCCAGAGGATGAGGATGCGCAGCTCCATCAAGTCATCAATATCGTCAAAGACACCTGCCAATGCGATGGTACACCAGACTCGGCGCCTGCCTTGGCAGACTCACCAACAGCCGAATCAGTGGCACCGAGTCTCAGGTCGCGCTCATCGTCGAAGAGTCGCACGCGCTCGTCGACCATGGTCTCGTCGGCCGTAGCGTCCACCATCAACACGCCCGCGACGTCTATATTATCTGTCACATCGAATACCCCTCGCCACGCCTGCGCAAATACCGTGCGCCATCTGCTCAACGAGCTGGTCGAGATCCACGACCAGCGGCAAGCCTCCCGCCGCAAGGAATGGGACGCGTTTGTCAAGCAGCGCCGCTCCGCGCGCACGGCACCCGCCAAAAGCGCACACACCGCGTCTGCTCTCAGCGGCGCAGCCGCGATACTCGGCCTCGGCACCGACGTCGACGAAGAGGAGCTCTCGCACTCGGAGGGCCTCATTGCCTTCGCCCAGCTCGGCATCTCCGCGAACAACAGCGAGCGCCGCGAGTTCGACCGCCTGGTGCGTGGCGGGATCCCGCTCGTGTACCGCGCGAAGGTGTGGCTGGAGTGCAGCGGGGCGCTGGAGATGCGCGAGCCGGGGCTGTTCCAGGATCTGCTGGCGAAGGACGACGCGAGCAATGAGTCGGTGCTGGGCGAGATTGGGAAGGATGTGGGGCGGACGATGCCGCTGAACGTGTTCTTTGGAGGGGATGGGGCGGGGGTGGAGAAATTGCGACGGGTGTTGATTGCGTACAGTCGGTGAGTGATTTTTGCTGGATTTGCATGCGCCCGATATTGACTGATTTTTGCAGGCGTAACACTGCGGTTGGTTATTGCCAGGGCATGAACCTCATTACGTCGACGCTTTTGTTGGTGTACGGCGACGAAGAGGATGCATTCTGGGTGCTGGCGGCGATGATTGAGCGGCTGCTGCCCGAGGACTTCTTCTCGCCGTCCTTGCTACCTTCCCGCGCCTGCCCCATGGTCCTCATGGACTACGTGCAGGAGCAGCTACCGAAGCTTCACGCCCACCTCATCGACGTCGGCATCGACCTCCCGGCGATTTGCTTCTCGTGGTTCCTGTCCTTGTTTACGGACTGTCTTCCTGTCGAGGTAAATATGCAGCTGCCTTGATGAGCGAGCGGTAGCTAACACGTCATGTCAGACGCTGTTCCGCCTGTGGGACGTCTTCATGGTTAACGGCTTGGACGTGCTCTTCCGGGTCGCGTTGGCAATCCTGAAGATGAACGAGCAGGAGCTCCTACAATGCGAGTCGATATCGGCCGTCTACGTCGCTCTAGAGAGCTTGCCGACACGGATGTGGGAGGCGGATAAGCTGATCCAGGTACGTTTGCTCAGCTGGCCGTCTGCTCCTTTGCTAAAGAAACCCACGTAGGCATCGGCCGATCTCCGTGGCTCTGTCACGCATAATGACCTGTTGAACAAGCGGAATACGCACGTCGCTACGTTGTCTCAGTTGGTATCGTCATGATGAGAGGGGGGCGAAGACTCGCATTGCTATTCATGTTGCTGCTTTATCGTATGGTCGTATCTTTACCGTATGCACTGGTCAGGGCTAATTTGTAAAACTACGTGGTAGATAATATGCGGTGTACACAATAGGGACTTCTTATGGACTATGCTAATGGACGATGAGCTTTGAAACGTATCTTCAACTCTCAAGGCAACGGCCTTTTAGGGCCATCTATTTGTCGCGCGGCAGTTTGCGCCGACAGCAGCGGCCTTTTTGGGCAAGGTCAACGTAACTGCTAGGTTATGCGGTGCCTGCTGGTGATTTCGCTGTGTATCGAGTCAGTCCAGCTGGACTGACTCGCAGCTCGAAGTTCAACATCATCCCACGTGACTTTGTGGCCGGGTGATCGGCATTTGCCGAGGGCTTGTTGAAACGTTTGGTTAGCCTTGGAGTGGCGGTTCTGTCCCTCCAGGGTACTGGTCTCAACTGGAGCTGTACATATATGAGATGAGGGATATCAGAATGGCTCCATAGACACTGCTTCGGGGAGACGTTGACGTCGGACCACGCTCAACGCCGAGCACCACTTCTTCGGCGTTGCTCGCAGGCGACCGGATAATGCTGCGCAGATGATGTGTCTTCGACCGTGGTACGATACAGAAACTCAGAAACTCCGCCGATGGATGCGTATCGACTTTGGGGCGGGGGCCTCGTTCCCCAATCCCCTTGATTCGATTCGTTGATATCGTACGACGGAATTAGTGGGTACTGGACATGGTGGATACCTGGTTGGAGGGAGGGAGGACTCAAAGGTATCGGTGCATAAATCGTAGGTTTATCGTGTTGAAAGCCGGGCGTGGTCGCGCCGCCACGGGAGCCCGCGGTGCGCCCAGAGCCACCCGCGCCCCCTCCAAATCCGGAACGCGGGAACAGAAGCGGCCATCAAAGTCACTTGACATTGTGCCATGACAGCATACTTACGTTCTGCCCCAATGTGACATGCCCAGAGTGGTGGGGTACATAAGCCCTCCCTGCTGTCTTCTCAACTCCCAGTCTCCCACTCTCTCTACGCACTCACCACATAACCAATCTCCGCCACCGCACTCGACAATGAACGCCAGATTTGCTCTCGCCAAGCTTGCGCGCGCCGCCCCCGCCGCCCGCCAGACGCGCGCCTTCCACTCGCCGTTCACCATCCTCAACAAGGCCGCACCTCCCTCTACATCCAAGGCTGCACCCCAGGACAACTCCCCCCTCACCTCACCGCCACCCTCCGGCGCGAACCTGTCCTCCGCCTCAGACTTCTCTGGCGATCAGTATGCCAAGTACACGCCAGAGGAGCGCCCGGGCGAGGTCTACGTCGTCTGCGATCCCACAGCCGAGTCGTACCACAACGTCCCCGCGGGCGCGTACCCCACATCACATCCATATGTGAACTGGAAGTCTGCACCGCCGCCCGCGACGCCGGACCAGGAGAACATCAGCAGCACCAGTGGTGATCCGTTCGCCCACCCCATAACGAAGGGCGCGCCGCGCAACGATGCCGGCGTCATGGAGAGCGCTGCGGTTCGCCACCGTGAAGCGCCGGGCGAGATGGGCGCGCGCGGTGGGGGCTACAGCGGGGAGAAGCTGGTCGATGCCGAGGGAACGCAGCCAGGCTCAGGTCTGGCTGACCGCAACCCTCCTCCCCTCAGCAAGGAGGCCGAGCAGTGGTCGAAAGGGGGTGTGAAGGAGGCGTGGAAGCAGAGGCTGTAGTGGGATGGGAGGTAGTGTTTCTTGCTGGAGGTTACCTTATGACGACCATAGATTATGTTTCACTCTTGTCCTGCTCTTCACCAAGTCGAATCCTGTATTATTAGTTGCACATATCCGTATCGTAGCGCACTCGAGGACGCCGTAATCCACCCATGCATATAGTCATACTTTTGTCCTCTTTCTTGTCGCGATCCTGCAGGAAGTCCGCATGCATTCAGTGGTTGTTCGGATTGCAACATACTGACTCTGACCACATGCAGGCTGACTGCCAACAATTTTGCGTTCACCCAAGATAGATTTGTAAGCACAGTTATCGTGCATAAACGAGAGTCAGTCCATCAGATGAGTCGATGCATCCTAAAAGTGATCTATATACAGGGTATCATATCCAACAGCAAGCAAAAGCAAGGTGATAAACAAGAGCATGAGTGAGCGTAAACCAAAGACATGGAGTCCATACATAAATCGCGTCCGTCGTAAGTCAAGGAGTCCGTCAACCCCCCAGAGTCTACTAACGCGCCAGAGTCCAGCACAAATTACTCAGTCCTCAGCTTTCCCCCGCGGTGACAACTGCAAGGACATCCGCTTCATCAGCCGCGATGTGATGCTTGGCTTCCGTCGCAGGCGCGGGCCCTCGCGGTCGAGCATCTCGCTGCGAGACGCCGCGCGCACGAGGCTCCACTCGCTCGACACCCGCAGGCCATTCGGCACCCGCGCAGTCGACGCCTTGCGTGTCGAGCCTGACGCGCTTGGCCGCTCGACGGTGTCCATACGTTCCGCCGCGTCCTCCACGCCCACCGGATGCGTCTCCGCGATGGAGAACAACGACCGTAGCTTCTGCCTCCGTGGCCGCTCCGGCGTGCGCATCGACATAAAGCCTGACACGGACGCATTCTCGAGCGAAAGGAATGGCCGATGGCGCCGCGTGGGTACTGACGACTGTGCGCGGCGACGAGCGTCAGGCCGCGAAGCAGCGTCATCCCGAGGCGGACTGAGTTGCGGGAATGGGTGCTCCTCACGCGCGGGGGGCGGAAGGGACGCATGTTTTGAGCGTACGAGCGCTGGTGGCGGCACGAGTGGCTGCAGTGCGATAATGGAATCCTCCGCAAAGCCTTCAAGCAGTTCGCGCGCGTAGTCCGGTAGAGGCAGGTCCCCAAGACCACGGCATATAGACTGCCGCGAGCGATGCGTCCGCTTGGGTGTGCAGTACACAATGACGGAGCCAGGGGTATCGTGTTCCTCGTTGTCATCCACCAAGCCCATGAAGGACGCGCTCGCGTCGCCCTCGTCAGTCAGGAGCGACGATGTGGACGCCGTTGGCAAAGTAGAGACCGACGCGGAAGCCGCGCTCTGGGAGGGGACATCGCTACACCTCCGCCTTGCCGTCAGTTCCCGTAGGAACACGCCTGGCGGCGGCAGCCGTACGCCGCCCCGCGTCAGCATGTCTTCCGCATCACCCGCTACCATCCTTCGCGCCGGTGCCAAGGTCTGCGCCCGCATTGGTCTGTGTCCCGACGCCTCCAAGAATCGCGCCAGGTTCACCTGTCGCCGCGTGGGCGCCGGTGATGCAGGGGGCGCGCCGCGCTCTAGCCGCGCCGCCTGTTCTACGCACTGTCGTTGCCTGTGCTCCAGCAACCAGCGCTCGCGCTTCGCCGCACGCAGTGGCGGACCGTGTAGGTCCCTAGCAGCGATGACGGCTCGGAAGTGTCTTGCAGCCTCTCCTGAGTCTTCAGAGAGCGCTTGAAGGAGGGAGGCCGTCTTCCGTAAGGCCTGTGTTTGCGCTTCCGGTGTGGAGGGGTCCGGAGCACGCAGAGATTCTGCTAGCGCTTGCTCAGCTTCGCTGTACCTCTGTTGCCGTCTTGCCTCGTTGGAGTCGGTGCGGGAAAGCCTTGTACGGCGGGGGTGACTAGACGGCAGAGTAAGGACGTGACCATGGGGAGAGGATAGGAAACGCACTGCAGAGATCCACAGCGCGTCGCAACTGGACGAGAGCTGGCCTTCGTACGCGCCCAGCTATCCGTGCATTCCTGGGGAGATTGCAGTCAGCAGCGACCCATACGGAAACCAACTCGAACGCACGACAAGGATTATCGGCTGCCTGGACGGTCCCGCAGACAGCAGTGGCAGCTCTTCCATATCCTCTGGTTGAGCACTTGGCGGGGCAGGAAACCGCTGTATGACATCTTTGATGTCCTCCATCCGTGTAGGCCCTGGCTCTAGACTCTGGCTTGAAAGCTCGCTTGGAAGCTTCCCAGAAGCTTCCTTGGATGCTTGCTTAGAGTATCGAGGCACGGAACGATTGGGAGTAACGAGAGAGTTAAAAGAGTGCTAGTATAGGGTTCCGGGCAAGTGGCTGTTGCGAATGGTCGGCGCCTTACATTCGCGGTCGAGGAACAAAGCGAGCGAAGCGCGCCACCTGGGTCCTGGAATCCGGCGTCCGACGGACGCGAGGAACGGTCACGTGGCCGAGAGCAACACGGGAACGGACCGGCAGGAGCCGGTCACCGCTGAAGACCCTTGAAGACCGTGACGGTGAACCTGGATGATCGGATCTCTTGCTTTTTCCTCAACCTGTACTTCAACTTGTCATCCTCTGAATCTGACTACATATACTCTTTCATTCGAGATATAACACAAGACAAATGATCGCAAACTATGCGTACAGCGCAGGAACCCTGATTTACACTGATACTTCAGCGAGGCGATTCTACCTCACTCACGCCGCCTACACCTCCCAAAATCTGTCGATAAAGTCATCACGAGAATCTGATTGAGACGTTCTGCACTCCGTGCGTGTCTTCGGCAGCATTTGTCACCGCCTTTCCTTTCTTCCAAATCGTGTCAGCCGCGCATCGGCTACTCCAACCTTCATCCCAGAGACAGTTGCTGGAAAGACGCATAGGACCAAGAGCTTGTTCCCGCCTGTACTCCATCTCAGCGGGCTTGCGTACGTGCGTGCTCGCTCATTCTGCGAAGAGCGTGATACAGGTGAGCAATCAAGTCAAACCCACCATTTATATTGTTCGCTGCGCACATCCCGTTAGCACCTCCACCTATCTCGAGAACGTGTTCACGCACCGGCACCATGGTCCACTCGACGACGGCTTTCTGCATGCGCTTTCTCAGCGCATCTTTGCAACCCTCGCATGTTACGCTCGTCATCAGCGAATTCACCGTCGACTCGATCGTGCTCGGCGGAAGATCTACGCAGTGGTCAATGACTACAGAGAGGCAGTCGCCCATCCCTTACCTGGCCGTGCCTCCGACACCAAGTACGCCGCAGCCAGCTGCCACGCACGCGCCACCTTCTTCTGGTCCGCGAACGTGCACGCGTCCGTCTCCACATGCGGGTACGGCGCCTGCGCCAGAATCCCCTTCATCGCGTCCACGCGCTGCTTGTGCAGTAGGAACAGCCATTTCAGGTATATCGCGCCCATCGCCTCCGCCTGCCCGTCCGTCAGCGACGAGAGCTGCAGTGGCAGCAAGTACGGCGACACGACGGTTGCGAGGTCGTTGAGCCCGCAGCGCGCCGCCGCCGCGTACACTGTCAGCGGCGCGAGAGGAGCCTGTGAGAGGAGCGCGGCATATAGCGCGGACGATGGCCCGGCGAGTCTTGCTGGCGACAGGCCGTACACTGGAATCCGCTCGAGAGCGGCGACAAGCGTAGCGAGAGTCGGCGCGTATGCAGCGGGGGACATGTTATGCACGGCGTGCAGGACAATGTTGAGCACGTCCGACGCATCCTTGGCGCGCGAAAGAGGCAGACCATCCAAGGATCGGTCGCGAGGTGGGAGCAGGCCGTCGAAGCCGTTCGTTGAGAGGCCAGCGAGCAGCGCGGTGTTGACGTAGAAGTAAATGTTGTCCGTAGACGCGATCACGGCGTCCGTGGGCACCCCGCCGTGCGTGGAGCTCGCTGTAAAGGTTGTGGACATGCTAATCATTGCCTCCGCGCCGAGGGCGCACGTGCCTGACTTCGGCGGCGAGGGGATGGTCAGCATCTCGGGAGAGTGCTGTGTTAGACATAGGCTCGTGAACCAGCCCGTCCTGCGTTTTGAAATTACCCCGCTTCGCGGGGCCGTCCGCAGGACGGGCTGGGCTCATTGGGAGCCAAATCAAGGGGGGCCGCGGGACCCCCGTCTGTCTTAGTGAAATCGTCTCATTCTCGCCACATCCAATCCCTCAAGAATCTGTGCTGTGCATCTCGTCGCGAAGCACGACGCATGAAAATCCGTACTCCGCCTCAGACCGTACGTCCAATACAAGATATGTCTTGTTCTCAGCCAAGCCGAAGTCCAATCTTGACAAGGGTGCGATATTCTGACAAAGGGCAGGTGTTCAGTTCGAAAAAAGCCGCTGCGCGCAGAATTTACGCACCAAAGTATGTTGGCGAGGGTCCCAATGTCCATGCAAAGCCATCAGGTGTCACGACCACCCGTTCTCCCGGTGCTGCGCGCCCACAGGATGGATGCACAGCAGCGCACGTGTTTGCAGACCGGGAGCGCATCTGCGATATCCGCCTGCGATGGGCGAGGGTCGGTCAAACTTGCGGGCTCTGGTAGGTATCAGTAAAGGAGGCTTGGGGAGCACAGCTCACAGAAGTTTTAGGTCAGACAGAGCAAGACAGAGCGATTTTCGACAGGTGGTCGCCACAGAATCAAGAAGCCGCCATAGCCGCCGCTTATGTGAGCGGAAAATCGTCCCAGAGCGTTCCAGAGCATCAAGGAGTACTATGTAGCAGTTGGGGCAAGTACAGAAGCGACGGAGAGACAAGCGAGGAGTCTGCGCGCCGCGACATGATGGTAGGAGACAACGCGCAACGCGATTTCGCTAAGTCAGACGGGGGTCGAGAATTCCCACGGATTCGGGCTCCAATTAGCCCAGTCGCTCGCAAGCTCGCGTTCCTATTTGTCTTTTCCCCACATGTTCCATGTGCTCGCTGGGAAAAGACAAATGGTTCGTGAGCTGCGAGAACGAACTGGCCACGCGAGTCTATGTTAGACAGTGAGGTGAGTGAGCCTCAGGAGGGGGCGTAGACAGCTGCTATGTACCTCGGGCGTAGGGATGCCATAGGCAGCGTCGGGAGGGGCCGCGGAGCTGGGCCCCTGCTCGGGGTTCACGGCCCAAACATCTGTGTCCCAGTTCGTCATTGACAGCAGAAAGTTCTCATCCGTTTGAGTCGCAGACGCCGACGATCCCGGCTGCTGCGATGGGGGCAGCATCGTAGGTTGTATACTGCGAAGAGGAAGAGGAGAAGGGAGGAGGAGGAAGAGATGTGCCAGTTGATCTTCGGCCGGGCTCAAACGGGGGAATTAGGAAGTTCCGCCACTTTCTTCTCAGGCTATACTGATATAAACACGCACCTACCAGATTGCCGCCATGAGCCGTACAGTCGCTAGGGAAAGGCACGGGTCTACCCCCGGGTTTTTGGGGTCGACCCGTACCCAACCCCTCACAAAACCCATACCCGTAGCTCGGGTAGGGTACACGGGTTTTTGCGGGTTACCCGCGGGTTGCAGGCTAACCCCGGGTCACTGCAGGCTCTCGCTACGGTCTATCAGCTGCTGGCAGACTCATTCTGTACTCTTGCTACTGTTCTGTTATACCAATACATGAGTTATATAGTATCCCAGCCATCCTTAAGGAAAGGCACGGGTCTACCCCCGGGTTTCTGGGGCTGACCCGTACCCGTACCCGTGAAAAACCCGTACCCGCGAGACGGGTTAGATACACGGATTACCCGCGGGTACACCACGGGTCGTGGCTCAGAGTGTGCGGGGGATGTTTGCATGCACTGACGGTGGCGTTGGCTCCTCGCACTGCTTATTATGAACTATGTAGGGCATGTATATTGTCTATATACCTTATATACATGGGGGTAGACAGAGACACGGGGGAGGCCGCGATGCAACCACGATGCAGCAGGAAAGGCCGCCTCTGGCTGATCGTGCCGCTGCAGCTTGCTTGCAGCCGGCGCCGGTGCAGTGTACACATAGTACATACACCTCCCCACCCTTGTTGAAGCTTGAAGCCGCTGAAGGGTTCGGGGCCCTGACCAAGAGCCGCACCGCGAAGTCCCGGTGCGGTGAGTCCTCGAGCGGCTTGGCTCTTGGTCAGGGGCGAGCTACGCGCTCATGCGGGGCGGGAGGAGGGGTGGGGTCTGGGCGCCTCGAAGATGAGCGCAGGGTGTGCGAGATGCGCACCGGGCGCTGCGCGCGTCGTCGTTGACATCCGGCGAGGCGCGAGCGAGCGGCCTTCGCTAGTGCGACCGTGGCTTCTCGCGCTGTTCGCTCTAGAGCGCTGTAACACATACTTGTCAGTAAATAAACTCCTGCGGGGCGCAGCTACGCACCTGGAGGCGCGTCTGCGCAGGCCTGCCCCTCAAGCGGTGTCATCCGCCTCTTTCGACTTGTTGTGCCGTAATTGGCTGCTAAGAGACCATAGTATGCGATGTCTGAGGTGGACGAGGTCGAGATAACGGAAGCGGGTGGCCGAGAGGCAGCCGCAAGGTCGGGGTAGTCGTGGTTGAAGAACAAGACGCGTTGATCGCGGGCGCGCGGCGCATCGGACCGGATTGCCGAGCTACGTCGCCGCCGCGCGCATTGATGGTGGCGAAATTGTGGCCGATTTTGAGTGCGTTTTTGCGTGTTACTGGCTGTGTCTTATATGCCGTAGCCCTCCAGCAAACCTGACGCCCACAGCCTCGAAATTGAGCTTTTATAGGCGGGGGTTTTCACGGATTTCCCACGGGTTGTGGCGGGTTGGCGGGTCGGCCGAGTGCGACCCGTACCCGTACCCGTGACCTGATCCTACCCGTGACCCGGCGGGTTTTCGAAACCCGTGCCTTTCCTTAGCCATCCTCGAGCTGAGCATCCTCATCCGAGTCATTGCCGCCCTCATCGTCAGTCTCACGCCCAGCAATCTCCAAGATCTCCTTTGTCTTCACCATGTTCAGCCAGCCCCAAGCCCCAAGACACATCAAGGAACGGATAGACTCAGCCGAAAGCCTGTTCCGCTTGTACTCAAGTATCTCCCGTCCACGACTGAACAGACGTTCAACCGATACTGAGGTAGCTGAGGGCCAAATATGAGTTCAGACGACCAAACAATGATGACCAACATACCAGGAATGCTCAGATAATTGCAGGCCATGCGCGAGAGGCGCGGAAACTCGGAGGAACGCTGCTTCCACCACAATATAGGGTTGTCGGCCTTGACAGGCTCGCCCGCAAGGTAAGCATCGATCTCCGAGCGAGCGTTCACCTTCGACTTTGAAGGGGCACGAAAGGCGGGCAGACGATCATACCGATTCTTAGGCTGCATATTATGTGAGCACTTCGTAAATGCACCAGCAAGGCACATACCTGCTCATGATCACCATCATCAGCCTCCTCGTCTCCACCATCGTCGTCTTCCTCGCCCTCGATGACAATAGATGCATATGACTCATCATATCGTTTGCGTAGGATGCGCTCCGCCTCGTTAATCCACTCCTGTGACCAACTCTGGTCACGGAAGTAGCGTAGGCGGTAAAGGGGATGCAACACTGGGAAACTCGTAAGTGACAGCTCATCCCCTAACAATGACAATGACTCACTCATAGCGATGCGATAGACATCCGAACTATCAGTGAGCTGATAGTAGCGGTTCAGGGTCCGCTTGGCAATGGTGACGGCGGCGCGGATGGCACGAGGGCGCTTCGTGTCATGTTCAGCAGTGGTGAGCATGCAATCGATGTCGTCCATCACAGGGATGACGGCGGCGAGACTCGACTTGATGCCATCCCTTGAGAAGAACAATGTTGCATCCTTGAAGGCCTACAACATGTGCATAAGCATGACGACATAAGCAGCAACGGAGAGGGCATACCGCCAAGATGTCGTCAAGATTCGTCAGTATCTTCCACTCCGCAGCGTCAAGCCTAAAGCTGTATACCCCATTCTTAAAGTCGTATGTGAATGCGTCTACAACCTGCCTGTGCTCCAGAGCAAAATGTATCATATCATAAGCCGAATTCCAGCGAGTGCGAACATCGCGCGGGATGACACGCTCGACGAGGTCAAAGTTGACCATGATCGCCTTCCAAGCAGGAAGAAGGGAGGTGCTAGAGTTGATGATCTTATAAGCGAGGCGGCGAAGCTAGCAAGTCCAATGAGACATCATCATAATCGCAAAACGGAGGACATACCTTGAGGATCACAAAACGTACCGGACGAATCTTCAATTCCAGCTCACGCCGTTCCTCAGCCCCCATCTCCTCCATCTCGTCAACCCAGCCCTCGAGATTGTCATCATCGTCATCACCCTCATGACGCTCCTCCCAGTCCGCAACCTCATGCGCGTATGAGTCGTATCCGCCCATGAGAGCCTCCAGCTCCTGATCGACAAGCTCCTCCGAGTCGGTGGTCTCATCCAACCCATCTGACAAAGAAGTCTTCTTTTTCTTGGTCACGACATCGAACTGCTTGAGGAAGGCCTGTGCGACGAGGTTGATGATGTGGAGGAAGCATCGTGTTTGATTAGAGGGCGAGAAGTCGGCGAGAAGCTTGGATAGCTCCTGGATCATAACGTCGTTGTTGGACGCGTTGTCGCCGGTGATGCTCAGGATCTACACAATGGTTAATGTCTGAACACGGAAGGAAGAAGCAGCCTCACGCACCTTCTTCTCGATTCGGAACTCCTTCAACATCGCCAGCATTGCGTCGGCAAGGTTCTTTCCAGTATGTGACTGTAAACCACGTCAGCGGGGGACTGATAATAAGATGACAGCATACCTTGGGTACCTCCAGAACGTCCAGGACAAAGGTGGATAGATCGCCTTTGGCGATGAGCGTGACGGTAATGGCAAAGACGGCCTTATGGTTCGGCGACGTCCAGCAGTCGCAGGCAAGGTTGAGACGCCCTTCGTAGAGCTGTAGTCGCTTGGCGACACGGCGCCGAGTACCGGCGAAGCAGCGCTTCACATCGCGCGACACGGTGCGGGGGCTGGGGACATAGTAGTGGGGGCGGCCGGTCTTCTGTAGCTTCAGGTATCCGGGGTCCTTGACGAGGTTGTAGGGGCGACAATTCATTGCCATCCAGAGGGCCGTCTCCGCGCTGTTATTGTTGAAGGTCAGAACACTGATTAGTTGTAAGCAACAGCGACTTACCGAGCCTCCAATGCCGTCATCGGCATAGTCGAATATGTAGGCTTGCCCTTGCCGACGAGCTCGAAGGCGGCGTCGAGCGACCCCGTCCGCTTGAAGATATCCGTGACCTTCTCACGAGCCGTCGCAGCGTTTGTGTGAGTCAACGCAACCGCATACGCCGCCTCGCCCCAGCAGGTAACCTTCTTCACATGCTTGATCATGTTTCCGGTCGATGTTCGGTCGCCGGTGGCTTGGTTGCGACGGATCGTCTGGGTGCATTTGGGGCGCGCGCAGCGGAACTCGTGGTAGCAGTTGCCCTTCTTGTCGTAGCCGATGGTGGGGACGGGCTCGAAGAAGGCGTAAATAGGGGCGGTGAAGGTCTTGAGCATCCGTGCTAGACGTTACGGTAAGTAGACAGCCAACAGCGAGCAAGAACATGACGTACCAAGCGCATCCTCAGGGGATTCATCCTTATTCCCCTTCCCTCGTCTCCTGCCTCCCCTCACTGGGCCCTCCTGCGCCGTGCCGCCCTTCGCTCCACTCCCCTTCTCTGCGCCGGCACCCTCCTTCGACGTGTGTCCCTTCGCAGTATCGTGATCATCCTGCGCGCCGCCTGAGGCAGCGGCAAGGGGGGCACGACCCTCCGTCGCGCCTGTGATCTCCACCTCCGACTCGTCCGTGCTCGAATATATGCGACGTTTTTTCGAGGGTGCGGCAGTCGACGTTTTCTTGGTGTTCTTCACCCGGGGAGGTTCGTCGTCGTCGTCGGTGGAGCTGTCGGGCCTCACAGGTGGTGGCTTGCGCTTTTGGCTGCTTGCTACCGCCGGGGTAGGCGCGGGGCTGCCTGAACTCGTCCTTGAGGGTGCCTTGGGTCCCGCAGTCTTCGGCACTGCCTGCGACGGTATGCTGTTGGCCTGCTTGAAGAGTAGCGTCGCCGACGGGCGACTGTCGCGCGCTGGACGGTCGCTAGCCATGATGGTGCTCTGCAAGAAAAATTCAGTCAATGTTCGCGATCTGAGGCGCGCATTGCCGACCTTCCTAATTAGGCGATGTCGTCCTGCTGCAGGACGAGCATGACGCAGACGCCCAACGTGCATGGGTCTCCGGGCTCGAAGACCGTCATATACGTAGACGTGGACGATATGCGATATGCACGCTCAGCTCGTCTGCAATGGCGGATGGTAGCAGTGCCGCGCTGCACGCACCGATCTGAGCGCCGGACGCGCAGATGCCGAGGGCATGGACAGTTGCGTATGACACTGAAGATGTCGAAGACGCCGGGCCTTATTCGGGGAAGACGGTATGCGCGCGGGTGTCGGGTGCGTCTCGCTCGTCGTAGGTGCCGTGGGTGTTGCGCGCGTCATGCACCTTGTGCGCGGTTGCCTCAAGCGCTGCGACACCTCCCGCGTGTTGTACGCGTTGTGGGCGTTGTAGGCGTGGTGGGCGTCGTAGACACGGTGGCGTGGTGGGCGTTGTGTGCGCCATGCGCATCGTGCGCGGGGTGTTCGCCTACAGCGCCGCCTCCCGCGCGTCGTGAGGATAGTAGGCGCCGCACGCTCACAGGCGTCGTGGGCGCGATGCGCGTCGTGAGGGTCGTCCATATTGAATGCGTCGTGGCCGGTATGGGCGTGGAACGAGAGGGTAGGTATGGCGACGTGTGCAGCCGCGTCGCTGCCGCGACGGCGTCTGCAGGTGACCGTGTCGTAGGTGTAGCTGCTCCTTTTTCAATGTAATGCGATTCTGGAATACCTTGAGTAATCTATGAAGATGGGAAGGGCTGGCAAACGCACCTAACGCGCTTTGAGGCGCCTCCAACCTCCGACGATCAACATTATGGCGCGCGCGCGCGCGCGCGTCTCTTGGCGCGAAGAGCGAGATGATAGAGTATGACGGGGATAAAACCGTAGATGGATGAGGCAGACGGCGAGGACGTTGCTAGAATCAACTATGTGGAGGGCGGGTACGGCGGGGAACTGTGGGGGCGGGACAGGGCGGGAGCAAAACGAACGCGCGGCCGGCGGGGCGCTCTGCTGACTAAGCAATCGGCTCAACCCGCGGGTTTTCTCACGAATTACGACGGTAACGCTTGCATCTTTCTCTCTGCTACATGTACGGTACCCAAGCAACTACGTCCCCACCGGCTCAAGTGGTGGCATATCATCTTCGTCGTCACTATCCTCCTCGCTCGTGTTGAACGGGGGCAGCGTGACCCGCTGCCCAAAACGCCCAAATGCGCGCATGAGGCGAAGGACGAATACCATTGAGCCGCCGTTGGCCAGAAACGCACTAATCACGAGGTTCAAACGATGCTCGGCATCAGCACCATCCGCCGTACTCTGCGTTGAAGGTGAGTCGTGCCCAGCCGTTCCCCTAGAATTTTCACCTACCCTGTAATAGAGCTCGAAAGCGCGCAGCAGCGCGTGCTCTGGATGGTTAGAGGTTGGATCTGTTATGATCTTGTAGCTGGTGAGTCTTCTGTGTACGTGCTCATGTGAGACGCTCACCATTATGCAGATTTATAGTATGTTGTTGTTGAGGGCAGCGCCGAACCGATCGCGCATTGCAGCCGGGCCAGTGCAACGTGGCCTCGTGTGGCGTGCTCGGCCCACCGATCATGCGTGAAGCTTGAAGCTCACGGACGTCCCCCCTTCCATCCCCCCTCCTTGCAACATTGTTTACAACCTATATAGATGTATGGGGTGCAAATTATGTATAATGAAATGCAATACCTGTGCATCTACACTGCGAACCGTGTTTTTTCTACCACGTAGTAACGGCGACAAACATCACGGAGTAATCTAGTGAGCATTACCAGGAAGTGCCGAACAAACCATTCTGAGTAGTATCGCGAGTGCTACACGCTTGCTAGCACACATGGTCCCATTCAGGTCCCACTGATGGTCTGCCGATGAGGCGTTGGCGAATGCCGACCACCCCAACGCACGCCGCCGCCGCTGTAACAACGCGCGCGCCTGCCACGAGCAGCTGAGAGTCACCGTATTCAACGCTCCTTGCTGACTCGTCGTGAACAACCGGCAGCTCGACCATGAATGATATGTACATATATTCAGTGAGATCAAAGACTACGTAGGTGACAGAGGGTGAAGGGAGGTAGGCTAAGGTAAGGAGGCGAGGGAGGGCCGGCGGCGGCACCCGCCGCATATCGAACACGACGGTATGTAACCCTGGCTAGAACGACCTTGACTTCTTCATGATCATGTCTATGGCTAAGGTGACTGTTAGTTTGACCTGGGATTGGTCGGAGTGAGAACGCACCTTGAAGCGTGAGTATGCCTCAACGACCCATGCCGACGAACACGCTCGAACGACGCGCCGTGGACGGCTTCAACCCGCAGCCTAGAAGGCAGTGAGCCTTCGCCTCAATGCTGCCGTCGATTGCACGGGTCAGTGTAAGGCTGGAGCTCGCTGCTACGGCGCCGTCGCGGCGGAAGGCAAGATGGTCACGCAAATTTTCCCAAGTCCCAATCCGTCCCTGACCGTTTCAGGCCCAGGCCTGTGAGCACATGCACCGGGGGGCGCGGGCCGTGAACTTTCTACAGGTCACAAACGATGGCACTTCGTGTAATGGTTTGTTCGGCCATTACAGGGTAGAGACGAAATGGTGTCGCTAAGAGACACCGATACTACCACGAAGTGTTCTGCAAGTTACTACCACACAGAAACCCCCTGGTTCGACGTGTACAGGCCTATTTTCTGACGGGTTTACGGCGGGTTAGCGTCGGGTTCACCGCGGGTTGACGGGTTGACGAAGTCCGACCCTGACCTGACCCTGGTGTACCCCTACCCGTGAACCCCGCGGGTTACCCCTACCCTTGTCATTCCCTAACAGTCGCCGTCTGAACAAGAAAGTCCTATGCAGGCCAAGGATCCATGGCGACAAAGACATCGAGGCCGCAGGTGGCGCGGTGCAAATGAGTCAATCGACACTGACTTAGGCCGCGCGCGGCGCCAGGATGTTCAACGTTGTAGGCGCACCAGGAACGGGGCAGTTCCAGATGACGTCACTGTATCAACCATCCCCAGCTGGATCAAAGCCTGCCAAGTCTGGACTGTTTGTCTCAGCTTCTTGGCCTCTACTTGTCCTCCCGCGTCCTGCTTGCCTTCATGGGCCACCCGCAGCCTCTGACTTTCTCTCTCGGCGCCCAGAGTACACTGGGCTTTTGCTGCAGGCTTGCACATTTTCGACGTACTTCGCGTCGTCGACGAACGCGTCTGAACAATGCCTGTCCAACGCGCATATATCTGGACTGAATCAACACCTGCAGATGAGGTCTTCCGGCGCCCAGCTCTTGGCATTGCTAGACATGCATATATAAAAGCCTGTCTGTCTTCTGCTTTTCTCAGCGTCTCCCCGCTTTCCCACTGCATCGTTTTCTCGTACTCACGCGACGACTCGACGCCCGCTTTCCTCTTCACCGATCCACGCGACTTATGACATTTGCCCCAGCGCAATACATTCTGTCCAACTCGATCAAGTAGGCCCACGAATATACTCAGCCATCACACCGCGTATCCCGCCACCATGTCAGAGAAACAGGCCGAACCCCGCCTACTCGACAAAGCGGCGCATACACTCGAGGCGTCTGCCATCTTGGAAGAGCTCAACGTCGATTCAGAGACCGGCCTTGGCGATCAGTGCGCGAAGGACACGCTTGCGCGGAATGGTCCCAACGAGCTCCGTCCGCCCAAGAAGCCGTCCCCTGTCAAGGTCTTCCTCGCCCAGGTCGCCAATGCGATGACTATCGTGCTCATCGCCGCCATGGCGGTTTCCTTCGGTACCGGGGACTGGATTGCGGGCGGGGTCATCGCGGCCCTCGTCATGATGAACGTTCTAGTTGGCTTCACTCGTGCGTGTCCTTGCTCTCTTATATCTTGCATGGCTGACACTATCATAGAGGAGTGGAAGGCTGTCAAGAGTATCTCTGCCCTTGAATCCGTCGGCAGTCCTCTCGCCACCGTCATCCGCCATGAAGGCGGTGGCAGTAAAGTCCAGGGTCGCGCCATCCGACTCTCAACGACCGATGTCGTCGTAGGCGATATTGTGGCTGTCAAGAATGGCGATGTTGTACCAGCCGATGCTCGCGTCCTTCCCGGCCATCTCTCGAACCTCGAGTGCAACGAGGCACTGCTCACTGGCGAAGCTCTCCCCGTCGGGAAGACCGTTGAGCCTTTGGACGATCCCAACTGCCCTGTCGGCGATCGCACGAACATGATCTTCGCCGGATCCACCGTGACGAAGGGACGCGCTCGCGCGGTCGTCGTGACGACGGGCATGGCCACCGAGCTCGGCAAGATCGCAGCTGCGCTTGATAGCAAAGCGCAGAGCAACAAGACCGGCTTTGCGCGCTTCCGCGAGAACGTTGCGGTTGCGATGGGCATATCGGGGACTACGCCGCTGCAGATGAAGATGAACAAGCTCGCATACACCATCCTCTTCTTCGCGGTCATTCTTGCTATCATCGTCGTCAGCAGCACTGGATACTCAACTATTCCGGACTCGATTGCAACTTACGCTGTGGCGGCGGCAGTCAGTCTTCTGCCAGCTTCGCTCGTTGCTGTTGTTAGCATGACACTTGCTGTGGCGTGCCGTGACCTCGCCGATAGGAACGCGTTGGTCAGGCGTATGGACGCAGTGGAGACTATCGGTGGCGTTACAGACATCTGTTCTGACAAGGTACGCGTTTTCACTCATCATCCTTTTTAGTGGCTCAATGGGAGCTGTAGACCGGTACTATCACTCTCGGCCGTATGGTCCTGAAGAAGGCGTGGATTCCCGGCGACATGAACGATAAGGAAGATCTGGGGAAGTCGTACAGCGTCGAGACTAGTGCCGAGTATGTTGCTTCTGCATCTTGTCGTCACCGCATTGTCTCACCTTGCCCTAGCCCTTACTTCCCTCGCGGTATGATTTGCGAGACTGAAGACGACGAGCATGACCACGGAGATGAAGACGAATGTGACGCCTGCATACGCGAGCTCGATCCGCGTCTACACGACCTCGTCCAGTCTGGGGCGCTCAACAACATGGCGACGATACACCGCGGTAAAGGCGAGAAGGGTTACGAGGCGGACGGTGACCCGACGGAAATTGCGCTTCAGGTCTTTGCGCACAAAGCCGGTCTCGGAAAGCCCTTCCTGTATGTTTTCCGTTCTGCCAACTCGACGACGATGCTCACAATCTATTATTAGCACACACGCGAAAACACACGGCGCGCCCTTGAAGCAGATGCTCACGCGCGACTCTACCACCAACATCGGGGCCCCGCACGTAGAGGTCCATGGCCATTTTGAGATGCTTGTCGAGCACCCGTTCGACTCAACGGTCAAACGGATGTGCACAGTATGGGAGTATCTTCCCATACAAGGCGAGCGTCAACAGCATGGCGAGGACTTGATTGTTTGTGAGTTTGTCGGTCCCCTCGTGTAACATCAGGCTTACAAGTGATGCTAGACATGAAGGGAGCTGTCGAGCGCGTCATGGAGCGATGCACACACGTCGGCATGGGTCCGGACAGGATCGAGCTTACCGAACGTGCGAAGAAGACGATCAACGAGCGCATGGATGCTCTCGCATCGCAGGGACTCCGCGTTCTCTGCCTCGCTGGCAAGTACATTCCAATGTCACAGAAGGATGGGGTCAAGACGATGAAGCGCGACGAGCTTGAGAGCTCTTGCGGTGTACTGGGTCTAGTCGGTATATAGTACGTCTACATTCTTGATACGAAGGTAGCTTAAGCTGACTCATTTGCAGTGATCCTCCCCGTCCCGAGTCTCGCGGTGCCGTGATGGACTCGCATATGGCCGGTATTGTCCCGCGTATGTTGACTGGGGACCATGTACGTTCGTCGTCCTTGGCCTGTAACTACGGCTCACGTATGTCTCCAGGCTGCTACAGCGCGCACCATCGCCATTTCAGTCGGCATCCTGCCCGAGGGCGTCAAGATCCCAGAGACCGCAGTCATGACCGGCCCCCAGTTCGATGCGCTATCGGAAGCTGAGATTGACGCCCTTCCGGAGCTCCCGGTCGTCGTCGCCCGCTGCGCCCCGGAGACGAAGGTTCGCATGGTCGATGCGCTGCACCGCCGCGGTCGCAAGACGGTCATGACCGGTGATGGTGTGAACGACTCGCCAGCGCTCAAGCGCGCCGACGTCGGCGTCGCGATGGGCCTCAACGGTTCCGATGTGGCCAAAGGCGCGGCGGACATGGTGCTGAGCGATGACAACTTCTCGACCATCGTGCGTGCAATCCGCAAGGGGCGTTCGGTGTTCCAGAACTTGAGCAAGTTCTTGATCTATCTGCTGAGCGGGAACGTCGCGGAGGTGATTGTGCTGATGATTGGGCTGGCATTCCGCACGGACGGCGTGGCTGTCTATCCGCTCTCGCCGGTCGCCGCGTTGTGGATTAACACCGTCGCGGCGGATCCGCCTGCGCTGGCCCTAGGACTCGAGCCGACCGACAAGCATACGAGTAAGTGGCCCATACGGGAATCCCGCACTGTGCTGACACGCGTTTGCAGTGGAGTTCGGGCCGGAGAACTTCCAGAACATGTTCACGCCGTCGTGGTTCTTGGACACGATCGGATATGGCACGCTCATGGGCGCGCAGACGCTAGCGAACTTCGTCATCGTACAATATGGAGTGGCCGATGGGGCGGTCGATATCGAGCCTTACTGCAACGACGCCCTCGTCGGCTTGCAGAATGGCTGCGACATCGTATTCCGAGCAAGGGGCACGGCTTTTGCGACGCTGGAGATTATTCTGATGTTACACGCGATTACGGTGAGTGGTGGCTACCGAAGGCATGTGGAAATGGAACTGATCACCCCTTGCAGTGTAAGCACGTAACGAAGAGCATATTTTCGATGAACCACCTGGAGAATCGGACGTTGCTGTGGTGTGTGTTGTCGCTGATATTGATCGTGTTCCCGTAAGTCGTCTGTCATCTCCACCTTGCCAGCCGCTCATGAACGAGGTCCACAGGATCCTGTACATTCCAGCGATCGACGACCGGGTTTTCCAGGTGAAGGGGTTGACATGGCACTGGGGCCTAGTGTTCGGGCAGGCGATTTTGTATTTGGTTCTTGCGGAGCTCTACAAGATGGCGCGACGAGCGTATGTACGCTCGCGGCCTCCCAAGGCAGAGCATCCGGCGGTGGTAGAGGGGAGGAGGCGGGGCGTTCCGTTGCACATGGCGGACACGATTGCGTCGCCTTCAGCAGTGTGAAGGATGCGAACTTGAAGGGGCGGAACCACGACCTTTACGATCGGACATGACTCATTCCTATCCATTGTTCACCCTCATTAGGGCTCGACCACATGGCTACTATATATCCTCTACACGCTAGATACACGAGGTCCTTTACACTTGATATGTTCGTCAACTCTGACCACTCGCTCGTCGTGCTCCTAAGCTTGGGTACGAACCCCAGGCTTGGACTCATGTCGCCTGCCGTCAACGACTCGATTCTCGCCCATCTAACTACTTCGACTCACCCGCCGCGTCTCGGCCGCGTCATCTCGCTGCGCTCGCCGATCGGGCCTCATCTCACTCGCCTAGCTCGCCGTCTCCGCCTCCATCCGAGCGTCTGATAGTAGTCAAGCCCTGACGCGGAGACGCACGACACGAATACGGAGTCCGGACGCTATTCTTCTTGTCTGAGAATGGGGACCGAGAATTCGGCAGGTATTTCCCACGGTTGGCTTTATTGACCGCTTCGGGACGCTTGATCAACAATGTGAATTCGTGTCCCTTCTTCAACTTGGCTTTTTGCGCTCATCGTGCCTGCCGCCAGGCGAACATGTACCTTCGCAGTCCAAGACATACACCGGTGTTATTTTCTTGAGCCTGACCATATGCAGCGGTGAAAGATGCATACACAATGAATACAGCTCAAGGCTTCCACCGTGGCACCCTGGCCTCAGATCCTCCACTCGTCTCCCGCCCTTGCGGATTCTCACACAAGACGTGCAGCAGAGGACCATATCAGGTGCCAAGGTTGTTTGCTACGACGGCCGTCGGCCAGTGCCACTGAGCCACCTCTGAGTCTGTCATTCGCAATGTCCTCACCAGTCGCGGTTTCTGGATCTGACCAGCCAATCGCAGCATCCGCAATACCGAAACACGACACCGGACCGATCACCGATACTCAATCGAGAACCCTCTCGGTTAGCACATATGAGTGGCGTGGAGGGGAACTGCTCTGTCCCCATCCTGTGTTATACTCCTTCCCTCTCCCTTCCCCTTCCCCTGGTCGTAGAGTGGGCACTCGCAGACGCCTCCGACAATGTTCACCCTGCAGGAAGACATCGTCAACGCGACCTCCGCCGTCGCCCGTGTCGCCATCCACCGGCGCGCGGAGGATGAAGAAGAGTTGCTATGCGGCGAAGGAGGGGGCAATGAGGACTTCCTAGGCCTACGCATCGCGTCGATCTTCATCATCATGGTCGGGTCCATGTTCGGCGCGCTGTTCCCCATCCTTGCCAAGCGCTCGCAATGGCTGCACGTCCCGACGAGTGTTTTCGAGTGTGTCATAATCGACGGATCGCCCTCCGCGGGACACTGATCTGCTTCTTAGCTTCGCGAAGTACTTTGGATCGGGAGTCATCGTGCGTGTGCCTGGCTCTCTTGCTGTATGCTATAGGCTGATGTGCGGCTCAGATCGCCACCGCGTTCATCCATCTGCTCGACCCAGCACTCGAGGCCCTTGGGTCAGAATGTCTCTCAGAGAGCTGGAGTGAATATGTATGTATATCTCCACGTGCCCGCCTTTCAGACGCTGACAGGACTTTGGATAGCCGTACGCCCTAGCCCTCTGCATGGCCAGCGTTTTCGGAATCTTCATCCTTGAGCTCGTTGCTTTCCGTCTTGGAACGGCACGCCTCGCCAAGCTCGGTCTCAAGCATGGTGAGCCAACTTTCTTTTTACTTACCCTGTGCAGATCTAACAACAGGGGTTTTTAGACGCTCACGGACACGCCGCCGGCTCGCATGCTGCTCATGGTCCGGAGGCGGGCATGGAAATGAGCTCGATGGAAAAGGACGAGAAGCAATCCCTCGATGTGGAGAGCGGCGAGATAATCACCGATACCGTCGCCGCGCAGATCATCGGTGTCGGTATCCTTGAATTCGGTGTCATCCTACACAGGCAAGTCTGCGCGCGTCTGTTTTTGCGGTGAGCGTAAGCTGACATCTCTCTCAGCATCCTCATAGGGCTCACCCTCGCTGTGGACGAAGACTTCAAGACGCTCTTTGTGGTTGTCGTTTTCCACCGTGAGCTTGTCACGACGCGCCAGTATACCCTTATTTTCCCTTGTTTGTCCCTTTTCATTTTCCTTTTCCCCCTATTTTGGACTGTTTACGCATCTAGACCCACCGGCTATCTCGAGACCCGACCCTTATCACATGCTCCCCACTTTGGCTTTCCCCTTTCGTCCGCCTCTGCCTCTGTACTATATCGCATCATATTGCGCCATCCTGACGCCTTAGAACTCGCTTCTCCTCCCTCTTACCTATAAGCCCTGTACCAGCACCTAGTTCCCCATCTCGACCTCTTGGTCATTGGGACTAGGTGCGCCTTACTATACCTTTAGGTAGAAGGGAATGCTAACTTGGTCATTGGGACTAGCCTGCACAACGCTCGCCCCTTGTCGATTTGTGCTCTACGCCGTCGACACCGTCGGGATCGCCTATCTCTCCCTCCGTTGCCCTGCACGTGCCGATCACGTGTGGTGTTCCTCTCTGGTTGTTTGTTGTTGTTGTGTGGTCGCTCCGAGTCTCGTCAGCTCACTAGGTCGAGATATCTCACTGCACCGGCGCCCACCCCTTGGTCGCCCCTGCAGGCCACGCTTCGCCCACAACGGCCTTCCGTGCCCCATCTGGTACCCCTTCACCTGAAGAACCTCCGTCCGCCCGCTGCCTAGGTCGCCTACACGGCCAGGACCCTGACGGCGATACCGCATACTTCTCCGACGAGCAATCATTCATCCACTGGTGCGACCCCTACACCGGCTGCCCCCACCGCCTTGCCCGCTCCATCCAGTCCACCGTCACCGTCTCTTTTGAAGGAGGACACCCAGTCACCTTCAGCCCCACTATCCCCGCACCCGTTGTCACCCAGCGTATTGGACGAACCCTCAGCAGCCGCCCCGTATCGCTCGCCCCATCCCGCGCCCAGACACCCGCACCCGAATTCTTTGCGCAGACACGCGAGGACCGCCCGCACACTCCAGACGAAGAACCCGAACCCGCTGAATGGCCGACTGCACCTACTGCGCCCACCCTATTACCCCCGCAGCCCTCTACGAGATCCACAGCCAACTATCCCGGGAGTACATCCGACGTCTCCGCCGAGCAGAATTCTACTATCTCCGCACCCATCAGGCCGTTGTCAGCCTCTCCGTTCACGTCCACGGCCCCTACCACATTAAGCGCGCCACTCATCTCCGCCTCCGTGCCGACTACGTCGAGGCCCGAGGAAACTACCACCACGCCCGCTTCCGCCTCCGCGACTGCCTCCGCCGTCACGCCCAGTTCCGTAACCACCTCAGTCACACCGATACCCCCGCCCCCGCATTCCACCGCCAGCTCGCCCCCGAATCCAGCGACGATGACGAGTCTGACTCCGGATCAAGTGAACAGTCTGTTGACGAACATGATGAACACGACCAACTCGCTTAACCAGCTGGTCAGTAACACGAATCATGGTTCGGCCGGACGGGAGGACAAGACTGTCACGAAGCCAGCCGCGTATCGCGGCACCGCCAAGGAGGACGCGCGCAAGTTCCTGAACCACTTCGCTGTCTGGGCCAGCAAGCAACCGGGCCTGAACCCGAATGGGCGGAAGGACGAGGCAGCCTGGATCACCTCCTTCCTCACTCTCCTCGAGGGCGACGCCAGCTCATTCGCCAACTCCGCCTTCAAGGACCTCGTTGCCAACAAGGCCCCCTTCGACGGTGACTGGTCCAAGCTCTGTACCGCCTTCAAGAATCGCTTCGTTGCCGCCGACGAGGCCATCGAGGCCCGCAACCAGCTGAAGGCCCTTCAGATGGACGGTCGTGCGGTGCCGGGTTTTGCTGCGGACTTCAAGGAACTTGGCGAGCGCTCCGGCTACTCCAACACCGATCTCATGGAGCGCTTCAAGCAGAAGCTCCCGAAGTCCATCCGGCGCCTGCTCTTGAGCATGCATGTTGCCAAGGGTGAACCGAAGGACCTCGCCGACCTCATCGAGCGCGCCACGGCGATCGACTATCTGGAGCGCGGAGAGAAGGCCGAGGACAGGCAGGGCCCCGTTGGCCGCGCCCAGAGTGCGCCGGACCCCTATGCCATGGATGTGGACGCCACGCGAACCGCTGCGCGCCCCGCCCCCCGTACCACCGGCAACGGTCGCACTCGCTTCGACTTCCTGCGCGCCATGATCGGGCTGTGCTTTGGGTGCGGCAGCAAGAACCACTCGAAGGCAGCCTGCCCCCACAAGGACCGGAAGTGCGACTTCTGTGGCCGCATCGGGCACATGCAGGGAGTCTGCCAGGACCGCTACATGGGACTGGAACGCAACCGCGGTGGTCAGCAGCGGCAGCAGCGCGTTGCTGCAACTGACACCCCGGGCTCGCTCTTCGACGAGGACAACGCCCCCGCCGCCGACATACCCCGAGGACCGCCGCAGCCGCAGCAGCCTGCCGGCAAGGCCGTCGACATCCGCGCCTCCGTTGCACAGCTCACGCAGGCGCTTGCCGTCCAAGGACGTCTTCTCGAACAGCTGGCTCAGAGTTTTTAGAACGGGTGCGCGCCAACGCCGCAGCGTCTGCACCCCTGCCTCCGTACTGTATGCACTCCACCTCCGCTTATGATTCCACTTACGTCACGACTCTGTATTCCTCGCGCGAAATAGATCCTTCTTCATCTCATTTCCGCATCAGAGTGACGCTCGGTGGACTCAATCGCAGTACGGATATCGCGGCCATGATTGACTCTGGTGCCACGTCGCCCTTCCTGGATAGGAAGTTCGTCCAGCGCCTACGCATCCGCTCCTTCCCCCTTCGCCACCCCATTGCTGTCTACAACATCGATGGAACCCTGAATACCGCTGGCAGTATCACACACTTCTCCCGCCTACGCATGTCCCTCGACGGCTGGACGGGCTATGTCGACTTTCTCATCACCGACCTAGGAGGAGAGAGCGTTATTCTCGGACTTCCCTGGCTTCGACAAGTAAATCCTTCCATCGACTGGCGGAAGGGTGAATTCCAGATTCCCCGGCCGCGCCCCCGCCAGTTGAGGTGATTGAAGAAGACGACACACCCTCGGGTCCTACGGACGAACCAGCCCACGGCGCCCTCCTCGAATATGTTGGCGATGACGCAGCCCTACGGGCCCAAGTCAACTCTGCGCATGCGGCCATGTCTGACGCACCTTCCTCCGCTGTGCCGGACTCCGCGGTCACGGACACCACCCCGGAGCCCTCCCCACCTCTGCCATTTACAATGCCAGAGGAGGAAGAGGAACCCCCGCTGTGCCGTCTCCGCGCGAACCGCGCCACACGCCGCGCCTGGGTTCGAGCAGGTGTCTTGGAGGATTCCAAGGAGGAAGTCTGGTGTGCCGCCGGATTCACGTACTCTCAGCAGCTGGCTGAAGCCGCAAACAAGGACAAGCCAGAGCGCACCTTCGAGGAGATGGTGCCGGAAGCCTACCGCGACTACGCCCACGTCTTCTCCGAGACCGAGTCCGAACGCCTGCCCGCCCACAAAGCATGGGACCACGCTATTGATCTGGTGCCCGGTGCTCCCGCCACGATGCGCACCAAGATCTACCCTATGTCGCGCAACAAACAGGAAGAACTCGATCGCTTCCTGGAGGAGAATCTTCGTAAAGGCTACATCCGTCCCTCCAAATCCCCGCTGTCTTCACCGGTCTTCTTCGTCAAGAAGAAGGATGGCAAGCTCCGCTTCGTTCAGGACTACCGCAAGCTGAACGAGTTCACCGTTAAGAACCGCTACCCACTCTCCCTCGTTGCCGACATCGTCAGTCGCCTCCAAGGCGCCAAGTACTTCACCAAGTTTGATGTACGCTGGGGATACAACAATGTACGCATCAAGACTGGTGACGAGTGGAAGGCCGCGTTCTCTACCAACCGCGGACTCTTCGAGCCCCTCGTGATGTTCTTCGGCCTCACCAACTCCCCGGCAACCTTCCAGGCGCTCATGAACTCCATCTTCTCCGACTTAATCGCTGCAGGGAAGGTCGCAGTCTACCTGGACGACATTCTCATCTTCAGCAAGACGCTCGAGGACCACCGCACCGTAGTCCGTGAAGTACTCGACCGGCTGCGGAAGCACGACCTATACCTGCGCCCGGAAAAGTGCGAATTCGAGCGCGAGGAGATCGAGTACCTGGGTCTCGTCATTCGGGAAGGCGAAGTCCGCATGGACCCTGTCAAGGTTGCCGCAGTACGCGACTGGCCGTCTCCCAAGAACCTGCGTGATCTTCGCGGATTCTTAGGCTTCGCCAACTTCTACCGTCGATTCATCAAGGACTTCTCTAAGGTCGCTCGCCCACTCAACGACCTAACCAAGAAGGACGTGAAATGGCATTGGGATGCACCCCAACGAACAGCATTCGAGACTCTACACGACGCGTTCATCTCTGCGCCCGTACTGGCACTCTGGGACCCAGACCGTCCTACACGCATCGAGGTCGATGCCTCCGGCTACGCTACTGGGGGCGCCCTGATGCAGAAGTTGGAGGACAATTTGTGGCACCCGGTGGCATTCCGATCAGCATCCATGCAACCGGCCGAGCGCAACTACGAGATCTACGATCGCGAGATGCTCGCCATCATTGAAGCCCTCAAAGATTGGCGTGGCTTTCTAGAAGGTCTCCCCCAGCCCTTCGAGATCGTCACCGACCACTCCAATCTTGAATATTGGCGCACGGCACAGGACCTTAGCCGACGGCAAGCTCGCTGGGCCCTCTGGCTCTCCCGCTTCGACTTCCGAATGGTACACCGCCCTGGCGCTGCCAACACCCAGGCCGACCCCCTCTCGCGCATGCCACACCATCGTGTCTCAGACAACGACGACAATCGCGAGCAGATCGTCTTAGGACCCGAGCGATTTGCCAAGCTCGCCGCCAACACGCTCGTGGCCAACCCGCTCGAAGATCGCATCCGCCAGGCCAGCGAACGTGAGGCAGTAGTCCTGGAAGGACTGGAGAGCTTGCGCAAGAATGGGCCACGTCAGCTGACAAACGGACTCGCTGAATGGGAAGAGGATAACGGACTGATCTACTACCGCGGCCGAGTCTATATCCCGCCGGACAAGGACTTACGACGTGAGGTCGTCAAACAGTGCCACGACCTCCCCACCGCTGGACACCCAGGTCTTCATGGAACTCTGCAACTGGTCGACTCGCACTTCTGGTGGCCCACCATGCGCTCCTTCGTAGAGAAGTACGTCGCTGGCTGTGACGCCTGTGCACGCCGCAAGGCGCATCACCACACTCCGCAGACGGGCACCCATCCACTCAGCTGCTGCTGTAAGCCATTAACTTAATGGACTGGGATATGTCCGACCGATGCTTTTATATGTTGGTGGGCCGTATCCCAAGCCGGAAATTTCCGAGTCCGGCTGCCCGGGAGCCCTCCGGGGGCCCGCTGTAAATGGCAGGTAGGCTGCCGGGGCCCAGTATTAATGGAAATCCACGAATTGATGGCTAATTAACCGCTGCGCGTGCGATAATTTTGGCCACGCGCTGGCGCTCGGGCCTTGCCGGCCACGTGCGCACGCGACGCGAGGTGCCGCCCCCACGCATGGGCTCCCCGCGGCCCTATATACATCGATCTAGTATGGAGGGCTATGAATATACACTATATACATCTTATATACCTATAATCTGCAGAAGAAACAAACAAAAACCAACAAAAAGCGCGAAAAACGCGCACGAAAATTTTCGCGCGCGGCGGGGCGGTGCACGCACGTTGCGCAGTGTGCGGTGGGCATCCACAAAGGTCTATAGCAGCTGTATGGAAATCGGAATGGGTGACTGAGGGGCTCACGGAGGCTAGAGGGAGCTGGGAGGGTCGGGGCACGCACACGATCGGTGGCGCGAGCGGCGGCACTGCTGACCCCTGGGCAATCGAAAGCGTAAGCGGTGGTTGGTAGGCGACGTCTCCACTGAGACGTGCCTGCCAATACCACTGCGTGCGCAGTAGATGCGAGGGGGGAGGTCTGGGGGGAGGGGGCTAGGCGCGCCGCGTATTGCAGCGTGCACGCGCGTGTGTGGATGACAGCAGCGAGGATAGCGCGTCGCTGAGTCTTGAATAATGGGGGGGGGGGGACAATCCGAGAATGAGGGCGTGAGCAGACGAGCCAAAAAGATGGCTCGTCGGGATGGGGGGGGAGGACGGCGAGGGGGGGGGGGCGTGTGTGATGTGTGAGCAGCTGCGGCGACGGCGACGGCGGCGACGGACAGTCGCATGTGGTCTGACTCGTAGCGCGTAGCCGGACGCCACCCTCGTTGCTATGGGAATCCACGCTGAGCGCGCGGCGGCGGGAAGGGTGTGGTGGAGGGTGGCGCGTGTAGTGGCGCGTACGCGATCCCTAGGCGCTCCCTCGCTTGCAGAGGGCCCCGCCATGGCCGTTAACCAGCGCACACCATCCCCCACCCACTGCAGTCCTGATTGGACATGGAGGAGGGTGAGGGACACGTCAGGAGGCAGGCGGCGGACCGCCTCCATGACGCGTATGGGGCGGGCATCGGTGGGTGACGGTGGGCGCGCGGCTGCGAGCGCGCAGTGCGAGGGGTTGTTTGGGGTTCCGGGGGTGTGTTTGGGACTGTGACGGGGGATGCGCACCCGCTAGAGAAGCTGCAGAGCACAACGAGCATGTCGTGCTCTGCAGCTGCTGTATCTACGCTCTTGTTAGTTTATTTCTGTGGGATTTAACGACCACGCACCTGCGGGGGACTCCTCTGAGTCCCCTCTACCCAACCCTGACGAGACGCTGCCAATTGAGCCGCTGTTGAGCGGCGGGCGAGTCGCGGATGACGGCGGGAGGAGAGATGATCGCGTTACGTCACGTCACGAACGCGCTCATTTCGAGCGCGTTCGGGACGAGACGCAGCGTGATTGCGGCGCGCGGAGGTCTCGGATCGATGCGATTCTTTGTAGATGTACGTTATTTTGTGTTATTCATCACCCTATCTAGTCAATGTAAAGGCATGTAGTCAGCAATATAGTGAGATGCTACCATATTACCTAGAGATCACTCTCCTCAATCACTGTTCAGTTCAATATGATTTATCTGAAAACACTGAAGCCCTGAATCAACTTGTATATGGTAAAGTAAGTGTATACAAAGATGCTCCAGCTTTGACTGTAGCTGAGCTTCCAAATGGTAGCCCAGAATCCACTGCTCTCCACCTGAAGAACCAGTGAAATCTGAACAACCTCTACTCACAACTTTTGCAGTATATGATACTCAGTTTCAATGCAATCTCAATTCTCTCTTCAGATATCCATACAATCATATTTACTCTACATGCTATAGGCCTTAATTCTGCTTCGGAAGGTGTCCGAAGTGCCTCTGGGGTCGTCGAGCACGTCGGCGGCGAGGTTCGGTGGTCCGGTCCGAGTCGCCGTGCGTGCGCGATCGCGACGACTCCCCCGTCCCTGTGGCTGCTCCCCGCCGTCCTCCCTCATCACGAAACGACTGCGCGTGGTCCAGAAAACGGATATCAAGATCTTCGACGGATGTACGCATCACAGTGCGGTCAAGAGCGGTACGTGTGTCCGTGTTGCGGCGAAGTCAGCAACGTATTCTCGACGGCATGACAAGGCGCGAACGCGCCGCAGGTGCGTCGCAGCGCACAATCAAATTTCACTTACTAAACATACGATATACTGCTGATAAGTATGCCCTTCCTTTACGCGCGGCGCGGCACGCGTAGATCGACGCGAAGCGCGCAATTCAACGCGCCGTGTGACGTGACGCGACGCGCTCGCCCTTGCCTCCCACCACCACGTCGTCAGGCCACCGCCTCCCCATACCGCTGACCGCGACACGACAAACGATCGGAACGGCAAGCTAAGGGGCGCGAGGGCTCATAGGAGCCCTCTAAGGTACGTCACAATGGTTCTACTGTGGAACACAATACTGAAAAAAAAATTACGGCGTCACTCGTGAACGCATGCACGCGCCGCGCTGTGTGCGTTTGCGAGCAAGGCCTGTCCTCAGCCAACACGCCCGGCGCCCTACCGCCTCCAACACCCCAAGCGCCCGTACAACACCTAAGAGAGACACCCCGCCGCCTCCGCACCCCCCACCATGCATCAGCGCCCGCCCCGCGCGCCCATCCCAGACGCCCGTTACCACCTTCGCCAAGCGAGGTATTGGGTCGTCCAGGATGGGCAAACAACGGCGGGCGCTGGCGTGCAGCTGGAGGCGCGGAGCCGGCTGGCGTCGTTCTCTGCTGACCTCGACGATGCCCACGCCGCCCTTCCCCTCGCCTTCCCCTCGCCGCCGATCGGCCTCCCCTGCCCGCCTCTCCTCCTGCTCACACCACCCACCTCCCGCGCGCGGCCCGCCGTTCGTGAACTCGGCGCGCTCAACGCCATACGTGGAAGGAAGGGCTTTGCGCTGTGTACGCACAGCGCGAAGCCTATTTCCTCAGGCGAGGGGACTCAGTGGGGGGGCGGGCGGGCGGCGCCCCACCCTCCGCGCTCGCTCTCATTCAAGCACCACCACCACCCCGCCACCATATCACCCAGACCAGCAGACACGCAGCGTGCGCACGCGGTGGCGCGTTCGAGCGGGAGACGCGCGCGCGCACCGCTACGCTGGCCCTGCGCGAAGGAACCCGTCGCCTCACGCATGCCGTACCTACACGCATGCAGGCGCGATGTGCATGCCCCCCCCCCCCCATCCCCACCCCACCCCATCCCCACCTGCTCCCCCTCGTATAGCGCGCTCGCGCGTGCGGGGTGTATTTATGGTACATACATCTGTATACGTGCATATATATATATTATTGTATTGAGAGGAGCAACGAACCAGTGCGGTGCAGTCGCGGTGGCGCGCGCGCAGCAACACGTGGCAGAGCCAGGGCGGTGGTCGCGTGCTCGGCGCGCACAGCAACGCCACACGCGAGCAAAATAATATAAATTGATAAAAATATTGAAAACCCCCAAAAAGGGGGATTCCCCGGTCATTATTTCGCTATAATACCGCTCCAGACCGGTTTCCCGGCCCCAAATAGGTGTGTCCCGGCCTCTGAGAATCGGCAATTGCCGGGTTGGGATAGCGCCCACCAACATATAAAAGCGTCGGTGGGACATATCCCGTCCATTAACTTAATGACCTACAGCATAAGGTGATCCACTTGAGGTGCCGGCCGGCCCCTGGGAACATGTCGGGGTGGATCTCATCACAAACCTCCCGACGGCGCACGGATACAATGCCATCTTCGTCTGCGTGGACCACTTCAGCAAGCAGGTTCATGCCATTCCCTGCGACACCCACCTCACCGCCAGCGATGCCGCCGACCTCTACTACCGCGAGATCTTCCGACTCCACGGTCTCCCACTCCGCTTCATCAGCGACCGTGGATCCCAGTTCGTCGCCGCCATGATGCGCGCCCTGCTCAAACGTCTTGGGATCGAGTACAACTTCTCCACTGCCTACCACCCCGCCACGAATGGTCAGACAGAGCGTGCCAACCAGGAGGTGGAGAAGTATCTGCGCATGTTCGTCAGCCACCGGCAGGACGACTGGGATGAGCACCTCCCCGCGGCCGAGTTTGTCATCAACTCCCACCCCAACTCCTCACTCGGTACCTCCCCCTTCGAGATCATGTACGGGTACCTCCCGCTCTTCAACATTCCCATCGGCAGCAAATCCCGCAGCCCACCCGCCAACCAGCGCATCGAGCTCCTGAAAGAGGCCCGCGAGGATGCTGTTCACGCCTTGGAACTCGCCAAGAAGCACCAACAGGAACGGCATACTCACGGCGACGCCCCTCCCTTACGCTTCGAAGTGGGTGACCGTGTCTGGCTCAATGCGAAGAACGTGAACATCAAGGTTCCCAGTCGCAAGCTCGGTGCTCGCTACCTTGGCCCCTTCTCTATCAAGGAGAAGGTTGGAGATCTCGCATACCGGCTCGAACTTCCCCTCGATCACAAGGGCATCCACGATGTCTTCCACATCTAAGGAAGAGCACGGGTCTACCCCCGGGTTTTCCAGGCTGACCCGTACCCGTACCCGTGAGAAACCCCTACCCGTGGCACGGGTTAGATACACGGGTTACCCGCGGGTCACCCACGGGTTGTGGGTCAACCTGGCTCTGGGGACTTGAAAAAGACTCGCAAAATGATTCTTGAATTATATTACTTAGTACATAAGTATACAGAGGGGTATTGCGCAGTGCGCGCGTAAACGCGGGCGGGAAGGCGGGGCGCGCATGCCTAGCGCGTCTGTTCGCACCAGACTGCATGTGTAACCGCTTGACACACAGCGCTGGTGGACCTCCCGCTACTCCAACGCAAGCCGGGGGCAGTCAGGCGCGTCATAATGGCACGACGAGCGCGGCGAGGTGCATGCAGAAGTGGCCTGAGTCTGCCTGCACCCCGTGCCAACGCGCCGCCACGGGCACTGCAACCTGCGCTGTGACGGTGGGGATGGGGGGGGCGGTAGGGATAACGGGACCGGCCGGCGTTATGCCATACCAACGCGCCTCGAGCGCGTTTGCCGTTCACGGGGTTGGAAAGCCCGTAGCTGTACACGCCCGCCAAGTACCGCGCCGCGAATGCCCGGTGCGATGAGTACTCAAGCGGTGGGCGCTCGGCGGGGTGTACGGCTGGGGCGGGAAGAGGAGTATTGCGCGGCTTGAGGCGACGTGCACGCGCTGCTTGCTGTGATGCGCGTGCAGCGAAATTTGCGGCGAAGGGGGTGCGGAAGCAGCGGCTTCCGTTCACATCCAGCATGTTGGCTGCGGCGGTGAGTTAGTGATGATAAAGCGCAGGGCGTAGCCACGCACCTGCACCGCGCCGCGCGCGACGCGTGCCCCATCTACAATCCCCGTCTTCTACTGCTTGTTTGGCTTTGATAAGCCGCAGGGCTTCAACTTTCCGTGTTGACGAGGTGGGCGGGTCGAGAGATATGAGAAAGGGAGGGTTGGGGGGCAGCCGCGAGGTCGTGGTAGTCGTGGTTGAAGAACAAGACGCGTCGATCGCGGGCGTGCGGTAAATCGGACCGAAACGCCGAACCCCGTCGCCGACGCGCATGTTGACGGCGGCGGAGTCATAGTCGATTTGTGGCGCGCTTTTGTACTTCGACGCGTCTGCTGTCATTGTAAAAGCATTGTAGTGACTAGCAAGGCCATGGCCTCGAAATTGCGTGTTTATTGGCGGGTTTTTGACGGATTTCCCACGGGTTGCGGCGGGTTCGCGGGTCGGCCGAGTGCGACCCGTACCCGTACCCGTGACCTGATCCTACCCGTGACCCGGCGGGTTTTCGAAACCCGTGCCTTTCCTTATCCACATCGACAAGTTAACCCCCTGGAAGGGCAACGATGTCAACGGCGAAACTCCACAGCCACCCGAACCGGTGGAAGTGGAAGGCGAGGAGGAATACGAGGTGGAGGACATCCTTGACAGCCGTATACGCAACAAGGTCCTCCAGTACCGCGTCAAGTGGAAGGGCTACGACGAGAGCCATAACAGCTGGGAACCCGCGGCTCACCTGGCAAACGCCAAGCGCAAACTCAATGCTTTCCACAAAAAGCACCCGAGCGCCCCGCGTGCAATCAACGCATCCATCTTTGCATCCCTCCCCTGGCAGCCCATCGTCAACTTCACGGCTGCCCCACCCCAGGAACTCGGTTGGGAGGACGGCCTTTACGCAGATCATCGAGGACGATGAGTCTTAGCAGGGGGGTAATGTCACGACGCGCCAGTATACCCTTATTTTCCCTTGTTTGTCCCTTTTCATTTTCCTTTTCCCCCTATTTTGGACTGTTTACGCATCTAGACCCACCGGCTATCTCGAGACCCAACCCTTATCACATGCTCCCCACTTTGGCTTTCCCCTTTCGTCCGCCTCTGCCTCTGTACTATATCGCATCATATTGCGCCATCCTGACGCCTTAGAACTCGCTTCTCCTCCCTCTTACCTATAAGCCCTGTACCAGCACCTAGTTCCCCATCTCGACCTCTTGGTCATTGGGACTAGGTGCGCCTTACTATACCTTTAGGTAGAAGGGAATGCTAACTTGGTCATTGGGACTAGCCTGCACAACGCTCGCCCCTTGTCGATTTGTGCTCTACGCCGTCGACACCGTCGGGATCGCCTATCTCTCCCTCCGTTGCCCTGCACGTGCCGATCACGTGTGGTGTTCCTCTCTGGTTGTTTGTTGTTGTTGTGTGGTCGCTCCGAGTCTCGTCAGCTCAGAGCTTCAAGCTGATCTTTTTTTTTCTTTGATCGGCTGCTGACATTCTTTGCAGAAACCTTCGAGGGGCTCGGTGTCGGCTCACGTCTTGCGCACCTCCGCCTCCCTTCGCAGTATAACTGGATCCCAGTCTGCGCCGGTGCCCTGTACGGCATCACCACGCCGATTGGCATCGCTGCTGGCCTTGGCGTGCGCACAACGTACAACCCGGGCAGCACGACCGCATCAATCGTCAGCGGCGTGATGGACTCCATCAGCTCTGGCATCCTGCTCTACACCGGCCTTGTTGAGGTAGGTCCATCCATATCTTTGCCGTAACAGAGTACCACTGCTGACCATCATACAGCTCCTCGCGCACGAGTTCCTGTTCAACCGGGAGATGCAGAACGCGTCCAATGGCAAACTTGCCTACGCGATTGGCTGCATGGTCCTGGGATGGGGGCTGATGGCGCTCCTCGGCAAGTGGGCATGAGAGCTTTGCCTTCTTGTATAAAACAGCGCCGTACCGTGCTCAGCTGGGGGCTTCGGCCGCGCTTCACCGATGTTGCTACAGAAATGTTGTGGCTTCATGCCATACTTACTTGTCAGATGTCTCCCACACGCTCATCGTCCCTGCTGTCGTTGCGCAATTCTATCGTTCATGCAGTCCTTTACCAAAGAGGGCACCGCCTTGTTGACAAATAAACATGTTCCGAACATATAAGTAGGGTGGGTCAAATCAAGGCTGAGAAATGCCCAGGAACGCAGCTTCGTGGCTGCTCCGTTTGTGAACAAGGCAATCCATGGCCCATCGAACTGAGCGTGAGTGGCCGCATAGCGTTGATACTCGCCTGAAGGATATGTTGTTAGTAAGCTCTCGCGACACTCGAGCACGACGACTTGTACTTACCTCATTCACTACGGATATCTAAGGTCGAAGATGCTGTTGAGTGCGACCCAGGTGCGACCTCGCTGGCGCCTTCATCTGGCAAGCCTGTGTAGGGTCTGGTATCCGGCTGGGCTTGGATCCCGTCACACACCTGCCCGCGTACATACATCGTCACGTCTCGCATTGTACTCCTTAGCTCACTCCGGCGCGGAGGTTACGAGGCACATCCCACTACTGTATATCATCCTGATTCTCTGCCAGAGCTTCGAGCCATCTTACACCTGCATCGCGAGGAGCCATTGAAACTTGAGTTGCTCTCATATGGTTGTCGCTTGTGTTGCAGTTGATCTCTTCGGGCGCTATGCCTGGTCGAGCATTCAGGACGAAAAGCATCACAGCTGTATTGGCACAGATCAAAGCAGGATGCAGGCAGCTGCGACAGTTGTGAACTCGGCGCACACCCAGCTGGTCACCTTAGTTCTGTGAAGCAGGTCGATGATTCACTGATGTCATTTCAGCCTCGAACGCGGTTGTACATCAGCATCACGAAAAGGGGGTCCCCGAAGAGGTGATGTCAGGTGTCCTCAGGACTTCGGGTCCGAGGCAAGTCGCCTCAGGTGTGCTCGCATGTCCTGAGGACACCTCAGTTCTCCTGTGCTCACCTCTGTTCACCTATGTTGTTTTGGTACCTACAAGGTGCATTGAGGTGAGCTTAGCCAGTGTCAGGTGATCTCAGGTTATCCCGCTCGTATTATAGCAGAGGTAGTAGTACAGCATATATATCTAATCTATTATCCTCTACGGTATGTTCTATACTATAACCATCCCCGCCTCTTCCCCCCGTCACACATCCTTGCCATTCAGTCACTGTGCATGTTATGCAGCACGTAAGGACGGTCTGCGTGAGCTGCACAGTGGCCTCCTCACCGGCCCTCGCATTGCGTATCTGGTTCAAATCAGCCATGCAAAACAACGGGTAGAGGGGGAGCTGTTCGCCGCGACGCGTCCTCTCGCTATGTGCTTTCGCGCTCCCGCATTGGCTTCTCCCCAGCCTCGCTTGCTGACCGAACCGATCACCACGCGTCAGCCTCCGGTTTCCCAGGCATGAGAATCGCGTATCACATGATGCGTGGGTCCAGGGTCGATCCAGAAAGACGGCAAGGTGAGCGAGCGGGACGAAGGGTGTGCGAGGGAAGGGAAAGAGGGGGAGGGATGGAAGGGGAGAGAGAGGACAGGAGGGTGGAAGGGAAGAGGACAAAGGGGAAGGGGAGGGAGAGGAGGGAAAGGGGGGGAAATCGACTGGGTGCGCACCTGTGTCCACGCTCGTCGCCTGCACAACGGAGAGGGAGCAAGCGCAGTACGTCCTGATGACGGGGATGATATGCTTCCTCGGTGACGAGGGCGACACAACACAGTTTGAGCCTTTGCAACGCGTCTGACGCCTTCCCAAGGGCGGATACGACGCTTTACCGCACGCGGCACAGCGAGTGCGCGTTGCGCGTATATGCTCTCGATAAGAGCCATCTTGCGTTGAGCACAGGGGTGTAAAGACAGATTGAGGGGGCGAGAGGCGAGGGGCGAGGGGCGAGGAGTGGAGGCGGCAACGGAAGAGCGTGCAGACGGCAAGCGGCAACAAGCTTCGTGCTGAGCAAAGCCTTAGACAAGGCGCGGAAGTCGTAACGCACGTGATTATGGCTGCGAACTGGACCGGACCTCGATCCGGATCCTGTCCGGATCTTGCGACTGCTCACGGCGAGCCTCGCCGCCTGAGTCACCCACCGCACCTTTCCTCCTACCATCATGTCTGTCGCCTCCAGGTCGCCTCGTCGATGTCCTTTTCTCCTCCCGCGTTACTGCTCCTCACTCAATATTACCCACCCTTGTTCTTACCGCGCTACCGCACCCGCGCGAGTCAACAAATGCAAGGCGCTGCGAAGCAGCACTGATCGCGTGCGCGCAATGAAAGTGCGTCCTCTATGCCTTGCACTCTGTACCTTACTGATACACACCTAGCATAGTGCTCGAGACAGCGAGAGGCGTGCACATCGGCCGACCTTGGCTCGGCAGCGCGCCGTCGCGCTGTGCCGCCTCTCCAGTCTCGCCCTCTCCTGAGCGCGTACGGGCGCTTCGCGCGGCACTCGTGAGTCATCCCCTGCAATCTGTGCACCTTATGCTGTAGGTCATTAAGTTAATGGACGGGATATGTCCCACCGACGCTTTTATATGTTGGTGGGCGCTATCCCAACCCGGCAATTGCCGATTCTCAGAGGCCGGGACACACCTATTTGGGGCCGGGAAACCGGTCTGGAGCGGTATTATAGCGAAATAATGACCGGGGAATCCCCCTTTTTGGGGGTTTTCAATATTTTTATCAATTTATATTATTTTGCTCGCGTGTGGCGTTGCTGTGCGCGCCGAGCACGCGACCACCGCCCTGGCTCTGCCACGTGTTGCTGCGCGCGCGCCACCGCGACTGCACCGCACTGGTTCGTTGCTCCTCTCAATACAATAATATATATATATGCACGTATACAGATGTATGTACCATAAATACACCCCGCACGCGCGAGCGCGCTATACGAGGGGGAGCAGGTGGGGATGGGGTGGGGTGGGGATGGGGGGGGGGGGGCATGCACATCGCGCCTGCATGCGTGTAGGTACGGCATGCGTGAGGCGACGGGTTCCTTCGCGCAGGGCCAGCGTAGCGGTGCGCGCGCGCGTCTCCCGCTCGAACGCGCCACCGCGTGCGCACGCTGCGTGTCTGCTGGTCTGGGTGATATGGTGGCGGGGTGGTGGTGGTGCTTGAATGAGAGCGAGCGCGGAGGGTGGGGCGCCGCCCGCCCGCCCCCCCACTGAGTCCCCTCGCCTGAGGAAATAGGCTTCGCGCTGTGCGTACACAGCGCAAAGCCCTTCCTTCCACGTATGGCGTTGAGCGCGCCGAGTTCACGAACGGCGGGCCGCGCGCGGGAGGTGGGTGGTGTGAGCAGGAGGAGAGGCGGGCAGGGGAGGCCGATCGGCGGCGAGGGGAAGGCGAGGGGAAGGGCGGCGTGGGCATCGTCGAGGTCAGCAGAGAACGACGCCAGCCGGCTCCGCGCCTCCAGCTGCACGCCAGCGCCCGCCGTTGTTTGCCCATCCTGGACGACCCAATACCTCGCTTGGCGAAGGTGGTAACGGGCGTCTGGGATGGGCGCGCGGGGCGGGCGCTGATGCATGGTGGGGGGTGCGGAGGCGGCGGGGTGTCTCTCTTAGGTGTTGTACGGGCGCTTGGGGTGTTGGAGGCGGTAGGGCGCCGGGCGTGTTGGCTGAGGACAGGCCTTGCTCGCAAACGCACACAGCGCGGCGCGTGCATGCGTTCACGAGTGACGCCGTAATTTTTTTTTCAGTATTGTGTTCCACAGTAGAACCATTGTGACGTACCTTAGAGGGCTCCTATGAGCCCTCGCGCCCCTTAGCTTGCCGTTCCGATCGTTTGTCGTGTCGCGGTCAGCGGTATGGGGAGGCGGTGGCCTGACGACGTGGTGGTGGGAGGCAAGGGCGAGCGCGTCGCGTCACGTCACACGGCGCGTTGAATTGCGCGCTTCGCGTCGATCTACGCGTGTCGCGCCGCGCGTAAAGGAAGGGCATACTTATCAGCAGTATATCGTATGTTTAGTAAGTGAAATTTGATTGTGCGCTGCGACGCACCTGCGGCGTGTTCGCGCCTTGTCATGCCGTCGAGAATACGTTGCTGACTTCGCCGCAACACGGACACACGTACCGCTCTTGACCGCACTGTGATGCGTACATCCGTCGAAGATCTTGATATCCGTTTTCTGGACCACGCGCAGTCGTTTCGTGATGAGGGAGGACGGCGGGGAGCAGCCACAGGGACGGGGGAGTCGTCGCGATCGCGCACGCACGGCGACTCGGACCGGACCACCGAACCTCGCCGCCGACGTGCTCGACGACCCCAGAGGCACTTCGGACACCTTCCGAAGCAGAATTAAGGCCTATAGCATGTAGAGTAAATATGATTGTATGGATATCTGAAGAGAGAATTGAGATTGCATTGAAACTGAGTATCATATACTGCAAAAGTTGTGAGTAGAGGTTGTTCAGATTTCACTGGTTCTTCAGGTGGAGAGCAGTGGATTCTGGGCTACCATTTGGAAGCTCAGCTACAGTCAAAGCTGGAGCATCTTTGTATACACTTACTTTACCATATACAAGTTGATTCAGGGCTTCAGTGTTTTCAGATAAATCATATTGAACTGAACAGTGATTGAGGAGAGTGATCTCTAGGTAATATGGTAGCATCTCACTATATTGCTGACTACATGCCTTTACATTGACTAGATAGGGTGATGAATAACACAAAATAACGTACATCTACAAAGAATCGCATCGATCCGAGACCTCCGCGCGCCGCAATCACGCTGCGTCTCGTCCCGAACGCGCTCGAAATGAGCGCGTTCGTGACGTGACGTAACGCGATCATCTCTCCTCCCGCCGTCATCCGCGACTCGCCCGCCGCTCAACAGCGGCTCAATTGGCAGCGTCTCGTCAGGGTTGGGTAGAGGGGACTCAGAGGAGTCCCCCGCAGGTGCGTGGTCGTTAAATCCCACAGAAATAAACTAACAAGAGCGTAGATACAGCAGCTGCAGAGCACGACATGCTCGTTGTGCTCTGCAGCTTCTCTAGCGGGTGCGCATCCCCCGTCACAGTCCCAAACACACCCCCGGAACCCCAAACAACCCCTCGCACTGCGCGCTCGCAGCCGCGCGCCCACCGTCACCCACCGATGCCCGCCCCATACGCGTCATGGAGGCGGTCCGCCGCCTGCCTCCTGACGTGTCCCTCACCCTCCTCCATGTCCAATCAGGACTGCAGTGGGTGGGGGATGGTGTGCGCTGGTTAACGGCCATGGCGGGGCCCTCTGCAAGCGAGGGAGCGCCTAGGGATCGCGTACGCGCCACTACACGCGCCACCCTCCACCACACCCTTCCCGCCGCCGCGCGCTCAGCGTGGATTCCCATAGCAACGAGGGTGGCGTCCGGCTACGCGCTACGAGTCAGACCACATGCGACTGTCCGTCGCCGCCGTCGCCGTCGCCGCAGCTGCTCACACATCACACACGCCCCCCCCCCTCGCCGTCCTCCCCCCCCATCCCGACGAGCCATCTTTTTGGCTCGTCTGCTCACGCCCTCATTCTCGGATTGTCCCCCCCCCCCCACTATTCAAGACTCAGCGACGCGCTATCCTCGCTGCTGTCATCCACACACGCGCGTGCACGCTGCAATACGCGGCGCGCCTAGCCCCCTCCCCCCAGACCTCCCCCCTCGCATCTACTGCGCACGCAGTGGTATTGGCAGGCACGTCTCAGTGGAGACGTCGCCTACCAACCACCGCTTACGCTTTCGATTGCCCAGGGGTCAGCAGTGCCGCCGCTCGCGCCACCGATCGTGTGCGTGCCCCGACCCTCCCAGCTCCCTCTAGCCTCCGTGAGCCCCTCAGTCACCCATTCCGATTTCCATACAGCTGCTATAGACCTTTGTGGATGCCCACCGCACACTGCGCAACGTGCGTGCACCGCCCCGCCGCGCGCGAAAATTTTCGTGCGCGTTTTTCGCGCTTTTTGTTGGTTTTTGTTTGTTTCTTCTGCAGATTATAGGTATATAAGATGTATATAGTGTATATTCATAGCCCTCCATACTAGATCGATGTATATAGGGCCGCGGGGAGCCCATGCGTGGGGGCGGCACCTCGCGTCGCGTGCGCACGTGGCCGGCAAGGCCCGAGCGCCAGCGCGTGGCCAAAATTATCGCACGCGCAGCGGTTAATTAGCCATCAATTCGTGGATTTCCATTAATACTGGGCCCCGGCAGCCTACCTGCCATTTACAGCGGGCCCCCGGAGGGCTCCCGGGCAGCCGGACTCGGAAATTTCCGGCTTGGGATACGGCCCACCAACATATAAAAGCATCGGTCGGACATATCCCAGTCCATTAAGTTAATGGCTTACAGCAGCAGCTGATCTGTGATTGATACAATAATCTAGCAACGGGTTAGCACATCAGACGCACCCCTGTCGACCCTCGACGCTGAAGCGGCGGTGCGCGGGCGCCGTCGCTCGCTGTGCCGCCCTCTTGCGGTGCACTCCCGTCCGTGGCATGGAGAGTGAGGCGAGGGGAGACCCCGAGTCGAGCCCAGGGTGGGTGGATCCGACTGAGCGATGACGATGGGCGAGGAGCGCCGCCCGCGACAAGCGAGGGGACGGGCATGCTAGTCGGCGAGGCCAGAAGGGGGGAGGCGTCGACGGGCGAGGTGAAGATGATGGAAGGGGCGAGGGGAAGCGAGTGGGGAAGGCAGACAGGTGAGCAGAGGCGAAGACGAGGCAAGGGGAGGTGTTGACACAGCCCGACAAGTCGAGGGCGATGGTGGACTGGATGACGGGCGAGGGAAGGAGGAAACGGCGCGGGTCGAGGCGACGGGCAAGTGTCAAGGCGACGCGACGAGTGTGACAGGCGAGGGGCGACGACAAGGCGAGCGAAAAGCGTGACTTACGCTGTCTAACCCGCCACTTGCTGACGTACACCCTAGCGGTTGGCTCAACACGGGACGTGCATATGTCGCTTTTGCGATATTGACTGGGTAGAGCAGCGGCAGCGACGCGCCTACGTGCCGCTCCTTCAGGTGAGCTTCGTACTATGTTTATGAAGCTTGCTTACTGCTCACGATCTCTTTATCCTTTTGTTCGCGCTCGAAAGGGCTTGCCACGGAGGCCGCAAATGCGTTTGCAGCAAAGGTAAGTGTCTCGTGAAGTACGATCACTATTGTTACTGACCTTATAGATCTACAGGTCGCCAGCAGTACTTTATAGATGACTTCTGTATTATCGTAGATCTTAATATCATTTGATTCCATTTTTACTGTTTAACATTGCGAATAACCTATAATAATCGCCAGAAACCTGGGCATATGGGTCAACTACAGGTGCTATATGGTTGCCTCAGGTCACCCCAGGTGGTGTAGGGTTTCGCTGGCCCACCAACAAATTCCTGGGCATCCTGGACGTCCTAAACGTCCAGGGCTTGCCTCACATCACCTCACATCACCTGATAGCACCTGATAGCACCCACGATCACGGGGGCTTTTTCCAGATGCAGTAGGGATATGGTAAATGGGCGGCAAGCTGGAAAGCCATGGCAGGCATCACCGGCAACTGAGATAGCACCCGCTGCCTCGTTTGCGTCCATGGGCATACTACGTAGGCCAGAGCTGCTTACCGGAGCGCGACTGCTGGAGCTGGTCACAGGCGCACGCGGACCAGTGACGAGGGCGAGATGCCGAGGCTCGACTGAGCATCGTCTCAGCCGTCCTTGTTCACTTTGGAAGAACAGATTTGATATCTCTTGGCTGCGCGAACGCGGTTAGCATTGTGTCCGAGGAGCAGAGCCCTATCGGCGACTTGAAGACGCACCACGGCACGCCTGTAATCAGCGTCGCAAGCGACCTCGCTGAGGCGGTCATCCCGCGTTCCCGTGTTGATCATAGCAACAGAGAAGTGAGTCGCACTGAGTTGCATGTCGCCCGAGGTGCAATGGACTTCTCCGGGCACCATGTTCCCTCTACTGTTGAGCACGAAGAGCAGCACATTCCCGTAGCTGCAGTCCCAAGTTAAGAACAAATGTACCGGCGGTCATGAGGTGGTCAAAACGCACAGAGGTCCTATAGACAATTCCCTGCCAGCATTCAATCAGCTCGCGCTCTTTACGCCATCTAGATTCTACTGCAGCCGCTCACCAAACCATGTAGACCGAGTTCACCGTTCCCATAGTTTCGTAGCAAATAAGCATGAGGACCATTGCTACTGCTGTGACGGTCCCGGACTCTATGGACAGCAGGATGAGCCTCCGGAGCAACTCTTGGGTTGATCGATATTGCGTTTGTTTGCGACTTTGAACCAGCTGGACAAATTGGCTCAATTTTATGGCCGACGTGTCATGTAGTACCCCACATAAACTCACCAAGACGGTCATCGTTCCGGCAATGAGTGCATCACAGATGACGCTGGATACGGTCCAGATCTAGACAGTCGCAATAAGTTCTTGGTGCGATGGAAGGCCAGAGGAGAGGTGAACACGTACCCGAACGACAGAGTGCATGTCTATGAGTTCAAGTGTGTTCGATCCATTGGCGGCGTACTGGAACGAAGATGTCGGCTCATGAGCACTTCATTGGGTGATGTACCTACGACGGCCATGTCCGCCAGAGCTCCTGCGAACGCCAACAGTGCCACCTGCAAACGGGTCAACGTTTCACGCGCTCAGGTCTTCGCAAGATAATACGCCACCAGGCTGACGATAGCTGCGATGCCTTTGCCCACCAAATCACGGCGAAAAAATGCGATGCGAAAGGCAAAGAACAGCTGGACCGAGAAGGCGCCTTGGCAAATGTCAGCGTCAGAACGCGAGAGAAAGGGGGGGGAGGGGAACGTAGCGTACTGATTCCGGTAGTGACAGGAATTGTGAGAGTTGTCCATGGATTTGCAATCCAGATGTCGGGATTACCAGCGTTCTTGACGAGGATTATGTACTGCGAGGCGATCGCAAAGCCGATCGTTGTACCGGAGTCGACGGTGATGAAGAGGGCTACGGATCCTTAGCGGTTCAGCGAAGGCTCATGCGAGCATGACGCGCACCTAGGTACTTCAACCACTTATCTGCTTGCGAGTGATAGGATAGGTATGTGCCTAAGATAATCGTGAGTAGAAGTGTTATGGCGCAAAATCCCATCGGTAGTACACAGTTGGACGAGGTAGCACCCATACAGCAGACAAGAAAGGTCGACGGAGATCAGCTTTCCTCTGGGCGTCAGCCTCACGTAGGATGACGGTCTGTTCCAGACATACGAAGGGTCCATTACTAGTGGAGGGTGAGCAGACGTTGTCAAGTCATGTATATGAAGGACGTACACAGGTACAAACATTTCCGCGACATCGGCTGGTGTAGCCACAGGCGTCATGGTCCATAAAGACGCCCCGGGGGTTGCTTGACGTGAGTGCAGGAACAAAGAATGCCCTATATAGTACCGCGAACGCTTCTGATTACCCGATGAGACCGCGGTGAAGCAGCACAGGTGCTGATCTACATCATTTCCGAAGCCGCTGGGCTCTATATGAGGGTGAAGCACGCGGACGCCCGTACCAAGCCCGTACGGCCAGGAGATGGCTTCAGCGGCGCAAAACTGATCATCATCAATTGACGGCAAACTGGAAATCAGTGAAGCTTCACCGCGACGAAACCAACTTCCTGACTTCCAGACTCCACGGGACATGCATTAGGTAAGGTGAATATAGACTAAAGCCTGAATTCGAGGGCCACCAGGAACTGAGATGAGCGTCTGAAGCCTGAAGCACCTTCAACATGCAATGTCGGTCGTTCCCGTTGCCTTCGTAAACTTCGTCAGCAATGCACACAGCAAACACATAGTCCTAAGAGCGAGACGCACCATGGGGCGTTCCGGACCTCTAAGACCGCCGCTGACACTGGGATGCACATCGTCGGCTCGATCAGTAGAGAAATCCGCTCCGCACGACCTCGACGAGTCTGGCAGCTCGGGATCGCTAGTGTTGCACAGAACCTCGTCTGATGACATGCTTTCCCGAGCGTTGAGTACGAAGAGCATCACGTTGCCGTACCTACAAGGCGTTTTAGAATAAGTATAGTCGCGCAAACCACAAGTGACGCACAAGGGTCCTATCGCTAACTCCCTACAACCACAATCAGTTAGACAGTCATCGTTGTGTCGCGCGCAAACAGGAGCTCACGCACCAAACAGTGTAGGACGAGTTCACGGTGCTCATGGTTTCGTAGCAGGTAAGCATGAGAATCATGACAATCGCCGTGACGGTGCCCGTCTCTATCGACTGGAAGATGAGCCGTCGAATCATATCCCTGGTCGATCGAAAGTGCGTTTGCTTGCGACTGCTGACGAGCTAGAAAACATTAAGTCATTCGGCTAAAACACGCATTGAGGGAAGCGCACCAGAAAGGTCATCGTTCCGGCGATCAGTATGTCACAGACAACGCTTGAGACGGTCCATATCTGCAAGATGCGGTGAGCCAATGCTGCTTCAGGCAGAGGTGTAGCACATACTCTAGCGACAGTAAACATGTTCGCTAGTAAAAGAGCGTTAGACCCGTTCTTCACAAACTGTCAGGGTATTGGGACAGTCAATGTAAGCGATATGATTTTTTTCGTGTGGCGATACTCACGACAACCATGTCCGCTATGGCGCCTGCAAAGGCCAATGTGGCCACCTGTCACGCTAGTCAGCCTCGCGGGCGTTTGAAGCAGTCACCTTACCAAGCTGACTATGGCTGACAGAGTTTTGCCCACAGCATCACGGCGAAAGGATGCGATGCGAGACGCGAAAAACAACTGGACCAAGAACGCGCCTTATGAAAGTCAGTCAATGGTCTCGGAGTGAGCGGACAACGGCAACGCACTGAGTCCCGTGGTGATAGGTGTCAACAGAAATTCCCATGGACTTGAAGACCAAATGCCCGGGTTGCCTCTGTTGAGGACGAGGACTTTGTACTGCGAGGCAATACCAAAACCAATAGTCATGCCAGAGATTATTGTAAGTGCGACGGCTGCAAAGATCTCAGAAAGTCTGACCTCACGAAGATATGAAGTGCACTTACCCATGTACTTTAGCCATTTGTCCCTGTAAGAATGGGAGTTGAAGTACCGGCCTGAAGAGATGTCAGGTCGTCGCCAGAAGTATAGAAGGTGCTTTTACCTAGTTGTACCAGATAACAGCCATATAAAAGACATGCAAAGTCGACGGCGATCATCTGGCCATCTTGATATCAGCCGTATACGAGCTATCGCTCAGGAGGGCTGGGTGTACGAAAGGCCCATTTCTGTCGCACAGTCAGCGCTATGTGGCAAGAGGGTAAGTATTGGTGACTTACACAGGGATAAACATCTCTAAGGATTCCTCAGAACTACTACTAGAGGTCGCGGCGAAGGCATCATCATTCATAAGTATAACGACGATGCGCCCAGGCGCTCAGTTCAAGTAGGCGGTGGCGGTCTCGCTTATGTGGTATACGTGGGCACACCGACGCCGGCCGGCCGTCCGACAAGCGCGCAAGAAGCAGTGGAAAAGCAAAGGATGATGAGAGTCTGAGATGGAAACGAGACGGCGACGGCCGTGATACGCGGGGAATCGATTTGATTACATTTTCAGGTGACTGTAGTTGACCTCTCGTGAGCGTGCGCCGTGTGCCACCAACTGTGAGCATTCACCGTCGTCACCTTCAGACTTGTCGCCAGTCGTGGGGCTGCATGCGGGCGCCTGCTGCCCAACAACGGCGCTCCGAGAATCGGGGACGTTGATCAACTTGATGGGAGCTGGAGGAAAGCCGCGTGACAGCCGGCGCTTGCCGTCGCAGCCGCTTTATCTCACGACCACGTGCAGCCGCCGGTTCGAATGCGGACCGGGAGAGGAGGCAAACTGGTACTAAGTGTAAGTATGGATGTATGAAAAACCAGACCGCCCTCCGATGGCCTTTCATGCTACAGTGTACTTACACGCAGCTACTTATATTATCTGTCAATGGGGTCTTTATACAATAGCATCGGCCCGATCATATAAGTAGCAGGCGATCTCGAGTGACTGCGACTGCTGTGCAAGAACGTGTTGTTGTTGCATGCAGTGCGGTACAAAGCAAGTCGGATGGCGGCTGCACGCTATATACAATTAATGCACTGTAGGCTTTGCTCAGGACACAGCAGAACATGGGGCTTCATCGCTCAGAATCAGCGATCAGTCGAGAAGGACCGCTTCGGTGTCTTTCTGCATCCATCCTGCCGATGCAGGCAATGAGCAGTCGGAGACATCACTGGAATTGCGCACATACTCGCTGATCGTCTGACTCCTCGAACCGGACAGAGACGTTGGTATTGACCTTGACCGCCTGACGATCGTCGCTGCTGCGCGTCTCACCACTGGTGGAGGAGGCGAAGTTCACGGCCGAATGCAAGTTGAAGTCATTGGTGCTGCTGAAGACCTCGCCTGGTCTCAAGCCGGCCCTTGCGTTTAGAACAAACAGCATGACGTTGCCATACCTGCGCACGATCAGATAATATGTCACTGCCATGGATAGAACATACAATGGTGCAATGGAGTATTCCCTAGTAGAGAACAAAGATTATCAAAAGGGAAAGGGGGCTTCGTGAACCACGCACCAGATGAGATATGTCGAGTTCTGCGAGTTCATCGTCTCGTAGCATATGAGCATCAAGATCATGACGACAGCCGTCACACTGCCGGTTTCGATGGATTGAACTATGAGCCGTCGCACAAGTTGCTTCGTCGATCGGAAGTGGGCCTGGCTATGGCTGCGAGCAAGCTGGAATTTTATTGGTTATCATAGCGTCAGTGCCCAGAATTGAACCGCACCAATACTATCATGATTCCCGCAATTGATACGTCGCATACGACACTGGATATAGTCCATAGCTACAGAGAAACATCAAGGACGATAATCCGTCAAATAACGAAGGACTGACCCTAGTGACGAGTAGCAAGTTCGTAATTTGCAGAGCATTGGAGCCTGCTCGTAGGTACTGAGAAGCGGTTTTAGGAGTGGGACTTGCAGGGGAAAGCTGCAGGACTTACGATGATCATGAGCGCTAGAGCGCCGCCAAAAGCAAGGATGGCGACCTGTCCAGCCTAAGAGACGAGCAATGATCACAGGCGCGTGCGACTCACCGATGCAACAGAAGCCGCGAGTATCTTGCCCCCAATGCTACGCTCGATTAGTGCGATACGACCTGCAAAAAACAGCTGGACGAGAAATGCATCTGGTCGCACCCATATATCAGTACGAGGACCAGGTAAACCTGAAAGAAAGACTAACTGAGGCCTGTCGTAAACGGCAGCATTGATGCCTCCCAAGGCGTCGACTGCCAAACTTGTGGCAAACCCCAGCCCTCAACCATGACCCCATACTGTGCGCCTGTCCCCAGCCCGACGTGGAGCCCACCCGTCATGGTGACTGCCATAACTGGAGACAGTCAGACTGCGTCTTATACGCAAACGTTATGCGTGCTAACCCAGATATTTGAGCCAGCTGTCTCTCTCAGAGTAAGTACCGTAGTACGTGCCTAGCTAGCGGATGAGCGTCGCGCCGGCCAAGGAATAGGTGACTCACTGAGCTGGGCCAGGTAGCAGCCGTACAACAACCACACAAAATCGACCGCAACAAGCTGTCGCGTCCGCGTCAGCTGAAAGCCGGTTTCCGGACCGCTGTGCGTACAAAAGGACCGTTGCTGATTAAGATCCTGAGTTTCCCGCGACCTGGGACGTAGCAATGCACGCACAATGGTTCGAACATCTGCGCGGTGGCGGCAGGCGTCAGCGCCGGAGTACTTGGCGCGTTGTCTGCCATCTCGCGCGACCTCCAGAGAGCGGAAAGAGAGGGATGTTGCGGGCGATGTCCGCGCTCTCTATATATGCGCGTCAGCGTCGGACACATGCATCTCCCTTTTGTTATCGCCGGAAGTTCGCACAGTCGCTCACCACAGTGGCAAGCTCCGATAGGTAGAGTTATAGAAGCAGCGCACGAGTGATTTCATGATGATTGGGCGCGTGCGCGTGCCCACTGCCGGGCGCCGCACACCACACGCACGTTTTATACCGGGCATCAATGTCTATGAAAGACGGCCCGTGAGGACACCAGGAGGACATCAAGCTGGAGACCTACCGGTCCTTGAGGCAGATTGAGATGGGGAGATGAATCAGGTCCATGAGTTGGGTCTGAGGCTTGATGCAGGCGTGCGACAAATCCGGGGCGACCCACGTTTTCTCACGCCCATAAAGTCGCTCTCCGACACCGTTTCTATGTCTGTGCCACGAAGAAGAGAGTGTGAAGAGGAGCTCCAGCGACATTTTGTGTATCCCGCTCTGATCCCGCTGGGCTTCTGTCTGGTTGAGCATTCAACACAACGTTCCTTCGGCAGCGACGGTCTCAAATGCGCATCGACCTTTGCAAATTCAGGCTGACTCTAACAGGCGACCACAGTGACAAACTTTTAACTCTCAAGGCTTCTCTGCCGCATGGCGAAGGAAGACCACACTCTTGGTGGGTCTCGACGTTATCGTCGAACGCTCTATAAGACCCCCGAGAATGAAGTTGTACGAGCGCTCCGCGTTTGACGCATCTTCCGTTCGCACGCACCAACCAGAAACATGCGAGGGTCTGAAAGATCTGCGGACAGACGACATAGACCGACATCAGACATACCGTCACATAACCTCCTCAGACGAGCTGAGCAGGTTCCGGTTTGATGGAGTCGTTGCGGCCACCGCCGGGGAGGCTTTAGCAGGCCATGGATTCAACGTCCAACGCTCGATGAGAGTCAATAGAGCCCGCATGCCATGGAGTCAAGACATCAAGCGTCCGTGCGCCGTGTGAACCATCATGGCGGTCAGCGATGGTCCTCGGACCTCTGCGGGTCTATCGGGACTTCCCAAACTGCGCCGGCCTTCGACGCCTGGCTTGACTTCTTCCCTCTCGCAGTAGCTCTCATGGACGCCCTCTCTGTGCGCGATGGCTGTCTCGTGCTCCTCGCGTCCTTCATAGCGTACAAAGCGGTACGGCGCGCTCTGCCAGTGGCTCGACCGCTTCCTCCTGGTCCCACGGGGTATCCACTGCTGGGCAACGTATTCGATATGCCGAAGACCCGCATGTGGGAGACCTTCAAAGAATGGGGCCAAAAATGTAAGTCACCTCTTCTCTCGCCTACTTAAAATCAACCAAATTACTGAATGCCTCCCCAGATGGTAAGACCGGGCTCGCACGACCATTGCTCTGTGTTGGCTGATGTTCATGCTGTGCAGGCCCCATCGTCTCGGTGACCGTCCTCGGGCAGGTCATAGTGGTCCTCGATGATCCCAAGGTCGCCGAGGATCTGCTTGGAAAGCGCGGGCAAATTTACTCAGACCGGCCCACCATGCACATGGCGGAGCTCTCGGGGTACGACCGCGCGCTGTCAAACTCGCACTATGGCCCGCGCGTCCGCGAGTGGCGCAAGCTCTTTGCGCGGGTCATTGGGACGCGCGAGCATATTGCGCGCTTCAATGGCGTGGAGGAGTACCAGGCTGCGATGTTCATAAATCGGATGCTGGCGGAGTCAGATAATTGGTACGATGTGAGTCTCTATTTGGCGTTCTTGTTTCTCTGACCTTGGCTTTGAGCGGCTGTGCTGAACCCGCACATCGCAGGCTACGCGAAAGTGGGTGGATTCCTTCCGCTGCAGGCGCTGCATGTAGCTTACTCGGTTTCTCAGGACGTTCGCCGCGCTGGTCTTGCATCTCGCCTACGGGTACAGGGTGAGTGTTTCCCTTCTTCTCCCGCACTGACTCGACCTTACGCGATGCGTCGTAGATCGAAGAAGACGGCATCGATCCAATGATTGCTCTCGCAGATCAGGTATGGAAATATCTCTACGCGCTCCTAGGCACCGACGTCCAACCTACCTTGTAGGTCATGAAGGAATTCTCGGAAGTCGCGACGCCGGGCGCTTATGCAGTCGACTTCATCCCTGCTCGTGAGTCGCAACTTCGATGTCTGCAGAAGCATCTCACGCATCAGTCACTCAGTCAAGTATCTCCCTGACTGCATCCCCGGGACCGGGTTTAAGCAGACTGCGAGAGCGTACAAGAAGACCTTGGACGACATGGGCGAGCGCCCCATCGCGCATGTGCGCGAGGAGCTGGTACGCCGCCCCACTTTCACCGGTCGTGCTTGTAGACTGACGAAGGAGCAGGCTAAGGGCGCCCCGAACGGATCCTTCGTGGGCACGCTCCTGCGTGACGAGCCCAACCTCACGCCGGAGCGTCTCTTCGACATCACCTGGGCCGCCGCCGCCTTCTATTCCGGCGGCGCAGAAACTGTAAGCTGGAGCTCCCTCTTTCCTCGTAATGTATCTGGGCGCTCACAGACGCTTCGTCAGTCCGTGTCCGTGATTCAGAGCTACTTCCTTGCGGTCTGCAAATACCCCGAGGTGCAGGCGAAGGCCCAAGCCGAGTTAGACAGCGTCCTTGGACATGGGCGTCTGCCCACGCTGTCCGACAGAGATTCGTTCCCTTATATCGGCGCTATTTGCAAGGAGCTTTGCCGCTGGTGGGTTGAAACCAGCGAATCAGCTGGAACGACGTTGCCGGATGGTCCGACGATGTCAGACTAACGCAACATACAGGATTCCGGTAGCGCCGCTGGCCTTCCCGCACTGCACTACCGCCGACGATATCTACGATGACTATCTGATACCCAAGGGGTCAATGGTTTTTCCCAATGTTTGGTGCGTGATTGCCTATGCGAGCGTTCGAGCTGGGGTGCTGACATCCGCCCAGGAAATTCCTGCATGATCCCGATATTTATGAGTCTCCGTCGGTGTTCAAGCCAGAGCGTTTCCTTGGTGCAGACCCAGCTCCTGATCCGCGCGAGATGGGGTTCTTCGGGTACGGAAGGAGGCAATGTCCTGGTAAGTGGACGCGTCGCTTGACAGGGAATCGTTCGCTAAACGTCCGTAGGCAGTCATCTTGCGGACGCGAGTGTGTGGATGCACGTCGCGCACGCAGTCGCTGCGCTCGATATCTCGAAGGCAATAAACTCTGAGGGAAACCCCATTGAGCCCTCTGGCGATACGGACGATGGCTTGATTCTGTGAGGTCCTCTGCTATGATGTATATTTTGAAGCTGAACATGTTCGCAGACGACCCCTGCCCTTTGCGTGCAACATTCGGCCCCGCTCCTCGGACGCCTTGCGCCTCATACAGGAGCGGATTGACAGAGGGTCCGAGTGAAGAATAGGTTATGTATGGTAGAGCGTGCGGTGCCGAATGCTGGCGCTTGTTCAAGCGTGTGTGTGTATGCTGGAGAAGAAACGCCTTTGGATGCCATTCAGGTGCAAAATATGTTTGAACAGACTTGCTGTTCCTTGCTCTTTGTACCAAATGAAGTCGAACTGCAACCGACAGCGGGACTCCCCAAAATTACGTCGGTGGCACTGGGTGCGACGCGGCATCGTGACTTGATTGCGTCACCAGGCGACGCGTCTGATGGGTGTGGCCTTGTTTTGCAAAGAAACGGTCAGGTGACTTCCAAGTTCAGGCGCGGAGAGACGGTCAAATCGGCTTGCGGCCTTGGTTTGCTTCCACCATCTGCACCCGGCCTCCTCATTAGGAACGCTTACCGTCCTTCTCTCCTCCCTCCACCGTCTACGCAGCCACGGAACGCTTCTCGCTGTTACCTCCTTCCGCTTTCCCACTTCCTATCCAACGTTGAACGCCGCCAGCGACCGACATGGCCACCAACAACCTTCGCGTACGTCACGGCGCTGCGCACAGCGAGCATGACGTTGCTCACACTTACCACTCAGCTTCCTGCCCGCCGTCCTGGCATCCACCGTAGCAAGGGCGACGAGAATGCTATCAAGCAACTTCGTCAACCGACCGCCCTGGGAGGAGACGGACCCAAGCGTTTCGCCGCGGGCGCCATGAAGGCCACCCGCGCTGCTCTTGGCGAGATACCCACCGCAATTAACAGAAAAGTGCGTTGTCCACAGTGCTCACATCGTCCGGGTTGCTTATAGGCCACTTCCAGAACGACACGATACCCGGCAAGGGCAAAGAGGTTCTCAAGGAAGAAGTTGGTCTCAAGCGTGGCCGCCCCGACTCCGGTGGCCTGCCTCCCCAGCGCATTCCTCTCGGTCCGGGGCGTGCGGCACCCGCTGTCGCGCAAACAGTCAACGCTCGCCCATTGCGTACAAACGTTGCACGGATACCTGTCCTCGCCGACGCTATCAGGCGTGCTTCGAAACCCTCTGCGCCTGAACCTGTTCAGCAGCAGGTCGTGTATGATGACGAGCCCGCATACCTTGGCATGGATGTCGAGAACGAGATGGAGGACGACGAAATTGTCATTGTTCATGACAGTGTTCTGGCTCACGACGAGGAGGAGATGGTCGGCGTAGAGAGCGACGATGATGAGCCTCCCGTACTGCCGTCCTCCTCCTCTCCGATGGTTGAGAAGGTCCCGCGCATGTGGCCGGAATGCTCCACTGCTCAGGCCGAGCGTCACGAGCGCGAGCTGCAGGCCGTCCGTGCTACGTTCACGGACGTAGACCCGGAAGATGACAACATGGTGTCTGAGTACGCTAGCGAGATCTTCGAATACATGTCGGAGCTCGAGGTACGCTTCATTTCTTGAATGTACCATTGGGCAAATATTAACAGTACGCAGGAGGAGCTCATGCCCGTTGCTGATTACATGGACGGCCAGAACGAGATCACCTGGGCGATGCGTCAGACGCTCATCGACTGGCTGCTGCAAGTTCATCTCCGCTACCACCTCATGCCGGAGACGCTATGGATCGCGACGAACCTCATCGACCGCTTCCTCTCGAAGCGCGTCGTCTCCATGGTCAAGCTGCAACTTGTCGGCATCACCGCCATGTTCATCGCGGCCAAGTACGAGGAGATCCTCGCGCCGTCCGTCGACGAGTTCGTCTTCATGACGGAGAAGGGGTACAAGAAGGAGGAGATTCTGAAGGGCGAGCGCATTGTGCTGCAGACGCTGGACTTCAAGGTGTCGCACTACTGCTCGCCGTACTCGTGGATGCGCCGCATCTCGCGCGCGGACGACTACGATATTCAGACGCGCACGCTGAGCAAGTTCCTCATCGAGATTACGTTGCTCGACCACCGCTTCGTCCGCGTTAAGCCCAGCTTGATTGCGGCCGTAGGCATGTACTGCGCGCGCAAGATGTTGGGTGGTGACTGGGTAAGCATACGACTTGTACTTATGTCTTGATCGGAAGCTGACGCCTCCCGCAGAACGAAGCCTTTGTCTACCACTCCGGCTACACGGAGGACTACCTCGTGCCGGGCCACAACATGCTCGTGGACAAGATGAAAGAGGCGGGCTTCACGCGCACGTACCTCTACAAGAAGTATGGGCACAAGAAGTTCCTCAAGGCGTCAATCTTCGCGACGGAGTGGTCCCGCAGCCAGCGCGACGACATGATGAACTAGACTTCTCATGACGCGAGGCTAGGCTACGTCGTGGCGCAGAGCCCTCGGCGCAGACACGACTGACCTCTGCGATGCCCGCAAGCTCTGCCTGCGCATCCACCCTCGCCTACGCTCGCATCGACCGTCTGCTTCATCACATCCCCTGCATTATTTCTCTACCCCAGCATCTCATTTATATCTATTTGCAACATCTCTTCCTGCATGCCTCTCCTACCATCGACCTAATCCTCGCCAAGGGTATACACAGGGACACGCATATCTGTCGACGTCTTCGTATCCAGCCATCATCTGCGTCTTCATATCCAGCCATCCGCGTCTTCATATCCATCCATGTCTTGGGGGCCATTTTATTCATATGCACTTTATTGCTTCTGGCAATTGACGTCGAACATTATGTCCTCCGCACGCATGATAGATATATCCTCCGCCACGATAGATATGTCCTCCCTGTATGCCCACGCTCCATGCCTTCCCCCTCTGTGTCCCTCGCCCTATCTGTGTATAGCGCCAGGCCTACTAGCCTTGGCCCATACTCTCTTTCATCTATCGGTTCTTTTTCATCTATCGTTTCTATATTGCCTTTGGGCCACATTCTTTCCTACGGCAGGGTAGGTGGACGCACATTACATGCTGGGCCACCCCTACTGCCCGTCGCGGGTCGGTCGATTCCCCTGTCGGTCTATCTGTGGCGGTTTCTTCTGTCATCTATTTCCCTTTCATTCATTCTATCTATCTCAAGTACGTACCCTTTGCATCGGACCCAGCTTCGTCTCCAGCATCACCGTTTCTGTACTGCATTCTTCGGCTAGCGTTCCTATACTGCAATTTTGGCCGTCCACATTTTCCTCCCTCCACCTCGCATCGTCGCAATTACCCACTGTACCTACTAGATCATCTCTAGCAACAGTACATGTTGTAGATATAACTGCGCAGCGCGCTTGAGATAAAGGTCTTGCAATCTTGTTATGCAGCTGTCCTCAGTATGTGATATCGCGAGTAGCTTAGCCTCTACTGTAGTCACAGTGTGGGGAAGCCGAACGAATCCTGCACGTGACCGCGTTATTGACCCTTGCCAATGCCCGGGCCGGAAATCGGACCCGCGCTATCTTGACGCGAACCCTCACTCTGACTGGGCGTCTATGCGACGCGTGCTCCTGCTATGACCATGGCTGCCTACTCTGCATCTTGGAAGGGTAAAGCGAGGGCGACGGATATCGACTTTGACCTCGATCCGGTAGTCACCTACCGCCAGCTGCACAGCGCAAACCTGGGTGTCCGCGATCCCTTGAGGGTCGTCGCGTTATGCGACAGCGATGCCTTCTATGCCGGTACGCAAACCCCCCATCTATGCTCTGAGGGTGGCTGATTGAAGTGTGTGTGGCATGCAGCATGTGAGATGGTTCGGCTAGGGGTGGACAAGGACCAGCCGCTGGTCGTGTTGCAGTGGAACGCGCTCATCGCGGTGAATTATCCCGCGAGGAAATACGGTGCGTTATAGTGATATCCGGGAATCAGGGATATGCTCAGCTCCATGTATGCTAGGTATATCCCGGATGGACAAGCTGCAAGACGCCCAGAAGCGCTGCCCGAACTTGCAGGTCGTGCATGTTGCGACGTACAAGGAGGGTGAGAAGGAGCCGGGCTATTGGGATGATGTGGATACGAAGACACATAAGGTGCGCCAGCTGTGTATACCTGCGAAGGGTTTTGCTCATTCTATGTGATAGGTGTCTCTGGACTTCTACCGGCGCGAGAGCACGAAGATCCAGAGTCTGTTCAAGGAGCTGCTGCCGGATGTGGAGATAGGTGCGCATTGCCTTTGCCCTCGTAGCTTTGATTTCAATGCTGACTGTGACCGTAGAAAAAGCCTCCATCGACGAGGCATTTTTCGACTTCACCAAAGTAGCTAAAGCCAAGCTCCTGGAGCGCTTCCCCTACCTCGCCACTATTCCTCACGACGCGCCTCGAGGGGCCGACAGCCCACTACCTCCCCCACCCCCGTTATCCTGGGATGGGCTGGGGACAATTATACCTGTCACACCGCCGCCACCACCACCACCTCCGGAAGGTGAAGGGCAACAGGATAAAGACACGCTCAACCATAGCGAAGCCGCGCCCAAGCAGGACGCAGCGGCATCAGACCTGGATGACGCGGCCCCCGGCCTGGAAGACGACCCGACAACATGGCACGACCATGCTCTCGCGATTGCAGCGGAGTACATGCTGAAAGCTAAAGAGGAGATATACACTCGCCTCGGTTATACGACGTCTGCTGTAAGCGTCTGACATCAAGGTTTATTCACGTGGCTGAACAGCTTCCAGGGCATTGCGCGTAACAAGTTCTTGGCCAAGGTCTGCAGCAGAGCTTCTTCTTAAGGATTCGTCCTGACACCCTGCCAGCTAACGGCATCGTATAAGAAGCCTCGCGGTCAGGTAAGTGATGCATCGACTTGTGCGGTACGTGCGCCAATGCTGAACAATATCAAGAACGTCTTACGCAATGCAGCGATCCCTGCCTATCTCAGACCGCTGCCTTTCCAAAAGGCGAGTGCGTACGCGTTGGTTCACTACGTGTACTGACTGGCGCAGGTATAGATACGCTTTTTAGGCGGCAAGCTGGGGAAGGCTATCGCACAGGAGTACGATGCGTCGACGGTGGGAGATCTGTTGTGAGTTGTGATTTCATCTGAAAAGGGCTTTCTTGATAAGGTTTCGCTAGGACTATATCGTTGGGTGAGTCTATCCTGCGATGTGTCGTGCGTACGACTGAAGAAGCTTATAGAAGAGCTGCAGCAGAAGTTCGGCGAGAACTCCATCTGGGTATATGAGGTGCTCCGGTGGGTTGTCAGCCGTATCTGGGCGACTGCCGCTGACCATCATGGTGCAGGGGGATCGACAGAAATGACGGTCAGTCTCCTGATTATTGAGATCGACCTATACCAGCAGAGGTCGACTCAGGCTCCATACTCACTACCTGTCCAGTCAAAGAGAAGAGCGCCCTCTTTAAGAGCATGCTCGCCTCGAAGAACCTCCCGAAGCCCATCCCGAATGCCGCCGACGGGCACCAGTGGCTGAGGGTCCTCGCGGCGGAGTTGGCGCTGCGGTTGAAGGACGCGAGGCTGGAAAGCCCGAATCTGTGGCCGAAGACTTTGGTCTTGCATGCTCGGAAAGGTGAATGAGATACCGGTTAGATTCATTCGCGTGTCCGTGCTAGATATGCAAGGAGTTTTGCAGACGCGTCCTCGCTGGATATGTAAGCGCGCCTACCGTACACGACAAGCTGACCATCCCGCAGGTTACGAAGTCAGCCGCTCGAAGCAAGCTCCGTTCCCCTTTACGAACGAGGTCACCGTCGACTACATCGCGCGCCTGGGCGACAAGCTGTGGTCGGAGCTCGTTGGGTCTGCGACGACGGCGCTGAACGTGTCTGCCGTGCAGCTCGCCTTCACGGGCATCGGGGTCGCTGAAGCCGGCCAGCAGAGCATCTCCGGTTTCTTCTCGAACGCGAAGCCGGCCAGCAGTGCTGGCAAGCCATCCAGCAGCAGCGGCAAGTTGGGCAGCGCCGCTGGCAATTCGTCCGGCAGCACTGGCAAGCGGGCGCGCGAGGACGACGACACGTCGGAGGCTTTGCACCCCAAGGAGGCTATAGACGTCGATGCGCTCGCCGCGGACGCCGCGTTCGAATGCGCGCGCTGCCGGAAAAGTATCGCGTTGCCATATCGACCTGACGATGCAGAGGATCGTGCGAGCGCCCTGGCTGCGCTGCGACTCGAGCATGACGACTTTCACTTCGCGCAGGACTTGGCGAAGGGGGAGCGCACACCTGTCGTGCAGACGGACAGGGCGAAGAAGCGCAAGAAGACGGCGAAGAAAGAGGGGATAGAAAAGTTCTTTGCTCGTAAATGAGACAATCAGCTCAGAGACGGCGGTTGTTGCCATGGGCTAGCCTGCCGGCTGCCAAGTTGTCAATTTGTCGCCCAGTTCGGAACTTCTGGGTTCGCCGGTTCGGGGCCGAGTTTCGTCAATCAAGCGCGGCTGATGGATGAGATCACCGGCTTGGTGGCCCGGGCGGGTCGCGTCGATCCCAACGTGGATGCCCAGCCGCAGTCGACGCAGCTTGTCCTGCACCATCACCCACCGCGTTCACCACTTCCCCCCTTCACTTCTTCGTTTCTCCGGGACTGGCATCCCCCTTTGATTTCTAAAGGCGGTCAGAGATCGTCCGGGCGCGGGTCAGCCTTCCCTGTACACAGTCTGCTTTTTCCCCCAGGCAGCCAATCTCTCCCTATCCAAAGCGGCTCTGCGTGGATATTTCGAGCGGTACAATGTCGCAGAACGGCACTGATGCTCCTGTCGTCCCCCCGGAGATGGCAATGATGAAGAGCGTCGACTTCACCGATGGCGAACGGGCGAGCGCTAGGGTGAGCGGAGGGCATCATTCATCAGTCTAGACCACGAGAGGCTGACGACGTCTCAGGTCGTCAATGGATTTGCCATCCTGTCTACGCTTGCAATTGTGTCAGTCGCGGTGAGAATCGCCTGGCTCGCCGCCCGCAGGCATTTGCGGAAGGACACGGCGTTGCCCAAAGAGTATGCGTTCTTCCGGACGCAGCTGGGGAACTATGCGGTGTGCTTGCTTATCGCGGTGCGTCCCTTTGAACAATTCTTCTGCTATGTTGTACTGATCATCGTCCGCTAGAACATGTTCAACAACATCTCTGGGCTCATGGGCATTTCGTACACCGTCCAGGGCGGCATCGTCGATGGTGAGCACCTCCAACACCTCTCTTAGCACCCCGATCTGATCCCAACAGACATGTACTGCCAAGCGCAAGGTTCGACCACGTTTCTCCGTCTATTGAACCCTCCCTGACATGATTACTTCGCAGCCGTCATTATGCAGCTAGGCAACTGCGCCACCGCCTACTTCACCGTCGCCCTGGCCTTCCATTCATTCGCCTCGCTCGGCATGCGTATGCGGCAGTCCTCAGCCATCGGCGCCATAACAATCTCTGTGGGCTGGGTGGGGTCGGTGCTCCTAGGTTCGTCCTTCTTCATATCATCGCCTGCGCGATGATAGCCTGTCTGCGATGATAGCTAAACTTTGATTATCCCAGTCACGCTCCCCACGCTCACCCCGCGCCGTGATGGCCCGATTTATGGTATCATGGGTCTCTCGTGTGCCGTGCGGAGCGTGTACCCGACGCAGCAATTCGAGTTCCACATATTGCCTGTGCGTGTACGAGATTGGGGGAGGCGGGGGACCAGTCTGACGAGTCGTTGCAGATCTTTATTGCGTCGATCCTTTCCGCCATTCTTTACTCCCTTATCTTTCTTGTCCTGAGGGGAACTTTGAAGCTTCGCGATGGGATATCGTGGGTGCTTTGTACTATCTGATGTAGCAGCGGATTCTCATAAAGCTGCAGCCTCAACTTCAACCCTTCTACGAAGTATGACATGTCGGAAGGTAAAGGGTACAATCAGTTTGTCGTCAGCATTGCGCGTAGCTTGCTTTGGTGAGTGGCTCTTTCAGTCTTGGAAAGGTCGCCAGGGCTGACTATATCATAGGTACCCTATCGGTGAGCCTGTACAGCGCACGGCCTTTGGGCTTTGGGGCCATCTAACTAACAGACCACCCAGTCTACATCCTCCTTCTACTCCCTTACTCCGTAACCCTACTGCTCGCCATCTCCGGCTTCAACGTCCCCTTCCCAGTGCTCATGGTCGCTTTCATACTCTACTTCATGATCAGTAAGCTTCTTTCTGCCCCTCCTTATGATTGTCCGGCTCACAGGAATACTCAGGCGTCGCCAACGTGCTCCTTCTCTACAACACGTTCCGTGTCCTAGGCCCGGCTTTTGATGCCCCCTCACTCACGTCGCCCTCGACCCGGGGCAAATCCAGCGACACGATGAGCTCCGTCACGAGCGTCTTCTCCGCCAAGAAAGACATTGAGGCGGGCAAGGAGGGCGACACATCCTCATGGTACTCGCAGCCCAGCGGGCAGTTCTCCAGGACCGGACGCCCGTCGTATGCTCGCCAATTGTCCATTGTCTCCTCGATGGAGTCCGAGAAACAGCGCGGCTCTCCCGAGCTAGGCAACTGGCGTGTGCCCGAGCCGGCGCCGACGGCGCGCAAGGCGTGGGAGCGCGCGCCGCCGACTAGCGCGTTTCCTGGCGCCCCTACGGGCGCGTTCCCAGGCGCCGTGCCCCGTGGTGGACCTCCCATGATGGACGCCAATCGGACGTCCAGCCATAGCCACACGTCGAGCGCGTCGTCGGAGAGCAGCCTGCGCGTGCTGGTGTTGCCCTCGCAGCGGCTCGCGGCGCCGAACCCGGCTCACGTGCCATCCGTGTCGTCGCAGGATGTCCGCGGGTGGCTGGCAAGGCAGTCAGCGGGAGTGGGGATGCCGCGGCAGGTGGCTGAGCGCGCGCCCTATGGCGAACGCATGGCGCGCCCAAAGAGCCCGACAAACAGCGTGTCGAGCGGGTCGAGCAGCAACTCGCGCCGCTTAGTGAAGCCGAATCGGGGGCTGTTCTAGGCGACGGTCAGCACTGGTGTTGATTGCAGTCTTGGATGCTGCGAGGGTTCGCTGCGGTGACCGCGGTGGGGCCCGCGTTCGGACTTCAGGCCGCGAAACACAGGCCGAAGCCGGACGGTGAGATACTCTGCAGCGATGTGCTCCCCGTCGCATTGGCTGCAGAGTGGACCGTCGGGCCTTTCTACGCGGGGATGAGGCTGCCCTTCCGGCTACGATTTCCTTTTTTTTGACTGGATTTTGATTTCTTACAGTGACGCGAGCGAACTGGATGATACTTACTGAGCACTGATTCTTGGTGTTGTATCATAGTGCTACGTATTGCAGGCATGCGTTGTTCTCTTTTCCTTCAGTTTATGCGTGAGGATCAAGAGTCGTAACTCGACAGATGATGGAAAGGGGTATGGTGTCAGTATCAGACGTGGTCTGGGTCTGCTACAGTCAGTGGCGCGCAGGCTACATACACCGAGCGCGAGAACGTGCACTGCCGAGCAGCAAGGAGCCGTGGAGCAAGGGAGTTTGAGAAATGTTGATGTTCCCTGTATTTGCGTATGTTTACGTCCGCATAGGGGCTTCCTTCTCGTGGCTCGGCGTGCTGCAACTTCAAGTTTCGCTTCACTCCCCCACTCTCGACGGCCTTTCCTATTCCCTTCGAGCTTTTCAGAAATGGCGTCTAGGGTGCGAACGAGTCCAGCGCTGGACTGCCTGAGCTAACAGGTCCCCACAGGCTCAGTTTCTCCGGGAGTACAAGTTGGTCGTCGTGGGCGGTGGTGGTCAGTCAGCTTGAGCAGCTGTCCTCGGCCGTGTGGCTCACAAGCGCGACAGGCGTCGGCAAGTCTGCGCTCACGATCCAGTTCATTCAAAGCCACTTCGTGGACGAGTATGACCCGACGATCGAAGGTGCGCATGCGCGTAGCGACCTCTATCGCGCGCTAACGCCTCGGTGCAATCAGACTCGTACCGCAAGCAGTGCGTGATCGACGAAGAGGTTGCGCTGCTCGACGTGCTCGACACGGCAGGGCAGGAGGAGTACGGGTGCGTCGCGGCCGTCGCTGGTGCGGACTTGTCGCTGACAGACTATGCGCAGGGCTATGCGGGAGCAGTACATGCGCACGGGCGAGGGCTTCCTTCTTGTCTACTCCATCACGTCGCGCAGCTCCTTCGAGGAAATCACCACGTTCCACCAGCAGATCCTTCGCGTCAAGGATCAGGACTGGTTCCCCATCGTCGTTGTCGCGAACAAGTGCGACTTGGAGTACGAGCGCCAGGTCGGCATGAACGGTGCGTTCCGCATGCGCCTCCCTTGCTCAGCCGCTCACGCTTGATATAGAGGGCCGCGACCTTGCGAAGCACTTCGGCTGCGTCTTCATCGAGACGTCCGCGAAGCAGCGCATAAACGTCGACCAGGCCTTTACCAGCCTTGTCCGTGAAATCCGCAAGTACAACAAGGTGCGTGGGCTTCCCTCTATCTGCTCCCGCTCTACTAAGATCACCCACAGCAAGCAGACGGCAAAAGCATGCCGGCGGCCGGCGGCGGCGGCGCGTCTGGCCAGGCATATGAGACGGGAGAAGCATCCGGCGGTTGCTGTGGCGGTTGCGTCGTCCTGTGATGCATCCCCTCCACTCCCTGCTTTTGCCTCGCTCTTCTTACCTTTCGCCCCCTCCCGCCCTATGCCATGTCACCGGATAACTTCATCATCGACTTACTACCCCAGGGCTCCCCCGTCGCTACCTCGTCTCGTCTCCACTTGACGCCTCTTACCTTCGCACGGTGCACTGAACTTCGTTTGGTGTACTAAGCCTCGCTCAGTGCACCGACGTACCACTTGCCTCCTTACTTGCCGCGCTCCATGTCATGCTCGTATTTTGGATATACGTGTTCGCTCGTTGCCTTTTATTCTTTTCTCCTTGTATATATTTGAGTACGATAGACACAATTGGAACTTGCGGATCATAGTTGCTCGACGGTATCCTGCTTCACAGGTTGATCGTGAGTTGATGGTGCATTCATAGTGTGGGGTCCACTCGCAGTGCATTCGCCAGTCAGACCACCCGTACTCCTTCCGAGTCCTTCGCCTGCGCATCATTGTCAGGCGTACAACGTGCTATGTTCTTTTATCCCTCGCGTCTCCAAGGTTCTCATTGAATTAAGCTAGTATGTATAGCAAGTACAAGTACAGTGTGCAGCATTGCGCGCTTCGTCCAGCATGATTTTTTCGTCGGGTGACCGAACTGCATAAACGAAGTGCAATTAAATGGTAGGACTGGGTCATGGCTCAACGACCGCAGAGATGGTGTCGACGCCAAGCTCATAGGGCCCCGCGACATGGCTATTCCCGCCGAGGATGGACACTCCGATGGTGCGGACCCTGTTGCGCGGCATATTGTACTGCTGTCGGGCAATCTCGCCGGCGTTCTTGCGCACGAAGTTGTCGAAGGGGATCTGGAAGTGCATTGTTTAGTATGTCGAAGAATAGTATGCAATGCTTGCAGTGTGAGGGGGGTGGAGATGGATGATGGTCACAACACTGAGGAAAGTGCTATCCATGCTGAACTCACATAGACATCCTCCCATGCGCCATCTGTACGCTTGAAGTATAATCTGTGCTGCCAGAGGTCGGTCGAGTAGCCGCCCTCCGTTTGGATGTTAACGAAGTACGAGTTCCACGTCCGCGGGTCGCCGCCTGCGCGTACGCGCATCGCAAGATAGTCGTGATTGGTCACGTCGTGCATCAGCTCCCCGAATAATGTTGGTCGTGGCTTTTTTGGATTAACAAAAAAGGGAAATTTGAGCGTTGCAGGAAATCGACAATGGAGGTAGAGGGATGATGGATGGATGGAAAGGAAGCATGACGAAGACCATCAGCACACCCTCATTCCCCACAAAGTAACAGAGCACATACCACACTTCTGAATCCCGCGTACCCGCTGCGTAGCGTGCGTTCCTTCCCGGCTTGCACGTCCAGCCGCATCTCTCCCCAGAAGCGCCCGACCGCGCTCTTGCCTGCCGGCACCCGCTTCGGGTCCGCGTCAAGCTCCAGCTTGACAGTCGACCGCCCGCCAACATCAGCGTCGCACCCCTTCGCGAACCCCTTGAGGTCCTCAGGCGTGTTGAGCGCGAGCAAGGGGAGGGGAGCGCGCGACGGGAGGTCTGCGCCCTTCATGAACACCACTATAAGCGCTGATATTTAGTAACAAGAAGAGATGATAAAGGGGAGCAGCGCAACTTTTCCCAACATTCTCTCTAAAGACTTGCGCGGAGCGGTGCATGTACTGCGACCACTGGCCTGCCATGGTGAGTGAGAGGATGTGCTAATAAGCGCGCGTGATGTCAGAGAGCGGCAAAGTCGGCGCGAATTCCGGTGTAACGTGACATTCCCACGGTTTGGTTTGGACCCACAACTGAAGTGAGACATTCGTCCCATGCAGGACAGCTGGTCACAATAGAAGTTATGGGATGTGCTTTCTAGGGATCCCATATTGTATTCGGCTGATCTCCGATTTCGTCAGGATCCTTGTGCGGTCAGACAGAATTTGGGGTCATCCTCGTTCCCTCTGGATCGGCGACGGAGTCTTCTTGATTAGATAGTCAACTGTTCTCCCATAGTATGTGAACTTTGGACCCGCTGACTAGCCATTATCATTAGAACGTCCATATAGATGATGGGAATCGATAATCATTCCCCAACAAGGGCCCCTGTTGTTCTACTAAGGAACAATATTCCCGGACAAATATCTGTACTGAGAACAAGGCTGTGGCGGTGCTCTACAAAGAGTTTCGTCCTGCTCAGAACGTGCCGGGCACCGAGTAACGGCGTTTCGACGACGTTCTGGACGCTATGGGACAAAGGGAAGGACGCGAATACCTCGCAGCGGCAGTCTTGTCCTTGTCCTCGTTCGCAGGTACAGGAGGTGCGCAGTAGCTCCGGTACGTCCGTGCCTGCCAAATCGGCCCAAGAGGGATGTCAAGCGAGTACGCCCAATTATCGTTCTTCATTGTGCTAGTGCGCTCCTGTGGCATACTGCGCGCGGGACCTTTCCTGAGCGCGAGGGCGTTCCTATAAGAGCGTCAAAAATGGAGAACAAGGGCAGGTTTCCCGCTGCGCTTGTACATATCCCCACTCGCGCCTGGAAATCCTCACGCACCTTCGAGCTGCCCAGTCCTCGCCCCACACTCCTTCAACAACATGCAGCTCAGCCTTATCCGCCTCTTCATCGCCGTCCTCGCGTTTGCGGCGCTCGCCGCCGCGGCAGAGACGAACGCGCAGCGCATGGCGCGCGGATTGAACCCATTGCCCCCGCGCTCGATGCTTAACCGGTCGCCGACAGAAAGTGAGTGTACGCACCTTATCAGCCTCGCCGGCGTCGTCTGTCATGGCCTTGTTGCATGATCCAATCGTCAACGTCAGATTGACCGCCCTCATTGACCTTAAATCTTCTCTCCCCATCCCCGGCCGATATGCTTCGTCCCGACTTGATTGCCGTCGTGGCTTCCTTATCTCCTTAGTCGCCAATGTCGCTGTCGCTCTCGTCCCTCTCATCCCCGTCGGCCTTGCCCGGTCGATCCTTTTCCCAGTCGCCACAGTCGCTGACACCCTCACCCAGCCGCCGAGCGCCGCACGACGTCCAACTCGCCCGGCATCTGCAAAATCAAGAACAACCTCTGGGGCACGAAATGGTGCTGCAAGAAGAAGAACAAGGAGCGGTTGTCTGATGCGCACTGTTACATCGCGGATTGGTGGGGTCACTGGTCAGTGCATGTTTCTTCGAGTCCACTGTTGCGTCGACGTCGGTCGATGTCGCATTCGCGTCGTGGATTTCTCGTTGTCGTCGGGATTGCTTGTCGTGTCGTCGGCATAGCTTGTCGTGCCGTGAGACCCACGACAGGCATTCCGACCCTACCGTGTCAGCGACGGTGGCCGTCACTTGCATCGTCGTTGCCGGCCTTATTATCATCTCTCGAGCAAGCGCTGACCCACCGCCCGCAGCAACGACCACGACTACCCGCACAAGCGCTGCTGCAACGGGCTCGTCAACATCTGCCAAGACGGCACATGCAGCTAGACGCATCCTGCTAGCGGCGGTCACCTTTGCGCCCCTCCCCCCCCCATAACCCAGTTCGAGAGCCTTGAACGATCCAGCGCTTTCCCCAATCGTCAGACTTCGTCTTCGAGTATGCCTCCAGAACTAGACGAGCGATATATTAGTTTGCTTGTACCAAATCCTCGTAGATGTACATATGTAGTGCGGTTACTACTCACCAGGGGCGAGCCGCTGTTAGATAACTTCCTGGCCTTTCTTTGAGTAGAGCGCGATATGGGATGAATAGTTGAAAGTTAGGATATATGTGATACCATGGCACTTTCTGGAGATCGTCGAGAGCTATACGCTGCCGCAGCTGAATGCCTGATGTAGGATCGAGTCCGGTCGCAGTTCTGAACGTCGGAACGATAGGCGGGTCTGTCTTGTCACATGCATACCGAGGGCAGCTCACAGAGTATGCGCAGAAGTTGAATAACGCCAAGTTTGCGTAGGAAGGGTTGAACGTTGAGAGCTTTCATGATGACATTCAAGAGAGCGAAAAAGGGTTGACGTGAAGATTGCGGCAAACACTGGCTTGTTTGCAGCTGCTTGGCTGCATACAGCTATTGTTCTCACGGCGCATACTTAGTGTTTAACTCGACCACCGTCGTCGATCTCTCTGGCACCTCATAATCATTACATTCATCTCCCCAGAGGTCTTTATCGAAGGTATAGACTTGCGGGACTCCGTCTCCGCCCCTCTCGGTACCGCGTCTTGTGCAAGACATCGTCTCGAGGGCGTTTTGAACATATTCGACGGATCAGCCAAACGACCTCTCTCAATACCCTTGTCATCACGAGGAGCTCGCCGAATAGACGCCCCGAGATCACGAGCCTGTCTTCCAACCTCTTTTGTGCCTCGATCAGCTTCGTCGTGACCGTCTCCATGCAATACACCCGCATTTTCTCTCGGGAATTCATCGGCCTCGTCAACTCACCAGTCGAATTCCAGTCTGCTGCCCTGCTCTTTGCCCTGCCCGGCCATGCTGCATGTCGGACCAGATATACAATATACTGTCTGTCACCTTAGTAGGAAGCGGGCGCCCGCTCTTGCTCGACCCGGGTTGGCGCCGAAATTCTAGCTGAGTAGCTCTTGAAGCAGTGCGCGCGAGATTCATCCGCCCACGCGTGCCATCGTCGCCTCGAGCATCGAACGTGCCTGGTCATGCAGCCTTGCTCGACGCGCTCTGTGCCTGGTCGAGGAGAGGTATAAATGCACGCTGGTGGTTGTTGAAGGGAGGCGACGCACTCATCACTCCTTCTTTCGATCATGTTCAGCCTCCTCCATCTCGTGTCTTTGTCTCTCGCGGTCAGCCACGCCATCGCCGTTGCGGACTGGGGCCAATGTGGCGGTACGGGCTATGGCGGAAGCGTGCGTACATCGCGTTATAACCTCTAGATTGACGACTGACCAGACCTGGCATCCCACAGACCACCTGTCAGTCTTTCATGTCTCTCTCGTCTGCGGGATACTGATATTAGCAGGTGACTCCGGCGCGGCTTGCATCAAGGTCAACGACTACTACTCCCAGTCAGTTTTGCCCCTCAATTTCTGAGTATCATCTGACAAAGCCGGACAGATGCCAGCCCGGTACTGCTGCCCCCACCACATCCGTGGTCACCACTTCTGGCCCGGGAACTACAGTTGCTCCTCCCGCGCCTGCCGCCTCCGGCCTGAATGCTGCGTTCACTAGCCACAGCGGCAAGCTCTTCTTCGTGCGTTCCCTCTTCCGCCGCCATTCAATGCAACAACTACGGGATATTCACCTGATTATCTTCAGGGCGCCTGCGCCGACAGCGGCACGCTCAACATCGCCAAGAACGCGGCGATCCTGAAGAGCGACTTTGGCGGCGTCACGCCCGAAAACTCGATGAAGTGGGACGCGACTGAGCGTGCGTATGCCGTGCATAGCATATCGCAGACGACGATACTGATGGACACATTCCAGCGAGCCAGAACCAATTCAGCTACGGCGGTGCAGACACGTTGGTGAACTGGGCAACGACGAATGGGAAGAAGGTTAGGGCGCACACGCTCGGTGAGTCGACATCGTCGTTGGCTACAGGCGAAAGGCAGACTGACCGGGAAACGAAACAGTGTGGCACTCGCAGCTCCCGGGCTGGGTGTCGTCGATCGGATCGGCGTCTACGCTCGTGAGTATCGTGTGTTTGTGATGAGGATGCTGCGGCTGATGACTCTCCAGACCTCGGTCATCCAGAACCATATCAAGAACCTCGCTGGACGCTACGCTGGCAAGGTGTACGGTGAGTGATATGTATGGTCTATCGTCTCTCCGGATGCTGACGATTGCCCAGCTGTACGTGTAATCAGCACATTCGCTCCTGAATTCCACTGAATATCACCTTTCAGTGGGACGTCTGCAATGAGATCTTCAACGAGGACGGCTCTCTCCGCTCCAGCGTCTTTTCCAACCTGCTCGGAGAGGTATATTATTTATTTGCCCACAAAAGTGCATTCGGCTGACAGTGTGACAGTCCTTCGTCAAGATCGCTTTCGAGGCCGCACGGGCTGCAGACCCGAACGCCAAGTGAGCATATGTGACCGCAGGAAAAAGCATCAGACTGAGATTTCTTCTCTCCAGGCTTTACATCAACGACTACAACCTTGACTCGAACAATGCCAAGGTTCAGGGTGCGTCTTGTCGCGCTGCCTAACAAACTCGGGGGCTAAACGACGTGTGCCAGGTATGGTCGCCCTCGTGAAGCGCACGAACTCCGGCAGCAAGCTCATCGACGGTGTCGGTACCCAAATGCATCTCTCAGTCAGTCGCGCCGTCTTTAAAGTCTTCCATGCCATCTGCTAACGAGCGCGTCCCTCTAGGCCGGCGGCACTGGTGGCGTCTCCGCTGCGCTCACCGCTCTCGCGTCCACGGGGCTCGAAGTCGCCATCACCGAGCTCGACATCGCCGGCGCATCCGCCAATGACTACAGCAATGTCGTTAAGGCCTGTCTCGCTGTCTCGCAGTGCGTGTCGATCACGGTTTGGGGTGTCAGCGATGCGGTGAGTGCGCCTCTAATGCATGAAATTCCTTCGTTGCTCATGAAGGAAAAAAAAACAGAACTCCTGGCGATCGAGCACCTCGCCTCTTCTCTATGACAACAACTACAACCCGAAGGCGGCGTACACAGCGGTCATGCAGGCTCTGGCTTGAGGTTTCAAAAGGAGCTTCTGGGATAGTGGCAATTGGGTAAATCGGTGTGTCATATTTTCTGAAAACATGAACCGACTCGAGCACTGCAATGATGTTGTTCTTGGCGCCCTCGCCTTTCCATTTGTCCGCAATGGTTCACCGTTCAACTCGGCCTTGGAGGTCGTGATCTGCACGTGAGGTCCGTGTCAGCAAGTCACCGCCACCTTCACTGTCAGCGTCGATGGGCGCCGTGCCTTCGTGTCATCGGGGCGGAATTCGGACGAGGTGCGGAAGCGCATGCTTCATCGAGCGCCCTAGATGTTCGAAGTGCTTGCAGAAGGCATGCACAGAAGAATTTTGACCAGAACAGCTGAGAGTTGGTTGCGAATATTTACCAGCCGCTCTGGGACCGGCTCGGGAGGCAGCACGCGCCCCTTGTTCCCCTTGTTCCTTCTCACGGCTCCGGCGCGGAATCTGCAGCGTGCCCGCCAGTCCTGTGTAATGAGCGCGACCCGGCTTTCTGTTCACCGTTTATCCGGTGCAGCGCGCACGCGCAATCGCGACGCAAGCACCGTGCTTCGTAAGAGCGGTGGCTGCGCATGTGGACAGAGGCGCGCCGCGGCCTTATATACGATCGCGAAGTCTCTGTTGCGTCCAGCGCTGTCTTACCACCCTTGCTCCCTACCCTCATCATCATCCATACCCTCCTCATTCCGCACGCTGTCCACCATGTCTGAGAACGCCGGATTCTACTCGCTCAAGTCCGAGCTTGGCAACGGCAAGCCGTTCGACTTTGCTGAGCTGAAGGGCAAGGTCGTGCTGATCGTGAACGTCGCGTCGAAGTGGTGCGTGCGCGAACTAGCCCCTGTACGAGGAGTGACCGACGAGCCGTCCTCAGCGGGTTTACGCCCCAGTACAAGGGCCTGCAGGCTCTGTACGAGAAGTACAAGGACCAGGGGTTCGTCATCCTTGGCTTCCCTTGCAACCAGGTGCGCGACGCCCCCGCCCTCTCCCACTTACTCCCAGCTGATTCGCCCAATCAGTTCGGAGGCCAAGAGCCTGAAGATGACTCTGGCATCGCGACGTTCTGCGAGCGCAACCACGGTGTCACCTTCCCCCTCATGAAGAAGTCAGAAGTGAACGGCGACCACACGAACGAGGTTTACAAGTGGCTCAAGAGCCAGAAGTCAGGAATCCTCGGCTTGACGCGCATCAAGGTGTGTACTTCGTCTGTCCCGTCCCGCGTGTTCGCCAACCATCGCCATTCACATTGGCGTCCCTATCCTTCGGTCTCCTACCCATGTAGCGGTCTTTCCGTCCTTCTGTTCGCCAACATGCCCCCTTGAACAACATGCTAACTTCACCATGTGCAGTGGAACTTCGAGAAGTTCCTCATCGACAAGAACGGCAATGTCGTGAACCGCTGGGCCTCCACCACCGCACCGGATGCCATCGACGCCGAGGTCGCCAAGTTGCTGTGACTGCCTGCCCCTCCCAGACTGTGAACCAGACATCACAGTTGGCGTGAAGTCGGAGCAGCCTCTGACGTTTCCCATGTAGTAGTACTATCTATGCCCGATGTATGCATAACCTTGTCACTTGACCTTGTATGGTCACCTTACCTGGTCTTGAGCTTGAGGTTAAACTTCGCAACGTGCGAGCACGGTGGTGCGCTAGTCATACTCAGGACCGCGTCAGCTCCTCTCTCGGCTTGAACGCACGAACAGACAGCGATAGTGATGGGCGAGAAACAGCGGTGAACGAACAGCAGCGCCAAGGCGCTCTGGATTTATAATGTGGATGTTACGATACTAGAATGGCATGCATGGGCTCTACTGTACATTTGTCCCGATAAGAGATCCAGTGGTCGAATGCAAAAGCGGGTGGGTGGTCTCGTACTGCTCGTGAGGTGAAGGGCAGAGATTGTCCTGATCATGAGATGAAGGTCGCCTCGTTGTACAAAATGCCCTTGACCTCAACCGGCTCGTCCTTGCCGGGCTCGGTGATAGTGATAGTTGCCGGGTTCATCCACTAAGGTCTAGTCAGCAAGCTGCACAAGCGAGAGGGGCGCATATGTGCGCACCTGGTAGATATAGGGCTTAGTACCCGCGACGTAGTTCACCACCATCTTCACCGCGTACGGGATCTCGGCAAGGACATCAACCTTGTCCACAAGTCCGTGCGGCTTCGCTACAGGGCCCACGTCGCAGACGAGCTTGCCCGCGTACGTGCCGGGCGTCTCAGGGATGATGGATGGGCCCTTCCACTCGAAGGCAACTTCTGTCGGGCCCTTGTACCCCGTATCCGCATCCTGCTCCGTCTTGGTATGTGTTGCGCGCGAGATCACGGCGGCGTCCGCAGCCTGCTCCTCGCCCGGCCACTTCGTCTCCGCCGTGACCGCCGCGAGCTTTCCGCCCACGACGAGCGAGCCCACGCTCACGGTGACATTCCCCGTGCCCGGGCCCTTCTTCCCATACGCGTCCGTCGTCGTGAACTCCATCTGCGTGCCGACGACGCCGCCGTGCTCGTCGCTCTGAAAGTGCGCGAAGTTCCACCTCGCGGCAACGAGGTTGGGGCGCATGCCCTGGATCGCGTGTATGAATACGCCCGTGCCCTCCATGACCTCTGCGGCGCCATTGATGATAATGTGGCCGGACGCGGTCGTGCGCGGCCAGAAGCGGTGGATCACGTAGCCCTCCGGGTTCGCCTCGTCGGCGCCAAAGTAGGAGAAGCCGCCCTTCTCGCCCTGACCGACCTTCCAGCCGGGCACGCCCGCCGGGCGGCGCACGTCGAGCGCGATCTGCAAGTCCTTGCCGAGGTTCGCGTTGATGGTGTACGACTCCGGGAACTCGCCCTCAGCGGCCTTGTGCGTCACAGAGAACTGGTCCGACTTGGAGGAGCGCTTGTCGAGCCCAGGGGGAGGAGTGACAAAGTTACTGATGTTGACGGACTTCCAGATCTTGATGTTCTTGGCCGCGTTAAAGACCTTGCAGGTGAACTGGATCTGCGGGTACCAGACGCTGTGGGCATGTCAGCAAACGAGTCCTGCGCGAGAAGCGGCGTTGCACGCACCCGACCGATGAGTGGATGATCTGGCACATCAGGTACGTCCCGTCGTTCCCGATGGAGTACCAAACTTGCGTCTCCGTCGCAAAGGAGCCCGCGCACGTCCATTCGGTGTCCTTGGGCGTCAGCTCTCCGAAGAGCTCCCCTTCCTTGACATTGGAGGTCACTGGGTGGAAGTTCTGCGCATCTGGCGCCGTGGTCCTGCTCGTATCTTAGCTGTGAGATCATATAACACGCTTGCAAACGTACGAGAAAAATGAGTTGAACATCGTCGCGTGAGGCAGGCCCGCTCGATATTGACATTTATTTACATACGGTCGGCGGTCGCGGCCCGACTGACCGATAGACTTCGAACTTTGACATTGGTCCCACAGTTCTGAGCAGGCCTATTCGAGGACTCCCAAGGCTACGCGAACTCGTTGTATATGGAGAATATTACCATGTACAGTGCATGCAAGACATCAATTACCTGCCTTATACAGTAATTCTTTCCCATCGCCCGCTCGCGCGCCTGCATGTCGTCTCCTCACCCCCGTTGGCGGCTGGTGGATACATAATACGAGAAGGAGAGGCCATATTGTAGTATGTGTGAGTTTCTCAGGGCATGTAATGAGGGAAACGCGACGTTGGTGCTGTTGTCCTGTCCGACCAAGGATCAGATCGTGTACTTCTGAACTCGCAAAACTATCGCAAAAATCGTGTTCTTCTTTCACCATCTGTGTGAGAACATGCTGTAGTATATTCCACATCGTTTCTGAAGGTAAATGAGATGTCGCAGGCAGCCTGCGAGCGGGAGAGAGGGCGATGGGAAATAATTACCGTATTAGGCAGGTAATTGATCTCCTGCAGGCACTGTATAAACACATTTGGCCTGCTGCTCGAGCAGAACGCAGCGCATTCGGTTGCATGGTATCCGATGTAAATGACGATGCGCCACCGATGTGTCATTCTGCATACGAGGGTCATGCCTACAGCTCCAGAGGCGCCCCAGTGGTCAGAACCTCTACGCCTGTCTCGGTGATGCTGTGTATCGTTGAGAAATCTTTCACTGGAGAGGAATAGCGCCCTTACAGCAGCGTTTCCTCAAACTGAGCGCTCCTCCGCCCGTCGACCGTCGCTGTGGTCCAGCCGTCCGGCCAGAGTTTCTCAGATCCATATGCGCCTAGGTTGATCATCTACGGAAGAGTCAGGCCACGGTCCCGCTTGCATGTTTCAGAACGTACAGGTTCTATCGTGAAAGCCTGAGAATTTTTCATGAGTATGCAGCGAGAAGCACGATTGTCACTGTCCGACTCACCATGCCAGGCCTCATCGTCCCCACCGCTCTGTTCTTCGCATAGTGCGGAATATTCGGGTTAGCATGGAACAGGTCGTTAACACCATGTCCGACGAAGGTATGCACGACGGAGCATCCGTTCGCATGCGCAACAGGCTCTCTGCGAAAAGTCAAAGGGGAGATTGGCCCGTAAAGGTGAAGCACGTACATAGCCTTCCCAATGTCTCGGAAGAGTGCGCCAGGTTTGCAGACCTTGATAGCTTCGTCGAGACACTGGCGCGTCGTGCGGACAAGCATTTTGGACTCCTCGTCGATGGTGCCAACGGGGTACGTCGCATTCAGGTCGGCGTGGTATCCTGGACAAGATGATTAGCTTGCAGTATATCTTTGAGATATAATTCATCGTACCATCATAGTACACCGAGACATCTACGGCCAAGGTTGAGCAAGTGAAGAGGAAGCTGCAATCGTCAAAGGCTACGCACCAATGTTCAGAATATCGCCGTCGCGCAGCTTGCGCTTGTCTGGGATGCCATGACAAATGACCTCGTTGATGGACCTGTATACAACACTTGAGCATGAGCGAGACAATGCCATATTTGCCTGCTTACGTGCATATGGACTTCGGGAACTCGCGATAATTCATCGGAGAGGGATACGCATTACGCTCGATAATCGCATTGTGCACGACCTCGTCGATTTCATCGGTGGTAACGCCTACTTTGACATACGTGGCGGCCAAGTCGAGGATCTCGCGTCCCATCTGTTGAGAAATTAAAACGAGTATCCACGGAATGAGCGGGGATCGTGAACACATGCCTTGCACACCGTTCGCATCCTCTCCTGCTGCTTCTTGTTCAGAATGCGAGGCGCTGAGCCGAGTTCCATCATCTCCGATTTCGGAACACCTGGGCAGGACCGCATAAGTACCAATGATCTGCCAAGGCCAGTCTGCGCGGACAAACTAACCGTCCTTCGCGTAGTCTGGCTTGTTGATGTGCTTCGGCACGGCACGTTTCTCGGACAGCGGATATACAGGACGAAGAGTGCCGCTGTAGCTGAAGTTGGGCCATGGGTTAAACGTACCCTCTATGATAGCAGCACTGAATCAACAGTCGCGCTCGCATTGCCAAGGTGCCAGTACAGACCTTCGCCCTCGTTAAACGAAGGTAACGGCATTGTCGCTATATCATGAATGACTTTGTGCGTTTTCTACGAGTGGTCATCATTATGGTCAGCATGACCATAATGCCAGCGTTTGCGAGGTCGACTTGCCCCTGTCAACGCCGTCAGTGCTGCGATGGGATGTTGATCTTGGTATGTCACTTACAGCCCGCTTTGAAGCACTCCTGGCCGCAGAAAAAAGAACCAGCAATACCCAGCCTGCGATACATGTGTCAGGGGGCCGCGCAAAAATTTGAGTGTCGGCAGCAGCTAACTTGTGGCAAGTCGGGCACTCCAGCTTGGCAGCAGGGTACCCGTTGATGCAGGGCTTGCTCTGACACTTAATGACCTGAATCATGACGAGATATGAGAGAGGGGAGGCCTTGTTGTGAGTCGGTGGATCTATGAGCGCTCGCTGGCCGGGCAAGAGACGAGAGTCGAGACCGAGGTGCTCTCGGCAACTTCCGTGCGCGCTTATCGTGATCGAGTGACTGAAAGCCGACTATTGGTGAGTCACAGGGTTCCTGGGTGCTCACTGCTGGGAAGATCGTGTGTAGTATATACAAGCGCTTACATGTGCACAAATACATGGATGCATGCGTATTCCTGTCGTTAAATCCTGGTCATGCATCGAGATCGCAAACCCAGCTGGTTTGCCCTCGAGCCCCGACATGATATCCTGTCCGCTTCCTTCAAATTCATGACTTCGATCATCGTGGATGTACGATCATGAGTTCTAGTCGTGTTTGTGTCTCTACTCAAGATGAGACCATCATACAGAAGCAGAGCAGTGCCACCCACATTGATAAAAAAAGAGTGGCCTCAGGCTTGGTGAGCCCAGCGCGCGGAGGGCTTCGGATATTCTGCAGAGTCGCGCCTCCAAAGGGATGGCTGGACACCTAAAGGATAAGGCGTCAATAATCTGCGGTTGATATCCTTCTGATCCTGCACTCACCAACGGCGCGCGAGGGCAGCACCTGGTTGTCGCGGCGCACGGGCGTTGCATCACCCTTCCTAAGCTTGAACTGCTTGAGGTCCTTCACTGGAGCCGCGCTGACAGCGACGACGAGGAACAGCGCGAAGAAAACGATGAAGAAGCGAGAGTACATCTTGTCTAGCCGCACTTTGTTTGCGCGACGCGTCGATCCTGCAGTGGGCTGGGGCGTGAATGCCTCCAAGATGACTTATCCGCATCTCTTTATACGGGGGGTAGGGATGTGGTGTACGAACGTCTTCCATAGCACACGCGAGCCTCAGCCTCCGGCGCGATAAGCCAGCAGGCGCGATCCATACGGCCTAGGGGGCGTTCTGCCGTGTCGTGGGAGCGAATTGTATGTGCAAGAGGCGACAAGCCCGCCAGATGATTCGCCGTAAGAGAAATTGTACAACATTGGTCGCACGGGCGTGAATGAAACCGGAAAGACCTTGGACGCTCAACAGAGGCCGTGAGGCGCCAACGTGATTCTTCGCTATCACATCGAGCCAGTGAAGAGGCGAGGGACACGCGGTCGTTAGAAGTATCCCCGGTGATTGCGAGAGAGGTCATTGAAGTTGAATAGGTGGCGAAAAGAGGTTGAATGAATGACGGAGACCAGCACATACGCGGTAAACCTGCACGTTGTCCGATGGGACTCCCGATGATTCCAGGGCCAAATTGAAAGCAGGTCCCCTGGATAGACCAACAATATACCGAGCAATTCCGTGACCGTTGTGCCAAGCCTAGTCGACAGAGCAGAAGCATTGTGGGCAGACAGAAGAACAAAAGTAAGGTGATCCCAAAGTCCGAGATGCCGCCACTTGTCGTGAGTCTGACACTGGGCTCATCGCTCGGTACCGAGTCACCCGCGCCGTAAATTGCACGTGACATATTTGAAGTGGACCTACAACTGTTGCACAACCGCAATACACAATGTCAAATAATTGCGTATAAAGCATCTACTAGCAATGCTCTAGATAGATCAACTGGTCTGGAAGCATTTAGTATGTACAACTACAAAGGAGCGGCAGTCTCAGCGTCTCTCTCGACAGCTGGTAATATAAAGTAATAGTACCGATAACTTCTATCTGCATGAAGATGGATGGTGTGCGGATGGGGGAGGAGAAATATATACGCGAGGAAACATATACAGGTGTGTCCGTGGTAGAGCAAGGTGTGTCCATGTCACGACAGCAGCCGCTAGGTCAAGCTAAACGGAGAGGTCAAGCTAATGGACAGAGGTATAGTGCAGGATGAATGATTAAGATCAACGGACAGGGCGATAGATGGACAGGGGGATAGTGCAAGGTGATGACGACTACAAGTCGCCATAGAGCGACAATTGGGGATGAGCGTACGAATAGTATATGCATGAGAAGATCCAGGCTGACGAGGGACGTGACGGGTTGATGAGAGACGAGACGGGAGACGACTAATCTACTTTACAGACGGCGAGCGAGGAGGCGAATGTGGAGCCTGGATAGAACCAGTACGAAACGGCGACGATGATGTAGAAGGCTGGAGAAAAATGGGAGGTAAAAAGTGGTCAGCAAGAACAACCTGAGCGATATGCGACCACTCACATATGAGAATCACTCCTTCCATCCAATTTGACTTCCCGTCGGCGACGACGAAGCCCATTGTCTGGACGGAGAGGTACAGCACCAGCGACATGAAGGGGTCGAACAGCAAGCTAAGCGGCTTCTCCATCGCCCACGCCGATAAAACCATCAACGGGATGACGAACAACACCGTTTGCTGAAGAGGTCCATGAGAATCGCTTTTTGTGGGCAGGAAAAACCATACAATGGTCGACCCAACAGCCACACTGACGCTCAGCTCTAGCTGATCCTTCACGGACACGGACACCGCCGTCAAGCATTCTGCACGCCCCCGTCAGTTTCGAATATCGACCCAAAGCGACTTTACTCACCCGCTAAGCTCGTCACCGCCGGCAGCAAAATCAACGCCACCCACTCCTTGCTGATCACGTCGGAAACGCCGTCCATGCTCTGCACTAGCCAGTCCGCCGTCACCGACACCGCGATAGTGACCAGCGTGAGCGTGCTCAGCGTCAGGAACCAGCTCAACTGCGCCGGCGGCAACTTCGGCACGTGCTGGGCTTCCTCGTTCCCCAGGTTCACATCGCGCCGGTCGTTCGCATCCCGCAAGCTGTCGTACATTTCCGCATCGCTATCCGACCACTGCATCCCGGATGCCGAGGTCTCCTGGCGCCGCAACGGAGGCAGCTCTACCAGGCGGACTGTCTCCCCACCGGGCAGGACGGAGATGCTCGATGCTGTCCCGCTGGGGGTTATCTGGGCGGGGCTGCCGTCGGGCTGCGCGCCTTGTCCAAGGTACATGGAGCGCAGACCCGGAGACCTGCTACGGGCACGGGCTGGCGAGCCGTCGGGTGTGACTCGTCCGAATCTCCCCGGCGACTGCGATCGCGACTGCTCCAGTCCCGGCGGAAGGCCATAGCTTCCCAGCTTCTCTTGTGAGGGCGAAGTCTTCCCGGTCAGTGACAGATTCGAGGCCGATGCTTTCAGAGAGAAGCTGGCGTTCGCCGCCTTGCGCAGTTTCACGAGGCTCGGCGGCGGCTTGACGAGATGCTTGCGGCTCTGCACCCGGTTGTCTTCGTAGAGATGTCGGTGGGAGTAGAGCTGAAAGACCATGTAGCAGATGTATACTAGACGACAAGTTAATTGAACATCAAACACATGTATGTTTTCGGCGAGTAGAGCTTACCCAGTATCATCACCAGTGATACCTGCAGAAGCGGATCAGCCACCAATATGCAACGACCAGACGCGGATCCGCTCACCCCATGGCTCATATACATGATGTTCAACTTCTGCCACTCCGAGCTATCGTCGATCTCGCCGCTGAGCGCGAAGTGGTACACGGCAGGGAGCAGAATGCCCCCAACGCCGATGCTCAGCAACGACGAGTGTATCTGTGTCGCCGCTGGTGGGAGGCTCTGTCAGCAATCCCCACGGAGAGGCTGAATCCTCCGGCAGATACGCTCGACCCATCTTGGCAGACACACTCAACCCAGCGCATACTCGCGATCCATCTTGCCCACCAACCCATTTCGCCCATCTTCGAAACGAGAGAATTTCACTCACTAGGATCGAAACCCTGCTCGGCAAACCGGATGCCACCCGCAAAGAAACACAGCCCGAGAACGAGCACTAGAGATGCGATCATCAGCCTGCGCGCGCCGCAGCAAAGGAAGGCGATAAAAGATAGGCGCCACTTTACACAGAACGCAGCATGAAGAAGCGCGATGCGCCATTATCGTGGATGCCGCAGCAGAAGAACGATATGCGGGACGCCGCGAACAGGGGACGAGGTGGTGCGCAGAACGGGACGAGGTGAGGCAACTTACGCAGCTTGCTAAGAATGGACCCGATCACTAGGATTAGCGCGACGGCACAAACCAGCGCGGAGACGGGCGAAAAATAGACGCGGGGAGGGCGGGGAGCGCGAAAGGAGCAAAGGGCGGAAATAGAGAGTCAATGAAGAGGGTGATGAACGATGGATAGAAAGGAGGACAGCGAATTGAGATGAGCGCCGAGGAGAATTTAGAGTCAGCCAGGGTAGACGACGCCAATAGTTTGTGCTTACGGGACGATTGCACGACCGTGAGCTCGCAATTGCGTAGGGCGGTGAACTATGGGGTGCATGAATATACGAGCGCGGAGTGGGGATCGGCGATCAACATACGCCGACAACGATCTCAACCCTGTCGACTGGATGAGCGAAGGATGGACATGCAGGAAGTCAGGACATACATGTTACCCTGCACAAGAACGCGTCAGCCATGGTAAACGAGGCATGGAAGGACGACGAACCATGGAGGCATGCAATAATCCGGCGTTGGCGCCACCAATCCTTCTAGACACTTGGGTGATGGCGACATCGTGGAGCTAGCAAGTATAATGAGGCCTGCGCATTCACGAGTTCTGGGGTGCGTACCCGAACGAGGGGGATGAGGGCGAATATGGAGGCTGGGGCGATGTCAGAGATAGCGTGCTGCGCAGACATGAGGCGACGAACTGGCGAATACCAACGCATGGGATTCGGGGAGGAGGACGCTGACGGTCCACTGCGAGCAGATTCAGAGTAATGTTAGGAGGGGTGGTTGATAGACACTTGCTGCAATGGGCACGATGAACAGCATGAGGTTGAGCCCTGCAATGAGTGATCAGTCGGGGCCTGCGCACAAACGCGGTGGCACGTACAAGAGCCGAGCACCAGTAACCGCCAGCCAGCAAAGGCTTCATGGAAGGTTTCTGTCCACGTCCGCTGTTTCCTATCTTCAGGCGGTGTGTGGAACGGCAGATCGGAGTTCTTTGCGCGGCTGCCGCGATGCGCGACGAGGCTGCTGCGCGAGTCGCTCGTAAACGTGGATACGTTCGTGTCTACGCGCTCTATCGAGTTGGAATACGCGCCCGACGCGTTGGGGGTCGAGCGCGAGCGGTGGTGGGCGTGCATAGGAGTGGTCTAGCCGGCGAGCGGCGTGGGGAATCTGTGCGAGCTCGTCGTGGTTCGTGGAAAGGAGCGCGCAGCGCAAGGAGTGGGTCTAAGTTGAGGTAAGGATCGCGAGATGGGAGCAGGAGGCAGGAGACAGGAAGATTGGCGGCAGCACGGCCTTCCGCAGGCTAGCACCTTTGAGCTTCGACGCCATCAATGAGCGGAGCGCGCGGAAGCAAATGGGGATTCGAAGCTTCCTTTGCGGGGATGTCGTTTGTCGACGTCTGATCCGGCGGACTGCGCCGTGATGCGCCCGTGTCTTCATGACGCGCTGCCGAGGCTCTCTTGCGCATGTTCGTCCATGTCGCCCGCGCCACTGGTCTGGAATCACCGTCGCGCTGCAACGCTGGGAGAGCCAACATCTATCTATCTTTACGGTCGCTTCCCGTCAGTTAAAGGTGGTGTACGACGGCGCAACAACGTCCCGCGTCTTGACTCAGCTATGTGTCGCGTCGCGGCATGCCTCCCACTTTCTAAGTCTTGCTCTAGCCGACCCCTCAAGCTCAAGTTCAAGTCTTTCAGAGACCTTCGACTTCAGTCGGCCCTCTGTTGCATTCACGAACTTCATGATCATCCCGGAGCGGCCTTCCTTCCCCCAAGCTGGCCGAGACCCGTCCTGGAATATGCATTTCTGCAGAACACGCTGCAGGATTACAATCCCTCCAGCGGCCAGGTGCTATAAAGGTTTCTCCCCTTCCTTCCTTCCTTCCTTCCTTCCTTCCTTCCTTCCTTCCTGGCTTGTCCCCCTCGATCTTGTATTGTCACTGCCTCCAGCACATTGCCACCGCCTCTCATGCCACTTTCATGGCCGTCGTCCGCCCACATTCGCCTTACGTTGCATCCACCGAACTGGCTTCGTCACGACCAAGCGATAGACCGCCATCTCGACATGGCTTACTAGTCTATGGCACATCGCTCTTGCACTTGCTCTTGCAGCCGATAGCCACAACGAAGTCTGGTTTATTATCTCAAGTTCCCCCAACTCGCCTAGCCGCGGCTTCAGTTTATCAACCGGCGGCTGACTTACGCTGGCTTCGCTGCGCATCCATCATCAAGACGCTATCGACCACGCCCGTCGATCTGCCGGTCCGCGGTCCTTGTATCCTCGACGCGTCTGCGCTCCTCCATCCTGCCTCTACAGTCCGTGCTCGACACAAATCTGTTACGTCTAGCAGCGACTCAAGGCTCAACTGTCCTTCGCACCGCGCAACGTCTCGGAGTCTTTACACTCATCGTGGCCACAATTGCAGAAAGAGCCCACCGTACACGTTCACCGGCGGCTTACATTCTACTATGCAAATATTCATCTACCGCTGTCAGCTCAGCTATATTCTGTTGCTATGATGTGTTTGTTACTGATCCGGCAAGCATACACTGCGCCTTAGCGCACGGAGTTGACTAGAATGCTCGCAGGGTCCTGAGGTCTGATTTGTTGTTCACCCTCGTCATCCGACGTCGATGCGAGCAAGGACGCCCGAGAACGGGATTATTCAGGATACTGAATGTTGTCCTACTCCTGACCTCATTTCAAGTCGAAATTCAGAGAGTTGCGCTACTCTTGCACAACTGAGGCTCAATTTGGGAACAAAGGAGGCTCGGCAAATGCCGTCCGCCCCGTCACAGCACGCTTAAATTATTTTGCTCATTCCTCTATTTTCAGTGCTCTCTCCTGCGCCATAATCCGTCCACGTCTGACCTCTTCCTCGCTGAGAAGTTCCGAATGAATAGCATCTGTATGTACAGGATATCTAAGTCGATTACCTCTCGCTCCCTATCATTGCACGGTCCACCGTGGCATCCAAAGTCAGCTCTCGTGGCTGCAGGACCGCCGATCACAAGATGACGTGCAGATCCTAGCCTGGTGACCAAGCCCTCCGATCGCGAGCGAAGCCGCGTCGGAGGGCCTGGTAAAACTCGTCATAATTTTGGCCCGAACAGCTTATGATCGAATTTGTGACACAACGTGCGCGGTCGCGTCGGACCGAGGCAGATAAAATTCCCATATTAGGTAGCGGAATCTGCGCGCGTCGCGTCCATTGTACTTCTCACTTCCTCCCGTCCTCTCTCGACGCCGAGGGACCTTATATCCTCCTCCTCACTCTGTACACATTTACTGCATACACTGAAATTGTATATCATGCAGCCCAGCTCCGACTGGCGTGTATTCGAAAAGGGTAGCGCCCCTGCAGCGCAAGCACACGATTCTACGAGTGCGACGATGAGTCGTATCAGCTACAAACCCACCAAGCGAAGAAAGTCAAGAGCAAAAATCAATGTATCTCAGGAAGCAACTCCCGTGCGTGCCCACCACATCTACTCTACAAGATACTGACCGATCAGATTCAGCACGACATGGCACCTCCGCCTGTTGCGCTCCCTTTGCCGGCGATGGTAGGGCAGTCGCAAGGTGCCCCTCAGTCAACCCTACAGCCCGCATTCGATATACCTGAAGGCTCAACATCTGGCGCCTGTCATGACTGGGTCATGAACAGCCCCTCTCCGACAATTACTACCCAACGCCACGACACCGCGAATCCCTACCCGAGCCCCATCTCCCCTGCTACCTCGCGTCAAACATCTACAGTCGAAAGGCTAGCCATTCCGATGTTCTCCCTGAAACCTTCTACGTCGCTACCCGCTTCCCACAACCCCGCCGGCTCTTTCTACAGCACCTCAGACCGTGCTTTCGATGCTTCCGCGCATGAGGTTTCCAAAGCGTGAGTAATGACCATCGACACTGCGAAAGAGCTGTTCAGGAGTAGCGACAATGATTTCGACATTGCCGGGCTTCTTCTTGCCAATGTCGTGGACACGCGACTGCGTGAAGGTCTGAGCACAAGATAAGTCCGAATATTCAGCTTACCTTCCAGAAGTCTATACTCTGAGGGGAATGTTCATTGACAACGAGCACTTCGAAGCCGTACATGTGTTGAATGGAATCGGCCTTGTACACGCCGATAGCCGTCAGTCATGCATCAATTGAGTGCATATATGCATACATGCGAAGCCTGAATACGTTTCATGGGCGCAATCATGAGAGTGATGCCATGGTTCTTCTCTAAATATGCATGTAGAATAGCGGAGAGCGTTTTGCCGGAGCCAGTGCCAGCGTAGAGGAAGGTATCGTTGCCAGAAAGGAGCGAGAAGGCAGTTTCGAGCTGTTCAGCCTTCGGACATTGTCGCTCGCGAGTGCGAAGCCAGCAAGTAATGCAGAGATCGAGTGCCTCCGAGATCCGTTGCCGAGACGGTAGGCGAAGAATGTAAGCCAGAGGGAAGAGGGCACGGTCGATGTGTACGAGCGCGAAGTCGAGCTTCTCTTGCATTGTTCGTGTATGCAGCCAGCTAGAAAGTAGGCCACGAGGTACAGACATTGGATAGTGGGCAAGAGAGAGGACGAGAGGAAGCGAGAAGTACAATGGACGCGACGCGCGCAGATTCCGCTACCTAATATGGGAATTTTGTCTGCCTCGGTCCGACGCGACCGCGCACGTTGTGTCACAAATTCGATCATAAGCTGTTCGGGCCAAAATTATGACGAGTTTTACCGGTCCCTCCCAGGACGCTCCGCTTGTCATGGGAGGGATCGGATTCCGGTCTATGCAGATCCGCTCAATATTTATCACCAGGCCCTACAGACGTTTCACATATTCTTGCTTTGGGTCAAAAGTGATCGCATCCGTAAATCGAAAATCAGAAAAATGTCAGAAATTGCTGTCAACGTGTATCGGCGTCCCTAGCAGGCTTTTGACATTGTCTGCGCAGTGAAGAAAGTCATATTTACGCGCAGGAGGTCTAGTGCTATGTACAGGAGCAAGAATGAAGTAAATCGACGCGATTACGAGTCAGAAACGGATGCATAGCGCTCCCGGCCAGTCGGCCGCGCGTACATCAACAGTAGCGGGGACAGTGGCGGGAAAGGGCATCATAGCAGCGGCATCAAGCCCGGAGAAGGTGCTTCGGCATGGGAGTAGGGATAGGATGGAGGGGGAGGGCTCATGTCGCTGGGGATGCAGGCTGGGAGGGTCCGTTGCGCGTAGGCGTGGCAATCACAGCAGCGTTCGTGCGGGCACCCAGGCTCGTGAAGAGAGGCTCACAACTGTTCTAGGTGGTTCAATCAGCGGCAGGAACAGTATGTGGTAGTGCCACGCACCATTATGGCGCGGGCTCGGCGCTTGTTCTGAGGCTCTCGGGAGCCCCCGGCTTGTATCCAGTCCCAGCCACATTCCAAGTCGTTCACAACTGTCCGCAGAATGGGGCGACATCTTCGGCCGTGCCAGGCAGGCTTGTGTAGACGTGCAAACCGCGGAGATGGACGTTAAGAGGATTCTACGATGATCGGGCTCCCCAGCCGACCCGCCGGACGTCCTTTGCTCCAAACGCGGTCTTTTCGACCCATTCTTTCTGTCCTCGTCATTAGAAGCTTTGCATATCATGGACAGCACCTTTTTGCGCGACTGACGCGTCCGACGACGCGAGAACGCGTCGATAGTGATTTCTGGCATTTTGCTGATTTTTTATTTACGGATGCGATCACTTTTGACCCAAAGCAAGAATATGTGAAACGTCTGTACTGTACGGCGCCGTTCTCGTCAATATAAAGCCTGTCCTCGTGGCGCTGAGATGTTCGCCGCTGCTCTCCCCGAACCATCACACTACTCTTACTTCCACACTCTCAAGGAAGAGAAATGAGCTTCTGCAAGGACTGCGTTCGCGGTGCGTGATGATCGCGCGACCGATGAGCAGGTCGAGCACTGATCGACGGCGCGTGCAGGCGTCCGCTGGGATGGGACCCCCGCCGGGAAGATAGAGAAGATTAACGGCGTGGACTGCTATGTCGCCACGCCCGAGAGCGATTATCCTAAGGACAAGGTCCTCCTCTTCCTCACGGACATCTTTGGCGTGCCGCTCGTCAACTCCCAGGTGCGTCTCTACGCGGTCATATAGGCGTCCCAGAGCGTTTGCTCATCCGCCTTCCAGCTTGTTGCGGACGACTTCGCGAACAACGGTTTCAAGGTGGTGATGCCGGACTACCTCAACGGTGACCCCGTACCCGCGGACGGTTTGTCCCCTACCGTACGTCGCCGCCTGCTAGCGCATCGCGCACCTCGTCTGACCGATCGCACAGAACAACTTCGACCTCATGGCGTGGTTCGGGAACCACACCAATGAGCAGACACGCGCGCCGCTGGACAAGGTCATCGCCGGCCTCAAGGAGCAGGGTGTCACGACCTTCGGCGCCACCGGCTACTGCCTCGGCGGTACGCACAGCACGCCACCTGTTCCTTTGGCACTTGAACTGACCCTCACTCCCTCCCCTTCGCTCCCTGCCTCCGACCCTCGCTCCCTGCCTCCGACCCTCGCTCCCTCATCAGGCCGCTACGTCTTCGACCTCGCGTTCGACAATGTCATCAAGGCGGGCGTCGTCGCGCACCCCTCCTTGCTCGAGATGCCCGCCGACGGGGAGAAGTACGCGAAGACGTCGGTGCCGCTGCTGGTGGAGAGCTGCGAGACGGACCCGCAGTTCCAGGCGGAGAAGCAGGCGAGTTTGGATGAGATTCTTGGGGGTGGCAAGTTCGCGCCGGGGTATAAGCGCGTGTACTGGGAGGGGTGTACGCACGGGTTCGCGGTGCGCGGCGACCAGAGCAACCCGAAGGTCAAGGAGGGCAAGGAGGGCGCGTTCAAGGATACCGTCGAGTGGATGCAAAAGTACTTGTAGAGGTCAAAGTAGGACGGAGTGTAAGTGAGCTGTAAAGTAGTCGTGGCTGCAAAAGTCAACCCTATCCGCAAGATGAGTTGGGCAGGTTGAACTTGGAATGGCAAGCGACTCGAGATTCCGTCGTACACACCCCAGTCTTCGGCGTCGAAGAGCTCGGGTTGTCCATCCAATCTAAAGCCACGGATTTGAGGCACCGTGACCTATGTAGCATAAGCGCCCTGTTCCGATGTCGTTTGCGCCCGTTCTCAAAACAAGACATACGCAGCGCCAAATGCATAGATGAAAGCAAAGGTCAATGTCAATTCTTTCTGAACGGCGGAGAACGCTTTGGGCTCGGCGCAGTCCAGACCGCCCGCAAGAGAGCGATCGGGAGGAGCCGGTGTGACGTGACCGCCCACCATCCCGCCTTTTCGCACGCCTTTTCCTCCCCAACCCGCGACTGCAAGCGCGCCCTTCTTGACAACAATGCTCCGCTCCCTCTCTGCCGTCCGCCCCGCCGCCCGCGCAGGCGCCCGTGCCGTCCGCGCGCTCTCCTCCACCGCCCGCGTCGCCTCGGCGCACGGCCCCGAGGCGCCCAAGATTTACGGCCCCGGAGGCAAGCCCGGCGAGATCCCCAGCAACTGGGAGCAGGCCACCGGTCTTGAGCGTCTCGAGCTCCTCGGCGACCTCCAGGGCATCAAGGTCTTTGACGACAGTCCGCTGGACTCGAGCCGCATCGGCACCAAGAAGGACCCCATCATGGTCCCCTCATTTGTGCGTTATATGCGTCTTGTGCGCGTGTATCCTGGCTGACTGAATGTGTGTAGGACGTTGACCGTATCATCGGCTGCACGGGCTCCCCTGCGGACTCCCATCACATCCTTTGGTTCCACGTGCGCAAGGACAAGCAGACGCGCTGCACTGAGTGCGGCTCTGGTGCGTGGACATGTCGCCCTTCGCGACCTCACACTCATTGCCCCTTCTTCAGTCTACCAGCTCGACTACATCACCGAGGACCGCGCGATGATCTCTTTGGAACCGCCCGCGGTGAAGAAGTTGACCGCGGAGGAGTAGACGCTCTACCTGTAAACTCGTGCATCGTCCGCCTGCAATCTACAAAACCTTTTAGAAACTGGCTGCAACGAAGAGTGCCCCTGCGCTGTTGCTCTCACTCTGGTCTCTTCCGTGGCTCTTATACATGTCCACCAAAAGCACCGCCAGCCCTGCGCTATATACGGATACTTCCGGCCGTTGCTCGGTCGAGGCACGGTCGATACGCGCAAGGGGGCATCACTATTGCTCAGTCAGGTTTGCTATGCGCATCCACGGCTCTATCACTTTGAAGGCCACTTCATTCTCAAGAACAGGATCAATCAAGTACAGGAAACATCATAGTACAACTTTCGGAATACTGCTGCCCGTGCTGTTTGCGCGTCAGAACTTGGTTCCAGCACACAGACGAGTTGCATTTACCTTCATCAAACTACTATTTCTTCAGCTCAGGTTTCTCTCGCACAGGTCCCTTAGAAGGGCCTCCCGACTCAGGGCGTCGGTGCGAGGAGGGCGACGGTCGCGCACGCCGCACTGCACGTCCCCAGACCGGCGTTGCAGGCCAGGATTACGGGAGGCGCCGCAGGCAGAGCGACACCAAAGGTGAAGCCAGCGGCGGCATAGCAGGCAACGGCGAGGGTGTTGCAGCCTGTCCGTTCCGAGGTGAGTATCTAATGTGAAGGGTGTTCCAAGGGAAACGCGTTGTGCTCGTTGTTGCTCACCCGTTTGGCAGATGCCGTAGGCGATAGGACCGGCTGCGACCGCAGTGGCGAGGGCTACGGGTGCGAGGATGGCCGTGACGCGCATTCTGGTCTAATTGCTTTCGAGGAGGAAGAGAAGGATTGCTTGCGCAGAGACTGTGCAGGCGTGCAGGAATGCGTTGGAGGTCGCTGTTGTTGACGAATGACAGGGCTTATATATGCAGCTGACCGGTGCGTCATACTAGGATTCCTGGAAGCTTCACGGACGTTTAGGTAGGCGTAGAAGGCGGAATGTGCCCTCGAAGAAGGCTGACTGTGCCATCGAAGACGCGGAAACTGGACATTTGCGGGATCTGGTGCTTAGGCGCCCCGAACAAGGACCGAGATAGGCGCCCAGTACCTCAGTGGTAGTGGCAGGTGGTCAGTGTTCTCGAAATTCTGACGTCACCGCTCACCGACAGCGCACATATCCATCCTCGTTCTTATGCAACACTATATTCCCCTGCATCCCGCCACTATCCAAGGACGTGCAAGGAGGCGTACGAAACACGACGACGTCCATCGTCAAGGGAAAACGGGGTGCCTACTTCGGTGGGGTGAATACTTATAACGGTCCGACGACCGGCGACTTCGTGCTGATACCTTTGCAGCGCTTCTGTAACCCAAGACTAAGACCATAATTGCATCTGACGAATATGAGCTGTTGGTCCGCCGCTCTTGCAAGTGCCACGCCGACTTGAGACGAACGAGTGGCGCACGTTGAGTTGATGTATGTTTGTACGCATGGTACGTCACGTGTAACCGTAAACAAGCGCCTACTGATTGTTGAATCTTGCACTTTGCTTATACTCATCTTTTGGATTGTATCCCAAAATTGTGCGCCGAACCGCGTCGACTCCCTGATGAGCTGGCGTGGCCGCCGCTGATCATTTCGGCCTATATGGACAGCCCTGTGAGTCGGGGACGCTGTCCGCTTGAATTACACACAAGTTTACGAGCGAGCGGCTGCCGATGACAGTGACGTGCCATGAATGAATCCTCAGGTGTCCATCCTCGGAAGTGGGCGAATGTCTATGTACATGACGGCCTTCTTCGCGAGACGACATCTCAGTGCCGAGTGCGCTTGGGGTGCGCGACACAGTAGGTGAAGTTAGCTGAACCCTCGAAGTATATCTGATCATGAGAAGCTGTTTTTGTGCAGGATGACCTATCATAGACGGCTCCCATGGCCAATGTTGAATGAATAGGTGGGTAGAGGGTGGTAGACATCCGACATCATCGAGTGCCAGCGCCCGCTTCATGCGGTTCCTCATGCGCCCGTCGAGGGTGTGTACAGTGCCTGCAGGAGATCAATTACCTGCCTAATACGGTAATTATTTCCCATCGCCCTCTCTCCCGCTCGCAGGCTGCCTGCGACATCTCATTTACCTTCAGAAACGATGTGGAATATACTACAGCATGTTCTCACACAGATGGTGAAAGAAGAACACGATTTTTGCGATAGTTTTGCGAGTTCAGAAGTACACGATCTGATCCTTGGTCGGACAGGACAACAGCACCAACGTCGCGTTTCCCTCATTACATGCCCTGAGAAACTCACACATACTACAATATGGCCTCTCCTTCTCGTATTATGTATCCACCAGCCGCCAACGGGGGTGAGGAGACGACATGCAGGCGCGCGAGCGGGCGATGGGAAATAATTACCGTATTAGGCAGGTAATTGATCTCCTGCAGGCACTGTATATGAAGGTAGCAAGCTATTCCGTCGCGGCGTGCAGAAGCGATCTGGCGATCCGCTTCATCACGGAGACCGCTGTACATGACAATGGCAAGGTCATTGATCAACCGCTCTTGAGTCGCGGTATAGTAGTGTATACCCAAGTGAATGCCCGAGCGACATTTGCAGACATGGCATGGTCATGACCGGTAGTTCACAGATATATACATAAATACTACACGCATAGTAGCCAATATACTTGCCACCTGCGTAAGTGAGTCCGCCCCCATCAGCCACAAAGCGATGTCCCTCGCGGACCGCCCTATAACGTTGATATCCACGGCGTGAAAGTATGCGAGCAATCCAAGAGGTGGGTAAAATGATACATAGGTAGGATCGTGCAAGCAGCGAGAAGGTAAAGCGAAGGATCGTGTGAGCGCTTGCAGCAATATATACAGTGCGCAGGGTGTAAAGAGAGAGGCTCTATGATACGAGAATGAACAGACGGGGCGAGCGTAGTGATACAGAGTTGGAACGGCGAGCAAAGGCGCAGAGCACGGTGGTATATGATCGATAGCAAGGACTGTACAGCGGCGGTCAAGTTGCCCGCGAAGGCAAGCGACTGGACCGCACGGAACCGCAGGCAGCAAACAAGGGCAGAGGCATTTGGGAGCTATCACCATAGCGCACCAGCTGTTTGGGGGTAAAGCGCGGCAGCGAAGTAGTCCGCGAGCGTGCCCGCGAATATTAATGCTCCCAGCCAGACACCGTTGTTGTAGAACTGGAGCAGTGGCATCAGCAAGTCGTAACCCTGATTCAAGCAAGACAGCTTACCACCCTCGCGCACGACTTCGGGTCCTCCACGTCGACAGATGTCGTCAGGCGTAGCAGGTACGCAGCGCCGCCCGCTACGCTAATCACGTAGTAGAGCGCGCCCTGCGCGTTGGCCGCCCCTGCCAACGCAAGCGACGCCGAAAAGCCTCCAGCAAGAACGGCGAGGACAGGCCGAATGTTTCCACCGAAGAGCAGCGCTGTGGACATGACGCCGACTTGTGCGTCGTCCTTCTTGTCCTGGCACGCATAGATTGTGTCTGTAAAGGGAGGCATCAGCTCTCCGAGTCATGCAGAGCCAGCCCGGCCAAAGCGGATATCGGCGGCAAGGTTGAAGAAGACATGTTGGCCAAGGGGGGATAGAAGGATGTAGAAGCAGGCGATGGATACGATAGAAGTTGATGTGTACTAACCATACCACATTGTCCACCTAGTAGTGCGCACGGTGAGCGAGGGAAACGGCACATAATCGGTAAGTAGAGTACGCACGACCATGCTCCCACGGCGAGAATGACGGCACTTGCAGGCACAGTGTGCGAGGCGGCTGTCCACGCCATTGGAATCCCCACATTCATCGCCAGTCCTGGAAAACGTAGGATATGAGTGCAAGCGCTTGCGAGCTTTCAGGGAAGGCGTATACCTAGCCATGCCTGTGGCCAGTAGGTCACACGCTTCATGAGCGGGTAAACACCTGGATAGATGAAGGTGGCAATGAGACCGTAATTCCATCTGCGGGGCGTCAGCTGCTATGCATGATAAGAAGATGTGTATGCGTACGTGGACTTGTTCAGAGGCCAAAGGGCGGCTACGAGGATAGCAAGATTGACAGCAAGCAGCGCGAAGGCGGTTTGCAGGGATAAGCGTCCGCTGGCGAGAGGTCGTGTCTTTGTTCGCTCTGTGCTGAGGGTTGGTAATGACGTCTCCGACTGGTTTCGCAGACATACCGACATGCTTGTCGATGTCGCGATCGACAATATCGTTCCATATCACTCCCGCTGCTGCTTAACACATCAGTTGCCGTCCAAATCGACCAATGCCCCGACGTACTGCAGAGGGGGGTCAACCAGAATGGCAGGATCGACGCGAGTAGCACGCACCTTCTTAGCAGAAATGAAGCGACTAGCCCGTATAGGATAGTCGTGAAATAAGCTGTGACGGAGATCTCGAGGCGGCGCGCCACCATCGACGCTGTCCACGCTAATCAAAGAGTTCGTGAAGTGGGTCGCGCGCGTGGCAGGAGGGCGTACCAAAAGGCCAGAAAATGAGAAGAGTTCCGGCATACTTGCGCACACGGGCGAGGTCGAGCTAGGCAGGAGTGAGGCACGAAGGAGGCGGGGAGGGCACCGTAGCAACACACCACCGCGTCAACGAGGGAGTCGTCCATAATGAACGATGAGGAAGCGGAAAGTAGAAGGGGGAAGCAACGATGGACAGAAGGAACGTTGGCTATTTGAGTGTCGCGCCGGGCGGCAATCAAGCACGGCACAGGCGGACAGGAAAGTGCAGGACGGAAGCTGCGCTGCGGGGAGTGCGCGCATGCAAGGCAATGCGCGTGCTTCTGAGCTGATTGCTCTGATGTCGTTTCGTCCACACGCCCATACGGGCGCTCGCGAGCCGGAGCGTTCGTAATCACCTTCAGCAACTGGTTGCTATAATAAAGTTGTTCACCGGTACCACTGGGGCGGTATAAGATCAACCGCGGTGCTGGCCAGACGACGGTCCCAAGACGATTGAGACCAACACCGGCGGCCCTGTCGTTACGCCCGGTGTCGTTATTACAGTGGGCCGAGTGCGTCCCGTCTCTATACTGGCATAGCTTATCCTGACTGACACTCCGGGCTGGTCACAGTCATCTTTGGACAGCCTCAGTACTTACATAGGTCCTGCACCCTGCTCGAAGCACGCTAGGTTTGGACCCCCGCTAAAATCGCGTCTCAACACCCTAGCTCTGTCTTACCTCGACGCTCTCGACTGCTAGCAATGCAGGCGGTAGCCACGGCTATGCGACGTCGCGTCGCGCGGCGCCCTCTGGACGTCGTCATCGTCGGCGCGGGTATCGGCGGACTAGCCGCAGCAATTACAATTCGCCAGGCCGGTCACCGCGTGCGTGTCCTAGAGGCGGCCTCCGAGTTGCGCGAGGCAGGCGCCGGCATGCAGCTCGCCCCAAATGCGACACGATTACTGCAGCGCTGGGGTCTTGAAATTGAGCTGCAGAAGGTCGGTGTTGAGCCGCAAGCCCTCGTCTTTCGGAGATGTGAGTCACCTATACTATCCCCGTCAGATGAGCCAGCTCACAAACGCAGACGCCGATGGGGAAACCGTGGGCCGCACCGAATGGCGAAACTCTATGAGAGGGCGATATGCGGCACCGTACTACCATGTTCATGTTCGTATCATGATCCAGGTGTCTGAAGCTGAGCATGAACACCTCACTGATGAGCCTATCTATAGCGCCAGGACCTCCATCGCATCTTGCACGAGAAACTCGCGTCCGATATCGAAATATCAACTAAAAGCCGTGTCAGCGCTATCACAGCTGCCAACAACTCTCCTGGTGATCGGCCACAGGTCCATCTCGAGAATGGCGATGTCATCACAGCCGATATGGTCGTGGGTGCCGATGGCATTCGGTCCTTCGTACGTTCGTACGTGACCGGTCAGCCGGACCAGGCAGTCCCCACAGGTGATGCGGCGTACCGTGCTGTTATCGACGCGGACGCCATACGCGCGACTGGGGATCCGAATCTCCTCCGTCTCATTGACCAACGAGAGACGACAGTATGGATGGGCCCGTACAAGCATATCGTGGGCTACAACGTGGTGAGTTCAGCTTGTCATCCTGGAGGTTCTCTTGGTAGAAGCTTACAATGCGATGTCCTGCCAAGTCAAACCAGCGGCAATTCAACCTCGTCATGATCCACCCCGACCGCGGGTATAGCGAGTCATGGACGACGCCGGGCGACGTTCAGAGAATGAGGGATGAATACCAGGGATGGGAGCCCAGGTACGCCACGAATCCGCAGCTCTGCGCGAGTGCGCTTGTGTTCTGAGAGCGTGTCGAGCTTAGCTGACCTTGAGACTCTGTTCACAGTATCCTGAAGCTCTTGGGACTAATCGAAGGTGCTTGGGTATGGCGATTGAACCTCCGGGACCCAATCTCTAGCTGGGTGGACACCGACGCGCATGTAACGCTTCTAGGCGACGCGAGAGGCCCGATGCTTCCCTACATGGCACAAGGCGGCGCGATGGCGGTAAGTCAGCCATCGCCTCCATGGGACCTCAATAACCTATGATGCCTAGATTGAAGACGCTGCCGTCCTCGGGCGCCTCCTCTCCCGCATCGAAACCAGGAAGGATATCCCCCGCCTCCTCCGCGCATATCAAGACATCCGCCAGGCCCGAGTCACTCAAGCGCAGCTCGCATCTGGAGCGAACAGGACATTATTCCATGTTCCGGACGGTCCAGCACAAGAAGCAAGGGATAGCAAGATGCGCGCGGCCTGGAGAGACTCCCAAAGTGTGGTTACAGACCGACAGCCAACGGAGAATGTCGACCACCGGCATATGGAGCAAGAGGCGGAAAAAGGACGAATTCACGAGATATTGGCATACGATGCTGACGCCGAGGCAGATCGGTGGCTCGCGGCGGACAGATTTGTGTAGCCTTGTTAGCAGATTCTCGAATAGATTATGCTAATATCGAAGGGCCAGAGCATAGGGCTCATCAAGGGCTCATACGCCCGTCCGAGGCCCTCCAAACGTCGATAGGATCCAGAAGTCTGTCGAGAGCATGCTGCAGCGTAAAGATAAAGTGAGAAAGCCAAAAGTAAGCATGCCCCTCTGACAAGTTCGGCGTGCCCCCGACACCATTGTCCGTGTCGATCTTCATGATAGTGGCGGCGGGGAGCAAAAAAAGGATTCGATACAGCCGGTGGCACGCGATGCGGCGACGGCGGCAGTGCACGTGCGATGCATACCCGGCCATTGCCGGGATTCGCCGCATTCGTTGTTGCTCTGAACGTTTGCTGAACGTGCTCTGAACAGTGTTGCCGACGTCTACTTCTGGTCTGCGTCAGGTTTGCGTCGGACTCGAGAACAAAGAACCCGCATTCACGAGCCGCTCTTGCAGCAAGGTGCGGGACTCGGCTTGCTCGTTCTTCGGCATTGCTACTGAGATATAATCTCAGATCGGCGTGCAATGCTCGTATACTTACCTCCCCGATGGACGAGATCCATCGAGGTATTCCGATTTTCGAGGCTCATCACACACGCTTTCGTGTCAGTCCGCGTTCGGAAAGTCAGATGTCAGAGCATGGCAGAGCCGCACTGTCCATGTCTCGATGAGCGCTGATAGCCGTGCTATTGCATGTGTGTGATCCAGGTGTGATCTCTGGCGGCGTCCGCCACTGTGCGTCATCCTGCTGGTGATATGTTCCCTGCTAGCTGATACGGTTGGGCGCTGAGACGGTGGTTAAAAGGGACTGCTACTGATGCAGAGATCTTCGAAGTTGTTCTTCCCCTCCCGCCCCCTCCCGCCCCGCCCCTTCACGGCGGTTCTTCAAGCGCTATGGCCGCCAACCCCGTCGAGCTCCCTTTTGGCATGCTGCTCATTGGCTTGATCGTCTCGTCTGCGTAGGGCTCTCCTCATCATCTTGCACCTATCGGTAGCTAACGATGCTTTGCTTCGGGTTCGATTAATAGACTATACGGTCTCGTGGTGCGTTCTGTCCCGATTTGCCGTCTTCAGCAAGTCTGATCGTCTTCATAGTTCTTGCAGTGCTACATGTACTTCCGCGCCTACCCGGAAGACGCGACATGGATCAAGGCTATGGTGCGCCTCGTGTTACCCAATTGCCCCGATTTGTCCACTGAATAATGCCCATCGATTGCAGGTGGCTGTTCTTCTGTGCGTCGCTGCCGGGTTGATGTTCTTTCGTGTTCATGCTGATGTGCGGACAGAGCAATGGACACGGCTGCTTCGGCGCTTGCGGGACATGGAGTGTACAGCTACTTGGTCATCAACTATGGGAACCCGGAAGTACTAGCATCCATCGATACGTGCGTACGACGAACATGTGCTCACATCAAGACCTAGCTCATCTTTTCCCGCAGGTCGCTTGAGGTACTTCGAGTGTTATAGAGCGCCCGTCTGTGCCTGCTGACATGTCTCCGCCGCTTAGATCGAAAGCCTTCTGACTGTAAGCCGTGTCTATGATGTGGCGTGAGCTAAGCGAATGCTCACCACGTTTATTGTTTTAGGTTCTGGTCACTTTCATCACTCAAGTGTACGTCTTTGTACGTAGTTATGTGCTCTTAGCTAAATGGACGGCGCAGGTTCTATGGTAATAGCATCAACAAACGTCGGTCAAGTTGTTCAGATTCTGCGCGATCACGAGCTGACTTCCTGGTCTCCGCAGTGGCTGGACAGAGGCGATATGTGGCGTGGATTATTGTAAGCAATTACTTTGTCCGAGACTCCTGCCCAGCTAACGAACGCGGCTCCCTTAGTATTTTATGGCCTTCGCTTCGCTCGGTATGCATACATCCCATCCCGCCCGTCTTTCACGCTGACCCATATACTAGCATTCGGCGTAGCGGCTGTCGCGAACAACTTCGTTTCCGTGCATTTTTCAGGCCTGAACTTGACGAGCGCGAAGGTTAGTTTTGAGCCATACTCACGCACTCGCCATGCTGATTTTGATGCGTAGATCGTCTCGGGTTTCGCGCTAGGTGGTAATGCTTTATGCGACCTTGCGATTACGCTGGCGCTGTGCTTGCTTTTCACCAGCAGCAAGACGGGTTTCAAGCCGTGCGTGGTCGTTGGCGCCGAACAGCTTGGTTGGAAAAGCGGCTGACCAGGTTCTCAGGACGGACAGCATCCTCGACCGTCTCCTTGTTTTCACGATCAACCGCGGTGCCATTGCCTTGTTGGTTGTTCTTGTTGCCTGGAATGTACCTGTCGCTCAACGATTCTTGCAGCCTCGTTCAGGTTTTCAACTGCGGCTTCTATCTGTGGAATCCGGCAAACCTAGTCTGGGTGCCCTTCCACCTCTGCCTGAGCAAAGGTACGTGATATGTACCGCCGCGAGTCTCTGTCTGGCACTAACCGTATATCTCTGCAGTCTACACCATCTCGCTGGTTGCGACGTGAGTATACTTACACACAAGCGAGATATTATGCACTTCGTCACCATCAACAAATCTGCGCCAAAAACGCGGCGGACCGCGTTATACATTTCTGGTCGCTAGGAAGTAATCTAACCATGTCCACAGGTTGAACCAGCGCGATAAATACCGAAAGTCGACATTCACCGAAGCCACATCAAACGCAAGCTTCCGGACCTCGTCCCAAGGGAACTCGACATTCATCAGCGAACGTCAGAGCCGCCAGAATGGAATCGTACGTTGAGCCTGTCTTCAAGAACAGGTCCACTGACTTATACGTCGGTCCCAGCCGCTTCAACTGCGTGTTTTCACGGAAACAACGACGGAGACCACGAAGGAGAGACTCGAGTCTGATTCGTGGAAGACTGATCAAGTTGCTTGAGCTTATGGATGACACAGTGACGACCGCGAACGAGTTTGAATATGATAGCAGTCACTGCCGCCATATCATCGGCATCTGCATGTATTACCAGCCAGGACCGCGTAGCTATGTAGCCACTCTTTTATTTACTTATTTATCTGGAAGCTACGTAAGTGTGCCATTGCGAGAACATGGCTGTTCTGCACTGTGTGTCCGGGAAGCAGAATTACTTCTTAACTGTTTGGCTAGGTCTGGCCTAGCCGCGTAATGGCCGCCAACAGAACGCGAGCAAGAAAAAGTTGAACCGTGGGAATGGCTCGTGGCACGTGAGGCGCGGAAAACATCACGTTACCGCGTCCAAACATCCTTTTTAATTCTGAGTCTCACCATTGCGGCCCTCTGCAAGCATACACAGGCACCGCCTAACGCTGTCTCCTGGATCTTCTCTGAAGAGATACGCCTCACGCAAAGACCGTACGGGCACTAGAACCACCATATTAATCAGCTCCATTGAACGACGTCCTACTCTCAGAGCATGCAGAGCCTGCTCCGGCGTTTCTTCCTAGACTGCCTCGGCTGCGCCTATCTCCGGAGCTTGGGGTCGAGCGGGGAGCGCTTGCGAACGCCATCAGGTAGCAAGTTGGATATGCTTGACTTGCTGCCGACCTCGCTCTGACCGTACGCCTGACTCGGGCACTGGCGCCAATCTCGGACAGAAAACTCGCCGAAGAATGTACACGACCTCATGGCCCCTCTTGGACCCACTTGAATACGGGAGGGAACTCGCGGAGTCTTTTTTGCTCGACGATAAAGCTCGACCCTCAATTTCAGGCAATTCCTATCTGGCAAAGCTCCCTTGTGTTCCTGGTGAGACAAAGCGCGCTTTTCTTCCAGCCAGAGGTTGTCGAGGCTTGGCTCTTGCTCACGAGGCCCGGAGGTTCGCCCAAGCCGCCCCAATGCAAGGCATCTCTCTGCTCCTGACTGTCCCAAATCTTGAAATTCCTGAGACTATGGCGATACTGCACAATACACGCACCCCTCGGACGACTAACATCAAGTGCTCAGTCTTTGCGGATCATTGGCAGTGCGATATGGCACAGCTTTGGGGCTGCTCTGGAACTTGCTGCGTTCTGCGTGAAGAACGGTGCATGTAGCCGACTATGAACGTCCGCTTCTAGGCCTTAGCCGTCGTTTAGGGCAGGAATCAGGAGGACGACACGAGTCTAAGGCGCTTTGCGACCAGCCATCTTCTGACGAGAAGGAAGGTCACCAGTCGCCGAGCGCCCATATACTGTAATCGACCTCCGCTGCTTCTAGATTTCAGCGATCCTCGTTACATATTGCATTGTCGTCGAGTCTGTAAGCGTATGTACCCGGAGCGCATACTGAAGCCTGATCGTTTCAGGCAAACATGGCGCTACAGTTCAGCTACAGGTGCACCTTGGACTTCACGAATTCTCGAACAATGCATTGAAGGTTCCGGCAATCACCACGCAATGATGGAGCATCAGCCACGTGTTGTACTTTTTACCTCCGAGGATGTCCCTGTCTTCGCGATGGGATACTTACCATATCTCCCCATGCAACTGCAGAGGCACGCCTCCACAATGAACTTTGAGATAGGGGAGTGACAGCTGGAGGGCAGTAGGGGACGGGCCCAGCGAACGAGACCCGACATGAAGCCAGGCCATCAAAGCCGAGACACGTCCCATCACCCTTGTCTCGCGGTGTCTCAAGCGGGCGCGGGGCTGCTTGATGGGGTTCACTATAGCACCAGTGATCGATGACGCCCCATGCTGCATTTGCTGGTAGCTTGCCTCTGCCCACCACGAGCTTCCGCCACCGACGACCGTGACGGCCCAGCGCCTGCTATCCCCAGGGCCGCCATGGACTCCCCGACCACGCCAGACAACCCAATCGAGACGCCCCTGGGCATGCTGCTGATTGGGCTCATCATTTCTTGCGCGTATGCACCGCGTAGTCCCCCTCGTCCTTCCCCTTGCTTACCCGTTCCCCCAGGTTGTACGGTCTGAACGTACGTGATTCCCCCTTGCAAGCCGTCTGATACTGACGGACACAGTTTCTCCAAATATACTTGTACTTCCGCACGTTTCCGAAGGACAGCTGGTGGCTACGGTATATGGTGCGTATCTGCTTCTACCATCCAGTTTGCTCCTGACCGGAATCGCGCAGGTCGCCTTGTTGCTGTACGCTCCCCCACATCCGATCATGTACCTCCCCTGACGGAAATCAGCGCGCTCGATACAGCTGGTACTGCTCTCAGCGGCCATGGCGTGTACACATATCTTGTGAAGGAGTTTGGGAATGTGGCAGCGATTGCGGGTATCGATACGTGCGTCCCCCTCAAGCTACTACTATCGTATCACTACTAAACCCCTCCATCCCGGCAGCTCGCTTGAAGTACGTCCCCATCTTGCTCGGCACCGGGTTCCGCTGCTGACGAATGATGCAGGTCGAGAGCCAGATCACAGTACGTACCGAGAGTAGCCGTTGCGTCCGCCCGTAGCTGACAAGCTTCAGAATGTCATCACGTTCATTGTACAAGTGTGCGTATGACCCGAACGCCCCTCCTTCATCCTGCTTACGCTGTACGCACAGATTCTATGGCTACAGTCTCATACAACGTGCGTCGACCGTCTTCGGCTGACCCCTCGTGTCTCACTAGCTGCGACAGTGGCCGCTGGGCGCAATCTCAAGTGGATAGCGTACACTATAGTGCGTAGCCCCCACGTTCCTTTGCTCCGATAGCTGATTTTTCTGTAGTTCTTCCTCGCATTCCTTAGCTTCGGTATGGCCCATCCCGTACCCCGTTTCCATGACCTCTGACCATCATGTTAGCCTTCGGGACCGCCGCCGTAGTGAACAACTTTTTGACATTCCAGTTTGAGGGCCTGACGATGAAGAACGCGCGAATCATATCCGGATTTGCGCTTGGCGGGGCCGCGCTGTGCGATATTGTTATAACCGCCGCGCTCTCCTCGTTCTTCTACAATAGCAAGACCGGGTTCAAGCCGTGAGTATTTCTCGATCTCAGCGCCATTCACGTACTTACACGGAACCCAGAACCGACAACATCCTTGATAAGCTGCTCATCTTTACGATTAACCGCGGTGCAGTCGCCTTGTGAGTTTCTCCTCGCTCTAGGGACACCTACTCCACAGCTGACAACAATGCAGCGTCGTGCAAGTGTTGAACTGCATCCTATACTTCACACATACGGCGCAATTGATATGGACACCGTTCCACTTCGCGCTGAGCAAAGGTAATGATAATTTCGTCGCCGTACGACATGTCTTCTGATCATTTTCTTTGCTAGTGTATGCCATCTCGCTAGTAGCAACGTGAGTCACAGTTTCGGTTACAGGACGTCTCCCTGACCGCAGCGCAGACTGAATCAACGAGATTCATACCGCAACGATCATGTCTACTCGGAGGATCCTGTGAGCTTTGCACGTCCGTCCAGCATTACTGCGTCGGGAGTCGGAAATCAAATAGTGCGTCCAGTGAATACTTTGCTCACAATCTACTTACCTCTCATACCAGCCCCTGCAGTTCAGGAGCGGAAGCGGAAGCGAGGGTGAGACGACCGGGATGAACACTAGCTTCAGCAAAAATTCCGAGGAGCGTTATCGCTCCTGGGGATAATGCACGAGCTGGTCGAAGGAGGAAGTGGAAGTGTATCTAGGAGCTCGCATCTACCTTACTTGACCTGCATATCATTGTTCGGCGCCTGACATGGACTCGTCACTACTGTACATAAACTCAACGCATCTGCTACCCGACGTCCACAATCTGCAACCACGCCTTCGCCCTCGTCCCCGCTCTGGTCGGGAAAACGGCAAGCCCGACTCGAGCCCGGATCGCATTGGGGCATATGCATAATTGCAGTCAGCGAAACTGAGCGACTGGCGCCCGGCGGCTACGGAGTGATGCTCGGCACGATGATGTGAATCATGCTGCATATGTAGATACCCTTCTACCTGTAAGAGTCCCACGCGCTGCCTGTCCCGAACCCCTTCAGTGCCCTTCAAAGTTCAGACTAGCGACGCGTACGACGATGAACGTGCACAGAGAAACAGCTCTCGCGACGGCCGGTGTCGCGCTGGGCGCGTACGCCGGCCTCCGCATTCTCGGCAGCCGCCTTCGGCAGAGTATGCTGCAGAAGGAAACTATTGTGTGCGAGGTTGAGCACCTCGGCCGGGCGCGCACGGAGGAGGAGAGGCTGAAGGGGACGGCGGTAGTATGTGGTGGCAGGTGCGTGTGGATTGTGCCGTGTTGCTTGCAAGGCATTATGCTGACTGTACCTTTGTAGCATTGCGGGTCTGCTGACGGCGCGCATCTTGCATGATCACTTCGAGCGGGTTGTCATCATCGAGCCTGAGGGATGGCTTGCGACGGAGGATGGCCAGCGCGTGCGTGCGTGGGAGCAGGAGAACAAGCGGTCGCGGCTGATCCAGTACGGCTCGATACATGGTGTGTAGCCCGACTCGCGTTCTACAAGCATTGGCTTACAGACACCCACTAGTCGTCCACGGCATTGGCTACCGCAGCTTCAAGAAGCTCTTTGAGAGCTTTGACGAGGAATGCGCCGCGTCTGGTATCGCGTACGTGAAACGCGTACCTTCAGTAGGGCATGAGCGCTTACACATACGCTCTTCTCCCTTTTCTCAGTGTGGGCCTCGCAGACTATGCAACCCACATGTGGGGCAATGCCCAAGCGCCCACGAAGGAGAATGACCCGACGGTCTTTACCTCCCGGCAGGGTATTGAGACTCTCCTTCGGCGACTCGTCCTCGACAAGACCTCCTTCCCCAACATCGACTACGTGGTTGGCACAGTCACCGGGCTCATAGCCAACTCGGAAGACCCGACGCGTATTGGCAGCGTCGCCGTCAAGGGTGCGCAGGGCAACTTTACTGTTGACGGGACGTTCTTCACGGACTGCACCGGGTCCGCGCAGGCGCTCAAGTGGCTGCCCGCAGCAGGCTTTGGCGGCGCGGACAAGGAGGCGAAGAAGGGCAAGATTGCGTCGCTACCGCTGGAGGAGCTCAAGATCTCCTTCGACCCGAAGACGCGCTATGCGACGATGGAATTCCCCTTGCCGCCGGACTTGCTGAAGCGGACGCCCGTACCGGATGACGGGCGGATGACGATCTACTCTTGCCTCTCTCATCCCACCAAGAATAGCGAAAGCTTGTACGTGCTAAAGCGCGATGGCAATATTGGCGAGTATATTCCTCTTCTTGTGTCTTGATTCATCATTTCACTAAAGGCACGGCTGACATCTCATACCAGTCCAACTATGTATCGGCCGTTGGGGCGGTGGCGAGACACCATCCACTCTCGACGAGTTCATGCAGCATGCGCCAGAAGTCTACGCGGAGAACGGCCATCCCGACTGGCTCTATCCGTTCCTCGACGCGCTGCATGAAGTCGAAGATCAGATGAAGTTACACAAGGCAATTGTCCGTGCGTGGATTTTGCCTTGCTTATACCCGACCGGCCTGCTGACGCTGAATCTGCGTATGTAGCTCCCCGCTCGTGGATTCGGTATCACCTGGCGTCTAACCTGCCGTCCAACTGGGTAGCGCTGGGCGACAGCGTCATGACGCTTACGCCTGCGTACGGGTGCGTGATTCCCGTCTATTCATACATTGAGTTGCGTTGAGTGCCTTCCCTTTCTGTAGTCAGGGCGTGGTGAAGGCGGTCATGGGTGCGACGTGCCTCAATGAGCTCCTCCTCAACGTGCGGGGAAGGGTGCCGGAAGGATTCTCGAAGAATTTCTTCGAGTATCAGAACAATAAGATTATACCCCTTTGGTGCGCTCCTTACTTGCAAACATTGGTGTGTGCTGATTTTTTGTGCGTGCAGGGACCAAAATCGCCAAGCGGACTATGCGAAGGAGACGACTGTGCCGGTGCCAGGCGAAGACCGGTCGTACGGTGCATTCGAGCGGTGGTATGGTTTCCACTTCCAGCGCCTGACGTTCAGGGTATGTTCTCTTTTTCGCTCTGTCATCTTCTGTCTTGCACGAATTTTCTTCGCCCTATTTTCCTTCGCTGACGGCTGTCATGTACGCCCTTTGCTTATTTGGCTGACGACGTCCTTTCAGGATCCTTCCGTGACCGCAGTGTTCTTCAGCCTCATGAACATGGTCGCGCCAGGCATCGACGCCCTGCAACCGTCAATTGTGGCAAAGGTGCTTTGGGACGCGATCAGGTATCCGAACGCGAATTGAGGAAGACCCAAGTATGCGGCTCGCAACACCCACCCACCTTCGAACCTTCATATCCATCTCACCTAAATGCTCACCTCATTTCACCTATAAGTACTATTTATCTGCTGCCTGGACCTCTGTCATCTCGTTGTTTCCTTCGATGGATTTTGTATAATGGATGTCTAGTTCGTTCCCCGTTCTGACCAACGTGGACGTTTTACCGAGTCAGACGTTTGGTCTTTACTGCACCCTCGCCCTCTTTCACCTCTTCTTGACTCAAGTCGGCGTCGGGAGCACTCGCATATGTCGGAGGCCGCTCCGTTTACCAATCGCCACGGATGAGCCAGGTCAGATTGGTTCGCTATTGGTTCGCTACGTGCTTACTACTCCTCGATCAATAACCTTACCAGGACGTACTGATCCGAGGACCGCCACCATTGATGATGAGCGGTAAGTAGCAACGGCCATTCCGAATCTCAACGAGTCGTTCAGCCGGCTGCCACATCCGCATCCGAAAATCCAACCGTTTCATGCCATCGCCATCTGCGAACGACGGGAGGCTGGCGGGCGTTGGCATCGTACCGCCTCGTCCGATGCCGTCAGCGCGCCCTCAGGACCAGCTCAGGACACATCGCACAGCGCAATCCACCGCCGTCGCACGCGGAGGTTATCACGCCCTCGTGATAGCGAAGAAGCGGTATAAAAGGGGCCGCAGATCAAAGAACGCAGCATCGAACGCCCATCGATAGTGCGACGACGACGACGACGACGACGACGCCAGCGAACAGTACCTGCGAGCAGCTGTAGCACTATCCTCTCAATCGATGTCGAGCCAACCCGTGCCCGTGCTGATTGTAAGCGACGGCGTTCGCGAAGTATGCGGCCTGCTTACCAACCGTGTAGGTTGGCGCCGGCGTAAGTGGGCTGGTACTGGCTACCCTGTTGGCGAAGAACGACGTGCCCCTCCGCATCGTCGAGCGCTTGCCATCCGATGGGCGTACTATTGGAGCAAAAGGCTCCGGCGTGCAGGTAAGCGTCTTCGTCTTTGTATCATAACAGGCTGAGAGACGCGCGACCCAGCCTCGCACGCAAGAACTGCTAGAAATAATGGGCATCCCATACGACGAGCTCATGGCCTCCGGAATGGGATCGCTCGACATGCGTTTCTACGCGCCGCCAGATGGCATGACGCCTGCCAAAACGTTCCCGCTAGCTGAGCGTCTTCCCGTTGACCCTACAGTGCCCTATGTACGTTGCGTTCGCTGGGCATGCTACCATCCTGATGATTTATCAGCCCGAGCTCGTCACTGTCAGTCAAGCGAACCTTGAATCGCTTCTACTACGCCAGCTGGACAAGTATGGCGTGAAGATTGAGTACTCCACCACGCTGCAGTCTCTGAGCCAAGATCAGGATACCGTTACCGCAGTCGTGAAGAAGGATGGCCTTATGGAGAGAATTGATGCAAAGTGGCTGGTAGGGGCAGACGGAGCTCGTGGTATGGTCCATCATTTTGTTAGAGTGAAGGGTTATATCAATGACATCCCGCAGGATCGAGTCGCAAAATGCTTGGAGTCAGCTATCTAGGCGAGAGTAGACCAGGCGAAAAAATATTCATCGCGGACGTTACTGTTGCGGGTAACTTTCCGTGCGATGTGAGGCTCTTTCGCGCTTTCCCTACGTTGTACTTATCTCCTCAGTACTGGCACGCTTGGGGCCAGTTCCACACCTCTGCGTACGTTTGGCCATTGATCTCGATGCGTCTATTTACACCTCCCTAGTGTTGGCCTCCTTCCATTAGGCGGAGGCGACCCAACACATTTTCAGCTGCACCTTATGGGCCCGGAAATCGACTTCGACAAGGTGAAGACCCCGCAAGATGTCAAGGACATGTTCTACACCATCAGCAACCGCAAAGATATCAAGATTGACCAAGTACGGTGGATGTCGACCTGGACGTGCGTATATTCTCAAAATCCCCGGTCCTTCCACCTGCTCACGCTTCTGAAAGCGCAAACGTGCGCCTGGCTGACCGCATGCAGATTGGCCGCTGCCTGCTCGTGGGCGGTCTGTTTTGTCCATGTTTCTTTTGCTCGGTCACTTACAGTATCACAGATGCTGCACACTGCCACTCACCTGCAGGTGCCCAAGGCATGAATACCGGCCTGCAAGACTCTGTATGCATTTCCTGCACTGTGATCACTCTTCACTTAACTACGGTCAGTTCAATCTTGCATGGAAACTCGCCGCCGTCACCAAAGGCACCGCACCTTCTTCCCTTCTCAGCTCCTACGAGGCCGAGCGTTTCCCCGTCATTGCGGAGATGCTTCAGATCTCAAATGAGATGCATTCCCGGCTTTTCGCGCATGCCGCGCCCGCGGATGGTGACCCCGACCCGTTCCACCATCCAGGCAGTACACACCAACTCGGGGTCAACTACCGGCACAGCACCGTCATCTTCGATGAGAGACACACACAGCGCGGAGAGGCTCCGGCACCGTATCAGCGCACAGGGCGACTGCGCGCGGGCGATCGTGCACCGGACGCGCCAGCAAATGGAAGGCGGCTTTTCTCACTGCTGGGCGTGCAGAGGCACACGGCGCTGCTTTTTTGCCCCAAGGGCGAGGACGGTGGGCTACTTCCAAGGCTGAAGCAAGCGATGAATGGCGCTTGGGATGTGGTGGCGATCTTGCCATCGGGCTCAAAGGCGATTCCGGACGCGCCATATGTGTTCGTGGACACTGACGATGTGGCGTTCAAGGCATATGAGGTTGGGGATGATCCTTTGGCCTTCGTGGTGCGTCCAGACGGGATGATTGGCGCAGTGGTGATGTCGGAGGAGGGAATCAAACGATACGTTGACCTGCTGGGTGCAGATGCTGCGCTGAAGCTTTGAAGAGGGAAGATGACCGGTGTCCCGCTCTGCGGGTGTCCTGAATTGTTGTGCTTGATTGGATAGACCTTTTGAATTTCCACTCTGTAAATCGAACTTCCAGAGCTCCAGGACCGTCAACAACGCCTCTCGCACTGAGCGTTGAGCGCTTGATGCAAGCGTTAGATACGGGTCACGTCCATGTTTACAGTTCCACGCCGACTTCACAAACATCAGAACCAGTCCATCGAACTTCAAACAACCGTACACCACCAGTCAGTAAAGAAACGTCGCCCCAGTGACCGCCAGGGAAGGGAACGGTGCGGCCACCGGGACCGCGATGAGATAAGTGGTATGTACAGAGGCGCCAGGCGGAGGTGATCGTGAGTAGGTAGAGGCGGGAGAACGAACAGCAGGCAACATGTCAGGGTATAGACGTAGGGGAGGGTTCAAGAAGTACAGCCCAGGGTATCTACATCGTCGGGAGGTACGAGCTGCGGTGACTCGCAGCTCAGTGCGAGAGGCCGAACACTTCAGCGCCTAGACGGTTTGCGTGCGAGCGCTTCGCATGCGCACGCTTGGCGCTGCGCTTACGCTGGCGGCACTGCTTCGTGTTCGTCGATGCCGGGGCGCTCGCTGTCTCCTCAGCGGAGGAGGTAGGCTCGATCGACTCCGATGTCGAGCTCGGCTCAGTCAACTCAGAGGTGGAGCTGGCATCGCCGGAGCTGCTGCCCGAGTTGTTGCTGCCCGAGTCGCCGCTCGAGCTGCCGCCGGTAACGCCGTCCCAGATCGCGGGACCGGGCGTCTGGAAGCTAGAGATCTGGTCCGGTTGGTAGAGCTGTGCGCATCTTAGTAAGCAGTTCAGAATCAAGCGACACTCTTTCACCCACGTCGAAGTTCGCGAAGTCGCCGTTCGGATCGTACAGCTGACCCGCCTGTGTACCCTCGGGCAGGTAGGTGGAGCCGCTGCCGGTAACATCGAGCTGCACACACGCAATGTAACCCTGAGGGCCCGACGTGTTGTCTCCGTCCTTCTTCGGGTTGTGCAAGGCGTACATCTCGTGACGGAGGATGTACCCGCCTGGTGCGAGGCCGGAGGGAATGTTGACCGTCCACTTCGAGCCGTCTTGCACGAGCTTAGCGACGCCCCAGAGGCCCGAGCCCTCGGGGTAGTAAGGCTCAGGCTTCGAGGCGAGCGCGTTGCGCAGGTTGTCAGAGATGGACTGGGAGAAGTCGATGCCGAACTCGTCGATCTTGGTCCAACCTGCATTTGTGACATCGGCGGTGTTGCAGTCACCATCGCAGGAGGCGAGGTAGTTCATGACAGGGCCCGTGCTGAAAGAGCAACACGTCAATGAAGAATCAATAGGTTGATGAAGGTATACGCACCCGTGGACCCAGGCCTGCGCGCCGTCCGGAACGGAGGTGACCCACGTGAGCTCGGACGTCGCGCCAGACCACTGGAGCGTGACCGAGCTGCCAGCAGCAACGGAGAGCGACGAGGGGGCGCCAGCGGAGCCGTAGCCCTCGCAAGACATTTTCCTATGCGGGCATCAGTGCCCGCCACATGCACTGCACGCGATGCACCATGCGCATCGCCGCGAATATGGACGTACGAGTTATCCGAGAAGTCGCCCGGGAGGACGTATGCCTCTGCGCTCGACTTGTACATCTTGCGGATGGGCGTGTCTGAGTTGACCCTGTCGCCATCGTAGTAGACCTTGAGGAAACGCGTCAATGATCGGGCCGCGTCCAGAGCGTGAATGAGTACACACGTTGGGGGCCGACTTCGTCACACCGTCGGCGTACACATCGAACAGCTGGCCGTGGGCGTGCACGGACGCGAGGAAGGGGAGAAGCGCTACGAGGGAGGCAAGCTTCAACATGGTGTCTTCCTTTTCTTAAGATCGAGTCGCTTCGAGTCTGCTGAGTCTTGGCGAGACGCGGGAGATTTAAGGAGGGATGGAAAGGAAAGTGGAGAGCAGTGCTCGAGGGACGGGGATCGTAGTCGTAACGAAAGGAGGAGCCAAGAAACGCGTTGCGCTGTTTTATGTCGTCGCCTCATGATTGATCGTATCAATGGCTTGGCGCCAGAAGTTGAAGTTCAACATGGTGCGTGACCATAGGCGTGACCGCCGCTCGGCGTTGTTGGCCTCGCTTTTAAGGAATTGAGGCCGGGACACTACCCTGCCTTTTTCGGTCACAACGATCGGATGGCTCGGATCTCGGGGCATTCATCCCGGGTCCTCTCCGGCACCTGCCGCGCTACGGCCCCAGCTGCGCGACACTTGCGTGGCTCGTTTTGACCCCCTCGAGCTCGTTCGTAGTGCTTCTTATATTATTATAATGTACCAATACCCTATGAGAGGCTCCACATGCGGCTCCCGTGAAGTCGGAGGCCAGCTGCGCAGACAAGTAGAACATACTTATTACGCAAAGGCAGTCAATATACCTTGCTAGCGTAACGGTCAGCGCACGCCAGGGAACAAGATTACTGTTTGGTTAGCGATAGGTCGCGGGTTCGATTCCTCGTTAAATTTTTCTTCTCCCTGACCTCCCTGACCTATTTTTGTGCTACGATCTACTTGTGTCTGGCATTCTTGCTTGGACAAAAAAGCTCGTTTCCCTCACAAAGAACATTGCTGATAGGTGGCAAAATATCCCGAGAGTCGAAGTCCACGACGCGCGTTGCCTTGTTCACGTCATCGGCTGAAACATCCGACGACCCAAAAAGGCAGGCTAGTGTTCCTGCTTATCGTCCCGCTTTTAAGGACCTCTGAGTGCATTTCCGCCGTGTATCTATATCATGGATCACCTGAGTTATCTATATTATCATCTAGCAGAGTCGTGCCATAGCGAGATATGACTGCGAATAGGAGATGCAGTGTTCGCCCAAAGACTCCAGCCAAGGGAGAATCGGCCGCCGGCCTCTTTTTGGTCATCTTCCGCTCGCCAGTCTACGCCAGACCGCCGCGATGAAGCAACTGTCGCCTGCGAAACCTTTACTTATCACGAGCGATGAGCGTTGAGAATGAAACGCCGTATACATAGATACCGAAGTATCGTACCTTTTCCGCAACCGAGTCTGTGGAGAGTGGCTGCCTACAGACGCGGCGTCGGCAACGCAACGGCTTGCAGGCGGAGTCCGAGACGCACAACAAGATGTCCGTTCCCAGTGAGTGGCCAGAGGACGCGACAGTACATGAGTTCTCGACGAGAGCGAGCTTCAGGGCTCGAAGACGCTGACGAGAATTCAGAATGAAGAGCGAAGCCCGAAGCTTGCGCGAAAGCGTGAGGGAGGAAGCACTGCAGCCAATCATAAACAAGCAATCGGCGTTTGCCGTATGAGCGTCAGATTCCATTCTCTTGCTGGCAGTCAACCGGGCCATGTTCTGGACTACCCTGTTCATTCCAGCACTCTCCGATGTCAATCCTACGGCGATCTTCTTTGCTGTACCGAGCGATAAACACTCGAATCTACTAAGCCCATGTACGAACCCCAACCACGCTGGGCGTCACTCGGGCCGCCGGGCCTCAACGGTCCATCCCGCGACAACTACAAAAGACCACTTGGATATTCTGGACTTGTTGCTCAGCACCTCCCTCTGCGGCTGTAGGCCTCACCGCGCCTCATGCATCATGACCCATCGCGTGATGCTTACCTTTCTTCTCTCCTCCGGCATCATGAAGTCGTCTCGGACGCCCTCTTCAATCCTTCCTCGCCGTTCCATTCTTTGCGTCCGTTTCCAGCCCCGAGGCAGCCTTCGACTTCTACCTGACCGCACGTATCTACCTGGGCGAAGCGACTGCCAACGCGACGGAATGGCTATGGATTCATTATGCCTTGCCACCAATTGACGAGCGCAATCTCGCCGCGCCTGTCCCTCCTCTAACGGCGTTCTCATCTTCTGGCGTGGTATTGGCGGGCAATTTTGGCAGTGGCTGCCCTCAGCCGTCGGCCGATAACCTTGGTGCGCTAGCCATTGTTTATGTCTGAACGTGAGTTGTTTCCCTTCCATGTTGCCGCTGCCTCCAATTTAGCACTGAATTCCTAAGCGTATACGGGTATACAGGCCGGAGGGAACGACGGCAGCTGACGACTTCCTTGTCATATGTCAATATGAGCTCCCCACCGAGTCGGATATTCTTTGGCAGCGTGGTCGTTTCCTACAAAGCGGCGCCGGGACGGCTTCGACAACGCGGTCGGCTCTGACTGGTACAACGCAGTCGGCGGCCAGCCATTCTATGAGTACTACTTTGAAGAGTATGTGCCCGTAGGCGATACGGGAGTGTATGTGGGCGGTGAGTCGGTGCGTGTTACCGGCACTGGGTCGCTCTGTTGTCGGTACTAATATAGGACTATTCTGGCGATTTGCGGCCGGTATGTGTCCGTGAGATATGTGTGGCGCGGCGGCTAAACTAACCTGAATTATAGAATGGGAGACCTATACCCAGAGCTCGAGAAACGTTCTTCGGCTGAAGAGCAATGATGTGACGATCATTCCGATGGTGAGTTTCTTGATACGTTCACCGTGTGTATAGGAATGCGTCTAAATGAAACGAACCATGGACTGGGACGGGGAAGACGGAATACCTATGGTCCCAGGCTGTTTCTGGTGAGTTCGAGGGTTGAACTGGATGCATCAGAGGTCTCTCGCAAATCCGGCACTGTCTAATAGACCATCACCTGTTAAATTTGGGGAAGCCTGGGGGAAGCACTCGCTGGTGTGTATATGACCACTGTTTACGGAGGTGGGAGAAGCGATGGTGCAGAGGTGCGCGGATTAACATGGTACTGCACACCGCATACCTTACGACTACACGGTGGAGCCCATGGACGCCATGTCGTCACTTATCTCGGAGCGCTCGAGATAGAACGCTCGACGAGTCGGGTGTGCCAGCGTTGGGCGCTAAGGACGCAGGCGAGTCGCCGCGAGAATTCGGTGCTCGATAGATATGCTAGTAAGTAAGGCGATACGCGAATTAGCGGTGAGTCATGTGGATACTCCATCATATCTCACAGCTTTGAACACCTTTGGGAGCGAGGCTGGTGCTGGACTGGCGGCGGCAGTGCACCTCTGGATATTCGACTACTTCTTCCAAAGAGACTTACCAACTCGTCAACGAGGGTTGCAAGCTGATAAAAATTGATGCGCGCTGTTACTATAGCTATGAACATCCTATGGACTCAGAATGAGATGGGCAGGATCAGAGGGTGCCTGGAATCTGCCTCGGAGCGTCCATCCAAATAAGGATTTGACTCCAAGCAACGTGCGTCACATCAATCTACTGCACAGCCGCAACGAACAAAGGCTTCCCAAAACGTGTTTTTGGTCACCGCCTCTGAACGCGACCACCTGCATATAAAGTCTGCACCGGCTCGAGCAGGATGGAAGCTGGCCTTGATTCTCTTTTGCTGCTTTTATACCGGGCTCTACGCGAACCCGACCCGCGTTTGGCGAATCCCAAGCTATATCCGGACTCCAAGCGCGCACAAACTCCACGCGGGAGACCTACTTGAGCTTCACTTCGGCTGCCAGCATCCACTCATCTCCCCTCTTGTCCTCTCTCATCGTGTACGCTTCGACCTGGAGCGGCCCCTCTGTCGAAAGACAGCGGACTCGACGCGCCTTGTGATCTGGACGCTCACGATCGCGTCCTTCTATACAACTAAGCGCCGATAGTAACGGACCACCATGTCGACATCCTTCGCGTCCCGCAAAACCTGGCCGCACGCCCGTCAACCTCCCGCATCTGCCTCCTTCGTGCCCATGGATGACTACGCGGCGGCTACTGCAAGCATGCAAGGCGCGGCCCAACAGTCGATGGCGTGGGGTCAACAAGCAGGCTTTGCAGGCGACTATGACAATGCCGCGACACAGGATGCGTTTGCGAGTAATGGTGCGTGTTGCTGCTCCTTCCTGCTGCTGGATGTTGACTATGATCTCCGGACAGGCGCTGTGAATACTCCTGGCTACTTCCAGCCGCGAGACAGGCAGGATCCCCGCGCATATACCCAGGACGCGCACCACTTTTACAACTCCAGCACGGATCCAAGTACGTCAGGCATACGGCAGGTGCACCCCGAGATGAACCGGTATGGCCCGCACAATGAGCTCCCAGTCACGAATAGCAGTCATTATCCGGCCGCCTTACCCACCCATGGCGCATCGTCTGCCTATATGTCAACCTCCCCTGATGCCATGAGTCAACATCAGTTCGACGCCAGTTCATTCATGCACCAAGGTTTCCCTACGGCTCCTGGCCTCCATGGTGCCAGCAAGCGCATGCGGTCGGGTGGCACGGACGATGAGTACCACGATGAAGCTGATGATGAAGACCGCGATGCTGCCAGGGCTAGACCGTGCGTCTATATCTATGGCTCCATTCCACTCTGACATTCACCAGACAAGGCGCCTGCGCTCGTTGCAAGGGTTTGAAAGTCAAGTGCGAATTCCGCTCAGAGAGCGAGCCATGCAAGCGATGCCTCAACGCTGGTCAAGAATGCATGATCCCTGGCCGCAAAAAGCGCCGAACCCCACCGTCAGTTCTCGTCATCACAGGGTCTCGTCCATTCTGACCTCGCTTATAGGAAACGCGAGCACCTGTTGAACGAAATTCGCGCACAAGCCGAACATATCAAGACACTCATGGCGCAGCTAGAGCAGGTCGGGCAAACTCCACGTAGCTACGCAGGGTCCTCATCCGCGCATACTTCGCCAATGATTTCCCCGTCATCATTTTCGGAATCGGACGTTACATCGCCCCAAGAGAGCGTCAACCCTGCTGTCGAAGAATGGATCGCAAGGGCCCGCGAGCGCTTTGCCGAATTCGACGACTTCATCAGTGTCGCGGGCTCTGCTCCTATAAGTTACGTTGTCCAAGACGACCCGGAACACTCCGACGAGGACAGCGAGGGCGCGGAATACGACTTTACCGTCGTCCCTGCGGATGGGGCGACGTCAGAGTCCTTCAGTCGCCACTTATCTTCAGCCCTTCCGCCAGCGCCGAAGAAACGCGACTCGGGCCAAAAGCTCGCGACATTACCGAGCGAGGCCGCGCCATATGGGCTAATGGCAAACCTGTCCCTCAAGGCGCATCCACGGCGGGCGAATAGCACCGGGGAGATGGCTTCGCCGGAGGAGGGCAAGGACCTGAGCATCGCTAACGACGACTTCTTCAGATCAAGTGAGTCGTGGTCGGCACGCATATACCCTGTTCTGATGCACGTTAGGCCCTGGACCTGATCCGGAGCGCGCACGGCAGGCGATGACTGTTGAGCGACCGCCTATCCTCACTCGTGGGATTATTACGCCCGCTGAAGCTGAGTCCTTGTTCAAGATGTCAGTAGTCCTTCTTGTCATCGTCATCTCCAGCTTACGGGTCGCGCGACAGCTACTTCGACACCATGAACCAGTCTGTCTCTCTTCTGGACCCTGTTCTGTACACGGCGCCCAAGACGTGCTACCGTAGTCCGTTTCTGTTCACAGTCAGTGAGTAATTGAATATTAGTCCGCGCAGTCCTAGGCTGATACTATGGCTTTTAGTTTGTGCACTGGCATCCAGATTTCATCCCAAGCAGCCTGAGATATATCCTCAGCTGATGCGTTATGCGCATCTTGCTGCTGGAACGGCGTTGATCAGCGGCCCCAAGACAGTCGATTTGTGCCACGCGTTTATCCTGCTGGCCCTCTATCCGACGCCCGCCAAACGGTGGGAAGACGATCGAAGCTGGATTTTCCTCGGTACCGCCATTCGGTGAGTCGCTGCTGCTCCACCGGTCTCCCAGCGAGGTGCTCACGGGACTCCCTTCAGGATTGCCATGGACCTCAATCTGCAATACCCCAACACCGCGAAGCCGCAGAACGAGAACCATGCGCGCGAGATGCTGAACCGGACACGCGTTTGGATCAACTGCTATAACCTCGACCGGTCCATGGGCTCACAGTACGGCAAAGCGCCTGTGATCTATCAGGAAGACTACATGGCGACGCACTCGCAGGACTGGTGGCAGAGCAACCCGTACAACATGGCGAACTTCGACATCCATCTTTGCGCGTATAACGCGGAACTGCGTGCGCTGTCCGGCTTCATCAGGAAGGTGTATAGCAACCCAGACCATCCGACCGGGTTGAATAAGGTCAGCGCAGCCTCGCGTTTGATCAAGGAGTTTGGGCTGACTGATGCGCAGGAGGTGGACCTGGAGAAGCTGTCGATGGAGACGGATGACGAGATCCAGGCGCTATCCGCGAAATGGATGGGAATTATCGAGCAGACGGATATGGATGACCCGCAGAACCGATTCCGGACGGGGCTTTTGCGTCTGGCGTGGAGCTATGCGCGCCTTGCGGTGCTGTCTTACGGGTTCCAGCATGCGTTTGGAAAGAATAACGCGGATGAGAACCCTTTCTTGTTGAGGGTGAGATCTGGTTCGTTTTCGGTAGATGGAGTCATTGACGTCCGTGCCCAGTGCTTCACGGCTGCCAAGGACGTGGTGACAGCAGTTGTCGATGGTCTGGGGCAGTCAAGCCAAAGTCAGCGTTGCCGCTCAGCGGGGGATTTTCATTGCTAATATTCTGTCAGGGATATACTTGCGCCACGGACCTGAGGCGCAGAAGGTCTTCGTCACATTCGCAGCGTCTTTTCTGGTCAAGCTGTTGCAACCCAAGTTCGCGTCGTACCTATCGTATGAGCGCCGCCTCGAAATTCGCCAGCTTGTCAAGAGCGTCATCGACTTCTTGGCGAGCCCCGACATCGCGGTGGACGAGCAGCATGGTCCGAAGCTGCACTCACGATTTCTGAAAGGCCTGCTGGCTTCCCCGCTCGCTCAGGTCTTCCCACCGACAAACCGCACACCGAAGTCTGCACAGGCTTCGCCAATGCAGGAGTCGCAGCCCATCGCGGCATCGTCTCCGGAGAGCGCGGGCATCTTAACGCCAGCGCCCAACCAGGCCGCAACATCCTTCGACATGTTCACAGCGACGAACCCGTTCTCGCCTGTGCAGCCGGTGGGCGTGGCTGGGAACGCCGATTTCAGCATGGACGATCTGTTCAATCCGCCCCTCCCGGGGTACGACGATGCGATTTTCCAGAGCATGCAGACGCTTTCGCAGCCGGTTCAGTGGCAGGATATCACTTCAGGCGAGTCGATTGCCTGCTACTCTACGTCTAGCTGTTGACATGGGCGATTCGTAGATGGTGGATCGGACTGGTTTTCCCAGATTTCGAATAGCAATCCGCAGGTTGCATCCAACACATATGGGCAATATTGGCCTACTCAATGAGCGGCAGCCGTGCTCGTTTCTTCCATAAACTAATAGCTAATAGTCCTTGTATGTCTCGCTTTCCGCTGTTGTCTGTTGTAATAAGTACTTGTCTGTATGCTGGTTTAGTTATGAATGTTGCCCCTTCTTCTTCGCCAAGGCTAGCACTCATCCAACGTCGACTGCAGTCTTTGTCTTATTAGCCGAAAGCGACCGCTGGGGACATTCGCGCGTCGGTCAATGGTCTCACAGTCACGTCTCTCGGCTATGTACGTGATGTCATCAGCTGGGGAAAGAGCCTGGGGAGAACTAAGCAATGGCAAGACGCAGAGCAACTCCCGTCTTACACCGTCAACACCGTCATGTCACGTCAAACTACCAGAATACGCCCTGCAAATCCGGAGGATTACGCTAATCCAGCCGTCCTTCATTTCGGTGCAGACTCAGTCGGACGCGGCTTCATTCGAGCACTCAGATTGGCAAACACTGGCGTGCGCATCATCTTCGCGGATGCGGATGAAGAGCTCGTTGGGAAGATTGGAGCGATGAAGGGCTGCGGTATTCAAGGTGACGTGGATGCCAACGGGATTACTGGAGGGTCGCAGGATACAGGAAACTGGAAGATGCCAAAAGTCGCTAGCGCTGCCATACACTCGCACAACGCTGAAGCGCTTTCGGATGTCGCAACTCGCGACCTTGTGCTCATTACGACGTCCTGCGGACCAGGTAGGAGCGCGGGTATAGCTTACAACCCTGTACTGACTAATCGAAATCTACAGCATTCATGCCAGAGGTGGCTTCCTCCATAGTCACCATCCTCAGCACACGTATGCGCACGGGCATGACGCCGCTCAATATCATGGCTGGAAGCGAAGACATGCCGGATGCGACCACCCAGTTGAGAAGTCATACCATGGAAATACTTTCCGTAGATCCCGCCGCGGAAGGATTGAAGAAATACGTTGAAGACAATGTTGGGTGGGCGAATTGTACCGCGCACTGTGTCAATAATTGACCTAATGGTAGGTTATTCCTCTTGGCTTACGATTATTACTGACTTCAGTCGCAGTGGCGGAGGAAGACACACTAGACGTCTCTGGCGATCGTCGGGAATGGAAGCTGGAAATCGACGCGACGTCGTTGAAGACGACGGATCCAACTGTTGACCTGGCTGCATTATCGTGAACCTGACAGTCTTGCTTTCCTTGTCTTTGCTATATATCGATACATTGGTCGGGCCGGTAGGAGTAGCCCGTGTCCGTAATCGTTCTCCCTAGACACCAATCGACAGTAGAGCCTCAGCCTCGCTATCATGATAAGATCAGAAGCGAACAGCGGACGGTCTAATGACTCAACCCACCTGGAAGAAATTGCGAACACCGTGCCGTGACGGGGATCCGAGGGCAGGATATAGTCGTCGTTGTACGTCCAGGAGCCGGAGGAAATATTATCTGAAAAGACCGACGATGAGACAAGTACAATCAGGCGCAGGCGAAGGTATCAAGAAACTTACCCGTAGTGAAGGGCTCATATCCCTGCGGGCTAATCTTGTCCACCCAAACGTGATAAATGTTCTCCTCTTCATTGTCCTCGAACACCAGCGGACCCTCGACTTGCCCGAACTCGGCGTCTCCGATGCCCTGGAAGACGAGCTCCCAGTCATTGGCGAAGAAGTTCTCGGGGAGTGCGCGGGTCTGAACGACGCCCGTGAAGTTGTCGCTGCCATAGGCGCTGAACTTCGTGAAACGATGCCAGTATCTGAGGAATATCAGCGGAGCGCGGCAAGCGGTAAATGTCCGTCGCACCCAGATACCTCGTCGTAAATTGTGGTGGTGTCAATGGTGTCGGAGCCATAGTCGAGCCAGACCTCGGCCTCAGTAAACGTGGCGAAGTCGGTCGTGTTGGCTATCATCTGCCGAGAGTACGAATCCCCGGTATGCTCCGTATCCGTGCTTTCGTGCAGCTTGCTTGCCCAGTACACGTTGAAGACCGCCGCATCTGCATCCCAGCGCGCCTCCGGTGCCCAGGACATGCCGGCCTGAGTGGCCCATACAAGATTAGCAGACGCGCTCACGGCATCCGAATGTGATCACATGCCTCGGGCGGGGACACCTGAACGAGCCGCTGGTCGGACCAGGTGACGAGGTCGCTTGAGTCCCAGATCGCGAGCGACAGGCTGCCGGTGCGCGACGCGTCGTCCCACGAGCGGTCGCTTCCGTACATCTTTAGGTCCGTTGCGACGACGTAGAAGGTGCCCGTGTCTGGGTGACGGATGATGAATGGGTCCCGGAGGCCCTGTTCGCCCATCATGGAGGTCAGCACCGGTTCGGCATTGTTCACGGTGTTCCATGCGCCTGGGGTGTTCCCGTCGCTCACGGCTGTTGCGTCGTAGGGTAAGGATGCGGCCTTCCCGACGCGCGGTCGCACGTACCAAAGTAAATTTGCTCGCCTGTTGCATAGCATTCAAGTCAGATTTTGAGCGACAGTCGGGCTGCGTCGAACTAGGAAGTTTACCATTCTCGTATGACTCCCCGGTGAAGTATATGAAGCCGTACGCGTCTGCGCTGTTCTGTACATTCTCATTAGTATGACATAGTTGTGTGGAAGCGTACAATTCATAGGATACCTGTCGCGAAGTGGGAGCCGCTAGGGCCGCAGAAAAGACGGCAAGGCCTGACAGCAGCGCCAACATAGCAGGGATACGAAGATGGTGTCATCGCACCGCGCTTGTGCTGCTTTTTGAGTGCAGAGCCCAGGTACGCGCTTGCCGACGGACCGCAGGGAGTAGGGCAGCTGACCAGGTTGCCATTGCTGGACACCGTCCGACCACATGCGGAGTCCGGACACGGGAAGGCAAGGCCCGGGCGACGTAGAGCTCAGGCAGGCCAGAAAGAACTTCAAAAGGCCTTGCGCCAGAAGATATCTTCATCCGTCTGAGGGAGGCAAGAGGGAAGGAAACAGGCAGTGCCTTCGTCCACTCGCGGCGTGGGACGTTATACAAGCTTGAAATTAGTTCAACTTCTTGAAGTTCTCCCGCGTGCCCAAAGCGGCCCGTGCCCTAGTAACCAAAATTGAAATGATTGCTCGTTGTCTTCTGCGTTCACGAACATCAGCTGCAATAATCGTATTTATCCGCTTACTGCACATTGAACCTTGATGCTATGGGCGAGAGAGGGGTACCGGATCGCACACAGTCGGAAATGTGCGAAGCACTGAAGCGCGTCAAGGAACTATGTCAAAGAATACTGCAATCGTTCACGTCGGATACATTCGTCTGCCAAGTACAGATATATGTGATAGTTACCAGTCCTCCATTATTCGGTGATCAGAGTCTGAAGCCACCGAAGAGCGTTCCGCCAGCCTTGAGCGCACCGCCCGCGACGTCACCCCCGCCCTTGAGGATGCCCTGCGTTACGCTGCCGCCCGCGTTCACAGCACCCTTGACGACCTCTCCGCCAGCCTCGACGATGGTGGGTACCAATTCCGCGCCAACGCTACCCGTGGGCGCCGCAACGACCTTCCCGCCGCCCGCCTTCAGCCCGAGACGATCAGACACGGCCTTCGCCCAGTCGTCCTTGACGCTCTGGTTTGCCTTGAGCGGCATCGAGGTATCAGCGCGCTTGTTCCCTCCAGAGTTGTCCGCGCGCCCATCGCCGACGAAGTCCTGCGTGTTCAGGCGGTTCACATCCGTGAATACCGCGTCTCCGAAGGTCAGCGTGCCCCTTGCGAGCTCACTTCCGCCAATGGCGAGGCCGGGGCCCTTCGCCGTCGCTTGATGGCTGTCCTCCGCGATGGTCACGCGGAAGCGAGCGTTGGGCGTGAAAGGGTGCTGCGCACCGAGGGGCTGGAGGGCGCACTCGGGAACCTGAACGCATGCGAGGACGCCGCGTGCGAGCTGCTCAGCGGACAGCGCAGGTGAGACGTCGAGCTTGACGCAGGCGGAGGAGATCTGCGCGTTGGGAGCGCGGAGAAGCATGTGCTCGACGTGTTGCTCGTCGTGGCTGCCGTACAAGTAGAACGGTGTAGAGGTGGCAGGGTACTCAACATCGCGCCAGGCGGACAGGAGCGTGCGCTGCTTGATGACCTTAACCTTGTTGAAGTCGACGGACTTCAGGTCCAGGTCACTGCGACGATGTTAAGTGGTATGAATTTGAGACAGATGATAATACTTACGGGCCCGTCATATCGCCGCGGAAGCTGAGGTCGCCGCACGAGCGACACCCATCAAGCAACTTATCCAGAGTCGTCGCCGTCGACGTCTGAACCTCGTAGATCGCACCAGGGTTCGTCGACATCGCGGTCTTGCACTTGGCCCATGCGTCTGCATCGACGTCGCCGACGCTGAGGATCAACTGCTGGCGGCCATTCGCGTGATGGAATAGAGGACGATAAACGAGGTACAGTTCGTCCGTGCCCTGCATCGTAAACTCGTGAATTTGCGGCGAGACGGTATTCCTCTTGATAACGTGCTGCGTACGCGAATGGTCAAAAGTGGTGTCGCTAGCGAGCGAGAGAACGGGTACCTGCATCTCTTCCTCGAGGGTGCTCTGGAAGATGTCGGCGATGTTCTGAACGAAGTCGCCCGCGCCCTGGAAGGGAGACATGACAACGTTCCGAAGCACGAAAAGGTCCTGTTGCGATCTGGTCTCAAGGCCGAGACGACTGACAATCGTATCAACCATGATGTTCACTCGTACATGGTACGTGACATACCGCTTGTATTCCTCTGCGCATTCGGCGTAATCAGCGTGCCCGAACTGGGTTGCGCTCAGGAACATCGGAATGTCTTGCGGCTGCTCGCCGACGCTCGTCAAGGACAGGCGATCGAAGATGCGATTGTTGAGATAGTTAGCCTCCTCGACGTCGTCGTTGACGCGCCCATTGATGCGGAAGTTGCATGCGAAAGCGTTGATGTTCAGGTCCGAGCCAAGGGCGCAGAGCTCGTCCATAGCGTCCGTGTTTTGGGCGAGCGCCTGGTTGGTCTTACCCAGAATATTGTCGCGAATGAACTTCTTTTCCTCAGCGACAGCCTCCTTGCCTTCCTGCTCGCGGCGGAATTTGTTGAAAGGAACGACGACGAAGTCGGTTTCGTCGTTTGACATGGCGGCCCAGTGAGCGGACAACTGATACGCCATTACTCGGAGATGGAGGAAATAAGATGAACTTCACTCACGCGCCGGCATGTGAAAGCGACCTCTCCGAGAAGGCCGCCATGACCCTGCTTGTGCAGACCGACAACGGTGTTGTGAAGGTAGCACGCGACAGCTGCTGCGCCTGGTTTGCTGGACATCGCAAGTCAATTACGGAGACAAAGGATATCAAGGAACGTTCTGACCTTCCCTCAATTCCGTATACCCCGATACTCTCGCCATTGTCGCTATCGTGTAGATATGGCGCGGTCCACGTCACCAGGTAACGCATGCGCCCGTCTCGATAGCACAAACCGCCGGCGGGATAGGGGATATAGCCTGCCTTGTGCGGGTCGATGCTGATGGAATCGGCGCGAGCAAGTGCGTGGAACTGGTCGACAACACTCTGCCGCATAGTGACACTCGGCACAAAGTCTCGCGAGCCTTCCTCGTCCACCTGATCATCCCACCGGTCGCACACGTCCCTGGGCGGGTCGCGAATCATACTCGCAAAGTAACCGCCCCAGGCTGCATCAGCGTGGACCACGAAAGTCATGCCCTGCTCTGCAAACTTGTCGCGGAGTTCGATCACCTTGTCGAGCGGGTCAACGGCGCCTTCCTCAGTAGAACCGATGATGGCCACGACGCCGTACACAGCCTGCTTCTTGTCCAAACGATCCTGCAGCAGGGCCTGCAAGCAATCGACGTCGATGCGAGCATTCGAATCGACAGGTATCCGGACACAGTTTTCTGAACCGATGCCCAGAAGAGCTGAGAAGGTGTTAGGGAGACAGCTGTGGTCTATGCATGGGAGGCGTACCGGCGGATTTGGGCCACGAGTAATGCTTCGTACTGGAGACGAAGTACTGCGGCTCCAGAGCGATATCGTACTTGCTCAGTAGCGCCGCCTTGCCGCAGGTTTGAACGAGATACGGCGACATGGCAGTCGCCAAGTACTCCGGTGTGATACCGAATTCAAGGTACAATTGATCACCCAGTCCAAGGATAACGGGAGTGGCCAAGTTCAGTAACTGCCAGGAATCCAGGTCCTTGAAGAGCTGTGGCTTGTCAGGGTCTCCAGTGGTAACGATCTTGAAAGCGTCGGCAACAAAATTGAGTTGTCCCTCGGTCACAGCAGCATGGAGGGAAAGCGGGAAGAACTTCAGGTTGCGCGCTGCCAAATATCAATCATTCATGTCGCGAAAGCTTCATGAGGTGACTCACCAACCCTGTGTTGGGACGATATTTCAAGCAAACGGTCAGACACTTCCACCGATTTGCGATAATGGATCACTTGCCACATGGACTCCATATTGGCCACGGTGCCGTCGCAAGCGATATGACCCCAACACTTGACATTAGACTTCGCGTCCGTCGAATAACCGAGCATGCTGCACATCTGCTGGCCGACCTCAAGCTCCAGGAGTGTCGTAACGGGGCTGGCCTCGAATGCCACCTTATAATGGGGACGATCTGTAAGCCAGCTGCGAGAGGCATGGGCGAAGGACCAGACTGCCACGCACATTGTTCTGGTTGAAGAGACCAGCCATAAGCCAACCGGTGATGGCGGGCAAAGACCTACAGACAATGAGTTGTTGCGTTGATCAAGAGGACCAAAAGGCTCACGTCTCCCAGCACATATGGCCGGCGTACCGAGGCGAGAAGAACGGGACAGAGTAGTCATTCAATAACTCGCTGACTGCCTGAATCTCTTTGCGGAGCACGTCGACGTTGATCTTGAAGGTGCTGGACTGCTGGACGGACTGAGATATGAAAATCTATATGGGGCGCGTTGGTTTGTCTGAACGGGAAGAGGGCACTGGAAGGTACGTACACCGTCTTCGGGGTGGTAGTTCTCGCGGACGCGCGCATGATCGTTGAGCACGCCGTTGAAGAGCTCCTTGAGCAACGGGAAGTTCTCAGCGCGAGGACCGAGGAACCACGCAGAGACGGATTCGTGCATATCCTGGAGGGTAGCTGGCTGGTTCAGGTTGGCGTCCATGGTGCAATGCGTAGAGATGGTGAGTGTATTCTTGGTGAGAAGACGAGTATGCTTGAGATCCAAACAGATGCTTTTATACTCTGCATGGGCACGGAGAGCGCATCTCTATCAACGTATAATCGTCGCTCGTGAGTCGTGGGGTGTCCACTTGTCCAATGCCATTGGGTAAGAACGAGTTCTGCAGAGAACAGTCGGGCTTCAATCGAGCAGCTCATGGAGGAATGACGCCGGTGAAGGGTAAGGGGTGCTGGTCAACTCAGTTTACTAAACTGTGGGAGGCCTCATGCACGCGTCACCTGTTCGAGCACCCGTTCGTCAAGTGCGCTGCTAGCCCAAGCGGAAAGCCATTACTGACGGCAAGCACACGATGGTCCTGAAGTATCGGATGCAGGCTTGATATTGCTACAGTACCCTGCTGACTGGCGGAAGATGGTCAAATGCGCGCACCAACTTCGATGCACTGCTCCCGTTGTAATGCGAAGCCACGATACTCAGCCGTCACGGCCAAGAGGTGAAGCTTGGCTTGAGCCTAAGACAAGCTCCGAGGCCCTAAAAGATCGGAAGGCAGTGATGGACTCGGGAATTTGGGGAAAGCCAGGAATGGCATCAATTGTTTGTGACTGCTTGTGCGCATATCACGTGAGCTTTCAACTTAAATTTCACTGAATAGATCAGTACATTCTACATAGAAGGCCTATCCACGCGAAAGCACAAAGTTGAAAAAATGAGACTATTATACTCTAGGTTCTACGTTGTAAGCAGCTGTTATACATTTTGTTTGTTCGCGAGTCGCCTCGCCGCCTCCAAGGCTATAGCCTTTTACTCCGGCAGCTTCACCTTCACGAACTCTGGACGGCCCGCGAGAGCCTCCGCAAGGTCCTTCATCCCCGTCCACCACGCGCCCTTCCCGCGCCGATTGATCATATCCGCATGCTCCACCATCTCTTGCACTGGCACCCACTTGATGGAGCTGGCCTGAATGGTGATGACAGCCGCGCTGTCCGCAGGCGCGCGCCGAGTCTGCTTGGGCAGCTTCCGCAGCGCCTCGTGGTGCCGCTCGAGGAAGGCCATGTTCTTCAGCGAGAGGCGGACGGCACGGGAGCGGTCGAGCGGCGAGGGCACGCCGCCCTGTAATGTGTGGCCGAGGGAGGCGGAGCGCGAGTCGAAGAGCTTGCCGCCTTCCTCCTTCAGCATACGCGTGATGACGTCAGTGGTGTAGACGCTGGAGGAGACCTCGTTGCTGTGAGGGTATCAGCTGTATTCGACAGAATGTTATGGTTAAGCTCACCGGATAACGATACGGCCCTCGCTCTTGCCCTTCTCATCGAGGGCGTAGCGCGCCTTGAGGTAACGGACGTCCCTGCGAAGTGTGTCCAAGCCGATGCCAACCTCCGGCGTGTACACAAGAGACGCGCCAGTCTGCAAGCAGCATAAGTTGGCGCTCGAGATGAAGATACCACAGCACTTACTGCCAAAGCACCAGCCGTTGCGATATACCCGCACTTGCCACCCTGCGTCTCAACGACAAACACGCGATTCCGGCTCGCGCTCGCGCTCTGCTTGATCGCGTCACACGCATCCACCAATGCGTTCAAGCTCGTGTCGCTGCCCAAGCTGTGCTCCGTCAAGGGCACGTTGTTGCTGATAGTTGCCGGCAGGTGCACCATCGGAATGTTGAACGCAGGGTAGTGCTTGCGGTTCTCGTCCAGAATGAGCAGCGCGCTAAACGCCTCGAAGCCGCCGATCATCATGAACGCATCGAAGCCGTATTCCTGGAACTTGGACGCGACCGCGCCAATGTCCATATCCGGCAGCTTGCGGTTGGTACCAAGCTCGGACCCACCACGAGCCATCCAGTTGTCGACGCCGAGCCACGAGAGCTCGAGCAGGTCGTCGTCTAGCAAGCCAGGGAAGCCATTGTGAATACCGACAGGTGTATGCCCTTGCCGCAAGCAATAGCGTACGGCGGTGCGCGTCGCTGCATTCATGCCACCTGCTGGTGCTCCCATGCTGTCACGGACGTGTTACTTGCGTTGTCGCGATAAAAGTAAACCAGCTACGCACTGCATGATGGCGATGCGCATCCTCTGTTCTACAGGCAGCCGCTTCTCTTTGAACAAAGTGGAAACGGTATGGAAGCCGTCCAGATTGTCGCAGAACTCCGGGTCGCGGTAGGACATCGCCTTATCGAAATCCTTCACTGCGATAGCTTCGGCCACGGAGCGCGTCTGTTCACGGCTTAGTGCTCATTCCGTGAACAAAGAAATAATTCACTTGCCATCGCCACGGCCTCCATGAGAGGCACACGCGTTATCTTGTTTTCCTGAATGCCAATCATGTACGACGGCGTGTTCGGGTTGGCCTCCATGAGCGCCTCCACGGCTTCCACACCTTGCAATGTTGGCTTGTAAAAAGATTAGCATCCACTAGACAAAATCGATAGACATGAACATACCAGGATACGGTCGAAAGCAACGGGCTTGCCACCACGTTGGGTGTGCCCGAGCGTAGTGACACGTGTATCGAGACCAAGACGCTCCGTGAGTACGTCCTTCACGTACTCGGACTTGATAGGGTTGAGCTCGCTGTCGTGCGCACCCTCCGCGACGATGACGATAGTCTTGCGCTTGCCGATTTCACGATGCTACATCACCGAACGTGAGTATGGGTTACGCAGAATATGTGGTACTCACGCGCTTGATCGCCTCGCACATCTCGTCCTCCCATGGGTTTACCTGAGGCGGACGCTCAGGAATAAAGATGAAGTCGGCACCACCACTGTACCGAAATCAGATGGATTTCATCAAATGCATGCCCAGAACGCACCTCAAACCCGCTTGCAATGCGAGCCAGCCGCAATGCCTGCCCATGACCTCGAGCACGAATGCGCGAGAGTGACTGGCCGCTGTGGAGTTGATGTTGTCAATGGCTTCGCAGATCCGCGTCAATGCAGTCGGAGCGCCGATGGTTAAATCGGTCATGGACATGTCGTTGTCTATCGACCCGACGAGGCCGACGATCTTGAGGTGGCCATGCTTGAGGGCTTGCTCCTGCGTAATCCTAGCTATTGGGGCCGTCAGCAAGTGGCGTGGACATGCAATTGATGTGGAACGTACACTGAGCCAGAAGCTCGCTGACTAGAGATGGCCATTCCGAGCGGAAGACGTCCGCGCCGGTGAGAGAGCCATCGCCTCCGCAGACGGCAAGTGCATCAATGCCTTCCTTGATCAGGTTGTACGCTGCTTGCAGTCGGCCTTCAGGCGTTCGGAAAGTCGTCGATCGTGCGGTTCCCGCGAGGGTACCGCCCTGTACGGAATGATCAGCTTCGGCTTCTTCTATACTGCAGTCTCGGACGTACCTCTGCGAACCATCCGCGTACATCGTCCCATCCCGCACGAACAATGTACCTCCCCTTCAAGGTGCGTCCTCCCGCAATATCGGCCGTACCATCCCTCAACAACGGGCCGTCCCCGAAGCGGAGATTGGCGAGGATCTTGCTGTCGGCCGGTATGTCGGCGAGCACAGGGATCTTCGGTGGGGGGCTCACGTAGCCTGTGTGGCCATTGTGATCTTCGTACTCTGTGTTGCCGCGCACGAGGCCCTCATATCCCTCGCGCACGATCCACGTTTCACATCCCCTATATTTCGTGTGAGTACGCGCGCATTGTCCGTAAAAGGGCAAACGCACCTGAGGATGCCAGCTTTGACGATAGCGCGGACGACGGCGTTCATGCCGGCGCTGTCGCCGCCTGAGGTGAGCACCGCAATCTTCATCGCGGACATGGTGGTGGTCGAAAGCAAAGAAGTAAAGTGGTGGATCCGCGTCCACCTTCCGACGTAAATTCAAGGCGCGCCCTGGGCGCGCCGCCGCCTAATTTGGCGCGCTACATATTGCGTCATTGATCTTTGGCGATCGGTCCAGACTCTCGTCATCACGTGTATACGGTTCAAGTTGACGCTCAAAAATCGCAAGAAAACAGTACAAGGCGAAACTCTGAGGGAAACTGGAGAGGGTTATGAATAGTCCTTGTATCCTTAAGAGTGTATATTCTGGGCATTTAGGACAACAGCTGACGTTGCTTACGCGTTATGAAGCGCTAGAAGACTTTCGTTTATACGCAGCGGTCGAGATCCTTCCAGTAGTTGGACCGGACAAACGCTAACGCCACAACCGCCTCGACCTGCAGAGCCACATGCGCAATCAGGAAAGAGTGCGTCGAGACTGTCGGCGGGCTGGCCTACCTTTCGTACGTGCGTCGGCGTCCATGACTCGAGGCAGGACGCGGCCAAGCGAGAGCGCGCCGCCACTAGCACAGCGGCCGGACTGTTCGCGGCGCGTCGTCGAAAGCGGGTCGTGTCGTGGATTGCGTCGTAGTACCGATGCCATTCGCCCTACAGCATTCATCGCCTCTTGATATAGTCCTCTCCCATCAAGATAAAGTGCGGCACGAGCGTTCGCAACTTGTCCACCACTTCCTCGTACGGTCCAAACACTTGCGGATCCACGCTAGCGATATCCAGCGCGAAAAGCTGGAGCGGGCGTTCCGCGGCTTTCCTCGACTCAACCATGTGCACCAACACGTCGCCTGTGAGTGCCAGGGCTCCGCAGAGCTCTAGCTTCTCTAACCGTGGCAGCATGTGGCCCGCTAACACATCGACGACGAAGTCGTTCTTTACCGGCAGGTGTCGGGTGGCATCCCATCGAAAGTGGACTAGGTCGCTCATGGATGCGATGCATGTCTTGTTCACATGCAGCGGGCTCTGCAGTAAGAGTTGGCGTAGCGGACACCGCGACCTTGCCAAGAGTGACGGGAGCGGATCCTCGATATCAGTGGTAGGCTCGTCGTAATTCCATGATAGTGCCAAGCTCTGCAGAGCCGGGGCCGTGATATACATGAGAGGATTGTCGTTGTACTGACGATCCATATGTATTCGCAGGTCGGGCAGACTGGGATGCACCACAGTAACCGGCGGAATCGGGTCAGGATCTGGTTGATGCAACCCCGTGGAGAAGCGCCAAAGACGAATATTCGTACACCGTCCCAGAATCTTGAGCGCGTACGCAACGGTGGTGGCACTGATGGAGACCATGTCCAGTTGCTCCCAAGGTAGGTCGGGTATGGACACCTCTCGTTCGTTGTTCGACAGGTAGAGTGTTCGCAGACTGGGGAGTTCTCTGAAGGCGCCGCTCTCGATTCCAAGCAGCAGCTGCCGCACGCTTCCACGTAGCTCGTTCAGCAGCGGAAATTGCTTGTTTGCGAGCGAGCGGAAGTCTTTGACGTTGCGGACGGCGTGCGTGGTGTCGGCCAAGCGGAGGCACTGCCAGCGATGCGTTTGTCTTGTGAGGGTATTGCGGAAAGCGGCGGCCGGACTTCCAGTCATATATTTCATGCCACCTTCGTAGTATATGGTCTGGGAGATGGGGAGGTCGCCGGAGCGATCGAGGAACAGCTTCAGCCGTGGAACGACCTTGCGCACCGTGTCCAGCAGCATATGCGCGGCCCGCGGTGTATACCAGCGCGTCCATAGCCTGGGCATAGCGAGCATCAAGTCTACGTGATGGAATTCAGTCATTCATTTTCGTAGCACAGAAAAACTCCATCAACGCACCTCTCCAGCTCTTGCAAACCGAACTCAATACCAGCGGTGGGCAGCGAGGGTTCGTCAGATCAACCTCATCCTCGCAAGCCATATCCAGTATGGCCGACAGTATCTCCTTTGGCAGGTCACGAATAGGCGCAACGTATGCCCAATGAATCTCCAGGGCGTCCTCGAGCATTTGCTGCGCCGCTTTGAGTCGATCCGTCAGATCCTGTAGCGCTTGGATCTCCTCCTCGAGTCTTTCGTTACAGTCATCCATCTCGTCGATAGCATTTACTATGTAGTTGTGGTCAATGTCCGACAAAACGGTCCCAGAGCGCAGGATCGCGTTGGTGAAGGGAGGTGGAGGATCGGCATATTTGATTTGGAAAGAACGGCCGCAGTTATTGCATAGAGGGATTCCATGGTCGAGACGTCTGAAAAGTGGGGTGAAGGTAGACATTCTCGAGATCTTGAAGTACGGAGGTGCAGAAGCCAGGGCGCGGGGCAACTTGAAATCGCAGAACAGACTCGTCCACGTGGCGTGCCCTCGGCCCGGGCCGACTTCCGTCACGGTGGCAACGACACTGCGGCTCGTTCGACGCGTCTCACAACGATTACTTTAGACACCATGACATGGCAGTCTCAGTTCCCTCCTTCACTAGAACCGACTACGACTCCGAAACTTGCGGACACATCGACCATACCCTTCGCGTGAAATGCGCCATGCCGTTCACAACCATCTCATGCGCCAGCTCCCTCCCTTTGGACGCGGAGAGACGAGGTCTTACATCAGCCATAAAGGAGATGGAAGATTGTCTGGACGATCTGCAAAACGAGCTGATCTCCGTGGAGGAGTTAATGGAGGAGCTGCGCAACGTGGAGAAGACGCTGAAGAGCGTGCTGGAGGTGCATTGCACTTACATCTCATCTGTCCGCCGACTACCCAAGGAGATCCTTTCCGAAATCCTGGATCTGGGCTGCGGTGACACGGTATGGCTTACCGACCGGCGCTGCACGCCGCTTGCTTTGAGCTCGGTCTGCAGAAGCTGGAGAGGTGCGTGTTGCGGGAACCACATAATGCGACCTGCTTATACTGACTGAACACGTCCATATACAGATGTTATACTCGGGCTTCCTCACATATGGGGACGCTGGAGGATACAACGCGAATGCCATCTCCCACGGACCACCGTACGCGCCGCTGCGAACCGCCTCAGGCTATTCCTCGAACGCTCCGGCGATACCCCCTTCTCCCAAACCATCGAATACGAATACCAGCCAAGGACCCTATCACCTCCGGCAACAGCATACTTGCTCGCACTAATACCCTATACCCATCGATGGCAGCACCTTCATATCGTCGACTCCACATTCTCCGTCCGCGACGAGAAAGGCTTCAAACTGCTTAAGAACAAGCCGCTTCCGCGCCTCATCACGCTAAGTGGAAGCGCGAGGAACATCCAGCTCGGGGTCGACTGCGGCGTATTCGATATTCCGACTCTCCGACATGTCTACCTGTCGAACAAGAGCCAACTGGAATGCGTTCCGGAGCTGCTTTGGGGGCAGCTAGAGACGCTCTCTATTAGCTCCAGCACCGCTGCATATGCTTTAAGCATCATGCAGCGATGTCCCAATCTCCGCACGTGGAAGTTCGCGACCGGAAATGCCGGTGGTCTCCCCGAACCATCCCTTTCTCCCGGCCCTCCCACCGTTCACAAGCATCTTCGCGATGTTCGCATCAATTTGGAAACGCAGAAAGTCGAGAACCCTCTACAACTCGTTACAGCCCCATCTCTGGAAAGCCTATCGCTCATCTGGGGCGTATACAGGGACTCCTCCGCCGATGTCGACCCCACGCCTGCCTTCCTGACGCGGTCGGCGTGCACTCTGCGCAGGCTGGTGCTATCTCGACCGCCGCAGATAGGTGTCGCGCTCATCGCGGATCTGTGCAACCTCGTCGAACTCCGTTTGGACGGTCCCCCGCATTCGCCGCTGACGGACGAATTTCTCGCTAGCCTGTCGACGGGTGGCATGCTGCCGCATCTGGAGTCGTTGGAGCTGGGCGGCGCCCTCGCGTTCAAGGCTGACGCGCTCATAGAGCTGGTCGAGTCGAGGAGAGCCATGGGGTGCTCACTGAGGACGCTGATGGTGAACGTGTGCGGCATGAATCAGCAGACGTTTGGGCCGTTGGAAGGCGTGGAGGACCGGCTGAAGGGAATAGTTCCAAATTTCAGCTTTTGGGGGCAACATCTTGTATGGTACCATAGAGCATAGGGCATCTGAGGAAGTATATCATTATTATAACATGCTCGCCCGATCGTATACCTACTGCCAGCTGGCTATGTACAGCGTAGCGATGTAGTCGAGCGTTCCAACTTCCCACGCCACAGTTCAACCGCCTGGCTGGCATGTCAGCCTCCCCGGGCTTCCACATGTTCTCTGTGTTTCCCGTCGAGGGAGCTATGAGAACGAGCCGGCCACACTGCATGAACAATAACAACGTAAGACGAACCGCTCCGTTGTCTCTGTTTTGAGAATTATACAGCATCCAATGAATATATACCGCTGGAAATAACCCTCAGCCAACTCTATGCATCACCAAACTCGTCGATGAGATCAAGATCGTTCCACTTCACTTTCTGCAGCGGACGCCCATCATGTTGCCGGATACCAATCAACTCGTAAAGCACATCCGGCCAGGTCCTATCCTCGCCCCACAGCTCCAGGACCTCCAGTTGAGGCAGAATGTCATCCTTGGAGAGGTGGGCGTAGAGCTCGCTCGGCTGCGAACCTAGGGGAGAAAGTAATGCAGCCTTAGCATAGGATATACGCAACGCGACTAGGCTGCGTAGTGTCCTGAGACATGCAAAGTCGACATGCAGCGGCTGGTGCAACTCCAGTCTGCGCAGCGGGCACGACGACCGGGCTAGGAAGGGTGGCAGGGGGTCCGCGATTGTGGGGGCTGCTCGTGTGTATGTCCACCGGAGGATCAGGGCCTCAAGCGCGGGCGCAGTGATATGCTTGAGCGGGTTATCGTCGTGCTGTTGTGCCATGTCTATGCTGAGTTTGCGTAATTGATGGAGGACGATGTTGACTCGAGGCATCGGTACGATATCGAACCGCCTCACGCCTGTGTCGTAGGTCCAGCGCCGAAGATTCGGACACCGTTGCAGGAGTGCAAGAGCGTATCCAGGCCTGCTCGGAGTGGCGCGCAATGATTCCAGCTGTCCCCAAGGCAGATCGGGTATGACCTCCGACTGACCTGCGCACACCCGCACGCTCCGGAGAGCGGGAAAGCCGTTGAAGACACCGCTGATGACCGCAAAACGGAGCTGCTGCGGACCGCCGAGCAAAGTCTTCACTTGCGGCAGCGGTCTGCCCTCTAGCAAGTGAAATTCTTTCGCGTTCTCGACAGAAAGAAGGTCGAGATGCTGCCATCGATGCGTGTGTTGCAAAAGGATGTGAGCTATCGGGGCCTTATCTGCGTTCTGGTATGTTCTATAGCCATGTTCGATGATTTGGGATATGGGTATGTCGCCTGAGCGGTCGAGGAAGAGTTCCAGCCGTGGAGTTACCACGCACGCCATAGTCCTTGTCGCATTGTTGATGTCCAAAGACCAGCGAGCCCATAGAATAGGAGATGCCAGCATCAAGTCTGTCAATTTTGTCAGGTCAGCATCGTTGGCTCCCTCACAGTGTGAAGTCCACGCACCTCTCCAGCTTTTGCAAACCGCGCTCAAAGTCAGCGGCATGCAGTCACGTTCCAACAGGTTGGCGTTCACTCCGCAGGCCCAGTCCATGACCTCGGCAAGTATCTCGACTGGCAAGCGACGGATGGGCGCAACGTACGCCCTATGCACATCCAGGACGCTCCTCAGCACGTACTCCGTGCTCCTCAGCCGGTCCATCATCTCCTGCAGCGCGCAGAGCTCGTTTTTCAGGTTGTCGGCGCATTCTTCCATCTCATTGATAGTCGCTGAGACCGATTGCAGCTCCGCGTCCGAGGGGGTGTGCCCAGAGCGCAATATGGGGTTGCTCTCGGGCGGGGGAGGCATGGCGCACTTGACATGGAACGTGCGGTTGCAGCTCTTGCATAGTGGAATGCTGTAGTCCGACCAAGTGAAGAAGGAGATCGCTTCGACCATTTTTCGTTGGTGAACGTTAGCAATGGGTGAACGCGTCGACGCGGTCACGTTACCTTGTGGCGTGGAAAAAACATGCGGAGCGAAGAGGTGCCGGGTCGATCGATTTCAATGGCGGCGCGGTCGAGAACGATGAGGAGGCCGCCGATGCGGACGCTGATAGTCTATGCTGACTCTTCTTGACATCTGTATTACAACTGTAAGTAGCAAAATGTCAGAACTTGCTCTCTTCCGCGTTCCTCGTCAACACCGCAATGGCCCGTACAATCCTTGTCCTCCACGGCTACGCCCAGAACGGGCTCATCTTCAGCAAGAGGGTGTGTCTTCATTGTGAAGTCCCGTCGGGAAACGAGGAACTTACCAGATTATCAGATCGCAGCGTTGAGGAAGCAATGCAAGGGCATCGAGTTCGGTGAGTGACAAGCTACCGCTCTCAACGCCCTGGCTGACCGAAACTCGTCGTGTGTAGTTTTCGTTGACGGTCCGGTCGTGTTGGACCCGGTCGATCCCTTTGCACCGACACAGAATCATGGAGGCAAACGTGAGCCCCCGCTTGAGGACGCTATGCAGGATTTGCGGGGGTGGACGGAACCATGGAAAGTGGACGGGATCGATGCTTCGCTTGCGATGCTCCGAGACGTTGTAAAAGGCAGAAAATTCGACGTGCGCACCTGTGACTTCTTCTGCATAGATGTCGATGAGCGCTAATGCGATTGTCGTGTTGCAGGGTATACTCGGCTTCAGGTGCGTTGGGCTGTCGCGGATTCCGATTGTCCACTTATTGACATGTACTGGAAGCCAGGGCGCTGCTGTCGCCGCATTGCTCGCCGCCATCGTTAGTCCAGTTCCCATACCAGCCTCAGCATCCCTCATCACCTCTTCTCACAGCTAGAGAAGCCCGACGCATACCCAGATATCCTTGTCGATGGGAAGCCGCCGCACCCACCCTTGTACGTGCATACTTCGTGACAATATGCATCGCACACTCATTGTTTGCTAGCGATTTCTGTCTCGCAGCTTGCGGATACCGACTCCAGGACCCTCGCTTTGACGCTGTGTATCGTGATGGGTACTCGACACCGACACTTCACCTGATCGGCAGGGCCGACAAACTCGTTGGCAGCGACCTGACGCAGTCGCTCGTGGACGTCTCCCTTGACAAGCGGGTCGAGTATCACGACGGAGGTGAGTTACTGTGGCCGACCACTCTTCCCATCGATGGCTGATCTCGTTTTCTTAGGACACTTCGTTCCATCGAAGACGCCATGGCGCAAGTTCCTGCAGGCGTACCTCTCGGATCACAAGACGACGGCGGAGGCACCCAAGGAGGAACCTGCAGACTCAGCTCCTGCATCTGGTACAGCGACGCCCAACGCAGCGCCGTCCGTCCCGGCACCTGTGCCCATTGATGGGTCAAGCAAGCCGTGAGCCACAGCGAGGACAGTGCAGATATCAGACATCTGCTGTAGGTGCTATAGTAAACCTGTTTATGTTTCCATGATGGATTACGGGTATCGCGACAAAAATCTTGGGGTATCTCAAGACTCACCAAAAGGCAGTCGTAGTAAGGTGTGTATGGATGAAGGGGAACCACGAAGGCATTTACAGGCGCAGAAGACGGAAATGCAAAGTAGAGGTCATATAGTCGCAGGTGTCATGCTCCATCCTACGACCGCGGTCCACACCCTCACTTCGACCATTTGCTTGCACTCATCGCACCTCAACTCATCCTTCAGCTACCCCAGCTTCTGCTGCAACGTGCTCACCCCCATATTTGCACGGCACATCAGGATAGTCACTCATTGACATTCCACGCAGGGCTCTGCTCACCTGGCTCCGCATCTAAGACAACAAGGTGCGCTGAGCCGCCAGCGCCCTCCCACCGCCTTTCTGGGCAGCGAACCCGCACGCGACTGTCTCCGAGTGGAACCGCGGCGGTTCGTCCAGCAGCGCCCTCAGCGCGTCCAGCCGCGCGTGGTGCAGCATGAACAGCCGACTGAGGTACAGCGAGCCCAGCTCCTCGACCTGCGCATCCGTGATCATGTACAGCGGGTAGGAGAGTAGGTACGCGGACGCGATTTGCGCGAGCGCGAAGAGAGATCGTGCGCGCCGGTGATGCGGTAGGTCTCCAGCGGGGCGAGCGCAGGGTGCGTGCCGAATGCCTCGAAAAGGCTGCTGCCGGGGATCACGGACGCCTGGGGGCTCATGCCGTTTGTGGGCAGATGTGCGAGCGTTGGGAGGTCAGGGCGAATACAGCGACGACGGGTGTGTTGTGAGCAACATGCAAGAGGACATTGAGCACGTCGGCGCTGTCGGGGACGTGCAAGGAAGGGAGTGCGAACCGCTCGGACTCTGGGGGCCGCGACATCGCGTGCAGTGGTATCAGCGAACTCGTTATGGGAGGAACGCCTGAGCAATCCGCTATTCACGAAAAATTGTACCGCGTCCGAGGATACGGGGATGAGGTCGGGCGGGCAGTGCAACCAAACAATCATGATTGCGGGGACACACCACAGGCACTTTGCGAGGGAGCCGATTACACTCGCCAATCTACACATAAGTTACAAGCTCTATGCGCAGCAAACCGTTGACCAAGACCACTCACGACCCCTTGCCAGCCTCCACGTCTGCCGTCTCCGCCACAGTCCTCTCGTCCGCCGCAGCCCCACTCTTGTCGCTCCCCGGCTGCAGCGTTGTATCAGACCTGACAGTAAGGCCGTTCCCGCCCTTCTCCCCGCTCTTCAGCCCATCATGGACATCTCCGCCATCCTCTACATCCCCGCCTACAGGCTTCGTCCTCTTGTGCCCCACAATCCCCACCCCGCGCAGGAACAGCAGTGCCAGCAACGCCGCCAGCGCCCCAAACGCAAACGCTGTCCATTGAGCAGCGTGGTACGCATCCAGCTGCGCGGGCCGCGGCGCGTTCGAGTGCTGCTCGTTGAGCGTGACGCCCATGGCGGTGGCGCGCGATGCGAGAACACGGTCGTAGACGACTGTCGAAACGGCGATGCCCATGGATGTACCGAGCTGGATTGGGTGATCAGTACCAAGACGCGTTCAGAGTCAAACAAGATAGGTAAGACGAGGACAGTTATCGTCGACATACCTGGATCATCGTCTGGAACAGCGCGCCGCTGACGCTCTGCTCGTGTCCCTGGGACAGTTTTGCAACAAAGAGTGTACCTCCGGAGAACACGAAGTCCGCGCCAAATACACAGCAAATGGAAGCGGGGAATCCAAATGCCCAGTACGGCGCCGAAGGAATGATATTGGCAAACAAGAGCGAAGCGGCTGACGTGATCAATGTGCCGAACGCTATTCCAAGATGTTAGGACGATGTAAAAGCTAAGAAGTGGTGCAGACGTACTCATGAGCCACACAATACTGACGCGCGAGACGACGAAGGCCACGAAGACATTGCACAAGATACCGGTGACAGTCATCGGAATGAAGCGAATGGCGGCCACGAACGGTTTGTATCCCAGGTACTCCTGATAGTATAACTGGGAAATGTGCGTCAGAAGACTATTAGGTGGCATAACGTGAGTGGGGACACGTACCTGTGCCCAGAACACCCAGCTAAGGAAAGAGCACCAAGTGAGAAAGGCGATGGCCATTTGCACAGCGTACCGACCACGCGCGCGCGTCCAGAGGGATAGCCGCATGAGGGGGGGAGGCGTCCACACAGAATGTCTCGCGTTCGGGTCATCGTGTAGATGCTCAAGGTGCCTGACTCGAATGAGTTGAGGAACTTCGTAGATACTAAATCATACATACCTCTGCCACATAAGGAACACACCGACGAGAAATACACCAAGTATCAGAAGGGCAATAATATCTTGAGTGGTGTGAGTGCCAGTGAAGGAGCTGCATGTTCAAGCACGTACATCCAGTAGCCCATTGTTTCGGCTGTGCAATTTCGCCTTGCGCGAGCACGAATATGATGAGCGTCAACCCAGTAGTTACCAGAGCCGACCCCAGCCAGTCCACCCGCCGGTCCGTTTCTTGGGATGGCGGGTCTCTGGCAATGGCATACATGCCACCAATCGCAGAGGCGGCAGAAAGCCCGGCGCTGAGGTAGAAGCTGGAGCGCCACGTTGCCCTGCAGAGCGGATGAGCTAGACGTATGACGGGGTACCGAGGATCGCACTTGGTATATTGCGTTAGTGCGCCACCGATGAGCGTTCCTATGGCGCCGCCGACGGGGGCGCCTGCACCGAAAGTTGCGAACGCGATGGCCCGCGCTCGAGAGGGAGGAAATGACCGTGCAAGGATGCCCAGCTGAGTCTCATTATCAATCGTGCATCAACAGCGATGCAAGAAAGCACGTACAGCTGCAGGGATAATAGCGGCGCCTCCCACTCCTTGGAGTCCTCGCAAAACTTGAAGGGTCAAGGAATCTTGAAGGTAGAATGAGGGGAAGGGCTTGAATTCATCAAGGCTTCAAGCGCACCGTTCACAAGGCCACAGGCAATTCCAAAAGCCAAAAGCCAGAGGAGGCCAATGATGAAGGTCTTCTTCCTTCCGTAGAGGTCTGCTATGCGCCCGAACATGAGCAAGAGGCATCCCTGCGCCGAACTTTAGTCAAGATCTCTGTTACAGCGCAAAACGCACCGAGCTAAGTGAGTATGCATTTGTGAGCCATTGTAGTTGATCTTGCTGAATCCCCAGCTCCTCCCCGATGGTGGGTAGAGCTATGGCTACTGACGTCGTGTTCGAGACCTGCGCGGAGCGTGAGCGACGTGCAGCCTTCAGGATGGTTGTGACTCACGTTAACGATCATTGCGGTTGTACATACGGAGACCAGCACGACAGCTCTCGCGAGACTAGGCTTCGTCGCCGCCGCCGCCGCGGTTCGCTGCTGCTCGACATCCGTGCGTTCCTTGCTCGCCATGGTGGTGAGAGGCAAGCTGCGTTATCCGCGGGTACGTATAGAAAATCATTGTGCCGCAGAGCACGTCAGTCCGAGTTCGCGGCGCCGTCGAAGCAACTATTTCGGCGTCAGAGAGGTCGTTTGACAGCCGCCGCCGTGTTCAGCGGCGCTCTTGCCAAATGGGGACGAACTCATCAGGCGGACAAATATTTGTTCGTTTGCTGAGGCCACGAGGCGAGGGTTGTGTTCCTTCTCACTCCTCCGTCATCTTCCACTGGTCTGCCAGGTCTGTCTTGCATTGTTTTCTGCCTTTCTATACGAGTCCTCAGAGGCAAATTACTCCTGACCAAAGTCTTCGGCTCGCGGTTGAATGAACCAACTTCCGCTATAAATATTCCCACTAGCATTCTCACCGCGGTCCTTCATTTACGACATAAGCAGTGCGTATACTCGTTCCCCTTATACCCGCCTCGACGTGCTGACGAACCCCCCATGTAGTACTATATCAACCGTATTGCACGCTAGTTTGTGGTGCAACCTCCGTTGGTCGGAAGCGAGAGCTGCGCCTGTTCATCGAGACTTTCATCTTCGCAGATTGCAACTCTGGATCATTCATTCAGATGTCCCCTCACCTCGCAATGCCTTGCTGAGCTTGACTATTCCGCCTTATCAGCCGTTATGGGCTATGTATGCATGCATTCAGAGTCCAAGTCCCGCTGAAGTTTGAGGTCGTTCCATTCCCCGAGAAAATTTGTGGACGGGCTGGCTTTACATGCATGGTAGCTGATGCGCATTCAGACTAGTACTCGACCAAGTGACTTAAGCGCTCAGGCGTCTAATTGCTCTCTTATCACCTGGTTAGTATTGCTTCCGCCGGCGCGCCTCCCCGCCCATCGATCGAATCGTGCTGGCTCACGGCCTGGCTTCTCAAAGGCCACGTCTCTCGGTCTCTTACCAGACATCCCATCACCCTCCCTAGCCTTGGTCTCCGAGCTCACCTATGGACGTCGCCAAAGCCCGCTCCCAGTATCCCATCCTGACCGGCCCTCAGCCGTTCATCTACGCCGACAATGCTGGCGGGTCGCAGGTTCGTGTCGAGGGCCGCTAGAGGTGCTGGTGGCGCACCACTTACTCGACTCACGAATAGGTGCCCAAGACAGTTGTAAGCCGCATGGTCGACTACCTGCTGAACACGAACGTGCAAGTCGGGGCGGACTATGTCCCGTCGAAGGTGGCGACGCGCCGCGTCATGGAGGAAGGTCCCACCGCTGCGAAAGTGCGTTTGTGCGTTCTTGAAGAGCGCGCCATCTGATACCACAGGCAGATTCTCATGAACGCGGCAAGTGCAGACGAGATCGTGCTCGGTGCCAGCTCGACCATGAACGTCGAGAACCTCGCGCAAGGCCTTACAGGCGACATCAAGGCTGGGGACGAGATCATAATTACGGGCGAACATGAAGGTGTGCCCATCACATTATACTCCCCACCAACTGCTCTTGATTGAGCGCACCATCAGCGAACGGCGGCCCATGGAAGCGCCTCGCGACCCGCGTCGGCGCTACAACTATTTTATGGCCGCACCGACCACTCCATTCCGCGAATCCTTATGCCGTTGCGCTTGTCCTCGACGACCTCCTTCCATTGATCACAGCCCGCACACGCTTGGTCGCTTTCACCTCCTGCTCGAACATCCTCGGCAGCGTGGTCCCCGTAGCAGACATTGTGCCCGCCGTACGCGCGAAAGCGAAGGAAATGGGCGCGCCGAAGGTAGAGGTGTGCGTAGACGCGGTGGCGTACGCACCGCACAAGAAGGTGGACGTGCGCGCTTGGGATGTGGATTATTGTGTGTTTTCGTGTTATAAGGTGTGTTTGCGGGGTTGTGGACAGGATTTTTCCCCCGCTAATGCATCAATGGGCAGATATACGGCGCGCACGTTTCCGCGATGTATGTCCGTTCGGACGCGCTGAAAAATTCAGTCTCGTCGGTGGTGCATCATTTCTTGAAGGTGAGTCGCCAGACGCCTGCACCATATTTTGCGGTCATCGATCAATATTATTCAGGTCCCGGAGGTAGCCTACAAGATCATGCCCGGCGGACCAGGCTACGAATCTGTATATGCAATCACAGGAGTAATCCCCTACCTTCTCTCACTCACGCCTGACGGCGAGAAGCTCCTGGAGGAGACAGGGTTGCTACAGGACGCGTGGGCTACCCTTGTTGACTTCTCTGGACTGACTGCTGACCCTCAGTACGCAGAACCGCCGACAGCATGCCCCTGCTCACCAACCCTGCCCTACCCGCCGCGCTCGACACGTCTTGGGCTGCCATCGCCGCGCACGACCACGGGCTACTGGCGCCACTGCTCGCCTTCCTGACGCACCCGGACCAGTGGGCGCGCGGCGTGCGCATCGCGGGTGACGGCGGGGCCTTCAACGGCCAGAGCGGCGACGAAGACCGCACGGTCGGCGCGGCTTTCAAGCCCCATGTCGCGGGCCGCGCGCCCACCGTGAGCTTCGTGATGGTGGAGAGCAGCAATGGGAAGCCGCAGCTGGGGAGCAAGCAGATCGTAGAGTACTTTGACAAGAAGGGCGGGGTGAGTGCTCGGAGTGAATTGGACTGGACTGAGCGGTGGTGGGTGTGCGGAATTTCATGCTGACGGGTGGTGATTCAGATCGGCATCCGCTATGGGCACTTCTATGCGTTCACGCTGGTGAGCAAGATCGCGCCAGGCGGGGATCCGGCGGATGGTGTGGTGCGCATATCGTTGGTGCACTACAACACGGTGGCGGAGGTAGAGCGGATCATCGAGGTGCTGAAGGAGGTGCTTGCGTGATTGTGGGCATGGATCTCATGGCAGAAATGATTTCGGGGCAGTAATGCATGTACAACTACACGTTTGTATTCATGGGACCATGTACAATGCATATGGGTTTATAAAACTACTAGGGTGTCATGAGGAGCGTAAGGACATAAAGCGGTCTATGCTACAGGACGGTACGATTCTACAGAGGGTCTCAAAAAGGAGTGCGTCGAGGTCGGGGGATGGGGTATACACGTACAACATTTACTGGTAGACTGGAGAACTAAAGAGGAAATGGGAAGCTACTTCTCGCAGAGACTGGCTCGCCTGAAAGCGCGAAAGTTCGACTGAGAGGTCCCTGACGCACAGCGCGCACGCTTCTTCCCGCAGGTGGAGACCTGCAGCGGGTACCCGTCACTGCCTTTGGCGACAGCGACGACAGGTGTGTCATGGCTCTGCCGCGCCGTCGGCCACTGCGCTACAGATGCGGGCCATGTATTGTGTGCTGCGGCGCGGCGTGAGTCCTCAAACGCTGTGCCCGTCCTGCGAACCTTTGCGATGGGCGCGAGGTCGTTGTCGCTGACGCTGCGGGGGGTTGGCGGGCATACAGGAGGCGTGAGCGCCATGGACGGTAACACACGGTGTGTATGGCGGGTGTCGCGCGGGTCGAGGCGCAGCGCAGGCGGGCAGATCGTCCCCTGGGTGTCATACCAACGCGCCGACAGGACCAGACTGGGCATCGCGCGCACGGCATGGGGGTGGTCGACATCCTCCATCGCACGCAGAGCGCGCTCCGTGCGTGTTCGTTCGAGGTGGGGAAGCATGATGGCCGGCCGGCCGGCGTGAATGGAAGCAGGGGACAAAGAGCCAGGTCCAGACGTAACGTGGGAGTCATCAGCGGCCCAAGTGTAATGAGCTGTGGACTTCTCGTCAGCCGGTGTATCTCCTTGAATAGACAAAGTACCGGTACTCACGAGGGGATGAGAGAGTATTGTTCGGCGCGTACGGCGTGTTCGGCGCCGGCGTGGGGGCTCCCTCGTCCTCCGGGGACGTTGAGCGCTGCACTGCAGCACTCTTCTTCTGGGCCCTTGACTTGCGTTTAGCGGGGTCGTGTACGGGATGGAACTTGTAATCGGGGTAAAGGCGCTTGTGCTCCTCCGCGATGCGCTTCGCCTCATCTGCCCAGGGCTTCTTCTCCTCTGGCGAGAGACCCTCCCATATCAGATCTGTGGTGGGAGATTTAATCATCGGCTGCGCGTAGGATGAAGGCAAACGCACGAGCATGTGTACACAGACCGCCAGGCAGCATTTTCCCATAGGATAAGCAAGCCTTCATGAAGGCCGCGCGCCACACAATCCACTGGTTCGGCGGACGAGGAATCTTGCCGTCTTTCTTCGGCCTAGGCACCTCGCTTGAGCCGATCTCTGGCAGAGGGAAATCGTATTCGGCGTCGTCGACGACGAGCCGCACGGTGCGGAAGAATGTCATATCAGCGAGCGCAAGTGGTGAGGCGGGATGGGATGGGAGAGGTGGAAAGGGAACGTTGTACGAGAGCAATGGTGACAACGAACCTTTATATCAGGCCGATGCGTCTTCTTGATGGACAGTCACCATTCATGCAGATGTATTGGGGCACAAGCGCATCCACGTGGAGGCAGCACTTTGTTGTCCTTTTTGTTGCGGCGTGCCGTAAGGTGAGGCCCGTGAGGGTATCCGCATTGGGAGCGAACCCGAGAATGAAAACGGCATGCAATCGGGATGGAATACCGAAGAACAGCGGGCCATCCGGGTACGGAGGACAATGAGCTCCCGGTGAGCAACCCTTTTGTACTCGAAAAAGGAAATCGTCTGTTATCTAGGCCTTTGCGTTTATAACCCCAGTCTCTGAGGCATGAGGCAGCAACGTCGTCCACGACAAAAGCAGGGGATGGATTGGAATGCAAAGGCGGTGTACACGTGTTGAGGGTTCCCAAGCATCCCGAGCGCAAGGCTAGACGATATTTAAACTCGAGGAGGAAGTTCGGCGACTCGACGAGAATGGAACAATGTGGTTGCTAGAGAGCCCGCTAGGAAGTAGCACTCAGCGCAAAAGAAGGATAAGCTCGTGCACAAAGCGGGACGAAAAGACAAGGAGCTCCAAAAAGGGAAAAGGTTCCGTTTGAGTTCCACGGCCACGGTCGGTCCGCTCATCCGATCGATGGGCGGCAGGCTTCGCTGAAGTTCAACTTCAGCGACTGTAATTTGTGGCCTGCAAGCTCCCGCTCGCTGGAGTTGCTTAAAGCTTATAAAGTCGTTGCTGTAAAGCAAAATCAGTATTCCGGCGACCCATCTGCTTGTGGTTTTTTCTGGCGTCGGGAATGGATGTAGAATGAATGCAGGACCACATGCGAGACGCCACCCTCAGGCTCCCAATGACACTGCGCTTGTCATGCGTAGCGGGTGAACCTGACTGGATCTGGCTGGTCAAAGCTATCTGCTGAGATGATAGTAAAGAGAAAGGCGCGCCACATGGATGGGGCAGCTTGAAGAAGGCACACCGAGAAGCCGAATTCTCTCTGCTGGTGCATCTCGAGCTTTCTGACAAGCTTCAAATAATTTCCGGAAGGAGAAGACAAGCAGCTTGTGGAATGTCCAAATTTGCCTGCGATCCAGTTTCCTGCAAGCTGGTTTGGGAACAATTGTTCACCGGGCCTATTGTATACCTCACGCAGCGTCCAAAAATGCGAGTTCAATTGTGAAGCATGCGCCCGTCAGCTCCCGCGAGAACCGTCAAGGTGCAAAGTTCAAGTTGATGGGCTTCTTAATTCAATCCTTCGCGACCAAGGCGACGAAGACCAGGGATCTTGCGCGGCGAACTCCTATCGCTCCATCATCTCAGCGTTACCCAGTTGGGATGCAATGTTCATTCCTTGATAAAGCCCCCTTCCTTCCCCGCAGTGATCGTGATGTCAACGTACACAGTTCATAACAGAAGTGCCGATGGGAAGATTCCCACCACTGTTCGCAGAAGTCGGCTGACATCCAGGTCTTGTCCAGGTCCGATGGGAAAGGCGAGTGCCGAGGAGTGCCGTCGCCGAGGTTCATGTGAAGGCACTGTGAAGGCCTTTCAGACAGCGATGGAAATTTCGAACGAAAGCGGCGATGGTGCGCAGTGCTGAAGGGCGATGCCATTGTCTTCTCGACGGACGGGCCTAAAACAGACGGTGAAAAGGGAGAGAACGAAGAGTGCATGTGCGGTTCGCCTTTATTCCGTAAACATCATGTATGTAGGCACTGGATTCCGACGCTGGGGAGGGATATCAAAGTGACGTGGAAATATAAAGTTGGAATCCTTATGGAAGAAGAACACAGCAAGATCAGGCTGTCTGGTAACTCTCAGCATCAGCAACTTCTGCGGCGGCCTCGCGCGCCGTACGGCAGAATCGAAATCGGAGACGAAGGGCTTATTGTTGTCAGTCTGCCAGCGCTCTATATTAATGATTGAACTTACGGCAGGGCCTGTGCATGTCGGCGGATAACCCAGTTGCACGTTTTCATCAACAACAAGAGCAGATAAAAGGCCCACTGCCTGAGAATATACAACCTTCTATGTTGAACGCATGGCAAACGAGGCAAGTCGAACCAAAGGCTTCGAGGAGCTCGGCGATGAAAGAGGCTGTCGATGCTGTCGGCGAGAAGTGACTTTTAAGCAGAGACTGGCCACGTTTTTCTTTGAGCTGAGGAAGTAGTCGGACGGCTAGCCCGCCTCAAGCGCGCAGTTGCCGGTACGATGAGGCAGTTTCAACATGGTCAGAGTTCTGAACCGCACCGGGGAAAGAGCCCCGTGCAGCCGGCTGCCAAACATGCACAACCACTGCCCACCTTTGTTTCTGATACTTACATACTTAGTTTCCCCCGACTCACACTTGCCGATTGAACCAGCGTCGTCTTCACGCCTTAAACTTGTCCTCAAGACCTCACGTCTCCGCCATCTCGTGTCGGCCTCCCCGATACACGTCCCTTCGCCCTTGTGAGTTTTCCAGTCGCGCCCCAGTCCACAAACGAGTCACGACTCTAGTCGTCCTTGCGGCTTTCCTAATTCCATAGGTCGTCACCCATTGATCCTTGAATCGACGCAATGACGGTATAGATACATGGATGAGCTACAGATCTACAATGGCGTGTATGCAGACGAATATATTAGAAAAAAAAAGGTAGGAAAAGCCGACCGGCCAGCCAGAGGAACAGATCCTTCTGACAAAGCTACGCTACAGCTCACGGGAAGGGGCGACCCGCTGTGCCTTGCTTCATGCCGTACCCTCCCGCAGGCGTGTACCGCCCGTGCATCGGGCGCTTCCATGCGCGCCGTGAATGTGCGAGGAATGCGCTGATGAACAGCAGGATGGTCATTATGCTCCATCCCGTCCAAGCGACGGCGATGAGCGCGCTGAGGATGCGACAGGCTCGGTACGTCCAGCACCATGATAAGTCACCCCAATAGTGCTGGCGGAAAATGTCAGATGCGATGTGGGTGTGAGTTGGGGGGAGATGAGGGAGAGACGCACTGTAGCGTAGGCGATGCCAATGAGCCAAAGGAGCCAAAGGATGACTAAGCTGACCAGTTCTCCGCTGAAGCTTCTGGCGAAGCCGCCGTCGACGACGCGGTGAATGCTATGCATGCTGAAGAAAATAATGTTAGACAAGCTGTTGAGAGATAGGAAAAAAATGGGGACATACGCATAAAGACACCATATCATGGTTAGGAAGCTCGAGGCGAGCAGCTCGACAATGGTGCGCTCTATAGCACGATGCCATCAACGGACGGGCTCTGACAGCAGTGGGTCCCAAGCGGGCATACCGTAGAAATCACGCCCATAATTCAGCGGGTCGCCGACGGGGAGGTCCGTGGTATATGTGATGCGGGCGATGGTGAGGCCGAAGAGCGTGATGGAAAGGAGTAGCTAAATCGTCGACTAGCATGAGACCAACAGGCAGAGCCGCAGTCCGATGGCACCCACCAGCAGCGTGTAGAGCGCAACACGAATGAGCGGGAAATTGGAGGCCGCGTACGCCATGGTGTCGGGTGTCCTGAGCTGCTAGGCGCGACTGGACTCGGGTGACGATGGAGCGAAGCGAGTTTTAAGCAAGCAAAGATGTGGGGAGCTCAAGTGGTGCCCAACCTTATAGGCGGCTTTCAACGTGCCTCGGAGTCAGATACACGTTGCTAGTGGGCAGTCGCCTCGAAGAGATTATAGCAAAGAGAGTTTGCGCGAGGCGTCTTTCCCAGTAATTTCCGCTCTACTATCGAAGGCTTCGTGTTGTATGTTTGTTCCAATACTATACAGCAGCCAAGGCTGGCCGGAACGGGTCAGGAGGAAAGGTCATAATATCCAGGCTGTCTCCAGGTCAGCTCGTTCTTTGAACTTGAATGGCGCCAGTCCCCAATGCCGCTGAGATACGGTCCACAGCCGGTAGTGGGTCCAGTCGAATTTTGCTGTTGTCCTGGTCTACGTCAAGTTCATGTTGAAGGTGATGGCCAGGAGACGGCGGTCCGTTTCGGAGTTTGGTGTCAACAGTCTGACTCTCACGCCGGCTGACGGCGCGCCTCGCGGCAAATGCCGACCCGCCAAAGGCAGCGTCAGCGTCCCGGCAGACACGGATGCGTACGCGCTCCGGCCTGTGCGCAACACCAACAGTGAAGATGATTGCGACATTCGATAGACTTGCTTACTCCTCTTGCTACACACCACCATGTCCACTGTCCATCTCCTCGTCCTCGTCCACGGCATGTGGGGCCACATAGGTGCGTCCGTGCGCCACAAGGGGCGACGGTCAGCTCAGACGCACCTTCAGGTCACCTTGAGCAGATGAGACTCGTGTCAGAGGCCATTAAACCCACGGATGGGTGCAGATTGCACGTCCTTCTGCCTACCACCAACTCGGAGGAGCACACGTACGATGGCGTGGACTGGGGAGGCGAGAGGGTGGCGCAGGAGGTACTTCTGGCGATCTCTGATCGAGGCGAATATGCTCACAATTATGCAGATTCTTGATGAGGTGGACAAGCTGAAGTCCAAGGGGGACAAAGTTACCAAGTTCTCCGTCACAGGCTACAGCTTGGGAGGGCTCATATCGCGTTATGCCATTGGGTACGCCCTACCCCATGGAACCCCGCCAATCCATTCATGTCTTGCTTTAGGATCCTGAAGCAGAAAGGCTTGTTCGAAGATATCACCCCTGTCAACTTCATTACTGTCGCTACTCCTCATCTTGGTCTCATTAGGTGAGTTTACTGCGAAGGCGCCTCGTATATATGCTCATTGTAGCAGGTATCGGACGACTCTATACACGCTGTTTGCCTACTTTGGGCCCAAGCTCTTAGCAAGGACCGGCGAACAGTTTTACTGCGTGGATAAATGGTCGGCAACTGGGCGTTCTTTGCTTGAAGTTATGGCGGATCCAGGTACGTTGACCTACATATTTCGCAGGTCGCAGTGCACTCAAATCACTCCAGAAAGGATCTTTTACCAGACATTACAGTCTTTTCAGCGCATCGCCATCTATGCCAACGCGTGATACTATTCACTCGTCAGCACATGCATGTTTACTGATAAATGCACAGCGTGAGCGACTATACGGTGCCATACATGACCGCCGCCATCGACCTGGAGGATCAGTTTGCAGACATGGAGACAAATGGGCTACAACTGTACGTATGCCTTGCCGAGAAACGATATGAAGGCGGCGAATTGACGCTATTGCAGAGAACTCGACGAGCACTACACTAATGCTATCATCAAGTCATACCGCCTTCCCGACGACCCGCCTCCTAAGCAGCACAAGATGCCAGACGCTCGCAAACTAGCCACTAACGCCGTGAGTCCGACAAAAACTACATTGTCATACTCATCTTCCAACCCTCTGAGCAGTTACTCTACGCCACTATCCCGTTCCTTCTACCAATCGCCCTGCCGTACGCCATCACGCGTTTCGTGCGCGAGTCGCGATCCTCACGCGCCCGCATCAAGCTGCTCAAGACGGACGAGACGCTTGCAGCTATCCTCGCGAAGCTCGAAGAAGGCGTGGAGGGAATGACCGTCGGCTCAGCCACCGGCGCGACCCCCGATATACCCATGGCGGCAGACGTGGAGATGGATGACAAGGAGCAGATGCACGTCGTGCAGATTCCGCGACGTACGCATTCTCCGGGTGCCGTTATGGCGTCTTCGCGGCCGGCGTCCTCTCAGGGCACCCGCGCCTCATCTCCGACTCTAGACAGCCCGTCTCTTCTGGACACGCAGTCATCGACAACACCTGTATCATCGGCACCTACGTCTACCTCAGCGATCGTTCCCGCCAGCAACACAACCTCTAAACCTCTCGGTCGCGCCCGGTCGATGTCGCCATTGCCGACCACGGCTAGAAAGGAGCGTAAGAAGTGTCGTCGCGAGAAGGCACCGCATCCGGTCACTACGCCTTTGCAGCATAAGATGGCGGAACAGCTTAATGAGCTGCCGTTGGTTAAGGTGTGTCATTTCTTCTCCGACGAGATAGGGGGACTGACGATGCCATCTAGGTACGCACATTTTTCCCAGGTGCCGTCAACGCGCACGCAGTTATTGTCTGCCGCGACGTGGAGACCTTCTCGTGGCAGAAGGTCGGCCAGGGGGCCTTGCGACACTGGGCAGATCATTTTGTGGCCTGAGCAAATCCCTTCACTTACCTACAATGAAAGACTTGACGCAGCGCAGATTTTTATCTAATATGTACGATTTGCACCATAATCACGGCCAACTCATCACGACAAAGCTGCGACAGACAGCCATAAGTTCATCATAATACCCAAAATCCTAGAAGCTACCTGATACACTTGATTTTTCTCTGGCCTGGCCAGCCTGCATTGAAGATCTCCATGTTCTCCGTCCAACAGATCAGACGACCTGGACTGCTTCAAAGCACCAACGCTCCGCCGAAGACGGTGCCGACGATGCTTACAGCGATCGCCACAGCGTAGCCAAAGGAGGAAGTGGCGCGCGCTGTAGCTGCGTTCGAGTCTGTCGCGCTGGCAGAAGGCTCCGCGGACGAGGGTCCTGTGGAACTCGAGGCAGAATCGGACGACGTCTGCGTGCCACTGGACGTTACGCTTCCCGAGCTGGTCGCGGTTGGTGCAGAGGCCGTGTCGCTAGCAGACGAGGCGACTTCAGGGCGAACGTAAGTCATCTCGACGCGGAGAATTGAGCTGATAACGCACTCGCTGCACATTCGGTTGCCTGCAGCTGGAGCGCAGCCTCCATCTCAGCTTCCGTGCAGTTTTCTTGCATGCAAGACGCGGCGTCGTTCTGGAAGCCGGAGGATGTGCACATGCACTGCAGGTCCGTGCTGCGGGTCGTTGAGATTGGCCACTGTGGTTGCTCTTAGCAGGTCGACTTACACGGACGAGCAGCCATTGGTCGACGCGGCGTCCGACTGGGTTGAGATTAGTCGCTGGAAAACATAACTGCTGAGTATACGCACTGAACACTGTAGAATGCACGCCGAGATACCTGCCGTACTCGAGGCCGCCGCGCTCGAGGCCGTGGAAGTAGAGCTCTGTGCGAGGGCCGCTGTGGCGAGGGCGAAGAGCGCGAGTACATTCTTCATCTTAGTGAATGCGTGAATGCCGCTTAGAGGTGAAGGAGATGCAACAACGAGGAGAAACGAAAGAAAGCGACAACAGTGCGGCGCTATATACGCGTGGCAGGAGGTCTCGGGTGTCAGAGACAAGTCAGACGATATGCTCGGTCGAGAGCTTCCAGGCGCAGCTCCGCCGTTCAATTGTCCTCGTGGTTGTAGATCTTGGGTGGGTTGACCTGGGAGCCTGCATAACATGGTATGATAACTTGCTGAAGGTGACTGCATTCATTCTTCAGTCTGAGCGGAAGGCCAGAGGAAAGATTACTCTCCTCCTAAGATAGTCAAAGATCACAGGAGGCGTCCTGTCAACGATGGGTCGGCGAAAACGCTATCAGGTCTCGATGCGGTATGAAAACAAAAGGCACATTTATGTGTGGCATCTGCATCCGCGGCGCCGGAGTGGTGAGTGGGTTATAACAAGAAGAAATTTTTCGTCTCGAGAGTCGACCAGAGTCCACTGCGATGATAGAGCGGCGACGGACACGAGGTCACCGAGAGCGATATACAATGCCAACACCGCCTGAAGGCAGTTCAGTGCATCTATGATTTGTGGCAAGGGAACGGGAGATGGTGGTGCGAATCGTAGAGGGTGATGGGTATCATGAAAAATTCCAGTGCGACGAGGCTAGCACTACAAGACGGCTAGTGCCCCTGCGAGAAAGCCACCCGCCGTCGCAAGTCCCGCGACCGCGCCGCCGCGGAAAGACGAATGCAGCTGCGAGGCATCGTTCTTTTTCGGCCATCCATCGTCCACCGGAAGCGTCATCGTGGCATGCACGCTGGAGCTGGATGTGTCTGTCCTCACTCGTCGGTCAGCTCATGTCGGTTGGGAGTGCAAATGTTTACGAACAGGCGTCGCAATTCCCCTTTATCATTCCTACGGCGGCGGCCATCTGGTCCTTCGTGCAGTTCTTTTTCAAGCAGACGTTCATGTCGTCCTTGAAGTCTTCCGAGCCGCAGACGCACTTGAAATCGCGGCTGTTGATCAAGCATCAGCATGGAAGGGCAGCGACATACGACAGCGACGGATACTAACATAGACGTGCAACCATACTGCCGGGCGATGGGGGCCTGCAGTACACGTCAGCCGGTGCGTCTCGCTTGAGCAACATATTGCGCGGTACACACCGTACATGCAACAATGCATTGTTGTGAGTTCGGCTGCGCCTGCGAGCTCGAATGCTTCGCGCTCGTCGCCGTCTTCGTGCTCTGGGTCGCCGGCTCCGTTATGGTGTCCGACTCCGCGTCATCTGTTGCTGTGTCGTCTACGGAGGACATGTCCTGGGTAAGGGCGGCAACGGCAAGGAAGAGGAGAAAAAGAGCAGATCTCATGACGGCGCAGGGCGAGGATGCGTCAGCAGCTGGTGCAGGCTAGCAGCCAAGAAACGCGAGAGACCTTATAGAGCTTCGTGAGGCATACGATGCGAGACCGTTGCGAGCTAGAGAGTATATTCGGGCGGTCATCAAGCAATGCTAAGACCCATGTTCGGAGACGATGGGATAGACGATACCCTTTGCGGTAGACCAGAGCTGCTAGGTGGTGATCCATACGATGCGTAGCCGACAAGTGCGCGGAGAAGAACGGAGTGACCGCTTTTGTGAGCGACATGCATTGTTGTTGACGCGAAGCAAAGACAAGAGTGTGCTCGGCTCGAATTCCTCTGCTCGAACGGGTAGATTGGCAAGTGTTTTGTAGTCGTAGCTCTGCACAAGGATGATTCAAGGGGAGCAGACCTGTATCACGCACCTCATATGAGACCGCGGCTAACCACGTCTCGTACCACGACAGGTTCGGAGGCGACTGACAAAGGAGACATAGGCATTCGACCCGTCACCTATAGGCAGCGGTCCCTTTGCGGACACGAGCAAGGCAAGCCAGTGCACGCAAGCACTGTCGGTCGAGCTCATGACCGCAGCGCCGCACTGTGCATGACCTTCCGTGAGCCCGCCGCTGACAAGAGCAAGCACGAACAAATCGAACGCCAACCCTCGATTTTCAATTTCAAAGATCAGCAAAAACGCCCGCGCGGCAACGTCCGCAACCGGCGGATCAACAAAGAAGCACCATGGACCTACAAGAATTTCCATATTCGTTCTCCCCTGCTTGATGAACTCAAGTCTCAGAATTGAGCGCCCCCGATAAAGCAAGGCGTGATGCGTTTATTGAACTTGCTGAAGAGAGCGGACGCCCGGGAAACCTTCCTGCGTAATGCATGACCAGCTAGCTCTGGAATAAGAGCGTGCGTAAAGCAGAGCCGCCACCACGCTGCCACACCGCCGAGGAGGACGTCCGCGTACATTGGCCCCGTTTCGTGGAAGGGTCACACGGCCGGGCCCTGCAATGGCTGCGAATATGAGACCGGACTCCGAGGATCAAAGAGTGTAAGTCGGGTGCGGGGAGCCTCAACCATGCCCCGAAGATTACAGGAACACCTCGCTCATGTGGACAACGCACCTTGCGTCCCTCCTCATCAGCCCACAGACAGGTTGGGCAATTCCCATTGAAAATGGTGATTACTGTAAGATTGCAGAATGTGAATCCCATGCGATAGCCAGTGCGCTAATATACAGCGTAAGTGAAAACGACGAGAGTACGACAAACAAGTGAGAAGTGAGAAGTGAGAGGGTCCCCAAGCAAGCGCGAGCGCGAAGGAGGACCGAGGACGGTGCGGCGAGCGCCTATGCCCGCCGAGCGCCTCAACGCGCCACCGTGTGTCAAAATGCATAGTTCTGCACCGCAGTCAGCTCAACGCCGCTCGACACTCGAACACGCCACACGGACTGACCGGATTGTGTGAATGGTGCATGTGCTGCTGTTCCGCCGTGAATTGGTCCCATTGCCGGGGCCAGCTGGCGTTGATGTTCGTGCCAGGCATTGTCGGCTGCGGCGCCTCGGGATACGGCGTCAGGTCGGACCCGCGGGCGGGCATTCCGTCGAACGAGGGAAGTGCAGTGGAAGAGTACGACGACATGTATGCCTTGTCGAACATGCTCGCAGAGTTCTGAAAGAACCTGTCCTCGAGATTGGCGGCAGATGTGGTGGGGAAGTTTAATGAGAGGTGCTCCGGCAGGGGCATCAAGCTGTTCTGTAACTGCTGCTGTTGCTGCTGTAGTTGCATGCTCTGCCGACGCAGGCTCTGCTCGTACGCCGCCGCATCCTCGGCGAAGCCTGGGCTCAGCGGAAAACCGTGCATCGACTCGAACTTGGTGCCCACGAAGATGTCAGACGGCAGTGATGGCGGCGACATCGCTGACATTGACGTGCTCGGCAGTGACGGCGTCGACAAGGAGGACAGTTGATCCGCCCAGGACAGATCGGACTGCAGCGACATTGAGGGTATCAGGGGGGTAGCCGACGGGAGCGCGTCAGAGGGTATCATCGGGGAGGCAGTGGAGGAGGGTGATGCATGGTCGAGAGCTGACGAGGCCGAGGATACGCTTTTGCGGCGCTCGTACGGGGCGACGGAATCGCGACGAGGGCGCGCGGCCGCACTTGTGGATACGAAGCGGGTGACGCTGTTGTACCTGGTATTGTGGTAAGATCAATTGGGGCGAGGATAAGACTGTCGATGAAGACGAACCTGTTCTTTGCGGATAGGCCGGTGCGTCCGGGGAAGTATGTCTTGACGATCTTGGTCCAAACCTTGCCGTGCTCGTTGACGGCACGAATAAGGAGGTCGTCCTGTGCGGCAGTCCATGTCGTACGGTCGATAGCCGGGTTCAGAGTGTCTGTCCATCGTTTGGCACATTCTGAGACATTGAGGTTAGAGCAAGGCAAACGCAGAGCGCACTGAGCACTCACGGTCGCTGTTGCGCGTCTGCACGACCTGGGCGACAAGCGACCATCTGTGGTGTACGTCAGCGCTGGGGCGTCTGGGAACGATGGAAAGCGACGCACCTTGTCCCGTGCTTCTCAATAGCCTTCACTAGGCGCTCGTCCTCGTCGGGCGCCCAGCCACCTTTGACGACGTCGGTCGCCATCTTGGCAAACCAGCGCTTGCGACAATCTTTGTTGGTGCGTCCGGGGACGTGCTTGGAGATGGCGTGCCACCGGGAGGGGTTAGCGTTGCCGGGATCCTCTGGATGGAAATGAGCTCCCTATAGGGGCCGGCGCAAGCGGAGAGCGCACCTATTTCGACAGCCTCTCGGAGCAGCTGGTCCTCCTGGACTGTCCATGACCGGCGTTCCCTGATGAGTGAAGACATGATGGAGGGCGGGCGCGGGGCGAGGAAGAGCGATGTCTAGCACAGCGTCGGGATGGCGAGACGTGAAGAGAAAAGCGTGTGCGGTGGTTGAGTACTGAGTGGTATTAATATGGACGAGGGGCGTCAGGCGTATGGGGATCGCTCAGGCTCAGGGTCCAAATCAAGAGCGCAGCGGGGGGGCCGGCCGCAGAGAAGGGGATAAGCGTCTTCTGATGTGATGGCAGATGCTGACACCGTCACTGACCTCACAGTCACGCTTCGCCGCACGATATGCCTCCGTGGGAGTCTCGGTCGTCAGTGGCAGCCTGAGCTGGCGAACACAATGTTAGTCTTCCAGTACTTAGAGCGTTCACAAATGCAAAAGAACATGTTTATTCAAATCTTCTCGGTCCGCTATAGTACACCCAGCGTCTGACTGTAAAGCCGTGCTGACTGACCTTGATATGGAAGGCAAGCACAACAGCCGCTTCAATAACGTCTCCTCCCTTCATTACGGGCCTTCCGGTTCGTCTCATGGCACGGTGGCGATGTCCATTATCCGGTGGCGCGCTGGGACAAAAAGTCAATCAAACAAAGTGGACTGCACTTACGAGCAGATGATTGGAACTGCGACGACGACGGGGACCATCTCTACGTGCATTGCGTACGGCTGGCCCAGTCCAGCACACGTTCATCTGCTGCCGTCAACCCTTCGGCATCCAGACCTCATGATGCAGCACCGGAATACGGCCGATGTCGGGTCACGCACATTCCACGATGGAGAGCATCATCGTGCTGGCGCGCACGATGGCATCGTTGGGGCCTAGCTGTGGTGGCATCGTGAACGGCCATTCAACCATGGGAAGGACAGAGGAATCACGGGTCGAGACGGGACGCCGCGCTGGACCACCTAACAAACTGACGTCAATGGTAATGCCACCCTCGAGCACGGCTAAAGGGAGAGTATCAGGGTCATGCTCACGTATGAAAGTAGTCGAGCAGTGGTTCCTGGACTCCTGGTCTACGCCTGCTCATCTTGCGCCACACTACCAAAGAGGATTCGGTCCGTGACATTGACAAGCGTAACGCCGCGCTCGACGGGACGGGGGACTCGGGAGGCACGTAGAGCCTACAGTACATATATCAACAGTGGACCACCAGAGACCAGTCGGCTTACGGTGGCAGGCCTGTTAAAGGCCTATGAGTCAATCGTGGCGCAATGTGCCCTCCAAATCGCGGAAGATCGCATAGACAGCGATGTCGGTCGAGCAGGATCATGATGTCGTCCCGAGACCTGCGATGTCAATAGCCCGTCCCGCTATGATCAACGGGTCGCCCGCGATGTCAACGGCGACGGTCGACAACTGTCTCCGGATGTCTTCTCACTTTGTGCGTCGAACAGCGGGAGGCCTCCCATCAGGCGCTGTGTATTGTCCATCACTCGCCGTCAACTCGCCGTGCATGGCTCATCACTCTCGGCTCATGTAAGTTCTGTCAAGCTGTGACAAAGCCTCTAGACTTGAAGCTTGAACGTGGAACGTTGAACAAGGACTCGAAAGGGATCTGCGATGATTATAGATGAACGAGCGCAAAGACGAGTTGAAGCCGAAACGACCAACGCAGAACTTGAGGCAACTATCCAGCTTCCGAGTTAAGAAGACACAAATTCAAACTGAATGTACGAGAAAGCAGGCGAGACGCACAACACAGCTGCGATTGCGATGATGTTTCTATCAATGACAATTCATCGTCCGACCGGACCCGACATGCAGGAGCGTCTGCGTGCCGCAAAAACAGAGCTTCTGACCCGTCCATGAGGAGTGGCTTGTACATAAGTCGCACCGGAAAGGCCTGCAAGAGAGATAAGCGCCCATGCAAAGACCTCAACACATAACAGACAAACAGAACCCGATATGATACTCACGACCTCAGCCTGTCAAACATCGCCTTCGCGAAGGAGGACCCCTCGCACACGCGCGTGTAGGCGCCAGCCTGGAAGAAGAGCCTGTATTGGGCAACAGCCAGGAAGACCGCAAATGCAGGCGATGGGAGGTGCTTCAGGGTCATTTTTCGAGGGGCCTCCTGCGCAAGCGATTCGGGCAAGATTCGGCGCTTGGAGTTGGGCGACCGTGCTTCTACAGATAGGTGGCCTGATAGGCCTGGGATTAGACACGCTTGCGATGGGCATGGGACCAGATACGTAGCGCCCTCAAGATGGGCATAAGGGACCATGCCAGAGGGCAGATATTGAACCATCAGTGACCGGTCACGCAAGGTGGTGTTGCGTGCGTTGATCCTGGGACGCAGAGGCAGCACAGGTGGGAGGCGCGTCCGCCGCCGGCGAACTGACGGCGAGCAGGTCCATTGTCGACTGGTGGCAGAATACACGAATCAGGCGCCCGCCATCTGTATTCAACGCGCCCATCGCAGTCGACGCAACGATCACGTTGCAAGCTCTATGCGTTAGCTAGTTTGTGTATCATGCGAGCGACGAGGCGTCCGACGCGAGCGTGTAACCGTCTCGAGATCGGAGAATAGTCACAGAATTTGGCCGAGGAGAGAGACGCGCTTGTTGACGCGGAGGCGGTCGTGATGCGACCCGCGGGAGCTGCGCGTGCTCGAGGTTTGCCGGCGTCGCGCATCAGGGTCTTGTAAGTAGCGTTAGGCGCTAGGAGCATCGAGAGACACGGTGGCTAGGTGGGCGCTAGTATCGGGTCTGTTTTGAACGAGCGTTGGCTATGGAACAACAGAGGCTGCCGCCAAGACGTTTCCGTAGCCAGCGGAAGAAGCGAATAGCCAGTTAATATCAGTCACAATGACTCACCTTCGAATAGCACAGCACGAGCATGTCGATAGCGGCTGCGCCACAGCAGGAGGACTGAAGACAGTCACTGTCAGTGCGGAAGAGAACAATGCCACGTGGATCGCGAGCGCGGCGTGACTCCCGCGCGTCGATCGATCAGCGCGCCTTTTGATCCACCTTTGATCCCTACACCCATTGTTCGAGTCCGTCGAGAGAACAATGGCTGAAGTTCACGACCAGTTCGACACCATTCTGATCCTCGACTTTGGCTCCCAGGTGCGTATATCTGCGAAGCGTGTATCACAAAGGGCTGAGTGAAACGCAGTACAGTCACCTGATAACGCGACGATGCCGCGAGCATAACGTGTATGCTGAGCTCCTGCCCTGCACCACGAAGCTCAAGGACGTCAAGTTCAAGCCCAAGGGTATTCCGAATGGTATCTGCCTGGGTGCTGCTGTTCTGATCCACGTCAAGGCATCATCCTCTCCGGCTCGCCCTATTCCGTGTACGACAAGGATTCGCCACATGCAGACCCCGAGATTTACGAGCTGGGCGTACCGATCTTGGGCATATGCTATGGACTCCAGGTGAGTATCTGCGGTCATTTATATGGCCGTCTCTCAAGGAAACGCCGCAGGAAATTGCCTGGCAGATGGGGGGCAAGGTCTCCAAATGCGACCATCGCGAATACGGCTTCGCATCGGTCAACATCAAGAAAATAGGGACAAACTCTGCTGTAGACACCCTTTTCGAAGGACTCGGCGACGATCTCCAGGTGTCTATCAACTTGTGCCACTCCGTTGACCCTCGTATTGACGTGAGCACCCTTGCAGGTGTGGATGTCGCACGGTGATCAACTTTCGGCGCCGCCCCCCGACTTCCATGTAATCGGCGAGACAAACACCGCCCCCTACGCGGCGCTCGCGCATAACAGCAGGCCAATTTACGGCATCCAGTTCCATCCCGAGGTTACGCATTCGCCGCGCGGCCGGGAGGTCATTGGGCGCTTCATCAAGAACATTTGCGGCTGCCGCGCGCACTGGACGATGGTTAGTATGTTGATGTACAGATTTCCTGGACATATGACTGACACGCTTGCAGGAGGAGTTCATCGGCAAGGAGATCAATCGGATCCGTTCAATTTGTGGCCCTACCGGGCGTGTCATCGGCGCGGTCAGCGGCGGCGTGGACAGCACGGTCGCTGCGAAGCTCATGCACGAAGCGATTGGCGACAGGTTTGTGCTGTATGTCGGCTAATGGGTAGGTGTCGTACTCACTTATTCGAAAGGTTCCATGCGATTATGGTCGATAATGGAGTCTTGCGTCTCAACGAGGCGAAACAGGTGCACGAGATGCTCAACCGAGATCTTGGGGTCAACCTCACCGTCGTTGACGCCTCCGATCTCTTTCTCTCGCGTCTTGAGGGTGTAGAGGATCCTGAGCAGAAGCGCAAGATCATCGGCAACACGTTCATCAACGTATTCGAGGATGAGGCCGCAAAAATCGAGGCGGCGGCGGCGGAGGACGAAAAGAAGGGCGCCGACGCCAAGGGCCGTATCGAGTGGCTGCTCCAGGGCACGCTTTACCCGGACGTCATTGAGAGCATCAGCTTTAAGGGTCCGAGCGCGACCATTAAGACGCACCACAACGTGGGCGGGCTGCTGAAGGACATGAAGTTGAAGCTCATCGAGCCGCTGCGCGAGCTGTTCAAGGGTAGGTTTTGCCGTGTGCGCGAAAGGGTCCTATTGCTGACCAACCCGACAGACGAGGTGCGCGCGCTGGGCCGATTGCTCTCGATCCCGGCACCCCTCGTCCAGCGCCACCCCTTCCCTGGCCCGGGCCTCGCGATTCGCATTCTCGGGCCAGTCACCCGAGAGCAGGTCAAGATCCTGCAGCACGCGGATAGCATCTACATCGAGGAAATCCGCAAAGCCAACCTTTACGACCAGATCGCGCAAGCGTTCGCCGTGTTGCTTCCGGTGAAAGCCGTCGGCGTCATGGGCGACGCAAGGACGTACGAGCAGGTCATCGCATTGCGTGCGGTGCAGTCGGAGGATTTCATGACGGCGGATTGGTAGGCCATGCCATGTTCTTTGCTTGGAGAGGCCATGAACTGATACATTCCCAGGTATGTGTTCCCGGCCGACGTTCTCCGCCGGATATCCTCGCGGATAACGAACGAGGTCTCCGGAATAAATCGTGTCACCTACGATATCTCGTCAAAGCCTCCAGCGGTGAGTCTCTTGTTTCTGTCGTCAAGCGTCAGCTAAGTAATATGGCAGACGGTTGAGTGGCTGTAGGCACCCGATGTTTCTCCTTGGTAATTTCTGGGACTAGTCGCGAGAAGATTTCGCGAGATATTGTACACACTATGTAGACTTCGTCATTAGTCGTGTTGTTGGAAGACGTGTGCGCCTGGGCAGTCATATAGATTCCTGCGGCGCGTCTCCGTCTGTTCCCACTGTAAGAGAGTCGACCCGGAAGCAGAGCAGCTGGGTTGGTGACGGCACACCGTGTACCACAATGAGCCTGTGTCTTTGCCCAGCCGACGCTCTGTCCTGGACGCATCCGTGTGGAAGAGATGGTCATGATCTACGTTCTAAAGGATGGACTTCACGGCCCCGGGATGTGTAAGTACGTTGTGTAGAAGAAGCGGATTGCCACAAAGGGAACAAATGTCCTACATGAGGTTCGTGAAATCTATGTACAGTTCAAGTTGTGCACAGAGTGCACGTTTCAATGAGTTTTCTGCATCTGTAGACTCCCGAAGGCAGCACTACAAGAGATATTCAATAACCTTCAGAGATTACTGCATGATTATCGAGAGCTTATCATGTCTAAGCCCACAATAAGGTCATATTAGTTATTGAGAAGTATAGAGAACTCTGGCAGTCCTGATTGGCTGAGGATCCTTTATGCCACTCAATAACCTTATCGGCTTTGTTCCAAGTCTTTATATAATTTTATCACAATAAGCATGCAGTAGGGCGTATTTGCACCGGGTTATATTGGGTTTGTATTGAACTCAAGAAGCGCTCAGAAATACTCAAAATTCGGCTGTTGATGATTTGTGGACAGCGTTGAATACAGAACGTGCTGCAGCCGATATATCTGGATGAATCAGGCGATGTCGGGCTCACTCCTTGCCTGCTTCCGGTGCGATGCAAACGACTCTTGGCCTTCAAAAGTCCGCTAGGACGATGCAGGCCATGTACATCCTTCTTCGTGTGAAAGGCTGCTGTGTATAGCTTGTCTATAGCCCTCGTCAGCTGCACAACAGCGCGTCGCTTACTTCGGACCTGTGGCGATTATTTACTTCGACGGTTTTATATTTCATTGTGTGTCTTAGATGTGTATTGGGCACTTCATTAGGAGCGGGGCCGAAATTCAGATGCAGAAGTCGATATAACCTGGTGCAAATACGGTCTAGTAAAGACCGGAGATTATTGTATCTCTCTTGTAGTGCAGAGAGAACTCACTGCTTCCAACAGAGAGGTATGTAGTGACTCATGCTAGCTCTATATTTACAATGATACATTGTCAATTATAAACTATAGCGAGCTGCTTACACGAGTGGCAGGGCGACTTTTTTGGCGGTAAAAAAATGTCTAAAAAAGTGTCTAAAAACATGCCCTAAAACAGGTATTTTCTGCAGGCAGAAACACGTCCTTTTTGGCGATGAAAAGATGTACAAAAGCCACATGTTTCTGGCTGCAAAAAGGGCTTGTTTTATTGTTCAGAAAAGTCTCTTTCTTGCAACCTAAAGCCGACCGTTTTTGGAGGGCTTTTTGGGCAAGAAATGATTTTTTTTGCTGCCAAAAAGACTCCAGGTCGTGTTTTTGATAGTAAAATCAATAGGTTCTTACACAGGCATGTTTTTGGTGGTAAAAAAACATTGTTTACAACAGCAACAAAACACTCCAAAAAAACTCGGCTTTAGGCTGCAAAAAAGAGACTTTTCTGAACAATTAAACAAGCCCTTTTTGCAGCCAGAAACATGTGGCTCTTATACATCTTTTCATCGCCAAAATGGACGTGTTTCTGCCTGCAGAAAATACCTGTTTTAGGGCATGTTTTAGACACTTTTTTAGACATTTTTTTACTGCCAACAAAGTCACCCTGCCACTCGTGAATTACATTGAAGTCGGTATCGATTAGGGGTTAAATCACCTCGTTGTGGCTTAAATTCGCTTCCGAGGAGCCGCAAGTTCGATTCCTGCTACCGACATCTTTTGTTTGCTGTTTTTTGCATCGCAAAGCAAGCAGAAATGGTCAGCGAAGACGCCGAAGATCAGAGAGTTCGAAGTGTTTGTCCGTATTATCTTGAAGAACACCGACATACTGTACTGCCCCGTGCGGGAGCTTGATTGACAGCCCACTTCAAGCGTTTATAATTTATTTCACGTGGACAGTACGAGTACTTAGAGCGAGCGCTGCAGCATGGAGTGGCGCCGTTCAGGAGGGCGAGTCAACTTTGTGCATATCTTCACTTCATGTACCCATTTGCATTCTTGCTCTGCCAATTCCACAGGTCGCGGCACATAGCCTCGAGTGACTGCGAGGCCTTGAAGCCCAGCTCCTTCTCCGCGAGCGCAGGGTCCGCGGTGAGGTCTGGCACGTCGCCTTTCCTGGGTGATATTCAGCTTGCGCTGCCGTCGCTGACCATCAAAAGCTCACCTCGGGCCGACGATCTCGGTCTTGTAGTCACATCCTGTTGCCTTGCGCATCGCCTCAACCATCTGCAGGACGCTGACACCCTGTCCGCGGCCGAGGTTGTATACTTTGTAGAAAGAGGAGGTACCTGGGGGAAAGATCTTGGAGTCATTGGAAAGGGCATCAAGGGCGAGTCGGTGGCCTCCGGCGAGGTCGACGACGTGGAGGTAGTCGCGGACGCAGGTGCCGTCCCTTCGTTGCAAGACGCAAAGTGATCAGTAGATAGATTTACGGAGTAGGCGTAGGCGCTCACGGAGTCCCTGGGTAGTCGTTCCCATATACATGAAGCGTGGGCTCGATGCGGCCTACAGCCATCTGCGCGAGGATAGGCAATAGGTTATTTGGCTTTCCTACTGGGTCCTCGCCTATCAAGCCAGAAGGATGCGCGCCACCAGGGCTGATTGTCATCTCAGCACAGACAACCACACCGCCAGACGACAGCTTACTTGAAGTACCTCAACGACAGCCCACGCCACCGCTTCGGGTCCGCTGCGCACAAGTCCTTGATGATCGTCTCGCACATAATCTTAGTGTTTCCGTACGGGCTGAGCGCCTGCAGGCGTGTAGTCTCGGGTATGGGGATATCCGGTGGCACGCCGTAGACGGTGGCGGATGACGAGTAGACGATGCGCGTGCAGTCAAATTCGTCCATGAGCTGGAGGAGGCTGATGGTGCTGGACACGTTGTTGTGGTAGTAGGTGAGGGGAATTTGCGTGGATTCCCCAACAGCTTTCCAGGCCTATAGATGAGGGTAAGCGGTGAGTGAGGGGATGAAATGAGCATTAGTGATCACGTCACGGAAGGGGGAGAAGGGAGAAGGAGGTTGGGGAAATAAAACATACAGCGATGTGTATGACGCCCCATATCCCACCTTTGCCGTACTTCTCAAATACGGCGCGCACGGCGGGAGCATCCGTTAGATCCACATTATGATATTCAATCTTAGTGGAGTCCAAGTCCTGCGCGCTTGGGTTGGGGGGCAGCTCGTCACGCGCGATCTGCTCGAGGCGCTGGTAGACCTGCGGGTGGGAGTTGTGGCAATTGTCAACGGAGATGACTTTGTAGCGGCGGGTCTTCTGAAGGACGTAGGTGACGTGGGAGCCTTTACATGCGAGGAAGGGTGATAGGAGGGAGTGAGTGGTATCAGATAGTTAGGTTTATGTTCGCTCGTGCCAGAGAATCCACTGACCGATGTACCCGGCAGCCCCGGTCACGATCACTTTCTGCCAGAGAACGGGTTCAAGACGCGGCTTTCACAACCAGAGCGTCACTCGCCTGTAGCGGCACGTCCGTCATGAGTCCAGAGATCTGTGCGAGTCAGTGATGGCGAAAAGATGAGTGGTTCTGGTACGCTGTTAGGGGCTGCCGTCGGCGTCATGGAAGCGGTTGTTTCGGGCCGACCAAGCTTCGGGTGCACTGACACTGACCAGAGACGAGCCACTGACAAGTGAGATGAGCGAGGTTGAGCGAGAGAGGTACCGCCTAGAACAAGGCAGGGAACAAATCGCATAGCAAAAACATGCGACGCAAGGTATGTGTGGACAAGAGATCAACATGCAGGGAATCAATATAGCGTCAAGCTGAAGAGCGCGCAGTCCACATCGCATCCGCTACGTCTCCGCCTCCTTCGCTATATCCGTGGCGACGTGCTCACTCTCCTTCGTAGCATGCTCGTCCTCCTGCGAGGTCTCGTGGTCGCTCACTTTCGTGGGCTCTGCGGCAGCATGCTCGCCCTCCTTCGTCTCTGTCGTAACGTCTGTCGTCTCCTTCGTCTCCTCCGTGATCTCCTTCGTCTCCTCCGTGATCTCCTTCGTCTCCTCCGTGGTCTCCTTCTCCGCCTCCTCCATATCCGCTGCAGGTATGTTCTCCGCTACGGCCGCTGCATAGGACGGAGCGTGGGACTCAGCAGACGCTGGCTCGGCAGTGGTCTCCTCGGCCGCTTCCTCGGGCCTCTGCTCTACCTCCTCAGGCTCCTTCGCCGCCTCCTCGGGCTTTTTTGTCGCCTCTTCATCAGCTTCCTCAGAGGCCGAAGGTTCGTCTTGCGTCGGGGCAGTCTCCTTTGCTTCCTCTTCCTCCGCCGGCGTCGCCACAGACTCCAAAGGCTTCTCATCTACAGCAGCAGACGGCTCGTGAGCAGGCATCTCCTCGTCTGCGCCAGCAGGCGGCGATGACGGGTCGGCAGGCATGATGGGGTCGGCCTCTGGAGCAGGGGTCGGCGCGTCCGCTGGCGCTGGAGTCGGCACGTTCTCTACCGCAGGACTCGACTCGTCCTCTGGCGCAGGAGTCGGCGCGTCCTCTGAGGCCGCGGGTGGCGGCACCGGGATGGCCTCCTCAGCCGTACTTGTCGGCTCCGCGGATTCGTCAGCTGCGGCCTGCTCATCGGCGAACGGGTCCTCCATTGACGTTGCAGCGGTGTCGACGGGGACAGTCGTGTCTGTTTCAGCCGCAGTTTCCTCCGGGGCAGACTCGATAGACTGAACATCCTCAGCTGCTTCGGGCTCCGTCTCCATTGGCGTGGCCTCCTCGAGCCTCACTGTCTGTCCTGGCTCTGCTGTCTCGATATCATCGCTCTTGCTAAGCTCCTCCACTACGCTCGCTGCCTCGCTGAATACCATCGTGTCTGTCCGGTTGCGGCCGAACTTGCGCGGGCTCTCCTGGCCACCAAGTCCAGGCGGGCTCCGCGCGCGCTCTTCCGCGGCATGCGTGTCGAGAGTGAGCGGGTTCTGCTGGTGGTCAAAGTTCGACTGCGAAGGAAGGACGCGAGGGGGTTGGACGTCGGCCTCGGGGTCGATGCGGGGCGGGATGACGAGGAATTCGGTGGGGACGAGGTCGAATTTTTGGGTGAGGGCGAGGAAGCGGGCGTATAGAGAGCTCTCAGCTTCCGCCTGTTCGAAGGCTTCGCGGTGGTGGAAGTAGGCGTGTGCGAAGATGCGGCCCAGACGGCGTGCCAGAGCGGAGAAGTGCCGGTGAGAGCTGGTAGGGATTTGCAGTCTGTGAGACGCGTCAGTGAGGGTAGGCATAGCTGAGGAGGGCGTGACTCGCCTGGAGGGGAATGCGCGTGGGGAGTTCAGGAGGGCAGTGGCGCTGTCTATGGTGTGGAGGATGTAGTCAATAGCACAGCACTGTTCCATAGCGCCGTCGTTGCCATGTGCCACGCAGAGGTAGAGCCATTCGCCTGCTTTCATCTCTGGGCATGTCTGCCGGTTGCACTCCAGCTGGAGCATCGTGCAGAGGGGGTGCGTGAGGTCCTGGGCGAGTCGTCTGCAAGGCAGCATGAGGACGGATCGGCATTGAGTGTACGCGACACGCGCACCTGAGTTGTTCGTAAATCCAGCAGTATTGGTCGACGCTAGCATCCGTTCTGCGCTCCATATCCGCATCCCCGGACTTTGACGCGTTCTTATCTGGGAGGGAGACGATGTGCTCGACGTCGTGGACGTCGAGGCGAATGAGGAGCGAGATGTATTCCTGGAGCTGGAACGCGCTGTCGAGGGATGCGAGCGCGGGGAGGCTTTTGACGGGGTAGAAGGAGGAGATGCGCGCTCCGCGGAGGGGGCGCTGGACGACGACGGACATGGCGGCGGGGCGCGTGAGCACGAGCACGAGCACGACGCGGTGGCGGAGGCTCAGGAAGAGTCCGTGAATATTGTTTGGCAGCGCTTGGCGCGGGGTAAGTATTTGCGGCGTCATCGTTTTCCGCGCACGCTTGACCGAGACCTCCATTACCAACTCTTACCCTTGTATTCTACGACGCTCGCTGAACGATGGGTGCGGATTACTGACTGTCCTTTGTATGCTCACTGATCGTCCCGCGATCCAGGTATCCCCAAGGTAAGCACACTATGGACGCGTTCAAGGCGCGCCGCTAATGAACTTTGTAGTTCTTCCGCTACATCTCGTGAGTCTTCACCTAAACCCCTTCACCGTAGACTCACAATGCTAGTGAGCGCTACCCCCTCACCTCCCAGCTCATCCAGGAGAACAAGATACCGGAGTTCGACAACCTATATCTCGACTTCAACGGCATCATCCACAACTGCTCGCATCCCAACGATGCCGACGCTCATTTTCGCATGTCCGAGGAGCAGATATTCACAGGAATATTCTCCTATGTAGATCATCTGTTCGCAAAGATCAAACCCAAGAAGCTGCTCTTTCTAGCAGTCGACGGAGTGGCGCCCCGCGCGAAGCAGAATCAGCAGCGCAGTCGGCGGTTCAGGACCGCGAAGGAGGTGCAGGAGGTGCGCGAGAAGGCAGAGAGCAAGGGGGAGAAGCTGCCTGAGGAGAAGGCATTCGACAGCAACTGCATCACACCAGGTGCGTCGCCTCTCCTCTCCGCGACCTCCGTGCTGATCTTGTGACAGGGACGCCGTTTATGGCGCGCCTCTCCGAGCAGTTGCGGTATTTTGTCAACAAGAAGATCACAGAGGACGCCAATTGGCACGGCGTTGAAGTCGTGCTGTCGGGACACGAGGTCCCGGGCGAGGGCGAGCACAAGATCATGGAGTACATTCGGCTGTCGCGGGCGCAGCCCGACTACAACCCCAATATCCGGCATTGCATGTACGGATTGGACGCGGACCTCGTCATGCTGAGTTTGCTCAGCCATGACCCGCACTTCTGCCTCCTCCGCGAGGAGGTCAAGTTCGGTCCCGCATCACGCAAGAAGAACAGCGGCGGGTGTGTCATTCTTTATTGCTATCTACTCCCCAGCTAATGGTGCCTACAGGCTTGAGACTATCAACTTCTATCTATTACACCTCTCGCTGATGAGGGAGTACCTGGACCTGGAGTTCCACGACATCCACTCGCTGCTACCGTTCGAGTACAACCTCGAGCGCATCATCGACGACTTTGTCCTACTTGCCGTATTTGTTGGCAACGACTTCTTGCCAAACCTGCCGGACCTGCACATCCACGAGAACGGGCTCGAGCGCCTGTTCGACGTGTACAAGAAGGTGCTGCCGGGCTTGGACGGCTACATCAACGAGAGCGGGACGATCAACACGAAGCGGCTGCAGGTCGTGTTGAACGAGATGAAGGAGTGGGAGCGCGAGATGTTCGAGAAGGAGTACGCGGACCTGAACTGGTACAAGGGCAAGCAGGCGAAGCACATGCGGGAGATGGAGATGGGGAAGAAGCGGTCGAAGATGGTGCTGACGCGCCCGCAGCGCGATATCTTCGACGAGGTGCAGAAGTTTGTGCTGGAGGGGAGGGAGAACGGCAACTACAAGACGGCGAAGCTGCTGATGAAGAACGATTTTGCGGCGAGGGAGCGGAAGTTTGTGGGCGAGTTGGCGGAGGAACTGCACTTGTGTCTCACGTGGGACGAGTATGATATGATGGACGAGGAGGTCGAGGGCGGGGTCAACGTCGTCGTGTGGCGCTTTCCCGGCGCGTTGGAGGAGCCCGTGCCCGAGCCGACGAAGGAAGTGGGAGAGACAGAGGTGGCGACGAATGGCGACTCGACAGCCCCAGCCGAGGCCGCCGCCGCGGAGGAGGATGAGTCCGAAGACGAGGAGAGCCGCGCGGCAGTAGACCGCATACTCAAGAAGTACGCCAAGGCGCCAGTGCACGACGACGATGAGGGAGGCGGGTTCGATGCCCGCCACGACCGCGCGATGGAGGAGAAGATGGACGAGTGGAAGCGGAACTACTACCGCGGGAAGCTCGAGATCGACTACGACGACCCGCAGGAGCTAGGCGACCTGATCTTCCGGTATGTGGAGGGCTTGCAGTGGGTGATGCACTACTACTACAGTGGGGTGGCATCGTGGGGGTGGTTTTACAACTACCATTATGCGCCGCGGATGTCGGGTATGTGGAAATGATCTGCAGGACTGGGTGGGAGGTGCTGACGAAGAGTGCAGATTTGGTCGGAGTGGACAAGATGACATTCGATTTCGACCTCGGAAGGCCTTTCAGGCCGTTTGAGCAGCTGATGGGTGTACTGCCCGCAGCTAGCAAGGATCACATACCTTCGGCGTATCAGGTAAACTCACACGCATGCGATGGTTACAGCGACTGATATGTTATAGGATCTCATGTACGACGAGCATTCGCCCATCATCGACTTTTACCCGACGGAGTTCGAGTCAGATTTGAACGGCAAGAAGCAGGAGTGGGAAGCCGTCGTGAAGATCCCCTTCATCGACGAGAAGCGGCTGTTGTCTGCTATGGGCAGTAAGCAAATTTATGATGCATATATGCGCCCTTTTCTCACCTTTGACTTTCCAGAACGCGAGCATCGATTGACTGAGGAGGAGAAACAGCGAAATTCGTTCAGCACGAGCACCAAGTTCTCGTACAAGGCAGACGGCGACCCGTTCTTCTACCCGTCCTCGCTTCCGGGCTTCTTCCCCGCGATTGCGAAGTGCAGGTGCAACATGGAGCCGTTCGACCTGCCTACACTCAACGGCCTCCACCTCATCGACGGTCTTTGCGAGGGCGTTTTCCTCGGCGCGGACGCCCTCGCCGGCTTCCCTTCCCTGAAGACCCTTCCGCACACGGCGACGCTCGGCCACCACGGCGTCAACGTACACGGTTCGGAGAGCCGCAACAAGTCGATGGTCGTGCACGTGCAGAACGAGCGCGAGGGCATCAAGGTGGAGGACGTCGCGCAGGCGATGATCGGCCAGCGTATCTACACCGGCTGGCCGTTCCTGCAGGAGGGCAAGGTGGTCGCGGTCTCGGATGCGCTGTTTAAGTACGAGATGATGAGCGTGGCGCCGGGGACGAAAGCCAGGGTGATCAGCACGCCGCATTCGCAGCCGGGGCTCGGGCACTGGAAGGGCAAGGCGGAGAGGATACAGGATGTGTATTCGAAGCGGTGTGGGGTGATAACGGGGGACGTGGAGGTGTTGTTGCATGTGAGGCCATTAAAAGGTGAGGAGTGGTTCGGTGAATTGGGTGGTGTGTGCGCTGACCAGCCGTTTCAGGGCTGATGCGGTTGGATACGGGTGCTTTCGTCAAGGACTACGAGGGACCGGACAAGGAGATTGAGGCGGCGCTGCAAATGACCGTATCCAATGTCGTATCGGAGGATCCGCGCTATACCGAGCGCGAGGCGCCGCCGCTGGCGGACGAGTTCCCCGACGGTACGAAGATCTTCTTCTTGGGCGAGCATGCCTATGGCGTGGCTGCGCAGGTTTCGTCGACGTCGGACAATACGCTCTCAGTCATTCTTGCCGTACGTGATTTATTCATCCCTGTAGTCCTGGACACCTCACTGACGCGGCATGCGTAGTTCTTCCCGTCGGAGAAGTCGGAGAACGATCAATTCAAGGCTATCGTTAATAACCGCAAGTCTGCACGGTATTTGCCATCTTTCCAGGTAGCTCAGATGCTGGATATGTCGGGGCGCGCTCTGTCGAGGATCACATCGAGCTTTATGGTCGTGACATCGGACGGCAGCAAAACGAACCTTGGCCTGAGCTTGAAGTTCGAGGCGAAGGGGATGAAAGTCGTCGACTATTCGAGGAAAAGCGGGAGGAACTGGGAGTTCAGCGAGAAGGCTATCGACCTGCTTCGGGAGTACAAGGTATGTTTGAATGTGCATTGAGGAGGATCTCGACTGACTTGCCTTTAGCAAACGTATCCTGATGTCTTCAGAGCTTTGGATCAGGACGGTGATGGTATGTGACGCTGATTGATCGTCTATAATCTTGGTGTACTCACCTGCTTCAGCTATGGCCCGTGCAAGCGACGTCCTTCCTGGCCAGAACTCCGATGCGCGGGTGAAGGAGGTGAAAGCCTGGCTGAAGGAAAAGGGTGTTCGGGACTTCGAGCCCGTCACTCTGTTCTGCGACCAGCTCGGCAAGGATATGGTCAAGGAGATCGAGCAGTTGGCCGACGGGTTCAACTCGTCCAAGTCAACATCGGGCTTCAAGAAGGCTATAGTCAAAGGCATTCCGCGACAGGCTGTCCTCAAGCCCGCCCACGCGCAATACCGGTTACAGAATCAGCGCTTCGCGCTCGGTGACCGCGTCACAATGATCCAGGATTCGGGCGCTGTACCGCTATCTGTGAAGGGCACTGTCATCGGCCTGAACGCAAAGTCTATGGACATAGTTTGGGACGTAGCATTCATGGCGGGGACGACCTTAGGCGATCGGTCAGTAATTTCCAAATCTACCACTGAGTCCCGCCGCTGACCTGGTTTGCGTAGGTGCTCACTATACCGTGGCTCCACGGTCGAGTTCAACACCTGCCTCAACCTCTCGAACCCTCAATTTGTTGCGTCGACAAACCCAAAGACGCCAGCGGCGCCCGCTCGGAACGGCCCAGCGTTCAAGCCGCAGATAGGCCCTCGTCCGGTCATCCAGCCTGGTGTTGGACAGCAGTCTGCTTCCGGCTTCCGTCCTGCACCTCAGCAGCAGGGGTGCGTATGATCGATCTTTGGACCATATCTATAACTCACGATCTCGCAGAGGCAACCCCGTGCAGATCATGTCCAATCCCAATCGCGGCGGTCGCGGCGGACGCGGCGGCCCGCCACCACGGCCATATAACGAGACCGCTCAGGCCGCCGACATGGCGCCCGCGGCAGGTCGGGGAGGTCCTTTCCCGAGGGGTGGGCGTGGGTTCGCGCCGCCATTCAGGGGAAGGGGTGGCTTTGCTCCGGGCTTCGACAGAGGACGCGGAGCGCCGCGGGGTATGAACCGCGGAAGGAGGAGAGGGTTCGCGCCGCCTCTGCAGTCTTGAGTAATTTGTGGCGGGTTTGAGAGTGTGCATAAATGGTGGCTATAGCATTTGCAGCTTGAAGGACTTCTGTTGTACGATGTATACACATGTAACAAGCTTCCCAATTGCAGGGCGCACTTTAGTATTCAGAGTTGTACTAATAGACGTCCCAGTCGCCCTCGTCCTCATCCTTGTGGTCCCCGTACACAGCACACATGTCTTCGATACTAGTTTTGAGATTGCGAGAAAGTGTCTGAAGTTCTTCGACAGGTACCTTCAGATTTCTCGCAGTCCTGAATATAGTCTCGACAGTCGACCACCTCTCCTGCCTGCGGACCGTCTCAGGTTCTCCCTCATCCTCCAACTCAGGGTTGCACTCGTACTGGACGGTGTCCAGCTTGGGGTACACCTTCGACAAGTATAGTGCAACGGCGAAAGAGTTCACGCCGATTGGTGCGTCGCCTACGGAAAGCGAGGTGACTTTGTCGTTGACGACTTGCGCAGGGGAAGTGGTGTGTGGTGGTACTGCAACAGCGTTGAGCTCGAGGGAGATATCGGTGAGCTCGCGACACTGTGCGAAGGGCAGGAGCGCCTTCAGCGTGGCCACTGCCGGCGTATCTCGCTCGCACATCCCGGTGAGATTGATGGTGTTCAGGTGCGGCCACGACCGTGCTAGGTCGGCGTACTCGGTGTCCGTAATCCTGCTCCCCCGCGAGGCCTTGATGACGAGCATCTCGAGCTCTGAGAACGCGCGTAGGGGCGCCAGGTGTGCGTGGCGCACTGCGAACGGTTCCGCCACCTCGATCTCCCCGAAGAGCGAGGCCGAGGCCCGGATGAGGATGAGATGCAGGGCGCGTGGCTTGCAGTGGTCGCTGACCGCCTGCGTGAAGTCCAGCAGAGTGCGACTAGTGACGTCGCTTAGAGTTGATATAGATATGTCCTCCATTGCGCGGCGGCCCCAGGACTTCACCAGAGCACTCGCCGAGCGGATGGAGATACCCGTAAGTGCCAGACTGCATAGTGCTGGGAAGCCATCGGATGGGTATGTGGGGATGGCCAGTCCTTCCGGTGTCTGGTTCTCCACGCTGACATCGACTAGCGATGAACAGCGGGCGAAGGAGGGAAGGAAAACTGCGCTGCAGGGCATGTTGATCGACAGCGTTGTCAGCGCGCCGCCAGAGGCACGAGCAAGATCGACAATGGCGTTCTCCAGTAGCGTGAAGTCGAGCCACGGGATATCCTGGTAGTTGTAGCTGTCGAAACCCAGCACACGAAGATGAGGACATCTGCGTCCCAGAGCCGCTAGGGTAGCGGCAATATCTGTGACGCGGACGCCTCGCCATGGATAGAACATCATGACGAAGCGACCCAAGGAGGGCGCCAAGAACAGCTGGATGACCTGCGCAGATTTCGGATTCCTTGCGGCACATGTGAGGTCGCGGAGCGCAGGGAAGAGTGTAGCTGGAGGCGGGGACGCCAAAATACGACTGTAGACGCTCTGGTCCAGATTGGACTCGTCGTAGTCGTAGTCGGCGTCCCAACGCAGAGACCGGACGTAGCATGAGCGCTTCAAGACCCGCTCCCAGTCAGATGCCGTCAGCGGTCGTACGATGGCCTAGCAGTGCGGGTGCTCGTCAAAAACCGGACAGGCACAACGTAGCCAAGGGAATAGACGGTACTCACGAAGCGTTCAATAGGTTTGCTGCCGGCAAATATGCTACCGCTATTCGGCATCTATTATTCGTCAATATTCTTGTCGATATTCTCCAGTACCAGAGGAGACGATGTAAGGCTTACAGATTTGACAACTCGCCACGCGTCTAAGGGGAGCAGCTTCAGGAGGGATGTCGCCTTAGGCTCTTCCCACAGCACTGCGACTGCGACTGCATTCCATACAGAGCAGACGAGAGCCAGAGGAAGCAGATCGCACTTCTCATACTCCCCGGCTTGGAAGATGTCCAATAGAAGCTCGGGGATCTGGAGAGCTCTGTGCATCTGGCGATGATCAGTCCTCCGATACTACCAGATCGCCTGTGTGCCGCGCGCTGCGTACCTCTGATGACTGTTCAGCCTAAGGAGCGGGCGAGGAAGAGGGAGATAACCCGGTATATGGGCCTTTGAGCTGAGTCTCTTCACTTAGACGAACGTTGTCGTCCAATACTGGGGACAGGATCCATCCGCAGAATGGACTCCGACAATTCCTCAGAGCGACCCACGATCGTTCTCACGGTCACGCTGTTCATCTTTTCGTTCACTTCAACTTGCAGGGAAGACCTGTACTGCATCAGAAGAACTTACGTTCGCATTCAGACAGTTGTACGTGTGCCAGCTCAGCGCTCAGCGCCAGCACGAAGCAAGGTGAGAACTGGTGAAGACAGATGGTCAGCGGTGTTCGTCAGTGATGTGGACGACTGAATGTTCAGAACATTGATGACTGCTCGGGAATGCTTCGCGGACATCAAGCGCGCTGCACGTGCAGTGCAAGTTGTGAAGAGTACACCACCAAATTGGACCGATACCGTCCCGTAACGGGATATGCACCACTTGGCCCAGGGAACGGGATATGCACCACTCGGCCTGTGCCAGTCAAATTTTCATAAAAGCCCTAGATATCCGGTGTATCTGTAGCGCAGCATGACATCTACCGTAGCCTGAAAGATCATAGGGCAGGTGTATCTACAGCGAGAGGTAGAAAAATCAGAAGTAGCACGGCAACTCCCGAAAAGTGGTGCATTACGCTATCACCGTCTTTGCGCACAGACAGTACGGTCGTTGTCCAGTGATAATTCTCATAAATATTTGAGCAAAGAGGGAAGAGTCCTATTCATGGTCCTGATTATTTTCAGAGCAATCGAAGACAACGGCAGCGAGTTGTGGCCTGCAGACTCAAAGTGGTGCATATCCCGTTACGGGACGGTACCTCTGAGAGATCAGAGCAGCAGTCCCACGGCGTTGTCCGTCCGATCTCACCTGAGATCACACGACATCGCTACGAGACCCATTACTCAACTCGTATGATAATCATACGATTCACTTCTCTGTACGATATCAAGACGCGTTCTCGGGGTGAGATTGAGCTCACATCTCGCACAGGCTGCAGCCAAAGATCTCGGCCCAGTATAATAGCTGGCCATGGAATTGATTTGCCTGGCTGGTCACTGCTTTTATTGGGCTCGAATGGGGACCTCATTGTATAATGCAGAAAATGTGTCTCATATTGCGGAGCATGTAAAGCTACTACATTAGTACGTACATACTACCGCTGTGGCCACTAATAGGTAGGTAGTATACCGTCGGGAGATAACAACACACGTTCATGTGATCGTCGACAATTACGATGTTTGAGCAGGGATAGAGCGATGGGTAGAGGGGCAGGATATAGGGCTCACAATGAATACGGCCTCGTGTCGAGCAGCTCCAGGGACATGAGCTTGCTCACCGGGCACTTGGTGGGCATGTCGTATGGGGCTACGCTGCATGTCGAATGATGGCACTCACCAATGCGAAGAGCGCGAGGTCGGGTACGTCGGGAGGTCGACCCTCGAGGGATTTCGGCTTGCACGATGATGGCGGGCGCTCCACGCACTGGCCTAATGCATGATCAGTCAAGCTTCATAAACTCGTAGAGCCACGCACCGGAATCTCCGTTGTTTGCCTGCTCAACGTTCAACCCTCACGTCGACCAGATTGCAGCACATATCATAGCTGGAGCATAAGGTAAGCCTCTAAGAGGGAGGGAAGTGAGGCACGGCGCACCAGAATACAGCAGGAAGATGGCGTGCGGGCAAGCTGCGCACGGGCGTAGATACATGGCTGGATGGTATTTTTACAGCAAGCCACGGCGCGCAAGAGGGCGCACCTTATAGAGCGCGGACCTGGTTCAGACAAAGCCCGTCTGCGCACTGACCGCGGGCAGCGATGCTGGTCGAGGAGGACCCGCGAACGTCCGGAAGGCGGAAACGAAGCGACTTTTCTCAGTCTGCCGGCGTGATTCCCACGCTTGCGAATTGATGTGGCGTCTCTGACTCGCGGCGCGCGGTGCGATAAGCTGACCCCTGGCTCAGTGGCTGACCCTCACGAGTCGTTTGTGGACCAGTATTATATCAAAGCTTCGAGTGGCACCTGTGGATGCACCAATCTATGTAGCCTACTGCCGCTATACACCGCTCTGTATATATCAGGCAAAGAGGCACCCCCACTGCACTGCCAGCCGTTCGAAGTGAAGGACTTTCTTCTAAGTCCAACGCCAAGTTGTTTCCCTGAGTTCATCGACAGGCTCGACATGCATATCCCACTGATATTTCCTCTCCAACTGGTTGATGGCGAGAGGAGATGGGCGGCTACATCTTGTAAGTACATCAATCAGATATTACCGGGGGCTACAGCACGATCTCGGGACGACATTGCTCTTGAGATATCGCTCAAGGATTTCTGCAGAGCTTGAGGCAGCATCGACGAGCACCGATCTCGCAGTGACATCGTTCAGGGCTTCACACGGTCTTCGGACACATTCTCGCGCTGGCATCAAGGCTAGACTAGTGGACGATATTTATCCAAGTTGGTGGTGTACCGTGGCCTGTGCTGAGCGCTGAGCGTGCGCTGGTGCTCTGGGGATCCGCTCTCAAATGAAGTTGACCTCAAGAGAATTCGGGACAGAAGAAAGAATCCAACTCGTGCGCGGCGTCCGATGGCATTATATCATTGAATACACGGCGAGGGGGTCATGATAATCTACATGCAGAAAAAAATCAGCGTAGTGGATACAACATCGAGGAAGCGGTCATGAGACGGGTGGAAGTGTCTGACACTGTCTGTGCAACTGCGAAATCCGTACGCGTCTATCGTCGAGGGCAACAATACCACCAGTGCTTAGTGTTCACTGGAGCCCGAGTCGCGGCCAGGCTTACTGCCGTTCGCCTCTTCCGTCTCTAGGGGTCCGCCTCTCATTACGACGTCGGAAATTCCCATCTCGAGCGGTGGTAGAGGCTCCTCATCGACGGAAGTCTCAGGCTTCTGCGTGTGAGGCGTGGGCATTGCGATGATGACGCCTACTCGGACCTGCGTGGGCGCGGTAGGTGCAGGTGGTGTCCGTTCTGTGAGCTCCGTCTGCCCGGCTGATGACGGCTCCGCCGATGGCGCTCGCGACCATGACCACCACCGACGTCTGGGCGGCGACAGGGGCGCTTCGGTGGGTACTCCCACGGGTGCGGGCGGCGCGTGTGACGGCGGATTGGCGTATGTCGCAGAGAAGGGCTGGCCAGCGAGTCAGCGCGAGAAGTGACATATGCGCCTATACGACGCACCAGAATGCCATCCCATGATAGCCAGTCTTCTGCACGGCGCGTATGCGATTGATGCGCGCCGTGAGAGTCAAGGTAGGCTTCGTGGAGCTTTGGCTTCTTGGAGAGGTCGACTCTGGGCCGTGTTGCAGGTGGTATCCAGGTGCCATTTCGTATAGCTTCTTCCACAAGGGCGCGATGGCGCCTACGGAGGATTAGGGAGCGAACGACGATGGCCGCGGAGACTCCGAGCAGCAGGATTAATGTCGCGAGGAACGTGTAGACTACGGGGGAGTCAGAGGAAGTCTTCATGGAAGGTATTGCAACAACGCACGATACAGAGACGCCGAGCTAGCGAGGCTCGGGCCTGTAGAATCAATCCCTGTGTCATCTGCATCGGCTGCCGAAGAAGAGGAGGTGGGGGTGTAGGACGAGGAGAACGACAGCGAACTGACGCTCGACGATGCTGCCGGCGATGTAGTACTGTCCCCGCCGCTATCCGTCGAAGACATGGTGGCGGTCAGGAACTCAGTCGACCCCGCGACTTGTGACGATGCTGTAGGGGGGAACAGCTTGTGATTAGCGGTGATTCCGATGACCGACAGTCTAAGACGTACCCTCCGAGCTCCCTCGTTACGGAACGCCCCTGTGGCTGTTGATTCCTCAGTCTTCACAGATTCACGACGGCTTCCCGTCAACGTCTCAAACGTTCTCTGCGATGGGAGATGGTGGTATAGAGTGACGCTGAGAACAGGCGCCGCGCCCGCGCGGCACCCGCCCGCCGGCGCCGGTGCCCCGCAATTTTGGTCCACCGGCCCGAGCATGCGGTGCATGTAGACCTCGCTTTTCCCACGATACCCCACGCTTCCATGTTCGCTGGCGCGATCATGCAATCATGGTGGCTGCTGGCACCACCGTACTACCGTCCTGTGACGGGTAATGCAACAGTTGTGGGTAATGCAACAAACCGTGCCCTGACGATGAAACGAGGGCCGATTTCTTTGTTACTTCATAGGTTGGTAGGACATACACTTTGGGATACTGTGGTAAAATTTGAAGGCACCCTGACCTCTGGGGAAGAACACAGAAAATCGCGACCACCTCAAATTGCTCTCTCACGGACCTTGCCGTTGGTACCGACGGCATTACACGCTCGATCTTAGCTCTCGATCTCCCAAAATATCAGGGGCACAAGCGGGTTATGCTAGGAGTATTTCTATCTTTTTGCTTTGGCGAGAAAGGGAAGGTTCGACGCACAGAAGAGCGCGTTGCATTGGGTCCCGTCACAGCGTTATGGCCTGTTGCATTACGCCCCCGAAACAAGCCGCCCTCAGCACACAGTTTCTCCTTACTCCTGGGCCTTGTAAAATTTGTGGAAGCGCATATTCATGCGGAAATGTACTCTGATTATTTTCTCAAGAATCGAAGATGAACTCGAGCAGCAGTGGCTGCCGGACCAAAAGTGTTGCATTACCCGTCACAGGACGGTACGCATGTAGCTGATAGAAGGCTCCTTTGCATGCTTGATCACCTCAGCTGATCATGAACAAGGTTCTAGACTCCCAACACAACTCCTCATATATCTTCTCATGCGACAATCGATGTAATCGACCTTAGCGAGTCGTACGCTGCGAAGACGTGGATTCAGTCTTGTACATACTTCGAGCGAAGACTGAACTTCACTAGCAGATAAACCCCGCCTATAAGACCCGCGATAGTCCATTGGGCTAAAGCAGTATAAAGGACACAGTCAAACGGGACAATGGAGCTGCACAGTATTCAGCAACAGCATAGTACTGATCGAACGACAGCTGTGGGAACTCACTTGATCGGCCCACCCGTCGTCTTATACTCGGGAAGTGGAGTCCCCTCGATGGGCCTGATGTCGAAAGCGGCCAAGGACATAGCGACGGTGACGAAGACGGAGGCGTCTGCGAGCAACCGACCAGGGCAGATGCGGCGTCCGAATCTACCACGAAGAATCGGTAGTCATTTCGTACCGGGAAAGCAGCCAATAGCCCTGTACGCACCCATACATCCACTCCCTGGGATCCTGCTCCGGCTGCGAGCCCATGAACCGCTCGGGATTATATTTGTGGGCGTCAGCGTATACCGCGGGATCGCGGCTCATTTTCCAGATATTGGGGATGCCCGTGCTGCCCTTTGGGATGTAGCAGCCATCATGCACGTCGCCCTCTGTGGTTGCATGGGGTAGACCTGGCGCTCTTCAGTTGAATTGGCCACATTGTACCAACGAGTAAAGCTTACCACTCGGGCCCGGCGGATGGAAGCGGACGAGCTCTTTGCGCCTGAGGACGCGGGCTGAGATGAGGGGGATGGGGAGGAGGTAATCAGCGGGGCATGACAAAGGAAAGCGCGGAGGAGATGGATCATACCGTTTTGCTCGGCCCAGAGAGTGAAGGTCCCCTACTCCCAGCCGCCGGAGGGCATGTCAAGGAGGTTGCCGATGAGAGGGCAGCCAGGCGGTCCAGGCGGTAGCCGGCGAGGTTTGCGCGATATTGAGTACAGCAGTGACGGCAGTCGCTGTGATCAAGAGAAAGGGCACGGAGGTGGTCAGTAGCGAGACGGACATCGGCGGAGGCATCGTGCGACGTGTAAGCCGGCGAGGGCGGTGAGAGAAGAGCATAATGAAAGATAGAATTTGAAGACCTTGAGGAGGTAGAGAGGGCCTGATTCAGTGCGTGGCGGCCTGGTGCCTTTAGTGCTCAATAGCCATGCACCGCAATATATATGGGCGAGGGTTGGATAGCAACCCAGTTCGAAATCGTCCCACTTTGGACGTCATCAAGCAGCTAGATCGGATTCCTTTTGGTGGCATATAGGACAATGGAGGACACGGGGTCATGGGGTCCAACGACATCTGTCCCGAAACTGCGCTTGACCCTCGCTTGACCCTATGTAGAGGATCCAGTGTTCTTGATGCCCGTGTCGGTGGATTTGCTAGTAAACAGTTCAAAGGGCACTGAACATCCGTGGAGCCGGTGAAGTGACTACTGTGTCGTCCTGATGAAGCGGGTGTCTCCGTGAGAAGCAGTAACTGGGGCCCAGTGCTTGCCCAGTGCGCGTTGAGTCGCGAGCTCACACACATGGCATTGCACAATGCATCGGGCGCGGTTGAGTCAATGTGATAGGCAGACTCTGGTGATAGCCATCGATAGAATGCCGCGAACAGGCAAGAGGCAATCAAGAGGACCAGGCTGGACTCGTGCAGCAGTTCAAATGGCAGCAGGGCGAGTCGTAGAGTTTTGACTCGGAAGGTCGCGCTGAGTCTTCGAGGGGCGGAGCGAGCCGTGAGAGGCTACGAGATCCCGAGGGTCATTGGCTACTGTTTAAAGCCTACGGTTTGAGTAGTCATCTAGTGTAGAAAGCACAGCGATGAAGACGAGTCAAAAGATGAATGAACGTGGGATGGACTCCCAGTCCAAGTGAAGTTGAGTCGGGCGATGCCGTACGCCAAATAAACCACATCAAAATACCGGTTCCCGCCTGGTTCCCGCCCACTTCCCGCGCTGCCAACGTAAAGCCGAAAACGGAGCGCCACTGCCCTGTTGCTGCCATACAGGTAGTGAAGTCGCGATAAGCATGAGAATTCATCAATACTATTACAGAGAACCCAGCCGTTCATATACAATATTCCGAAATACCTGAACGGACCAAAGTGACGAGGAAGGGGGAGGCACGACTCGGACACAAGGCATGACGCGAGGGGGATATTGGGCTCGCAAAAGACCACCTCGAGAGACGAAGAAGGAGTAAGGAGGGTCGAGGGAGCTGTAACAAGGCTACAAGAGGTATGGATGCATTATGTATAGTCTGTGCAGGGATAAAAGTGTGGTTGGCATGCGCGAGAGTGGATAAATAATACAACAGCAGGGGGGATCTCGCAGCGAGGCGGTGAGGTCAAGGGGCGCGCCGGGCGTGAGAGAAAGACAATACGGTATGCGAAGGTTCGAGCTGGGCGCAAAGCGAGCGAAGGGGGTTTGGAGGATGATGAAAATGTCTAGTACTCGAGCGTGCGGGGACCCTCGAGCGAACCACGCTATAGTATGCCGGAGTCCTTCAGCGCGTTTTGCAATATCGTCTCCTTGACTGCAGCAAACACGAGTCGGATGTTACTCGTGTCGGTTGCTTGTGTCAAACTGTACGCCTGTCAGCATATGGTACACACGGATTCAGAGGATACTCACTGTGGGTAGACACTCAGCCCTGCACGGTTCGCCTGCATGAACTTCCACAGGATAAACTTCGCTGCCTTGTTTGGGTCCTTTCCGCCAGTGTATTCAGGGAAGTACCTCTCCAATGGAACCTAGGTTGATGGCGTTGAGCAAGGGTATAAGAAGTCTACATGGATCGTAATGCACCTTATGAACCTTGGTCTTGAACACGTCGATCTTGTTCAGGAATATGATGATGGATGTTCGCAAGAACCATCTTGAGTTGATAATCGACTCGAAGAGAACAAGGGACTCCGCCATACGGTTCTGTTGGAGCACCACAGTCAGCGAACGTCAATGCACTTGAGCAGCGTGACGCACCTGATTCTTCTCTTCCAACAATTGCTGGTCGTACTCGCTCAAAGCCGTGCAGAAGATGATAGAGGTTACGCTTTCGAAGCAGTGTATCCACTTCTTCCGCTCTGAACGCTGGCCGCCGACATCGAACATGTGTATGCTGCAACGGCCGCACACGCTCAGTGAGCGAGTCCAGAGTAACAAGAGACGATAACTGACGATAGAGGCCCCATGGTGAATCGTGTTTCTGTGATACTTGTCGTCTTCGCTCTTGCACGCAAAACGTCTGTCTCGGTTGGGACATAATTAGGGTCGCCAATCCGCATGACTTCGGTGAAGAAGCTGAAGCAAGGCGTATGAGCGTCTAACTTTGTGGATAGATAAGGTAGAACAGCTCACTATGTCGCGCTGTCCATGAGGTAGAAATGGCTAGTCTGCTCGTCGATTACTCGTGTGGCTGCGGGGTCCTTCCAGAAAGCGTCTATGGCTTCTGCGATGTCGGGAGAGATCGTAGCCTGCGTTCCCTCGTCCAGTTGGTAGTCAAGGATCTTGTCCTGCAAGGGCTGCAACGAGCGTGTAAGCATTGCACAGGAAGTCATAGCGGTCTCACGCACTCGATTCTTAAAGTCCTCGCACTCCGTTCCGAGCTTCTTCATCTGCATAAGGATAGCCTTGGCTGAGTCAAGGACATTGCGATGGATGATGGGTCGAAATGAGACAAGTTCCTCCTGGCTAAATCCATCCTGGTGGATGATCTTCATTTGCTTGACGATGGTCGACTTCCCGGACTCGCCAGACCCTACGACATACTTAGCGCGAGCACAAGAGCAGCACGCCCGCACGCACCGAGAAGCAAGATCTTGCATTCTTTCTTGAGCCGCTTGCCATCTTCCTCAATTGACCGGTCTATGTCGTCGGACCTTGCCTTCGCCTCCAGGTCGACTGGCTTCGACGCGCACGCGCCCATCGCTCGCGTATAGTCTCGGATTCAGTGTAGTGAGAGAAAGGTAGCGCGAGGGAGATTCTGCAGAGCGCAGGGCGAGCGGAGGACAAAGGGGAGATGGAAGGCGAGGACAAGCGGGGTGCCGCGACGCGAGGGAAACTGTCTCCGGCCGCCCACGTGGCGCGAACAAGGCCTTCAAAATGATACCGTCCCGTAACGGGATATGCACCACTTGGCCCAGGGAACGGGATATGCACCACTCGGCCTGTGCCAGTCAAATTTTCATAAAAGCCCTAGATATCCGGTGTATCTGTAGCGCAGCATGACATCTACCGTAGCCTGAAAGATCATAGGGCAGGTGTATCTACAGCGAGAGGTAGAAAAATCAGAAGTAGCACGGCAACTCCCGAAAAGTGGTGCATTACGCTATCACCGTCTTTGCGCACAGACAGTACGGTCGTTGTCCAGTGATAATTCTCATAAATATTTGAGCAAAGAGGGAAGAGTCCTATTCATGGTCCTGATTATTTTCAGAGCAATCGAAGACAACGGCAGCGAGTTGTGGCCTGCAGACTCAAAGTGGTGCATATCCCGTTACGGGACGGTATGACAAAATCAAATCAAATCTAGTACATCGGGTCCACGGACCGTTCCTGAAGTTCAACCGCCACAAATTGAAACCGCAGGCGCCACCATATGCGGTGGGTTGCTTACCTGTGGATCAACAGGGACTCTTGCACAACCGGTACGTAGCTGATCAATTTTACCCTGCAGTATGCCTCAAGGCGCCAGGGCTTCCATGTTTTCGACCGTCCTATATTCAGTGCGCACAAGGCTCACTCTACAATCGGCATAGTACTTAGTACTTACACACCCAGTGATCGGCCTATGGGTAATCCATGAGCTGAGGAGTAGCATGGATATCTCATGAGATTCCTGCGGAATATGCATCGGATCCGTACGAAAATCCAACGTTCCTGCATCATGAGCACCGCATAGGGCAGCACCCATGCATTATCCATGGCTCGTGTCGGAATATGCCGAGCCAATCAGGTGACGCACGGCGTCGTAAATTTCCACCAAGTCCCGCTTCCGCCCTTGCCTCCCACCAACCTCCCACCAGCCTCTGTCACCGTCATTGTGAGGACGACCATGACCGTCTGTTCACCCCGCCGCTATCGCTCTGCCACAAGTGGGGCCTGGATGCCTCGTCGCTCGTGCAAGGTCGCAACAGTCTTCTAGCAAATTCAAGAGCGTTGGCCTGAATACTATAGTCTAGTGGCACCTAATACAACATTCGTAGTATCAGCATCGATAGGCCACGAGTACTGGGCGTAGCGCCGGCTGGAGCAGCGAGCGCGCTGGTCGCCAGCGGCCACGGTGGCGGCTGCTGACTAATACGCCGTGCCGAACCTGCCGACCCATAGTCAGTCCATGATGCAGGAACGTGTGATTTCCTTGCGAATTCGATGAATAAAATATGGACCAGCCTATGAGCTGCTCATAGCGAAGAATATACTTTACCCATCGGCCGATCACTGGCTGTGTACCAGTACAGAGTGCATCCATATTACGTCCTTGAGGAGGAAGCGAAGAGATAGCATGATGATTGTCAGAGTATTTCGTCGCGTCTAATATACATGTGTTCGTCTACAGAGTACAGAACGTGTAGCGGGTCTCATAGCATGAATAATGAGCGATAGATAGGTTAGTAACTAGAGGCGCCTCATAGCTGCGGGCCTGCCTTGCGCACGCTCTCATCCACATCCTGCTCATACAGCGCGAACGCCTTCTGGAACATGCCCGCCAGCTTGCGGACCTCCTTCGTGAAGCTTGCCTTCTCCGGCCACGCGAGCTCTGGGTTCAGCAGCTCGCGCGGCACACCCTCTAGGGCTGTCGGGATCGACAAACCAAAGGTGGAGAACGTCTCGAACTCGGCCTTCGCGAGTTCGCCGGAGTGGATGGCGTCCACGATGCGGCGCGTGTACTTCAGCGGGCAGCGCTTGCCCATCCCGAACTTGCCACCTGTCCAGCCGGTGTTAACGAGCCAGCAGTCGACGTTGTGCTTTGCCATGCGCTCGGCGAGCATCTCAGCGTAGCGGCCGGGCTATTCAACTGTCAATATCTAGTCACACAGAAACAGCACGACATTATACGCACGTGCAAGACAATGAAGGGCGCAGAGTAGCACGTCGAGAACGTCGGGATGGGCTCCAGGACACCGTCCTCCGTGCCCGGGGTCTTCGAGGTGTATCCAGCGAGGAAGTGGTAGCTCGCCTGCGCCGGCGTGAGCTTGCTCACGGGCGGGAGCACACCGAACGCGTCGCACGTCAGCATGATAATGTTGGTCGGCTGGCGGTCGACACTGCACGGTATTTGCGCGTTCGGGATGAACTCGATCGGGTACGCGCAGCGCGTGTTCTCCGTGATGCTCACGTCGTCGTAGTCGGGCTGGCGCGTGACAGGGTCGTACACCACGTTCTCGAGGATACTGCCGAACTTGATGGCGTTGAAGATCTCAGGCTCCTTCTCCGCTGAGAGGTTGATGCACTTGGCGTAGCAGCCGCCCTCGATGTTGAAGACGCCCGAGTCGGACCAAACGTGCTCGTCGTCGCCGATGAGCGGACGCTTCGGGTCGGCGGAGAGCGTGGTCTTGCCCGTGCCCGAAAGGCCAAAGAAGAGCGTGACGTCGTTCTTCTCGCTGCCGACGTTGGCGGAGGAGTGGAGGGAGAGTTGGCCGAACTTGACCGGCTGCAGGTAGTGCATGACGGAGAAGACGCCCTTCTTCATCTCGCCAGCGTATTCAGTGCCGAGGATGACCATCTCCATGCGCTTGAAGTTGATCTCGACGGAGGTGGAGGAGGACATGCCCTTGGTGAAGCGGTTGGCGGGGAATTGGCCGGCGTTGTAGATGATGAAGTCAGGCTCGCCGAAGTCGGCGAGCTGCTCTTCAGTCGGGCGTATCAACATGTTGTTCTGAGGCGACAGTCAGCTAAGGACAGACTGCTGGGAGCCCATAACACTTACCATGAACAGCGCGTGGTATGCTCGCGCGCAAATAACGCGGACCTTGATGCGGTACTTGGGGTCCCACTGAAGAAAATGTGAGAACAAGGCATGATCATAATGGCAAGGGACGCACCCCGGCGTAGCCGTCAAAGACATAGACGTTGTCACGGGTGTTAAGGTAGTCAATCGCGCGCTCGCGGTTGATCTCAAATGTGTCTGCATGCCATATAAGCCCCTAAACGAAAGTAGAACAAGACGGCGACTCACGTTCATCCATCTTGATGTTCACAGGTCCCCACCATATGTCGTCTTTGCTCGTCTCCTCGTAAACGATTCGCTTGTCCTTCGGGCTCCGCCCCGTCTTCTTGCCCGAGAAGTTGATGAGTGCTCCGGACGATGAGATGATGGCGCCCTCATTGCGGATGGCATCCTCGTAGAGCAGCGCCACAGGCGCGTTGCGCTTGATGCAGATGCGGTCCATGTCGAAGCCTGCGTTCGAGAAGTATTCCAAGTCGTGCCCGATGACTGGAGTCTCGGTCAGCAAGAGGCAATGACAGCGAACAGCCCGCCCACGTACGTGCGTTGAACTGATCGGACTCCTGCGTCTGAGCGTAGTGCTTGTGGAGGATATGCGGGGTAACGTGCGGGGTAGTATGCGAGGCGACCATTGCTGATGGAGGAGAGGATATGGACAATCGTTAGCAGCTTGTGCGCGCCGGAGTGCGATGCAAGAGGGGAAGTATATGAGGACGGACGGGGGTACGCGGTCAAGCAAAGAATGTAGAGGAATTGGGTCCTTATATACGACGAGTGCGGGGAAGCTGTTCCCCACTTACCGCGCTGGACCCTAATCCGCCCGACTGTCCATCGATTTCGTCGAGTGAAACCGAGAGTGCCCGAATGAGGGTGAGGATAGGAGAGCCATAAGAGGGGCCGCATCATATCACATGCTCGTTCGATTAGCACGAGACGGTGCGGACCGCCGGCGCTCCGATCGGTTTGTGTGCGTCAGTCGAAGGCAAGCAAGCACCACCACCACTGGGCGGTTCCTGGCCTTTGTGGTGGCCCAGCTACTTACAACTGGACAAACTGAACGTACACCTTACGAGATTTCTGAGCCACCTGCATGTGCGTTAGCGCTCGTAGAGGAGCTGAGATGATCGCAGCGACATCGGTGCAAAGGCGACGACTGTACCACAAACGCCCGACTGGTCGCCATCCTCGGTCTGCACATGTCCACTTGAAGCTTCCTCGCACGGTCTTCGTGTCGTGAGAGCTGTGAGCACATGATGGGACAGATAGGAGCTCAGAAATAGACAAAGAAGTCGACTTACAGTTCCGATATAGAGCAATTTGTAGACTTCACGCATTGTTTGCAGAACGAGGGCCGCAGATGTGGCCGGACAGTGATTAGAGGACGTTCGGACATAGAGGTCGATAAAGACCGCACACATGGCGCAGAAGCAATGGAGTGTGCAGACGGGACGGGTCAGACAGCAATAGATGCGAATAAACGAAGTTAGAGACGTCTACAATACTGTACATCGACAAAAAAAAAAGGAGGATGCCTGAATGATGCGTGAGTATTGGCTCGCAAGACAAAGGAAAGGGTAGGAAGATGGGGTCAGATAAGCCGATGTTTTCGTATCTCCCGCGCGCTCGAAGCACCCCGGGCGGCCCGTCTGCCCCAGGACGGGACAGACGAACATGGCCTGACGGCTGCCCGATGCAACATCAAGCACGACGGGTATTGAATCAAAGAATGGATGAACTTGGTTTCGTCTTGTGAAGGGGATAGCCATAGGACATGGAAGGGAAATCGTCAAATGCGAATGATGCTCACCAATGGCTCAAGGAAATGCGGTCAAAGAACGCGGTCGTGGAGATCAAGCTGGGATAAGATCGGTCAGTTAGGGTCATGGAAAAGAGATGGGATGGGTATTGGGAGGATCAGTCGAGAGTCTTTGGTATAAAGCTATCCACAAGAGGTTGATTGCTCTCCTTCGGAAGCAGAACTGAATAGTTGGATCATCATGCAAAAGCGCGTAGCTGGAAGAGCAGGCTGAACATCGAGAGAGTACACACCTAAGAGAGCCTCAGATGTTGATGGCTGAGATCAGAAAACGGTGGGGAAAGGGCATGGAGGAGCAGAAGAGGAAGCACGAGCGATCGAACAAAAGCAAGAGAAAAAATGCGCATGCCCAGTCCTCGGCAGACGCCGAGCGGAGCTCGAACTACTCAAGCGAGGACAAACATTATTTTCCTCCTGCGCACTGCCCGCGCGTCGTTCGTCTTCTACCGTGTCTATTGATCGCCCTGGTCCCGTCTCCTGCAGCTCTTGTGAGGCCTGCATCTGGCATTTCAGATGGTGAGTGGCCTGTACTGTTTCCCCACCCATCACCACTGTACGATGACATTCATCCATCTCGAGTCGGTGACGATTTTCGATGATCCTACTCGCAACATGCATCACCAACTGACTTTCTCCCCCTTCTCAAACTCGTATGAATACATTTGCTGACATCCCATCCCAGGTTGTGTAAGCCTCACGCTTCGCGTCCGATCGACATACGTTCAACACTTGCCATCCATGTCTTCCCCACTTTGCACTTGTGAAGATAAATATACCATCTGCGACCATATCCTGGGCTCAGTGCATACGCACTGACCACCCATTGAAGCGCTATCACTTCCTGTCTCGCCTCGTCGCGATGTTGACCTTGCAGCGTAGCCTAATCTCAGGTCTTCAAGTTCTTTCCATATCGGCAGGATGGTGAGTCTGCTTTTCCCAGTGCCCCCATATGATGCTTTTAAACAATGACAAGCATATGTCCGACTCGCGCAAGCGTATGAAGGACACTTTTTCTGTTTCCTGATCCTCATCTCCAACATCGTTTCGCCGTGCTTTTGCTGATCTTCTTGTTAGGGCTTGTAGACCACCGTCACGGTCTAGTTCACTGGGACACTCACGTACCATCGTCGGCGGCCGCGCCGTCCTTCATACTCATCGATACTCGTCGTAGTAGCTTGCCATGCAATCAACAAACTTTCCTGCCTCGCACTCATCCATTCGCGTGCTCTTCTGCCACGTTCGGAGCGGCGTGCTCAGGATCCGTCCGCCCACTTCTGCCTCAGAGGCGCATCCTGTAGTCGTAAGAAGCCAACGGTCCCTCTCGCTGTGCCAAGCTGCTCCGACACGTTTGATAGGGGACAGTCTGCGCCTGTCTAACAGTTCGTGCAGGGTACGTCGCGGCGAAATGCATGCGCCGATACTTACCTACTTTCAGGAGACGTTGACTGTTGGGCAGCCCCCCGTGAAGAGCTGATGTAACGCAGGGGCTCGGTGCCATCGAAGCCAAGACGAGCTGGACCTGCTCGCGTTATCGTGAGGGCCGAGGCAATCGCAATCGTCCTAGCGCCTATTGAGCGGTCTCCTGGTCACGGTAAAGCCTTCACACATCGTTTTGCGCCGTTTTTCTGGACCGTCTTTGTAGGGCTAAGGGAGCCGTTGTAGAGGCAGATCCGCAGGCCGCGCAGTCGATAGCGCTGCGCCCAGGTCCCGGCGGCCTATCGTAGTCCAAAATAAGCGTTCGCACAACGCATCTTAATGTCATGATCTTGTCGACCTGGGCGACCTACGAGGGAGGGGGCAGAGGGAGGCAGCGTCGCCAACAGTCGCGGTCGATGACGGCGCTCGCGCGTTTATGTCCGCCACCGAGTCACCTGTCGAGAATTCAATAATTGGACGGACAAGGATCAGAGGGATCAGAAGTTCAACAATGTCCCTCCCATATTTGGCAAATTTCCAATAGATATCCGAGGCGCGTCGCACGGGCGCAACTGCCGATGATATCTGTTTTTCCCATCGCCCAGGTCAGCCGCGTCCTTCTCGAGCTTCCGCTTCCCTGCTTCTGCACGGCCCTCGCCACTCTTTCCCCCCTCACGCTCATTTGCCCCTCGCTCGTTCTGCTCCGCGCTATCGGAGCGTCCACGCTTTATTAGAAGACCCAACGACCCAGCGCATCGCGTCATCGTCCGTCTTCAATGCCAGCCCTGCGCGCTCGCGATGACTCTCCCGGCCCCTTCGACCCCAAGAACGACAGCTTTGGCATACATATCGCAGGCATTGTTGTTATCGTCGTTCTCGTCCTGGGCATAGCGGTATACCTCAGTGTGCGATATATCCGACGACGCAATGCGCCGCCTGCGGAGTCCGAAGCGCAGTCGCCGCCCGTCTCGCACTCAATGTCATCATTGTCTTCCTCTCAGAATGAGAAGAATGAGTCCACAAGGTGTGTAGACGTCGAATACACGTAGAAGAGTGCTGACCACCACATCAGTACGCTCCGTATCAAAGCCGAGTCGGAGCTGGATGCCTTTTCCCGGGAGCAGCTCACGCGCTCTATAATACTCCCCAGTATTCCCGGGCAGCGGCCACAACGCCAATCGCGGCAGGAAATTATGGACTTCTACAGCCAGAGCGGCACCCTTCCCCGTTCCTTCCACACCAACGGCTCTTCCGGAAGTTCGCGCAGCTCCATCGTGCCCAGCTCGCCAAACGGCTCCCTCAACTCCCTCGTCCCCAATACCCCCACCTCGGCCGTCCCCACGCGCTCGTCGATGCTGAACCCGAACGCACCGCGCCACTCCTTCATATCAGCGCACTCCATCGGCTCGCGATACTCCGTCATGTCCGGTTACTCCACCTCGCCGTCGAGCACCGGCGGCTCCATCTCTGGCGTGTCGCGCAAAGTGCGCCAGATCTTCGACCCGGTGCTGCCTGATGAGCTGCTGGTGCGCATTGGGGAGCCGGTGACGCTCGTACAGTCGTTCGACGATGGGTGGTGCGTCGTGGGGCGCGAGGGCGGCTCGCTCGCGCAGCAGACGAGCATGTTCCGCCCGGCGGACGGCCCGGCGATGGAGATGGGCGTCGTGCCTGCGTGGGTGTTCGTCAAGCCGATAAAGGGCCTGCGCGCGGAACGACCTATACGGAGTACGAGTCTGGGCATTACGGTGCAGCTCGACGCGCCGGGCTTCTCGTCGAGAGAGGAATGCATATCGTGGTCCAACTTCTGAGCCCGGCCCCTTGCACTCTGCACCGCAGCGGATTCTCCAAATCACGACTCACGCTGCTCCTACCTCGCCCGCCAACCGCATACCCCTTCCTTTCATGTACATTTCAACCTACGACGTGCGGGCATCAACTACACCGGGCAGCTGCAACCCGGCTCGCCGCGGTGTCCTGGCCGCCTCCGGCAGACGACCATGTAACATCACCCCGTGCATGGGTCCTAAGGCTCCCTTGCCGTCTACTACGTCGCTCTCCTCACCGTGGAATGTCCCGGTTGTCTGTCTTCTGACCCTTTCTCTGTTCGTTCTGACGCATACGCCTCGCGCCCCTCCCTCATTTGAGCTACATGCTCACCCGGGCCTCAGCGCTGCCCGATCTTCCTCTCCGCCCGCGCTATAGACTGGTACATATCCCCCCACCTATAGACAGGTACTTACTTGCCGATAGTCGACTTTCGATGTCCGACAGTGACATTCAATGTCTCGCGTAGTGCCATTCGTATCGTTATTACTTCATCACTCCTGGTTTATCGTGATCACTGATACATGTACGGCAGTGTAATACACAAATAACGGCTAGCCAACACAAGTGAAGGCGTATTTTATCTTCTAGAGGGGCTCGAGAATCCCCTTCACACAATTGTAAGTCTGCCACTGGTCTGCCAAGTCAACAAAGCCGCCTACTGGGCAGGTACCGCCGACTCAGACCAGCGGGCAATAGGGACGAAGGCTCCACATGCAATGATAGTAATACGGCTATGTAGGCTCCTTGCGCCACGTACGGGAGTGGATATGCAACGTGCGGGCCGCCAACGCGTCTAAACTCGCAAGTTCGCAGGGCCGCAGCGACGTCGCCCAAAGTTCAACTATGCACGTGACCGGTTGAAGTTCAAATGCGTTGTTTCTTGACGGGCAATTCGTCTCAGTTGGACCGCCTATCGGCCTTGTATGCACTCCTGATATTTCTGAATCTGTCAGGTTGGTGTACGGAGAGCAATGGATTACTTATGTACGAGTGACAGCTGGTAAGCAATGAGCGTCGACTGTCAGTGACACCTGTGATGCAGGCGTTGACGGCACAACAGAGCCTCAATCCACATTGCAATACATGTTCCATGAATTATGGTCCTGACACAGTGCTGCGCCTCCCTAGCAATCCCTATGAGCGTTCTCGCTAGCACTGAAGACGGCTGCAGTAGCTTGCTGCTACCTGTGATCTTCGCATCCGCCGGATAGAAATCAGTAGGTCAGAAGAAACGGGGTCCACTTCGTGGTTGGAGCCATGACAGGAAGAAGGCGGATCTTCGCTCATATCAAGGCTAAAGAATCGAGGATGGAGCCCTTTCCCTTCTGCGCTCTGGTGGTTGCCTCCCTGACCTCTTCCTCGATATTCAACGTCCCTCCGCGCTCTCACCACCGAGCTTCAAAGCAGAGAGAACGGGAATTATATCGGTGCGCCTCCAAGATGAAAAGTCTGAAACGTACGCCTAGAACGTTTGCTGCGCGCGAGTCAAGAAAAGACGAGTACACGGAATATCGCGCACTTCGTGGGGAAGTCTGGCAGCCGGTGATCAGGGTTCAACGGCTAGCTTAACGTGAGTTCTCATTGCTGGATGGATGAAGGAATGAGCGAGCTGTGGTGGCTGTTGGGCATGGCGTCTCACGCGTCGTCGAGCAGGAGCTCGGATGCGATGACACGAGGCGAGATGGCGACCGGGCCGATCAATCGCACGTCTCTCGTAACCATCACTCCCATGTGGTGCCTGTTTGCTGGTGTTTCGCGGGAAGCGTCTGCGTTGTCCCGCTGTCCTGAGCAGCGTCGACTCTCGACGCTATCACTCTTCTCGACGGCGCACTGTCCGCCTGGCCGTCTTCGTGCCATCATCCCCATCCTCTTCACTGCTTTCGTGCGCTTCTCTTCTCGCATGAAACTTCAGTGTATGTGCCGATTTTATTATGGCGCGCTGCAGTCTGCTCACGACGCATACAGCTCCCAGCTCTCGTCTGTATATCCCCCACGCTCGTTAATTTGCGACTATGCCTGCCTATAGACGAATGAAGCGCCAGGACATCTCTGTCTCTGGCCTTTCGGACGAGGGCGTCACCCTCGCCGACACCTCCGCGGCCGCGACCGTAACCAATATCGCGTTCGACACTGGCACCGACTCTGCCGCGGACTACACTGGACCTGTGCCCGGCCTCGTTGGCACCTCATCCGTGGTAGTCACCGACGCCGCCAAGGCAACTAGCGACGCCTCCCCCACATCATCATCATCCACCCCATCTTCGAGCGCAGAGTCTTCCTCCAATACTTCCACCAACGACGTGTCCCTCGGCACTGTCATCGGCGCATGCGTTGGTGCATTTATTGGCGCCGCCGTCATCGTGCTGTTCGGCGTCTGGTTGTATCACCGATCGACTCCCCGCAAGCGTGCACGCGCTCGCTCCATGTCCGCGCTGTCCAACGTGCGTGGTGACAGGGCGCGTTCGCAATCTGGGAACGAGTTTTGGAATAAACTCGGGCACGGGCGCGACCGCGAGAGCGTCGGCAGCGACCAGTGGGCAAGCCAGGAGACGAAGCAAGTCGATGGCGGGATCACACGCATGGAGAACTTGTTCAAGAAGTCGCCTAGCATCCGCACTGCGTACACCCACACGACTGAGAAGTCGTCCTCTGATGATCACCCTCTGCCGTCGTCGTTCGCCGCGTACCATCCCAACCTTGCGCGAGAGCTCGCTGGCGCCGGCACGGACGAGTATGAGGTTCCGAAACCGTTCCTGCATCGCATCGATACAGCACCGGCATTCTCGTGGCACGAGAGCACGACGGCGTCGTTCGCTAGCCTGAAGTCGAGCAATGCGGAGGGTCGTATGTCGCCGTACTCGGTCGCCATTCCAACTCCGCCAGCACAGGCCTCTCCGATGCATCGCTGGGAGTCGGCTGAAGTAGTGAACTACGAGCCGGGTATGGACGCGAACCCGTTCTTCCCATCAACATCGGAAGAGCCTTCAACGCCGTCGGACAGCAGGCGAAGCATCGGGAACCCCTTCTTTAACGCGCATCAGGAGGGCACGTACCGCCGACGCTCGTCTTCAAATTTAACACCCAAGAAGGACAAGGGGAAGGCCCGCGCGGTACCGTCTATCGTCGAGCACCAAACTGCGGAGATAGTGCAGGACCCATTCGAGGACGCGGACCCCTTCAGCGACCCGGTTGCGCCGCGGGCGTCCGCCATGACTACCATGACTGCGACCACGACGCATAACTCGATGTCGTCCACCAACGACCGCGCGCTGCAGAGCCTGATTGCAGTACTCGAGCATCCGCCGGCGGGCTCCCTGCCGCCACATCGCCACGAGTCCTACATGACCACGTCGAGCGCATACTCCGACGCGTCCGACGTGATGGGCACACCGCCTGTGACGCCCTCGAACGATCCGAACAACTTCGCGCGCTAGTCCCATCAACTGCTCCTTCGCCCCGACGCTCCCCTGCCTCATCAACCGCTCCCCGTGCCTCGATCCGCTTCAGGTTCGGCTCGCGCCAGGCGTACCACCGAACCCTTACCCATCATCCTCAGTACACTTGCGCGCAGACCTCATTGTTAATTAATCCACCCATCTTTCCCCGCGTTCATATAGCTTACGCTGTACATTACCTTCGCCTCGACGTCTGTGCTCCCGCCGCGCGGCCGGGCGTCTTTTGTGCGCCCGCTGCGTCTACCGCTGGCGGCGTGTCCGTGGGCGCGCTAGCCTTCCGCTCTCTTACCACCACCTATGTCCATCGACATCGCATGTCGCTGTGCATCGCCCGTCACTGTCCATCACCCACCATCTTCCATCTTCGTTGGCGCGGTCCCATCTTTACCTGCTCTATCTTCGCTGGAGCCCGCGCCGCTGTCTCATTGCACTTTATGCTGCCGCGTATATGCGTGTTGCCTGTTGCCCTTCCGGTGCCATTGCTATCGCTGTACTTACATAACTGACCTTTGCATACCTTCCCGGGAGGGTTGAATCATACCGCATTTATATCATTATTGGACATGGAGGATAGCTCGTGGTGTGGGCTTGGCCTGAGTTGACAGGAAGGTGCTGGAGCGTGGACGCTGCCGTTCAAATGCGAGTTCCATCCAACTTCAACTTCAAGATGGTCCAAGTAAAGTACCGGGCCGGCACCGTCGCTCGCAAATACTACCAAGCAACTGTCAACAGCCTTCTCCACAGTCAGCATCGTTGGCTCGTACATCGTCCACTTCTTCAACGGTGAGCAGCGGTTGTCTTCTTTGAGCTTGAGATACACTACTAATCTCTCATTCGGTGGCAGGCTGCGACTCACGCAACCGTGGTCGGTCGGCGTCGTCTGCGAAAGCCCACAGTGCGGGAAAGGCTCTTGTCCGAGTCGATTACGGTATACTCGCCAAGACGTACTCATGGCGTCCAGAACGCTTCATCTCAGCATCTTTCTTGTAAAGTTCTGTAGGGCCCTCAGATGCCTAGGTGTGATGCTAAATTCCCCACTGAGGTGCCGACGCCTCCGCGTCTGCATTGTGACGCGCTTCAGCCGGCCTGCGCTCAGGTATACAAAACGCCTGCCCTCCTATTAGTATGTGAGTGATCAGGATGCTATTCGCAAAGTCGTCTGACCAAACACAGAGTACTGCATAGCGGTCAATGCCTGCTCAATTTGCTCAGTTGTTATTTCTTCTGTGCTCTTGCCTACTTCGCTGCGGCGACTGCCCTCTGCTGCTTCATCCGATCGCAATTTGTGTTCGTCCTTGTATCCGACAAGTGATACTCGACTTCCTTGTTTGATACCCTCGTCGTCGAACTCAGGCTGCCGTGCGTGGGTAGTAGCATGATCCTCCAATTTGCGAATGAAAAATCCTTGCTGACCAGAGTTATGACAGCGGAGAGAAGGCCGGTGCTCTCAAAATCTCGTTCACAGTCGCTGCATGTAGCGCATGCGCATGCCGCGCGGCGGGAATATGTGGCGTGTTCACCTACGTGCGGTTGTCGTCCGGATTGGAAGACTGGACGACGAGGCACTGCGACCACTGCTTGCCAATGACGGATATAGAGTGTGAGTGATCTAGAGAGTTCTCCATCTGCCCGACTTGACCCTGTTGCAGGTTCAAGCTTCAAGTATCATGGGGTACGCCATGTTGCACGGAATACACCGGAGCGGCGCAGTAAGGACTATGCTCGCTGTCACTACGCACCAACAACGCATGTCCGCCGTCAGTACTGTCAGACAAGATTCCTAGTATCGCCACGTCACCAAGTACACCATTCGGTACTTGAGTGCGCCGTGCGCCTGCAGACTGATTCGCCTCTCCTTTCTCTAGCCTTGCCGAGAGTCCAGTGTCTACCCTTCTTTCAGAATCTTTCTCATGCCGGACCCCGAAGCGCCCGCGTCCATTGCCTACGCCGGAATCGACTCGCAGGAAGTCAAAGCGGAGGTCGGTGGGCACCTCTGGTTCCCGAGCAAGGTCCTAACGCCAACCATCCCAAGGACACAGCACCTGATGCGCCTTTCTTCGCCGTCGATCCTGCTCGCACCATCCACTGGTGGGATCCGTTCGCTTCGTCGGTGTATAAGGAGCCGAGTAGAAAGGACAGGAAAAAACGTTCACTCCCCCGTACTCGAGGGCTTTCTAACCCGCCGCAAACGTCTTCGCGCAGACCCGGAGTCCGTGACAGCGCGTTGTACGCCACGTTCGTCTATCGGGTTATATCTGCGGTGACCTGCTATTGTCTGCTTCTGTGTCTGCCTCTGCTATATTTCTCCCGTGTCGCGAGGGTCTTCGATAGCGCACGTCTACGCTTGCAGAACGTTGACCAGATGAAGTCCATGGACGTGGATTTGGATCCAGTGAGTCACGGTTCGGGTGATCTGGATGCGCGTGCTGTAATTAAACACGCAGAAAATGCGGCAGTTCAGAAAGATCTGGGAACAATTCATCAAGAGGCTAGTAAAAGGATGGGAAACGATGAATGTCATTTCCGCGCTGCTTGCGTCGTAAGCCAGCCTTTCTTGTCAGACGTGCTTCTCTCACTACCACATCAGAGCCGTGTTGACCATCTTACAAATCGAGGGCGTCACCGCCGACCCGGTCCTGCGTACAACTGCACTACTCGCTCTGACTTGCACGTTAATTTCTTTGCTCTACGGGTGCATCTACATCATATGCTTTCCCTCCATGAAGGCAATGAACAAGGCAGCTGAATGGGCTAAGGTCTGGTCACACCTTGCATATTGCTTCCAGCGTAATGTTGACCATACGATAGGAGTTTAGGAAACCAAACACGAATCTGTGGAATTCGTGGGTCATGTTGGCTCTACCCAGTATTTGGCTGTCATGGTGAGGCCGCAAAGCTCCTACCTTCCTCATCCAGGTCACTGATCCGCTTTGGATCCGGTGCTCGCAGGGCCATCGTGTTCTTCCTTGTGTGAATTGTGGCTTTTGTGTGGCGCACAGAAACGGTCGGCCCGCCGATGGAGGGGTCAGTATTGGCATCTGCCAACGCGTTCGCGCCGCGAGCGGTCATCACGGTCATACTCTTGGTTGGCGTGATTTATTCTGTGCTCTTCGTGCAGATATTCAGGCGCTTCGGTGATGCGCTGGATGACGAGTCTCGCAAGAAGGTACGAGAAGAGTGGCGGCACGCGGAGGTAGAAAAAGATCACCAGGGGCGTCCTGCGCCGCAGACAACCTCGTCAATTGCGCCCAAGTTGCAATGAGCGCCGAATGTGTCGAAACAAGGTAAGATGCGACAACCTTCTGCCGTTGAGTATTGCTGATAGACCCCGACTTTTGCGCTGCGCAGTGTTACGACTAGGAATAATAGCGGGGCGGTCAGTATTCATCTAGTTCGGCCTGAGATTACAGCACATGCGACGGCAACGGCTCACGGAAACTGCCGCCTTTACCAATTGTATCAAACAATGTTCTCCGATATGACGCTTGTAGGAACTCTGCACTCTTTACGAACATACTATACGTAGGGACATCTTATTACTGCTTCAACTTGAGCATACGCTCGTAGAAGTTTAGCTCCCGCTCCATGGAGTCGCGAATGGATTCTGCCCTCCTGAACCCATGACCCTCGCCCTCGTACACCTGCGCAAGAACGATGTCAGTATGTCGCGCATCGCACATTCTGAGGACTTGCCTTCTTCTCCACTATGCCACCATTCGCTTTGATACCGTCATACATAACCTGCGCCTGAGATGGGGGTATGGCAGTATCTGCATCGCCCTGAAGAATCTAAAAAACATTTGTGAGTACTTGAGGTAAGCAGTAACCGATTCATGCGCTACGGCTCACCAAAAGCGGGCATACAATCTTGTCCAGATGCGAGATGGGCGACCGGGCGGTGAAGAGGGCGTCTTTCTCCGGCTTGCTCTCGTACTGTCCCTCCGGTCGGATGAGGAAATCGATATACCACATCTCAAATTTGTGCATGTCATTCGACATGAGGAGCTGCACGTCCGCAATACCGTATCTGCACAGATCTCTCGGTGAGCATCTCGAGGCTACTGCAATCCATTGCGACGAGCCTTGAAGTTCCGGCAGCAAAAAATGCTGGATCAGAGGACGACGACAGCGCAGACAATACCGTATAGCCGCCTGCGGAGGGGCCGCGGATGACCATCCGCTTCGTGTCAACGCGATCCGAGAGCAACCTCGCGGCCGCAATGCAGTCCTCCGCATCGGCGACACCCCACTGGCCATTCAGCGCGTCCATGTATTGCCGCCCATAACCAGAAGACCCGCGATAGTTCACCTCGAGCCTTCAAATTCAAGGCTTGTAAGCCAGAGAGCACAGAGCATAACACAAACGTACCAAGCCCAACCCCTGGTGGTATAGAATTGGATCTCCAGATCCAGCCTCTGAGGTGCAAGAGCCGTAGGCCCACCATGCGCGGAGACAACGCACGGCGGCTTCTCGCCGTCAAGGCCACCGGAGTACGCCGGATTTGTAGGAGGCCAGTAGACGACATGTATAGGTTGACCTTTCGAGCGCGTCAGATGCATGAAATTTAACCGCACTGATAAAAGTACCCTCAGGAGATGTCAGCGTCATGGGCTGCGGAAGAGAAATAAGGTCCCTAGGCAGCTCGCCTCTCGAGAACACTGTGGGGCGTGAGGACAGCTTCTTGACTTCGTATTCAGAAGACGACAGAGGGGATGAGGGGGTGATGGATAGCTGCACTGTCGCTGAGGCGTCATTCGAAAGATCGCCGACGAAAACGACCTTGGAGGTGGGTCCACCAGAAGGAATGAGGCGCATGTAGTCAGCCGTAATGTATGGTACATCCAGCTGAAGCTTCTCGCCGGACTCTATATCGACAAGGAAAAACACTGCGCGTCCCTCCTTCGTGCCAGTGAAGAGTGCATGCTTATGATCGTCGAGAACGGTGTAGAAGCTCCAGCCAAATGTCCATGCTGGGGAGTTGCCATTGATATCGAAGGATGTAGGTTCGCGCAACACTGCCGCCGGCTTCGCATCGGGGGCGAAGACATATTTGAAAGGCTGATAGTAGCCAGAGCTGTCGGAGAGGAAGATGATCGTGTTGCCGGATGCCCAGGTAGGATACACGACGCTGACTTTGCGACGCTCGCCGGCAATGTATGTCACGTTGGATAGGCTGAGACTCGTCGTATCAAAGTCCGCAATGTAGACCTCAGAGCCAGTCCAGGACATGTCGGGATGGAACCACTGCTGCCACAGGATTTTCCTTCCATCGGGCGAGAACCGTGGCTGAGCGTAGAAGTCGGCTCCCAAGACGAGGGGTGTCACGGCAGACGTCGAGGTATCGATGATGCAGAGAGAGTTAACAACCTTCGCGGAGGTGGGTTGAGTGTGATCTTCCAAGACAGAGACGAGTAGATGAGGTTTAGTCGGGTGCACATCGAAGTCAGCAAATCGCCAGACGTCACTCTCTAGAAGAATAACAGGCAGGTGAGCGAGCGATTTTGGGACGCGGAGTTTGCATACACGTACCTGGCGTCACTGGAACAGGGGTTTCATCGCCTTCCTCGTAGCGATACACGCGGTTGTCGCTGCGCTGCGAGAAGTAGAAGACTCCATCGCGCACAGTTAGGCCACCCCCGCCGTACTCGTGTACTGACGTTCCAATATTCCATTGCGGACCCTTGATCACGTCCTTCCCGCTCTCAGCATCGACAAGCACAACTCGACCGCCCTCCGATGGACGTCCGTCAGAAAGATACAACTTGGACGTCACAGGATCAACGAATATCGGCTGAGCGAAGACGTTTGCTGCCTGTGAGGGAGGATGATCATCATTGACTGCGACTTCAGTTGAATTATTACTACGCACGTTCTCAACGACATGGTCAACGGTCAGTGGGGAGTCCCATAAACCGTACGGTGCTTGTAGGGGGGTCATGGTCGATAAGACGCTCTTGCTGCCGGGAGACGATTTTAAAAGGCAAGTCACCTTGGTCACCTCCGATGAGTACGGTCAAGAAGCAGCAGGAAGTGGGCCGTTGACTCGTACTGACTCAGGAGTCTGTCAGGAGAGTATCAGGAGAGTACAATCGCTCATCGGAGTCAGGCGCCAGGTCGCGTCCCGAACGGATGCGTCACACTAGCGCCCGGCGCCCTGTCCGTCTAGGCGGAACTTGCCACGTCTTTGCCTCAGGCCTGCTTGTTGCCTGCCACTCAACGATAGGTATCTCAACATTGGAAGGTCTCTGCTCCGTCGGCTGGATCCTCACGTAGCCCGATTTCTTACTCGTTTATGCACCGATACAATGCGAACATACCCTGAAAGCTTACGTGCCACAGTAGCCAGCATGAACGGACGTAGCTAAAGACTCGGACGCCCATATAAACCGCTATCACTGGTCATTGTCGCCTCGCCCGAGGTCCCAGTTATAAGCCTGTGGGGTATAGGGCTCAGGCGCGGAAGGACTGCCTTCTGAACTGTCCATCGAGTCCTGCGCATGATGTGCGTCCAAGCCCGAGTCGGCGCTCCATGCTGGCCCATGGGTTGTATGGTCGCTCATGTGTCGGTCGAACATGGCATCAGAGATGGAGGGGAAGCACCCGAACGCTGATAATTCCTCAGCGCTGATGTCAGGAGCACCCCAGGACGCGCGGTCGAGCATCGAGTGAAGCGCGTTGCTGAAGCCGGTCTGATCGACTCCTGGCGTTCCCCAGGTCGGTGCAGGGCCACATGCGGGTGTGGCAGGCGGGCGATGGAGCATTTCCTGCTGCGGCAGCGCAATATCAAAGAAGGACGTTGTCGCGGAGTTCCAGAGGGCCGCCTCGACGTTGTTCCAAACATCGAGCGGATCGGAGGCTGTAATTGGTCCGGGGAACAAATCATATTGTGACGGCGTGGGACCGTACTCTGAAGGATGGCGTAGTCTCGTGGGTGGAGAGAGAAGCGCGGTAGATGGACTAGTGGTACACTCCGGAGCTTGTTGCTGCTGAAGCTCGTAAGCGCCAGCTGCCAATCATCCGGGGTCGCACGTACCTGTGATAGGTAGTCCCACGGATCCACATCACAGACGTTAGGCATCTGCACGCGCTCGTTCAGTGGGTATGTCGACGCTGGCGTCAGCCAACCGTCTAACCAGTTTTCGTGTGTCTGTGCTGTTGTCAGTTTAATTCCCGATCCTGATGCTAGAATCGAAATCCTACTTACGGCATGCGGCGTAGTCTGCGAGGCGCTGACAATCGCATTCGTCGTGGCGGAAGCCGCAGGGACGCCTTGTGATGCCACTTGCTGCTGTTGCTGCGTCTCGTGCGCCTGAAGGTCATGCGGTACCGGAAGGGTTGAAGGAGGGAAGAGACCCGAAGGTGGAACAGCCGATGACGGTGACGATAGAGACATTGTTGGTGGCACAAAAGATATGTAGTGTTCGTGTTGGCTTTGACTGCCCTGTGCGCAGGCGTGAGGCATTGCTCTGGACGCAAGAACTCATACGCACCTCGTATACGCCATGCGGGGGAGCAGTCATACCGCTAGAAGTCTGCGGCTGCTGAGAGGATGATGTCGACGGCGCAGACATTTGCGATGGGTCTGGATTTTGGTACATGCACAATGCAGCCTGAAAATGGTTATGAGCCTCGCTGACCCTTCGCTAAGTCGTGAAATGCTTGCAAGGCCTAGCTGGGAGCATCTTCCGCATGTCGGGCGTTGTCTATCGCACTGAGAACCTGGCCATCAATAATGGTAAATGCGCAAAAACAGTTTACGCACCATCCGCCGCGAGGCATGGCAATTGAGACAAGATAGAATATTCCTGTTGCGTCGTCTATGAGGGGACCAGAAATGAGCGTCCGATGTTTAGTAGAGCGACAATATCGTGGGAGCGGAGGCTCACTTGTTTTTTGACTGTGCCGGGGCGGGCTCGTTTGGCTCGCGATCTGCGTGCATGGTGAGGGCGAGAGGCAAGCGCCCATGGGCGCGCGGCCTCCCATTTTTATCTCGCCATGAAGGCCACGGCACAGATGCCGGGCAGCGGAGTTGTATCGAGCCCTATTGTATGAGGGCCATGCGCAATGGGAGCATGCGCCAGGAGTTGGCAGCTCTTTAGCACAAGCCCCGCCCGCAATTCGTCGTCCCGCTTACATAGTCATACCAATGACGGCTAGGTTCCACGACCTCACTGCTTATCAGATATGCGGGGATCGACGAAGCGGTGTACCAGCGGTGTTCTGACGAAGTTCTCGGCGGGGACGAGGGATTAGTCCGGTTGTGTCAGGGATACCTACCTGCTGACAGAGGTAAGCTCATTGTATTGACATCATTATTGTCATCCACACATACCTGAGGGGGGACGCAGTGCGCAGACAGATCCCGCCGCCTTGGGAGGAGCGTGTTCACTCAGGTTCACTCGGGGTCGAACGTTTGGAGGCAAAACCAGCGGTTCGGACGGAGCAGTTATTTTCGCCGGTTCGCGCCAGGTGTAGCTGATAATCGATAATCACTTGCAGCAGCGTCCACAGGTCACGTCGGTTGTAACGACGTCTGGACGACCAGTCAGTTGAGAAGTAGAGATTTCGAGGAGGATGTTCGTGACTCACCCGGGGAGTTCCGTACTCAACATAACACGTGATCAACGAAACGTTCCCACGATGCCTCACAATCGACAAGGTTGACTGCGAGGGATCGGCGCTTGACCTGTGGCGCCGTGCACAAATTATTGAATGTATAGGTCAGCGTCCAACGATAACATCGTTTTGTGCAGCTTCTAGACAAATATATCCTGGTGGCAAGTGAAGCTAGTGAAGTCCGGCGCTGATCTTCAAGTTCGAAGGGAGGTTTTATATACGTCCCTACAATAGTTCGTGCGTAGTAGTTGTCCGACCGCATGTCCGGGGCATGGTATATGGTCTATCCTTGACTATACTGAAGCCAGTCGGACTAGAGGCACAGCGCAAATGCACCAAAAACCAACAGCGCCGCACCCGCTGCGACGGGGGATGCGTGCGACGGATGGGCGCCGTTGCTGCATAGCTCGTCAGTTGTCTATGCATCTGGTCCAAATGACGGAACGCACCTGTCTTCGTCTGAATCAGTTCCCCGCTGCGTAATCCTCACCGTCAGAACAGCGACCAGACCATCAATCGCCGGCTGGCCGTCCTCGGGCACGGACTGGTAGTGGTTGATGCCGTCACTCGTGGCGGTCAGCAAGCCCGACTTGTATTCCACACTCGTCTCCCACGTGTAGCCGTTGTAGGACGTCGAGCCTGAGTATGTGGAGGAGTCGGACACCGACGAGGAGTCAATCGCCGAGCCAGTGATGTTGCCGACAATCTCGTCACTAGAGTCATCGATATTTGAGCGACGATTTCGCGGTGAGATAAAATGAGCGTACCGTGCGATATTGTAGCCATTTGTGACGATATCATGAGAATCCTTCGCCGACTTCTCGTAGGATGCGGCAATGAAGTAGGCGCCACTGTTGAAGCTCAGCGTCCAAGTCCGACGAGTCCGACGACTACATACCTATTTTGGTCCGTGCCATTCTGAACCCAGTAACGGAAATGGTTCCCACCATTAACGGACTCCTTGCAGGTCCCGAAGTTCGCATCGCCATAATCCCAACGCAATAGAGATGTCTGGTTGGCTGAAATACCCGTCGGATTGGCACATGATGACTGAAGCAGACCACGGCGCACCGTAATCGTTGCCGTCCCCGAGGTTCGCGCGCTGCACAAGAACGTCCACTTGTCCCAGGCATTCACTACCGAAGCCTATGGACCTGTAAGAAAAGTTGAGTAAAAACACCTCATGGTGCGTAATGTGTGCTTCTACCGCCATCTTGCACGACAGAACAGTCGATACTTACGTGAAGTAGGCGCGGAATCCACCGTTACTCTTCTGGTCAACGAGAACATCGTCGTCCGAATTTGCGGATATGATCATGTTCAGCGGCTCGCCCAGACCCTCGGGATATGTACCATCCACTTGCTGAGAGGTTGAGTCAGCGGTTGATGTTAGGAGACGTGTAGCCGCGCACCGTAAGCATGCTGCCTCCGTTGTCGCTCGGGTTAAAGTACCCATCCGAGTCGTCGCGTCGGTGAAGGTCGCCTGCATCTCGAGGGGAAGCGAATACGACGGTAAGGGAGCCTAACAGGACGAGAGCGGCGGGAGCGATCATGACAGTCTTAGTGAAGGTGGGAGATGGTACGTTGCAGCGAAGTCTACCGGGCTGCGATCGACGTCGTGAGTTGTGAGGAGCCTGGATGATAGAGGGAGATCAACGTACCTTGTGTAGTGCGTTCCGAATGAGCAAAGGGATTCTCCTCTAGCGGGTTTGCTCGTTCGCGGTTTGAAGTCAAGGAATAGTGGGAACGGTGCAATACTGTGCGCACAGCCTCTTCGTCGAATGCGGGGTAAAGAGCCCTATACGTTGTGCAAATAGGATGATCGTGCTTATGATACAGAGCAGAGAGCAAGAGCAAGAGGATGGAAGCACTGGAAAAGAAAGGATATTGCAGACTCGTCGAGGAATTTGGCAAACTGTGTAGTCTGGGACGCGTAACGGTTAGAATATGACGCGACTTATCGTGGGAATAAAAGTGTCAGAATTTGCTGACGGCAATCACCGAACTGGACCCACCTGGTCCAACATGCTCGCGACGCCTTCATTCAGCGTGTCTTTGTGCATCACTGGGTTGTCCAGGCCAATTCTCTACATCTTATGTTATTTACTCCTTCAAAAGAGGCCTAAAATTGCACTCAGGCGATCCCAGTTTACATGTTATGCAGGTTTTTGAGGGTTGCTGCCATGAAATGACAAAGGACTGCCCCCACACCCACAGCGTTGACAGAGGTTGCGTGGAGCTCACGCACATGCCAGACCTCGCTGTGCTGCTCTCGAAAATTTTGCTGAGAACGGGGCTGATCCCCTTCGTCGTGGATTACTCACTCGTTGTAAGTACGGTTCATATTGTGCCACCTAAATCCCGATCCTGCGCGCGGACCACCTAGTCATGTAAGCCGGCGTGCAAAAAAGAATCGTCTCCAAAGGCGTCGCCGTTTTCATCGTGCATCAGGACTGTGGCTTCGTCAATATTCTGCAGCGAAATTAAAGCTGCTCTCATCCGATGTTGGGCTTCCGCGGGCACTCGCAGTTCACATGGAATTATCGGGAACGATTACAGAGACAAAGAGGGATCTATTAGCTTCACCGAGTGACGGAGGGGCCGTAGACAATGCGCTAGACAACCGATGGGCTTGCGCAGGCAGCGCCGCTGAGCGGTACATTTCAAATTTGTGACCGGATTAGGAAGGCGCCGGATTGCTGGGCTTGTTTCGGTGATTGCCGGGGTCGAATCCTGACGTTTTGGTTCCCACGATAAATCGCGTCATGTTCTAACCGTTGTCCACATCAGACTCTTCTCACTGACCTTTCCCCCCGTCAATCTGTGAGAAGAGTCTGACTTGTGAGACTACAAACTGTGGGGCGACGGCTGGCATGACGGATGCCAGAATATGTGGCGTAGTGGTGCTCTCGCGTGGAAGGAGCTGCGCAGCTCTCGCAATGAGCTGACATCTGTTCAGGCTCTCCCAGGCTCCAGAGGGTTCGGGTATGGAAAGAAAGAGCTTTACCTCCGCAGCATTTGAGCTTCGTGACTCTGAGTTTGCTCTGAGTTCAACGATGAACGCTGTGGCGCGCAAGTCGGGCCGAAGTGCCGTGCGAATCACATGGGCTCGGTCCCTGCTCGGTCCTCGAGCAAAACCTGATCCAACCGCAAGTCCAATCGCCGAGTCGCCGACGACCCCGCCTCCACATCCAGCACTTTACTCCGCGCGCGACACCCTTGCCTTCCCCGCCATCCTCTCCCCAGGCTAAAGCAACGATGTCCTACCCTCTGAGTCTCCCGGGGAACGCCCCCTTGGTCACGCTCACGCACCGTGCGTACATTGTCTCTGCTTTACATCTCCCTCACTCAGGTTCATTTCATTCAGCGAAGAGTTCGCTATGGATCATTGAGCTGCACAATGGCCAGGACTCCAGGCTGACCGTGGATCTTATTGACGGTGGCCTCAGGCCCGCGCTGGACGCCGTTGAGAAGGATTGGCGCTCAGAGTGGCGCGCGCGCAAGGGGGACAAGGAGAAGGGCAAAGGCTCGCTCATCATCGTAGGAAGGCGAGACCAGGACAAGTTCTTCAGCAATGGTGAGTGCGCCTACCCATACTGTACACAAACCTGACTCGTCTTTATATATCAGGACTCGACTACGAACGAGCGCTGGCCGATCCGAACTTCTTCATTCGTGCGCATCCTACGGTCAACGTCACATGTACTCTCTGACACGCTCAAAGATACTTTGAACCCTCTATTCGCTCGTCTCATTACCTTCCCAAGCGCGTCCACGTACCCATCTTATCCCTCCCCTAAGCTGACCCATAGCTTTCGCAGTTCCCACCATTGCAGCCATCAATGGACATTGCTTCGCAGGCGGCTTCATGCTCAGTCTTGCCTGCGACTATCGAGTCATGACAGATGGTTCCAAGCGTAATGCATGGCTCTGCATGAATGAGGTGCGTGCGCACTGTGATGCTTGCTACATCTGACATGTCTGAGTCGTTCTAGGTGCACTTTGGCGCACCGTGGCCACATTCATTCCCTGGGATTATGCGTGCCAAGGTTGGCGACTCGCGAGTTCAGCGTCGCATTGCCCTTGAAGGCCATCGCTTCTCGCCTCAAGAGGCTCTTCAGGCTGGCATCCTTGACGAGTTGGCGAGCGGCGGGACGACCGCAGATGTACTTGCTCACGCGGAGAAGCTCGCTGAGCGTGTCTCCGGTTTCGCCCAGGCTGGTGCGTGGGGACTGATCAAGGTATGTATATAATCTGTTCAAGGATCTGTCGCTTATTTTGCTGCAGGAGGATCTCTACCACGACGCCGTGAAGGAAGCTTTGAAGAGGCCGCAGCCTTCGTCGGTCGAACTAGCGGACCGAGTCGCCAAAGCTCGGCTGTAAGACATGTGCGGCACAATTGTGCGAGTCACCGGCAGGTCACCGGGCGAGAAGATGGGTGAGCGTGCCTCTGCCGTGATCTCGACGCGCGCAATTATCCGTCCTTGGCGTTTGCAATATGTCTATACAGGCCCTTGTATACTTACATCGACCATGTAAGTGGTTTTGAAAGCTAGCGTCAGCTAGTATCAGCATTTTGTAACAATACCTCCAGTTCAAGTTCAAGTTTGCCTTTCGTCCGATCCGTCACCGCCGTGATTTCCGCGTGACCGAGTCTTGATTGGGTCCCGAGGCGCTGGTCCGGCGTCCGCAGGAGACTGCGCTCTGATGCACTCAACGGTTGCCGAGGACAACCGGCAAGAATAGTGCGGGGCTTCCGCTGAGCAACGTGGAACTTCAAGGGAAGGGTCCGAGTCGTATATAAGGCTGGCACAGGACAACACGCCGTCCTTCCACCCCTTCACTTCGTTCCTTTTTTCCCGGTCATTTCGCAGGGCGTACTGCGTACCCCGTTCGTTTAGCTCTCTTTGTCGCAGGCCGGGTGCCTATCCAGTTCCTCCCTTTGCGTCGCCCCGTTAGTTCACTTGCATTCACGTTCACTCCTTTTCATTCGAGTCTTCCCTGCTTTCACTGCAGACATGTATTTCACGTCTTCGCTTGCGCTGCTGGCCGGTGCGCTGTTCGCCGTCGATGCGGCGGCCGCGCCCTCCGTCGCGAACGACCGCCGTAGCGCTGGGATGGTGCACATGGGTCTTCGCCAGGTTCCTGCTTCAAACGAGCATGCGCTTATTGTGAGTTTCCACGTCATGACAACGCGACACACGACCTGGACGCGCTCACGTGCACCCCCTCTGTCGATCGATGGCTAACATGTTTCCCAGCGCATGCAGCAGCACATCAACCGTGGCAACCGCCGCCTCGCACGCATGACGGGTCGCGAGGGACCCAGCGACGAGGAGATGCGGACCGCTCTCCAGCGTCGCGTGGATTCCATCCCGACCGACATGCTCGCGCGTCGTTACTCCCCCGAGGACCTTGAGCGCCGCTTCAACCGCAATGGATGGAAGCGCGAAGATGATAAGCGCGAGTACACGTACACTGTCATCGGCAAGCGTGATGCGGCGAACCGTCCCCACCCTGCTGTCGAGCTGCGCGGCCTTGACCCTGAGGAGCCGGAGCGCCGCTTCCCGCCGCAGTCCATCGAGGCGCGCAAGAACCGTGTCGGATATGCGGGCCGCAAGCCCGCACGCGAGCTCGAGGGCCGCCGCCACCGCCACCATCCTGGTAACAACAACAAGGACAACGATGGCGGCAACGGCGCTGCGGCGACGGACTGCGCGGCAGCGACTGCCACTGGGACCGCCAGTGGGTCTGCGGCTTCTGCGTCTGCCTCAGGCGATGCGGCTTCTGCGGACGGCGTGACCGCTGCCAACACTCCTGCGACGGCCAACACGCTCGGCCTAGACATCGAGGGCAACGATGTCGGCTACCTGTCGACCGTCCAGATGGGCACGCCGCCTCAGGACTTCGAGATCCTCATGGACTCTGGGTCGGCCGACCTCTGGGTTGGGTCAACGCAGTGCACCTCGGTGACGGGCGCGGATTGTGTGAGTGTCTGGTTTCGCCATCTGAAGTCGCTCTTACTGATGCTGTGCAGGGTCCCCACACGTTCCTCGGTAGTGACACGTCGAGCTCCTTCCAGGCCTCGAACACACCGTTCCAGGTCACCTACGGTACCGGTGCTGTTGCTGGTAAGCGTCGATGTTCTGCATATGAACAGCGAGTTCTGAGGAATGCTTTAGGCGCTATCATTCAAGACAATATTGCCATGGGAGGCCTCAACCTCGATGCGCACACGTTCGGTGTGGCCACCCAAGAGACAGAGGACTTTGCGGACGACAGCGTGCCGTTTGATGGTCTCATGGGCCTTGCGCAATCGGTGAGCACAAGCATATGTCGGCCTTCCGAGCATCGTTCTTATGCTGTCGTCAGACTCTCTCCAACCAGGGTGTCCCAACGCCCCCTGAGGCTCTTGCCGACGCAGGCCTGATCGACGACGCTATCGTCTCGTACAAAATCCCCCGTCTCGCTGACGGCCTGAACGACGGCCAAGTCACCTTCGGCGGCCTCGACGACACCAAGTTTGACGCTACCACGCTCACCACCGTGGACAACGTCAGCCCCGACGGCTTCTGGGAGGCGGACCTTGATGGTGCCGCGATGGACGGCACGGACCTCGGCTTCACCGGCCGCACCGCCATCCTCGACACCGGCACCACACTCATGATCGTCCCCGACGAGGATGCGACCACCATCCACCAGAACATCGACGGCGCTGCGCTCGACCAGACCAACGGCTTCCTCGTGCCCTGTGACACCGCGCAGACCCTCTCGCTCACTTTTGGTGGCACGTCGTTCGATATCGACTCCCGCGACCTCGCATTCGCGGACCTCGGTGACGGCTCCGGCATGTGTGTCTCGGGTATTCAGGCGGGCAACGTCGGTGGCGCCAACGAGTGGCTTGTAAGCACCTTCACCATAGCTCATTCGTTTCAGACGCTGATGATGACTCCAGGTTGGCGACACGTTCCTCAAGAACGCCTACTTCAGCACGGACGTCGGCAACAACCAGCTCTCTCTTGCGAAGCTTGTCTAGTGGAGATGGAAGATATGGGTTGACTTTTATTACTAACTGATTGCGCTCTGTTCGTTGTTCGATGGACGCCTTGGGGCAGAGATTGGGAGTTATTGTAGCATAACTTAGCGGCACTTGGGTTTGGGTACAGTCCTTCTGTAGGGCCATACGCCAGTCAATCTGCGAATGACCATCCAGGCCCGGTCCTGGTATATCTCGGATTGACGACGACGACGGAGTCTCGTCGTGTGGAAAAGTCAAGAGAGTTTATGAATGAGCTTCGACATGCAAGATGTCGATGAGCATTGGTGCTCAATCATAATGTGTTGTGCGATGTGCTGTCCGGGAGACTCAGATTCACATCGACCGCCAGCCATACATACTCCAGCCATTGTGAGATTGCATCATGGAACACACTGATTAGGTCGTGCTATTAGAGTAAGTACATGGTATTGGTATGGGGTAGATTTGCGGGAGTGTACAGTAGCCTACCGTTGTTGAGTAAAGAAAAGGAAGCAGCGCTCCGCGATCCTATGCCAGGAGGAAGAACCGTGGCACGGATTCGTTCAAACGGCGCATCCTGGCCCAAAGCAACGAGTCGTGCGTATCAAAGCAGACGTCGTCGCAGAGACTGTCCATAAACGCGTGGTCGTTGAGCATGCCCTTCATCTCGCGGCTGATCCAAAACGTCCATGGCGTATTCGCGTCTGGCGCGAGCTTCGCGCGCCAGTACGACGCAATGCTCGACTGGCAAGCTGCGCATGTGCCGTCTGTCGTGACGTCTGGGTCATAGAGCGGATTGACGAGGATGTTGGCGAGGAATTCTTGCACGGACTCGCGTCCCGCAATGAGACGTCGGAGGTCCGATGCAGAAATGGCCAAATGCGAGGTCCAATTGTCGATGCCGCTGCTCCAGCGCTGGACAGAGAGCGCGTAGAAGGCAGAGGGGAGTATTTGCGGTACGTTGCACTCTCGGGCGAGCGTGATGGCCTCTAGAGGGCAGCTGAGCATTTCTGAGACATTGTGACTATGATAGTGGACGCACCAGCGGCATTCGGCAGACAATTCAGGTCCATGTCGAATATTGTCTCCGGCCAGATGGCGCATAGGGACGCGACGATGGAGTCCCGCAGATTGGAGATGGCGTATTTTGTGCTGATACGCAAAGCACCTTTGAGAACCGGCCAGTGTTGTGCGCGGCCGTGCGCAACGCCACTATGCCATGTTAGCGCAGGTATACCTCCGCTATGATAGTGAACGCACTCTTTCTCGTACAGCCACAGGATAGTAGCCTCCCAGTCTGCCACCTCGTCACCGTACACCGGTACCAGCGGGCACCCATCCACCCGTTCTGCGTCAACCGGCTGTGGCAACTCGAACATGTCGGCGAGGACAGATGCGCGCGTGAGGCGCTCCTTGTGGACCTTGAAGTACGCGTCGTTTACGCGAAGAACAACGTCTGCGCCGGGGTATTCGTGTAAGAATGTTGGCCGCCACGGTGATGTGTTCCCCTCATCGTTGTCGTTCTGGGCGGGGTCTCCAAGAGAGCAGCGTTTAGACAGCCTCCGTCGCTTGCGCAGGGGCATGTACTCATTGTCCAATTCTGAGGAGCAATATGAGTCCGCGAATGCGACGACCATGGCGACAAGCAATGTCAATGGCAATTGGGAACAAGACGCGACCTCCGGACCCGCAACGCGGGGTCCCGACTCCCGACACAAATGCCCGTGACTGCACGCGTTCAATCACGTGTACAAGCGTGAGGCCCTGTCAGTGTTTGCTTGTGGGCAACGCGAGCGAGCCAATATGTCTATAGTCTGACTCTTCAGTATACAGAAAGTATATCCCCATGACTCCTATAATCAATACACCAGTTACTAATCTCCTGCTCGTGGCGCCGCTGCCCACTCGTATATTACGTCCAGGGTTTTTTCGGTCTCCCCTTCGCCGCCTTGAGTATCTAGACATCGCCCAGTACCAGCACGCTCCACATATACAGCGGCAAAGTAAGGTTATCATTCTGGTCCGACAGGGCCTCCAACACCGCAGAGATGGCCGTGATCACGCCGTAGCGCAGCGTCTGACAAGCAACGTTAGTCAAACACGAAGGTCAGAAGGTGCGCAGGCAGTGTATACGAGACCGCGCGACGGAGAAACGGCGGTAGGTAGTGGCGCAATAGACGGTGTAGTGCACGCAGGAGGAAGTCTGGTATGCGAGGGACGGTGGGGTCGGCATGATAACGTCGTACAGCCATAGATGGAGTAGGGAATCCGGAGGATGCGAAGACGTACTGAGAAAGATTCCGCAATACCGCAGAGCCTTAGCATCCATGCGGCCAGTACAACGGACAAGGCAAAGGCCGCTGTGCCTTCAGTAGTCTTGGGTGTGAGCGGCGACCAACGATGTATGCCGATGCGCTTCCCAACGATGGAGGCCTGTCAGACATGAGTGACGCTAACCTTCATGGTAAGCTTATCACGCACGAGCGCATCACCGATTCCTAATACCAGCACGCCCGTGTACGAGATCAGCTGCGATGGTCTGCAGTGGCAAGTACAAATATCGTCAGCTTTGTCTGACGGGTAAGGCGATGCGACGCACGCTTCAAACCACAGCGCATTCGCGCATCCCGTCAGCAAGTAGAAGTGACTCAGGATAGCCGTCCCGCTATCCTTGCTATCTAGGAACTCATTCATGAAAAGGTGCACCGAGGCGCCGAATGGGTACAGTGCGAAGTAGCGGACATATTCGGCGAATATGAACAGCGCGAATGCGACGTTGAATGCCAGGTGCGTAAAGGCAGGCTACGCATATGCGTCGTTAGTCACCACTACCGCCAAATCAAAAGCGCAAAACTTACGTCGTATGCGATCCCTGGCACGAACATCACCACCGCAAGCGCATGGAAGAATTTTCTCCGGGCGTTCAGTCGCAGTGTTGGTACATGCTTGTCCGCCGCGTCCAAAATATCCGTCGCCACGCTCGACGCGCCATTCGGAAGTTGCGTCAAGTGGGCGACATTTGGAAATAGGCCAATCTGGTTCAGCGATGGCGCGACCGACGGTATGGGCTCGTTCGGTGAAGTAGTCCCAGGTGCACCCGCCCCTGTCGACGGCGGCGCCATATCACTCTGCCCGCTGCTCGGAACTACGAGGGCCTCATTCATGTTGCGGTACCGCCGCGAGCGCGCGAGTTGCCGGTTCCACCCCGCCACACTCAACGACCCCAGCGCGCCCCAGTAGGCCAGCAGCGCGGGCCGCGACCACGGCCGCCGGCCCTCGAGCAGGTAGAAGAATGCCCAAAGCCAGGGATCGCGCTTCCCGAGGCACCAACGCGCCCATATTCCGATGAGGCCGAAGACGATGAGGAGGGCGCCAACGTAGAAGCCGAGTGCGAGGAAACGCCGTTGCCTGTTTTTCTCTTCAGGGTGGCGGAGGCGACGGACGGGTCTGCGCGCAATGTGACGAGATAGGACGAGAAAGGGCGCAAGGAGGAAACCGACGAGGAAGGAGCCGCCGACTAGCGCGATCTGGAAGACGAGCAGTGGTGTCGGTAGGCGGTATGTCTTGATAAACGCAGTCGTGACGGGCCAGATCTGAAACACAACTCAGCTCGCGCAAGCGTAATAAGAGAGGCCACGTACGCGGGCAATGGTGATGTTGAGGAGTTCCATGAGCAGCGCCGTACCACCAAAACAGACAAGTCCAATCTCGCCAAGGGTGAAGCCGCGATGCGCCAATCGAAGCACAATATACTGGGCAAATTGGAAGAACAGCGACGCCACAACAGCCTCCAGTATGTTCAAGTCTGTGGAATGTTCAGTGTGAAGTCACGCGACGTCAAAGAGGACGAACGGCGCACTCTGCCATATACCACATCCCATATACGGGGAGGCGACCCTCACGGAGAAGGTGAACAGGCTCACCATGAAGGTGAATACTATATAGTACCATGACCTTCGACCTTCGCTTCGCGGTACAGATCGTCTTTCTCCGTCCGCAGATGGACTGCCATCCACCCGGAAGCGGCTTTCCAACCACCACGAAGCGCAAATGTGCAATAGGTGGATGAAGGAGCAGAGCGTGGCAAGGTCTACGACGCTGAAGCGCGAGAGAATGATGGCCTCCGTTACTGAGTAGGCGTCTAAACCTCCGGCCAGCGATGCGGGGGGTTCTACGCGCCATGCAGACGGCAATGGGTTCGCAGCCAATGTAGGATCAGAGGCCGAGCGAAGGGAGATCCAAAGCAGAGACGTGGCAATCAGTGGACCAAAAAGAAGCCCTGTCAGCACACCGTCGTCCAGGGAGTCCCTGCGTCGGATGAGTGGCTATTCAATGAGTGTGATGATATCTTACCTGTAGTTTTTCGGCACCGACATGAACAGGAAGCCGAAGTCCACCTTGGAGCGCTCCGGCAGTCGCAGCATTGGTGTTCTCTGCGATGCAGTGCGCCCAGCACCATCGAAGCTGGTCCGCTCTAAGGGCGAGATCGCAGGAGACGTGGCGGGGTTTTGTACATCAGTTTGGGGTTCGCTTATTGTTGTGTGCGTCCATAGCATGTATAATACAGAGACAGTGATTAGGCTGAGCAATTCTGCAGGCGGTGCAAGTAAGCATCGTTGTCTACGGAGAACTTGAAGCCGCCTGACCTATACAAGTCCATGTCACATAGTCGGCAATGTCAAATCTCACGTCGACAGGTTCCGGGGCAAGGCTAATCTTGAGTGTGGCATACAACATCGTGCTGAAAAGGATAGCAGACTCGCCCGCTTGTCGTGAGTCCATGGAAAATGATATTGTTTTGCGGGTGAACGGTACATGGCGGCTCCACTGCAATGCCGCAGGGAGTATGGAGCACGGAAGCAGGAGAGGTTTCCTGCTGATGCGAGCGGTCTTGCGCACTGAGGTTGCGGGTTGGCGGAGTGGAGATCGCGTACGCATGAAGGAAGTCCGTGGACTGGTTGTATCGTCTTTCGGTCCTTCTGGGGCCGACGAAGGAGCTCGAGAGCGAGAGTGGTGTAGCGCTGAGGGAGATGCCTTTGCGGAAGAGTTACGCGCGCGGGGGCGGATGGTACTTTGCGAGCTGGAGCGACCGCGGAATGTGCTAGGCAGGTTTAGGTCGTCGTCCTCGGACTCATCGTCAGAGCTGGTCTGCGAGACGGAACTAGGGAATTGTCAGCGTCAAAGCACAGTACACCGGATGAGTACGCACCCAGATGATCCACCGTGGTAACTGGTACTCCAATCAAATGCTGGGGCCGGTGCGCCGAGCTTCGCCCTCCGCTCTCGCGCCGCGCGACCGTTTAATGGCCTGCTCCTGCTCTTGTCGCGTGCATGCCTGACGGCGGGAGGGGAGGGGGAGGAGTGTGATCGCGCCAGATTGGGAGAAGGAATGCTACCCGTGGGTCGCCGCAAGGCAGCCAGGCGTTTTGAGGAAGTCAGAGATTCAACAAGGTGGATAATGACCTGATAATGACGGGTGCATAATAAGCGCCGGGGCGCCGACGTGTTATTTGTACCTGTTGCCCGGCGCCATCTCGGACTTCAGACGCGACTGAATTAGCGCCCAACATCTGGTTCATTTCCTTCTGACTTGTTTCACGCTGCTTGACGCGTTTTTCCTCACAGTCTACCTCAGCCCATCCGTCTACAACGATGGCGGAAGAGAACGCAGTCGTGTTTCTTGAGGACATCGAGACCAAGACCGCGTCGCGTACTTCCAGCGCGTCCACGGCCAATGGGTCGCCGTCCACTGGCGAGAGCAAGAACAAGAAGCAAACGACTTTGACGACAGGGAAGCGACAGAGGACACTCATGGACATGTTTACCCCTGCACCCAAGAAAGAAGGAACGGAGGAACGCTCTACCAAGAAAGTCAAGTTGACCGCCAGCGGGTCTTCGAGCTCCATTGCCAGCACAGGCAATCAAGTCAAAGTCTTTGGTATTCAGCCCCTCAACTCGATCCCTTTCTCTGTGTCTGCATACCTGGATGCTTTGAACGACGAGCAGAAGCAGCTACTCAAGCTTGAAATCGAGTGCATGAACAAGACATGGTGCGCGTCGTAGTTCCAGCATAATGCTCTTCTCACACACTTGCAGGCTGAAGGTCCTGAAAGACGAGATCAAGAAGCCCTACTTTACTACGCTCAAGCGTCTTCTGTGGGAGGAGGGTGTTCACGGCGCAGACGACAGCCCTCGTCCTCTGAAGGTCTTTCCCCCACGTGCGTCCCTGTGCAACTATAGTCGCCAGCTCTGATTCAGCGTCAGCGCGCGATATCTATTCGTGGTCGCATACTCCGCTCGGACGAGTCAAGGTAGTCATACTAGGGCAGGACCCATACCACGGGTACGTACTAATAAATCCTTGACACAACAAACATGGCCGCTAACACGCACGGTCAAGAGCGGGCCAAGCTCACGGTAAACAGTGCTCTATATACAGGTCTTTTACCTCATACTGATCCTATATCTGCCACTAGGACTCTGTTTCTCCGTGCCTAAAGGCGTCAGGACGCCTCCATCCCTAAAAACCGTGAGTGCATATGGCGCCCGTGATTCACGTCTTGCAGGCGACTTGCTTACCCCTGCACAGATCTACACTGAGCTGGCGCAGGAGTACGGCGATGAGGAGTTCAAGGCGCCCAATCACGGGTATGCGTCTCGGGCCACAAAATGTCGTTGCTGACCCGCGCCCAGCAACCTTTCCGCGTGGGCAGATGCGGGCGTCCTCCTCCTGAACGCTTCGTTGACCGTGCGCGCCAACGCCGCCAACTCGCACTCGAAACTTGGCTGGGAGATTTTCACAGAGAAGGTCATCGAGGCGGTCGACAAATACGGTGGCGCAAACCTGCCCGACAGGGAAACCGGCAAGGCCACCGGCCTCGGGCGCGGCGTCGTCTTCTTGTGCTGGGGTCGTGCTGCGTCGAACCGCGTCGCGCGTCTGAACTCCGTGAGTGTTTTCCCCTTCTAACCCAGCGTCGATGCTCAACGTTCCTTAGACAAGGCACCTCATCCTCCACAGTCCCGTGCGTGTTGCTGATTATCGATCCACGATGCTTCCGCTGACTTGCGCCTGCCATTCCCTGCCTCGCCGCCGGTCCACGCTCGCCTCGTATCCCCTGTTTGGTGTCTGGTTGCTCCAACAGCATCCCAGTCCGCTCGCAGCCGCGTCGGGCAATAACTTCGTCGGCAACGGACACTTCAAGAAGGCGAACGAATGGCTCGAGGCGCGCTATGGACCGTCCGGCCAGGTTGACTGGTGCTCAATCAGCGCGACGCGCGGAAACTAGACCCTGGTCTCCTCGTCCGCGTCCTGGTCGTGCTCTCCGCCCTTCTCGGGCGGTACCGGCCATGGCTGCACGCGCCCTCTCCTCTCGCTTCTAGATCTGATCTCATATCTTAGCTGTCCATCTAATTGACTCCGGCCTTCTTGATTCTTGATTGTGCTCGGCGCGCTAGACGTCGTTGACGTTGAAGAGGGGACAGGGCGCGCAGCCATCATTCGGGTGGTCATCGACCGGTCGCAAAGAAGGGCTGCGATCCCCGACACACGAAGAAAACACCCGCACGCAACGGTGACCTGTTTGAGGAGGTTTGCTGCTGCGCAACCCCCGCGGCGGACAGCTCATCAGCGCTCAGCACGCACGCCTAAGGTTAACCGCATTCAGAGTGCGCGATCCCGCTGCGCTGGCAGTCCCACGCCTAGCGTTGGGTAGTAAGCTGCTTCATATCCGACGACAAGCACATCCGGACGACACGATCTATCAGCTATGGGAGTGTACAACGGCCTTTGACAGCCATGGGCAGTCAACATGCATGAGGGGAACCGAACAAGACGTACAGATTTCGATGAGAAAGCACCGTCTCCGTTTGACGCGTGCGCCGAAATCAGCCCGCCTAACGAATAAAGGGTGCGCACATACGTTTCATAGATCACGGAGGAAGTGCGTGCCTTGTTGTATGCGGGCTGCTCTGAGGTCATGCTGCTGCGAACGATGCCGCGGAGTGCGAATTACTATGGCGCAGTGTGGGTACGAAGTTGTTGTACTTGTGGGGCTCTAGACTGTGATTGAATACCGCTACTGATAACTTATAAGTAAGTAAACAAGCCATAGCGTACTTAGTAGGATAGGAAGACGGTTGGTATAGGACGGACAGGGTGTTTATACAGATCTAGGAGCGTATATCGCCCGACCAAGAGTCTTTAAGGATACAGCGGTTTTGACGACGGGAAGAAATTAGTTTGGTGGATGCATCGATGGCGATGCGGAGACCGAGAGTCATGCCAGCGAGTTAACAGTGCCGTCCGGGCCGTACGCCGACCTCAGAGAAGACGGGTGGCCATCGGGAAGGCGGGGAGGCGATGGGAGGCGGATGTTGTGTGCACCCTGCGACAGGTAGGCATGCTGCTGCTGCTGCTGCTGTTGGTGATGCGCCTGTGCCTGCGCCTGAGAGAGCGTGCTCCCGTATCCCTGCGGGTCCGTCACTGACCGACGCTGGGAATAAGATAGGGCAGGTTCTCGTGATGCATGGTGGCCCTGTGCATGGAGAGGTGCGGTGGCGGGGGGACTGTCATGTAGGGCGCCGTCTGCGGATTGAAAAGACGACTGAGAGAACGAATATTGCGATCGCGGATCATCACGCACGTCTCCGCGTATGTTGTAGCTTGACGACGCGTAGCCACTGAGCGGACGCTCGATGCTTTGTGCGTAGGGTTGCGGAGAGGCATACACGTTCGCGGAGGACGACATGCTCGACATTGAGCCGCGGGCGGATGGAAGTGTCGACTGATATGACGAGTACGACGGTAGGCTCTTTGACGGCATGGGGGAGGACGGCATCGGTGGCAGGGAGAATGTGGATGAGCTGGCGGAGGGTGGCACATCCGACTGCTGATCGTTCATGAGGATAGCCTGGTCCCAGGGCCCACCCGTGTCGACCACCTGCATGGGGCGCGAGGAGGCGGGGAGCATGCTCGGCGAGAGGGAGCTGGTGCGGGTCGAGCCGGGGGAATCGACGGACGATGCGCGGCTTGCGTTGAAAATGCCATTGTATGAGGGAGGGGAGCCCTGGCCGGACTGGTCGTAACCCTTGGGCTTGTCCTTGCCAGTGGGGCCCTTGCCCAGCGCGGGACGGTTGGCCGGAGGAAGGTTGAGGGCCTGGCGCAGACAGTTATTCTCGTCCTCGAGCTCCTGGACGCGCTGCTCAAGAGCCTGGGAGGATGATGAGGATGCGGGGGGATTTGATAATGACCGGACACATACCTGGAGATGTGCGGCACGACGAGCACGAAATGCGCGTTGGACATCGCGGGCGCGGTTCGGCGGGAGGTTGTCGTTGCGTTTGCGGCCTCGTTTGGAGGAGATGGGGGGCGGGGACGAGGGACGCGAGGACGACATGTTGGAATTCAATGGAGGATCGCAAATGGCGGAGGCGCGGAAAAAAACGCGGCAAGCTGAAAGAACGACAATCAAGGGTTAAATAAGGGCGCCCTTGGGATCGCCTTATATGGTATGATCGATCTCTGTTGGGATCTGCGAGGGTCGAGGCCTCGCATGTCGCAGCTCCGGCCCATCGGCGCGCTCTCGGATGAATCCGACAAGCAGGAATGACGTCTGTCGGAAAAACCGGATCAACCTCATTAGGTCATACACCCCCTAGAGCACCTAGGGCAGATTTGCGACGGCTTTGGTGATCGTCTCTTTCCCTCTTTTCTTTCGAAAAAACACAGACAGGCTCAGAATGTCCGCCTGTATATTCTAGTGTGCGACTTATTTCTCGAAGCCTTATTTTTTGTGTCACGTGCCGGCCTTGCTAGGCCTCACAAGGTGACACCCCCTAATGAGGCCTAGAAAGGCAGTTCGGGTTTTTCCGACATCCGCTGCTGGCCGCCGTGGCCGTTGCCAGCGCCGACCGCCCCCGCCGTCTCCTGTCGCGCTCTGTCCCACTCCGAGCCCGCCCCCCGAGCCCGATATTTCCCACGCATCATCTTCCGACTTCGAACTTCCAATTTACAAACGCCAGATGGGAAGCACGCTACGGAACACGTTTACTATTTCGTATACTTCCCTGCGTGGCACAATACACTCAGTTCCTGGCCATAAACTGCGCCGGGTCCCAACCCTCGACATCTCACAGTTCCCAGGCCTCGCCTCATGCCTTCTAGCCGCTGTCACAGGTCTGCGTCTATCGTCATTCGCTAAGCCACCTCGCCTCGCACTTGAAGGAGATCGGAAGCACGCCCGCCGCTCGAATTCTGACATGAAGCGCTGCGCTGCCCGGCGGTACACGTGTTGTATCTTACATTGCGCTCCACCAGCGGCCCATGGTCCATAAGCGTCTCGTCGGTATCTGCCCCTCGGAAAATCCGTCCCCCCGTTCACTTCCACAGCCTCCTCAACCCGCCAGTCTCGCGTGGCGGTTTTTGGACCCTGTCACGAACCATCGATAGTTCGATACAGCCACGTGGTCGGATAGTTCGCTTTGTTCTTTGTGTCTACTGCTATTCCAACTACCTACACTCGAGAACTTGAGTGCTCACTGCTCCTACGAGCCTCTCTACTCCGCCACAAGTACACCCCGATCTTGCCGAGGTGCTCTTTCCGGCCGGACCACGTTCCTTCAATTCTAGTTCCTTTACCGTCCGAGACATTGGGGGGCAGTCCACGCACCAGCGGTTAGCCTGCACATATAGGACTCTTCTAGGCTTTACTCCACGATCTTACAGACTATTACTTCCCTCACTCGAGTCGGAGCTGAATAATGCTGAACGATCGGTGCGACATGATTGAGGCGCGGCGCGCTTTGGATTGTTTGCAGGTTGTCTGCAGGCTACTCGCGTTCACGTCTCACGACTAGCCGAGCGGGTTTCTAGTACATTGTCTACAGCACGATTCCTTAGAGTCCCCTGTGCACAGAAAAGCCCATGTCCTCGATTGCGGGCTCACCTGCACCTGCAACCGGTAGCAGCCTGTACTTTATGGCCGCGCCCGTACTTCACACTCACGTATGACCGAACACGAACATCGTTCGTCCTGGAGGTTAGCCACGATCTGTAGATCATCTGCATACACTACACTACCCACCGTGTAGAACTATAAAAGACTCGAGACAGGCCAGAGGTCCAAAGCGGTCCGCTCCACTGTGCCGCCTCGTGGTGCGCGCGCACAGCCGCCGATCTCATCCGCGCCCCGCCTTGCGAGCCGCCGCCTTCGCCTGGTCCCGCTTCTGGAACAGCTTGTGCCGTTCTCCGCCTGTGTCCCTCGCGAGCTTCTTGTTCGCGGACTTGTTCTGCTCGACGTACGACATGTGCTGCCCGCCGCTCAACGCGGTCAACGAGCCCGTCGTCCTCTGCGCGCCCGGCCACTTGGCGCGCACCGTCGACGTCACCGTGCCCGCGAGGTCGCCCTCGACGGCCTTGATGTCGCTCCCGACGTCCGCCTCGTTCTCTGTCGCCAGCAGCACGGAGGACAGCAGCTCGATCTGCTCGTCGCGCGTGCGGTAGACGAGATCCGGCAGGTTTTCCATCCCGTCGAGGTGCGTGATCACCTTGAACGCGTACCCTTGATCGATGAGGAATTGTTGCCGTTTCGTACTGTAAAACATCTCCTGCGTGTCCTTGGAGACGAGGGAGTAGAAAAACGCGTTGAACCCCTCGTCATTTCTCCGCTTGGCACGCAGGATACGGCCTGCCGCAGCATGTCAGTCAACGTGCGCACTTGTGCTCCGCGAAGCATGGCGCCTACTCACCCAATCGCTGAGCTTCCTGCCGTCGGGATCCAAAATGCGATGATATTTGGATAAGGCAAGTGGCCTCTGGAAGGTCGATCGAGGTATCGCCGACCTGTTAGGTGGATGATGGAATTTCGGGGTGCAAGCAGTCGATTAGCCACCGCTCGATCCTGATGACGACTACGCGAACGTACCTTGCTGAGGAAGATCGTGTTAACCTTCGGATTATGTTGAAATTGGGAAAGAATCCGCATCCGTTCGACTTGTCCCGTCTGCCCGTGGATGTACAGCTTGCCCAGACGCTTCGCGTATGCCTGTCGCAGGTCAGCGATAATGTCCGGTACGACGCAGAAAAATACGGACCTCCAACGCGTACACGTTATCAGAGAACACGATAATCTTATCCCCACGATCCTCGTGATACTTGATGAGGAACTGGCACGCCTGGAACTTGTTGGGGTTCATGCAGTACAGGAGCATGCGTTTTCGGGACTGCTCCCTCAGGTACTCGCGGTAGAATTCCGGGGTCATCGGACACCAGACTTCCGCGCACTGGTCGCTATAATCAGCCCTCCCGTCCTCTGAGCAGAAGAGGCGAATTCGATGACGCACCTGTACATTCGCGATGTGCCCCTTCGCAGCCAGGTCCCTGTTTGGAAGGTCTTGTTAGCTGTGCGCACGCGAAGGCTCCGCCTTCATTAAGAAATGTGAAATTCGCGAGGAAACTCACATCCAATTGGCCTCGTAGAGCTTCGGTCCGATCATGTAGTTAAGATCCGCTATTTTGTCATCCTCACGGACCAAGGTCGCTGGAGGGAGGCACAGACGAGCGTGGGTATGTTGATCGCAATCGCACGCGGAGAGCACGCACCGGTCAGTCCGAGCTTCGAGTGAGCTTTGATTGTTGTCACAACGCGACGGAACATCGCAGCGGGCACGACATGCACTTCGTCCAGCAGAATAAAGCCCCATTCACGCGATGTGAGGAACTCCATCATCTTCTTGGAATCGTGCGAGCGGTTGTGGGTGTTCGCAACCATAGAGTAGGTCGAAATGATGATACCGCTCTCTGTTGCGAACTGGGCATTGTCAGCAGACCGCGCCGCGGCGCATGAGACGGGCTCACCTTCTCCTTCTGGTCCGCCGTGAACACAGCAATTTGTTTGTCCGTTGTGTTGGACCACAGCATAAATTGCTGCTTCCATTGCATGACAGACACGCTATGCAAACGACGTAAGTAGGACATCACTAGCACATGGTGGCGGCAAACTCACGAGGAGGTACACAGTACTAGGCATGACTTCTTGATAGTGCATGCAGCGGTTATTCCGACGAGCGTTTTGCCGGCACCGCACGGAAGGACGATGATACCGGAGCGAGCACGACTGGCAGAGATTAGTCGAGTCGAACATGTGGTCAGCCATGGCGCACGTACCCATTACCGAACATCTTGCTCAAACTCGTCTCTTGGTAAGGGCGAATCACGGTGGCCGGCTTGAGGTCGATGTCCAGATTGGGATTGATTGTGTCGTTCCGGAAGTCGTACTCCTCCAACATGGGATACTCGAGCTCATTGCAGCGCTTCTTGACATCCTGCGGGAGACGATCAGAGCTAGAATCGAGTCTGCGCAGTGCTGAGACTCACGTCAATCTTGGCGTCGTCTATCTCGAACGAATGGACGTTATCGTCATCCTCGTCGATCTCGTCTAGACCATGTTAGCCAGCCGGGGTATGGTCATCTGACCGCGACGCACCGTTCTCAACGCCAACGACCGCCGAGAAGATATCTGCATCGGCCTGGGGAGGCGCGCCCGCCGTGCCGCCCTTGCCATCGTCCTTCTTCTTCTCCGTGCCAGGTATGACCAGATTGCCTTTCGTCGGCGCCTTGCTGGTCGTAAATGTGGCGGCTTTAATCGAAGTGTCCTGTTGTGCGGATATGACGCGAGCCTCTCGGATGGTCTTGTCTTTCAACAAAAACTGCAGGGTCTCGGGATGGCTGGATTCGATGAAGTACTTGTTGTGCTTCAATACGAGCTTGACTTTGCCATAACTCAAGGTGCGCTCGCGGATGAATGAGGTGATGGGATCTGGGACGGGGACCTTGGCAAGGTTGGCTTTCGCAATAGAATGCGCTCGAGTCTGTTACTTACCTTGGAAAGCCGGTTAAGCACCTTGTACAAGCCAAGAGTGTCAGCATGGTCTGCCCCAAACAAAAGTGCGAATTGCACAGACTTGTATTATGTCTTCCGTTTGTAATCCAACAGACACGGCCGCGTAGAGTGAATATGAGGTGAGTTTGTACTCATGCACAAATTCCGGTCTATGTCGCGTTTGGCATCGATACATGTCGCTGACAAAGGCCCGTGCAATAACAGACGCACCTGCTGACGGGCTCGCTAATGGCAGTGAGGAAGTCCTGGGCCTGCTCGGCAATTGGGGAGAAGTGTTCAAGAATTATGTGGCCATCGTCTGGGCAGATCCAAAGAGGACGAGAGGCGTGGTCAGGCTTCAGATGCAGCCAGGAAAAGTCTTGGTCTTGGAAGATGTGGGAGATGAGCGCGTTCTGTTGACGCCGGTGTTTCTCAACCGAAGAGAGTGAAGAGACGTCGGGCTCCTGCGTTTTCGAAGCATCCCTAGCCGCAGCGAGCTTCCTCGTGAGAGCGCTGAAGTTGATCGTAGCGCCGCGGGGAACGACTGAGGCGTCAGGCTCGTCGTCGGAATCATCGTTGTAGTCGGCATAATCAGCCTGCCCTTGATCTCTCCTTGGCCGCTTCGAGGGGCCTGGGTAACCTAAAGAGCCCTTAAGTTATTGCTCTCCACTTATGAAACTGCCACACACTGTCCGCGCCGCGCTTGGTAGCCATAGTGGTGGTCAGAGTCAAGTGTTGTAATGATCAAATTAGTCAGCGCGTCGCATCAAGTCCATTGTTCTCGCGGCACCGGGAATTGCCGGACTTGTCTTTGCTCCTGCCCTCCTGCGACGCGAAGGCCGCCTGCATTCTCGCACTCCTGCCCTTTCTCGTTCTTCTTGAATACTCAAAACTCATCTAAATCACTATGTGGAAGCCCGCGACACGTCAAGTCACAGGGACAAACGATGGTACGTGGCCTAAATTTTATGTGCAGAGTCGGCGATGCTTATGCTCCGTCAGTTCCTCTTGGTGCGCGCCGCCGTTTTGGACCCGCGCCCGCCGAAGAGTCTGCTCCGCCTCAGCTTGCACAACCATCTCCTTCTGCGTATCCGCGTCCTCAAAGCACGGACGACAGTCCCAGGCGTGGCCGGGAAACGTCGATAGAGCAGGATGCGAAAGGTAAGCAGAACCGCTTTCCTGACTGACGCATATTGCTACTATGCGATTGCATCTGCAACACACCTAGCGAGCTTATAGCTGCGGTGATATCTTCCTCGAACGCGATTGCAGTCTAATGGGCGTAGAGGCCGTTGTACAGACGCAATACTAGTCCTATCGCTGTCCGCTGATCCATCTGACCCATCACTAATCGCCTTCTGCTGACCCCATTGACGCATTTACTGACCATAACTTGACTTTCTGTTCTCCCACTAGCTGACCCGAACGCTCCTCGCAAGCGGCGTAGCCGTTGGGGCGACGCTAAGAGCGAGATTCCTGGTCTTCCGACGGCTATCTCTTCCACTGGTGTTTCTCAGGCTCAGCTCGACAACTACGCCATCCATCTCCGTCTCGAAGAGATCAACCGCAAGTTGCGTCTGAACGACTTTGTGCCTCCTGAACGCGAGCGGTGCGTGACACGTTTTCATTCATCCTTGCATTCTTACTCATGTCGTGTTCACAGCTCTCCATCTCCACCCCCGACGTACGATGCTCATGGTCGTCGTACAAACACCCGCGAAGTCCGCTATCGCAAGAAGCTGGAGGACGAGCGTATCCGCCTCGTCGACCGCGCTATGAAAAACGACCCCAACTTCCGCCCGCCCGTCGAGTATCAGCAGCAAAAGCGCTCGCAGCGTCCCTCCGAAAAAGTCTACATTCCCGTCAAGGAATTCCCCGAGATCAACTTCTTCGGTCTCCTCGTCGGCCCTCGCGGGAACAGTCTGAAGAAGATGGAACGCGAGAGTGGGGCGAAAATCAGCATCAGAGGGAAGGGTAGCGTGAAGGAGGGCAAGTCGCGTCCCGACCAGTTCGCCGACGATGCGGAGGAGGATCTCCACTGTCTCGTTATGGCAGACACGGACGAGAAAGTCAGCACTTGCGTCAGGCTCATAAACAGGGTCATTGAGACGGTGCGTTCTACCTGTTGTTCTTATCAACCTGGCTTTGACAATATGACAGGCAGCATCCACTCCTGAAGGCCAGAACGACCACAAGCGTAACCAGCTGCGCGAGCTGGCTGCACTCAACGGTACCCTGCGCGATGACGAAAACCAGATTTGCCAGAACTGTGGAGGCATTGGCCATCGCAAGTTTGATTGTCCCGAGCAGCGCAACTTCACCGCCAACATCATCTGTCGCGTTTGCGGGAGCGCCGGCCACATGGCGCGCGATTGTACCGTCAACAAGGACCCCGCCATGCTCGCCAGCATGAACCAGTCGCCCAACGGGGGTGGCATGGACCTCATCCAGCGCAGCGGCTTCGACTCGGAGTATGCGAACCTCATGGCGGAGCTCGGCGAGAACACTGCTGGAGGCGCTGTCGACCAGGGCCGTGGCTCGTGGTCCGGGACGCCCGGGAACGACATTACCGGCAGCGGCACGAACATTCCACCGTGGCGCCGCCCGGAGAACTGGACGCAGCCGAGCCAGCAGCAGAACCAGGGGTACCGCCCGCCGGCGCCGTACGGCGGCTACACGGGCAGCGGCTTCTGGGCAGGTTACAACCAGCAGCCGGACTACAACGCCAACGCCAACAACTACGCGTCGTACTACCAGGGGCAGTATGCGCAGCAGCAGGGCGTCTGATCTTCTCATCTCTCACCTTTCGCACCAACGGGTTTTCGACACTGATCCGCTTCCACTCAACGCCCACTTCTGACGATCGACCAGCATAACATAATATCACTGAACGTCGCCCTCTGTCGCCCCCGTTATCTAGCAATCGTCTTTTTACAGCCCTGCCCAGTACTCGCCAACGCCATCCGACGCCGCGCCGCCCGCCCTCAGATAACTTTCGCCCAGCCAACCACCATGGCGGTTCTAACAACCCATCGCAGCTACGCATCGCCCCTGTGTTGGCGATCTATTATTCATTCACGCAGCATCATCTCGTTTTCGACAGGAGCAACGGCTGCCGCGAGCGCCTTCGCGACTGTATGTAGCAGTCGGTTTCCTAACCCACTGACCTCGTCGGGCTTGTGCAGACTGTAGCCGAAGTGTTTAGTTTTACTCTATCTTGGTCGATGTATAAAACGACTCAACGTTGAAAGGCATGATGAATGTGTTTGAGTGTGAGCTTAGTGTGAGCAAGGTCTATATCCCGCTGTCCGGGCTTTCAGACAAGTTCTGCGAGGACATAGTTGAGCCAATGAAGAGCCGATGGTTGCGAATGCTTGCGTCTGTGGGTCCTTGGTGGGTCTCGCCTTCCAAATCCGGCAAATTCTTACAAACATCAACAACCGCGAAAATGTGCGCTCAGCCGCTCACATCGAGCCGCCATGTCGAACGACGACGTCAAGGCCGCCATTAAGGGTGAGTGCGCTGTCCTTGCCGTCGTCGCGTATTCTGACTGTTGAGTTTCTACCTTTGCCGTCGTCCTTCACCCTCTTGAACTCTTTCCTACCCGACTGTTGTGCCCGGTATAACCCGCGTCCATTCTCCTGCTCCTCTACGGCCTTCCCTGCGTGCCCCGGGCTTCTTGTCTCGCGACCTACCCTCGGTTTATTGTCTGTCTCTTGCCCTCTCTACCTCGCCTCACCCAGCCAAATACGAGGAGCGCGACCACATCATCCGCGAGCAGTGGGTCAAGGCGATGGAGGCGCGTCTCGTGCGCGAGGAGCTCCAGAAGTGCCACCGCGCGGAGGGCGTGAACCAGCAGGAGAACTGCAAGTGGCTCGCGGAGAAGTACATGGAGAAGCTGGAGGGTAGCAGGGTGAGTGATCGGGTTCTCGTGCGCGGCTATTTGGGTTGTGCGCGCCGTTTGAGTTCTGGCTTTTGGTTGCGCACGCCGTAGGCTTTTGGCTTCTGGCTGGGCGTCCCGTAGGCTTTTGGCTGGATGCGCTGGGTGCTTTTGGCTGTGCGCGTCATGGAGGCTGCGTATCATCGACTAAGGGTTGTCTGCTGTAGATGTTGACCTTCTTTGCAGATAAAGGGCTTCAAGACTGTCGACGTGTAGCAGGCCTTGGCTATAGAATTCCATCTGCTGGTCCGGGAACCCATAGATTGTGTGAAGGATAGCTGGTACCTCAAGACCATCAATATACTACCCCTTCGAACATGGCCTGTGCACGCTGCTGCCCAGATCTCTTTTGACGACGGGACATCCGTCGACCCTGCTGTGCTGACCCTTCCGCTTGACAGGTCGATGTCGTTGCTTGGCTGGATCAGTACTATGAAGGTGAGCCCCCTTCCTGTCCCAAGCTTCCCCATCCTCTTGTCTTCCAATGATGCACGAATTTTAATTAGACTACGAACGGGCGCCTCGTGCGCTTCGTCGTGAATGCAAACTTATTCCTGAGCCTCTTCACTCCCCGCATACTCTTCGTCCGCGCACCATGCTAACCGTCATCCAGGTCTCTATCAGGTCTCCGTACAACGCCGTGCGGCGCGGCCATGACGAGTTCTCATTCGCAAGGGGACTAGCGTTCTTCTGGTAAGTGTCTTTTTATCCATCGCGACCGTCTTTCGCCCTTCATCGCCTCCAATGATGCACGAATTTTAATTAGACTACGAACGAACGCATACGTGCGCTTCGTCTTGAATTCAATCCCATTCCTGACCATCTTCGCTTGCACATCTATCCTTTGTTCCTGGTGTCGCTAACTGTCGTTAAGCAGATGCGATTCATCGGCGCTGGTGGCCTACTCGCATTTTACCAAGCCAGAGCTGAAGAAGCGCTCAACCGCCTAGCGTGAGCACAGTGATCCCTTCGAGGAAACGACTCACTTTCAAGCTTTGTGCATACTCAACTCAGGCTAAAGTACACAGTCGAGTAGCAGACATAGCTATCGTTACGTCCCCCGCAATACACATATCGTTCTACTCTTTGTGCGTGGACGAGGAGCGATCGAAGGAAGAATCATTGCTGCTGTCGCGCTTGTTGGGCGGAATTTCTGCGCTTGTGACTTGTCCGCAGGCCTCCCGCTGCCAGTCCGCTGCGCCGGCTGGGAGCTGTTTGTATTGCAGCGCGCGTGGGATGATGCATCTGATCAGAGATCAGAGATGGGTGACGTCACGGCTGTAAACAGTGAATGGAAAGGGAAGAACCCCAGAAAGGCAAAAGGGCAGGCTTGCCCACACTGTCATCATACCAATGCCGGCGAGGACGACGGCCCCAACGACGACGAGCGCCGTCGCAAGCAGCGACGCGCCCTTCTTTTCGCCGCCGCCGACGACGCCGAGCCCCCCGCGAGCAGCACGACCACGGCGCCGGCGAGCGACGCGCCCATCCACCGCGCCAGAAAGGGACGCGTCCACCGCCTTCCTTCCCTCCTTTCCATCCGGACACGGTCTCGTTTTGGCTGAGTACGAGGCTCCCTATGTCCCGGAGGACCCTCTGCTCCGCCCATTCGAGCATATGCAGACAGTCAGAGAGGACGACTCGGACCACACGCTGGCAGGTGCGCGCATACACCGTTGCGTGAACGCAAGGCGCTCATTTCTCTTTCAGATGGAATTCATCGCGCTTCCGTTCCTACTGCGGACGAGCCCAGCTCGGGCGCAGGCTCATCGCAAGATACCTATGATCTGCCAGAATACAACTGGGCGACCTTCATGGACCTCTATGCTGCCGGGCGCTGGAACTCGTTTCGCATACCACGTTTCCCGTTACCACATGTCGTCTCATCCATTACAGTCCAGCACTCATACTCTGAGCCCAGACCCCAGGACGACCGGCCGGCGGCCCTCACCAAGGCAAGCGCCCGACCCATCAGCGATGAACCATCTCCTAAGCCAGCAACACCAACGCTCAATACGGGGAAGATATTCCGCCCCAATGCTCCCAGTCTCAAGGGTCTTCCCTCTCAGCGTTTCCGCAATTCATTCTCCTCTGCTCCCTCCAACGGGTACTCGAGCCCAATCAAGTATCCTACCATCAGCTCCTCGCACAATGCCGACATACAGGCTCAGGCCGCCACAGTCAGGATGGCCTCTCAATTCGCGGATGTTTCTCCTCTCGCGCTGCCATCGCCGGAGCACGAGCTGACAGATCCGATGCACGGTATCACCGCCACAGTGCCAGGCTCACATCTGCCAGACGGTCATCGAGACAAGTACAAGAAGAGCAATCTGGCGAGATATGAGTACTGGGGCGGGATGCAAGATGTGGAGACCGTACTGGAAGCGCAAGACGATCACCCATCTCCTACCTCCCCATCATCCTGCGCGGAATCCTCTATGCGAACTTCGACGTCGCCATCACCTTCAAATGGGTCCACAGCATGTACAATGACGACCACAGACGCTACGTCCGTCGCGACGACAGAATCTGCATCACCACCGTGGAAGAGCGGCATCGTGTCGCACGACTCGTTGCCCCCTCCTGCGACAATGCCATCACGTCAGGTCACGGTGGACGACGAGCCAGGGGACTACTTCGGCACGCCAAAAGACAACACCCGTAGGATGACGAGATCCCCAATCTCGCTTGAAGCTTCGCCCTACTCGTCTGCCGTGACCTCGAGCTCTCCCAGTCCCAACGTCGTTGGCATCGACACGACGATGTCAGCACCTTTGGTCCCGAGACGAGCGAGTCTTATGCGTCAAGTGTCGGCGCCGCTGCCATCGAAAATCATCGCGCCACCGCAATTACAACGCACTCGCACACCACAAGAGAGCCACATCGTGCGCCAGTCTGCCGAAGCGGAGGAGCGGTATCACAAATACGGCTATCTACGCGCGCCGAAGCCACCTACTGAGAAGGAGCGGAAACGCGATCTGTACAAGTTCAATATTTGGCGAACATACTCGGATCCCAGCTTTGATCGCATAGTCCGCCTAGTGAGCTCTTGTCCAGCATCGTGCCAGGTAATTCGGCTGACGACGTCGTTAGGTGTACATGGTCTTCCAGCCGAAAGGTATCCAATATGTGACCATATCGCTCATTGATGCTGAAGAAGAGTGAGGCGCCTCCTTGTATCGTCATGCCTTGCACTCACCTTTCTCAGATGGTTCAAATCCGTTGCCGGGTTTCGGTTAGAAGGCTTCGATCGCGCATCCAGCTTCACCGGACATGCTATTCTTCAAAGGTTAGTTTCATTATCTTCATGGATTTCTCTCATCTAAAAGGACCGTTGTTACAGCAACGACGAGCCCATGATTGTGTTGGATGCCCACCGGGACTGGAGATTCGCCCGCAGCGTAAGACCTTCGCGTCGTACACGACCATACACATGTCATTAACTTGCTGTAGCCGCTCGTCACAGGACCACCAGGGATCAGGTTCTACGCAGGATCGCCGTTGCGCACGAACAATGGGTACAACATCGGCGCTTTGACTGTGATGTCGACCAACCCCCGACCGGACTTTTCACCGTCGGAACGGCAGACGCTGAAGGAGTTTGCGGCTATTGTGATGCGCGAGTTTGAGTTGTGGAAGGATAAGGTATGTGTGCCCAAGTCTCCCTGTGGACAGCCTCACCAATCCTTGCTTCAGATTCAACTGCGTATCCGGGACAAAATCCAGAGCTCGGTGCGTATGTTCCTTGGCGTGCTGGTAACATGGACTTGACGCGGCCTCTAGATGGCCGATTTCAGTCGCGAATGCTTGGAACTCAATTACGAGGTCGGCTCACACGCTGCACCCACCTCGGGTGTTTCGATGGAGGTCGTTTATGACCGCGCGGCAAAGCTGGTCAAGCAAACTCTTGACGTGGACGACTGTAAGGTGCTCGACTTCTCACACGGGGACGTGCTCGACACTATGGGCGACGAGCCGCACGCGGAAAGTAGCTCGGTCTCCATCATCACTTACCAGGGCACTGGCGTACCGACAACGAGCAAGCCTCTGACGCCGGAGCAGTTGAGGTTAATCAACAGCTGTATGTCCCAAGGGCTGAGAGTCGTGGAAGTGAGGCTGACGACGTGGGACATGCAGACTTTGAGAAACACTCCAAGGGCCGGGTCATCGAGCCTATGGAATCGATTCTGCGGACGACGTTCACGGAGATCTTGCCAACTGACATCCAGTATGCGCTCACGGTGCCTATCTACAACATCGACAAACGGCCGTTTGCGCTCATATGTGCGTATAATCTGGAGAAGAAGGATAACATTCGTTATGTGAGTCTCAGCACACATGACGGTGACCAGTGCTGACCATATCTCTTGTTGCAGTTGGAAGGGCACGAGCTTTCGTTCCTCCGGGCTATTGGTGTTATCATCTTGAGCGCTGTATTGAAGAGAAAGATGATACTTGCGGACAAGTACGCGTCTACCAGTTTCTGTTCGAACCGTGACTGACCCTCGGCGTAGTGCGAAGAGCTTGTTCATCTCCAACATCTCGCATGAGCTTCGAACGCCGCTCCATGGCATTCTCGGCGCGGCAGACATGCTTACTTACGACGGATCGTTGACCGACAACCAGTTGGCCTCCTTGGCAACCGTCAAGGCATGCGGACACTCCCTCATAGAGGTGCGTGCTGCGCGACTCTTATTTTATATTTCAGAACCGATCTGGTACCAACAGGTCGTCGACCACGTCTTGGACTTCACCAAGTTGAGCGGCAATAATTCTCGGTCGGGCGGCGTGGAGAACGTGCTTGTCCCAACTGCGGTGGACCTCGTCACCCTGTTCGAGGAGTCTATTGACGGGTGTTGGGTCGGGCACTGCGCGCGAACTTTGGTGGCGGAAGAATCTGCAACAGCAATTGGGAGCCTCTACTCTCCGCCGGAGACCGATTCTCAGCTGCCGAAGATGCATGTGGAGACAATAACAGACATCGAGCGGAGAGCAGAGGTAAGAATTCTTAGCTTCGCGAAGTGGCAGATGCAGATGATTTCTACAGGGATGGAAGGTGAAGTGCGAGAAGGGCGGCATACGCAGGGTTCTTATGAACATTCTCGGGAACAGGTAGGTAGTGCTGCATACCCTGCGGTAATTTGCTGACGGCCTTGTTCAGTTTGAAGTTCACCAAGCAGGGCTTCGTCCTCGTACGACTGGTCGAGCTCCCTATCTTGGAGGACGACCCGCAGGACAAAGTCAAGCTGGAATTGTCCGTTACCGATACCGGCAAGGGCATCAGCAAGGAGTTCATGCAAAGCTCGCTCTTCCATCCGTTTGCCCAGCAAGACCATCATCAAGCGGGGACGGGACTCGGGCTCGCGATCGTGAAGTCTATCGTGCAGTCCATGGGGGGCTACATCGAGGTCGCCAGCGAGGAGAGCAAAGGCACCGAGGTCAAGGTGACCTTCTTCGCGGAGCTGGTCAACGACGGCAAACCCACGGCGTCTGAGGAGCCGCTCAAGTTAGACGAAGACGACCCACCGGTGGTCTCCTTACATGGGTTCGACAACGGCGAACGCGGCACCCGAGTCCTGCGGGACGTGCTTACGCGGTATCTGACCAGCTGGTTCGGTTTTCGCATCGATGAGGCACGACGGGGCAGCGGGCAGATCGTCATTGCCAACAACGACCTCACGCCCTTGATCGAGGCTTTCGACACGCGCAGCTTCTCGCAGGCCTTCATCGTCCTCTCTGACTCGCGACAGACGCCCGAGCAGCTTTCCCTCATCAATGAATACGAGCGCCTCGGCGGGTTCTGCCGTGTCATGTACAAGCCCGGCGGTCCATCACGGCTGCGCGCTGCGCTGGCTCCTTGCTTGCACTACCTGAACATGCGTCGTCAGGCCGCGGAGGCCTCGCCATGTGGAAGTCTGCCCATGACACCGATGTCGGAGGGCCATGCAAGAGACCTGCTTGTCCCACGACGGCCGGCATTTAGTCGCGCAGTCACTGCTCATCCTACGGCCTTGCATTGGTCTATACCGGAGAACCAGGACGTGGAGGAGGAAGATCCCGAAATAGAGGCCCCTACGCTAGCCATCGGCGACGGCGCTGCAACCATCCTCAAGTCGTCCTTGGAGCCCGAGACCCGGCGAAAAGGCCGCATACTCGTAATCGAGGATAATGTGATCCTGCGCAGAGTGCTGTACGTACTGAGGGATTCGCTGCATTCTTTGCTCACATTTGCGCAGGACGAAATGGATGACGAAGAAGGGTTACGATTTCCTGGACGCCGCTGACGGCCGCCAGGGAGTCGATGTGTACAGGGAACGAGGGCCTTTCGAGTGAGTTACACGTTCGGTTCAGGTGTGTCTCTTGATTAACGAGATCTGCAGCGTGGTCTTGCTGGATCTTTCCATGCCCGTGCTGGACGGGTTTGGCGCAACAGTCGAGATCAGGGATCTGGAGTCAACACGCAATACAACACACGCTCGCATCCTCGCTTTGACCGGCCGGTCTTCCTTGGACGATAAGCGGAGGGCATTCGAGGTACGAGATCGCCCATATCTTTGATTCTGTTGCTCATTCAGACGTCAGGCGGGCGTCGACGGCTACCTCGTCAAGCCCGTGGAATTCTCAACACTTGAGTCCATCTTTCGCAAGTTAGGGCTGGTCTGACGATCACCCTTGCTCTTATGATTTACGCACACCCTACATGCCCTTCTTTTCTATCTCATCGTCGCGTTTGGTCTGGCACGGGAGCTCCGTCCCTTTCAGCTTCTGCGCGTCGTGCTCGGGACTTTGCTTCTTGCGTCTGTGTATATATTAGCTCATGTCGTACGTACGCTCATCTACGCTCGCCGCTGACTTTTGAGATGGGTCTTAATTTTGTACATAGTGACGCTTTCCTCGCATTGGCATGTCAATTACCATACTGTAGCATCATATGTATCTGGGTTGGTCTCTTGTGTTTTTAGCCCTGCTGGTCTCAATCGAAACTGTGTATTCGACTTTTACAGGCGACGTGCGCGGTGCCGGTGGACACTGGAATGACGGTCGCGCTATTGGGCCGGCGTACCTACGCAGGGACAGTGATTGTCACCGGCTCTCCCATAACTGTCGTCGCCCATTCTGTCCACGTTCCCGTCAGCATCGGATTCGCCACGGTTGTGTAGTCTGTGTGAGTAACAGTTGTGATGGTGTCGCAGGGCGGGGTATTGGCGGCGCGTGCGTCCATGGTCGGAGTCGGCGTTGCATAGACGTAGATCGTGCTATGGATAGTCGTAGCTAGAAGGCGGATGGTCAAGATCAAATGCCAGCGTGCCGATACTGTTTCAAAATACCTCCGTCTATAGTCACTGTGATAGTCGTCCCTGGGTAAGGATAGTATGTCGTCGCGCTCGTCGTAACGTATGTTTCGCAGTATGTTCTGTCCAGGTTCATCAGCAGGTCATAATGTCCTTTAACGTCGTACGTACGTCCCGCTGGCGTACACAGAAAGCGCTAAGGAAGCGGTGATCAATAGCTCGGTCAGCATGACCTACGGGCAGGGGAAAGTAGGACGAGTACGACTGGCAGGGCGCGGCGACGAGATGCATCGACATGATGCGAAGCCCTCATATACAAGCTTGGGCGGCAACGCGAGGCCGTCTCCGTCCAAGGCGGTCACGGGCCTGAAGTCAATGCATGACAGCTATCACTCTGCCCTGCTGATAGACGGCGGTCAGAGTCAAGAACGTGAACTCTTGCGTTACTGCCAACTTAACAAGGCACTGTCAATAACATGTTCAAATTCAACGAGACGCACTGCATGCAGGTACAACAACTACATTCTCGCCCGGCCCCCCAAAGCACCTTCCTGGAGCAGCTTGTAGCGCTCGGCGGGGGCGATGCCATACTCTTTGAGGATGTCGTCTGTATGCGTGCCGGGTAGTATGAAGGACGCGCCCAATTCGGGTGCAGAGCGCAAGCTGTCGGACGCCACGACGGTGGGATGGGCAGTCGGGACGGCGTCGAACCGCTCTGCAGCTTCCTCTGGAGAGAGAACCGGAAATGCACAAGCATCACTCCCTTCAAGAAGGGTAAGAACTGGCGAGACAGCGACAGAGATTGAGTGATAACACACACACCTTGGAAGACGTTGGCCCAGAAGTCCCTCGGCTGGGTGGCAAATCCACACTCGAGGAAGATTCGTAGCTGTGGCCAAGCTTCGCGGCGCGTTTGGGCATCCGCCGGTGGTCTCCAGTGATCCTCAATTGCAAATCCAGCTGGAAGGGCATCGATGAACCGGCGTATGAACTCAGCATAGAACTGCGGCTCCAAACATCCAACGCTCATATATCCACCGTCCTTGCAGATGTAAATGGCGTAGAAAGGTGCACCGCCATCAAGCAGGTTCTCTCCACGCTTGCCTGTGAAGAGCGGCGACGCAGGAGAACTAGCCTTATGGATGAGAGGGAAAGAGCCCACGTAGCGGGCCCCTGAGACCATGTCGGTCTGAACGACCTGGCCTTGGCCGCTACGCAGAGCGAGGACAATGCCCAGTGCGCAAAGAAGGCCCCCGCCAGCGAAGTCAGCAAGGAGGTTGATAGGGAATGTTGGTTTGCTGTCTCCGGGGAGCATTGCGAGTACGCCACTAAGAGCAAGATAGTTGATGTCATGACCTGAGTTATGTCTAGGGTTAGGTTCAGATGAGCAACGTATATAGATGCAGCACATACCAGCCAGGTCGCTTTGCGGGCCTGTGCATCATCAGCACTCCGGCCTTTGGCGTGAGGCTAAAGTCTTACTGTTCGTAGGAAAGCTAGCGTCTCGTATGTCAGACTCGCTTGCCCGAGACGAAGGTGAGGTACGCACCCCACAATCCGCGCGTAGACGAGTTTCGGGTTGAGCCCGTTCTCTCCAAGAAATACATCTGGTCCGAGGCCCAATCGCTCGAGTACACCTGGACGATATGGGTCGATCAGGACGTTCGACTTGGCTATCAGTTTCTTCAGTACATCGCGCCCTGTGGATGTCTTTGGGTTGACAGCGATAGAGCGCTTGCCGCGGGCCAGGACGTCAGATGAGGGCGCGTCTGGTCTGTCTACGCGCACGACTGACGCGCCGTAGTCGGCGAGAATTATGCCGGCATAGGGGGCAGGCGCAAGGCCCGCGAATTCAATGACTTTGACACCAGCGAGAGCCATGGGCAGTGAGTGAGAAAGACATGTCTATCCCCTGGGAGCTGCTCGGGAATGTCAGTTGGGGATGGCCCGGAGACGGGACGGCATATAGCCGAGAGAGCAGACAATGCATGTCATTGTCACGCGCCCTCAGCGACGACTTGGAAGTTTCGTGTGAGTCACGTCCACGCGTCAACCACGTGCAGGGGCTTGGAAAGTTCGGATTTCACGAGCCTCACTGGCACTGGCAGCTCACAAGAACCATTCGTTTTACTCGAGCCTCGGGCATCTCTTGCGGGCCGTATGCGACTCTATCGATCTGGACTCAGGCTGAATTCACGCAAGATATACGGATTCATACGGTCGAAGGCGCAGTGACCTACTACTACATACTACTAAACAGCAAGGTCCAAATCGCACGGCTTCCTCGAGCTCGGTGGCTGCTCGGTGGTACCGTTATCAAGACATCAAGCTTCAAGGCTGAGGAATGTGCAGGGATATTCCCACTCAGGCCGACGGGGCTGTATCATCTGTGAGATGTACAGTAAGGGCCACGTCGCACGTTCGCCTCCAATGGCCTCCTGTTCACTAGTGCAATCTCGAAGGCGGAAGGCTCATCATAGATATAGTTGTACACTCGAAGTCAATGCAGTACACGCTGAACGATGAACATAGATGTGCGTCATATCATAATCAGGTTGTGTCTGAGGGGTAATCGAGTGCAGTACAAGCAGGCAAGAAGGTATACTATTGTACATGACGGAAAACGACTGCGAGCAACTTGAGCAATTGTACATGATCATGCATCTGGCAGCTAGCTCCCGGAGGAGCCTCCCAGGACCGTAGCAGGAGGATGCGCGAAATCGTGTACCAGAGCGTCCACGTCCGGCAAACAGCAGGCGCTGGAGCCCTGATACTCTTTAGGGTCAATACATGGGTCTGTCGCAGGACGTTAGACTATTTCAAGGCGATCCATGCCACTCGAAAAGCGTACCGGAAACATCTAGCGTCGACTCAGTTGACCTTCTCCGATGGCGCATGGACCCCTGCCGCTGCTCTCCTACCGGCCGTACTAGCAGGCGGCGGCGGCGAAGACCCCGCCTGCCTGGCCGCGTGTGTTGGGCGACTCCGAGACCGCTCTCCAGTGCTGCCGGTGCCTCGCGGCGGGGACGCGAAGCGCGTGAAAGGGTGCACCGCAAACGGGTCGAACTGCGCGGGGAGCGGGGACGAAGGCATTCTGAGAGCGGGGCGAGTGGGGACCGGCGGGATAGGGACCAGCAGCGGCGAGGCGGGTGTGGTGGCGGGCGAGGAAGAGAAAAGGTCTGCGTACCTCGCCCAATTATATGCGTGCCATTTACTTATCTCAAGCCCCCTCAGACTCCGCGCCCGAACGCCACCTCGACCTGACTCCGACTTCTTGAGCGTCGGACGTCCAGCTGACGGCCCTAAAGGAGCCTATAATCACGAGCGTTCATATATTCCTTGTGAGCCGGGCGCCCGAGTGGTGTCTTTTCCCCACTCGCGCGGGACGAAAGGGTTGAATGTGGCTCCTTTGTGGCCTGAGCATGGTCATGGGGTCCGGAGCGGGGGACGGGATGGCCCGGGAGTGGACCTTGAGTGGACCGGGATCTGTTGAACATCGTCCATTATCTCCGGCTCCGCATGACGCAGGAAGTGCGATCATCAGAATGAAGGGAGGGTATACTGGATGGTGGCAGGAGTCCTGTACGAGCTTTGGGCGCGCATGTTGCAGCGAATAGGTTGTGCTGGCAGGGAAGGAGCGCAAAAATTGGATGTTGTCAAGCTTGAGTCAATGTCGTCGTCAGTATCGCTATGATGGTATGTTAGCAAGGACGACTTACAGCGTGCCGAGCGATCATCGGGGATCCGTCCATCCGCGTGTCTCGCTGTCCCCGGGCGCAAAGGCCGTATTGATCGACGTAGTCGGTATGAGATCGGGATATATTCAATGGACTGAAGGCTCCAAAAATTCAGGCAACATGTTTATCACATGTTATCATGAGCACCGAGTCCTCTTGTATAGTTGGTAAATGACCGTCTACACATCAGTACGACGGGATGCCGTTCGTGATGTTGTTCGTGAGCTCTGCGTTCTCTACGATGGGGAGCTCGGATGGGAACCGCGCGGTCATCAGGTCGGCGACGATCCTGAAAAGAAGCGTCAACCTGAGGTTCGCGTCATGACTAAGGTTCGAGCAGCCACAACTTTATTGGCTGAAGACTCGAGTCGCGCGAAAGAAAAGCACGTGATCAGCACATGACATGTTCGTCTTTCAGGCGGCCAGGCCGCTGACGGCGCCACCTCGCACAGCAGTAGGAAGACACACACGCTCACCTTCCGAAGACTATGGAGCCGTTTATGTTCAAGTCTGAAGGGGTCCGGTAAGCAGGGGCAGTACGTTGGTAGACAACTTCGACTCACGCGTATTATCGTCTTCCTCGCGATTGAGTCTGTGCGCTGCGTCTTCGCCAATTGCCTCGACGTAGTCGATGGACGCTTGGTGCAGATCTATATATGACACATCCTCTGCTTCGGCGACGGCAATCGTTTCTGAAAGATTTTTAGCCTCGGTGCCAAGCGGACGAATCATGGACAGAGGGGCCGACGAAGTACGAGGAAACAAGACACGTACCCTCCGCCCAAGGACCCAGTGTATCCGCGACCGTCCCATCGTCATTGAAAGACCGGCGCGTCAGGCTAGTGACGAGCACAGGCTCTGCGCCGAGGGCGCGCAGCTCTTGTACCATGATGGTCAGGTTAGCCCCCATAGACTCGGGTTCCGCTAAGGGTTTGCCGTGTTAGCGCAACACACGGAGAGCGGAGTGACATTGAAGCCAATATAGCGTCGAACTCACCAATCTTCATGTCGTTGTGCCCGAATTGCACTGTGACGAGCGTGCGCCTTCCCTTCACGACCTCTTCAGAGACGTATCCGAGTGCAATGTCCCAGTAGCCGTCAGCGACGAAGGATCCTGTGGTGGCCTGGCGGGAGGGATGTATAAGAAGGCGATAGCTGAGACATGGGAGGGCATGAAGGTAAACACGGATTTTTTGAAGGAGAATGGAGTATGCATGATCCTGGGGATCTACTTACGCCGTTGTGAGCTGCATTGATGCACGGCGTATCGGGTTCGAGGGAAGAGGGAGTAAGCGCGGAGGCGATCGTGCTCCCGCAGAAGCCATTTCCCCAACTTTAGGGGCAGTTATCAGTTTAGCTGATCATCTTGCAGAGGGTGGACCCTACCCGCCACTATTCGGTGTCGTTCTGGACGTGGTTTAGCTTTGAACAGGGATACAGATGACGCGACGATACGCACCCATTCGCCGTCGTGCTATCCCCGACAAGCACAAAAGACACTGGATCTGCGACTTTCTCCACAACGCGCGGCGCACCACGCACAACGTGGAACAACGCCAGAGACTGTAACGTGTAGATAGCGAAATGCATGGCGAGATTTTGGTCAGTAGCTTCCTCGAGCTGTCGTTGTACGCATTATAAGGATGCCTGTGGGGTCACGAGAGCACGGAGCATGCTGGATCGCGAGGCGAAGCGTGCAAGCTCAGGCAAGCTCAGGGCCGGACGCAGAGCTGCCCGGGCCGCCCAGGGCATTCACGAACGATCATGGGATTCCGCCCAAGGACGAATATAGGGCAAAGAGAGACAGAAGTGAGAATCTTGCGTTTCTCCTCGTTGGTCAACGCATGCGGTGGTCCAGTTACCAATCCGACAAGTCGCCCGCGCGTCATGGTTGACAGTGGATGGGAGTTCCGAAGCCTTCAAGTAGTTGATAGATATTCAAGTCGCTTGAACAAGCTGGATATGTGGGGGAGAGGACGCTGCGCTTTGTAGATGATAGTTCTGAACAGAAGATCAGCAGGAGTCGCTGCTGTGCACGAGGTCGGATCTTCGGTCCGGTAGCCTTGATGCCCGCCAGGCGCGCCGGCGATATCATCTTCAACTCGCACCAGTACTTACAGCCGTTTGCAAAATGATGCGGAATCCCGCGCGATTTCTTGTGCGTGTCATGTTTGGCCGCGACCTCCCGGCACCTGCCGCATAGCTGCCCGAAGATTGACTTGTGTCTCCCCTAGGTGTTCTCTCCGGCCTATCAATCATTTTCGATGAACTTTCAAGCATATAGTTCCCTGCTGAGGTGTGTAAAAGTCAACAAGAGTCGCAATGCGACAGTAGCTGGCGTCAGTGAAGAAGTCCCGTGACTCGTATGTCGGACCGCGTGCCGGTTTTCCATCTCGGATGAAGCCGAGACGCGCGTCGCAGACTGGCAAGGATTGCGTTCACTGCTCTCGGCTGGCTCATCTGCGTAACGACTCGCTGTAAACACCTTGGAATACCACTCTGAGCTTCATGAAGACATAGAGAAGGTAGCAACTCACATAATCCACGCGCACTAGCGGGCTCGAGAGCTTCCCGGCAGGCGCCGGGAGGCCGCGACCAAACATGACACGCACGAGAAATCGCGCAGGGATTCCGCATCATTTTGCAAACGGCTGTAACATTGGCCGGTGACAGTGTACCAAGAGTCTATCAACGACGTTCCTTCAGCCCATGGACGCATCTGCATAAGACCTCATACACAAACGTTCGTGCCCTCAAATGTACAGATGTACAACGCTTATCCGCCGTGGAGTCTTCTCTGAATAGAGACTGTTCGGACTCTGACTCCAAGGTGCGCGCGACATGTGTCTCTCGTATTGAGGTATCTCTCGGCAGAGTTCAGATGACCACCATCGTCAGGATCTGCGGAGAAGTAACTACAGGAGGAAATCCTGCTGAGGTCGCGCGCGCCCGAAAGCAATCATCCTCGCAGGACGGCGCCGCATCAAGAGCTTGAGGAGGCCAACTTGAGACCAGCTAAACGCATGTCATGTCTTTATAGACAAGCAAGTGCAGTCTCGTGCTCTCAGTGGCAATGTTCCATCAACCTCTAGCGATTTACGGATGTCTTCCTGATCGCCGTGGTAAATCTACTGAGTCGGTTGACGAGAGCGCAGAGCGCGGACTCTCCGTCGCCTGACTTACCCCCTTCCTCGTGTCGTATATAAGGAAGATAATTTCTAGGTCAGTTCGCTACCACCGCGCTCCCCCTTTGACCCGAGTTCTTCGTCCGTCCTGTGCAATGTCGCTCACCCGCTTGTTCATCGTACCCACTGCTATAGCTCTGACATGCGGCGCGATATATGTCTATACCCGAATCCGAAAAGGTCCAGCTTCTACACGCCTGCCCCCGGGACCGAAGAAGCTTCCTCTCATTGGCAACTTCTTCGACATGCCCACGAGCTTCGAGTGGGAGAGATACGCAGCGTGGGCGAAGGAGTTCAGTACGTGCCGCCGGTGCCCGTGCGCGTCACTGGCAATATTCAGCTTAAATCACGACTCGCCTAGATACGGATATCCTTCACCTCGACGTGGGCGGTCAGTCCATCATTGTTCTGGACACCTACGAGGCATGCACCGAGCTCTTGGACAAACGGTCCAAATACTATTCTACTCGGTGCGTTCTATAGAGCGTTGGCGCCAACAGGAGTCTCTAACCCGCCGAACAGCCCGTCTTTCACAATGGCAGTCGATCTCGTGGGCTTTGACTTCAATATCGGCTTCATACCCTACGGCGCGTGCTTGTCATGGCGGTACTATGCTAGTGGCATCTTCACTGACATCGCCTGCAGGAGACAAATGGCAAGTCATCCCTCGTCACTGTGTTGACTACTAGCATCGGTTTTGCCAACCTTTGCTACCTAGGCGGGATCGTCGCCGCCTCATAAGTACATGGCGGACTGCACGGAACAGCTTCTCAACGTTTCGAACCTATCGAGCTCAAGGCCACGCATACCTTCCTCCGTGCTATGCTATTGCATGCGACAGAGGACGATGTCGAGGTTGAGCTCCGCCAGTAAGCCTTCTTCATCCCAGATACATAATAGTGGCTGATATAACATGCGAACAGTATGGCCGGCATAGTTATCCTCGGTATGGCATACGGCCTTGACATCCGCAAGAAGGACGACACGCATGTCACTGCGGCTGAAAACGCTCAGCACGTCCTCTGTGATGTTGTGATCCAGGGCGCGTACCTCGTGAACAGCATACCCGCCTTGAAGTGCGTTCCCGAATGGATGCCAGGTGAGAGGCAACGTGTCAGTACGTCTACTTACTGCATGGCTAACGGACTGCGCAGGCGCGACATTTCGGCGACAGGCGAGAGAGTGGCGAGCCATGAATCAGGATATGGCAGAGAGGCCATTTCGCGAAGTGAAGGAGGGTATGCCGGTACGGGCTTCGTAGGTTTACAGGCGATTATTTTTCTCATATAATCCGCTTCATAGGTTGGAGACGTCCCTCTAGCTCCCTCATTCGTATCATCGGCCCTGGAGAAAGGTGTTGACGACGACATCGTCCGGGACGCAGCCGCCACAATGTACATGGCCGGTACGGATACGGTGCGTATTCTAAACGTGATCGAAATTCGAGTTGCCTTATTTAACTTGCTTTCCCAGACGGTTTGCGCGCTCCTCAATTTCACCCTTGCCATGCTCGACCACACCGAGCTGCAGGCGCGCGCGCAGGCAGAGCTAGATGCGCTCCTACCACACGGGCAGCTTCCTGGCTTCGTCGATGAGGCTCAGTTGCCATTTGTGACAGCCATCGTATGGGAGTCATTGCGGTACACGCCCGTTGCGCCTGTGGTGCGCATATTCCGTACGTGACAGCAGCGGAAGACCTGACGAAAAGAAGGGCATCCCGCACGCTTATTCCGGCGAGATACCAGACAACTATAACGGCTATACGATCCCAAAGGGCTCCGTTGTCATACCCAATATTTGGTAAGTAGCGGGGTCCCACACATATCATTGCTGATGATTGCCAATGAGCAGGTCCATGGTGCAGGACGAGGTCGGTACATCATCCGCGCTGGGAATATATATGACTGACTCGACCCTCAGATCGTTTACCCCGATCCCGGTACCTTCAATGCCGAGAGATTCTTGACCGCCGAAGGGAAGTTCAACCCGGACGTGCGCAACCCCGCCGACATCATCTTCGGAGTGCGTGTACCTTCTTGACTGTTGTTGCCCGTTGTCCTATTGTCTAATCTGCTTCTTCCTTTGCTTCCCCAGTTCGGTCGTCGAGCTTGCCCTGGCCGCAACATGGCCTACGCGTCTGTTTGGATAACCATCGCGTCCGTCCTTCGGACCTTCAATATCGAGAAAGCGAAGGGCCCGTACGGCTCGGTTATCGAGCCGACCAGGGAATACATGTCCAGCTTGGTCCTGTATGTCTTCATCATCTTTCAGAGGTGTCCTCTTCATCCGGGCGATGCTAATAATCTGCTGTAGAATTCCGAAGCACTTCAAGTGTAGATACGTCCCTCGCAGCGAAGAGGCAGCAGCGACGATACGTGCAACGGAAATTCAGCAGTATGGGTGCTGAGGCGTTGGCGCTCCCGAGCCTGTTCGGCGCACCCTCCTTACTTTGCACGAGTGCGAGCCCTCGGTACTTCTCATCCTAGGTCGGAACATGTGCGCTCCATATACGAGTGGTGCACGAGTAGTCTCAGTAGAGGCATATATAGGTGATTACATACAATATGAAGCAAGTCATTGAATATATGGGTGCGAGAGAAACAGATATGCGACGAGTACGAAAGCGCTCTGTCTCCATATTCAGGTATACAGGGCCTGCGTTGGATTGAAATTTAAGCACTCTGAACGCTCAGCAGGGAGCTTGCTTTCCTTCGTAGCTTCGCACACGTTCAAGCAGGGGCCGTCTTGCGCGCCCTCTTGAACAACTTGCCTTGTCGGCCTCGACCGTGCATATGCACGACTCAATCGTAGAAAGGAAATCGCAGCTGGTCATCATAACATAGATTTGCGGCACGACCGCCGGGTGCTCGCTGGGAAGCCACTGAGACTAGCTCGTGCAGTACGTGCGTGCTCAGAAATCAAGACGATACGTTGGGGAGAGATGCACCGGTCCACGACACTTCTAGATCCAGAACCTCTCTGTGCGCGTAAACTGCAGCATGGTGTCAGTCAGCGAATTAAAGCAGTATCGGAAAGCTCAATCACCCGCGGAAAATTGGACGAAATCTGGAAGTAAAGCAACAAGCGGCATATTCAGCACTGGCGTTCCCGAAGTGCGGAGCGCATAAGTACGCACCTGGAATTTCGCCACCAGCGGCGGAAATCGAGTCGGCCGTTCCTCCTCTGGCGCGAAGTCCATCCCCGCGTGACGTCTCCCGCACCAGCCGATGATCCGACTGCAAGCACGGCCGACGCGTCCGCGTTCTGCGTTGTTTTTGTCGGTCTTCCTCTTGTAGTACTTCTCCGCCTTTGTCTTGTACTTCGAGGCGTGGTCGTCCCTAGTCCGAAGTCATTGATCAGCTGGCCTGTATCGTACTATACAATGCATAGCCTACCGGGCAGTCGAGATCAGAAGCTCCAAAGGTGGACGATGATCCTGTTCTGGAACACCATAGATTATGGATAGCCGTACGAGGCGGACGGTCTGTAGCCGCTTACTGAGAATATGAACTAGAACCTTGAACGAGCAAAAGGTCAAAACAAGACAGATGGTCTTATATAGCGACGCCGACCTTTGTCATAGTAAGACCGCGCATGTCGAGTGCGCGCTCGCCGTCATCGCACGCACTGAAGCAGATCTGCACATTGTTCCAGGTCAGCACTGGCGCGGGATGTTCACGAGGCGTGCTTAGACGCACCACGTATGGGTCGTGCGGATGGAACGCGCGCCTACAAAGGCCGTGACAGAAGCGCCACGGACGGAACATCTCTCCGACGGGGGGTATTGCCGTGCAGCCTACAGAGACAAGTTCCATCTCCTCTCGAGTCTCCACCTGCCTGACGTCTGCCACCCCGTCTCGGTCGGAAATTGGGATGCCTAGAGCGCCTGCAAGTATTTCTCGTGCTGTAAGCGGTCGCTGGTCAGGTAAGGCGGAAAGGCCCGAGAGAGGCAGCGACAAGACGTACTACGACGGACGGTCCTCATTTCTGAATTTGGCATTAGGCACGACGAGGCGATTCATGCGAGGCGTGCGTACCATTGCCTTTCCACCCATCCAGCACGAGACATTTGTTGTGCGTGAGGTCTGAGAAAGACGAGCCATAAGCAGATGCAGTATGTAGGGGGCTGGTACTAGGGAGCAAGATGTCAAGAAGAAAGTAGCTCCTGACCAAGCAAAGTGCCGGAGTTGCATGCATCTAGAAAGGCCTGGCAAAAGATGGGTCAGTTGACTGTCATGCCCTGGGAGATCAAGCGAGGGCTTACGACGAGCTTGCAGCGTGCTTTCAGCGGTTCCACAAGATATCTATAGAGTTTCTGCCAGCACATCAGGTGCAGATAACGCTGTACGTATCAGAGGCGATATGGGGGAGATTATACATACATCGTCGTCGATGTAGCCCAGTTCGTCTTCCGCATCACACGGCACGATGTCTACATAGCGATACTTGTCAGCTCAAGCAGAGAGGTGCTTAACGAAGAAGAAGAAGAGCTTTGCGTACACTCGTCCATCCCGTCGGCTTCCGAAAACGGCACCCGCTCTCGCTTCTGTCCGGCGTGACCTGCATCTGTACCCATTTCGTCAGGTTTGCCATGGCTGGATAAGACGGAGGGTGTAGCTGGAGCGCTCACATAAGAAGACGAAGCGGTCGCCTATGATGCATGTAAGTTATCAGCTAGGCGAGTCCACCTTTGGATGGCTGGAGCCAGACGTACGCGGTGCACAATCCCTCGTGAGCGCCTCCAATTCCCGACACTGCAAGAGATGTCAGAAAGAGCCTCGTGTATAAGGTAACAGCCAGCGCACGAGGTTCTCGGTCGTCGGCCAGAGATGTCCCGCTATCCCCTCCTGGTCTTTCATAACAACGATATCCGCTGGTTGGAATCCGTAGAGCCCTGGAGACACGCAGCCGTGAGGGCCTGAAAATGTGGTAAGGAGATGTCATGTACGCACCGACGAGCGTATCATAGAGACGATCGACGTCCTCGTGCGTCCAGCGCAGCTGCTCTTGACGGTCCTCTTGGTCGCTGTACTTGATTCCAACGAGGAGCGCACGCCTTCGTATAGGCCGGTGGAATCCGGGAAACAATTGACACATGACCCGTACTATCCTTCGAACATCGGCCCAGCGTGATGGGATGTGGTCCTCTGTGCGCGCCTTTGAACTTGTGCTGGGGAAGAATTTGGAGTAGAAGGAACGCGCGACGCCGCCTTCTCCTGCCATGGCTCGAGGTGGCATGGAGGAAAAGTGAGGGGCGTCGGATCAGGGCTTTGCTCGCTATATAGGGTCAGGAATAACGAAAAGAAAGCTGTGGAAGGTGACGCACCACCTCGTTTTTTCACCTGGACCGACACATTGTATACAATCGACACCGCAGTGACACGCCGGCGCTTTTTGATGCACATTACTACGGTGCTTGCTTGCTGCTTGCGAGGCGCTGCGGTACTTCAAGGTCGCTGTGTGTTGTGCGCAGGCCTGATGTGGATCGTCAACCATAAGTTTATGTCCGGACAGGAAGAGAGCAGCATACATACAGTGCCCTACGCTTTCTATATCCACTGGCGATGGTTCTGCAATGGTATAGACCTTTGTACTCACGGTGCACCTGATATAAATAGAGCGGTCGAGTGACGCGCAATCTCCTCCGCTGCTCCGCATGCAGTGGTTCTCCGAGGTCGACGCAGATCATAATGAGATCCTAGAACGCAAGACCTTGGTTCCAGCCGCGGTCAAGAGGACGGGGCCTTGAAGGACTTTTACAGCTTCAACTCGCGCACGCCATCATTACTTTGCCCAGCCCTCTGCCAGCCGCCTTCGTCATAGGCATCTGCGACACCATACAATCGCGATGCAGGGCTATTCAGCATATCATTGCCAGAGACGCGCGCCGCGCAGCAGAGTTCGGAACCCGAAGTCGCTGGGCGCATAGCCTGGATACCTGCAGGCAACGGTCAGGACTGTCATGATAGGAAGCGTGGTAGCTGTATCACACACCTTTGAAAGAGATTCCTGAGCCAGATAAATCATGACTTACTTTCGAGTGGAAATCGATGCGCGGCCCCCATTGCAGTAACAATACTTGCAATTCATCATGCATATCATGCAAACATGCATACGGACGGGTTCATCTCTTCCTGCAGATCAACTTGAACAATGCATATGTACTGGCAGTCTCTAGTCGGACGACCATCGATTAGTAGTAGAGTTGAGCGAGCGATTTGGAAGAGGGGCGTACCGCGTGAGAGCGATGCGATCACATGAGATGGTCACGGCGCGTTCTTTCCTGCTTCGTTCCCCCAGCGCGTCTGTTGCGCACAGCAAGACCAGCGACGTCATATGGAAGGACAGGGGCACCAGCGAGAGTAGCAGTGCGTGTGCGCGGTCTCTGCTCCTGAGCGCGAGTTAACAGTGGACAGACGCGACGTGACAGGCGCGACACTCATTGCGACGCGCGCATGACAGACATGGACGCAGCATGGACGCGCAAGAGAAGAGAAGCACGCGCGCCGTTCGATGTCAACAGCGCTGACTCCGGGCGGAACGGGTTGCCTCTCGCGTCGTGCGACGAGCTGGCGCTGACCTCCACGCCCACCTGACTGACGGCCATGCGCGACCCACTGCTGTGGCGTCCACAGCTGCCCATACGCCGGCTGTTACCCAGACAGTACGCGCCGGGTTCGATCACCTTGGATGAGCCGCCTTATAGCCACCCAGCGCTGATGATTCGGCACCGCGCTTCTTGTGTTCCTGCCCTGCTTCGCGACTTCCTTCCCGCGACATGGGCATGCCACTTTCAGCACACGTCCTGCTTCGCCGCGGATCGCCCGATGCGCACCCGGAGAGGGCGCGTCTGTTAGCCAGAGGAAGCTGTCGCTGGTCAACGCATATAACCCCCGCGCGCCGGTGAGGCATGCGACCGACTGCCCGTCATGATCGTCGCCACACTGCTCGTCTTCGCCGCGTATGCGCTCGCCAGCCCGCACTCGTATCCCGACAGCGGCGAGTCCACCCACCGATCCTGCTTCCCCTCCCTCGACTTTTCCATGCCCGATTACATCCCCGACACGACCGACGACTGGTGGTGTCCGTACGCAGACGAATACGCCTTCATGGGCTTCTCCTACGAAGTCACCCCTTGCCAGTCCCGCGACCGCCTCACCCGCGAGTTCAAGGACATCCGCGAATCCTTCGGCGGTCGCTACGTCCGCATGTACGGCGCCTGCGACCGGGACGGCTTCTACGACGATGTCGTCGATGCCGCTTGGGAGGCGGGCGTCGGCGTGCATGCCTTGATTTGGGTAAGCACCATCCTTCTCTCCCTGTCCTTCACTAACACATCCGCCTCAGTTCGGCTTCGAAGGCACCGACGACTGGATCTGGCGCCGCGACGCGCTCTTCAACACCATCTGTGAGAACCCGAGGGCCAAGTTTGTGACCCGCGTCGTGCAGTTTGTAAGTGCTAGTTCTCCCATAACGGCCGCATTCCCCCTCTTCCCTAACTAACCCGCCCTCCCCCCAGGGCTCCGAACCACTCTACGACTACGTCCTCCCCCCCGACGAACTGGCCGCCCAGGTGCGCGCCGCAAAGGAAGTGCTCAACCCGCTGGGCGTGGCGGTGACGGTTAGTGAGGTGAGTGGAGACTCTGATTGTGGTAGTGGGAGGGAGGGGGGACGCTGGGTGCGGGTGGAAAAAACGAACGGTGGAAGGGAAGGGAAGAACGGTGGGGAAGGGAAGAACGGTGGGGAAGGGGCGGCGGTAAAGGAAGGGAAGGCCGCGGAGGGGCTAAGGGAATGAAAAGAAGCCGACGCAGCTTCGCTAACGCCGCCCCCCAGATGGCCTACGGCTACCAAGCGCACGGCGGCGCGTCCTCCGTGCTGGACGCAGTGGACATCATCGACGCGCACATGTTGCCGTTCTTTGCGCAGGATGCGGGCACTGGTAAGTTCGGCTTTCTGTGCATGATCTGTCCCTGCACTGGTTGTCCCTGCGCTAGTTGTCCCGGAACTCCCCAGCGCTCGTTGACACCACACTCAACCCTAACGCTCACCCCCCCTTCCCCCACCCCTTCCCTCTTCCTTCGCCGCCCCCTCCGCCTATGCCCTCCCTCTCCCCCCCCCCCCACCCTCGCCCACACTGACCCTTCCCCTTCGCCCCCATTCCCTTTTTCCTCACTCCCCTCTGACCCTTCCCCACCCCCTCCCTTTCCCTCTCCCACCCCACCCCCTTCCCCGCCCCCTTCTCCTCGCCCCTCGCCCTTTTCGCCCTCCTCCCTTTGCCCACCCTCTCACCCCTCCCCTTCCCCTGCCTCCCTCTCTTTTCGCCCCTCCCCCTCCTCCCCCCTTTGCCTCACCCCCTTCGCCCCATTCCCTTTGCCCACCCTCGCCCTTCCTTCGCTTTCAACCTGACCTAACGCTCACACCCCCCCCCTCCCCTCCCCAGCCTCCGCCTCCTGGCCCCTCGTCCTCCGCGACCTGGACTGGTTCTTCGCGAACGGGGGCGGGAAGAAGATGTATTTGAGTGAGGTGGGTGGGTGTTTGTGGTGTGGGTGTTTGTGGGTGCGGGTGTTTGTGTTGCGGGTGTTTATGGGTGCGGGTGCGGGTGAGGGTGTTTGGGGGTGTGGGTGTTTATGGGTGCGGGTGTTGGGGGGGGGAAGAGATGGGACTCGGAGGGAGGGGGGGGGGGGGGGTTTCTTTTCTCGTCGCGCCCTCGCCCTTCCCATTCCCTCTTCCCTTTCCCCCCCCTCGCCCCTTCCCTCCCTCCCTCCCTCCCTCCTTCTTCCCTAACGCTTCCCTTCCTCCCTTGCCCTCCCCCTCCCTTCTCCCTTCCCCTCCCTCACCCCTCATCTCCCCTCAACCCCTTCCCTCCTTTCCTCCCTCGCCCCTTCCCCATCTACCCATCCTCGCGCTCCCCATTCCCCACACCCCCTCCTACACCCTAATAAAACAACGCGTCACTAACCCCCCGATAATAAAACACCGCTAACCCCCCCCGCCCTTTAACAGAACGGCTGGCCGTCCCAGACCTCGGAGGGCGTGCAGCCCAACTCGCCCGACGCGGTCGCGGATGTGGAGAATGAGGAGGTGAGTGGGGTAGTGGGGTGGTGTGGTTTGAGGGTGTGTGTGGTTTGAGGAAGGGGGGGGGGGGGCAGGGGGAGGAGGGGTGTGGGTGGTTTGAGGAAGGGGGGGGGGGGGGGGGGGGGGGGGGGGGGTGTGGGTGTGGTTTGAGGAAGGAGGTGTGTGTGTGTGTGTGTGTGTGTTGCGGTGTTTTTCTTTTTTTTGGAGCAAGAGGATAGTTCTTTGAGCGAGAGTAGCTGCGTTCTTGGGCGAGGGTAGCTGCGTCCTTGGGCGAGGGTAGCTGCGTCCTTGGGCGAGGGTAGCTGCGCGCCGGTGCCGGTGCCTCCGCCCGTCGCTCGAGGATACGCCCCCCCCCTTCCCTTTCCCCCCACCTCTTCCGTCGCCCCATGACCTCCCCCTTCGCCCTCTATTCACCCCGCCGTCTAATACCCCGCCTTCTAATACCCCGCCTTCTAATACCCCGCCTTCTAATACCCCGCCTTCTGATACCCCCCCTCCTAACTGATCACCCCCTAACCAGGCCTACTACACCCTCCTCGACGCGCGCTGTCCATATTTCAAGGCCGTCTCCATCGGCTGGTTCGCGCATATTTATGGGGAGTATATGGAGCCGGGGTGCGTGTTTTTTTTGTTTGGGTGAAGGGGAGAGTGGTGTTTATGGGGGTTTACTCGCGTTGTTTTTTGGGGTTTTTCTCAGCCATCACCTCTCACCTTCTCCCGCCCCCTCTCCCCCCTTCTCCCCTTTCCCCACCCTTCTCCCGCCTTCTCCCCCTTCCCGCACCGCACCACACCCCATCCCCCTTCTCCCGCCCTTCTCCATCTGACCCACCCCTCGCACCTCACCTCTCCCCTCCCAACACCTAACCCACATCTCACCGCACCCCTTCACCACACCCCTTCACCCCACCACCTACCTAACCCACACCCCCAACCAGCTACGGCATCTACGGCTGGGGCGACCCGGATAATGAGGATGGGTGGGTGGGCGGGTTGAAGATTGGGTTTGGGCCGAGGTGGGTTTGTTAGGGTGGGGTAGGGGGTGGTTAAAGAAGGAAAGGGGCGGGAAGGGAAGGGGAAGGGGAAGGGGAGGGGAGGGAGAATGGGGGAGGGAGGAGGGAGGGGAGGGAAGGGGAGGGGTGTAGTTAAAGAGTGGAGGAGGGGTGAAGAAGGGGGGGTGGGCGTGAGGAAGGGGAGGGAAGGGGAGGGGAAGTGGAATAGGGGAGGGGTGAAGAGTGGAGGAGGGGTGAAGAGTGGAGAGGGAGTTGGGAAGGGGAAGGGATAACCGCGCTGCTCACGACGTTCCGTTCTTGTTGTACTTATGTGTTATTTGTGTACTAAATGGTGATGTATTTGTTTACGACGGCTGCTCGATGGAAAGACGGCTAAAGCGACTGGCAGGATGGTCAAGGGATAAAGGATGGTCAAGGGATAAAGGATGATCAAGGGATAAAGGCCCAGGATGGTGGCACAATGTATATACATAGTAGAGAACGACGGCTGCTTAATGTAGAGAACGACGGCTGCTTAATGTATGGGACGACGGCTGCTCAATGTATGGGACGACGGCTGCTCAATGTATGGGACGATGGCTAAAGGACTGACAGCGACCATTTGATACGAAGCGACCGTTTTGATACAAGGACTGTTCATAAAATTCCAGGCGAATCCTGGGCTGATCCTGGGCAGAACACCTGGGCCAGTTCGTTCAACTTCGACAATCGCCCACATCAGACGCGGACTCATACTCGACTTCTATTGTGATACATATAGTACACTTTCACCATTGACCTCTTCATCTGTTGTACATGCTCTCTTCATCTGTAGTACATGCTCTCACAGTCAACTTCTGAGCTCACAGGTACTTCTGAGCTCACAGGTACTTCTGCGCTCACAGGTACTTCTGAGCTTACAGGTACTTCTGCATCCACTCCACCATATCCTTGAACGCGCCCTCCTTCCCGGCCTTCACCTTCGGATCGCTCTGGTCCCCGCGCACCGCGAACCCGTGCGTGCATCCCTCCCAGTACGCGCGCTTGTAGGCCGCGGCGAACTTGCCCTCGCCGGCAGCGGACTCGGCCTTGCCCTCGCTGGCAGCGGACTCGGCCTTGCCCCCGCCGAGGATCTCGTCCAGGACCACCTGTTTCTCCGGCGGCAGTTGCGAGTCGGTCTCGCAGCTCTCGACGAGGAGCGGCACGGACGTCTGCGCGTATTTCTCCGCGTCGGCGGGCATCTGGAGGAGGGAGGGGTGCGCGACGGCGGCGGCCTTGATGGCGTTGTCGAAGGCGAGGTCGAAGACGTAGCGGGCTGGGTTGATGAAAGGGAAGGGAAAAAGGTGCGGATGTCAGTACAGTAAACGAAAGAGAAGTGCGTGGAAGCTGCGTACCTCCAAAGCAGTAGCCGACGGCGCCGAAGGCGGTGACGCCCTGCTCCTTGAGGGCTGCCATGACCTTGTCAATCGGGGGGCGCGTCTGATCGGCGCCGTGGCCGGGGAACCACTTCATGAGGTCGAAGTTGCTCTGGGGGAGGTGTTAAATGGGGTGTTGGATGAGGTAGACGAGGCGTTCGATGGGGCAGACGGATCGACGGAGTGCTCGCGATGGGTCACATACAACAGGGGGGAGAGATAGGACGTACACCAGGAGAGAGACCGTCCGCGGGCACAGGGTCGCCGTTAAGGAAGTCGGGCACCACCGTCTTGAAGCCGTTAGCCGCATAGTCGTCCGCGAGGAGCTGAGTAGAGGGAGGATATGGAATCAGTGCCTATGATCACTCGCGACGCATACGACAACTCGTGACGCATACGACAACTCGTAACGCATACGACAACTCGTGAACACGCACCTTGTTATTGACGAGCGGGAGGCCGAAGACGTCCGTGAGGAGGAGGAGGACCTTGTCCTTGGGGTAGTCGCCCTCGGGCGTGGCGACGTAACAGTCCACGCCGTTGATCTTCTCCATCTTCCCGGTGGGCGTGCCCTCCCAGCGGACGCCTGCGAAATGTAATCAGTGGGGAACGCGAGAGACGATCAGTGGGGAACGCGAGACACGATCAGTGGGGAACGCGAGATGAGCAGTGGCGAACGCAAGAGACGAGCAGTGGCGAATGCGAGAGACGATCAGTGACGATCGCGCGGGCGCGATGGGTAGGGGTAGTACGTACCGCGAACACAGTCCTTGCAGAAGCTCATTGTCAATGATTGGTCGTATGAGAGAGGGATACGATGTGTGAATCGATGGGAAGAGCAGTGGTTACAGTGAGAGACATGTCGGCAACACGCTGGCTCTTTATATCGACGCGAACGCGGGAGCCGGGAAGCTTGCGCGCCCTCAGTTGAAATTCCGGTCCGAGACCCGCATCGCTCATCAGCCTCGTTCGGTCACCCATCCGAGGGCGCGCAATTTGAGCTGACCTTCGAAGCCACGGTAAATTGTGCGAGCCAACGAGGGCGCAGACGGTGCTGGGTTTTCTGTTCATCTATGGCGCAGGACATCCCCAGGTTATCCCCTAGGACTCTACTCAGACATCCCGGGACGCAGAAGACCGCAAATAGCAGTACACAGGAAATAGGAGCTGTGTAAGCCCGTGACAAAGCATGACGAAGCTGTGATCGTAACGGTTTACTGTAACTCCCAAAGCACTTGCTTGTCGTGCCACCGTTGTCGAGTCGAGGTTCAACGCGGTTTGTGCTCTAAATATTCTAAAAGGAACACGTTCTATACCTCAGAAAATGCATCCTGTGTGATATATGGCTCGAGACGAACTTGAGGAGACGCTGATCAAGCCGCGGCAACGATCGACGAGGGCAAAGAGCTTGATATCACGAGTGCGCGACTGGGTCGAGCGAGGATGATGTAGACATATGATAGCCTCGGTCCTAGGCAAGCTGCTTCCCAACACAGGACGACGAACCCGATATTAGTACGCAAAGAAAAAGTAAGGGGGGGGGGGGGGGGGGCAAGACCCGCCTAGTCACCTATCGATATCCCTCCCTCGTATTCGTGCCACAAAGTACTCCAAGCCAAAGACTGTCAAAAGATTTTAACTCGAAAGCATTAGGCATAGTACAGAATGTAAGTAAAGGTATGCATGAGCCAGAGCGCATATCGGGTATGCGAGAGCGAGAGCGCGCATCGGGTATGCGAGAGCGAGAGCGCGCATCGGGTATGCGAGAGCGAGAGCGCGCATCATAAATAGAGACGGGACGGAAAGCCAGAGTGGTATACGCAGACAGAACGGGAAAAGATGTTATACATGAAAGGGAAGGTCATGAGAATGTAGATGGGATGGTCATGAGAATGTAGGCAAGGGAAGGTCATGATGAAGGGGTCAGGGGACGTGATGGTATACTGAGCCTGGCGATAGTAGGTGGAATTATGAGTGCAAACGTCGTGAGTTTCGAAGACGTCGTGAGTTGTGGAGATGCTGAGGGTTGTGAATATGTCGAGGGTTGTATCTTGTTGAGCGCGCCGGCCTCCCTGGGTTCGCCGCCTCTACTCCCGGGTCCGCCTCGTCTACTCCTGGGTCCGCCTCGTCTACCTCCGGGTCCGCCTCATCTACTCCTGGGTCCGCCTCGTCTACCTCCGGGTCCGCCTCATCTACTCCTGGGTCCGCCTCGTCTACCTCCGGGTCCGCCATGTCTACTCCTGGGTTCGCCTCCACACCGCGCCCACCCACGTCTTGAGCGCCCCCGCAAAGGATCTCCCGCGCGGCCGCGGCCGCATGTCGACGAAGCGGTAAGGCTCGTCGTTGCTTCGGCGCGCCAGATATTCGCCCTCCCCACTCTGGCGCGCTGTACCATGGGCGCCATTCTGAGAAGCGTCCTCGTCGCCCAGGATAACAATGTCGTCGTCGTCGTCATCCGCGCTCCCGGGCTCCCCGTCTTTCGAGCCGTGCCCCTTGTCCTTTAACTCGCGCGCCCCAGTATGGCGGGCCCGGTCACTGCTCCGCCGCGCGCACCACCCAGGCGCACTCTTCCGGCGCGCTTTCTTGCCGGTGGGTGGTACCTCCAGCTTGTCCGTACTCTTGCGCGAGCTGTGGTCGCCGCTCTTGCGCCAGCCGTGATCGCCGCTCTTGCGCGCGCCATCTGTACTGCGACGCATCTCGCCGTCACGCGCAGCCATCGCCATCTGCAGCTCGGTCTCTCCGGAGAGGGAGAACCCATTAGTCCCCGCAAGAGAGAAGCTGTTACGTGGTAGGAAGGCGGATGGGGGATAGAGGCTGCCGCTCAAGGGACGGCTGGCACCGCTTAGGGGACGGCTGCTTCCGCTCGTGGGACGGCTGCTACCGCTTGAGGGACGGCTGCTTCCGCTCGTGTGACGATCGACGTCGACGGACGAGCGGATGATGCGGCTGATGTGCTGGTCGAGGGATGGGCGGCCTGAGCTCGTGTGCGGGCGCTCGGAGCTGAGGGCAGGACTGTAGTGCGACAGCGACGGCGGCGCAGACGCGCGAGGCTTGGCCGGACGCGTTGAGGTCGCTGAGGATGATGTCTGAAAGGACGCATGCGGGGATGAGGTTTGGAACGACGAGCGAGCAGACGCGGATTGCAAAAGTGGCCGTGGAGCGTCGAGAGAGGTACGAGAAGACTCGGCCGATAGGCGGGACGCGGCAGACTCCATCGATTCCCGTGGCGCCACGATATCCATCGACGCCCTTGGTGAAGCAAACGACGTCCGGGATGCGGAAGGCGTCGGAGTACCTGTGCGACTCGTGGCCGTACTCCCCATCCGACTTCCTGGATCCGGGCTTCCCACTCTTCCCGGAGGGCTGGATGCGCGAATGAAATTGTACAGCGGTCGCGTAGGGCGAGGGACACATGTGATAGGGCGGGAGCGTGATGGAGGCCGAGAGTGTGTATTGGACGTCCAATTGGGCGTAGCTGAGGTGTCGAAAAGGGATGTCTTTGAGGCGTGCGGAGTTGTGGCCTGCCAAGCGGAGGACAAGTCCCCTTGCGAGGTCTGCGCAGGCTGCGAGGCCGGCGGATGCGGTGAACTTGGCATGGTTTGCTGTTGCGACGAATCAAGAAGGACAGGTGTGGACAGCGTTTCTGACTTTGGCCGTGCGGTTGCGAGCGCGTCGCACATGCTCGTTGGGCTGGGTGCCGAAACGCGGAGGGCGGGGACGTGCTTTGCGCGACGCAGAGCTCGAGACGGCGACGCGTCGCTGTTCTCTATCGGACCGCTGTCCTCGCTTTCCTCGCTGGATGGGCTGACCGAAGAGCTATCATCCGTCAGATCGTGGTCGGACCCACCATCGCTATCATCGTCTTCGAGGCGTAGGGGCGCCTTTTCCGTGTGGCGAGCTGGTAGAACGTGCAGCCCGATCCGACGGAGAGCGCGCGGGGAGGTGTTCAGGGCGGAGGCGACGGACGAGGACGAGTTCAGCATGCTTTGTGGCGTGCAGCTCCCTGAACGGAGATCGTCGTGGAGAGAGGCGTCGTGAGAGTGTGGCGTGGGGTCGTGGTGGTCGTGTGGCGTAGGATCACGGTCTTCGCGCTGATCGTCGAGGCGATCGCTGCCAAGCGGTGAATGAAGAGGTGGAGAAAGGCCGCGTCCAGCGCTGCACTGTGATGGTAGGAACAAAGAGAGTGAGTGACGCGCCGACAAGAAGACCGGCGTGACGCACCTGAGACTGACTGGTCTCCGTAGCGACGCGGCCGTTGCTCCCGTCTGACTCTTTGTTCCCGCGGCCTTTGTTCCATGCACGATCAGTGTATTTTTCCACTGGCCTGTTCCCCAGGCGCTCTGTGTATGAGCCTGTCGCGGCTGCGTCCAACAATCTCGGCATACTCGCTGAACGTCTCTTCGCTCCTCTGAGGGCCCTTTCGAACGCCTCCACTACGTCCTGATCGGGCACCCACCGGCACCAAAGGCATCGGGCCTCGAGTGCACGCAGCCAGGTGCGCCGGCAGAGACCACAGGTGAAGGGGGGTCGGTCCGGGGGAAGGAGGCGGAGTGCGGGCAGGGAAGTGGACTGGGTGCGAAAAAACGTTAGGTACGATAAAGCGTTGGTTTTAGCGATGTCAGGAGGGTGTTGGGTATGAAGGCGAGTTCGTCGGCGATGGGAGGAAGGAAGTTCAGCGATAGTCAGCGTGAGCCGAAGCGCGTAGAACGAGGCACGCACGCGAAGGACGCCCGCTTTCCACTTCCTATCAAACACCCGGGGGGCGGTTGGCTGCAATGGATGCAGTGTCTCTGTCGTTGCGGTCATAATAAGTCGTGAAGGTCGTTACTGTGCCGGTCGTTCGTGCGCGGCGTGGTGCAATGTTCTCCTATGGAAGGCGGTCCTGAAGCTGCGATGCCAAAGCGGGCGGCCCTGGAAGATGCAGACGCCGAGGGTATATCACGCCGAAGCGCCAGGCGCTGGCGCGGGCAGCGAGATGGAGGTGGGAACAAAGACGCTGACGGCAGCATCGTGCTGGGCGCGTTCATATCCCCGAGGCGAGCAAGCGGGATCAAGGTGGCTTCCAGCTTTCAACTTCCAGGGTCCGCGAGGTCCTCATTATTACCAGGCGCGCGTCTGACGCCTGCCGAGCGCATACTTAGCTACATCATACGGCACGACTTGCATGGAGGCAGCCTGGAGGCGATACGCCACTCGCATCGAGGCGTCGGTCGCGCTCAATACTCCATCATCAATAAGTATGCAATATGCGTCTAGCACTCGTCCTCAGCTGTTTGTATCGACTTTCAATCGGAAAAGTATACGAGTACAGCCTGCAATGAGTCAAAAGCACGCAGGCAACGTAGCTGGTGGGCGTCCGGCGCTCATGATGTGGACGAAGTACTCGAGTCAAAGAACTTCCCGCATTTCGCGTCAATACTCATCTTCGTGCAGACCCGACGCGTACAACTTGTCCACCTCTAGCATTTGATACAAATGAGCACTAGACATCAATCGTAAACTGAGACAACACGAAGTTACTCACCTCATCCGACTACCCATTCGCCAGCGCCTCCTGGACCAGCCGGCCGACTTCGCGATACTAGTTCAATCTCTTCCAGCACGTCGTTCGACGCTGCCGATCCCTGGACGCAGTCCTCCGACCTGCTATCTTCCTCCCGCTGCTGCTCGCTGCGATGCGATATAAAACGTATCGATTCCAAAAAGTTGCTCTGGGCACCAAGTGACTTCGACGTGGCCTGCTGCTGCAGCGTCACGACGACCACAATAAAGGTAGGATATATGTCCTATCCGACAAAACATGAGTATGATAGATGCGATACCATCTAAGGCAGGCATCGTATGTGACGCACCGCAAGCAGAAAGAACAAGGTGATGTAGATGCCGTAGTCATTGTCTCCGAGGAGTGTCGGTGTTACAATATAGAAAACCTACGGAAATGTCAATGGCTAGCGTCAAATGACATCGCACAATCGTGCACGAACCCATAAGACACAATACATTATCCCCGACTCAGGAAGGAGCATGAGAACTGCTCCCACCCTGAGTTCTACTGTGCAGGAGCCGATCCACGCCATGACGTCTCGTCGGTAGAGCCTGCCGATGCACTCGTGAGTAATGGGCTATATGGCAAGGGCAAGCAGTCCTACGTACCACACTCGGATTCCGATCAGCGTTGTGGCAACGACGTTGGTCAAGAGTAGTGGCATGATCAACTTCCAATCGTCGAGGGAATATACTGAGAGATAAATCTGCCAAACCTGCAATATGGTTGATGCCACAAAGTCGAAAACTACGCCAACTGTATGGGTCCAGTTAGCGGGAAATATTCACGCGACGGCACCAGGACGGCACTCACCTTGGCTGCCAACCATGCAGATGATCAGTAGCCCTTGTACGATCCGGTTGTTCGGATATAGAACCCAGGCCCTCCACACGACCAGTGCATCGCTGAGAACGAACTACGGGCCAGGTCGAAATTAACGTACGGTCGGGGCTCATGTCAACGAGGAAGTCAAATGCACGTTGATACGAGAACTCGCATATTGAACAAACTCTCGATGTCTTGAGGAGGACCATCACCGGACAATATTGTCAGTGTGAGCAAACTTGTACCGGCTTTGGACGCTGTCCCTATTGTCGACATAACGAATAGAATGGCGACCACCGCCATGAGTATCCAGGAGTTTCCGTCCTTTCGCCTAGGAAGTCAGATGAAGTCGATCGCGATTTTTGCAGAGACTCCGAGCTCACACCAGTGCAGCTATAGCAGCAGCGGATAAAGTAGCTTGCCCTCCTGGAAGTGACTCAGCACGGCGACGAAGCGATAGGCCGGAGAGCACGTACCATAGAGAAATGATATCACGCAGAACTTGTATAAGAAATTGCAGGTAAGTGACACTGTCCGTTGGCATAGTGGAACGTGGAAGGCGTGAGATGTACGCCAATAATGATCGTCAAAGACTTCCCAACACAAGGTCGCCGAAGGGAAAGTAGACCGCACATGCGGGCTTATATACGCGACGACTCCCGGTACCGAGAAGAGGATCATCTTTTGGACCAAGTCAGATAATGGGCACCGAAGATAGCGAAAGACAGCGGCGTCGATGCAATACGGGACGGCGTAGCAGTTTGAGGGTAAGACATACGACCTGCTTGTGGTCGGCCAGTGTCCCGGAGCGCGCGGTAGACCTTGAATCCACGGCGGATCTGCGGCCTAAGCTCGAGTCAGAGAGCTCGGAAACCGTCGAGTAGCTGTTGTGGTCATGGATAGGCGTTCCAGCGACTGATGGCCTGCCGCTGCTTGTACTTCCAAGTCACCATGGAGGCTTCGGACCGCGAGCGAGTGCCAGCTCAAAACGTTTGCAGTGATGCAAGACCTTCCGCTCGTCGCAGTCGTCGGTGCAGAGCTTCACAGAAGTCGGTTCGATAACTGAAGCGCTGAGGGCGCGCTTGAGACCAGAAGACGAAATGATACGAAGGTGTCATATTTGAACGCAGCGACCAGTGCGCATCAACATCCTTGTTGAAGTTGATGGAAGAGCGCTCGTCAAGTTGCTGCTCGCGTCTTGCCGGCATCGTGCGGGTACGGGAAAAAGAGAGCGAGAGAGATTGCGGACATTGCCGACCAAGACTCGCAAACGGCCGACCGGACCGCCCGTTGCGGCGTCGTCCGCGCCACCAACGCGGTTTCTGCCGCCTGCAGGAGCCTTTACGAGTCAGCCTCTTTCGCGTCTCTCCTGTCGTCGATCGTTTTTGCTCTTTCATTATGGCCCAGCTACGTCCATTGGGCGATTCCTCCCGCCGCGCTGAAATCAGTGCTCTTCCCCACCAGAAGGAAGTGCTGGACAACGCCGCCGCCGGCCTGCAAGCCAATTGAGCACTGTCGTTGTGCAATCGACGAACATAAGTACCTCAAGTCAGAGCTACAAACCGCGTTCTCCATTTGTTTTTCATCGAACATAAATCTGCGGCAGAAGCCAGCGGCGCCGCTGGCCTGCTGACTGACTCAACTGACTGCTTATGTCAGGGCGGCTAACTTCCATTTTGGGGTGCCGCGCGGCTCAACCGTCCTGACAGCCACAAATTCGGCGATGAGGTTCCCGGGCCTCGAGCGCGTTATCCTTCATCCCGGACGTTTAAAATCTTCGTCGGGACTCGGTGGACGACTCTCATCTTCCTCTTGTCTCCCAACACCAACGCGGCGACAAGTATCTCTTTCTGGCGAGAATTATCAATCATGGCAACCAACGAGAGGACAGAGGTATCGCGCGTTCTGGGCGGCGGTATGCAGCGGGAGAGCAGAGTGGCTGAGTCAGACTGTGTAGGGCTTGCTAGTTCTTGCGCTGCAGCTGCGGGTTCGCTGCGTGAGGCGACCCCGGAGCAGAGAGCAAGTCAAACGAGTCCAGGGCGAGATACGAGCCCCATTTGCAAGACGGATTCTCGCTCTGGGTCTCTGACTCCGAACCGGGCAAGTAGCAGCACGGCCGACATCGCTATCAGATACCGTTCGCCCTCCTGGGACGACACGTTCCTTAGCGAGTACATTACTGAAGGGTGGGGACACATGGGGGTACAAAAGTCCATGGTTTCGTGCGATAGTTTGCTGATGCTTAACCATAGGCAGGCAGTGAGACGCAGGAAGGACCTGCTTCCTACAATTCCTCTGTCTCCGACGCGTCCGCGTCCGCCCCCTCGGCGCCTACGCAGATCTCGATTACCGCCGGTCCATCTTATGCGTGCCCTCATTGGACAAAATTATTGGAGTTGCGCAAAGTCACGTGGGCTTGCACTTCTGTCACGTGGCCTTACGCTTCCGTAGTTACGACATGACGTTCGACTTAGCGCTACCGTCACATGCCCTTCGACTTCGGTGTGGCGTGCATCTGATGTTAGCGTTTGCCATTTCTATGTAATACTCTGCGTCTACGCACATACCACAGCGTGACAAGGCCTGAGAGCGTCGACAAGAGGACGCTCGGGCAGTGCTCGTCGAAGACAGCGATCGGCGGCGTCGGCCCGACCTCCGCAGCGGCCCGGGCGCCATCCATCCAATTTTGGTTAAAGTTCCTCTCGACCATCATGAGTCCTCACTGCGTGCACGGGCTGCTTGCGTCGTACAACGAAGCCGACGCGTTCACCTCACAACACATCTGTTAAATGTAAATTATCCTTGTTATGATAGTAAACTCGCGCATCAACATTTCAGCGAGTCAGCGGCGAAGGGCCGAGCGATGACAGGACGACCTCCTCAATTTAGAGCGGCAACAAATCAATGTTCACGCTCAGGATATGCCGGGAGGTATGTCGTATGGTTGTTGGTTTGAGCGTAGCCTCTGACTCGGGTTTGTTTTGCGCTGTAAGTACCCGCATTGAAGTCTGAGAGCTCAGAGCGAAGTTGGAGACTCGAGAGCGCTTGCGCGGCCTACATATTCACTCTCTGATGCTTCCTTGTAACCTGTATATCTATCGACACCACTCTCCTTTGCTATCATCCTTCGCCGGCGAAGGACAGTACAATGCCGCGCTTACAGTGTAAGTCTCTTGTGTGGGAAACTTCGCTAACCTTACAGATCAATTAGCGCGCTCTTCCTCGTGATCAAGCTCTCATACTCGCCACCCAACATGGCCGACATGCACACCGTCTACGGCAAACCCTCGACGGGGTTTTCTAACCCGTCTCACGTTGGTTCATGACGTCCTTAGTTCGGACATACCCTGCCTTCAATGCTAGGTGCGACAATACAGTACTCCCCGGCTCTCGCCCGTGCACTGCATATGACGGTCGAAGCGGACCACTTTCGACAGACGTAGGAACGTCGCAATACTCGCAAAGTAAACTTCAATTCGTCGAGCTTGACGCTGGAATCTCTTACGAACGACCGCGGGCCGCGGCGACAAACACGAGGGGCGCCTATTGCTGTCGTACATGTGAGTTCAGTGCTTCACAACGATACACTTCTTGTACTTACATGCTGCTACCAAATTCCTTGTAGCGCGTTCCGCTCACTGTGCCGTCGTGGACCTCGCCCGGACCTCGCCGCCCACCTACGTCGTGGCAACACCCCGCTCACGCCCGTCGCCATATGTGCCTCGTTCACGTTCACTTGATTTCCTCCGCTGTTTATTTCAAGGCGATCCTAGCGACGCTTCGGGCCGCAAACAATGTAAAATGAACTCGAATAATCTGCGCGGGAAGGCTCGAGGACTGTTTCGACGGGTATGGGGTGTTGGAAAGGGATTTGGAATGGCAAGCGGCGCGCGGTACCGCTGTGTACTCCGCTAGGTGCGTTCATTCACTCTACAGACACTTTACAACCTCCATGGCCTTTGCCATGTTCCTGTCGACTCTCAAAACGTGCCATTGGGCTTTTCTTCACAGTCGTTCAAGCCCTTGCAATTCACCCATCTACTTGTCTAAGCTGAGGTCGAAGTCGCTGGAACGGTAAGTACATTTTGCATGAATGTGAGCTGGGGAAATGCTGACGAATATCCCGCAGGCCTTCAACTTCCAAAGTAATATAGCCTTCCGGCGTGCGATTTTGACACGCCTGTCCTCGTCCTTTTCGCACTCGTCCCGGTCCTTTAGCATACGGTTCCTACCGTAGACGGTGCATTCTTGTCCTTAGGTACGTTGGCGCATCGTAGTTTGTCTCCGTGATTGAGGGACATCTTGACTTAGGGCTTGTACCATACTGACAACGGTCCCAGCGGCGCAAAGGCTCGTGTAGTGAACGATTGACGTTAGGCGAGGCCGGCGCGCGCGCCTTGCAGTTGTGCGTGAGGCCACACGTCGGCGTCCGCGCGGCGCGAACAAAGGCATCCGGTCTACAGACGGCGTGCTGACGTCCGCGGCAAGCTCAGCATACCAATCGATCGACGATCTGGAAATTTGCGTTATCCCTCGTCTGTGATTCGGGCGCTATGGCGGGAGCAGACGGCGGCGAAGGTGGTTACGAGGGCTCGCCCTGAGAGGGCGCTGCATTGGCGTGGGAAGGGGGGTGCCGCATCGCCCGGTATTTGGCTGCACAGTCGGAGGCTTCTCTTGCCCGGACTCATACTTTGACCGTCTACTGGCATACACTTACTCCAGATCTTCCCTTCTAAGTTCTCGGCCCTCTTTGTCCCTCCGCCCTCAGCCCTGTCGTCTCCCTCTAATAGCATCTCTCCCTGTTCACTCACGCACTCCGTGTTATGTACCGTCCACGACATGTCCTAACAAAGGCCAACACCCACTACCTGAAATACTACTTGGTGGTTCTGTCCTCCCATTCACCCCGCGAACACTTGCCTGTGTTTGTGCTTGTTTGTCACTGTCTGCCCACCTGACGCTCACATACATCACACACCCATCCCAAATGTAGTGCCAAGACAGAAACCATACTGCCCTTGATTCATTCCAGCAACGTCCAAACGCTGATGCATAATGCCTTAAGGTGTAAGTCGAACGACACGTGACCGAGTGTCCTAACTCTAAGACCACGTGATTTTGCTAACGCTAAACGCAAGGCAGTAATTGTACAAGCGGATCGTCCCATGCACAAGCCGTTCAATTTAGTCCAGTCCGGGCACTTATACCATCTACAGTGAACTCCTCCGCTCCGGCAGCGCCGGTAGCCGCCCCGTCTGTGCCAATTGCCGCTCCGACAACGTCTCACGGCGGCCAGCACGTATGCCCTGTTTGCAGCAAGCAGTTCACGAGGTACGGTAGCTTGACGCGATGTCGTTCAACACTCACCTCTCACCGAAGGCCCAGCACACTCGCCACGCACATGAATATACACAAGAGTGCAACATGTGCGTCTTGTCTGTCTTTCGACTGCCACATTTAACGCTGACGATCCATACTGCTGCGTACAAAACCTGGACCTTGAACGATTGCTCATGACGCTTTCTCGTATGTTGGTGTACTTTCTGACTTTTACCTGGCTTGCGACTCGATCCTTGATGCCCTGACATTCCTGCTGGTTTTCTCAGCCTATGTCTGCGGTGTACATGGCTGCTCGTCGCGCTTTGATGCGCGCACGAGCGCGACCAGGCATCGGTACCTCCACGGCGCGACGTTTGCACAAAGAGAGATAGCCGTATCGGCAGGGTCGACGGCGGCGGCAGCGACAGCGGCGGTTGGCGGTGGCGGGACAGGCTTGAGCTTGCTTTCGGAACCAGTGTCGAGGATGAGGGGCGGAGGGGCGGAGGCAGGACTGAGCGAGGTGGGGACGAGCGCTATGGCGAACATGGTTAGTACACACGCGACGACGGCGGATACGGCGGAAAGTAGCACGACTGCGAGGGCAGAGCAGGATGCGGGCGACGCTGGGGAGGGCGACGAGGTGGAGGGAGAAAGCAGTACGCGCTGGACGCCAGGACAGGATCAGGCGCGCTTGCATCCGTGGGGGCAGGCGGCCTCGCGCATCGCATCGTCATATCATGGACCTATGCCGGGAGCGACTCGGGCCACCAGCGCCATGTCGGGTGACGCGGACGTCACCGCTGCCTCGAGCGCGTCCGACTGCGCGAGCTCCACAGGGGATGCAGCAAGCGCCCTCTGCGGACGCATCGGCGAGTAACGACAACCACCTCGAGGAAGACGTTGCAGCAGAGTGATGTCGATCATACTATTACTAGGCGTGGCTGCCGCTGGCGCCTGCCGTGAAATGACATAGAGCGCAGCCGCCGAGGCCCTGGATCGGCTCAGTGACAATGATTATCTCCTTCATGTACGTCTAGTATGCGTGTGTTAGACACGTTGGTTCGATTACCAGGTTCTTACATACCTATGTGTAGCATGCTGGTTATGTACGAGGCATATAAAACGTGAACTTCGAGAGATGTCAGACGAGACTCTGTGCAGCCAATACTAAAGAACACATTTGTCCTTGGCTGTGTGGCTTAGTGCTCAAGACAGAGAACGATTGCCAGACGATTGCTGTCAATAGTTGATTGTTGCTCGCAGGTAAGTAAGCCCTGGGTAAGCCAATGGCACGCCGGGGATTTCTGAAACAAGGAAGGCCGGCAACGCGCGAGTTGAACCAAAGGCACGTGTGTGATGCTCGTGACCGTCGGACGTCGCAAGCCGTCGGCCGACAGCGATCATTTTCGGGAGTCAGTTATTTGCGCGCGAAGGCAAGTCAGACTCACCGACTCTTCTCCTTCCACGATGTCGTCCATTGCCTCCCGCTCGGCTTCTCAAGCCCTCCGCACCGCTGCGCGCGCTGCTGCCCAGCCCGCTCGCCGCGCCGCGTACTCCTCGCTGGCGCGCGCCGTTACGGGCAAGGCCGTCAAGCCCCTTGCCGTTCCCGTAAGTCCGGGTTGCGCATCGTGCTGGCCTGTTTGCTGAGTTTTTATGCAGGGCTCGCGCGGCGTGAAGACGCTGGACTTTGCCGGCACGAAGGAGGTCGTCTACGAGCGCGCCGACTGGCCGCTGCCGAAGCTGCAGGAGTACTTCAAGAATGACACTCTTGCCCTCATCGGTTACGGCTCGCAGGGCCACGGACAGGGTCTTAACGCGAGGGACAACGGCATGAACGTCATTGTCGGCGTCCGCAAGGACGGCGAGAGCTGGAGGCAGGCTATGGAGGACGGTTGGGTGCGTTTACTTTTGCTCCTGACTGTCAAACCCCGTGCTGATGGTTGTATAGGTCCCCGGCGAGACGCTCTTCCCGATTGAGGAGGCTATTGACCGCGGAACGATCATCATGAACCTGCTGTCGGACGCTGCCCAGTCTCAGACGTGGCCGACCATTGCCCCCCTCATCACGAAGGGCAAGACCCTGTACTTCTCTCACGGCTTCTCCGTTGTCTTCAAGGACGACACGAAGGTTGTGCCGCCGACGGACGTTGATGTCATTCTCGTTGCGCCGAAGGGCTCTGGCCGCACTGTCCGCACTCTCTTCAAGGAGGGCCGCGGCATCAACTCCTCCGTCGCCGTCTTCCAGGACGTGACGGGTAAGGCGAAGGAAAAGGCCCTTGCGCTCGGTGTCGCCGTCGGCTCCGGTTACATGTACGACACGACTTTCGAGAAGGAGGTCTACTCCGACTTGTACGGCGAGCGCGGTGTCCTCATGGGTGCTATCCGTAAGTTTTTGTGCTTTGATTATATACATACGAAGCTAACGACTGTACAGAGGGTCTTTTCCGCGCACAATACGAGATTCTCCGCAGGAACGGCCACACCCCATCTGAGGCCTTCAACGAGACGGTCGAGGAGGCGACGCAGTCCCTGTACCCCCTGATTGGCGCGAAGGGGTATGTGACCACGGCTGTTAGCGACCTACATATTCTGACCTTTCCACAGCATGGACTACATGTACAATGCATGCTCCACGACCGCCCGTCGCGGCGCCCTCGACTGGGCACCCGTCTTCGAGAAGGCCAACCTGCCGATTTTCGAGCAGCTGTACAACAGCGTCCGGGACGGCACGGAGACGCGCAAGTCGTTGGAGTACAACGGTCGCAGCACCTACCGCGAGGACCTTGCGAAGGAGCTTGAGGAGATCAACAACCAGGAGATCTGGCGCGCGGGCCGCACCGTGCGGTCGTTGCGCCCGGACTACAAGCCGGAGTCGGAGTAGACGTACCATGGGATGACCGCATGGGTCGTTGACCACTAAAAGGGCCGTTGGAGGCTCGTGGATATGGTTGTATAATACCGTGCTTGTGTGCTACGGCACCCATAGGTCCTAATTACTTGATTGCATCTGCATCTACATTTGATAGTCTGTTCACAAGGCGGCTTTGATGTGTCTCTTTGGATCCGTCATGCTGGAAGTTCGTTCATGGCACTTACAGACAGCTCTCACATGCGCTCTGGTCGAGTGCCAATAACCCCCTCCACTGCTCAATTTCCGCCAGCACTAGCAACGAGTAGGCGCCTAGGCCGTCTCGATGATTGTAGACGATGGTGGAAGGGGAAATGAAACTGGAGCTTTGAAGAACGATGCGTCGCTGGCGCTGTATTGAGCAAAGAGTATGCTTCGTTCGTAGAAAAAGCGGGGCAAAGTAGCTAACTTTACTGGTCTGACACGACGTACATTCAGACTGCGAACGTCGAGTTGGTCATTCTCGATGCAGAGGCCGTCCCGATTGTGTCGCATCATGGTTCGAGTCGCTACGGGGACGCTTGTGTGTTCGTTGAGAATCTGCTTGAAGCAATAGAGGTTCCTCCTGCGAGGGATCTGGTAAGTCGAATGCGCCAGTAAGCCGTAATTGCCTTGCGCACCTCGACTATCTCACTGTAGGCCCACGATATGTCCTGATCTTCGTCCACTCTGGAGGCAGGCGCGCCCACGGCCGCATTTATCCGCTCGAAGTGCAATGCACCGCAGCGCAAGGCATCCAAAAGGGCGGCATTCTGCGATGTCTTCAAAATGGACGGATTCTGCATTGGTATATCGGCTGGCCAGCCAAGGAGGCGCACGCCGAAGGCATGCAGTCGCTCCTGGTTCGTCCATTTCATCTCGGCGCTCCGTACGCCGCTCACAGACCTGCGAGGAATCGTCAGCCATGATGGTTATGGCGTAGACAAGCGGCTTGCCTTAAGGAGCGACGCATGGCATCGTAGAGGTCTGATTTGATACTCTGTGCTGTGGGTCGTGCGGTAGACAGGGCGGGATGAGGTACCGGTGCAGAGGGAGTTAAGGCTTTCGCAGCAGTGCCGCTCGCCCTGGCGCAGGATTGTCGGAAGGCTTTCGCACCCGCTTCGCCGCCATGTCGGAATTCGCGCCAGAACTGGCGTCCCGCAACAGTTCTGTGTGGTTATGCGCATGAGAAATGTTGATGTAGACCCAAGAATAATGTCCTCACCCACCGAGAAAACCGGCATTTGGATCGTCAATGGAGTTCGACGGATTGACGGCGAGAACAAAAGCCTCTATGGATGCTGTAGCTCGGAGGCTCTCTAGCTGCTCAGATATATGCCGCAGGGAGATGTAAGCTATGGCAAGCCATCCATTGTATCAGTTGTCGAGAGGGAAACAATGTTCTCACCTGTTGAATCTGACGCTGAAAGGCCAGAACCCGTGCGTTCGAAGAGCTGCTTGCAATGCCATACAGCTATTGACCTTCTCACCTGTGCACCACGCAGTATTAGGAGGAATAATTTCTTCACATTCACACCGCAAAACTACCTGCTCCAGCGGACGCCGTTCTCGCTCCGCGAAGGACTTGACCGCTTGCCGAAGGACTTGATTGCAGAAGACGTCCAATCTTTCTAGGAAGAAGTCGTCTGAGCCATCTACCCCAGTGGTATGAGGTAGCTCTATCATTGTGGTTGCATCTGGTGGCTCTGTCCGAACGGTAGCTCTCGTGGGCGTCACAGTCAGACGCAGGTCAGAAGTCAACTGAAGTCGCACGTGCTCGCGACGGAGGAATCAATTTACTGTTGTTGTCGATCACCCCCCTCAAACTTCTTTGTTTCTCGATTCCATTGTTCTCTGGCGGGGTATCGGGCTCCTCACCCTCCTCACGATATGGGCCGCACACAATTGAAAACGAAACTTCGGCGCAAGGTCTTTGTGGACGAGACACACCGGCCAGCTGCCCCAGCGCCAACCGTTGACGCGCTGCTCGAGAAGGCGCAGACGCTGATCGTGCAGTGTGACTACGAGCTTGCGCGCAAATTCATTCAGAGAGTCTTGGAACAGCAGCCAGATAATGCTGTTGCAAAGGAGATGCTTGGCGTTGCACACCTCGAGCTCGGCGAGCTTGCACCAGCGAAAGAGGTGCGCATCTACATCTTCCCCGCGATCGCTCCTACTGATCGACGCGTCCACTGAAGATATTCACTTCGCTGGTGTCTGCTGGGGGCCCCTCTCCACCTCCATCTTCTGCGCATCTGTACTTGGCACAATTGAGCGAAGGCGATCCACATGAGGCCATACGGCATTACCAGGCTGCCGTAGATATACTTTCGACGCAGCTGAAGGGGAAGGAACGCGCGACGGACGAGAACCCGGATGAGGGGGAGGTTCGCAAGAACATTGTCGGTGCGCTGATCGGGCAGGTGGAGATCTGGATGGATCCGGAGTACGAATTGTGGTGCGTACAGATGGCGATGAGCCTGTATGACTTCGCTCACCTGCACGTAGCTTCGATCCTGCCGCAGAAAAGACGTGTGAAGAGCTGCTGGCGTCGGCCTTGCAAGTTGATCTCGGAAACTCAGAAGCACTATCATCCCTTGCGTCGGTGCGATTGTCGCAGCAACGACCCGACGAGGCGAAGAAATGCCTTGAGGAGGCCTGGCGTAGATGGAAGGACATGGACCTAGGTAAGGAATTGAAGCGTGCTACAGACCTTATGTGCTTATGTGCCACGCAGATGATGACAATCTACCACCGCTAGCCAGCAGACTCTCCATGGTGAAGCTGTTTTTGGAATTGGACATGTTCAACGAGGCGCTCCTCACCCTGAACGGCATCATGGCGGAAGACGACCAGGATGTGGAGGCGTGGTATCTCGAGGGCTGGTGCTTCTTCCTCATGGCAGAGCGCGCAAGGGAGAACGGCGGCTCGCTCGGCGAACTGACCTTTGAAAACTTGGCTCGCGACTCCCGGGATTGCCTAGAGGCGTGCCGCACGGTAGGCTGCCATCCTGGTGCCGCATGGCCATGCTCATTCGCTTGCAGATTCATGCGAACCAGGAGCATCCTGACAAAGCCCTGCTTGAGCATGCAAAAGAATTGATACAGCAACTTGACGCTGCAGGTATCAAGCCGTCACCTTTAGATGAAGAAGGCGAAGGTAACGACGAGCGGGATTGGGAGGACGAGGATAGTGACGATGACGATGTACAGATGCAGTAGTTGGGTGTCTTTACCTCACTAGGATATCTAATATGTACGCTTTTTTCCTTCGAGTCTCGTAGCCACGAGCGCGGTATATCATGGAAGGGAATGGCATGCCGTCTATGATACATGGACAAGCGTCCAGTACGTCTAAAATTTAAAGCTACAGCGAGGTATGTCTAATTCAAACCGCCGCCCAGATCCGCCTGTCCTGCTGGAACCGTACTGCAGTACGCGCATAATATACGATAAGCGGGGGAACCGACAGAGGACAGTCTTCTCACCATACAAAGTGCAAAGCGCACCAACGAACATTGCTGCGCCGGAAAAGACTGCCAGGTACGCCCAGTTATCTCCCGTCGCAGAAAAGATGAGACCTGCGAGCGGGGGACCTGCCAACTGACCAGGACCGTTCGCCAGGACCTAAGGACCAGCAATGAGTTAAGGTGCGCGGATCCAAGCTCAAACCCTCACCATGAGCCCGGTAATCGTCGCCAGATTTTCCATGCCAAATACCTTGGCGCATACCGGGGGCACCAAACTCATGAACACCCCACCGGTCAGTCCATACGCGGCGCCGAAGATGATAACTGATGCATAGGAGTTCGTGAACGGCCAGAATACCATCTGTAGAATGCCACCAAGGAAGAACGACAGGAAAAAGACGTTGATGGCGCCGAATATGTCCGCGAGCTGGCCTGCACCGATCTATGTGGGCGGGTGAAGGTGGTCAGTTTACGCACAGGATATTTTGAGTTGCATGAATTACCCGACCGATTGCCGCTGTGGAGGGTCAGTTCGAGCGGCGCTCAGTCGAGGGATGAGCTGGGAACGTACCACACAAGTTGAGAATGACGAGTGGAATAACTGGGAGCAGCGTGTTGCCGCCACTTAGATCCGCGACTGTCCTGGTGTACGTCGTGATGTAATAGAAAGGCGACTTCAAGTCGGTAGATTCAGTACAGATATAAGGAAGGAAGCGATGTTACCCACTAGATAGCCGATCTGAGCGATGAGGATACCGACGAAGATGCTGTAGAAACGGCCGTCGACCTTGGCGGGAAGCCAGCGCTTCTTTGTGCTACTCTGCCAGGGAGGGGTGCGCACTTTCAGGAGCAAACAGGCGATTGCAGTGAAGAAAGCGTTCATGCAAGCGTAGACGAGCAAGGCGTGCTTGTAGCCAAGCTTGGCGATTCTGCAGGACAAACGAAGGGTGAGCGACATCCTTCCTGACATGGTAATACGACAACATACAGCGGACGCATAACAAGACTCCCGACCGCTCCTCCAATGCCGGCGCCGCTCACAGCGACGCCCGTAGCGAACGCCCGCCGACGCAGAAACCATTGTGACGGAAGCGCCATGTACATGGGCATAGAAATCCCTTGTGAGATCCCCTGAAATACGCCCTGGCACAAGAATAGTTGATATAGCTTAGTTGAGAAGGAGGCGCCAAGGACAGAGATGAAGGTCAATATGCAACCGAGAACGATCATTTTCTGACCATGTTCATGAGCGTTGCGTATGACGCGGATGCCTTCAGACCCTACCATGTAGCCACTGGGCAATTCTGGATCAACAGGCGAACCTAAGGAGAGGTTGAAGAACGTACTATCGGTCCCCCAAAGCGCCGGCAACATATGCAGTCGTCAAAGAGCACTTCAATGTCATGAGTGCGAAGGGGCCACCAGGATATGCTGAACACCTACAAAACTGAGGATGCCGCCAATGAGACTGATGGTGCTGACACTGACGTCGGGGAACACTTCTGTGTGGTATGTGTCCTGGAAGACGCCGAAAACTAGCCCCGATCCCCTGGAAGTCATCAGTAATCGGACACTCGTACCCATTCAGGCAAGCATAACGTACATGAAGGCGCACGAGAGCATGAAGCAGCCCAGGACGACGCTCCAGGCTCGTAAACCACCATCTGGATACGTCCACTCTTCATTCCCAGATTCTAGTTTTGCGTCCGGTGTTGGGTTCTCCTTCGAAGGCGGGCTGACGAATGCATCATGCGCGAGAACTCCTTCTGCAGGGTGGCCCAAAGTCGTCGATGGCGTGAGCGGTACGTTCGGCATCCTCGAGGACAAAAAATTGGTGGGGGCGAAAACTAGCAAGACGGATTGTGCCACGGGGTTATATGTCCCCACGGGGCCACCTCAATGCCAGATGGGTCCCCGAAACGTGATACGACCGGCCTATGAGCGGGCAGAACGTCTCGCATGCGTCCTTCCACTGACAAAGATTGTTCTGAGGAGCGGTCCGATGCATAGGGTCCTTTCGCAGGTCGAATGCGTGTTGGATGCGTGAGTAAGTAATAACATGGCCCGTTTCCCTTGAGGAGCGAGAACGTAAGACCGTTACCTGCACCTCGGAAATGGGCATGTACTTAGGCTGTGTGATTACGATGAGTGTCATGAACACTTGGTACGTACATATAGAGCATGGAAAGTGCAAGAGCAGGTTCAATGAGCATCGGGACAGGCCAGGGACAGGCTCAGCTGCCAGGGCTCGGCGTGGGCTCGGCGATGAATGTTCAAAAAACAGGGCGGTCGAAGTACCTCATGTGGATCGGACCCGGGCCGATGACGCGGCACGAGTAAGAAAGCGGTTGCCCAACGCGCCAGCATAGTGAAGTTGATTAGCGGGTGCTTCCATTGAAGTTCCCACCAGCTGTAACTACGATAAGTAAATAGCCAGGAGTACTAAACGATCATTAGAAGTAATTACTTCCGCTGCCTGACGGCAGGCCACCATGTCCTTGACTAAGGTGGCGCTGCTGCCCCTCTTCCGAGTTGCGAAAGGTGCTGATGTATGAGCCCCAATCATCAACTCTGCTATGCGTTCAGCCGATGTAGCGTACATAACTCACGAGAAGTGCTCACCGAAACACCGGTGAAGCCTGCCACGAGTCCGCGCGTTGTCCAGGCGCGCTTGGTGGCAGCCAATCCGCCTGCGGCGCCTCCCAACCCGCGGTGTCTCTGGGAAAGAGACGATGAGGGATATGTGTGGGCGCCATCTCGACGTCTGGGTGAGGAGGTACAACGGGCCAACCGCCGAAGCGTGCCATCGGTTGAGTGAAGCCATAGCTGTCCGAAGGCGAGCTCGCGGAGGAGGCGTCGGAACCAACGGATATGTGGTCGAAGGAGCGCCGCAGATTATCGTTCCTGCCAGTATACGTGTCTGCTGAGGGGATAGTCATATGTCTGGACTCCGATAGCTGACGCCAGTGCTCCTGCTCAGAGGGCAATTGCTCTTTCGCAATAAGCTGATTGAGCGCATCCCTATAGCATATGAGCACGCCGATACACTGAACTTCGCCAAATAGACTTACTTGAACCGAGCGGCCAACGGCCACCTGATAGCAGATGATGCAATGAGAGATAGTCGCTTCATAGCCTGTTGCACACTCACGACGACTCGTGCCTCTCGAAGAAGTACATACAAAACAATGCCTCGTCGTGGAACCTATCGCGCAGATCGTCATAAGCCCCGCTTCTGCGACATTGCCAAAGATTCAGCGTCAGTATTATTCCCGCTGCGAAGGCTGATAGCTTGACGCGGCGAGTTAGCATCAACGAACTGCATCTATATCGTGGCCGTACCAGGATCATGGGATGCTGACCGCAACCGCGATTGCGATCCACCTCAAGCATGCGTGCCACGGCGTGTGAAGCGTCGGTACAGGCGACCAGTGACGCATGGGAAGACTCAACCCGCGAAGGGATGTACGGCCGGTGCAAGACGATGCGGAGGTAGTTGAAATGACCGTGCAGTGCTATCGTATACTTGAAGATGACCGGGTCCGCTTGAGAGGGGTTCCACTGCACTGAACGTGGCGACGCCTCAGTAATTGATCGTATAGCGGAAAACTGACTTACGATAAGCAGGCGCCTGGCTCATACACATGTCCAATGCATTGTCTACAGAAGAGGTCGGGCTGAGTGCCATTCAAGTGAAACGGACGAACCTATGGCAGTTACAATCTTGTTGTCGCCGCGCGAAGGCAATCCCGCGAATTTCCTAGCGGACTTCAACGCGTACTACCTCTGTTGTCAGTCTTGGAGACCAACGGATGGAGATAGAACACTGACAACTGTACGCAGCATGACGTCTTGTATTCTGATCAGCTTGACATATACGGTGAAGCCTGCGACGACGGACAGCACGTCGTCCGGCTGTCTCCACGTATATCCATCGCCCTCAGATCCCCAGTACGCGTCGTCGACCGGAGTCGGCATGGGTAGGTCATACCTACGGTCACATTTTAGATTTAAAGATGGGAAGAAGGTGAAGGAGCATACTGGTTGCTCGCAAGCGCAGTCTGACGGCCGAGACTGCCAGCCAAAATTCTGCCACAGAGTCAATACCGTGGCTGCTCCGCCCATTGTGTCAACGTACACTTCGAGTACGACGAGCGACCTTACCAGCAGATCAATGACTGAACTAAGAAGACCGGTGTGTGTGCTTACCAGACAGTCCGCTTCCATAGTTCCATAGCGGGAGTGTGAGGACCGGCGTAGAACGCGCGCCGATGTGCACCTATATCTTCTGCGTACCTGCCAGATTCATTGGTGCATGTCCACCACTCAAAGGAGCAGTGCTCACCGAAGCCCGTGTCCAAGCTGTATCCACCCTGCTTGAGGCGCAGTGCTCCAGCCAAGGAACTGACCCGTAACTAATTGGAACTGCACGTCGAACAAAGTCGGGCGGGCCAGCGAGATCTTGCGCCCATCTGCGATTTGCCGGAAGTAGATCCAGCCTGCGCTCGCTGGCGATGAGGAGCCATCGGTCAGCACGCGAGGCTCGTCGCTCATGAACCGGCTTCCGACCGCGCACACGGCAAGCAGTGTAGCGCCAAACGCCTCGTTAGAAAGATGCAGTCCGTCCTGGAAAACAGCCTTGACGAAGCTGGGTCGATGGAAAGCGGGGAAGTAGAGGTTCATGTTGTCGAAGTACGCGTCGACGAGGCGTACGAGAAGATCCGGATCGGGGAAGAAGTACTGCGAGTGGTAAACGGCAGGGGTAACCGATTCCCACTGAAAAGGTAGGAAGTTAAAGGCCCGAAGAGTCAAAAGCAAGGCGTGCGACGTACCGGTCGAATTTGAGGGAAGTGAGGTCGCATTGCTTCCGCTTCCGGTCCAGGAGGAGGCTCGCCATTATAGTCCGCCTTGATCTCCTTGATGATATGGAACAGGCGCATCTCATGCGCTTTGTTCTGGTACCGCGACTCATACGGGTCAAGAGATAGGTGGTTCGTGCTTCGCCGAGCACTTGGGACGGGCTCCTCGTCCTCGAGATCAACGACATTATCCGCGTCGTCGTCGTCCTCTGCGATGGCCTTCAGGACGGCGGAGATTGAGTCCACGTAGGTATTTCCTGAGTGAGATACAGATGTAGATGACTCTGGCGAGGGGGGCTCGCTTGGATTGGCTCGAGTCGGGTCAACTGGCGCAGGACCGAATTCGACGAGTAGGTCGATGTTTGGGCACCGCTATCGATACTTGTTTAGCAACTGGAGCACTGCCTTTTCGTCAACGTCAGCGCACCTCCTGCAGGAAGCATTCGAGATCCCTAACACGACGCTCGAGCGCCTCTGTGTATCTGCCGCAGTGAATGATTAGCCCACGCCCGGTACGAAAGCGGCGCTGGACCCACATCTTGGGTGGCCCATCCGCGATGATGATTCGTCTTGCGGGTTGCTGCAGCTTGCGTTAGTCAAGGCTCACGAGTCCATACGTGTCGCCGCCACGTACCTTGTAGTGATGGGTGCCGTATGTGCAGGTGAGATCGTAGTCGGCGCAATTCGTGCACGGGATCTTCTTTCCATCCAGTCCATCGCCTGCAGCACACCAGCGCCTCAATACGGTGGGAGGACGAGAGATGTAAAGTGAATGGTAGAAAGGGAGACGTACATCGGACTGGCGGAGAGCAGAGTTAGCGGGGGTTCCGGAGTCGAGGAGTTTGACTGTTCACGTACTCTTCTTTCGTCGACACAGGTCACACGCGCGTAGCGTTTGGTGTCGTTTCTTGCGGCGAGCGGCGGGGCCGGAGGAGGGCTCTCCTGCTTGCTCGGGGGGAGGGGTTTGTTGCTCGCGGATGCTCATCATGAAGAGAGTGGCTACGGGTCGTCCCACACCTACGTCGATCCTTTAACAAAGGCAATGATGCTCGTCGCATTGGAAATCGGAGGACGAATGGAATCTGATCATCGCGGAAAAGCCGACATCGACACCGACGCGTGGCGCGCACCCCGCTGGGGGGTCTTCACAGGGTCGCCTGTTCAGTCCTGATCGCCGCTCTCTGATATGGGTGGGGGCACTCGCAGGGGCCACCGGCTCTGAAGAACTGGAGCTGTGTCACGACGGTGCCCAGACGTGCCCGCGGTGGGTATTTACACATGCTGGCGGAGGAATCAGTATAGCTCCGTCCAGTTTTTTGATAGGTAGGCTAACTTCTGGCCAAGTCGCGCGCCCCTACTTACGGCGCCAACAGCCCGCCCCTCCCCGCCAGGGACCCCCAGACAACCTCCAAGCACGTTTGTACAGTGCCTGATGCGACGGAATCAAAAAATCAGCTGCAAACGCGAGGAAACGCTGGACCCACAGCCTCCAACAGGCGATCACTCCGAGTCACCTCGCTTTTCACCTAGTTCGTCCAGGTTCGACTTGAGCTTGATGGCTTGGCAACCTGGGAAACGCACAGCGCCGCACACATAATCGTCAGTGGCGGATTGACTAGATGAACACGGTAGCGTTTGTAGTTCACATCGACGTGAGAGTATTCCTGATCAAGAATCAGCGAGGTGAGGTGAGGTGAATTTTCTGCATTCCGGGCGCGCAGGCCCTGACTCTGGTTTTGACGAGGTTTCAAGACGTACTTCTTCGCCGACGTAGGTAGGCGCTTCAGCAACGGGGGCACAGCGTTCGAGGGTGTGCGCTCCATCGGTATGTATACCCATGCAGTAACGACGGGCGCTGTGAGTCAACAAACGTCAACAGATCTGTGTCTTTGCATGTGTTGTGATGGTCGTTCGGACATGTCCTTTCCGGGCCTCGAGGTCCAGGGCCTTGTGATATGATTGACGTCGTGTGAAGGATTAGTGGGGCGATGCCCGATTGGCGGTTTTTCATTTTGGGTCCGTATCTCTGGGTTAGCACGTCGCCACACAGTGACTGTGCAAACTGCAAAGAACTCGGAAAGAGCCAACAGTATTTTACCAGTTAGATAGAAGGAGTGTGAAGACAGAAGCCAACCCTGGTCGTACGCCGCAGGTATCTGGTGTGGAAGGAAGGAAGATCGTGCCATGTCCACGATGCATTGACGTGACTGAACATGCTTCTTTCGTGCTCCTCACACGCCGAACGCACCACGGAGTCGACCAAGAGACGCCTGAACTGCAGCACTGATCGCAAACAGAGTCTGAAAGATGCGCACGAGATGCGCATGATATTCCCAGCAGAACGATAGACAGAAAGGCCATTAGCCAAGGACATCCGTACGCGCGTAAGTCCACATCTCAAGCACCAACTGCCTCTAATTGTACCGCCGGAGTCGTCGGTGCAACCTTGGGGGTTGTAGCTTTCACCTCTGTGGCGGGCTTTGACGTATCTGGAGCCGCCTTTCCTGCCTTCTTCCTCTTCTTCAGAAGTGCTGCATGGCTGTAAGGATACAAAATTGCCGATAAAGCAATCTCAGACGCACCTGATGCTACTGCACTCTTGACACCATCCCTCAGCTCCCGGCTCTGCTCGAGATACTCAGTGTCGTCAAAGCGCTTCTTCTTCGGCGCAGGAGCGTCGAGGCCGTCGTCCGTGGGGGCGCGCTTGGAGCCGGATCCCTCTCCCGACTTGGGGGGTTCGATACCGAGCTTGCGCTCCAGAGCCTCCAGCTTCGCCTTCTGCGCCTCCGCTTTGGCAGCGGCGCGCTCGGGCTCAGAGTCCATGTACTCGGCCAATCTACGGACAAGAGGTCAGAAGACTGCAGTAAGTGCTTCCCGCACGAGACGCACCTCTTGGCTTCCTTGATCGTGCTTAGTCGCCGGCCATTCAGATCCCTACATGAGTCGTTGTTGCTCGTCTTCTGACTGCTCATGCGGCCACCCGCGGCGCGAAGCTGTGACCCAAAGCCTCCCTTGCCACCCAGAAGCCTGACCGACATGCGAAGGGTGACCAGGGATGCACCATCCTGCAGTTCCGAGACGAATGTATCGTCGGATGGCAGGGGACCGCGTGCGGTTGAGAGGACGACATCCGCAGGCAGGGGCAGCGACGGATAGCGTTCTTGAAGTAAGTCATGAATGTCAGAGACTTGTGCGTCGCTAGGGACAGCCAGCGTCAAGGTATTGAAGGGAGCGAAAGCAGAGATCAGGAGGTTCGTCATGGCGGGCGATGACAAGGAGTGAAGCTGAGCTGATGGCTGTGCAGCACGGCTCTCCGGTGCGATGTTCGGTGATGGCCGATTTTACACGTGCGCATAACTCCTGCATAAAACAGAAAAGACACTGTTGCCAGTATACGCATAGAGGTATGTATATATTATGGGACTGTTTCTGAGCTACTTGAGTACATGGAAGCCGGAGAGAGCTGCAAAAGCTGCTCCTCTGGCTGAACTCGTGCACAAGTCACGTGACTGACATACCGATAGCGCCGAAGAAAGCCGAGCGCGAAATTTCTGACTTGCGATTCGCGGGCGCTTCTTCCAGTACCCCTCCTCCTCAACCGCTTCGCATCTGAAGTTATGCGCCTACCGTCCTGGGCGCTCCATAATGGGGCCCGACGGTCTTTGGCGACGGCGGTCAGCACGTCCCGCTCACCGCAAACCGTGATCGAGAAGGTCGTTCAGCGCTATGCTGTGGGTCTGCCGCCAGGCAAGACCGTAAAGGCGGGCGACTACATCATGATCAAGCCCGAACATGTTATGACCCACGACAATACTGGCCCTGTTATATCCAAGTGCGTTGCTTGTTGTCTCACCGTGTACTCTACTCACACCCGTCTAGGTTCAAGGCTATCGGCGCAACCAAGATTCACAACCCGAGGCAGCCCGTCTTCACATTGGATCACGACGTACAGAACAAGTCTGACAAGAACCTTGCCAAGTACTCCAGTATCGAACACTTTGCACGGCAGCATAACATCGACTTCTACCCTGCGGGGCGCGGGATCGGGCACCAGGTCCTTGTGGAGGAAGGCTACGCATTCCCCTACACGCTTACTGTCGCTAGCGATAGCCACAGTAACATGTACGGGGGTGTGGGCGCGGTGGGAACCCCCATTGTTCGCACGGACGCCGCCGCACTCTGGGCAACCGGCAAGACGTGGTGGCAGATCCCACGCATGATCAAGGTCGAATTCAAGGGCCGGCTCGCGCCTGGCGTTACTGGCAAGGACGTTATCGTCGCACTCTGTGGTTGCTTCAACAAGGACGAGGTCCTCAATGCAGCGATCGAGTTTGCGGGAGAGGGCGTGCGGTCACTGTCCCTCGACGACAGGTTGACGATCGCGAACATGACCACGGAATGGGGTGCTCTCGTTGGCCACTTCCCTGTCGACGATGTCACTTTGGAGTGGTATGAGAAGGCACTGAAAAAACTCGACGCAAGGACATTTGCCGCCCCAGGTATCAATCTCCCTCCGCCACCAGAACATCCTCGAATCAATCGACACAGGCTAGACGCGCTCAAGGCTTCACTCATGACCTCGGACCCCGACGCTGAGTATGCCTCGCATCTTGTCTTCGACCTTGCCACCCTCGTTCCCCACGCGTCTGGACCCAACAGCGTCAAGATATCGACTCCTCTCCCTCAATTAGAGGAGCAGCGCATCGCTATCCAGAAGGCCTACCTCGTCAGCTGTACCAACTCGCGCGCGTCCGACATTGCGGCTGCGGCCGACGTTGTCCGCGGGCACAAGATTGCGCCTGGCGTCGACTTCTACATTGCCGCCGCCAGCTCAGCAGTACAGGCGGAAGCGGAAGCTTCCGGCGACTGGCAAACGCTACGACGCGCAGGTGCGAAGACGCTCCCTGCTGGCTGCGGGCCATGTATCGGACTCGGCACGGGCCTGCTTGAGGAGGGCGAGACGGGTATCAGCGCGACGAACAGGAACTACAAGGGTCGCATGGGGCACCCTAAGGCGCTGGCTTACCTCGCCAGTCCCGCGGTTGTTGCCGCGAGCGCGGTGAGCGGGTATATCTCCAGTCCCGCTGCGCTTGACCCTGCTACGCTCCCTCCGGTTGGCGCACCGACTTTCTCCGTTGTCGACGTGCCACGCGCAGGCAGCGCCGCTGCTGCTGCCGCTGCCGAGGAGGCGCTCGTATCAGGCTTCCCTTCGGCCTTCCGCGGACCGCTGCTCTTCACGCCTCAGGACAACCTGAACACTGACGGCATCTATCCAGGGAAATATACCTACCAGGACGACATCACGCTCGAACGGCAGGCGCAGGTCGTGATGGAGAACTACGACCCTGCCTTCGCCTCGCTCGTCGCAGACCTTGTAGCCGGCGAGCGTGCTGTGCCCGCGGAGACAGACGTGAAGCCCGGTGCAATATTGCTCGCTGGTTACAACTTTGGCACGGGCTCGTCGCGCGAGCAGGCAGCAACGGCACTCAAGGCGGCAGGTGTGCCGGTCGTAGTCGCAGGCTCCTTTGGCGACATCTTCAAGCGGAACGCGATCAACAACGGGCTCGTGTGCATCGAGTGTCCGGAACTCGTTGCCGACATGACCGAGGCTTACGCCAAGGACGGACAGCGGGGCGCCGGCGGTGTCGACGGGGAGCTGACCATCGACAAGGGGTATCGTGTGAATTTGGACATGAAGGAGGGCAAGCTCGTCGTGTTCACGGACGAGATCAAGGACGGGAAGGAGTACACGGTACGCACAGTCGGCCCGAGCGTGCAGGAGCTGTGGGTGTGCGGTGGGTTGGAGGGGTACATCTTAAAGGAGATTCGGCAGTCATGATACTGACAGGCGGTCAAGATACTTACTAACTCGACCTGGCACGTAAAAGTACTAACAGGCAGGGTAGCCTTCATAATCTGTAGCATTAGTGTTCTATACCGGATTCAAATCACACACTGGCGTCTAAAGTCGCTAGAAAAATGATCCGTTGACTAAAGGGCAGGAAGGAAGGAAGGAAGGAAGTTGTTTTTATTCGGGGGAGGTCCCTAAACAGGAACGGCCCTATCCGCCCTACGCAACCCAAGGGTAAGCTGCGCGACGGAGCACGTCGACATTCCACATGATACCACATCCTGCACTAGGGCCCTATCATTTGTCAGACAGACTAGGATGAATAGACAAGAGGTCGGTAGGTCCGCCTCTGTGTAAAGATGCACGCCAGCACTAGATGTAATTCCGCACGAGCCCAGAACACCACGCCCACGCCCTCTACAAGGCCGGGCTCCAGACGCTCCTTGCAGGGGCCGATCCGTCGTCCGCCTTGGTCCCCCGGCCAAGGCGGTACTTTTCTGTGAGCACCGCCAGCCTCGACGTGTACTCATCGACGCCAATGTAGGCTCCACACATCCGCCGCTTGCCATCGAAAGCAGATCGCCCGTGCAACACACGGTGATTGTCAATTACTGCCACAGAAGGTCAGCTCCCTGCATACGGTGCGCGGCCGATGAGAACTCACCAACCGCCGTGCCCGGCTTGAGCTGCACCCAGTATTCTGAGTCGGGGCTCGTTAGAAGCCGCTGCCATGCACGGATTGCGTTGTACCTGTTCGCCCGAGTCAGCTTTTGGGTATAAATATATAAAGCGTGACGGGACGCACCAGTCCTCCACGACATAGGGATCGAGGTGGCTCATGGCACTCCGGTCGTCGTTGTTCCACCGCACTTGCGCGAGCGCGTCCGAGACACGATCGTGCGTGAGCACTGGGTAGCCGCCAGGCGGACTTGGTCGATAGAGGGCTCCCGCCTCGCCTGCCGCGTGAGCAGGGATGGGAATGTTTGACAACAGCTCGTAGGCGTTGGGGTCGAGTTCCTTTAGGATGGACGCGACGTAGAACCCGTCCACGAGGAGGGTGGCGCCGCCATCGCCGTCGTGTGAGAGTAGGTGGAAGAGTTGGAGGCCGCAGGGGTCGGTCTACAAGGACTTGAGTGGGGTATAAAGACGAGGAGGTAAGGAAACGCACGAAATAGGTATTGTCGGTGTGGGGACCTAGCGCCATGGTTGTATACGCGGTATCGCCTTTGGACAGGTCGGATGTGAACTCCCAAAATTTGCCATCTAGTGAACGGTTAGCGTCCGTTGCGACGAAGGTAAGAAGGTTGAGATGCTCACACTGCGTCTCACGAATAAAGCCTATGCGCTGGGCTAGCTTTTCGGTCGCTTCCATCGTGACAGGAACATCGGACACGAAGGAGAAGCCAAAACAATCCTGCGGACCTTCAGTCATTGGCCATCTTCGCAGATATTCCGTTGCATACGATGTTCGATAGCCACTTGTAGACGCCGTAATCGTCGCTCATGACTTCGTAATAAGTGACTGTTGGTGGGGACTGAAGGATCTGGGAGCCCCATAGAATCTTCCTGAAGAGGTTGGATTAGAGTCGGATAGCCAGCAAGGGCGGACGACGCACTCCTTCCTCTCGGTCTTGGGAGCAATCTTAGGGTCATAAGATGTCTGCTGCAACCAATTCCATGGGTAGAGAGAGATATGTCGTTCTGTTTCTGGCCCTGGGAACGCGGTCAGGCCTGCTGAATGCCCAAGAGAATGCAGTACGTACAATGAACTTCCAAGCCCTCGAACTTGGCCTCCACTTTCATGGGAGATATGTCCGCTGGTATCTAGCACTTGCGCATCAGCAGCAGCCTCCTCTGAGGACAACACAAAACGTACCTCGAAAGTGTTCACCAGCCGCTGCTTCGTCACCGGGTGGAAGCACTTTGGGCACCTGCGAGCTGAGTGTTAGAGCCCTCCTAGAGGCGCAGGCGGATCACGCACCGACAGTGGTCCCTCAGCCATATGTTGTGGCTGCAAGGCTCTTCAATATGTGTCGCCCCCTTGCAAGCATTGGTAGCCCCGCACGTACAATCTCGACCATGTCCGCGTATCCCACCCGATCGCGACGCGCCGTTCGTCCGCGCTGACGATGGGGAGATCGTCGGGCAGTATTGGCGGGAGCGCTTGGAATAGGAGCTCTGCGGCGTCTTCGTGTGTCTTGAGTGCTGCAGCGGAGGCCGCGGTGCGCCTGCTGCCCGCGGACCACCTTGCCCCGGCTGCGCAAGCGGCGGTCAGTCTTGAGGGAACAGTGGTGGACAGGGACGAAGAGGAGGCGCGGCTTTTGGCCGCACGCAGGACTTGGGTAGCCCCTCTCTTGAGCATCCCGACTCTGAGGATGTGGCGGGAGGAGAAACACAGCGGGATGCAAGTTCCGAACCGCCCTGGATCGGTCTCGGTCAACGTTACAGTTGATCATCTCTATCTTCTAGCTTCAGCGCTCAGCGCTCAGCGTCCACTACCATTTGGCGTTTTGCTGGGTGCTCAAGCGCTCAGCTCTTGCTTGTATGACCCACGAATTAGTCGAGCTCCCGGCCGACTACAGTGACTTCGAATGAGGGAGAACCCGTCAGCGGACTAGTGTACACTACACAGGTAGCAGGCAGATACAGTAAACAAACGATTCAGAGCATTATGGTATAGCCTATGTGGGTGTTGCTAAACGTACATTAGAGATCGAGCACGGGTTCAGTTCCATTGCCCTGTCGCGGAGTCGAAGAGGTCGAGAGGGAAGTCGCCCACTGACAACGCTGTCAACGGTATCACAGTCTCTGCCTCCCCTGCCGCGCGTCGCGAGCCATCGGCCGCGCTGATGTCCTCGAATAGTTGCGCCATGCGTCCATCCAGCGCAACCGCGTCATTACTGGCACCCTCCGGCGGCCCCCATAGTCCAGACAGCGACCACGGCGCGGGCCCCTCGGCGATCCCGTTGTTGACTATGTCGGTGGCGTCCTCGAGCGACTCCATCGTCGCTATGCAGTCGTCCGGCGGCACAGTCATGATGAAGCAGCTTAAGCAGGACATGGTGCATTCAGCGGGCTTCTTGCACATCGGCGTGGGCTCCGTGGGTGAGGGTTCATGCGGGCATGAGCAGAGGTCGCCGCATCTGTTGGCGTCGCATTCCAGTCTGAGAGCTGGAAGTTGATCCGAGGTCTGCGGTTGTGGATTCGTAGTCGGGAAGAGGAGGGCAGAAGGCACGGACGTGGACAACGGATCTGTAGGCGGTGCCAGAGCCAGAAGATCGGCGAATAAGCTGTCGGTGGTAGGAGGAGGGGGTGTAGGGTGGCGTTGCTGCTGGTCTGGCGGAGGATATGGGAAGTTCGATGGTGCGCCTTCAGCTGAAGAGAAGGTGGCAGAGCGGCTATGTTCGTAAGCCTGGCTGTATGGGCTGTACGCGTGCCCATGCGTCCTGGTTGACGTTGACGCGATCGGTAGCTTTGCTTGCTCAAATTGTGAATGCTCCGACAGGGAAGGTGTGGGCAGGGGAGATGGCGAGGATTGCGGGGCGCTTCCCCGGCGAGGATGCCGATCGGTTGAGGTGAGGTCGTCTGAGCGCGCTGCTTTGCCACCGTCTCCTTTAGCCACCTTCGTCTTCTTCGTCTTCGCGGACGTCTTTCGTGGCGACCAACAAGCGCATTCTGTGTCTTCCCGGCAACAGCATGCTGAGCATCGTTTCCGTAAGCTTTGGCTGCACAGCGAGGAACTTTGCACGCACCAGTGCCATGAGCAGCCTCCCCTTCCTCCTTGGTCATGCATTGGCAATGTATGTGCACCTGCTTGACCTTGCGCAATTCGCGGCAGTGGCCGCACTGTGTTGTGGGGCGGCCCTTTCTTCGTACTTCCTGGAGCGGCCGATCCGCATGCTGGCAGCCCGTAGTGCGGTGGCCCTTAATGCATGGCTCGCTGGGGAGATGATAGTGTGTTGTGGGATGGGGAGTTTGTAAAGCCAGTCGGCGAAGGACGATCAGCATATCTTCAGAGCGAAGCTGGTCCTCTACTCACCAGGCGTATTTCTTTCCGAATAACTCGACCTGGTGGACATAAGTAAGTCTTGAAGGAGATGAGCGAAGGCTGATACTGACCATTTCGTATACACTGAAAGTCGCGAGTTGACCGTGTAAGGCGGACAGAGATACAGGGCTTCAGCAGATATATGTCGGCGTCCAACAGCTTGTTGGCGAGATCCGAAGATGGTCGGCGATTGTGCTATGTTCTGTTATTTTATGAGATTAGCTGAGAGCATGGGATGCGTCACACGCTGATCATATGTTATGGTAGAGAACAGAAAGCCAAACCTGGCCAGGCACAGGATTACGGCCCGCAGGTATTGTGACCGGAAAAGGAAGGCATTGTTCTCTGAGTCTACGTATGTCGGTGACATCGAGCGCTGCCTCAAGGACTACTGAGACCAGAGAATTTTGCTACCAAGCGCTATGTGCGAGGCGGCAGATGGACCCTAGATCCGGCAATGGGCAGTGCAGCGAATTCGGAGAGTTCGAGAGCCATGATGCAAGCATGAAGTTATACGACAGATGATGCCTGGTACTTCTATCGTAGCGGTAAGTGGAAGCACCTCGCTTCAACTACGCCAGTACTGCGCTAGGTCATGAATGCGATCCAGCACAACAGTGAAGTACGACGTCTCGTTCAGCAGCGTCTCAAAGTGCTTGATCGCCTCCTCCTCCGTCAAGTCCAGGCGGAACTTGTCCTGTATCTGCTCGTGCACGTCGCGGTGCTTGATGTCCGGGATGTTCGCGTCCACCATGAGCGCGACGAGGTTTAGCATGAGATTGGCGCTCTTGCGCAGAATGGTGAAGGCGGTGAAGCAGAAGTTCTTGAAGCGCGCGTAGTGAGGTGACTGCGCGCCGCCCATACCGTCAACCATCTCCTTGCAGACCTTGACAGGTGGTGGGAAGGGCTTGGGATCCCGTCCGAGGATGTATCCGAAGTCGACTGCGTACGATGTGAATAAGATAGGTGCGCTGAACAATGGACACCTGCTTACCGTGGAAGAAATGGCCATCTGGTGCGACGAGAAGGTTATCGAGATGGCGATCACCAACACCTAAAAGATAGGTGACAACGCAATAGCCGGCTAGAGCATGTTGAGCGCCATGAACGCTCTACACGAAGAGGGCTTACCGCAGCTGCGAACAAAGGTATCGATAACACTAGGTTCTACACCCGACGTCCCCACACTCCCGTCATCGGGATGGTTCGCGCGCAGATAGTTCAGCACGCTTCCGTGCTCACTCATGATGGCTGCAATCGTCTTGCTGGGCACGAAGCGCGCCATCCCCTGAAGTGGTCCTGTCGCCAGAACGCCATACGGTGTCAGCTTCAGGTCCAAATTCTCCTGTCGCAGCAGCCGGTCCATCAAAGTGAATAGCTGAATCACCAGTTGATCCTGGCGCATGTCGTCCCCATCCTTGAAGATCACTGGATACTCGCCGCCGTCTGCGCACTGGAAATACAACAACAGCGGGTAGAGGTTCGACTTGAAGACAGAGGATTTCTCGGAGACGATACCGGTGACCTCCACGCGTGCGTCGAGCGGGAGGGGCAGCGGCGCCATGTTTGCGAGTCCGCTCTTGGAGTCGGAGAGCAGTGCGCGGAGCTTCTCAATCTTCTTTGGCCGCGGGTCTTTCGACATGCGCAGCTCCTTCGCGCGCTTTGCAAGGGTTTCGACGAGTAGGCCTTGCCGCCGGATGAGCTCGCGGCGCTCGGAGCCGTCAGAAGCCTGCAAGCGGTAATTACGTGACATTCAATGAAATGCAATGCGTACACGCACCTCCGTGATCTTCTTCATGAACTTGAACACGACACGGCCATACATCTTTGCCATGACGCGGTCTTCCAGGGCGACCTCGACCATGAGGTACCAGTAAAGTCGGTTACCGAGTACGAGGTTCTGTACGCCGCGCCCGATGAGGAAGTCGGACAGTCCACTGTCGTCGTACGAGATTGCTGTCGTGGTCGAACGCGTCGAACGCGTGTCGCTCGCCGCACTCTCGAACTTGAGTGCTTGAACCAGCTGCAGCAGGTATAGTAGCAATTCCTGGCAGAACGGACGTTCAGTCCACGTTTGGTCATCAACGTCCATCGCACTCACATCATCGTCCGCTCGCATAAGCTGTTTGACCGCAAACGCACGAACCCGCGAGTCCACTGTAGACGGCCCTAACAGCTCCAGCGCATCGTCGATGTCGATCTCTGTCCACTGCGGCAGCAGCTCCTCGACGGCCTGCTTCACCTCCGAGCTGTCTCGCCACCGCACGGATTTCAGGAATTTAGTGAGGCCGCGCTTGTCGCGCGATAGATAGAATCGAAACTTCCACACTAAGTCCTTCTCTTCTGAGTTGAGCGGTCTACTGGGCGGATAGTTCAGTATGACCTGCACAATGCTGTCAGCTAAAAGACTAGAAGGATTACGGGGAAAGCGTACGCCAAGTTCGTCGCGTAGCTTCGCGTTGGGCTTGAGCTCCCTGTCGTACGGTCCACTGCGATGGCTTCGGACAAGGCGATGATGCTTGTCCTCGATGGGGTTCTCGCGGACCATGTCAGGGTCTACGATGCTCCATAACTGGGCGTCTGCGGCTAGCGATGTATTCGCGATTGGTGTCTGCGAGGAAGACCCTGCACCGGCGGAAACAAATTTCTGCGCTTCCTGGAAAGGTGTCAGTCACTGCACAGCAAAGAGAAGGCATGTCCGTATTACCTTCTCACTATAGATGACTGGGAAGTCGAAACGTGGTAGGTCAATGTAAAGGAATAGATTCTCCGACTTCTTGGTCTCTTCCTGTGCAAAGTGAGTTTGTTATCAAGGACTTGCAGATTGAGATTACCGCGTGGACTTCCGCCATCTTCCTGAACGCCATCTTGTCCAGCCAGTCGGACTTGGGCAAGTCACCGCGCTCGTACTTCTTGACCAGCTTCTCCAAACGCCCCATCTCGTCGCGCACAGGCAGCTTGCTCGGTGTTGTTGATTCTACGGATCCATCTGCCTCAATGTTCGGCCAGAGCAGCAACCGGTGCTTGCCACGGCGCAGTGTGCACTTCTTGCCGAAGAGGCGGAAGGTCGTCCCGCCCACGGGGGCCGCGGTTCTGAGGCCTGCGATGTCCCAGACTGTGAAGATAATCTGAGAATTCAAAGGCAGGTCACAGTAACGTATGGGGAGCGTGATCCATTCGTTCCATCTGTGGAGAGCGTTCAGCGAAAGGAGATATGTATTACACCTCATACGTACGTGTAGCTGTTCTTGAACGCCTTGAAGGACGTCCTAAACGGTACGCTCAACGGCTTGTTGTTCGCAACGAGTTGACAAGTGACATAAAGATCTGACAGAGTTCTTGAGCGAGGTGTTATTCTCGTTCCTCTTGTATGCGTTCGGGGAGAACGTACGGCGACTGGATGCCACGAAACCTCAGTTCTGGGTTCTCCAGGATCTCAGTGAAGCTATGAGGCTTTCGTATGCCCTCCAAGTTGGATCTGCCAGTCCAGTCAGCGTCGTGGTATAGCAAGCGTCAGTCTATTCTGACATGCGGAAGGTCACATGAAGGTTCAAGTCGGAGAGTTTGGCGAAGGTGAAGTCGTCTTTTCCATCCTTGTCCATGACGCGTATGTTGCTCTCTATGCTCAAGCAGAGTATACCCTATCCGAGCCTCGAGTTAACACCAGCTGAATGGATTGGCTACGGACGGTGGCAGTCGAGATCAAGCTTGTCGGCAACGCGTGCGCGGAAGGGGCAATTGTGGCAAGTCGGACCGAGGCAGCCGCCTTTACATAATAACACGTGTTCAGAGCACGCGCGCCACTTCAGTTGAACTTCAGTACGGGCTGAAGCTGGGGCAGCCCCGAGCCGGGCGTACAACATGAGCCTACCCCGATGAGAAGCAGATTGACCTTCACCACAACGCCGATGGCCCAAGGTACGCTTAGTGGCAGATAGTATAGCGCCTCCATCATAAGTACAGCACTAGTGGATTTCAGACTATGACATTCGCCTAAGCCTTCAGTGTACTCTCCATGTCCTGAGCATACGGCGCAATCTTGTTGGTGCCGTTCGCGACCAGCATAACACCACCGTCCACGTCCAGGCGCTGTCCGGTGACGTACTTGGAAGCACCGCTTGCAAAGAAAAGAATGGGGCCTGGGCAATCAATGAGACGGATACTCAAGATCAAGGTAAGATGAGGGTACCAATGATGTCGTCGGCGCCGCCAGAGCGGCCTAGCGGTATGCGCTCGTTGTTCGATGGGTGTGACATGGCGGCCTCGTGGAACGATGGGTTCGCATCCCTGCATAGACGGTAAGTCTCGCGCCATCCTCGTTGCATGTCACGTACGTGTCGTACGACCCGGGGGAGACGGTGTTCACGCGGATACCGAAGGTGTAAAGCTTCGATGCCAGGATATTGCTGGTGTGCTCCTGACCCGCCTTTGACGCTTGGTACGCTGAGAAACGCGTCAGCAAGACCCATGCGTAGCAGTCTAGTGCATAAGTAACTCACCAGGAATGCTCCAGTACGGATTCCAGAATTTAGCGGCGATGCTGGAAATCTGGATGACAGATCCACGTCCATCGCCGAGCTTCGCGGCCGCAGCAAGGAGGGGAATGAGCTTTAGCGTGAGGGTGTACGGTGCCCAGGTGGTGACGGCGAACTGCTCCTTCCAAGCATCTGCAGGCGAGAAAGCGAGGGGGAACGGGCACTTCTGGTCCATTCCCTTCGTAGGGTCGTGCGCCTCGTCGACAGTGTCGACGTAAAACGGACCAGCCTGCAACGTTTCATTTAGCGCAAAGGAGACAAAGAACAGCAACACCGCACGTTGTTCACCAGGACATCCAGACGCTCTTCCTTAGACTTGATGAATTCGGTGAGCTTGTCAATATCCTCCTCCTTGCCCAGATCGCAAGGGAATCTGAAGACGTCGTTCAAGACGGCAGTAACAGCGGAGAGTTGACAGATGCAGGCTTACGGGATCGTCTTGCCTGGCGCGATCTGGTCCATCTTCCCAACGACATCCGTGAGTTTGCTCTCGCGTCTGCCGGTAATATACACTGTGCGTAAAGCGTCAGCAACTTCTTCAGCTGTGGAGGACACGCGGCAAACACCTTTCGCGCCACCCTTCACGAAGGCTTCAGTAGCCCAAGCGCCGATTCCCGTACCGCCCCCTGTAATCAGAATGTCAGAGGCAGGGCATACGAGTCGAGGGCGCGTCTTACCTGTGACGAGGATCACTCGGTCGGCCACGCTGAAAGACATAGGTGCGATTGTGAAAGTGGGGGATAAGGTAAGAAGTGCTGTTCTCAGGAAACAGCCGCCAATAAGTATCCCAGGAGCGCGTCAAATATGTAAAGGCACGCGCTCATCGCTGCCTGCGGGTCGCACGGGGGCCTCGCAACTGTCACTCGGGCGGCGTGCGCGCTATGCGGTAGATGATTCAGGAGAGAGAGGGTGCATTATCCGGCATTATCAGTAGCGTGGATCACAAGAGCGCCAATGGTTCAGCTATCCTGCAAGCACCATCATGGTTCTAGCCGTGGGGGAAGGTCGACAACACGCACTCTTCACGTAGCCAGATGACCGCGAGGTCAGCTTTCAGAAAGAGTGATCTCGAGCGATGCTACTCTGGCCTATCATACACGCCACGCCGCATATAACGAGCACAAGGCGCGTCAACAGCGCTCAAGGAGAACTCGATCATCGTGGGATGAAGGTGAACGGTGTCGGCAATGGCCGCGTGAGAAAGATATGTCGTGACCCGAAGTCAAACCGTGCACGTGGTCCAGTGAAGAACGGAAGAAAGAAGTGTGCCACAAATGTCATTGATTGATACACGTACGCAGAGCGTTCATGGAGCGCCTGTTTACCAGCACGAGTCATTCCAACCCTGTTCATACTATTCTTCTGGCCTTTGAGCAGGCCACATCGGGTACGCTGTTCTCATTGACAAGGCTTGTCCTTGAAGATCTTGACCTTTTATGTTCAGGCTCAGCGCTCAGTACTACGGCAGGCCGATTGCGAGATCTTGCACTGAGCAGAAAATGACGAGCGCAGACATAAGTATCTGAACTTCTAACGCGACAAGCATTGCCTGCCGTAAGTAGTATCAGAGGCGGCGTTGACATAACGGGAGCTGCTGCTTTGTTGTGTGAGCTTACATCCGAAATGGCGTCGGGGCGGCCGTGTGTCAATGCAGAAGGCCCCAGGGAGGCTCCAAGGAGGTCCGAGGCCCTGTCAGGAGCAGCATGCGCAGCTTCAACAAACGAGGGAAAGACAAGCCAGCCGGCAACTGCCGCGAGGTCAAACACGCGAGCCATGTGGGATCAAAAGCGGGGTTCACCAGGGTTCACGGCACCTTTGCGAGCCTTTGCGGCGTCCCTCGGGTGCCTCACGACAGCCTTGCCGTCCAGAATCCCCGTCCCAGGAGGCAGCGGCGCCGAATCCTCACTGTGAGAAGATATTAGAGCTTGAAGGAACGCATCGGGCTGCCGTCTTTCTGACAAAATTGCAGAGAATGCAGCGCAGAAGACTTGTTGAGGGCTGCGGTGTGATGGGACGGCATCGGGGTTGCTCGAACCAGGCTTCCAGAACACAAGAGTTCCCGCGACCGGCAAACGATCTGAATGAAGTGAATGACGGCGTGAGAGTCTTACGGATGAGGTGTGCGGATGAGCGGCGCTGCCAAGCTGCCGAACGGATACGAATTTGGTACATACTTAGATCCATTTGCACACTTGGTTGGAAGCAAACACGCAGGGTCTCTCCGAGCTCGCCGTTGATGTCAACTTGAACCCCGTCTCTATGTAAACCGGGTCATCTCGCCTGACACACATCTTCCTCCGTCCCTCTCTCCTCAATCCTCGTCTGCGCTGCACAGTGTAGGCCGTCAACGACAAGTACTCATACGAAGGGAGCCGACAGGGCTATACGACCATGGGCGCTGGTCTGGATAATACGTGCGTGACAACTGCTGCTCAGCTTTCCCCTACTAACGGACAGTGTTTGCAGTCTTGGCGCCACCTTCATAGGCAAGTGACGATCCCTCCGATCACGAAGAGACTCCCTAATCCTTAACGAACCGCGTAGGCATGGTCATTGCAGCCGCGTGAGTCCTTGTGCTACTCAATTGACCTTGTGCTTATTCCTATCTACCAGGCTGTTCGGAAGTGCGCCATCCCCCTTCTGTACCCACACTCCCCATTCATGATCCTCCCCAGTCACTTGTTCGCAGACCTACTTCTACTTCGGCTCCAACACCAGAGAATCCAAGGATGGCACAGTATTAGCCAGCATGGTACGTCCGATCGTTCAAACACTCGCGAAAAGCAGACGAACCCAGCCCCTAACAGGTCACCTTCGTCGTCATCATGGACTTCGTTCACCAGATAGCTATCAGTAGCTGGTGTACGTCATTGATCTTCCCAAACTTGCTCGATTGAAGTCTGACTGCGTCTTCAGTGTACACTTACTGCGTAGGCACGCATCCTGCTCTTGGGTGGGAGGCTCTGACATTGCCCAGGTCACCGAGTTTGGAAACACTGCGGCTTTGTCGACGCTGCCATGGTGAGTACGCTTGTCAGTGGCACGCCGGCTTGCGCTCACAGACTGTTACTCCAGGGGTTTCTACGGCATGGTCTTCCCTACGGTGCGTCTATACAAGAGATACGACCGACCGACTCACTCATATTGGGCTCCCAGCTTTTCGTAACGTTCATGGTGCAAGGGTATGCCTTCGACTTTACTCAGTCACTGCCTGTCTGAAGTCAGTACAGATTTTACGTTTGGCGTATCTGGCAACGTAAGATACTTGCCTCGTTTATCACGCTTTATACTGATCGTAAACGCAGTCAGTGGCAAGAGCTGGGTGCTCGCGGGGTTCATTGTGAGTACCACGTCTCCTCTCTAGTAGCGCATCTTGCTAACGATATGACCTTTCAGGAATTGTGCTCCATAGCGCAGGCTGGTACGTGCATTACCAATCACGCTCTGTTCTCCAGGCTGAACGACATGCTCTAGGATCTCTCATTTGTGCGTCGTTCGCGGCCCTGATTTGTCTTCGAACTGACCGTCCGATTAATCAGACTATATTGTCGCCACGTATGAGACGCCCGCCCTTGCTGTGTATCCCGCGCTCACTTCCGCATTCTAGCATCGTCACGGTTACATCGGCAGAGCAGTTGACCACTGAACTGCAGGTATGTGGCTTTGCCAAGTCGAGGATCTCGCACTCATCGCGCAACAGAAATATGTCATTCTGGTTAATGGCTTAGGAGCTGGTACAGACATTCTCATTACTCTTGCTATGTTGGCTCTTCTCAAGCAGTCACGCACGGCAATCAAGAGGTGAGTGCGGCCTAGCTACTGTTTCACTCTTATTCAACGTCGAACCACAGGACCAATCGCCTCATTCGTACGATTGTAAGCATGCTTGTCTCGCCCGTACGAACACAGCTAATTACGACCTGATGTTTAGACGATCTTGTCCGTGACGACCGGCATGGCATCAACGTGAGGAGGTCGTTCTGCTTGTGGGAAGCTCATTGTCTGACAATACTCTCATAGGCTCTGCGCTGTCGGGGTATTGAGCATGGCCGTCGCCTTCCCTGGGCAGCAGATCATGATGGCATTCTACTTCATGTTAACGAAAGGTGCGACCTATCCTGTTCTCTCCTTCCCCTCCCCGTCCTTATCCCACTAAATTCAATCTCATGCGCCTTCAGTGTACACCAATTCATTCCTCGGCACGCTCAACGTGCGCGATCATTTGCGCGAAGCGAGCGAACGCGCGAAGTGGATCTCGACCGCGAGCTTTATGTTTACGCGCTCACGCGATAACAACGCTGCAACGACCAACGGCCCCGTCCGTACAACGCAGCCCGCACATACGGTGCATGAGCTTGGGGATCTCAAGCAGGATCCGGTGCGTCGCTTCGCTTTACGAAGGACTTAATCGCTAACCACTGTACATGACCACGATAGCTTCATTCACAAGAGGAAACTGGCGACGACGAGCATGCGCACATCTCGGTCAAGATTGATCGTGCGGCGGACTGTACTCAGTAGAGGTTGGCCGCGCACTGGGCCCGTTCCGCAGACCCGTCCGCTCTTTTTGAAGTGTATGTAGATTTCTGGACACGCAAATCGCATGGTTGTTTTGAATCGAAGTACTACTTGAAGCAGGGCGTTCCGGTTGACTTCGACTGCTCCAAGTTCCAATGAAACCTATGTAAGAGCCACGTTGAACGGCAAGCCATTGCCAAGATCAATAGGCCGGGGCACGTGGGCGCGCTTGTCCGCCGCACCGTTCTTCCGTCCGACCAGCGTCCGACCATGGTCGCAGCGGGGGATTTTTTCTTGACTCGGTTCCTCATCCCCAACGACATGCAACCCTAGTCTATCATGTCTAGTCTGTTTAGAAATCTCAGACTCCACCAGATATTTGGTGCCAACACAGATGTCGGGAAGACGATCCTCACAACCGCTCTGGTGCGCGCGTCCGCGGCGCGAGGACATGATGTGTTCTATCTCAAGCCGGTCAGCACCGGATCCATGAGCGAGGCGGACGATGGGTACGTGGCATGCTCGCTGGGATTTACCAAGCATACTGATTCTGAGAAGGCATATCCAACGTTATACTGCCTCAGTAAAGAGCGCAGTTCATACAGACTGCCTTTACCGGTTTACGGAGCCTGTCAGCCCCCACCTTGCTGTGAAGTTGGACCAGAAGAACGCTTCGCATGTTTCTACCGCGCCCGCTGACGGCACTGTGGTCAATGCCATTGCGGAACATATTAGGACCTGCGCGTCTCGCTCGATCAGTCCCGCGATGGCACATATGTACGTCGAGACTGCAGGAGGTGAGAGCATCCATGAAGAGCTTCGACGGCAACTGATTGTCTTTTGCAGGCGTCCACAGTCCCTCCCTGTCCGGCACGACACAACTCGATCTCTATCGTCCCCTCTTCCTCCCCACAATCCTTGTTGGCGACTCCAAACTAGGAGGTATATCCTCTACGATCTCATCATATGAATCACTTCATATGCGTGGCTTCATCGTCGACGCCGTTCTGCTCTTCCGCGAAGACTATTACCGCAACTGGGAATATCTGAAGCCTTACTTTGCGGAGCGCGGCATATCTGTGTTTGCTGTGGACAAACCACCAGACGTACATGCAGACCCTGCCGAGAATTTTGCCTTGACGAACAAGTACTACGAATCCGTCACTTCAGTAGAGGGCGCAGACAGCATCTCTAGTGTCCTCGACCATCTTGACGCTGGCCACGCTACCCGCCTTACCGAGCTCAAGTCCATGCCGCGCCGCGCCCTCGACTCTATCTGGTGGCCCTTCGTTCAGCACGACCTCATCGCCGGCGAGAAAGACGTCAACGTCATCGACAGTGCTCACGGCGACTTCTTCAGCATCCACAAGCCTGCGTCGACCCCTCAAGCCTCCACCCTCCAGCCGCAGTTTGACGGCTCTGCCTCCTGGTGGACACAAGCGCTGGGCCACGCGCACCCGGCGCTGGCCCTTGCAGCCGCTCATGCTGCTGGGCGCTATGGACATGTCATGTTTCCACAGGCCGTGCACGCGCCTGCCCTCGACCTCGCAGAACGTCTCGTCCGCGGGCCTGGCGCCGGTTGGGCTCAGTACGCGTTCTTCTCCGACAATGGCTCCACTGGCATGGAGGTCGCGCTGAAGATGGCCCTGCGCGCGTATGCCGCCCGCCACGGCTTACGTGGAGATCGGGAGGCGCGACGTCTGGGCGTGCTTGGGCTGAAGGGTAGCTACCACGGGGACACGCTCGGGGCGATGGATGCATGCGAGGATGGCGGTGTCTACTCGTGCGAGTGGCACGATGCGCGAGGGGTCTGGCTCGCGCCGCCGACAATCGGCGTTCGGGATGGCGCTGTGTGCATCACGGTACCCAAGCCGATCCTGGGGGCGGAGGCGGATGAAGTCGTGCGTGCAGACTCGCTCGCGCGCGTGTACGATGTGGACGCGCGGCTGGAGACACCGCTCGCACAGGCTTACGCGGCGCACATCACCCGTGTTCTGCGCGACGTCGAACGGCAGGGCACCCGCCTTGGCGCGCTTGTGCTCGAGCCGCTCGTCATGGGTGCGGGCGGCATGATCTTCGTCGACCCCCTCTTCCAGCGGGTGCTCATTGACGTCGTACGCGCCGTCGACAGCTCCTCGTCCACCCCTGGTTCCTGGTATGGCATGCCCGTCATCTTCGACGAGGTCTTCGCGGGCCTCTATCGCCTAGGCGTGCAGTCTGCTGCCCCGCTTTTGGGCGCGTCGCCGGACATCGCCGTATACGCCAAGATCCTCACGGGTGGGCTGCTTCCCCTCTCCGCCACGCTCGCGTCGCGCCCTATATACGAGGTATTCTTGAGCGACTCGAAGGCAGACGCGCTGCTGCACGGGCATTCGTATTCGGCCCACGCTGTGGGGTGCGCCGTCGCGAACGAGGCGCTGGACCAGATCGAGCGGCTCGCAAAAGATGGGAAGTGGGGCGCGGCGAAGGCGAGGTGGGCTCCTCCGGCTGGGAATGAAGCTACTGGTGCGGCGGCCACGGTCGAGGACGCGCGGGTATGGAGCTTGTGGGACCCCGCATTCGTCAAAGCATTGTCTAAGGACAGCGCGATCGCGGAGGTCATGACCCTGGGCACCGTGCTGGCGGTCAAAGTCAAGGCGGCAGAGGGCGGGTACGTGTCGCACTCGGCACAAAACCTGATGAAGGGGCTCGCGGATGTCGGTGGCGGCGCGTACGAGAACGGCGATAGAAGTGGCTTGTCAACGGCGCCGGGCGGCGCCCCGTTTAGCGTACACTTCCGGACGCTGGGGGACGTCGTGTACTTTATGCTCAGCCTCAACACGGAGGAGAGCGTCATCCGGGACGTCGAGGATAGGATCTGGCAGACTGTACAAAACAGCAGCAGGTAGAACGTGCGGCTGCAATATTATCATATGCAGTGCGCACATTGTGAGTGGTCTTGGGCCTGCTTGCCACTAACCTACAGTCCCAAAGAAGGCCATCTTCTCTCTCATTTCAGCGGAAATGCTCTGCGTCAAAATCCAAGCCCCCCGAGATGCCGCTCTCCGCCCCTCGGACTGCCTCGAAGCCGGAGTACAGTCTGAGTGTAGCAGCTGAATAACACCGCAGCGCACGTTCGGAGTGTTGACAGGCACTCTTCCCTGGGTGTGACCGACGAGCTCCTCTGAAGAGAAACACGATACTCGAACGCAGTCCACAACCCTTGCGTGATATTCTCATTCGGTTTCTAGCGATAACTACATCAATAACATAGGGCGCCGCACAGATAATATATACGTCGAGCAGGTGTACGATGCAAGGGTATGTACCAGGGAGGTACGGGCGGACTCCGACTGAGGAGCTACTTACGGGCGGACTGAGGAGTACATACAAGGCAGGAAAGAGCGAGTACTGTAAAGTGACAGACTAAGGTAGTACAGACCGGACAAACGAGCAAGGAGGCTTGAAAATCGTGTGCAAAGTACAGAAGCATCGACGGGTGCGACGCAGGACTCGTGAGGAATCGCTCTACTCGTCGTCATCCTCGTCGGCCTCGGACGCCTCTGCGCTCTTCTTCTCCTGAGAGGAGTTAGCAGATGTGCGCAGGTAAAGAAGACCGTAAGCTCACGTCGTATGCAGCCTTGTCCGCCTCTGCCCGCTCCTTGTCCTTCGAAGCCTTCTCGACGTACGGCTAGAGGTGGTTGTAAGCGACAGTTGTGACGCATATACCCACTGATACATACCTTTTTCTCGTCTTCGTCCATCTCCTTCCACTTTGCGCCTAGAATCTTGCCAAGCTCGCCTGGAAGATGATAAGTACGCGTTGAGCATGCCTTTCAGGACTCGTACCGAAGCTGGCGTCCGGGTTCTCGGTCTTGACGCGCTCGCGCCAGTCCTGGCTGAAGAACATGTATGCGGACAGGGCACGCTTGGGCGCATTGGGGTCCTTCTTCGCCTTGCGGGGCGTCTTCTCAGACTTGGCGGCGGCCTTGCGCTACAGCGAACGTTAGTAACGGTAATAGCGATTGAAAGCTATGGACGCTGGGACGCAGGACCTGTAGATGCCGGTTAGAAGAGTGCGCCACCTGAACATGGACAGATACGCACGTTCTACACCCTCCTGGCGCGCATACATGCACTCCCCACGTCCCAAACGTCCGTTCGAGCACAGCACGGTGCAAGAAAACGCGTCGCTCACCCTGGTCTTGGTAGCGGGCTCCTTGGGCATCTGGAGTGGCAAAGTACATTCGTCAGCGCCGTATCACGAGACTTTTGGGGTGGAGCAGGACGCGGATTGCGTCCCCGAGACCGCCCGAGGCGTTTTGGATGGGCGAGAGACCCATCGGGGGGAAGGGAGAGAAAAGCGTCGACGCGTCGCGTCGCCAAACAAACAACGCGCCTGCAGTGCGGGGGACATCTGCTCGTCACTGCGGACGACGACGAGCAGGTGGAGGTACCGGAACAAGACGGGCGGGAGGGGGGAGGGGTGTACTTACGATGGTACGAGTAAAGAAAACGGCGTTGGCGGGCGGAAAATAAAAGCGGGGCAATTTGGGTGGGCGGGGCTTGCACTGAGGGAGGGCGAGAAAGCCTGCGCTCTGCGCTCTGCCTGTGCGCCCAAACCAGATATCGCTCCGCCTGCCGATCGGCCCGATTCAAAGTCCGCCCCCGCACAGACCAAGCAGGGCCCGGTCCGATTCCGGCGCTGATAGTCCCGAAACGGGTATGGCCTCCGGAGTTTCAACTGCCTTGCCCTCTGACCTGTCTCTGCCAGGCGGCTGTCGCTGTCGAACTGCAGCCACATACGTAGGCGGTCGAGATACGCAACACACCTCTCCATCTCTCTCCTAAGTATCTCCTGCGAGCTCTGGCGACTATCTTCCATGTCCTGAACTGGGCGCAGATGACCTGCATAGTGCACCACAGTCAATTATCTTGCCGCCACCAACTCGCAGTGTTGCATGGAACACCTGCGTCGACAGGCAGCCCCTCGCAATCAAGTCGGATGAACTTCTCGGATCCCCAGCGGTTCCAGCAGAAGTCAGTAAGTAAAGCATCGCGCGCATGACAGACCGTCGTGTAATAATTATATGCGTACGTAATTATGCCGCCTTTGAGTCTCAGTACACCAGACCAAAGCGGTCCAGCCTACATAGTTCAGCGGTGAGCATTGAATATGAAAGAGCACTGAAGCATACAATGTAACCACTCCCCTCAGAAATGAGAAATGAGAGGGCGGAATAAGAAGCCCAAATGTCCCCAATCGAGTACGCTCATGGAAGATACTTAGCGATCGCCTACTGATACCGCCCGTGGCATCCAAATAAAGGAGGTTTCTGCTGACGCTACTGGTTCCATGAGTTTACAACGCGTCCATGTACCCCCAAAAGAGAAATCAATCCGTCTAGAAAAGGGGTCAACGACGAACTGTCTGAGTCTCAGTTAGATGAGACTCAGATACCAACCGTGACATGCACGTGATGCGTCGGCAACTCCCGCGGATGGTGTATATAAAAGGACAGAGACAGGTATACCCCTTATCACTTCTTCTTGTTCTCCTGCCACCATCTCACAGCCAGATCCTCAGCCATATCCAGCCCCCAAGCTACTCTCACATTCCAAAGCCATGCTCTCCAAGTCCAACTCCACTTCCAACCTCCCGTCCCTCTTCCGCAAAATCTTCCTCACCGCCAGACGCCCCTCCGCCACCATCTCAGCGACCCCGGCCTTCTTCGTCGACGACTTTGACTCCACTTACGACTTTTCCCTCGACCGCGTTGACGCCCGAGCTGGTCTCGGCCTCGGCCACCCCTCCTCGTCTTCTCTGAACACCATCGCCGACCCCGTCGTCGTTTCTTCCCCCCAACCCGACATGAAGAAAAAGAAGAAGGGCATCTTCGGCCTGTCACTCTTCTCCCGTACACCCGCCTCTCCTGTCTCCACGGTTCCCTCTGCGTTCGCCTCCGCCTTCCCCTACCCCTCGCCTCTCGACAGACCCCTTTATCCGAAGGCCACTGAGTCGCCTGTTTCGCCTTCGCACACTACTACGATGTCTCGCGCGGCCGCGCACACCCTTCGCCCGGCCTCTTTCCCTCGTCGCTTCCTTTATGCTATCCCGGAAGAGCTGCCTTCGCCGTGTCTTGACGGTCCTTCGCCGCGTCTGGGGAGCCCGCTGCTCGGATCACTCCCCCGTCATCGTGGCCCCCTCCTTGTTTTTGATCCCATCACAGACAGTTTCTCTTTTTATAGGAGCCCCCTTTTGGGCCCTCCTCCCTCTTTCTAGAGCTGGTCTCACCCTCGCTATCATCCTATCGTCATTATACCCCTATCATACCTATATCCATTTCTCGTCACTTCGCCCCTTCCCACTACATATTCCATTATACTTTATACCCCTTCCTCACTCATCAATAACGACATAATCATTCCTCCATTCCTCCTTCATCATCCTAGTTTATAATACCCTTCTTCGCTACCACCGCTTGAAACCCTCTATATACGCTCCTTTCTCTACGTATCATTCTTTCTTTACGTACCATTCCCTCTCCGCGTACCAACTTCCCTCACCTATGTTCAACTTCCCTTCATCTATGTACCCTCTCTAGCGGGCGAGCGCACCCGCGGGTCGATCTCCGCGCCTGTCTCCGCGTTAGCGCTGGCGCGTCAGCGCTAACGCGGAGACAGGTGCGGTAGAACGGCTCGTGGATCTGTGTGGCTGCCTGCTGGGTAGGTGACCATGGGCGCTGTGAAGGCGACCGTGGGTGGCGGCTAGCTTGGTGGTCGCTCCCTCGTGATGCGGCGCTTCCCTGACGAGGAAAGCGCCGCGTCACGAGGGAGCGGTTACCGGTCTAGTTGGTGGTTACGTCGTTCGTTGTGGTCTCTTTGGAGGCCGCTTCAAGCGCAAACACTTTTCTTTTTATTCGATTCTGCTATATCTTTACGCGCCATCCACTTGTTATCCTACGCATAACTCGTCTACGTACCCCTCTTTTCTGCGTCCCATCCTCTCCTTGTGTACCGCTATCTTCCACGTATCATCCTTCCACTACGTACCATCCGTCCTCCACGTTCTGTCTTCCCTATCTACGTATATTCCCTTCGCCTATGTTTTACCTTCCTTCACCTATGTACCTTCTCTAGCAGGCGAGCGCACCCGCGGGTCGTTCTCTTGCGCCTGTCTACGTGTTAGCGCTAACGTGTAGACAGGCGCGAGCTAGGTCGGTTCGTGGATCTGTGTGGCTGCTTGCTGGGAAGGTGACCATGCGGCGCTCTCGAGGTGAACGTGGGTGGACGCCAGCCTGGTGATTGCTCTCTCGCGACGGGGCGCTTTTCTGACGAGGAAAGTGCCGCGCCACGAGGGAGCGGTTACCGGTCTAGGTGGCCCGCCGACGTGGTCGCTTCGCCGGAGGTCGTTTCGAGTATAATCGCTTCGCTTTTTCATTGACATCTGTTTTCGCACCATCCACTCCGTTAGTATCCCACGTACCATCCTTCTACATACCATCTCTCTCACCTATGGCCCACTTTCCTTTAGCACCTATTTACTCTCTCAGAAGGCAAAGGCACCCGCTGATCGTTCTCTGCGCCTGTCTTCGCATTAGCGTTGACGCGCCAGCGCTGACACGGAGACAGGCGCGAGGTAGAACGGCTTTGCGTGTCGGGGAGGTGCGTCGTCCGTTGTTCGCTGGCCGTCTCGGGACACATTCTCCTACGTACCATCCTCTCTGTATGTACCGTCTTCCTCACATACGTACCAATTCCCCCATCTTTTCCCACCTTCGTTCACTTATGTACTACTCTCTCTCTAGCAGGCGAGCGCACCCGGCCCGTTCTATTGCGCCTGTCTCGTCAGCGCTGGCGCGTCGGCAGGCGCGAGGTAGAACGGCTCGTGGATCTGCGTGGCTGCGTGCTAGGTAGGTTACCATGGGTGATGTTGAGGTGATCGCGCGGGTGGCGGCAGCGTCGCTCGTTGTGGTCGCTTCGGAGGTCGTTTCGAGCACAGTCGCTTTGCTTGTGCATTTGCTTTCGCTTCATCTACTTCGCGACCCCACGTGTGCTGCTTTGCAGGGACTCCCGTATTATGGCGAGCCAGCGTCCGCTTTTAGCACCCGGTGCGTTGCGGGACGAATGCTGCAGAGTAGCGCAGCTGAAGGCTGGCGAAGCGGGGTGGGGCGGCGGCTGGATGCCGGTTTGCGTCTAGACTGGCTCAGCCGTGTTGTATTCTGTCTTCGCCCGGATTCTTTGATTATTTCGCTCCTTTGTCTGAACCGTCTTCTTCCTCATACACCTTCGTACATACCTGAACGACTTATTTCCTCCGAGATTCTTTGTGTGATCCGGATTCCCTCCACATACCACAAACGTCTACTACTTCTTCCCTTTACCATACGCTTATACTATCTTCAATCCCCCGCCGGAGTTGCATGGCACTCATGCAGCTTCGGTCTCCTCCTCTCAGATGAGTCCTTTTTTTTCTTGTCTTGACACTTTTCGCTAATTTTCAACAGATCCAAATTGTCAGGACGAGGAGGGGGATTCGGAGGGGACTGCTTCACTTGCAAATGTCGGAAGCTTATCGATGTTTTCCCAGGATCTTCCATCTTTGCGTAGTTCGAGCTACAAATTGCGACTCATCTTCCCACCGGGAGCAGGATAGAGAAGGTCGTGATGCGCTCGCAGCGGCGTCGCGATTAAAGGAAGTTCCAACGGTGCTTGTGTGACCATCCGTACATTGTGATCGTAGCAATGCGACGGTTCGGCGCCGCGAGACGCTGCGAGGGCAACACCAGCACGCGTAGGGTCTATTTGGTATGCGGGACATTTAGCCACTGTGCTTAGCAGAGGAATATGTGGAACAAAGCGTTCTTTTGTCACTCAGCGTGCTACCAGTCGGTTCGGAATAGACTGTCGTCGATGTCTTTCCGACTCTTGCGTGCGGTCACGTGCCGGTTCGACTTTCACGCCACTGTGACGTCGGCCCCCGGTCAACCTGCATTTCTCCAGGCATTCTCTTCTCACCTAGGACACTGATCTGAATACAAACCTGCCCACTAGATATTCCCAGCATTATCCCGAGGATTCCTTCGATATCTTCTAAGGCCGCTCAACGATAACAACTGTCGCTTCATAGCCGGCTCATAACGTCACTGCAGCCCAATTGCACCCTGCGTCCGTCTCTTGTTAGACTTAGAGATCCCGCGGACAGACCGCTACCTACGGCCGACAGAGAGACAGTGCGTGACGTCCTCCGTACCTGCTAGTGCATCATTATCCGAGGCTGACGTTCCCCAAGCTGGTTTGCGCCGTATAGACTGGTTACTAGAAACGTGCCCACCTCGAGGATCCCCCATCTTGGAGTCACCCGCCGCATTCGTCCATCTCCTCGCTACCATAGTCCTGCCCCGACTCACACGTCGATCGTACCCATTTACAACCCCCTTCTCACGACGATGGATCCTGCGCAAGAAGACCTCTTTACTGTGCGTCAGGAGGACCCCCTCAACGCCGAACCGCCCGCCTCCGCGCTTGCCGAATTCCCTATCACTCCCGAGATACTCGTCTACCACCGCAACCACAGCAGCGTCCCCGAGCACCCGGGCTCCCTCATCGTGGGTAGCGAGGACCCCGCCTGCCTCGCGGACCCGCCCCCCGCAGATCCAACAGCGCCCAACCTTCCGCCGCGGCGCACGCTCCCGGTCATCGTCGCGGCGCGCACGCATTCCTCCGCCGAGCTCGCGACGCGCTTCCCGAAGGTGCGCGTGGAGGCCGTGCTGCAGTGCGCGGGGCTGCGGCGCGCGGAGATGGGCGCGACGGGGCGTGCGGTGAAGGGCGTGCCCTGGGGTGCTGGGGTCGTGGCGAACTGCTATTGGGGCGGAGTCCGTCTGCGGGACGTGCTGCTCGACGCGTATCCTGAGCTAGATATAGCGGACGCGCAGGAGAACATGCATGTGTGCTTCACGGCGCGCGGCGCGAAATGCGAGGATGATGCGTATTACGGTGCGAGTATCCCGTTGGCGAAGGCGCTCGATCCGGAGGGTGATGTGCTGGTGGCGTGGGAGGTGCGTAAGCCGCGGCCCGCTGCTCGGTGTGGTCGGGGCTGATATGCAATGTGTAGATGAACGACGATGATATACCGGCCGTGCACGGTGGGCCGCTGCGTCTGGTGGTGCCCGGTTACCTGGGCGCGCGCTGGGTCAAGTGGCTTGATGGCGTATACCTGAGCAATCGCGAGAGCCCGAACTACTATCAGGCTCGTGATTACAAGGTGCTACCAGAGGAGGTGTGTGATTATGTCGTGGCTTTCGATCGCACAGCTCATCCGGCATTGTAGGTCGATAACAAGGCGCAGGCGGCGCCCTGGTGGGACAAAGTCCCTTCGATGACGAGCATGCCCCTCAATTCCGTCGTGGCGAGCGTTACGAAGGTCGAAGACAAGCAGACCTCCACGGGCTACCTGCGGTTGCGCGTCAAAGGCTACGCCCTTCCAGCGCTCGGCACACCCGTCGATGAGGTACAGATCAGCGTCGACGACGCCACGCACAAGGTGGATGAACACGGTTATGTACCGCAGGGCGAGGAGGTCATTGGCGACCTTGCGAAGAAGGGAAATGTAATCCAGCAGCCTCTCCCGGAAGGTCTTGACGTGGATGCTCAGCACGTATGGGAGGATGCGACAATCATATATAGCGGGGGACGCTGGGGATGGACGCTTTGGGAGGGGGAGGTCGTGGCGGCGGCTAGGAAGGGTAAGATCATCGTACGCTCGCGCGCGCGGTCTCACACGGGGGAGACGCAGCCTCCGGACGGGAAGTGGAATATGCGCGGCGTCGCATGGAACGGATGGAGCATAGGCGAATACGAGGTCGCTCCTTGAGGTCGTCTTGCGCTGTTGGGTAGTGTGGAGGCGGCTGTCCAGGGTTCACTAGAAGTGCCATTGTATGGATACGATGTACACACAAATTGCTCGAGAATGGGTATTCAATTTGATTGACCGGTGTTCGAGTCGTCCGCGTCGGGGCCGGCGGGCTTCCAGACGTCCTTCGTGGCGTGCATGAGCTCGTACAGCTGTCCTAGCTGCTCTGCGGACATCTGTATAGGAAATGTGTGTAAGCATACGACGACTAGCCAACCAGTGACATGCACGCACCTTCTCGAACAATGACGGGTCGAGCTTCTTGCCCGAGAAGTTGACGCTGCTTTCGTCTCGAGGTAGTTGGTCAAGGTACAGCTTCCATTCGGTCAGGAAGGCGATAATGTGCAGCGGATTGTCGACCTTGCGGTGCCGCCGGAATTCTTGAGACGAGTGTGTAAGTGATCGCCGCGCATTGGCTCAGAGGCGCATGAGCATACCAGCCTTGACGTAGTCATCCCCAAGCGACCGCATCTCAAGTGGCAGGTATCTATGCCCGCGCAAGATGCCTCTGTATAATCTGCGGATAGGCTATAAGTCAAAGGAACTTGGGGGAATCGGAGTGCGCACTGTATGGGCGGGAGTAAAGACGCGCTGGCCTCGCGGAGAGGATGAGTTGAAATGCTTTGTGCGCGCCTGAGAACAGTAGCAAACATGTTGTTGAGAAGCTTGTCTGGTCTATATGAATGTACGGTGGTGGTTCAAGAAGACTCAGCAGGAGAACGGCGCGTCGGCGCCAGATGCTCTTGACCCGGTCCGTCATTCCGAGCCCGGCGGTCTCTTCCAAAATCCAATCACACAACGCCCACGTCGCGTTTATCGTCACTCAAGTGAATTGCAGCTCCCGCCAGGAGTGACTACTAGCTCCAGTCTTGGTCAACTCGAGCATCAAGTCGCTGAAGCCGACGACTGGAGGACATTGAGTCTCATAGATGGGAGAAGGTCGGGCTTGGATTCCGGAGTGCCAGCTGCTGGACCACATCGTGGACGAGCTTGACGGCGATTTTCCCGCACTCAAAGCATGCGCTGCCAGTTCGCGTTCTCTTTGGGTACCCAGTCGGCGCCTACTCTTTCACCGTATGATACTCGAGTCGCGCCGGCCAACTTTGCTGGAGCATCTCGAGACGGCCGCGTCGGAGAGTAATTTCGTGGAAGGCTTGCAGGAGATCGATAAGGTTCTAAGTGCTCCACATAATTTAAGGTCGACGGAGATCGAGGTTTGGGAGCACCCGTCGAAGGCCCTCGCGTATCCCTATGCTGAAGAGTTGGATACATGAGAGGGTGCAGGTGACCGTTGTGCAGTCCCCGGATTTTCCCAATGATACGGTCGATTGCCCCTGCCAGTGGGCAAGGAGAGACGGGTGTTCACTGTTTAGGGATACGGAATGGGATTGGGATGGGTGACTGTGACGATTCGAACTTCGAAGTTCAAGTTGAACTTCCATGATCATGCGCGTAGCCCTGACATCATCGCCAGCGCGTCTCTTCCCTCCGAGTCCATTATATTCTGACCGCTGCCTTACAAACGCGTTCTACCCGTGTGTCCTACCGTCCTCCAATTCTAACTCGACCTGTCATGTCTTCCGTACGTGTTGGAAGCGTACTGTATGCCTAGGTTCACTGCTCGCTGACGAGGATCCAGGCTTTTTCCTCCTTCTCAGCTGTCAGCGACAAGCTCTTCCAAGCCAAGGCGCAGAAAGGTCAGCAATGGTTGTGAGCTTCTTGGTGCGAACGTTTCTCATACAGCTGCCTTGGCAGGCCTGACATTCGACGACATTGCGAAGGCGATCGGCAGGGACGAGATCTGGGTCGCTGCAGCGTTCTATGGACAGGTATGTCGTAGGCGCAAACAGTGGTCCTGCACGTACACGGCGGTGCTGGACGCGATTTATTCCTGACGCGGACGCCCAATAGGCGAAGCCAGACGCGGAAGAGCTTGCGAAGCTCAGCGAGGTGCTTGGCCTTTCTCCCCTGCAGAACGATGTCTCCGCCCAGTGGTGGCCTATGCGCGGCGACTTGGGTCCCATGCCGCCCACGGACCCGGTGATCTATCGCTTGTACGAGGTGAGCGGTTTTGAGTCGTCACCTGACTTCAAGTTAACCATGCGCAGGGCGTCATGGTGTACGGCCATGCGATCAAGGTGCGCTCTATATCAGGTCATTGTACGCTCTGTGCTGAGACCGGGAATGCGCGTTGGTAGGCCATTATACACGAGAAGGTGCGTCGCCGTCTCGCGCGTGGTCACATCGCCTGCTCAAGTGCTGACTCGCTGGCAGTTCGGGGACGGCATCATGTCCATGATTAACTGCAAGGTGACGGTCGAGAAGAAGCCGGATCCCGCTGGCGACCGTGTGGTCCTTACTTTCGAGTACGTCGCTCTTAATATGCCTTGATGTTGACTTATGCTCACTGCTTCGTCCGTCAGTGGAAAATATTTGCCTTACAGCAAGTGGTGAAGAGGTCAATACATGAACATGTAGCACACGGCGGTTTCAACCGCAAATTGTATAATCAGCAACAGGATTGGGAAGCTCGAGAGGCAGGCGCAGTTTGAGCCCGCTTTTCCAATGACTGAAATTTATGTTTGAAAGTGTTTGTGCAGTCGCGAGTCGGCGCTGCCTATAATTCGATTCGGCTAGGGCCGTGGCCCGTATGCACTTCTGCCGCGCTTCTAACGTGCTTCTGCCAAGAGTCAACTTCTCTTTCGGCGTCATCATCATGGGATACCTCACCTACATCCCATGCTTAACCAGCACTTTCCCTCGTGTACTAGGACAGGCATGGTGAGGTGAGGTGAATTAACCCATGGGGTCCCGCTGAGGAATGGGAAACACGCGTCACGCGTGCAGCTATGATACAGCAGGTGCGCGCTCTCGTCGCTCACTCTCGCCTCCGCCTTCAGCTACCCTCGAACGGCCACCTTGTGACTGACGCGTAATCTTCACAAGTAAGCGTGCGGGACCCAATCTTCCTACAGTTGTCACCCCTTGGTTTTAGACTAGTACTGCTGATAATAAGGTATGTACATTCTCTTCTCTTGCCTGACCAGGACCTGCGTCACGAGCCCCTAGACCTACGCTATAGTCCTTTGAACCTCCGTAACCACCTATATCCCTCCCATCGACCCGTACGCGGAATTGCGCCGCGCGCGGATCTAGTCCGCACCTGCAACGATGCTTACAGCTTCTCGTCTCCCTCTAGCATCTTCCCGCCTCCCTCTAGCATCTTCCCGCCTCCTTCTGCCGGCTCCTACGGAACCTCTTGCTTCACCGGCCATCCCGTGCCGGCGAGGAAATTCAACCAATCGTCCTTCCCGCCCCCGTGCCCCTCCCCTCCGTCCCCTTCGCGTGCGCTCCTCTTTCCACCCCCTGTTGAGGGCCAGTCGAACGATGGGCTGGGCTTGAATTCTCCGCCCGCGAGTGACGCGGGAAACCCGCCCCGAGCATCGAAGCCGCGGCCGTCAGAGGCACCAGCCATGCCTTCCATGTGGCCAGCACCACGCGAATGGCGCCCATCGAAATTAGCTCCGCCGCCCCGACCGTCGAAGGCGTCGCACGCGCCATCGAATGCGCCGTCAAACGATTTTCCGTAGCCGCCGCTACTGCCGCCTCCCACGCCGAAGGGGAGCCCGGATAAGGTAGAGAGGCCGGCGCTCGCGCCGCTCATGCCCAAGCCACCGCCGCCACCGCTGCCGTTGGAACGGCCTGATAGCATGGTCCAATCGAGGTCGGGGCCCGCGGTGCCGGGGCGGGAGATGGGGCTAGGTATTTGGAAGCGGGCGTCGGGGTTTTTTAAGCGTACGTCAGACCCGGCGCGCTCGGCGGCGAGGGCGCGTTCTTGGGCGGCCAATGCCCGTTCGGAGGCGAGGGCGCGTTCGGAGGCGAGGGCGAGGCGTTCGGAGGCAAGGAGGGAGCGGTCGGAGATGCTAGGCATGCCGCGCTCTGAGATGTTGGTTGGCCCCCGCTCTGAGGATGTGGGATGAGTGGCACCACGCGTGTGGGCTTGGCGATAGCCGGCGCTGGCGCGCATGGCCTGCTGAGCGAGGGCAGGGTGGAGGGCGGGGTTGAAAGAGACAGGGAAGCTGGAGGGGTTGAAGGAAGTGCCAGCGGAGGACGAGGGAATGAAGGCGGAGGAACCGCCGAATGCTGACTCGCTGGCGAGCGCGCGTAGGAAGTCGAGCTATGTTGGGGCGTTGCGTCAGCATAAGAGAGGGAGGGGAAGATATAGTATACGTACCCCGGGGCCATGCTTATTGTCTTCATGCGTGTTGCCATGGTCGGCGTCGTCCCCTTGCTCGTCTTCGCGGGGGCCGCCGACACGGCGTGCACGCTTGGACGGTCGCGGGTCTTCTTCTTCGGGCGCGTCGTCGTCATCGTCGTCATCTTGGACGTATTCCGCGCCGCCAAAGTCGGCGGGACCGAGAGTGTCGGTCTCTCCACGGTACTATGATAGTGTGAGCAAGAAGCAGAGGCAGATGGTAGATGTCGGGTCGCACCTTGGTCTGCCGCTGGACGATGCGATCAACGTTGGAGGACGCGTATTGGTAGAGCTTAGTCCGATGATTTGGGCGTTCTTCTGCATGGGGTGAAGGGTGTATAGTGCGCGGAGTTCGAGGAAGTGATGCGAGGTGGGGGAAGTGGTTCACATGAAGGACAGTGTGGGAATGCATAAAGACAGTCAGTAGGGGTTCAGTGTATGTAGGCGGGAGACGCACCGAAGATGATGACCGCTATGTCGACACTACACAGTACGCCGAGCTCGTATGCCTTCTTAAGTAGGCCCGCCTTGCGCTAGAGGAGAAATGAGCATGCTGACTAATCACGCCCGTCGGAGGAAAAAGGGGTGAGGGGAACTGCTGTTGGAAGGGAATGAGGAGAAGGAGAACAATGATTGCTGGAAAGAGAACAAGGACACGGGCTCGGGTCCACTTGGGTCCCATTATGCGATCCGAGGGATGCCAAGGCTTGGCTTGGCACCCGTATAAATAGGATTCGACCACCCTCTCCTCCTGCTCTCGTCTTCATCTGAGTCCTCTCCGAGCGTCCTCCCCCTTCGCAGATCACTCTGCAGCCTCCCCCCTCCTCGTCGACCGAAAATTCAACTCACCTTTTGCAGCGTTACGCTCCTGTTGCGCTCGTTCTGTTGGAGGCAGCCATAATTAGCGCACTTCGTCTTGGCATTGCGCACGCGCGAAGGGACTTGCCTTGATAGGCTCAATAGCAATCTTGCGGCGACCCATAGCGAGCTGTAGTGGTGGGGAATGAGGGGGGAAAGCGGGGGTTGCTGGGAAGAGGGAACCAGCAGCAGCAGCGGCGGCGGTTGGCCGGTCGGCACGGTCGGCATCACTGCGGACTTGCGCGAATGCTCGCGTGCCAGAACACAGCCATCGGATGATGGATCCCTCCGACGAGGACTTCAACCTGACTTCAACTTTACCTGAAGTTGAACTTCGCTGAACGCAGGCGCGCTGCTGGTCGACCTTATACTGCAAGTTATACCTCCATTCGATCCGTAGTAATACGCCCCCCCCTTTTCCTGTCTTCATTGCTGGTAGATACACAATTAGAGTACGGATTTGCATCCAGCCGCGCATATGTCGCTCTCAGCATTTCCATAAGTAGGCGCCGACGGGGCGCCGAGTTCGCTCCGGCATAATGTGCCCTACGCTACATCCGTCCAGGAGCGCCCGAAGGAATAGTAAGAGCCGCGTCAGTCTCAAAGATAGACATACTCGGAGTGGAAGACCTCAGTTCTCCCTATCTGACGCGCAGGTAACGTACTCCGCAGCGGTGTAGTAGACGGGCGGAAACGGCAGGTCGTTCTCCACGTATTCTTTCCCGTTGATGGGGTCCTCCGGCGCCAACCGCTCGCGTACCCAGTCCTTGATCTTGTCGAAGTTTCGGCAGGAGTGCGCGACGTTGACGCGACCAGCGACACCCTGGTAATGCTCCGACCACTGCCAGACGTTCACTGAGATGTCGGACGAGCACCTTTGAGTGATATCAGATTACAGGCGGTTCAGGTCATCGATACGGGCAGCCTCGCAGGGGTACGTACATCAGTGACTGTCGGATGGAGTCGACGCAGTGGCTGAGATGCTCGTATTCCAGCATGTCTTGCCGGATGAGGGGCTTGTATCTCTCGGGGCTAATGCTCATGCGCAGGTAATTCTGAAGGCGTCGTCAGAGGTCGTCTTTTTGACATATGTGGCGGCATACTTACCAGGCAGTGAAGCTGGTGGAAGACGTCGAGGTGGCCGAGATAGTACCCATCCGGGGCGTCCTTCGTGACGGGGTGTGTTCTGTTGGGCAGGCGCACGGCTTCCTCTCGCGGCATCATGAAGATGGAGGCTGCAAAGGGATCGGGTGAGTTGTCACCGCGACTGAGTTCACTACGCGCTCACGGCTGTAAAGGTCCAACCACATCTCGTCCGCCTCGTCAGTGAGGGCCTGGTAAGGTGTCTTGTGCTCGCTCCCTGCGCGAAAGACGACGAGTTCGTCTTCGAGCACATCCTGCGCGGGCGCTGTGTCGGTGTCGCGCGCTTCAGTACTGTAGCCAGACCGTCGGACGCCGGGATTCACTCACAGTACAGGAATTGGGCACCGTCCTGGCGTTGCGCCTGCGGGGGCGAGCGCGATAGAAGAGCGCCAATAGTCACGAACTGTGCAAGAACTATGCATACCAGCACTTTAACATGCCACGCTTGCCATGCGCTTTTCACTGGCGGGTGCGATGGTATGTGCTGCTCGACATCTTCCGCGTCCACCGCCGTCGCCAGCGGCTCGTATTCTTCCTGTCTGGCGCCCATGATGGGGACAGGGTGGATGAGGGTGGATAGGCGGTCGAGCGGTTGGGTGAGGGGATGAAGGAATCAGGCGACCGGGTCAAAGGACGGGCAAGCATACGTCCTGACAGGAATTTAACCGCCGCGCAATAGCCCTCGCTCGGCGCTTATGGTCACGTACTGTCTGATATCTGCTGTCTCGTCTTCACCCTCGCCGATGTTCTGTCAGGTCAAATGAGGGTCGTTCCAATATTGGCGTGGTGGACAGGATACCCGCGTCGAGACTGGCGTATCGAGGTTGCTCGCGGATATCCCCCGGTACGCCAGAGCGTGACCCTGCGGAGTCCGCTGAAGCTCAGCGGGCCACGTAGACGCCGCTCAAGCTCGACCTTCTGACGCAGGCTCGTGAACCAAAGCCAGCGGGGTCTTGGTAAGTATCAAAGCCCTGAGCGCAGTTGCAGCGGTCACAGTGGCGTGTGCTTCGTGCCAGCGTGAAGGATACGGGTACCGGGTGCCGGAAATTGGCGATACGCGATGCTCGTGAGGGCATGAGGCGGCCTGAAGGGCGACATCGAAGGCTACAGATGCTGTCCTACGGCCCCAGACCGTGTACGTTGTCCGAGCGCCTCGTCAAACGGTGGATCCCAACGACATACGCCTGTCAAAGCTTGGGAACACACTGACTTGCTGGCGCAGTGCTTTACTTGTGAGCGCGTTATATAACTTGAGAGGAGAGCAACGTACCACAAGTGCTCGACGCCCGACTCCCAATCATGCAGCTCTCTCTCGCTATCATCGTTTCATTCTTGGCCACGGCTGTGTTGGCGGCCCCGCTGGTGAATGTAAAGTTACCGTTCCAGGGCTCATTTGGAGAGGCTGAACACGCGAACAGCCTAAGGAGAATATGATTGCCAACGGACCCACCACTTACTGGGCTGTGGAGGATGTGAGTTTTTTTGGGCGCATGACCGGCTAGAAATACTGACGGTCTCGTAGAAGCGCGCTGAGCAAATCTAACGCCTTGAAGACGACCGGGGGCCGCGCAAAAAATATGCTTGAGATGTAGCGACACGAAAGAGTGGATGAGATTCCTTGAAATCCTGAAGTGAGAGCCGGCGGACTTGTGGTAGCGCAACGACGTATAACGGTTGATGTATTCTTGATTTGGCCGCAATAATGGGCGAAGTTAGAAATTGTGGAAATCTAGCGGGGCTTGCTGATCTAGGGCTACGTTTAGGGTGCCTTGCGGTTCATCTGGTCAAGAGCTCACCGTCTGACAGCCATCGAGGCGATATCGACTGCTCGACGTCGATGAAGGTAGAAGGCGGCCCTGGCGGTCTGCAGGCACTGCTTTGACTAGCAAACCCTGTCTCTCCGCCTGCTGCGCGACACCGCATGCTCCTTTTTGACTATTACTGAAGTCGCCTGACCACGAATAGATGCCCCGTGAGCTGTAGACCTAGATGCCTCGTGAGCTGTAGACCTAGATGCCCCGAATCTTGAGCGCTATAAAGCTATGAAGGGAGGGGAGGGAGGACGTACCGCACTGTCTGCCCTTCTCGTCATGAAGCTTTCTCTGATTACTGCGTTTTTCCTTCTGGCCATTGGAGTCCTGGCGGTGCCGTTGATGGAGGTGAGCTCGTCGCAAAGTGCGGGGGACTGGAAGCACTGGAAGGATTTGATTATATGTGAAGAAGCGGGTGGATCTAATCGACAATGGGCCCTGCATTTATTGGGCTGTGGAGGAGGTCAGTTTTCCGTCAAGTGCAAGTTCGAGTAGGAAGGTGTTGATGGTCCCGCAGAAACGCGCCGAGTGCACTGGAGAGCAGAGCTCGTAAGGGAGACACATCGAGAAAATTGACTTCGAGGGACGAAGAAGAGAGCTGCATCACATCCGCTCTGTTGCAGAGCAGTAGAGCCGCTCGTCTTAATGTCAATAAGTGGAGAGCTGCAGCGATCCCGTGCATGTATATATGTGAAGGAAGCGTTGACGACCACATACATGGCATCCCTGCGACTGCAACATGCAACTCTGCGCATCAGGATTCTTTTCCTCCTGAATCGCTAGACGCAAACTGCGCGTGGGATATCATCCAGTTGGTATGAGATTCGCTGTTGTCACCGAGGATATGCAGGGAAGAAAAGAAACGTTGCGTCACTCTTCCTTCACGATGCTGGGATTCCTTTGCTAGTAGGCGCAATCAGAGCCGATGTGTCCGCAGGGCCAGCAAAAATAGTTTGCAGAGGATGAGCGGAGCAAAAGCCGCAAGTACGAGAACACTGGACGAATGAACAATCTGAGGATCAGGTGGGACTAAGACGAGGTCCTGGTGCGCGTGATGAAGTCGCTGGAGTCGGAGCCCTCTGACATAAGCAAACATATTCCTTCGATCCGCGCAGGCTAACAAACCTCATCCTGAGATGACGGCGAACTTTGTGCCGGTACGAGGAGCGGCGATGAAGGATCATGGAACTGAAGGAAGATGGAGATGAACTGAGGGTAACCCCGGTAAGCCACAATCTTCCTGAATCGGCATTTGCCGGAGCCACGTGTGCTTCTGAACGTTGTTTGAAATTGAACCAAGTTTGAACCGTAAGTAATGCGTCACTAGGGGCGCCCGGCGTTCAAAGTTAAAACTTGCGCCTCCGGTTTGCGGTTTGGTTTGATCGGCAAAGTCCGAAGACGAAGCGCGCAACGCGCCCCGACGCGCCCCGACGCGCCGCCGCCAGCATCGGCGGGGCGGCGTCGTCGCGAAGGCTCTCCGACGACGCCCACCGCTGTCATGCTCGATGTTCTTGCACTCATAGTATCTCATGAGAGAAATATACTGAAATTTAATACACTTAAGGCATCTATAGCTGCTAGGTGTGTGATTGAACCCTTTCGCGCTTGCTATCCGAGACATCCCGAGAGCCACCGAATTTGCCGTTGTCGTCGGCGCCGCCGCAACCGCATAAAGTCGGGACTCGGCGCGTCGGGGCGCATCGCGCGCTTCGTCTTCGGACTTTGCCGATCAAACCAAACCGCAAACCGGAGGCGCAAGTTTTAACTTTGAACGCCCCTACTGTCTGTTTGCTGTTGGTTTGCTGTCTGTAGCCCTCATTTAGCTCTGATCCACCTCATCAACTGAAGCAATAACCTGCCCGTAATGGCAGTGGTGGACTCGTGTCTTCATCCAAACATCAATCCGCGCATTCAGCTTCTGAGCTGCAGCGGCCCCGTTCTCCCTCTATGGCGAGTCACGATCTTGCCAGTTGCCTGAATCCACGCCAAAGGGTTATATGCATCATTCGACCCCATATACACCAGTAGATCTCTTGGTAGCATACATCTCTCGCTCGCCCGTCCTCATTCTGTGGCCAGGGACGTCCTCGTCCTATGCCTTGCCCACTCTGTACGGCTTGCCGTAGACTCCTGCTTCCTTCGCCGCAATTTCTGTAAGTTTAATGAATGAGTAAGGAGTCTGTAAAGATACAGTCCAAAGAATACTTACGCAATCCAACGTACTTCGAGTACAAGCGACAGACGGCGAGGTTGCCTGCGGATGTGTGTTACATTCGGGTCGTGGCGCGGCACAATGAACTGACCCATCATGACATACAAGCCCTCTACGTCTCCGTCGCGGAATACGCCATTGATCTCGCCCTCGGCATCGAGGTTCCATATCTGTCAGCCGCGTCAAGCATTGGGTAGTTGCATAATGTGAGGCAACGCACCTTTTTCACACGTGCTGCGGTCTTTGGGTCGCAGATCTGCTTCACGGCGTCGTGGACAGAACCAAGGCTGGATAAATCTCGTGGTTAGTGAATGCGCGCCGCGACGATGGGAGATACGAAGACTAAGCGGACGATAGTAAGCATCACCCACCCCGTCGCAAATATGACCACATCAGCCTTGATCTCAGACCCGTCGTCAAAGACCGCCGCGTCGCGCGTGAAGTGACTGAGCTTGACGCCCTCACCACCCGCAAGCGGCTTGGCGGGCGGGCCGCTCTTGAGCTTGATCTTGCCGTCGATGACCATTTGGGAGGCGCCGGTGTCTGACGACCACAATTAGCAGACAGACACCAGCATTTGCAGTCATGGGACGCATTGTCATGAACACGCACCGATATAGTACCCGCCGCCAGCCTCAAGGAGGGACCACAGGATACCCCTGTCCATGTAGCCCTTGTTGGTGCGAAAGCCCACCTTTGCGAGACCGGAAAGGGTGTCCCTGGAGTAGACGTCAGAGATGCAGAGCAGTTGTTGATGGACGCGGGATGTTATCCGGCAACGATACTCACTTATCCAGTTCTGCGAAATGCAGCACGGACCGCTCGCCAAGCTCGCCCTGCATAGGGAACGGGAAGGACGCGCCGAGCAGATCAGATACCTCGGTCGGAGGGCCGCCTTCCTCGTAAAGGCCTGGATGTGTGTCAGCGCGACGGCCTATTGCAGATGTGACAGGGCATTCGCAGATTTTTTCCGCGACACGAACCAGCCATGAATGCCTCTTTTACCGTTTTCACCGTGAGGACATACGTCGGGCTCCGCTGGTACATCGTCACATCTGAGCCAACGGAGACTGTCAGCATAGTCTGTGGCTTGAATGAGAGCGTGCGCACCAAGGCCTTTCCTGACGCATTCCGCGGAAATGTCGTGCGCTGAAGATTGTGCTGTTGGATGGTACAGACGCTCGACGAGGCCACCCAACTCACCCGCAGTGCACGCGCCGATGACAAGAACCTTCTTGCCCTTGTAGTCCTCAGCCGTACGATGCTTGTACGAGTGCAAGACTTTGCCCCCGAAATTGGACTAGAGGAGTATGATCAGAGGACTGCTTCAACTTTTCAGAGCTGACAATCAGCTCCCCGCAGGCTTAGAGCTTCCCCGCAGGCTTCGAACTCGTCGACACTGATGAAAACTCACCAGCCCCTTGTACTCGGGAATCTTGCTCCAACCTTCGCCGAGGCCGACAGCGAGAATGAGGTGCTTGATGGTGAAGGTGCGCTCCTTGCCGTCCGCGTTGCGGCGTGCGGTGACGGTCCAGTTGCCCGCGCTCTCGTTGTGCTGGGCGCGTACGACAGTGGTGCCCGTCAGAACGTCGAGGTCGAGCGCGTTTGCGTAGAATTCGAGCCAGTCCCCGAGCTATTTGTGGGTGTTAGCGAAGCTTTAGAGATGCCGAGATATGATGGGTGCGGTGCAGGATGGCTCAGGAGAAGGCGGTGAAGGTTGAAAAGGGACAGAGGGGAGGATCGCGGGACGTACCTTCGCCGCCCGTGTGTGTACCGGCCATGTGGGAGGGAATCTAGAGCGTGTCAGCCTCTTCGCCTCGCACCAAGGCGGAGCACGTACGGAAGATACGGCAGGTGGTCGTACCCTGAAAACGCGTCAGCACCTTCGTGCACTCGCCCTACAGAAGTTCTACTGACACACGGGGTCGTGCAGAACGAGCGATTCGTACCGACCGCGCCAGTTATCGCCCACGCGCGCGTTCTTCTCCAAAACGAGCGAATCAACGCCGTTCGCGCGCAGGCGCGCCGCAACGTCCAGCCCACTGTGCCCACCACCAACAATGAGCACCGTGGGATTCGCGTTTTCGAGCGTTGGTTGCTCGTGATATGCAGGCTGCTCGGATTGCTCGCGCAGCGGGCCGATGCGCTCCGGGCGCCCTGCAAGGCCCTCGAGGCTGGTGAGTACGCCGTGCGCTTTCCACGATCCGTCGGGCGTGGGCACAAGGCGCAGCACTCCCGTTGTGGGGCCCGAAGCCGTCTCAAGTGTGAAGAGCGCGATGAGCCAGAGGATGTCTGGGAAGGGCGCCTGCGCGGCGGCGGTGCCCGGGGTGAGGGTGAAGCTCTTGGGCTGCGCCTGGCCGAGGGTGTCGGAGAGGAAGGCCTTGATGGCTCTGGGCCCACGGAATGTGCGGAGGTCCCATGTGAAGGCGAGGAGGTCGCGCCAGTACGCGCCCTCGACGAAGAGGGAGGCCGCAGCTGCGGCGTCTTTGGCCTCTAGTGCGCTAGCGAGGGAGGTCAGCCACTCCTGCGCGACAGCGGGCGCGTCGACGTCGGCCACTGCAGGCGCGTCGGTGACGCCTAGGTTCTGGAAAGTGGGAAGCTCGGTAGGCGGGTACTCCATCGTCATCTGATAGGGTGGAGGAAGATGAAGAAGTGCAGAAGCCGTGAGTGCGACGGAGGTCTTTTAAGCGCCTGCTTCTCTGATCAGGGGGTCGGTCGGATGTGCGGCGCGGTGCTGCAGCAACCTCAAGTTCGCGCAACATCGGACTCCCATGTTGCTTGCGTGTTTATCGGTCGTGGATACAGCCTCGCTTTCAGTATCATGGCATAGCAGTCTCATGTAGCTGTTGCTGGCTGTTGACTTCTCGTCATCGATTGTTGCGAGTGACCGTCCCATTGCAATACATGGTGCATTCCGGCTGATGGACAAGCGGCGCCGGGGCTGAATCAGTGTTCAGAGCGACATACCAGACATCTGTTTACGTACAGATTGGCAGCAACACGAGGGGGACGCGTTCTTCCTTCTTTGAAAGCCTCGTCCTGATCTTCCTGTGGACTGCGGGATGGTGGTTCGGCGAGACAAATAAGGCATCAGTTGACGCGTGTTGATTTGACGACGCGTTGTAGGTCCAGCACGTGTGTGGCTGGCGCACGTGCCACACGTGCGGCTCCCGAGTTGCCGAAAGGGTTCGCCAGCGCCGCCGTCCTCCTGCCGCCTCGACTCGCCAGCTCTCCGCCGCCGGTTCGCATACTTAAGAATTCTACAACTGCGACGGAATCTGCCCGCACATCAACACCTAGCGCTCACATATATGGCAATGCTCGGGCGACTCGTACACTACTCCGTCGACGCGGTCCTCCTCTCCACCGTGCTCGCAGGTATTCGCCGGTCGAGTGGGTTTACGTGCGTGGTATCTCCGCTTTTCCTATGTCTTACTGATCAAATTCTCGAAATGTCTTCCCTCTATCCCGCAACTTCTCTTCTCGACTGCCCCCCATCCTCCACCATGGTCGCCGCATCCAGTCCCAATCCCGCACAAATACCTGAGGGCACACCGCGCTCTCTCTTCGAAAGGTACCTCGGCGTTGGCGAGACCATCTTCGACATGGCGCAGGCAACTGCGGTCAACAGCCAGTACTTCAAGAAGTCATAGGACGTGCGCTATCGCAAGATGCGAGAGCTGATAGACGGCTGGGCGACGCAGGGCGTGTACATGGTTGCACATCGGCTCAGAGAGACGCGCAGGACGACGGAGTCGTGTTTGCCGCACCGGCAGGGCACGCTACATGGGCCATTCTCGCACGCAGCGATGCCTCGTACGCCGTCTTCCGCATCTATATCATTCATTGTATATATACCCATGCGCTGAATACATGCGCGTGCACAGGGATGGTCTTCTCATTGGCATGCTGTCCTCACACCACTCCCTAGGCTCTACTTCCGTTATTCAGGCATACTGATGGTGAACATCCGAGTCATCAACATCAGCTCTTCCTATTTCGCCCTCTTTCTACGACTAATCCGCAACGAAAACAGGCCGGCAACGAGCCCTGCCAGTCTGTATTCTTCGACGTATTGTTATGCACCTATCAGCGCCAGCGATACCGAGTGATGCTGAAGACTTCAGGTTACACCGTCCTACTACTTTGCCCACAACGAGCTGATCTTTCAAGCTGCGCTTCTGCATGACGGTCAGTAATCTCCAACGTTGTAAACACTGGAATCGCTCACGGTCTCCATGGCTCAGATCCAGATTTGAGAGGACTCAATCAATTCGGAGCATGTCTGCGACAGTCCCTTGAGAGTCAATCATAGCATCACGACTATCAACAAACTCACGTCGACTCCCCTGTGCCCCAGCGCTCCAACGCAAGTCAATCACGGCGTTTCTGGGATATCATCATCGTCAAACAGAACCAATCTCACCGAAGCAGCGCATATCAGACTCACGTTTTCTACCGCCCAGAACTTGTATGAAGCTAAACCGGCATGCCGAAGGCGTCAGTGATGTGGCAAGTGCATCAAGTCGAGGATGGCCCACGTCTCTCTTCGCCAGAGGGGCTGCCAATCCACGGATGTCAAGGACGGGGAGGACGAAGGTGAGCGAGAACTTCATGACTAGGAGGAGGCTGAGCGTGAGAAGCGCGTCAGAGCTCTTGCAGGAATGCTTATGTACGGCCACCGGCAGATGCGCGTCTGATGCAGATCGTTCGCCCCGACCAGGAAGGGCAACTGGGCCGTAGGACGGCGTGCACATTGTTATAGCGCATTATGCATGTCGCCCGCCACCATCGTTCTATCCCGCGATACAGTGCCTGCAGGAGATCAATTACCTGCCTAATACGGTAATTATTTCCCATCGCCCTCTCTCCCGCTCGCAGGCTGCCTGCGACATCTCATTTACCTTCAGAAACGATGTGGAATATACTACAGCATGTTCTCACACAGATGGTGAAAGAAGAACACGATTTTTGCGATAGTTTTGCGAGTTCAGAAGTACACGATCTGATCCTTGGTCGGACAGGACAACAGCACCAACGTCGCGTTTCCCTCATTACATGCCCTGAGAAACTCACACATACTACAATATGGCCTCTCCTTCTCGTATTATGTATCCACCAGCCGCCAACGGGGGTGAGGAGACGACATGCAGGCGCGCGAGCGGGCGATGGGAAAGAATTACTGTATAAGGCAGGTAATTGATGTCTTGCATGCACTGTAGCCACCATGACTTCAGCAGCACGCTATGGAGGCTACCGTGGCCACGCTCTTCGACACGCTGGGCCTACTACCCCGTACATGTCAAGCCATGCCACCTGGGTACGTTCGATATCAATAACTTCCTCACGCTCTCATGCCCACGCTTCATCTGCGAGCTCTTACGAAAGACGCATGGATGACAGACGCACATGAACGATGGGTGATCAGTTCATCCGATAACTCCCGGACTAATAGGCCGTTACTAGAACTTTCAGCGCATCCAACAGCCCTTTATCTGCACAACACGACTCCCTCAAGTTCATCTGAACTTTGATTTCACGGCAGTCCTTTGCTTCTAGTCCTACACCGGGTGTCCATCAGCAGCAACGTCTACGCGGATTACTACTCACCGCCTGGACCCATGCTATGGCATGAACGAGGGGATCCTCGTGGAGGTGTCTCTGCAATGACGGTTCAGCCAAGGCATACGTCGTCTCGCAGTCCCGCGTGTACCTCTTTGCGCCACTGGAGACACTCGTCGGCGCGCTTCTGCACAACCCTCAGCAACCCGTCAACTGCAAGATATCGGGCAACTCACGTCCTCTCGCGCATAAATGTTACAAGGCTCGGAGCGTTTCTACAAGGCCTTCGGCGTCGATATTTGTCAGGTCGGGATGTAGAGGACCCACGTCTGTTTCCGCATATGGGGCTGCAAGCACGCCGGCGACGAAGACGGAGAGGATGATGGTGAGCGAGAACTTCATGATGGGGGAAAGACTGAGCAGGAGCGATGCGCTTGCTCAGGCCGGAGCAGGCTTATATAGGGCTTTTGGGCACCCCTCAAATGCGGGTAGAGAGGCTGAGCGTTATCAGCGATAGCGTTTCCCGGGTTAGATCGCTCGACGAGGCAATACTCAGTAGGTCGGACTGTGCGAGCTCCGGACAGCACATGTTCCCCTACTAGTGCGATGCAAGGGCCGCCTTTCATGCTCATTCGTTGTCTGGCAAGGTTTCTTGCGATTCGCGAACGTGAAGCAGCACTACTGGCGACGAAGCGCGAGCTCTGAATCGTTCCCTCTTGGCTATCCCTCAGCTAATCCTTTCTGAACTGCCTGAACTGCCCACGTCGCAGCATCTCATCCTCTTCCGACTTGAGCCGAAATTCATCTGCTGGGTAGCACGTCTGAACCATCTCCGCCAGCTTGTGCGCCTTGCCTGACCCAGCCCTACTCTCAGCAAGAACCGCGCGCAGATACAGCGCGAGGTCCGAGAAAGTGATCGGCAAAGTCGGGTAGGGTGTTGTATCCGTCGAGGGTACCGTGTACCGCATGCTATCTGCCGACGTCGCATCCTTGACCAGAGGCTTCGGCAGTGTCGAGAGGGTGTAGGACCACGGCAGCGTCTCAACGTCGCCAGGGCTGTAGTTTTCGGCGCCGGGGGCATTTCCGGGTATGGTGTGATCGATCGTTAACCAGAGCACAGTATGCCACTCGTTACGACTCCATGTTGGCTATAAGACACGTCAGACAAGGAAGATACAACGCACAGAAATTGCTTACCCCCTTGACGAATTGTACGACCACACACAGCTTGCATGGACCTTCAACAAGCGATGTTGCCTCTACCGCAGGCTCGATTCGGCCGTCCTTGTGACGCGTAAGGAGTATGAGCAACTGACGCCAGCTCAGCGCTTGCAGGTTAACAGGCATGGATCGACCGTATGGCAGGCGTATGCCGATGGACATCCCTCCTTGCATCCCGATGGCTTCCTGTGGCCCAGAGAAGCCAAGTGCTTCGTACCGAATAGGAGTTAGCATCTGCATACATGTAGGGAAGCCAGCTGCTCACAGAAAGCTTCGGCGCCAACATTAAGGAATTCTTTGAAGTCGTCGGTAATATCGCTGGTCGCAGGCTGCGCGCTGTATGGGAACTGCGGGGAAAGTGCATCAGTGAGAGCGGAATCGTTGTCCGTCAGCGACATCATTGAGATATCCATAGCTAAGTCTTGATCAGCGACACGCATAAAATGATCATTCTTTACATGGGGGAAGGCCTCGAGCTGGAAAAGTTCAAGACCTCGGCGCCTGGCCCCTTCTTCCAGATGAGCCATTCGTGCGTGCCCTTCCCGTACGGGCTCTTCCTGGACTTTCTCCCATTTCTCGGCCTCCCCGTGGCCATGCCTGTCCCTTTCTAGCTGCTGAATATGCGCCGCCAACTGCATCGCAAAACCCTCATCAAGGGGGATCTCATTTGGCTACGGTGCTGTTCAATGAGTAAAAGAGAATACTGTATCTGAAAGCATATACGCGCCGCAGTGTTCATCCACGTTGTATCGTGCGTAAACACGACATTGCAATGACCCTGAGGAATCCGTCAGGTAGAATGCCTAGCCTTGCGTGTTGCGATAACTTGCCTGGCTCAAAATGTGCCTGTTGATTGAATCAGAGGGGTGAAAAGCCTGTTACATAAGCGTCTATTAGAATTTTTTTTAAAAACAATGCATGCAACTCACTGGTTCTGAAGGCAACACGGGCTGTGCCGCAACGGCGTCTTCGGCGCATGCACCACCTTGAAGTTGATTCACATCCTCTTCACTGCCATATGGCTCTTCGCGAATCGGGTCGACGTCTGCTGAGGTCTCGTCCGATTCATTTCCGAAAGGGCCGTCTTTCGCACTGAGCGTCGTGAGCGATGCCTTGAAAGAGGTTCGAAGAGGCCGGGTATGCGTCAACGAAGACAGTGGCGCCATAAAGCTCCCTGGCCTGGTGAAGTTCACCACCTTGATCCCCGTCCCTGACATGCGCCTCCACAGCTCGTCCCGCGCCATGATCCTGTATCCGCGGAGAAAGACGCATTGATTCTCGATCGGGGTTCCATCTGAAGACAGAACAGCCCTGGCATCGGGTCCGCTGCGCGCTGACTGTCCCGTTAGATGATGCCATTGATATTCGTGGCGCAGACCAAGGCCAATCTGCTGAATCGCTGTAGCGTGAAAAGACACGCTGTGCGAACGCTGCAGCTCCCGAAAAGCTAGAGCGCCCCATAAAGCGGCCTTGTCGACGCCAGTGATCAGGTAAAGTTCGCCGTTATTGAATTGCCATCCGCGGTCTCCCAGGGCATACTTGTACCAGGACAACCCATGGCTGTTGATCTGCGTCTCGAATGCGCTGAGGTTTTCGACGTCAAGCCGCGTTGCGCCTTGTGGCAAAGCGAGGGCAGCTCCTTGCGCAGTGCTGAGGGAGAATTCGATGCCACACCCAGCACCGACGGGCGCGACACTGATGAACGTCAAACCCGGAGGCATCGTCATTCGCATGCGCTCACCTGGTCTCTGCGTTTGCCTCGAGTGCATACTTTCGAGCTTTGATATCCGTACTTTGAACATATGCTCCTGATCGGCTGAAGTACGTAGGCATCGACTGCACTGCCCCGGGACTGATGTGTTCGAATTCTAGAGGAACGCCGCCGTAAGAATTGATAGGGTCGTCGGCGGGAAGGCAGATGTTGAAGAGCATTGAGAACGCGCCCTCTTTGGTGACTACGCCAACATCGCCTATGCGTACTCCTGACTGCTGATAGCTGGGAGGAAGATTCGCGAGCGGCTCTGGAACCCAGAGAGGATACCCTTCACGGGCTAGAAGGAGATTTTCAGCGTAGGTCCTCGATATATGCATGGGTGAGGTGAAGAGGCAAGAGCTGTTGCGGTCACTTGCAAGTTATCTGCTTACATACTGCCAGTCGTGACGCGTGATGCACGGCCTTTGAGGCATGCATCTTGATGTTGTGAAGCCGTGGATTGATTATTCGCCGTGCATTCAATCGGCGCTGATACTCTTGCTCCGGTAGGGCAGCGTCTCGCCGGTTAGCCATCCTCTCGCCGGTTAGCCATCCGTCAGTGCTCAAGCTGAACTGAGAAGCCACCCGAGAGGAGCCAGTCTCTGGAAGTCTTCGGGGTCGTCCGAACTTCTGTCATGCTTGTGCGTGGCGTTTACAGGCAGTGCGAGCCAAGCTGCGTCTGGGTTGATAGAGTTCAAGTAAGTGGGCAACGGAGACCGACGTAACGGCGCACCAAAACAGAGCCACTCCGCGCTACAGAACGGTGAAAAGAAAACAACGATGTAGTCCCGCAAGGGGCTCGAAAGTTCATAGGCAATGTCCACGAGGTCATGCATAGAGTTGAAACAATTGTAGGTACTTACATCACTGGTCTAGCAGAGTGCACCTGAGGGAGGTCTCCTTCATCCACTATTCCACCACCTTCACCGTCTTCCAGCCGCGACCTGGGCGTACGAACCGGACTCACGCCCCTCTCTTGCCTGATTGCCGACATCGGACATGGTCGACATACCTGAGTCGGATGCCACGCCCGAGTCAGACGTGCCGGAGTCGCACCGCGGTCGCCCGTAGCGGGGTGGAGGCGGGATGCGACCACGCCAGAGTTTCGCCTGACCACGCGCACCCCACGAAGGGCGCTCCTCCCGAGCTTGGTCGGACTTGGGCACCAGCTGCTCGCACCCCTTGTAAAGCCTGTCGCGCTCGCTCTGCAACCGGTCGCACTCCTTTCTGGCCTCGTCGCGCTCTTGCTGCATCCGGTCGCGCCGGTCTCTCTCCCGCTGCATCCGGTCTCTCTCCCGCTGCAGGCCATCGCGCTCCCGCTGCAACACGTCGCGCGCCTGTCGCAGCACCGCACGCTCGTCCCGCGCCCTGTCGCGCTCGCCCCGGACGCGCTCGAGCTCGCGTCGCGTGATATTGCACTTCAAGCGCTCCGCGGTGTAGTCGCCCATCAGTACCCAGTACCGCTGCTCACGCTCCGCGGCCGTCTCCTCCTGTTTCGCGCACTTCTCCTTGAGCTCGCTGTTGTACTGCGCGAGCACCGCGTTTTCCGCCTCGAGCTTCTTGTTGAGCAATTCGACGCTAGCGACGTGCCCCTCCAGTCCGGGGACGTGCTCCTGGAGGCTGGCAATGCGCTCCTGGAGGCCGGCAATACGCTCCTGGAGGCCAGCGTTAAGGACATGCAGTGCGCGACACGCCACGGTGCCCGCATCCTCTCTCTCGATCTGCGCGCATTTCTCCTGCAGCTGCCCACACCGAACCTTGAACCCGTCCCGCGCAGCCGACAGCTCCCCAATCCGCGCCCGCGCCTCGCGAAGCAGACTCTCGTGCGCGCCCAGTGCCAGCTCGAGCTGCGCGATCTGCGCGTGGTAGATGCCGACGGCCTCGTCGACGTGCGGGAGCCGCCGGGCGAGAGCCTCGTGCGCGCGGCCCTCGAGGAAACCCTGCGCGCGGTGCTTGTCGAGGCGCTCCTTGCGGCCCTGCAGGGCGAGGCGGAAGGAGGCGCTCATGTCCCAGGCGGCGTCGAGGTGCTGCATGTAGGTGGAGCAGGGGGCGCAGCGGAGGCGGTGAACGTAGCCGTAGCGGTCGTCGTATTCCCAGGGGTGTAGCGGGGGCACGATTTGTGAGGCGAGGTTCAGAGTGGCGGTGGGGTCCTTGGAGGCTGGAAGGGCCGCGGAGGGCTCTGAGGACCGTTGGTCGGCCGGGGGGGCAGACGGCGGCTGTACAAGGCCTGGAAGGGCGTATTGTTGCTGAGGGTCACCATTAGCGGAGAACCCCGGAGGGTGTGGCGCTTGGGGCGGAGGGAGACCTGGCGGAGCGAGTGGCGGCGCAAGAGCATTTTGCGCGAACGTACGCGCGAGAGCGGGGATGGGTGCAGGGCGGCGGGCGAAGGGAGGCGGTCCCGTAGCAGGTGGACCCGCAGGAGTGTTGCCTCGACGTACATCGCCCGTAGCAGGTTGATACAGAGAGGTGTGGCCTCGGCGTATATCGTGAGGCGCGCTGCCTCCGCGTAATTCGCGAGGCGCGAAGGAGTTGAGCGCCTGCATGAGGGCCGTCGGAGCACTTGAGGAAGCCTTCGATTGACACACGGAACTGGTGGCAGGAAATTTGCCCATTATATAGTCGGACATGACCTTTGCGAGGCCATCCGTCTTTGTGTGCGCGAGGGCACGGGCAGGCAAAGAGCAAGCGTGGCCTCGTGATATGAGAGGACTGAGCATTATCAGGAGGACTGAGCATTGGGGTGCTTGGACGCGGTGGTCAGGAAGTCGAGGGCGAGCTCGGACATGTCCTTGGTCTGGCCCGGAGGGTTGTGCTCGTAGCTTGGAGCCTCTCCGTAGGCTATCTGGGCGACTTTGATCTGGGACGGACGAGCGACGATCAGCCACCAATGTTGGAGTCAGGGAGTGGTCGTACCAGGACGTCCGCTGTGAGACCGGTGACGGGCGAGGCGGAGCTTCGGAAGCGGTGGTAGCGATAGGTGAGGTTGTTTAAGGAGGGGAGGATCTCATCAGTGCATCTCTGCAGCAAGTAAGCTTCACAGTAGCCGTATTGTAAGTGCGTTACGCACGTGGTACTCCTCTGAGAACGGCCAGTCATCGGAGCCCTTCGGCACGAGCGGTTGACCGTCCATAAAGATGGGATTGAGGATGGCCGGCAAGGGGTGGGTGAATATGTGCGCGACTTCGGCCGCATTGGCTTCGAGCGCGTCAAGCAAGGTGATGTCGGAGAGCAGCGCGATCACGGGGGTGACGATAAGGTGATGTGCAGATACGAAGGGATCCAGCAGGCAGATCGGATGGACATGAGGACTGGACAAAGGCAGCCTGACTTCTTCGTACGCTTCGCGCAGCTGGGATGGACGCATGTCAGGCTTGTCTTTCACCAATATGTCAGAGTGCTCACCGCTGTCTCGACTGCATTCGCGTCGGTTGGATCCATTCTACCGCCTGGGAAGGCGGTCTGTCCGCCATGGGTCCTTAGCGTCTTGGATCGCGTTGTCAAGAGGACTCGTATTTGTCCTTGACGTTCGAAGAGGAGGACAAGGACGCTCGCAAGTTTAGACGCGCTGTGGGCTGATCTGTCCTGGTAAGTACTAATTCATGCTGCGAATGTGGGTTGACGAACAGGTCTGCAAGGGTGTTGCTGGCGTGATGAGTCCGCAAACGTTCTATGCATTGCTTGGATGTCGTCGAAAGTCCATTTAGGGCCGTTGAGGGCAGCTCTGGCAAAGTAACCACGTTCATCGACGGCGACGCGACGGTTCGGATGACGCAAAGGAGAGACAGCACGTGGCAAACGAACAAGAGCCTCGTGCAAACCCCGTGCGCAACGGTTTGTGTACGTTTATTGAGCAGGACCCCCACGTGGGGGCTCGAATAACCTCGTCCCCGACGGTCATGGCGCCCCCGACGCGAAACCCTCCCCCCGAGTCCTCCGGCATCTTCTCCAGCGTCTTTGACTTTGTATCCCGTGAATTTGAATGTTTTGTTGCGAATGCCACAGGGCGGGCAGACGCAGAGGTGCGTCGATCATCAAACTACCAGAAATACAATAGATCGCTCATATCGGTCCAGGGCGGCGCGCCCCCGCCATCCAGGAAGCACGATAAGCTGCGCAAGGAGCCAGGGAGATTCAAGAAAGCACGCCACGAGTCCTCATCCTCGCGCGCTGCTGCGAAGAAGGTCGAGAGGGCCCGTCAAGCAGCACGCGAACACGATCGCGCGACCGCGGGGGAATCATCCGGAAGACGCGTCGAGCGCGTCGCTGAGCGTCCCTCGGATGGGGAACAAGGTGCGTCATACTACTACTGCGGCGACCAACAGCTTGACGGCCTACAGACCACGCCGAGTCGCATTCTTCTGGCACTATGCCTCCCCCACTCAAGCCGGCATCAACCTCAAGGCCTACCATGCCGGGCTCGCTTTTCCCTCGCTCACCGTCTATGATGCCCGAGAACACTCGGCCCTCCTTCCAGTTCACCCCTGCGACACCCATCCGTGAACATGCGCCTGAAGATCGCCGACCTTCCCCGTCGATCATTTCGCCTCATGAGCAACCCCGAACCAACAGCAGTGAATCGCAGCAACATAACGCGTCTCAACCCGCTATTAAACACACTATCGTAATCTCGTCCGACGAGGAACACGAAGACGACTATCCTCCGAGGATACCCTCCCATGCTAAAGGCAAGGGTAGGGCAGACCAGGCAGACACCACCACATCTCGCCATATGCGAATGTTGTGCAAGGAACGCGAGCTATCTGTCATCAAGCAAGAGCAAGAGGAGAACGAAATACGCTGGGCTGACGGGGCGGCCGCTGACACTGACACCGAACGTGAGCGAGACAGAGACAAGGAGCGCATCCGACTCTTGGAAGAGGAGATACAGCGGCTTAAAGACGAGGTGTGTTATACGTATACCGTCTTGGCTCCAACTAACAGCGCACCTTAGCTCTCGCGCCGCCCTTTCCGCCCAGGATCCATGGGCCCGCCGCCGCCGCCTCCCCCACCTCCTCCTCCACCCATGAACATCCTCCGCGCACCCACAACCAGCACAGACGGACCCCTATCTAATCTCCGCGCCGGACTCAAGCACATGCCGCCTCCGGCCGAGAAACCCATAAACCGCGGCGCCACCGCACGCCCCGCCGTCGGTGTCCCAGCGGACAAGATGGCGGCCTTCCTTCAGGAAATGAAGACCGTCCGGCTGCGCAAGACCATCTCTGCCGGCAACTTGTCGCAGTCTGTGGGACCTAGGATCCCCAGTTCTGTCGGCACGGGTACGCTCAGCTCGTCGACGGCGAGTCAGAGCGGGATAGAGCGCGGGGCGACGCGGCCGTCGGAGATTGCGGCGGGGTTGGTTCAGTCTCTGAGGCATAATGCGTCCAGCTCGTCATTGAAGCGCAATGGGTCCTCCGCGGATCAGCGGAATGGGTCCTCGGGAGAGCAGGCTGCTCGTCGGCAGACTATCGCGGTCGCGCCGGAGCAGGCGCAGGCAGGCAACAAGCGCCGCCGGGACGTGGAGGACGGGGGGAGGGTCTGGGATGGTATACGTGCGTTTGCATCTTTGCTGGAGGTGAAATATGTCCTGATACAGTGTCTATCTTATAGGTGCTGCGGCGAAGCGGCGATCCATGGCTCTTGCGTCTGGCGAGTCGAGCTTCGCCTCGACGGCCAGCTGGCATTCGGAGGAACGCCGTAACTCTGTGGATGCGTCGAATGCGGCAACCAACGCGTCAAGCGTGCTCAGAGTACCGCCTGGCCCGCCTCGGACTGCGTCTGCTGCCTCGTCGAGCACGTCCACGAGTAACTCGACTGTGTCAGGGAACGTGTCGCGGATGTCGGTTTCTGCAGGCCCGATGTCTGTCTCTGCAGGCTCGACGAATCGCCCTCTCGATGGAGGCGCGACCAAACGCTTCCTCGATGCGCGTCGGCCATCCCTCGATGCGGCCCGACAGTCGTCCTCCGTCAATCCTACCCCATCGCTGTGCTCAGACAATAGTGCGGAGCGCGAAGACGAGCGTCTGCCATCGACGCCGCCCTTCCCACCTGCAGATACACGGCCGCGGATTCGGGTACCGCAGCGGGACGTCGAGCCAAGCAATAGCATGTACCAGACGCATGTCGCGCTCAGCCGAGGCAGCATCCGCGATGAGCATATGGACGTCGATACGGAGAGTGTGCCGGGGCGGTCGAAGACGCCGCCAATCCAGTCTGACTTCCGCAAGCGCGCGCCCAAGTCGCCGCTGCCTGCGCGGGAGCTGGCGCATGCGCGGGTGAAGCCGCCGTTTAGGATGGGAAGGACGCCGAGCGATGGTAGTAACAGGCGGACGTCTAGCGAGCATCGTAACTCACGGGGGCCTGTGGCTCCGCCGCCTCAATCGCCCGAGGACTCGTCGGAGGACGAGTTGGCCTTCAATTCGTTCCAGGGGCGGCAGTTGAGGAATTCGACATCGCAGCTGGGGAATGCGTCTTCGCAGTCGAGGGATACGTTCTCGCATGATGCGGGGGACATGTCACTGGGCGATCTGCGCACGACGCGGGAAGCTGCTGGCGCTAAACTGCCGGGGCGCGAATACAAAGCGCAGCGTGTTCCCGTCGGGCAACCGACGCCTGTACGCGTAATGCAGGCATCCTCGGCGCGCGTAACGCAGGCAGCCTCATCACGCGTCGGGCAGGCGTCTTCGTCTCGCGACCCCCAACCGTCAACATCCTCGCGCAACGGGCAGCAGGCGTCGTCGTCTCGCCCGCCTGTATCGCGAATCCCACGTCCCCCGTCTCTGCGACGCCCGCACACACCTGAGGACGATCATCATCACGATTCGCTCGCGGCGGAGCTTCACCGCGCATCGTCGGACGACGACCCGCTCGAGAGCGGTGTGCTCACCAGTTTCGGCCAGCGGAGTAAACGACGAGGCTTCCTTGCGCATGGCGGCGCGGGCGGCACGCCCGTGTTCATGGGCGTGGGCTACGTGCAGGGCGCGGAGGACACCGAGGACGAGCAGATTCGGTATAGCGAGGAGGTACCTGTGCCCCTTCAGGACGAGGACGAGGATGACTATCGGGATGGGGACGCGTATCAGTCGGATGGATACGAGGGACGGTCGAGCCGATATGCGGACGAGCCGGAGGAGGACGACGAGGATGCGGAGGAGTGGGAGGCGCAGGAGGCGAGAAAGAAGTGGAAGATGTCGACGACGAGGCCGCCCACGCCACCGAAGCAGAAGGCTCGGGGGCGGGGGAGGTAGTGACGGATTTTGTGGTGATGATCTGCTGCGTACATTGTCTATGTTCCCATTGGTGCCGGTGACTGTTGGACAGGCTTTTCTTGATGCTATCGACGTGGCTTTCCGCTCTCCTGCTTTCTCGCATTCCTAAGTAGTCAGGTTGTATATATGGTGTATCACTGCATGATATCTGATTTCGGAAGCGAACGTGTGCTAAGCGAAATACGAGCAAAGCTCCTGGCACTCTCAAAGTTGAACGGCGGACTTCGAAGTCGTAGCGCTTTGGCTGAACAAGGCGTTTGCTTCTCCCTCGTGGATGAGTCTCCAGCGTGACCCAACAAGTGATCACGGTGCGTACCAGAAATCAATAAGGCCGCCGTTTGTTACCACCGACTGTCGGCGAATACGCTGTACTGCTTGGCATCAGTCTCACAGCAGCATGAAAAGCGATATGCGGCTAACCACTTCGCCCATGTCCTCCTCGTCCAAGCTGTTTTTAGAGAGATCCCTTGCCTTAATATGGACAGCCGAGGGTATGCAAGTGCACTCGTCGCGGAGGAGGTGGGACACCTTTTCGATGTCGTCTGACGGGACGCACAGTGCTGCTGTCTGCAGTCGTAAGGGGTATAGGGTAGCTAGGCTGCGCACCAGCACCACGAAGGAGTCGCTTGCCGGCTTATTGTAGCGTTCGCGGAGACGTTCGACCTTGAGTACAGCCAAGTCAGACAGGGCCTTCGGATTGCTCGCCAGCAAGGCGAAGATGTCCCCTGAACATGCATACTCGTTTTCGCGAGAGGCCTCGTCATGAAGAATGAGCGTGTGCAGCGTCGGCACTTGCTGGATGATCTCGTAGAGACGTTTGTCATCGACGCCGTACTTGACGCTGAGCAGGCTGAGCGAACTTCCACATTGCCGGAGGAAGCTGTGGACCGCGCTATATCCCATGGTATCCTGACGGCAGTCCAGCTTGCGCAGCCGGGGCGCGTCGATTAGCGGCAGGTAGACATCGCACTGGCTGCGGCCGAGACGGAGCACCTGTAGTCGGTGGAACTTGCAGCGAGCACGAGGTGCTAAGATGACAGCATACGCGAGTTGGCGGCCAACTCCCGTGATATCGCATATCTCGAGGTTCGGCATACGGGCCAGTATGAAGGTGCTCCGACGGTCATGCGAGTTGAAGAATGCGGGTCCAGAGTAGCAAGTAATTTGCGACCACACGGGATTGTCATTCGGAAGATTGCCTCGGAAGTCTGCGCCAACGACGAGTGTACGGAGGGCGGGCGCGGGGCACATATGTGCAAGAACGTCCGGCGCGCCGAGCAGCTGGATATACTGAAGATTGGGCATTCCGTACCCTAGTTGGCCCCTCACGTCTCTACATGCCTGGGAGGCATCGATGCCGTAGTCGGCCACATAGGCCTTCTGCCATCGCGGACGATGCTCCCACAGGGTCCGCAGGATAACCGGGCAGACGTCGCAATGTTCGAGATCAACGTAGATGTCGAGTGGCGCCTTGCGAGAATACTCCAAGTATCTCTTGAGGATAGAGAGGCACCTATCCGTTTCGGAAGGGGTCGGCAGTAATGCGTTACTCTTCGAACCGATTCGCGACAGTGACGCGTCAATTCTGGTCCAAAGAAGCCAATTATCGAAGGCGACTCCGCGCCACAGGTGACAGACGCGAGTGAGGACCCATACTGGCTCTCTGTAGTTGAGGCGGAGTCGGACGCCCTGCATGTAGTAGTGGAAGATGATCCCAAGGATTTCCGGCGGGAACGTGCGCTGAACCGGCAGCGAGACGGTCGCAGAGTCGGGCTGCTTGTTGTTGCGAATTTTCGAGGCCTCTGTGCATGAGTCCATGATGCGTCAAGACGGTTTGCCACAGGTGTAAGTAGGCGCTCGGTGTGTGCGACTTCGGCAATTGGTCTGCTGAGTGTTTAGGGCTGCAGTCGGAGATGTTATGGGTAAGATAGAAAGCTAACCTGGCTTCACACACGTTTCTAATAGCGTAGACGAGCGGTGGACGACGTCGACGTCGGACGTTGTTTTCTGAAGCTCAGGTTGGAAGTTCAGCCGAAGTTCAACTGAAGTGGGAAATTTGTCTCCCCGTGACACCGGGTTGTGCCGACGCCCGTGTCGGCCCGCACTTCCCCGGCAATGTCCCGACTGCATGATCAACTGCAGCTTGGTACTTAGCAGCCAGCATCTTCCACCAGTCCAGTGCAGAAGCCTTCTCGGCTTGAGTGCATATGGAGCAGGACTCAAATGACCTCTGAACCAGGATAAACATCGTCTGTGAGCCTGTCATCTTCCATGGCATCGTGGGAAGACTGCATGCCCATCCGCCTCGTACGAGTAGCGTCCGAGTGCGATGCGCGCGACCGTAGTCAGGGAATTGTCCGAGGTTCTTCACTCCGCCATACGCTCGGCGGGCCCACGGGCCAGCAGGTCCAGTACATATAAGCAGCAAGGGCGGGGCAGCGTTCTTGGCTTCACTCTTTCCTCTCCCCTCATTCTTTCTTAAACTCGGAGACCCTCGCCTTCACTCCGATATGAGGCACTGCTCCCGTGTATCTGGGCTTCTTGCTCTTGGGCTGGCCTCGTCTTGTGCGGCGCTGGACGCGTTCCCTGGAGCTGAAGGTGAGTATCTTGTGTTCTGGACGGCCGCGGCTGCCATGTCCCGATGAGGACCCCGAACGCGCGCGCAGTCTACTCATCTCACACGCGGACTTCACTAACCTCACACGTCCCCGCTCAGGCTTCGGTGCGCAAGCGGTCGGCGGACGCGGCGGCAGCGTCTATGTTGTCACCAACCTGAACGACACCGGTGACGGCAGCTTTCGCGACGCGGTTTCCGAGTCGAACCGGGTACGTTATGGCTTCCTTCATTGCTGTCTTCCCTAATCTTCTACATACGGGTCCGATGCTGATTATCGTCGCAGATCGTCGTGTTCGCGGTCGGCGGCGTCATCGAGATCGACGACCGCATCGTCGTGAGCAGCGATATAACGATTGCTGGGCAGACAGCCCCGGGTGATGTGAGTTCGTGACTTTGCGATGCATGGATGGCGAACTTGCGATTAATATAGGTTGGGGCTTACCTTCAGATAGGGCATAACCGTCTACGGCAACGGCCTCTCGTATTCGAACGCGGACAATACCATCACGCGCTACATTCGCTACCGGATGGGAAGAGGAGGTGCGTACTCGCTATATTTTTCCGCGCCATACCTCTCGTTCCTCTCTTCATTCCTCGTCCTTTCCGCTTACGCCCCCTCTCTGCCCCCTTCTCGCTAATCCTCCTTCTCACTAAACAACTTCTCGCTGATCTTCCGTCTCGCTAACTCCCCTCTCCCCCTCCAGGCGACTCCGGCAAAGACGGCATCACGATCGCGGACGGCGCGAACATGATCTTCGACCACGTCTCCGTCTCCTGGGGCCGCGACGAGACGTTCTCGATCAACGGGGACGTGAGCAACGTCACGATCCAGGACTCGATCATCGCGCAGGGCCTGCAAACGCATTCGTGCGGGGGGTTGATGCAGACGACGGTGAGTGTGCAGCGGGGGATGGGGAGGGAGGGGAGGAAGGAAGGAAGGAAGGCAGAAAGGAAGGAAGGAGGAGAGTGCAGACGTCGGTGTGACGGGATGAGGCAGACGAGACGGTGGTATGGCGGGCTAGCGCTGACGCTGACCCAGGGCGGGCTGAGCATCCTTCGGACGCTATACGCGGACAACAAGACGCGCAATCCGAAGGTGAAGGGCGTGAACGATTTCACGAATAATGTGGTGTACAACTGGGGTGGTGGGGGAGGTGAGTGGATTTGGAAGGCGCGATGGAGGTGAATAGTAGTGGCTAACGAGCGACCGTGTTTTTGCAGCGTATATTGAAGGCGACTCGTCGGAGGTGTCGGAAGTGAACATTGTGGGGAATGCGTTTATTAGGTGTGTGTGTGAGGGTTTTATAGGTTGTACAGTTGCTGACCGTGTTCTGCAGCGGACCGTCTACGACTGTTTCGCCTTGTGAGTTGCTGGTCATTTTATTTTTTTGTTGACAGAGCTGACCGAATATCAGTCACCCGCGGCAACCAGAACTTCAACGCCTATGTTGCGGACAACTACTATGACCCTGACCAGGTAGGTTGTCTGTGTCCCTGATCACATCGTACTTACTGTGGTTCAGGACGGTACCCTCAATGGCTGGGTGCTCTCTGTCGACACGGACAGCTACACGGACATTGTCTTCAAGGACGCGGCCTTCGACTACCCCGCGGTGACCACCTTGATGAACTCCACGGACGCCCTCGCGTACGTGATGGCCAACGCGGGCGCGAGTCTCGTGCGCGACAGCGTGGACACGAACCTCGTGGCAGAGGTCGCTTCGTACGGCACATTGGGCGCCCTTATCTCGGATGAGGACGAGGTTGGCGGACCGGGGACGCTTGCAGGTGGCGAGGTGAGTGGTGGGAGTGATTGTGTTGTGCATGCGGGTTCGTTTTCGCGAGCATGTGCGTTGACCGTGATCCGTAGGCGCCCACGGATACGGATGGCGATGGGATGCCGGATGAGTACGAAACGGCGAACGGATTGGATCCGGAGGTGGATGATGCTATGGTCATCGCATCGAACGGATATGGATGTACGTCTTCAGAACTTGTTGAGCCTCTACTGACGATTTGTGCGCAGACATTGAGAACTACATCAACTCGCTAGTCTGATCGGGCGTGAAGGTCGCTGAGGGTCAGCGTCTCTAAACATCTACATACTACTTCGGTCAGATTGTGCGCAACGTCTCGGCCGCAGTGGGCGTCGCCCTTTGGACCCTAAATATACTTGCAGTGAGAACGGCACCGGCAACGGTCACGCCGTGCGACTCTGGGTCTTCATCTTCAGACTTCAGTCTTGCTCAGCCGGAGTTCGTGGAAGAGACCCCACTGGGCCCTCGGGACTCGGGAGAGGAAGTCCGTTGCAGATTAAACATGTCAAGACTGAGAACTGTTCGGTCGGGGAGCCTGCTGTATGAGTCATCCTATGAGACTGCCTGTGACGCACATCGGCAATCGGTCCGCTGAGTGGCTGGTGTTTGTCAAGTTGATGAGAGGCGTCCATGTACTATCGGACGGGATGCGACCCGCACGCTACTTCGTCTCTCTTGTCCTCAGCGCTCATCTAGGATGGCGGACCAAAGCGCGACGCCTACCATGACTGACCAGAACGCGCTCGTCGTTGACTGGGACGGCACCGACGATCCACAGAACCCAAAGAAGTGCCTGCGCCTCCCCCGTCCCCTTTACCTTCACTCACCACCGTTCCCAGCTGGCCGCGCAGCAAGAAATGGCGCGCTACTATCATCGTATCCCTCTTCACGTTCATCACCCCCGTGTCGTCCTCCATGCTTGCCCCCGCAACTACTTACATCGCGCAAGACCTCGGTATCACCACATCTGTTGAACGCTCCCTTGCGGTCTCGATCTTTGTCCTCGCTTTCGCCTTCGGGCCTCTACTGCTAGGCCCACTAAGCGAGCTCTACGGCCGCGTGCGCGTCATCCAGCTCTCAAACCTCTTCTTCCTCGCATGGAATCTCGGGTGCGGCTTCGCCCAGAGCGAGGGGCAGATCATGGCCTTTCGTTTTCTCGCAGGTCTCGGTGGAAGCGCACCCCTCAGCGTAGGAGGCGGTGTGCTGAGCGATGTGTGGCGCGCGGAGGAGCGAGGGGCGGCGATCGCAATATACTCGCTGATGCCTCTGCTGGGACCCGTAGTGGCGCCAGTCACAGGTGCTTGGATAGCGGAGAGGACGACATGGCGGTGGGTGGTGAGTGCTACACCCTTTTCCGTGGGCTCCTGGTCTGACCTGCTTCTAGTTCTGGTCAACCTCGATCTTCACTTGCGTCGTACAGGCCCTTGGCTTGATATTCCTCCAAGAAAGTGTGTGCAAAGGATACTATTGCATGTTACGATCTAAAGTTTCTTCAGCCTACGAACCCATTCTCCTCGCGCGCAAGGCCCAGCGTATACGAAAGGCATTTGCCAACGGCGACGCAGAGAACGCTATCCAGAACGGCTCGTCGAAGTCCGGTGAAAAGGACGCGGAGAAGGACGTACCATCCGCACCATCATCAGTGCCTTCCCCGACTGCATCACGTACCGAAGACAGCAAACAGAACGACACCACGAGAAGCACGGAAGTCCCGCAGACCACGCCCGGCCACCCGCGAACGGTGCTCACCAAATATGAGCTCAAGCCTCGATCGCCCGTGCAGCACGTATTGCACGCGCTCGTCCGGCCGTTTGCGCTTTTCATATACGAGCCCATTGTGCAGTTGCTTGGGGTGTATATGGCGTTTGTGTATGGAATATTCTATCGTGAGTGTCTATTCGCCAAATTCCTGGTTGCATTTTCTATCTTCCTTCTGCCTCTGCATAGGACAGTGCTAACACGTGTCCTCCCAGTCTACCTCACCGTTATCCCCTCCATCTTCGAGGGTGCGCCATATAGCGAGTCGACTGGTATTGCGGGCCTGCATTATATCGCGTTCGGCCTGGGTGTAACCGGAGCGTCGCAGGTGAAAGATTATTTTCCGTCCCTGGCGGCTCGCTGTTGTTGACACAAGTGTCGATGCATTCGTACAGATCAACGCTCGGGCACTAGACCGCATATACAGGCACTTCAGCGCGCGGAACGGCGGGAAGGGCGAGCCGGAATACAGATTGCGTAAGTGCTGACGCTCTCGCTCTCCTACGTCGCAATGGGAATATGGTGTCGACGAGAAACGAATGCTGATGCTTTTATAGCCTCCATGGTCCCTGGGACGATATTGTTGCCCGCGGGCCTTATTGTGACTGGATGGTCGGCGCAGAAGGGCGCGCATTGGATTGCTGTGGATGTGGTGAGTATGGCTGTCCTTCTCTTACTCGTTGTGCCGCCGTCAGTCCTCACACTCTCGCGACTGCCACCTCTCGCTTCTCCTGACTGGCATCTCTCACTCATCTTGCAGCTGCCATCCCCTCACTCATCTCGCTGTTGCCATTGTCGGCTTTTTCGTGACTGACCGCGCACCTGTAGGGACTGTTCCTCGTCGGCGGGGGCATGATCCTCAACTTTCAATGTATTCAGACGTATGTGAACAACTGTCATCCTCTTTTCCTTGCCGGCTGACTCGTACACAGTTATGTGATCGATGCCTTCGCGTTGCATGCGGCGTCCGCATTGGCAGCGGTGGCGTTTTTGAGATCATTAGCAGGGTAAGTTGCTCAAATTATCATTTCTCTCTACGACCTCGTCCTCCCTTCATGGGCCCTTCTCTTCACGGAAGCGCTGACGTGTTGTTCTTCTTATTAGGTTTTCCTTCCCATTATTTGCGCCAGCGATGTATGCCGCGCTGGGAGTTGGTTGGGGCGATACGCTGCTGGCTTTTGTGGCGATATTTGTCGGGTGTCCAGCGTGAGTGATTCTCTTGTTCATTTGATCATTCAGCCGTGGTCTCTTGCGATCAGCGACGGTCTCGTTCGATTGGCAGCGACGGGCGCTAACTTTGAACTCTCGCAGGCCCTGGTTGCTTTGGTACTACGGGAGTCGGGTCCGCGCGAAGAGTCGGTACTCGAAGAAGTCATGAAGGGAGGGCGGTTCATACGAGTGCTGAGTAATGCTTACGACTCTAGACGAAGGACATGGTTCAGATCCACTCAGGGACTGACAGCTGTTCGCACGTGTAGCTCTACGCTACAAGGAATATACGATGGATAATCGAGGGGTTTGAGTGTCGTCTCGTGGATCATGGCAGAGACTTTCAGTATCGTAAAGTTGGGAAGCCCCCACCTATCGAGACCTCCCTGGTAGCCCTTCATGCTACCTGTCGCCGTCATCGGCGAGCTCAAGCCCCGCTTGTCTATCAACAGTGCGTTTTCCCACCATCACAGGCTTTAATGCGAGTCCGGTGGTTGAACTTGAATCGAAGGTCGACATCCCCACTGCGGTAAGCTGTGGTGCTATCGCGTAATCTATCTGTTACTGAGTTTTCGCCGACAGCACGGTCCCCAGTTCTCGCGGCAGTTTAAGCTGCCGATGTCCTTTGTACGACGCTGAATTCACCGGGCGATGGAATGTTGCACTCCGTCTATCGCAGGGTCCATGCTCTCTGTCGCTCGGTGGAGGTCTGTCAACTTCTCGCAACCAATCTCGTCTTCCCAACAGTTCGTCCGGTCCCGGGGGCCAATCGACGCCGACTGCTATGCGCACCCTTAGACCGAAGAATTCTGTCTTCCAGTCCAGCTTGTATAGCGATACCCGCCAACAGCTGACCCCGCTTTTCAACATGGTCGTGCTGCTCTGTCATCCAAGACATCAGAACTCTGTGTGTGCTGCAAGCGTGTCTGCAGACCTCCGAAGATACATCCTGCCACCGGTAGACAGCGTACGTTTGTTGCCTTTGTTTGTTACTGTTTTAACACATTTTACTGCAGTATAAAGCACAGGGAACTGCGACGCTCTCCTCAGCTTCACCCACAATCCATAGCCATCTACCACAGGTATACAATGTCTACGAACACTCAGCAGGACCCGTACGCGCCTTCGCTTTTGTTCTCCTATGTTGGTCGTTCTGATCATTGCACTCAGGTCTGACCCGCCTTCCGGCATGGCGTCCGTTATAGTCGATACGGACGTCGTCTTCGGACGTACCGTTGTGCCGACCCCGCTGCACAACAAACCTTTGAAGAAGGACATGCTGGGTCCGGCACCTCCACGTCGTCGTCGTTGTCTGATTCATTCACGGTCCATCTTTCACAGGTTTTGAGTACGCGGAGCACAGCTACATTGGTGATGCCATCGACCTCACTCTCGCCAACGGGCAAAAGGTCGCCGCGACCGACCACGAATTCACCCTCAAGAACGGGCTTGTCGTCACTTACGGGCAGATCAATGGCCTCTCGGGCGACTTCTACGGCACGGACGACCCGATCAGTGACGGCAAGGACGCGCAGGATCAGTCGACGCGGTTTGTTGCAGCCTTTAACAAGCTCGCGGACGTGAGCTCTCGCCAACCGAAGGAGGCCCGCGACATCCTCGCAGTGCTGCAGACTGAGGTCGACGCCGTGAACGACGCGCTGCACAACACCAAGACCCGTCGATCGCGTACAGCAAGTTGCCGGATGTCAGTTGGAAGTTGCAGGCGTTGACGCAGTTTCGGCCATCTGGCTTCCCGAGCTACCTGGGACTGGCGCGCAAGAACTGGGACCACTTCGGACCGGACGCTCGCATTACGTATAACGCTGGCCATGCTACAGCTCTTCAGGTCGCAGCGAACGGAGACCTGGAGAAGGCATACACGCTGAACGCCTTCGCTGATCACTTCCTCGAGGATTCCTTCTCGTCGGGGCACCTCCGGACTCCTCGCAGGGGCTTGCACTCAATGCTTGACCTCACTGCTGATGCTTGTGCCAAGGTCTGTTGATGTCTTATTGTCTACTGAGCAGATGTTTAATCAGAAGTATCAGTTCATGCATGACGAAGACTGCGCCATCGGCCTGTCGGTGAAGAACACCAGCGGCGAGACTTGGGCTTGCTATGGCGACAAACGTGCGCTTGATGAGGTCGACGCCGACAACGTAAAGCGATGCGTCGCTGCTGTGCAGGCATCGGCGGACGAGATCTACGCAGCGTACACGTCGAAGACAATCCCTTCGTCGAGCAGCTACAAGGCCTGGACCATCGCGCCTACCCTCGAGTCCGCCCTCGGCACGCAGACGCTCGGACCCCTCTTCAAGTACAAGGACTCGACGCAGAAGGACGTCGAGCGCCGCAAGGTCATCGAGAACCGCTACATGCGCGATCTCACCATGAGCTGGTGGTTCTGGTCGACGGCGGCGGAGTGCAAGACGAACGGTTGGTGGAACTATCCGATCACGATGGACGGACCTCCCAAGATTGTCCCCTGGACCAGCTTCGCTGTGACGACCCCGCGCATCTGGAGCACGCGTTTGTACTACCAGAACCCGCCGGGTGGCTTATTGGAGAGCATCCACATTGACGGACAGTGGACCGGAGGTGTGGACCAGCCGAGTTTGTGGGATGCTGCCCCGTTCACCCCTATGGCGGCCATCAACTGGGACCGCGGGAACCAGGTGGGCTGCATTGTGCTCATCTAAGTAGTAGCATAGCGCTCACGTTCATCGTATAGATTCGGGTGTACTATCTCAGCGCCGAGTACAAGCTGCAGGAGTACTGCTATATCGACGGAAGCTGGTCCCAGGGCGCCTTGAACAATAAGAATATCCAAGCTGCTAGCAACACATCCATCGCCGCTATTCAATACGGTGACAACAACGGAGGGGTGCATATCCGCGTCTACTATCAAGGCAAGTGCGCATAATACGATTGTCTTCCGTTCACTTACACCGCATTCGCAGACGAGGGCTCCAGACAGATCAAGGAGTACTGCAACGACGGTTACTGGTTCGAAGGCGCAACCTTGACGTCGGCTCTCAGCGGCACCAGCATTGCCGCCATCGCCTACGATTTTGGAGGCTTACAATTCCGCGTTTACTACCAAGCGGAAGACCTCTATATCCGTGAACAGGTTCTGAACGACAACGGGTGGTCTGCAGGTGGGCTCTGGACATGCGAATGTCACTCAAGTGATCTCACTATGGCTGTCATACAGGTGACTTCGTTGGCGGCAAGGCACCTGGTCAGACCCGCATTGGGGCGCTCTTCGGAAGCTGGCGCGGCGTTGTGCTCGACGTCTACTGGATGAACGCGGACCTGGAAATCATCCGCTGCGTCAATATTGACGGCTACTGGCGCAGCAGCACTGTCGTCGGTCCCCTGATGCCCGGCGCCAAGTTCGCCCCCGCACAATGGGAGGGCGGGAAGTACATCCGGGTCTACTACCAGTCGGCTGACGACTCCGTCCTCGAGATCTGCAACGACAACAACGGCGAGTGGTACTCTGGTGTCACCGTAGGCAAAGCCTGACCTCGACGGTACGTCTGTGCGGACCATAGTTTCGAGGTCGACTCTGATAATTCCTTCTAGACTACGAGGGTACTCTTGACTGCTTCGGAGGAAAGACTTCGCTGTTGTGCAACGTGTAGGAACTGGCAACGACCGCAGAAATTGTGATACTTAATGAGCTTATGTTGTTCTCGAAAGGTTTGCACTTATCCAGATTTGCACCCAATATCACCTGAGAGACATTGCGTTATACTCGCCATGGCTGCGGCTTCGCAGCAAATAAATTCAGCATCGTTGTTGAACTAGAGGAAGTGCCGGCTGCGCTCGCCGCTCGGCCTTGACCTTGCTTGCATTGGACGTTGGTTTTTCGGACTTTTGGGCCGAGAAGAGTCACTATTTGGTCTTATGTACGGAAAAGTACCCGGAATTAAGGGTGTGGAGAGACCTTGCAAGCAAGGTAACTTGAAGTTGAAGCTTGAAAGCTGAATCGCGGCTGGGCGGTCCGGTGGATCGAGGAGTACCGGCCCGCCGCCGGGCGCTACGAATGTGATCGGCACTACTTACTCAGTAGGGACGTTCAAAGTTGAATCCGAACCCGCGGGTTCGCGGGTTCGGCCTGGCCCGAGCAGTTCCGGCAGTCTCCGAGGGGGGCATCGCGTGCTAGTCGCGTGCCGCGCTGTTTGTGGCGTCGGCGATTGCCGAGCAGTGGGAGTTAGCGCGAGCTCTGTTCGAGCGCGCCCGTGTCTCCCTCTCGTTGTATCTTCCCCTTCACCGTATAATCTGCTATACTTACACCTTCCACTCGTTGATAATCCCTTTTGTTGAATACATCTCCACCCTGGCAATGGCAACCCCCTTGCCATGGACACCCGATTCAAGCACATTTAGTTCGAGACTAGCTGGAGAGCCCGTGTACCACGGGCTGGGCCTGATAGCATATCGCGAGCTCGTTCTATGATGATTCTGAGTAAAATATCGAAGGAAGCAATGTAACGAATATCCAGAGGGGACGCGACACGCCGCGCAGGCGCGGCGCGTCGCGTCCCCGTGGCCGTCCTAATAGAGACCTCTCCTTGATACTTAAGTATCTGGCCATCGGAGACCTTTCGGACGCACTGCAGCGCGCGCATGCGCGCGCTGCCCTGCGTCCCCGTAAATGACGGTCACCGTCGCCATAATTCCGTTCCTGCGCCTTGCTTAACATTAAACCGCTTTCCTGATGCCACCTTAGTACTTACTGACTCTGAGTATGTGAGAATCACTTGAAGCGCCAATGAAGCGCTATCTGGGCTCACTACCAGATTGGGAGAGCACTTTGAGCCATCGCATCGCCCTAGATTCTTCCAATTGTCGGGAAGATCTTTGGAGGACGCCTGTCGCGTAAGTATACAGTATGCATTGAGCGCGCTTGCCCGTTGCGCGTCCGTAGACTTGCCCGCAGCTCGCGGGCACTCCCTCGAGACATTGCCGAATTTTCTCGAGCCATCGGCAGCCCTTGCGATGCGCAAAAGTTAGTGTTACAGTCATTGTACGTAGTATGTACCGTACTCACCTTATGCGTGCGCGGTGACTCTGGCGAACACAGCCTGAGTTTGATTTCGCGCGCCCACTACACGCGCGGCGCTTCGCGTCCCCGTAAACGTCCTACCTCTCGATATCTGGCCATCAGAGACCTTCCGGAGGCATTGCAGTGCACACTCAGACTGCCACCCTGCATCCCCGTGAGCGTCACCGTCGCGAGAATTCCATTCCTGTGGCTTCAATCTTGAACCGCTTTTCTCGATTTTTTTTCCTGTTCAACCAAGCCTTATAGAGTGCATAGATATTACTTACCTACTTATGCACTATCTCGACGCTGTCGGAATATTCACAAAGCCACTTGCTGAAGTTCGTGCTGGCCAGCCGAAATACTACCTTCGAGCTCAGCGTCGTCCTAGGTCTTCCCGGCCGGACGACCGTCAGATATGCTCGCGTCTCTGTGCATTTGAGCGAGCTGTCCGTTGCATGTCGCTCGTGATTGGCGGCTCGCAAGCGCTCCTTCGACTGGTAGATCTTCCCCGTGTGACATCGACGACCCGTGCAATCTGCAAAAGTCAGCGTTACGGTACGAATAGACGTGCGTACTGTGAAATTCGCCTCGGGCGAGCGCGCTGCGAGTCGGGATTCTTGGGGTAAGTGAAGACCAAGCGCACCTAATCAGCATCGTCCTAGACACGTGTACTCTTTTATGGTAGCCCTGGCAGTCACCTTACTCAGTACTCATCACCGATAGTTGCTCGCGACTTCCTGACATTCCTCTGATTTTGCCGCCCATAACCTTCGCTATATTGTACAGTAAGTATCGAGATTTGGTCAAATCCAGTATTCTCAGCGGTCCCATAGAGGCCAGAGACCGGATCTGAAGCCGTCGTAGCGTTCAAGGTGATGGTTCGGGTCGAGGTGTGAGCGTGCGAACATCCTGCCCGACTCGACCGTCAAGCAGTCAGCGCGTTAGCACGCAAATTTCATTTCCCCGCCCGTCTGTGCTTAATCATCAGCATAAGTGTCTGCGTATATGCCATCATCTCTCACTGAACTGGTGAGAGCGTTCATGAGAGGTGAGGTGAAGGGGATACAGCTGCCAGAGTCGCCGGCAAGCCGCGTACGGTCGCCCGGTCCGGTTTGTCTCCACGTGCTTGCGATCAGTGATGCCTGATCACTGCTTGTAGAATTATTATTATGATTTTCATCTGAGAGAAGGAATGGTGGGCGGAGGGTTATGGATATAAGAGAGGCTATCTGAGGCCTTTCTCGAAAGGACCAGCGACGGGTATGATCAGGGTATGATCGAGGCAAAGACGGTGGGTGGGCGCTGGGGGGGCGCAGGGTGGGCGCTTTGTTTGCAACCACAAGTACGACGTCATCATCACGCGACAACCCTGGCACGCGATGACGCCCCCCTCGGAGACTGCCGGAATTGCTCGGACCAGGCCGAACCCGCGAACCCGCGGGTTCGGATTCAACTTTGAACGTCCCTAGTGAACGTTAACCTTCGACTTACTCTCAGGCTGAGGCAGAACTAGTTCGTCAGCTCCTCCAGCTCGTGGTTCTCTGCTTTCGCAGCCACTCCTGTCGTGTACCTTAATACTTTGACGCTTGGTCAGACAGTCGCTAAGACCATGGTAAGCGGTAACGTTGTTGTCTATTCACCGACTATTTAACCCGCGTCAGTTAGCAAGCCTTGGACGCAAGTCCTCTTCAATGTACAGGAATGTCGCCAGGATTCCTCAATATAGTCATACTTTGAGGACTGCAGTTATTCAGAGGGCATTCACGACCTCTCCGAGAACTCTAGACCCCGAAGAGAAGCCCCGGAAGCCCAAAGCAGCCACACCCCTCCGCCGCGCCGCTGCCCAGTCGCTTCCCATCCGCTCGAACCCTACGCCCACACGAAGCACTATCCAGCCTGTGTTTACCCTGACCACTGCTGAGCGCTTCGTCCTATCCCGCCTCCGCTCCCACCCGAACCCGCCGAAGGGACTTCTTGCGCTATACGACTCGTGGTGGGTGCCACGATGGAGCAACGGTGCCAGAGAGGGAGAGGTGTTCGTTTTCGCGAACGGGAGCATTGTGGGATGGGGCCTGGAGCAAGCGGACCTGGCAAAGTTTGCCGAGCAGGTCATGAAGCGGATACCGGGGCTGGAGGTGAACCCGCTCGCAGAGCCCGAGACGGAGGAGTTGGAGTTCGTGACGGATCCAGCAGAGTACGTTGTCGATCATCTCAAGTTCTGAATACGTGCTGACGCTCGTTCATGATAGGGAGACCCGGTTACAAGGCGACCTCATACTGCTGGGCAAGCCGACGACATTTAGCAACGAGCACCCGCTGCTCGAGACGCTCCCGTCAATGATGTACCCGCGCGAGACTCTCTTGGCGCGGTACGCGTTCTCGCAGGCGCTAGCCAGGTCGACCTCGCTCTCCGCGCTCGAAGTCTCGCTCGACGAGTACCTCTCCTCCCTCGCCACCCTCCCGCACGCCCTCGAGCGCACGGGCAAGCCAAACATGGACAGGAAGACGCTAATCAAGAAACTAGGGACGTTGATGAAGTTCAGGCAGGGCATCAGCTTGAATCGGGAGAACTACAGCGATGTACCGGACTTCTATTGGGAGGAACCGGAGTTGGAGCGTGAGTCTCGTTCGGCGCGATGCGTGGGGGGTATGCTGATGGATCATCTTAGGTCATTTCAAGTCACTGAACGACGCACTGGAAGTTAAAGCCAGGACGGACTCGGTGAATGAGAAGATAACGTATGCAGGAGAGGTGAGATTGGGCGGCTAAGCACCGCCGATGATATGCTAACACTCCGTAGATGCAATCGACGCTCCGGCAGCTGCTTACAGAGGTGCGTGGTATGTTATTCTGAAACATACCTATTGCTCAACCTTGCGCAGAGGTCCGGACACGACATGGAACTCATCATCATTGTCCTCATCGCCGTCGAGGTGGTCATCGTGAGTACCCTTCCCAGCGCTGTGTCCCGTATTTGACGAGTCATGCTCAGGCGTTTATCCGCGATGGCCCGGAGCTGTGGGACATGTTGACTGGGGCGGAAGACAAGAAGGTCGAGCACGAGGCATAGGCCGACGTGCGGATGTAGGAAGCGCCGCCTGAGGGAGACAGCGCTCAAGCCATCCATCATGGCCGACTTGAGGATGACATGGGTATGGAATTTAGAGCTCTACAAGTACAACGCACGGGTTGGGAGAGCTAATCACCACTCATACACTAGAGCGAAATATATTGTACGCACTCCTAATGCTAGCATCCTACTCACCCATCTCTGACCTGGAAGAATTGTCACCAAGCGCTTTTGAGCTGGTTCTGGTTGTGACTGTACATAGGGTAAGATATCCCTTCAAGGATTGCAATTACATTTTGTAAGTATAGTCTTCCACGCGTCCCGCCAAGTTCGCCGCGACTTAGTCCGCAGTGGCTAGGTACTAAGTACTGTCTCAAGATGACCCAACTTTGAACCCTGCCATCGCCCTCAGGCCATTAGGCCGAAGCCTTCTCTTCAGGCCCGGGACTTCCCTCTGGACTGACACCGTCTGCGCCATTTGCCGCGGGCTTCTGGCCCTCGGGGTAAACGATAATGGACTCCAGATGCGCGAGCGCAGCCTGGCAAGCGAGCGTCATTATTGCGCATCTAGTACGGAGCAAAGCGATTGTTGCCGGCAAAATTGTTGCGTACCCGGCCAACCTCGCTGAGCTCCTCGTCCTCCCCGCCGGTGAAAGTCTCGAATTCGCCCGCCTGCCCGTCAATCAGCGCGTCGTCGAGCATCGCGTCGTCGTCGTCGTCATTAGGGTCCGGGTGTAGAGACGCGCAGAGTGAGAGCGCCTCGAAGATGGGTTCGACTATGGGGAGGGTGCGCGTCAGAAGGGACTGCAGGTCGGGGGAAGAAGGGGGGAACGCACGGGACTCAGCTTGCTGGGGTATAATGGTGAGCTCGCGCATGTCGGTGTATTCTTGTGTCTCCTCAGCTACTCCGTTCGCTGCGGCTTGCCCTGCAGTATCGTCGATTTGACAGTAGACACATGGACCGGATTCCGCTCTGGAGATGGCATGGAGGGTGATTGCGGGGTAGTCGATTTGCAGACCGCGTCCACTGGTAAAGGACATGAAGTAGAGCGCGCTGGATGACCAACGTCAGCCAAAGACGAGAGTAGACTGGTTGTATGGTTTCTAATGACTGACCTCTCGATCACGTATAGTGTTCCCCTCGCGCCGTCCTCTGCTGAGAAGCCATCGAGGGGAGGGTCGAGCGTCACGGACACATTGTCCTCCTTATGTCTCAGAACTGGCTGGATTTCTGAAAAGGATGCGGGCGTGCTCCCTGTAAGTGCCCTGTGCTCTTCAAGTGTAGCGAAAGCGGGAATACTCGTGATAGTCGTGCAAGGCATTGTTGACTTTGTCTGACCCGTACTTCAACTTGAAGATCGCGATCGAAAATCCGGAGATCGGGCCGGTATAAGATGATCTCGTTGCTGCCACCGGCGTCCACGCCGAGTCATCACGCATCACGGCGAGTAAGTAGACCGTCAACAACTTGTCCACCCGGCGCTTTGCGCGAAACTACTGCGTGGGCGTGCGACAGTGACTTACAAGGTTGCTTGACTCATATGTGCTGCGACGGAGTCCTGAACTCGAGGTAACCCTTTCCTAACTCGAGCCTGCCAGACTCCGTCTGCGGAACGGTTTAGTTCTTGGTGGCGTCGAGCTCGGACACAGCGGAATCGTAGCCTTGCATTTCAGCTGCAGATCTCTTCAAGGTCTTACAGTTAGCGCCATACCAGTCCAACAGAGCAACGGTCCTTCCTCTCTGGACGACATGGGCGGCGGTATGTCTCGTGAGTCAGTCCAAATACCGAGATCTGTATACGGTCTGCCGCAACCCGATCACCTCAGCCCCAGTTCCAACCTTAGCCTAGGGTGAAGGGCGAGTCAGGTCCAGCGAGTTTATAAAAGACGTCCATGTTTTTGTACACACTCAGCGCGCCTCTCATACCCTCCAAGCCAGCCTGCGGTTCGACTTCGCTCAATATGTCACGGCAATCGTTCATCGACTCGCTCGCCTCACTCTCGACGGATACAGCCCACTCTCCGGCGCCAAGCTACACTACGAAGCCGCAAGCCGACGAGCGAACTCTCGACGAGACACCCTTCCTCGGCAGGTCTCCCACCGGCGTATACGAGCAAGTCGCGGGCCCGCTAACGCTGCGCCTTCATCGCCAGGTCGACGGTATATCTAAGCCTGCCATATACTCCAGACAGCACGTGAGCGGGGAACTTCTCGTACGCTCAGAGGAATGCAGCGGCATGATGCGGATTTCTTTGAAGGTGAGCGCGATCGACTCACTTTCGTGCGCTCGCTGGAGTCTGACGGAAGTGCAGCTTGAGGGGACGCTCTCGCTCGACCTCGACGAAGGCATCAAGGAAAAACATCAGCTACTGGAAGAGACACATGTTTTGTGGCGACTCTCGCAAGACGGACCTTCGCCTGGCGCACTTGTCTCGTTCGACATCGCCGTACCGGCTGAATTCATTGGCAAGGATGATCAGCGCAGACCATTGCCACCGGTCTGCCACTTTGCGTTTCCGTCACCGGCGTCTCTGCGCGCTCGGGTGGAATACAACTTGACCTTCACCGTCGAGCGACGTCGGAAGCATAACATGCTTTCGAGGAACAGGACGTGAGGGCTCACTGGTACTAGTGGCAACATTACTGTTGACATCCTTCTGGCAGAATCACAACATCCTTCGACTATGTCCGGCGTACCCAGCCGCATCGTCCGATGACCGGTGCATCGCCAGGCTCCCTCACGTCGCTAATTGACTGGGCCGAACACATGTCCCGAATCCCAGCTAGGGGCCAGTCATTGCCTCCGCTAGATCTTCGGGTCTTCATACCAGCCTCGAAGGTGTATTGGGTTGGCGACACCATCCCCTTCCGCCTGCGCGTCTCTGGTCTCACTAGCGCGCTAATTGAGCTCTTTGGCGATGAGTCGTATAGCGACATGGCGCCCGAAAGACACGGTGATGCAGCGTCCATCACCGTGAAGCTCATGCGGCAAGTCGCGATCCGTGTGCGCAAAATGCCGGGACATAGGGAGATGGTTCTGGGGGCTGCCACGGTGCGCCGCATGCCTCTGCCTCCCGCGCACGAAGAGGGGTCGTTCTCTGAGTATGGAGTCATGCACTGGGAAGGGTACGTGGATACAAAATATCATCTAGTCGAATTCATTACTTATCATTGGCGACAGTGAAGTCCGCATCGGGCAGCCCGACACCGTCCCTGGGTTTGACGCTGGTGCGCTATTGGTAAAGGTGCGCCTAGAGTTTCAATCTACATTTTGTCCTGCGTCGAATATGGGGGTTTTGTACCTCTTTGTGGGTCTCAGTCACTCCGCTTTGCTCATGCTTGACATCGACGGCTAACGTACGAGTCGACGTACGAGTGCTGCTTGCGAGAAAGCGTATCGAATGAGGGGCAGGCGCGTATGTTTGACGAGGATGCTGCGCCGTATGGCAAACGCTGGTCCAGGTCGCAGACGCTCGAGGCGTACTCTGCAGGCGGGCGGACGTTTATATCGCCGCCGGCATCTGTTTGCCACCGGTTCGTTTCCCAATTTGTCCCTAATCGGTCTCGCCTCGCACCTTCTTCCCGTCTCTCTTAGTATTTTCAATGGCCTTCCCCTGCGTCCTTTCCGTCTCCATTCAACTCTTGCCTTCCAGCTATGCATTGCTCTTCTAACGCACTTTATAGGACTTCATCGTCGTGGAAATCATGCCGCCGACATCAGATCCCGCACGCTTTGCCCTTCCGCACAGGTTGCCGGTCTTCGTTAGGTTCACGACGGATAGGCATGAAGGGGCAGGACCGGGCTGAAGAGTTGGATAATGGCCTGCGCCCTTCGCGTTGTCCGTACACGCGTCACTGCTGGACTCGGGACTGCCACCAACGGCTATGCCGAACTCACCTGAGCGGGCCCCCGATTTGGGGGAGATGACGGGTGTCAAAATTGTATGTCGTAACTTATGAATATGCTCAGTGCAGTTCCATGACAACTATAATATCATCGGGCTAGTACGTTGAACAGAAGGTCAGGCCGCGTAGACTGCAATTTCGTCAAGGTGCTTATTCTACCAGTCCCACTCGGAGAACTCGTCCTGTTGAATGGGCTATCAACTACGTCGCTCTTCTTCGGTCCAAGATGAGAACATACCAGCTCCCTGATCTCATCTTCGTCCATGCTGAAGCCAAGGATATCCTCCACTGCTACATCCACCACGGGGGGTGCGAGGGCGCATGCGTCACGTACAAAGAGAGAGGCTGCATTCACGTCGACTGCCAACGGGACGTACAGCCTAACACTCTCCAGTCGCAGCGGTTGCAGAGCAGCTAGATTCCGCACCAGCGATACGAAAGAGTCGCGTGACTGTCTGTAGAAACGCCCCCTGTAGGAGCGTCGGCTGTGTCGTTGGACCTTTAGAGTTGTCAGCCGAGACAACATCATCGGCTTGCACGCCAGCAAGTCGAGAATTTCTGCGTCATTTGCGAAGTCGTCCTCCGGAGCGCCAGTGCTTTGGTCGTAGAGAATGAGCGTGTGCAAAGCGGGTAGCATCATGATAATCATATACAGGCTCCTGTCGTCTCTTCCGTACCGAATGGTGAGAGTGCTGAGCGATCGCGAGCATCGAGAGCGCGCGACGAAATCGAAGAGTGTCTGGTAATTCTTGTACTGCAATTGGCAGGCTTCCAACTTGCGTATTCGCGGCGCTTCGATCCAGGACAGGCAGTAGGCAGAATGACTATGCGACAGGTTCAGGACTTGAAGATGAGGAAAGCGGTACTCTGGTCCCTGGCGTTCAGGATTAAACCGGTACTCTGCCGTGATGGGGCCGCTGGAAGTGACATGGCAGAGTACGAGATTTGACATGTAGGAGAGAACGAAGGTGAGCGAGAATGCTGGCCCACAATACCGCGTAATCTGCGACCACGCAGAGGAGTTGGAAGGGGCGACCATGAAGCCCTGGCCAGCGATGAGAGTGTGGAGGGCAGGTGAGGGAAACAGGTGAGGGAGAACGCCGTCTGGGGTGCCTATGTAGCACAGCTGTACTTGCTGTACATTGGGCATACCAAATCCAAGCCGGACTCCGACATCTCTAAGCGCATTGTAAACGGGCTCACCGCGACCAGCTATTCATATTTTCCACCATCGCTGCCGGTGCGCCCATAGTGTTGGTAGGATACGGGGGTATGCGTCATGGTATGCGAGACCAATGCGCAGGTCTAGCAACGCTACACGAGAGCGCTCTAGATAGAGCTCTAGCATCTGGAGGCGCGCTTTCTGCAGAGATTGAGCTGGCGTCCATGTGCCGCCCAGCGACGCGTCGATGTTCGCCCAGAGAACCCCGTTACTGAGCGCAACGTCGCGCCATAGATAGCAAACGTGCATGAGCATCCATATCGGCGCACTATAGTCCAGCTCTAGCCATTCGCCCTCCATGTAGAAGCCGAATATGATCGCTAGGATTTCGGGCGGAATGCGAGCGATGATCGGTGTCGAGGGGAGGCCAATCTCGTGGAGATACTCCAGGTTCCCATATGTGTTACGTTTCGCCGACAATCTCCTCGATTTGACGAGCTTGAGGGGGCTCTCTAGCAGGTCGAGGATACTTGCGCCCCGGGTCGCCACTGGTGAACGTTGCGGATTGACAACCTGCTGGGCTGCACTTTTCAGCCGCATAGTGCCAAGGACCGCACAAAAAGCTCCTTTGACTCTTCCAGTCTCTGCTCGCGAGCGAGTGTTTTACCGACTGCAGATGAGGAGGGTGAGTGTCGGGAACAACTTGGGACCAGTGTGTGTCTGGTGTGTGTGTGTGTGTGTGTGTGTCAAGTGTGTGTGATGCAGGAAATTGCCGAGCCATTGATCGTTGATCAACGGCCACGTGTTTCGCGTTGTTTATCGTCAAAGTCATGCGACAACTAAAGGTTCGGCTCCGAGGGGATGCACAACCCTTCTGATTATATATGTACGACCACTATTGATTGCCCTTTCCCTTCTTCATACATCCAAAGGCCACAAGTACACCGAAAGAAAGTGACGCAAACATCGAGACATCTATATCATAGCCATCCTTGACGCACCCTGCGCCCTCGGCGGGGAGGCTCTGGTCGCAGTGCAGGTATCCATCATCAACAGACCCAAATCGTCTGAGCCCACGAGAGGAGAGGAGCTCATGGGGTAGCTACGCGCGAAGTCACATAGTGCGCGCCATTACTTGCCCGGCACGAACATCCACGATAGCGCGATCAGGAATCGGATGCCTGTGCCCACCCCAAGAGCGCCCGCGGCGCCAATCTCGGCGAGAATGCTTAAGGAAAGTGCGTCAGCATGCATATTGGGTGGCAGGTGCTGGCAAGATCAGAGCAAGAAAGACAACCCAGCTTAGAGGGCGACCAAGACGAGATTCAGACAGTTCCCCCAAAACAGACAACTCAGCGAAGAGCGGTCACCCAGCCACGTTCGACGATTCGCTAACGGCTCAGCCTAACGGAATATTAACTCACGATCTGCTCACAAAGCCGCCGAAGAAGAGCGCGCCGGCCGCGAGCAGCCGGTGGTCGCGCGTGCGAACGCTCTCGCGGATGTTGAAGAGCTTCGGGTCGCTCATGAGCTCAACCCAGATGGTGGTGAGGACAACTGGAGAGTGGAGTTAGCGCTTTGTCAGATGAGGCACGGGTAGGTTGGGAGCTGGTGGAAGCCACAAGAAGGATGATGACGATGACCCAATGTGGAAGACTTACTGGACGTCCCGAACTGCGTATTCAGACGCTTAGCCTGGATACCCTGCAACCCCAGGCTCGCGCTCATAAATACGAGCCCGACATATGCCCGAAGGTTTGTCCACGCCGGTGCGCCGCGGTCCGAGGCGATGCTCCTGCAGAACAACTCGTCAACAAATTGCAGATACGTCGCCGCACAAATCGAGCGCACCCCTGCCCCGACGTCCACAGCACGATTGATGCGCCCATGAGGAAGAGCGTCTGCAAGAACGTCCCGAAGACAAGCCATAGGCGTTTCTTGGGTCCGATCCAGTCGCCGAGGCGCCCGATGAAGGCGCCGGCGTTGAAGGCGATGAGGGAGGCGAGCGCTTGCCTATCGGGGAGGTGGAAGGCCTTGTCCGCGCCGCGCTCGAAGAGGCGGGCGAGGGCAACCGCAAGCTTGAGACGAAGTGAGGTGAGCAGATGCAATGGTACGGGAAGGTGATTGTGATGACCAAACGCGTACCTGTATGAAGTTGCCCGTCTGGAAGCCACACCAGACAAAGATCGCCGAGAAGGCGACTGCGTCGCTGTGATATGGTCAGCACGCACACAGATCTTTGCAGGGAGATCGACACTCACATATAGCCCGTCATGAACGAGTACGCCGCAAGCGGCGCCGTGCTCTGGTCCCCGTCGACCTCCTCCATCATGTACGCCTTCAGTCGCTGCGCCCGCGATGCTAGGGGTCTAGGACCTCCCTGGGGAAGGGGGAGACTATCGCTGCTTGCCTTGAGGTCGGCCATTGGTCAAATGAGAGTGCGAGTGTTCTGGGAAGACTTTGAACAGAGAGAGAAGAGTTGGAGAACTCGTTCGGCTCCTCAGCAGCCTTATGAACTCGGCAGAGCACTCCGGACGCGACGGGCGGGGAAGACGGGCGCTAGCGGTGGCGGGGGACATGATTGCACCGAGGCGGTATATATGTGCAATCGTGAGTCGTGACTCGGGCTTGGCGCTGAAGATTGCGCGAGCGTCCGCTCTATGTCCGCGCCAGCAGCCGGGCGACAGCGGGAGGTGCCATGAAGCGACGCGGAGGCACGACAAGGAGCTTGGCGAGGGGCGCAGAGTCAGCTCATGGTGGTACGATGCAACCTGGTATCTGAGAGGAGACGCGTCCGTATGTACATTTCGTCAACGTGTTGCTTCATCGCTTGGTCTGTAGCACGAGCCGCATTTGTGGTCTTTGGCCCCCACTGCAATGTAGCAATGCAGAACGTCCATCTGATACACACCGATCTGGTCGTGCAAAGAACAGAACAAAGGCATGACGCGTGACGCGCTGAAGTTCAAGTTCAATAGATCGACAACTCAAGTCCGAAGCCAAGGCCACGCCTGCGGACCTACGAGGAGGAATGAAGGACGGAACATGGACCGGCCACCCATGGACTTCGTGAAGCACGAGTGCCCGACCAAGCAGATGGTTCTCGCGCACAGGCGCGCTTGGCAAGTCGAGCTGCTGAAGCATCCCTGACGGTGATCCCCTCCCTTCGCTCGGACGGCACATACGACCCATAGATCAGCTTGGCGCATGGGGGGCTTCATTCTATGTGACAATCCCCCGCATAAGCCTCTGGTCTGAAGTTGCGAATACAGAGGTCCACATGTGTGATAGTACATGTTGTAGGAGACCATACATTCGTCCGCTATGACTACTTCTCTGCGAGCGATGTCAGCAGGTCGCCCAACCCAGCAATGAGCGCTGCTCACTTTTCAGTCCAGCGGCTAACCACTTCGGAATCTTCTTCTCTCCGCTCCCGCTGGGCTTCGGCAGTGCCGGCGGCGGACCTTCTGTCGACGAGGATGGCGCCGGCGCCGGCTGCTCGTAGTTTGGCGGCGCTGGTAAGTCTTCCGCCAACGCAAGCACCTCCGACAATAGCGGTGCAGGTGTCGTGGCGTCTAGCATATACATGTCAGTGACTGATCCCAGCGGTAGCAAGCCACGCACGATTCAAAGACTCATCCTCGAACCGTAGCATAAGCACGCTGGAAGGTGCAAGGTGCAGCTCGGCCAAGGACTTGTCGCGCACGTTGGGGTCCGAGTTCTTGAACTCGATCTTGGGTGGTTGATCTTCGTGTGGTATGAGCAATTGCTTTAGACCGTCGGTGACGACGCACAGAGGATGAACTTGATCGGCTTAACATCATCGCGTAGACGCTCGCGCACGAAGGCGTATACGGCCTTGATGCGACTCGTGGATGGGAAGATCTTCTCAAGTTGTGTGCGGTCGGGAAAGCGCACGCGTATTGTCGTCTGAAAGAAGCATAAGGATGGAAAGATGCAGGGACAGATTGTCGGCACGCACGTTTGGCCATCTATCGCGCTTCGCCCTTTCACGTTCGTCCCTCACAGCTTTGAGCTCAAGCGGCCGATCGGTCAGCGCATGGGTGCGCGCCGAAAGCGTCGCCTGTGCGGCCTTGACGTCGGCGGGGCTGGGCGTAAAGTACGATTCAGGCGGCGGCGCTTGGGGACGCGTCAGCGTCGCTCGCCTTCTCTGTTGTAACACACGACTAACGAGGAGGCCGCAGATGGGACCAGTCAGACGGCTTGTAAACCTTGAAGTCGTGCAGTAGGGAACCAGGCGAAGGTGCAGGGTCTTTCGAAGGGACAGCGGGAGGGGACGCTTCCATGACAAAATAGGAACGAGGTCAAGAGCGATTACTGGAATATCTACTGCGACGCGAACAGGTATGAATAATCGTGTGACCCTCCGGATGGCGGGGGTCTCACAGGGTCAGAATCACAGCGAAAACTGATGATCTTTCGATGGAAAAAGCGGGATGATACTGGAGGAGGATTAGTGAACGTGCAAAGGGCAGATAGGTCGTTGATCAGCAAATATGTAGTTGTCTCATACCATGTACCCCAGGAGCGCCGGCAAGCGCTCCCTTTGGTGTGAGGTCCACGGCCATCGAACGCAAATTACAATAGTACCATCATATGAAGGGTTGAAAGGGCGAAGACACTCACGGAGAAAGAAAACCTGGGAGTCAACGATGGTGAAAGCAGAGAGCAAGCGGGAAAGTCGGAGAGACGGGCCGATCTCGCAAAATATTCCGTGGAAAGATCAAACGGCCATGTGACGTTGTTGTTCTTGGCGTGCCTTGCGCGCTTCCGTCCACGACGACGGCGACCGGCAATTGGCCCAGGCGCCCGTCCCTGATGTCTTCGAGGAGGCCATGCCAACCGCAATCTGATCTTTTGATCCCGAAGCCGATATTGTCCGCATATAAAGCCAGCAAGCCGCGCCGAGGACGTCCATTCCGTCCTTTCACGTTCATTTTCCCTGTTCATTCCTTCCAGGTCCCGGTGACCCAGCTCCTTCGTTCATTCAGCCCTAGTACTTCTCCTTGCACGCCTCATTCCTTCACCGTTTGATACGGAATCTTCTCTGCTTTTCGTCACCAGTTTTACCACTTCAGTCAACCATATTTTACGCCATGCGTTTCGCGACTGTCTTCGTTGCTCTCGCTTCCCTCACGGGCGTGCTCGCTGGCCCGCTCCCGATGCCGGCCATGGTCGCGCGTAACGGTGCTTCTGAGTTCCGCGCGCGTCCCCGCGCGAACGCAGTCCCGGTCGTTGTCTCCAACCTCGTTTGCGACGACAGTGGCGAGTAAGTCGATCTTCGCTAGTTTTGCTGTGCAAGCAGCTCATTGGCCCCCAAGCACGCTCGTCTCGCACGATGTCAACGTTGCTCAGCTGCAGATCTGCGGCAGCATCGCCGGCACAATCCAGAAGTGTGAGGGCAACCCCACGTCCACCACCGGTGCGTTCGCTACCTCGAGAATCTCACTGCGTGCGCTGACATGTTGTCTCCCTTCCAGGTGTCTCTGGCACCGCGTCCTTCTCGATCGAGCCTGTCAATGCCGGTGACACGATCAACGTCTCCAAGGGTCGCTGGGAGCAGCACATCAAGGCCGCGTTCAAGGAGTGTGGCCAGGACGTGCCGTTCACCGCCACCTTCCGCGCGGGTGCGTCCACGGGCGACATCAACGTCTCGCTTACGCGCACGGGGAGTACGGCGACGAAGGCCAACGCGGCGAAGACTGCAGCGAGCTCCGACTCGTGCTCATTGAAGAAGCGCCGCTACGCGCCCCGCCGCTTCCACGGCGTAGAGGCAAGGGATATGTGATTGGGTAGACATGGGAGAGTCGCTGGGAAGGGAACTATGTGGCTGAACATTGTAGTAGATGGGCTCTTTGGACGACATTTCTGGGTTCAATGGAATTGAATGAACATCGGGCTGCTGCCTGTCTCATTCTACATGACGGATGATCGATCATCATGTGTATTGAAGCTTGAGGTCCCGGTCAGGTCTTACTCGGACGTGTTAGTTGAGGGTGTTTGCCCGTGGGCCGGCGCTTTCGGAAGCTTCACCTTCAGTACCCAGTGATAGCTCGAGCATCTGATAAATGTTCAAACGTTCCAATGTTCATTCGGATGCAACTTGGCCGTCGTGACAGTATTGCCTGATACGCAGCTTTTCTGAGCACATCTGAGTCGTATAGTATACCACCCAGTCTCCAGATATACAGGACAATGCGGGTCCGTGAGGCATGTTTGAGCGGTTGCGCAACTTGGCAAGAAATCCTACAAGTTCTAGTTCAAGTTGAAGAATAAGTATAGGACGCTGTCAGTCACGTGAGCTGAATTCTGATAGGTCACATGCCTTGCACGTGATGGTTGTAGATTCATGTTTACAGCCGGCGGCAAAGGCCCGGAGTTCTGGCTCTTTCCATCCTGTCCGCAACCCTCACCTTCCCGCCTTCAGAAGACCTCCCTCCTTGCTCAAAAGCGGGTCAGGAAATTTTCTTGGTGCTTCGGACGAGTTACGAGCAGGTCTTGCAGCATGCGGCTCAAGAACGCGACCCAGCAGGTCGCTGCGGCCGGTGCACCAGAACCAACGCGGCGACGGGAATCCGTGCTTGCCATCCTGACGTCCCCTCTTAAAAAGATTGCCTCACAGTCTGTAGCAGTCGCAAGCGGGAGGGATATGGAGCAGTCCCTCCCGCGCGATGACTCTGTCCTCGCTCGCCTCCCTCCGGAAATTCTTAACATTGTCTTCGAGTACTGCCTCGGGGGCGTACGTCAGCGCCTCAGCTACAATGCGCCGATATGGACCCTCCTACACGTCTGCAGCTTGTGGCGCACCATCGCTCTCAGCAATCGCTTCCTGTGGTCGAACATCGATGCAGTGGTGTCGCAGCCCGTCCGGCGAGGGCAATCCAACTTCAGCGCACCAAAGCCTACCCGTTCGGAAAAGAAGGCGTTCCTTCATATGCTGAAGACTTATCTGGAACACGCTGACGGGGCGCTGCTCGACATCCGCATCGGTCTCGCATACCACGGCACCTGCCGCCGCATCCTCCGGATGCTCTGGGAGCACCGGCAGCAGTGGCTAGCGGTGTGCCTAATCGGTCAGGGTGTAGGCGTCGCCAGCCTGCTCAATGATATGGGGGCACGCTTGGGTTGTGGGATGTCTAATCTCCAGCGCGTAGAACTGTGCTACGACGGCACGCCGGACATCCTCTTGCCCATGCTCCCCGCGCCTGCTCTTCACACGATCATTGGCGGCCCAATCTTCCAAGTACGCGCTTCGAACGCCCCCGCGTGGTCGCAGATTACGAACTACACCGGCCCCGCATTCGCGTACGTCTTCGTCCTGGCTCTCATGCCGAACCTCGAAATCGCCAACATCGAGGATGTGATAGACCGCGCCATGGAAAGAGGTAACGGCGAGATAAAGTGCGACCATCCCAATCTCAAGGTGCTGCGGCTGCTGCGCTCTCGGTCCGAATCGTGCTTGTGTGAGCTCACCGCACCGCGGCTGCGCCTCTTGGAATGCGCTCAGATGGCCAAGGCGGGTTATCCAATCGTCCTCGGCTTCATCAGGCGCTCTGGATGCTCGCTCAGTGAGCTCGTCATCAAGCACGGCGTGGACGACAAGTGCCTGTACAAAATGATCCAGTTGTCACCCGAGCTGCAGACGCTCACCCTTGAAGATTGGTTCTCTGCGTCGGAGGATGGCCGCGCGCTCAGCGGGGATATCTTGGAGATGCTGGCGCGCAATCCTACCGCGGTGTCCCAGCTGTCGGTGCTGGAGATCGAACGACGCCAACGACGGGCCTACAGGCGGCCGCGCGACTCCTTCGTGCCGTTGGTGCGCAGTCTAGCTGCCTTGGAGCCGCTTCGGTTGCAGAAAGTCAGGGTGAGCGTCCCCGAACCTGACGTGGATGCGGCCTTCGAATTCATTCGGGATGGTTGTGCTCCCCTCCCTGCGACAATCACTGTGGTCGTAAAGGACGTATGTGCGTGGAGTTGAGCGACAGGAAATCAGGAACCTTGTACGTTCTCAGTTTGCATCCAAAGCTGCGGTAAAGCTGACATATATTTCGATAGGTGGAAGGAAAATCAGGCAATTCGCATGTGCGACCTGAGGCCAGAGGTCTGATTCTGCTGTTCCAGAAACAATACGTACCAGTAGTTGTCGTGCGAAAATGCATAGACTATCACATTGAATCTCGAAGCAGTTAAGCCAGCGTTGGTGTGGTGGTCACAGTGAGCCGTCTCATCCGAAATGCGAATAGGCAGCAATAAATAAGTCAGGGTGGCCTGCCACTGCAAGTGCAGTGACCCAGACGTCAGTGCCCGGCGAGTGATACAGGTTGTGCGGAGATACGTGCAGTAGCTAACAGTGGGTAATAAATAAGCGTGATATGGGCCCGTGAGAATGCGTGTTACGTCGATATGAAGCGGACGTGAAGATATGGATACACTTCTGGGGCTACGCTGTATGTATCAGGCTGGATCGGGCGGAGTCGTATCCTTCACACGCCCGTGCATCGAGACTGGTGACGATCTCGTACACCGGGGTTCACAAACGTCGCCCTGCAGACGTTGCACACAAAGTCGCGCCGACCTTCATGCGAGCGCAGATGATCTAGATATCATAGATGATGAGCTCCCACGCCTTTACGTGCTCCAAGACTCTGCACAAGACGGGTTAAGAAGGCAGACGCACTTCGTAAATTATGCTTCGCCGTGAATGTCGCGCCGCATACGTTGCAGCCGTACTCCGCAGGTCGCGTACGGCGCTCATGCGCCATCTTGCGCATCGTATCTGTCGCGATGTTCGGCTTTGCGACGGGAATTGCGGGGGACGCGGCAGGCGTGATCCAAGGCTGATCATTCGTTTGGCGGATGGAGCCCTCGAGGATCAGGTCCGCTGGGTCGGTTGAGAAGGTTGGAGGTGTTGTCTGAGGAAGGGCTACGCTGCTGCGCCGTGACAATCCGCCGTAAGGAGAGAAACGGCCATCGGGAATGGGCCCTTGGAATGGGGCGGCCAATGAAGTCGAGGCGAAAGAACCGTCGGAAGCAAGCAAGGCGTCGGGCATCTGAGTATACGACGGCAACGGTTGTTGTCCACCATACTCGTAGCCTGGTATGGGCGCAGACATGCTATAGTATGGGGTCCCCGAGTACATCTGGGTGTACGCGAAGGGGACGTTTGAGGGAGGAGAATGTCGCTCGTTCTGGGCTGGCTGGGGATTCGGGCCTGTAGGGATATGCATGCCGTTGTCGAGACTGAATCCCGATGATTGTGAAGGGCCGCAAAATGCGGCGTCTGCAAATCTGTATGAGCTACTAGAAACACCTCAATACAGTCAGAGAAGTGTACCGTATGGCGCTGACGTAGGCTGTTGTGCTAAATAGCTTCAAGTCTATCAGCAAACCGGTGACGCTAGACGAGATGCATTGACTGACCGGGACGATGAGGAACTCCGTGCCGTGGACGAACGACGAGCGCTGCCTTGCGCGTTTGGCAGAGTGGCGTCCATTTCTGTATGTATGTCGGGTAGCGAGATAATATGAGCGCTGAAGGACTGAGGACGGACGGTAGGCCGCTGTGGTGAAGTTCATTAATGGAGGACTCGCCTTATATACGGTCAAGCAAAGACTACACTCCGCGTCCTGGCAAGAGTAATCTCCTCCAGTCATGCAAAGGTCCAACTTGATGGGGGACCACTTTGAACAGTATCCCGATGCGCCCCCATTGAATTGACAGGCGTTCCGCATATCACAGGAGCTGTAAAAACAAGGCCGACCTTCGAAACACATTGCAACGAGCTCGCGACATGGATGTCCAGCACTGTTCGCGCCATTGTCGAACTTGAAAGAAAGGCCCAGCAGTGTCAAGAGCGCATCTTCGCAACGACAAAGTATACCTGGCTCCCTGACCCGGTCTGTCCAACGCGATGAAAGGGGATGTCGCCACATAAGACGAGTTGCTTAGTTCGGCTGGTACTGCTGCAGATGCGCTATGTCCTTGTACAGCTTCGCACTCGGTGCACATGCGAGAATAGTGCTGCTCAAACCATGTCGCATATTCTGTGTCGGTATTGCGGTGCGGTACGATGCACTGGGCCACCGCGGACCCCAGCAGCGGAGTTAACGTGGACGCAGAATAAGCTGCAAAAATATCGAGCTTTCCTAGAGCACAGTTGCGTGACGCCTGGCCTCAGATCACGGAACGTCCATGAGATGAGGAGCATGCATAGGTCTGCGTTCCGTCATGGAAGTTCAATAGCAGGATCAAACATCGCGTGGTGTCACGGTATGTCACATCGCGGTTGGAAAATTTTGGAAATGCCCAAGCGGCTCATTGTTCCCTACGACTGCGACGATGTCTGCGGTGATCACAGATATCTCGACGCCCATCCTGCCCAAGGACTACTCCCCCCCTACGGTGGAGTCCTCAAAAATTACCTGTGAGTCCTATATCGTCTCCCGATCTATGCCCATTTACTCAATACGTTTGATGAAGCGCCTACCCAACGAAGGCTGGTACCTGCAGGCCCTGCCTTCATCAACTATGCAAGACTTAAGTTGCACCACAACTTCGACTTAGACACGCACGATCAGCATCTTGCAACGCAGCAGGAGAAGCTCGACGCGCTCAATGCCGCGAACGAGAACGGCGAGGACGATCTGGGCGTCGGCGACGAAGAAGAGAACCAGGAGCTCCTCAGCCTCGACCCCAAGGAGTGGAAGGTGCGTTACACTCGCGTTACATCGATCATCGAGCTGAATATCATCCCCAGAGGCACGACTACTATGCCGTGCTCGGCCTGTCCCATCTCCGAATCAACGCCACGCCCGCTCAGATCAAGGTCGCGCACCGCAAGAAAGTGCTCAAGCACCATCCTGACAAGAAAGTCAGCTCCGGAGCTCAGGAGACCTCATCCATCTTCACAAATCTGAACACGAACGACGACGCGTTCTTTAAGTGCATCCAGAAGGCGCACGAGGTGCTCACCCACCCGGAGAAGCGGCGGCAGTTTGACTCTGTCGACCCCACCGTTCTGGACGCAGAGGAGGACGACCCGAAGGAGAAGGATTTCACTAAGAGCAAGCGCAAGCTCGACGACAAGTCGTTCTTCACCACCTTCTCGCCAATATTCGAGCGCGAGTCTCGCTTCTCGAGGAAACAACCCGTCCCTCAGCTTGGAAACGTCGATTCGAGCAAGGAGGAGGTAGAGAGCTTCTACGACTTCTGGTACTCCTTCGACAGCTGGAGAAGCTTCGAGTGGCTCGACAAGGAGGTCAACGAGGGTAGCGACTCCCGCGACGACAAGCGGTATACGGAGAAGAAGAACAAGGCTGAGCGCGCGCGCAGAAAGAAGGAGGATATTGCACGTCTACGTGGACTTGTCGACCTTGCCCTGTCGTATGTTTATCGGTGCTTCTGCTAACTTGCTGCTGACGCTGCTATTCAGGCTTGATCCTCGCATCAAGCGCATCAAGGAGGAGGAGAAGGCCGCCCGGGCCGCCAAGAAGGCTGGACGTTCAGGTACGGCGACGCCGAACAAGAAGGCCGAGGAAGAGGCGGCGAAGAAAGCCGCTGAAGAGGAGGCCAAGCGGAAAGAGGAGGAGGAGAAGGTCAGACAATCTATCATATGCGCTCACCATGCTTACATCCTCTCAGGCAGCCCGCGAGGATGCTAAAAAGGCGAAGGCTAAGGCAGCTAACGCTGCCAAGAAGGCCCGCCGACAGGCGAGGGCTACTGAGGAGAGTACCGCTGCATAGGCAGCGCGTACGTAGGACGTGGATGTTGTGTACATTTTGTAGACGGCTCATTCATCCAGTGGACATACATGCATCGCGATCCGTGTAGGGCGCCCCGTACATTGAACGCACTGCGTACACGGTGCAGGACTAACCCGCATCGTTTCAATGCAATCGTGGGCCTTCGTGGGCGCAATCCAATCAGGCCGAGCCCGCTGCTCGTGAACTCAGTTGAACATGTCGGACGCATCCGCGCGGCTTACACCCGACGTCCAACTCGTCGGCGGGCGGCTTTCGGACTTGGGTTGATAGAGTTGGATAGAAGCACGCGTCGCGCATGTGGCGAGCTGCCGTGTGATCAACAGATCATGCTTTGGTTCGACTTGAGAGCCCCGCTCACCTATCCAGTCAGCAGGTTTCTCGGACAATCCTTCCCCTCGGGATTGAGCCAACATTCACACTAAGTGCATATCGCTGTCCTCTGACCGACAATGACGGCCCGAGAGTGCAAGCGTCTGACCCTCGTCAATGATCCGTCTTCAAGGATCGACCATCCACGTTCAATTTCGCCGAGCCGCAGGCCTCTGGTTACGCTGTTGTGTGCCCCTGGTTGCTGCTTGTCCGGGCTATATAACGCACCAGCGATGTTCAGAATCTTGCGACCAACTTTCCCCGATGTCCCTCGGATTCTTCACTCGTTCCGCTGTCGCGCTTTCCATCGCGTGCCGGCTGGCCGGCGCGCTCACTTACCATGGGGCCGACTTCTCTTCGCTGATTAAACTCGAGAGCGATGGCCAGACCTACAGAGATGGCGGTAGCACGACGGCTTTCGAGACTATTTTGGCCAACCATGGCACCAACCTCGCGAGGATTCGCATCTGGACGAGCGATAGCTATGATGAGTATAGCCTGACCTACGGCTTGGATCTCGCCAAGCGCGCCGCTGCCGCGGGGATGGCCATCATGGTCGACCTGCACTACAGTGATACCTGTGAGTTTGATAGCTTGATTGTGTTACTTCTCCTAACACTGTGCTATAGGGGCCGACCCCGGCAAACAGGCGACGCCGTCAGCGTGGGCCACTGACCTTGACTCTCTCAACCGGTACATATACGACTATACCAAAGATGTAGTTACCCAGTTCGCAAATCAAGGAACACCAGCGGAATTCATTCAGGTGCGTCGTTCATCCTGAGTAACCTCTTCAACACGTCTCATCGCCTCCCCAGATCGGCAATGAAATCAACTCCGGGATGCTCTTCCCTGCCGGACAGATATCCTCGAACGGGTACAATGGCCTTTCGCAACTCCTCCATTCTGCCGCTGCTGGTGTCCGCGATGCCTCATCCACCACCAAGACCATAGTCCACCTCGCGAATGGGTGGGACAAATCCGCCATGTCTTCCTTCTACTCCCAGGTCCTTGATTACCAGGGCGCGCTCACTGCCGACGACATCGACGTCATGGGATTCTCCTTCTACCCCTTCTACAACACGAAGGCAACACTCGCCAACTTGCGAAGCAGCTTATCCTCGATCCACAGCACATACGGCAAGGTGCGTCCGAGCCCGAGGTGTACTAAGGATTCGATACTGATATGCGGCAGCCCATCATGGTTGTTGAGACCGATTGGCCGACGCAGTGCAGTGGCGTTGATATGAGTGAACCATCTATTCCCATCTCGGCGGCTGGCCAGGAGAGTTGGGTGTCAAGCATTCGCGAGGTACTCGAGGATGTTGGTGGCACTGGGTACGTACCCTCGTGCTTGTTTATCACCTACGTACTAATCACTGCTGTAGCATTGTTTACTGGGAGCCTGGCTGGATAGGCAACGCTGGCTTAGGCAGTGCTTGCAATGTAGGTTTCTTGCACTCACTCGCAGACTGCCGCTCATCGCTCTTACCCATAGGACAACCTCCTGGTCGACTACACCACGAACAATGTGAAGGCCTCAATCGACATGTTTGCACATGATATGTAGGATACTGGATACTCTTGCAGGATGGTCAACTTGGAATTAAACATGGTCAACTTGTGATTGGACAGGGATAACATTTGCGACTATAAATATGCGCGACGGGCGTGATGATACAGCAAGTCTGCTCTACTCTTCTAAGCTGCAACCTCAGAGGCAGCCTCCTTCGCGATGTGCTCCTTCATGTCACTGTGCAATCGGTTAGACTAGCGATTGGCTCGCCAAGGAACAGAACTTACTAAGTGTTCATCTCCGGAATGGTAAGCTTCGTCCACCCAAGCTCCTTCGCCGTCGCATCGAACGAGCTTGGCAAGTTGAGCGACGTGAACCCGATGCGCTCGTTGATGTCGTCGGTCGCCAGGCGGCTGGCCATCTGGACGCGCGACGCGCGCGGCTTGCGGATCTTCTCGTACATGCGCAAACCCGCCGCAACGTCGTGTGTGTACTGGGGGTAGTTCTTGGAGAAGATAATACCAAGGGCTGCTGCGTCCTCAATGGCCTGGCAGGCGCCCTGCGACTGGTGCGGCTGCATGACGATGAGTAGGCGCAGACTGAGAATGGGAGACGAGAATGCGTACCATCATGGGATGCGCAGCGTCGCCCAGCAGCGTCGCGGGCCCCTTGGACCAGTACTGCAACTCAGTGAGTAATTTGGGACGCAGCCGGCACAAGGACGTGACATACCGGGTATTCATCATGCACATACAACCGCCATGGCATGCGGTCTATGGAGGCCTTCAAGAGGTCGACGACGTTCTTCTCCAGCTTGTCCGCGTACGCGCCGACGAGCATCTCCTCCACATCTACCTCCTTGAAGGTGAAGCCCTCCGACGTGTGCTGCGCGGCGTACTCCGTCGGCATGAAGCAGTAGAACGAGACGATCTGATGCTCTAGTCAGCCACGCAGTAACGTATATCGAAAACCTTGCACGACGCACATCGCCGCCCGCACAGGGAGACATCACGATCTTGAAGTACTTGTTGACGCTAGTGCGCCTGTCAGCTTACATTAGCTGCGATCGGAAAGGGACACTTACTCCTCGTGCTGCTCGAAGCCATTCCAGTATTGGATGGCGGGCTCGTAGCTGTAGTCGACGAGCCCGAGACGCTTCACGTCGTCCGTGAGAACATTGCACCGGAAGCACGTCTGCGGCGCGTACTTGCGCTCCGTCTTGATGCCGAGCGCCGTGCGTACGTTGGACTACAAGAAAGGATTCAGCTTGCAGGTTCCGGTCCGCGCCTAAGGCCTTCCGATCGAGGGTCACGTACCCGAATACCATCTGCGCCGATGATCACGTCCGCCTTGATCTCCTTGCCGTTCCTAAACTTGATGGTGCTGGTCTCTACGTCTACGTCGTCGCAGATGTAGTCCACGACGACCTTGACGGGGTCGCCCTCGCCGTCCTCGGCTGTCGCTGTTTCAAGCAGCATCGTGTGCATATCCTGCCTATGGAACATGTTGTACACCTGTGAGGGGGACGTCAGCATTGACGTCAAGCGGTATACTATGAGCATGCGTACGTTTCCCCACTTCTTCTCGTAGTCGCTGAGGTCGTAAACCGCGATCGGTTCGCTCGTCTTCCAGTCGCGCATGGTGAGGTGCAGAAGGACCACGGGTCTGCCGGAGGGAACGTCCACCTTCCACTCGTGAAGCCACTGCGTGCCGTTAGCGGCGCACGAAATCGAGGCTGGTAGTAGACATGAGCACTGCGTTTGCCAGCCTATGCGTGAACATACCTCCAACTTCCGCGGCGAAGTTGCGGCGCTCGTACACGGTCACTGGACGTGGATGAGCTCTGGTTCTGGATGATGCAACCCGTAGGCGCGCACCTTTGTGCCCGGCGCGCCTCATCGCGACAGCGGCGCTCAGCCCCCCAATACCGCCTCCCATGACCGCAACATCCAGCTTCTTCCACTGAGCCGACATCTGTGACAGAGGTGATGTATATATACGCGTGAAGCGCGACGCGATCGACTATCGTGGGTCGAGTTGAGGGAGCGCCACCCCTACGAAGCGCGCCCTTATAAGTAGTGGCCCGCTCCGATAGTGATGCCGTCTTCGGTTGATGGGATGGCAGCGGATGCCGATGAGCCTAGCGCACCCCCGTCCCGTAGCCCAATCGTACTTAATGCCGGTCGATAGCTCCGTCCGATGACTTGGCTTTCAGCGGCACAGTGACAGATAACTGATAAGGCGGGGAAGAGGGGGACAGCCCCTGCCCCCCGCCGCAAGGGAAGACGGCCGACAGGAGCGTCAGTGGGCTAAGGACGTCAGTATCGGCGAAGGATGCTAGCGTTCCCAGCGGGTTGCCTTCGCTGATGACGGATTCGTGCACGCCACCCTTCTCGCGCGCTCGGGGTAGCCTGGGGTATGGAATCTGGGATGCGAGAGCCAGCGAAGCCAAACGAGGCTCGTGAAAACAAGACTTCACGTCTAGACACCGTGTCCTATCGGAGAGACAATAAGGACGATGAGTTGCCGACTTCACGATAGCGGGAGGCACGGTACGGTCTCACACGGCGTCCACGCCGATCGCTGGCGGCTTTCACTGTCGTGTCCGACCTGCAGCAGATAGAAATCGTCAATTTCAACGGTTTACGTTCAGCGATAGCCTGCGTACCGAGGGTGACGGTGAGGTTCATACAGGTGAACATCCACCAGTGAAGCCTGTCTGTATTGATTAGCGGGAGTCTGGACTCTGTCGTGGAAGGTTGAACGGGTCGCCCCGCAGCCCATGGCGGGTCAAAATGAAGCCAACTGTCGCGCAGAGGCTATGAGTCCGTCATCGTCGCTGTAGTCAGTATGTTCGGCAGCGGGGGGAGGCCCGCGGCGCTCACGTGATCGCATGGCGCGCCGCAGGTTTGCTTCCGTGGGTGAAGCTATGGGTCTGAGCTATAGCAACTACTCCTGGACGCCTCGCAAAGATAGAAGATGACAAACACATACTATGATACACATTATGGCTTCCTAGTTTACAGGTGGTTCTCGCTTCGAGTGCCGTCTTCTGCTTCCTTTCACTATGAGCCGAGTCTGCTGAAGTTGCCGTCCGTGCCAGTGATCTTCTCGTGGTCGGCCAGGTTCGCCTGTGCTTCGTATACAGTGATGGGTATGCCAGTGTTGCGCTGAGAGGCCCGTGTCAGGTTGGGTGTGAGGTCATGCACAGGAACGCACCTCCTGCCAATGACCCAAGAATCCAACGTAGTAAACGCGTGTGGTATCCGCGCCTTGTGCTGCCGGGAAGAACAAAGTGATGCTGGAGATGTTGGAAAACTTGGCCGTCCTGCGCCAGACGATCAGTATTTAACGGCAAGGCGATAGGTCTGGCGCTTACTTAACAGCGTATTCTCCTACTTCGCGACCTTGGGCTACATCGAATTCTTGGGTAGCTGTCTTGTCCGCAACATCGTCAAAATCCATGTCTGCCGCATTCGCAAACTTGGAGGCGGAGGCCAGCGTTAGGCCAGCGCGTCAGCTTTGACATCATAACACTCACCAGCACGACTTTGGAAGGCGTCTGGTCGGTCGGGCCAGTCTTGAGTAGGATAGAGCGCAGTCGCACGGCGCCTGTAAAGGGTACGCGGATGATCCTGGGGGCGACTGCTGGTCAGACAGCAGGCGACTTGACAGAGACAGATGCGCACATCTGATCGTCCGCGTCCGACTCGAGGTACTGCGAGTGGTGTCAGCTTCATGCAGACGGACAATTGGTATGGTAGGCGCACCTCTGTCTCATCCAGTCTCTCATGCCAAGGCTTGATAACCTCCGGACCTTCGCCGTTTGCATTCAGAGCGTGCACGACGCCGCGATCGACGTGACTGTAGAGATTGTCCTGCGGTCCCAGGTCGGACGTGTCGTGGTCATGACCATGGTCGTGCTCATGGCTTTCGCCTGCACAGCCGTTGTGAATATGTTCGTGAGGCATATTGCTCAATGCACCATCGGTAGACAGTGACCTGGAAGGAGATGAAGAAAAGGTGATGGTATTTTGTGGCGTAATGTCCGCGGTCCCGGTCAACATGCAGTGATGATGCCACGCTCCCTTGCTTCTGGCTTGCGCGCTCATCTTCACCGACTACTCCTCTTGAATGTAACCGAACTACAGACAAAGGCCCGTCGAGCGCTTCTGTGCCGTCCTCGGGCACACGACGGATACCCGCTGTACCTGCTTTCTAAGCTTTCTAAATAAACCTCCTGGCGGTGGGTATTATCATGTCATCCGACGATCGATGATCTCCTCCTGCTTTTCGAGCGTCAAAGTTCACGCTGCTTCCGTTCACCAGCCTCTCACGACACAGAGACGTCATGGGAGCCTACCATGTGGTGCTTCCTACAGCCTTCCAACATAAATACGCGCCTTCCCGAGCTTGCTCTACCATTCCATCCCCTACCCCGAAAAGAACTCAAGCCGCCTCTATTTCCAAACTATGTCCACGTCTGTCGATTTCACTGTCTTCAAGGGCTCGAAGGGCGGCAAGATCGTGAAGAGCAAGACGCATAGGGAGCTGAAGAACGACGATGTTCTCGTCAAAGTGACCCATTCGGGCCTCTGCTTCACCGATATCCACTACCGCGAGCAGGACATGGTCCTCGGCCACGAGGGCGTCGGTGTGGTAGAGAGCGTTGGCCCCGACTGCAATGATCTGAAGCCGTGAGTGGGGCGTCGCACCAGTCCCTTATCTCTCGACTTACTTGGCGACGATAGCGGCGACCGCGTAGGCTGGGGCTACGTGCAGGACACCTGCGGCACCTGCAACATGTGCTTCCAAGGCGAGGACGTACGTCTATTTCCGGCCTCAAGCATTTTTGGAGTCCCGCTGACCGTTTCTGCAGATGTATTGCCGCAAGGCCATTCTGTACGGCGTCGGCAACCTCGACATCGGCTCCTTCGCCAGCCACGCTGTCGTCCGCGAGCCCTTCCTTCTGCGCGTCCCCGACGAGATTGACCTATTGAACGCCGGCCCGCTATTTTGCGGTGGCGCGACTGTTTTCGAGGCGCTCAACCGCTACGGCGTGAAGCCCACGGACCGCGTCGGTGTCATTGGCATCGGCGGCCTCGGTCACCTTGCCATCCAGTTCGCGTGCGTGCATCCGTCGCCTTCCGAGAATTCTTGTTGTCTGATCAAGTCACATCCGTCTGTGCAGTGCCAAAATGGGGTGCGAAGTTGTCGTGTTCAGCGGCACCGACAGCAAGAAGGATGAAGCTGTCAAGCTGGGCGCGACCGAGTTCCACGCCACCAAAGGCCTGACCAGCCTCGGGGACATCGAACCCATCAACTGCCTGCTCGCGACGAGCAGCGCGCAGCCGGACTGGCAAATGTGTGTACATCTATTATCATCATCCGATATACCGCCCCACGCTTTTGCGCCTTTCTCTAACACGCACACCCAGGTACCTCGACATCATGGCCCCCAAGGGCATCGTCTTCCCTCTCACCGTTGACATGGGCAAGTTCGAGAACTTCCCCGCTTTCCCCGTCAACAACAAGGGCCTGACGGTGCAGGGCTCCGCGGTCGGCCCGCGCATCCTCTACCGCAATATGCTGGCGTTTGCCGCACGGCATGGGGTGAAGCCCGTGGTGCAGACGTTCCCGATGACGGAGGAGGGTATCAAGGAGGCCGTGAAGACGTTGTTGGAGGGGAAGATGCGGTATCGGGGGGTGCTTGTTGCGCAGGATGCGTAGGCAGGTGGTGAAGATCTAGAGGTAGACATATAGACGGTGTAGACATATAGACGGTGTAGACATATAGACAATGAGATAGATGCGTGTGACAGTAATACTAGCGAAGGTGCATGAATCTGAATAGACAGGCGCGTGGCAGTGCCTCACCCTTACCCTCATCGTCGGACAACTCATCTACCATTAGGTGACCGTGATAGGCATATACTGAGAACTAGAGTACAAAATTTGTGTCCACAGTAGCTCCACACCTCGCAGAAGGGAGCTCTCCAGCCAATCTCCAGCTCGTGCCGTCCGCAGTTAGCACCACCTTGCTCTTGTGCTCAATATCAGTTGACAAATTCAGCCTATAGTCTGCGTCAGTTTCCGTGAAGCGTATGATACTTAGTAATACGCACGATCTCCTTGATGTCCACCTCGTCGGTGTCATAGCTGGATATATCTCCTGCCGCCACATCGACGCACGCAGGGACAGAACTACACGCCTCGCGAATGAAGCGCCAGGCCGCGCCCACGTCGACTGACGGGACGTACAGCCTGGCCCTTTGCAGACGTAGCGGCCTCAGCGCAATTAGGTTCTTCACCAAAATTACGAAGGAGTCGGAGTCGTGCGTTCCCTTGTAAGAGCACTGCCGATATCGCTCGACCTTCAACACAGAGAGCTGGGACAGAGCAGCTGGTTTGCCTGAAAGGAGACTCGGGACGTCAGTGCTGTCGGCCCCACCTTCAAAGTCGTTCGGTGCATCGCGATTGTCTCGGAGAATCAGGGTGTGCAGCGCAGGCAGAAGCTGGATAAGCTCGTAGAGGCATTTGCCGTGCGGGCCGTATCTGACACTGAGGGTGGTGAGAGCGCACTTCGAGCGGTCGATGAAGTTCGAGAGCGCGCATTCACCCCGGACGCCGCGGTGCTCGTACTTGCGTAGCTGAGGGGCGCGCATCATACCCAGGCATGTGTCGTTCTTGTTGCCAGAGAGGTGCAGCACGCGCAGGTTGGGGAGGTCATGCTGGACGCCAGCGTAGCGAGCCGACGCGATGCCCATCTTGATATTCACGCCGTGGTCGCGGATGGCGCATATTTCGAGGTTGGGCATGAGGTGCAGGATGAAGGGGTGGGTGCCAATATGGGAGAAGGCGGGGCCGTGGTAGCGCGTGATGAGCTTCCACGCGCTGCGGACGTGGTCTTTAGCGGGCTTGACGAGGAAGGTGGAACTGGCGACGAGCGTGCGGAGGGCGGGAATGGGAGACAGGGCGGCCATGGTGCCGCATTTGCCGTCGTAGAGGAGGTTGATCTCCTCGAGATTGGGCAGGCCATAGCCAAAGTCGCTTCCGAGGGACTTCAGCACATTATGTATGTTAACATCTGCGTTGGCAGCTATGCTCAAGCTGCGCCATCGGTGCCGGTTCTGCCAAAAAATTTCCAGAGCAATGCGGAAGGCATCATGATAGGAGAGGTTGAGGCGGATGTCGAGCAGTGCAGGATTCGAGCGCGTCAGGTAGGTCTCGAGGACCGAGCGAGACTGCTTGGGCGACTCGCTTGGCTTACCCCGGGGCGAGCCGTCGATCTTTGTCCACAGTAGGTGGTTGCTGAGCGCTACATTGCGCCATAGGGTACAGACGCGCATGAGAGTCCAGATGGGCGCGCGATATGTGAGGCTGAGCCAAACATCGGCCAGATAGTATCGGAAGATGAGGGAAAGGATTTCCGGGGGTAGGTGGTGGATCGGTACTGCGGCTGGCTGCTGGGGGTGAGTCGTGTTTGTCTGAGAGACAAGCTTGGTTGCCCCAAGTCGTGTGGCAATAGCGAGCGGGGCCGTGAAGGCGACGAGGGCGACTTGGTGAGCCGGCTCCCACAACCGAACCATGCTGGCAAAGGTGTGAACTGGCAGGTTTTTGAAGTGCTGGCTCGCTTAGCGTTCAGTCCAGCTAACTTAAGCAGAAGGTCTGAACGACAGCAATCGCAAGTGACAGCTGAAAGGTGAGAGTTGGGAACAAGGAGGAAGAGCGCAGGATGGAATGTTGAGATTAGATTTGCCTCAAGGCAGAAGCAGGTTCGCACGGTCACGCTTTTGTCACGCGTTTGCCTTTACAGCTCACGTGGCTCAGGCGAGTTCTTTTTTTCGCTTTTTTGCGGCATGATGCAGCACCTCTTCGATTACTTCGTGCGGGAGGGCTCAACTGAAGGCAGCTGACTTTCGCGTGTGCATTGTATTAAGGGAATGGTGTCTAATCGGCGGGTTAAGGGGATATGCAAAGTATGGGCGGTTGTGAGATAGAACGAGCGAAGCGACAGCGTCTAGAGACCAGACAAGTAGTCTCCCAGCGCGACAAGCTTGTTAACCGCGTTGATATCCTCCAATGTACCTGGTTTAAAACAAGAGAACGTACGGCTTGAGCTCACTCAAGAGCGCTCAAAAGATGGAGTTGATGATGCCACTGCCAATAGCCGAGCCTGTCACAGAGTCAGTGGACGATTAAGACGAGGAGTATATATAAGAAAACGTACCAGCACCGAAGCCAACGCCTCCTGCGGCGGCGTGGCCCATCTGAGAGTGGTCATGAGCAGGGCGAAGCGACGACGTAAGTGCTGCTTACGGTATTACCGTATTTGCCGAACTTGCTCTTCTTGGGCTCTTCAGGCGCAACTGGCGCCGGTGCGGCTTGCATGGAGACAGGACCGCCATTGAATGGCGTATACTGAGCTGGCGGAGGAGGTCCTTGAGGAGGGGGCTGATATGCCGGTTGGTAGGATGGGTACGACGGAGTGACGTTCCTGTAGGGAGCTGGGAGACCGGCAGGCGGCGCAGGGGCGGCGTGTCCGATTTTCTCGACGTAGTTCGAAGGGAATAGACCCTGCTTCCCGCGAGCCCGGCCGGTCCACCAATCTGTGTTGGTTTCCTCGACAATCTCAATCGTCTCTCCGGCGGTGAACGCAAGGTCGTTGGCGTCCTGGAAGGAGGTCAGTCGTGCACAAGCAAATATACGTTTCAGTACACGCACTTCGCCCTTCTCGTTGTAAGCCCACAATGCGCGCGCCTGCTGTAACTTGGCAGGCGACGAGACTTGAGGGGGAGGCGAATAGACGGGCGCAGACGGAGGTGCCGGTGAGTAAGCAGACGTTACACTAGGCATAACCGGCATGGATGGCATGGGCGGCGAGACCGACAGATTGGCCGCGCGGCTGGCCAGCATATCGTCTGCAAACTCGGTGGGTAGCTTGGCGAGAATATCCCTGCCGTCCAGGGCAGAGATCTTGTTCTGAGCGATCAGAAATTCGACATTCTGGCGGGTCTGCTGAATGAGGATGGACAGGGCATCGACAGAGACGGTCATGGTGAGAGCAATATAGAGAGGCGTGAATGAGGGTCAGAAGCAAGGAGCACAACGGGTGCAGGAACAAGACAGCCGCCGAGAGCAGTGCAAGGCGCCAAGCCGGCCCGAGTGGCCATGCGATCACGTGAACCTTCCCTTTTGGATTTCCCTTGTTTCCTCCCTTGACGGGTACCGCGGCGGACTGTCCGCCAGCTTACTACTTCACCCATCTCATTTCGAACGACGATGAACGGACTGACGCCTCTGAGAACGCCAGCCTCTCCAGTGACCGAGCTCAAGGAGGGAACGGCGGCGGCAGCCACAGCATTCACAGTGAGTGCTTCGTGAACCGCGACACCCCCACGCACTAATCCCCCCATGCAGTTCCCAACCACGAAGCAGTTGAGCAAGGGCTCTCGATTGACACTCTCCAAGCAAGAGATCTCTGTAGACTTTCGGCATCCGTATCGTTTGTTGGCGACGTCAAGCACGTTGGGATGGTTCGCAGCCGTCACGTACGAAGGGTCCTGCAGTACGTCTCATGCCAGCATTGATGACACCGTCTCATTCCATACAGAGATTGCTCTGTCTCCCCTGAACGACCTACGTTCTGCTGCAAAGGACGTCAAAGCCGACACCACGAACTTCTTCACGCCCAAGCGCACTATAACCCTACCTACGGCCTGCAACCTGCTTGTGCTAGCCCATAACGATCAACGACTCCTTGCGGGCCTTGACAATGGTCACATTCTCGTGTTCGACGCGCACGCGTTGTTCACGGAGGGTCCGGACGACACTACTCCTTTGACCGATCACGACACGCGCGGGGGACCACTGCGTCAAATAGCCAGCAATCCTGGCGCAGAACCATCGCTCTCGGAGTTGGCAGCTGTACTAACGGAAGAAGGCGCTGTGATACTTCTGGACGTGCTCAATGGATTCCAGGGTGGCTGGGCGCCTGCTGAGGGGGAGGCGCGTGTGACTGCAGGTGAGTCAAGTGCATAGCTTATATCCGTCCCATACTGATGGCCTTACAGTGTCATGGTCGCCGAAGGGGAAGCAACTGGCACTGGGACTCGAGTCCGGCCATATCCTTACGTTCACTCCCAATAACAGAGAAGCGCCTCAAAAGCACGTTCCACCGACCTCGTCAAAGACTCCCATGGTATCCATGCAATGGACGGGACCTGCGCACACCTTTCGGACAGTATATTGTTCTCAAGACGAACCGGAGGACCCTATACACCACATCGTCACCTTCGACGCCCGCGCGAACTCCGTCGAATACATACCGCTGGAAGCGTCTTTCGCCGTATCTGAACGCTATCCGCCAAGTAGCAGCTTCGTGACGTTGCCAAGATGGGAAGGCGAGCAGAACGTTCTTGTCCTTGCAGGAGACGCGACAGCGTCGGATATCGAAGTACTCGGGCATTCAGGGATGGGTTGGCATCAAGAAGTCTCTGATAACCCTCTTGCTGTTCCTTTGAAAGAGGAGGACTTCAGCGAGACCGTCCTTCTTGCCCTTGAGCTGGACCTTACAGACACCACGCCCGTGATGATCGCGTACATGAACGACGGCACTCTGCAGCTGTGGTATCTTGAAGGGCCCAATCCGTATCCGGGTCTCATCACGCCGTCTGCAATACCTGCACCATCCGCTATGGAGCCCGCTGTGTCAGGCATGTCGATGGATGAAGCCCCAAAGTCCACTCCTCCTGCTCAAGAAGCCACACCTACTTCTGTGTTCGGTCAGCCTAGCGGGCTCGGCTTCGGCCAAGCTCCCGCGACCTCTCCGTTCGGCACTCCGTCGTTTGGTCAGCCTTCGTTCGGGCAGGCGCCGTCACCATCTGCCTTCAGTCCGACATCAGCAACGTCTGCGCAACCTGCAACCTTACCGGCATTCGGAGCGCCATCAGGGTTCGGCCAGATGGCTAGCAATGCGTCAGCCTTCGGGCAGAGCTCTGGGAATAACTCTGGGTTTGGGCAAGCAGCCAACAATACGTCGGCGTTTGGACAGACGTCGAACAATGCATCTGCCTTTGGAAAGCCATCCTTCGGGACTACCAGCACGCCATCAGCGTTTGGTCAATCGTCCTTCGGACAGACGGCTGCTCCTGCTTTCGGGCAGTCTGGGTTTGGCCAAACAAGCAATCCGGCTTCCGGATTCGGTAGCACCGGCTTCGGGCAGACCGCGCAACCATCTCCTGCAGCCAATGCTTCCGGTGGTGGCGGCTTCGGCGCGTTCGCCAACTCGGGAACCAGCGCGTTTGGTAAGAGCCCTGCGTTCGGCAGTGCGCCACAGCAGAATGCACCGACTTCCGGCGGCTTTGGAGGGTTCGCTGGCGGAGCAAGGAGTGCCTTCGGCCAGACGAGCATGGGGCCGCCGCCAACGCCCCAGCAAACGACGCCACCGCCTGAATCACCAGTAGACGACTCTGCGATGGATGGTATGGGCTCAATGGGTCTAGGAGAGTCCGATGACGATCCTAAGCCGAAGCCAGCATCTGTGTTCGGGAGTATGCCGCCCCCTGCGGACAAGCCGGCGACGTCAGCTTTCGGTGCTCCCGCCAGCACCAGCCCGTTCGCGTCCACGGCAAGCGGTATTAAGCCCGCCTCTGGCTTCGGTGCCTTCGGCGGATTCAGCTCGAGCAACAGCGTATTCGGCGGGAAGAAGGATGAGACCCCGAAACCGACATTCGGCAGTGGTGCGTTCGCGTCCGTGGCCGCTGACGCGCCGAAGCCATCCTCTGCATTCGGGTCGTCGGGATTTGGGCAGTCGGCCTTTGGCAAGCCTGCATTCGGGCAATCAGCATTCGGGCATCCGTCCTTGGGCCCTGCGAGCAACAAGCCGGCGTTCGGGCGGTCGAGCTTTGGCACGGCACCGGCATCGGGTGGAGGGTTTGGCGCGTTTGCGAATAAGCCGGCGTCGCTGACTTCGACACCGGTCAAGGATGAGAAACCCACCCCGCCATCTGGCGGGGGCTTCAGCGCCTTCGCGTCGCGGACGGCGTCGTTCACGACGAAGCCGGATGAAAGCAAACCGATGAGTGCGTTTGGGACTGGAGGGGGCTTTGGTGGGGGCGCGCAGGCAGCGCCAAGCGAAGGGAAGCCGAGCGTGTTTGGGGCTACTGCGCCTAGTGCGGACGTCAAGCCTGAGGCAGGTACGTCCATTATTATTCCCGACATGATCTTCGCTCGTGACTCACATCTCCAGCAGCGTCTGCGCCTGTCAAGGAGGAAACAGTGCCCGAGAAATTGCCATCCAAGCAGGACGAATCCATGTCTCAAGATCGGCCCTCCACTCCCCCAACGCCACCTGTGAAGGTAGAGGAGATCCCTGTCAAGGTAGAAGAAAAGAGTCCCTCGCCGCCCGCTCACGAACCTGCCTCTCCTTCTCCACCACAAGCGCCCGTAACGCCCTCCAAAACGCCGGAACCCGCTATGCCTTCATCGACAACGCCACCTACCCCTCTGACCCCTGCAACCCCTCAGGAGAAGGAGAAGCCACAGTCAGGGTTCGGATTCAACCTCAAAGCCTCACCTTCGCCCTTCACGACTCCCGGCTTTGGGCAACCGGCGTCAACATCTTCCTTCATCAAGCCGGCAGCGGGCTTCGGGTCGGCCGGTCTTGCATCTCCTGACTCGCCGTTCAACAAGCCCAAAACGTCCACGTCCACGTCGGCGTTCGGCAGCGCCTTCAAGAAGTTCGAGACACCCAAGAAGGAGGCAACATCAGCACCAACGTTTGGCGCGCCATCTATCCCCGGCCTGCGTAAATCCGCATTCACTACGACTCCGACTACGCCGGTTTCTGCAGGGGAGCCCTCAAGTGGTGGGTTCGCTGCGTTCAGCAAGGGCGGGTCGCCGTTCCACACACCGCCGGACGCCCCGAAAACCGCCTTCAAGGATCTGCTGAAGGGCAAGGAGGGAAAGGGAGAGCCGCAGAAGCCAGCAGTGTTCTCCCCGGCAGCGGAGAAGCCGAAGACGCCAACGGAGCCACGGAAATCCGCCTTCCCATCGCCTGCGAAGGATGACGGGTCGACCACGCCCGCAGGTACACCATCCGGTCCCGTTCGCGCGTCGGTATTCTCTAAGCCTACGACTGAAGGCAAGAAGGACGAGGAGCAGGAGAGAAGTAGGTCACCGAAGGCCCTCAGCGACACGAAGTCGGGGTCAGCGAGCTCGGTTGCAAGCTCCTTCGTCGATGTCTCGAAAGAAGATGTGCATTCGGAGGAGGAAGAGGAAGAGGAGCAAGAGGAGGTACCGGAAGAAGGCGAGGACGACTTCTTATCCGACCTCTCGCAGTCGGACGGGGAGTCTGCGGACGATTCCCCTTCGTTCACTCCATCGAAGCCGCCTCCGCAGGCGCGCTCGCAATCTACTACACCGAAGCCAGTGCCTCAGGTTGTAGAGCCGGAGGAGGAGCCGCCTAGTGACGAGTATGAAGAGGACGATTCTGAAGACGCCGAGGATGAGCAGGACGAAGATGTGACGGAGGAGAGCCGCTTGTCGACCATCGAAGAGGAGTCTCAGTATAGCACCACGCCTCCCGACAGCCCGGTCAAGCGGGTTCCCAAGTCTTCGCATGCGCCTACGCCTTTATCAAGTGGACTCCGTCCGCCTGGAAGTGGTCCACTGTTCGGTGGCATCGGTCTAGGCAAGAGCCCAGCGAGTAGACCAGCGCGGAGTTCCCCACTCGCGTCTACGTCGGTCAACGCCTCTGACGAGGAGGCCTCAGACGACACGGAGAAAAAGCCGCTGGCGCGGCCAGAGATCGTCGCCCCAAAACCCAAAGAGGCCACACCTCCCCCAGAAGCCCCTACGCCTCGCACGGGGACACCGCCACTTCTGTCTACAATCGGCTTTGGCAAGTCGAGGCAATCGGCGACGCCTTCGCCGACCAATGTGCCTCCTCCATCTTCCCGTGGTCCGAGTCCTGCCGCACCTCAGCCGGCGCCTGCGACCAAGAGTGTCTTCGGTCAAGCATGGGGCCTGCCACCGGCTCAACCACCCAGCGCACCTTCACCTTCCTCCGGCTTCTTCGGCGCCGCAAAGCCAGCAACGACCCCTGGCCCATCGTCGTCGCCGTCTTCGAATGCGCTGTTCGGACCTCCAAAGATATCGGCTACTCCGGGTGCATCAGCGTCGTCACCCGGGCTCTTTGGCTCCGCCATACCACCGGCGTCGCCTGCCGGTCCTCCGCTCATGAACCGGCTTAGTCCATTTTCAATGCCTGCGCCTGCGCCCTCTGCCGAGACCAAGACTCCCATCAACATATTTGCGACCCCTGCGACCCCCAGTCCCCCACCCCGTGTTCCGACGCCGCCGCAAGAGGGCATGCAGAAGGAGTGCGCGGAGCTCGTGATGAGCATCGAGCGCGATTTGGCTTCCGTGAGTCGCTTGAGCTAGACTTTGGGTATCCGAATCTGATCAGCATTTACTAGCTGGGTAGGATGGCTGCAGATGCTGGGGAACAGCTCAAGAAGTTGAACGGGCCCGTGGGCGGACCGAGGCGCAAGGAGGACCTGGGCGACCCTGCAAAATGGTCCCTGGGAGACCTCGTGCTATTCGGGCGGACTCTGGTCACTTTCAGCAAGGATCTCACGGAGCTGAAGGCCGCGCGGAATAAGGAGCGTCAGTTGGCGAAGGAGTTGCGTGCGAGTATGCTGAAAGGTTGGTCTACGTCTCGTTTGCGTTGCACAATGACTGACGGGTGTGCAGCGAACACGCGGAAGGAAGAGATTGCGCGGTTCAGCAAGGCACAGTCAGACCCCGAGTTCGCCAAAATGCTGAAGACGAGGACGCTCGGTCCGGAACACCTCGAGACGCAGACAAACTTGAGGCGAAATCTCAGGGTATGTACATATCGTCTCGAAATCTGCGACACGGCTTGCTGACACAACCACAGGCCGTTCGTGACCGTGTGCAGGCATTGGAGGACAACCTGAACGCCTTGAAGAAGAAGTTGAGCCAGCAGAAGTCCGGCCAGGTGTCTATGAGGTATGCGTCATCGCAAACGGCTGGACGTATGTCGACTGACCCCACTGTAGGCCACCCACACTTGACGTGCTGAACCGCACCTATCGCAACATAGACCTGGCCATCAACGATGACCGGCAACTGATCGACGACCTCGTGGCTCGCATGGCCAACGTCAACTTCAACGACGCGAAAAGCCGGTCTGCGAAGCTCAAGGACGTCAACAGACGGGACAGCCGCCTGCCTGACCCGCAAGCACGCCCGCTGAACGTGACGCCCAGCGTCGCCGTCACTACTGCCGCGGCCCTCAATGCCGAGCGCTCCGCGGCCCGTCTCAAGCGCGCCCTCCTCGCTGCCCGACCCGAGCCCCTGCTGAACAAGACCGCCTCGCGCGCGCCCGCGCCGCCCGCCGTCTTCCAGACGCCGCAGAAGCCGGGCGCCACGCCACGCACGCCGGCGTTCGACCCGCAGGACGCGGCCTGGGCGAGCTTTGGGGAGGACAAGTTCAGCCCACAGACGCCAACCCCGACGTTGCGGCGGGGGGCGGGTAGTGGGGTGAGGAGGCACCAGCCGAGTCCGGTGGTGAAGAAGGCGCCGATGGCGACGCCGTCGCCGCCGCCGAATTTCAACTGGGGACCGCTGCCGCCGCCGAGGACGCCGATGGGGCGGGGTGGGGCGCTGCCTGTGCCGATTTTGAAGCAGGGGTGATTGGTGGTGCATGAATTGGGGGAGGGAGATGTACCGTTATTGATGATACGAAGCAGACTCTGTCTGAGCTGTACTGCTAACTTTTGCTGTCTGTATAAATCCCACTGCTTGTGTATGAGTCTGATGTTCGACTTGCGCTCGAGCCACGAAGAGATTATTTGCGTCTATTTGGCGAAGGCGTGCACCGCGCGTCGATCGTGTTGGTCCGCTCCCACCATCTGCTCCCTAGCCGAGCGACGCCCCATCAACAGTACTCCCTGACCCAGCCACGCCGAGGGAAATGACGACCACGCAAGAAAACGACCCTTTCTACCTGCGGTGCGTGACTGCGAGTCGAGCTGATTGGATCGTTGAACTGACGGCGGACGCAGGTACTAGTAAGTTGGACGTCTTGCTGTGGTGAACGCGAGGGCGGCGTCGACGGGTTGCCCAGACTGTGACCTGGCTGAGCGATGAACAAGGTCATCACCTATATCCCTCGCGAGAGAAGTCGCAGTTGTCCCAGCGCAAACACGCGCCGACCCGTGCCGCACCTCTACGACCCGCATCGACCATTCAACGCGCACGAATGTGTTGCGAGCTCGAAATCTGACGAATCCTCCCCAGCACCGGCCACTCGGGCAAGCATGGGCACGAGTTCCTCGAGTTCGAGTACTCGCACGGCCGCCTGCGCTACGCGAACAACTCGAACTACCGCAATGACAGTCTGATCAGAAAAGAGAGTGCGTGTTTTGGTGGATGTGTGGTGTAGCTACCTTTGCGCTCGTACCTATGTTGGGCGCACTCCGATACGTCGGGCGCACTCCAATACGGTGGGCGCACTCCAATACGTCGGACGCACTCCTTGTCGGACACCTTCAAGCCGCATATGCGAACGGCTATGCGCACGTCCCCGCCATTTACACCTCCCCACGCGCCACCCCCTTCTCACCACCACATACAACTTTTATTAACGCATCCCCTCCCTTCCAGTGTGGGTCTCGCCCCTCGTGGTGAAGGAGATGAAGCGGATCATCGAGTCGAGCGAGATTGTCAAGTGAGTTTTCGATTTTTGGGAGCTTGAGGCTTTTGGTGTGGTCGGGGGTTTGGGGCATGGTTAGGGCTATTGGTGTGGTCGGGGTCATGAGTTGGGGGACGCGGGAGGGAATAGGCTCGATGCCTACGTGGACGCATAGCTGATCAAGCGAACCAATCCAACAGGGAAGAAGACACAAACTGGCCAAAGAAGAATATTGTGGGGAAGCAGGAGCTGGAGATCCGGATTGGGAATGATCACATTTCGTTCGAGGTGCGTGTCGTTAAGATTTGCGTCTCTTGCATACATCCCTGCGTACCCGTGTTTCCATTCATATGGTATGGCTGACTATCCTTCGCAGACGGCCAAGATCGGCTCTCTGGCGGACATCCAGGACAGCGAGGACCCGGAGGGCCTTCGCGTGTTCTACTACTTGATTCAGGATCTGCGGGTACGTCTTTCGTATTTGTGCTTATCATATCTCGTGATTGACGTTCTCCCCAGTGTATGATCTTCTCGCTCATTTCGCTGCACTTCAAGATCAAGCCTATATAAACGGTGTCTATCGATGGCTCGGCGGTCGTGCGAAAGCCGTAGGAGACCCGCGGTCGTCTTGCGCGCGACTGTCGGCTCGCGAAGAGCATGGCAATGGGCCGCGCTTGGAAGAATGTACTTACTGAGCTTTGTAGTATCGATTCGCGCAAGATAACGCTGGTGGTTGCTTTCTTGGTGAGTGTGTGCGCTCGTGAATGAGTTGAATGGTCATTGATGTTGTTGTAGATGTCCGTCTGGATGTTTGTGTGTGTCCGTTTTCGCGCGGTCTTTGAGCTAAGCGTGGTCGTGGCGATGAGATGGCAGAGAGGCACACCAATCATTGCTTGGTTCGAGCCTGGATCACGCCCGGCCAACGTACGGGTGAGCTAGAGTGACTTGACGGCTGTGGGCGCGTTGTTGCTGTATGTAAGACGCGTGAAAACGGCGGTACCTTTGTCAGTATCACTAGTTGAACGTTCCCTCGCGTAAATCTCAATTACGAAGGCATGCTGCTGGACTATGCCACGACTTTGCTTGAAAGCGCAGACGCGAGTGTGATTGGCTGGAAACGGTTTAATGATGATTGCTGACGTCATCAGAGACGCGCGCGCGCCATCTTGTCGGCGACAGCTGGACATTTTGACAACAGGAGCCTGATTGATATTTCGAGTTTTGGTTCTTGTCTTGTCGCTGTCGTCGACGTCGTTGTCGTTGTCGGGAGCGGCGAAATGCCTGCCAGCCACATTCAGAACGCCGGCAAGGACGCTGACGGGAATCAGAACAATGAGAACAGGTCTTCCTCCTCCGCCGCCTCCTTCTCGCACGTCTATCCCGTCCGATCTCTCCTGACCGGCAATATACAGCCCGCGGTGCCCGTGCCCCCGTCGCTGGAGCGCGGAGACATCTCTGCCAATGGCCTGCGCAAGTCCAGTATCGCCAGTATCGCCAGTAGGCGCTCGTCTGCCGTCAGCAATGCCGACTCGCTCCCCTCACCTATACTCTCCTCTACCGGCTCTCCCCCTCTTCGACCCTCAGCACTATACTCGTTTACAGACGCGGCCAGCCACAGCCTCGATGCAGGATACCAGTCCACAATCCAAGAACCTACCGAACCGCCGATCGCTGAACAAGAGGACATGTCGACGCCGATAGTTCAGCCAGCCGAGCTGACGGCACCTGGCTTGGACGCCGACGACGCGCCGGCGTCTATGGTCTTATCCTCATCTCAAGTCACTGAAAGCTCGCCTAGCGCTCCCGTGCGTACTTTGCCATCCGACGCCGATGGCGCGGAGACCAGTGCACCCTCGACCTCGAACGAGGTCGCAGAGCAGTACCCCCTCAATCCAGCCGAGTGGGGCATCGTTCACCTACCCCCTCTCTCCGGCTCCTCATCGTCCAGAAGCAACGGCGGATCTAGCAGAGACGCCCATCGCTCGCAGATGTCGGCGCAGTCAGGATGGCCATCATCCGGCGCGTCGAGCAATCGTCAATCTATCTCATTCACGCGATCGTCGCTGGCTGCAAGTGCGAAGGCGACCGTCGCATCCTCGTCCGAGGCAATCGAGCTGGACGACATCATGGACCGGGAGGAACATGACGGCGAGTCAAAAGCACAACCGTCCATGTCCGAAGGATCGTCAAACGGCGTCCTTGTCACATCACGCTTCGAGCACGTAGAGGACCAGCATGGCAATCATATTCTCACCGGGCGAGAGGGGAAAATTCTGCGGTGTGAGGACGAGGTTCGTTTTGCGCGTTGCAGCCCGCAATGTACTTGTCTAACCAATTGGCAGCCAATACGAACGCCTGGAGCCGTGCAAGGCTTCGGAGTCTTGGTTGCAGTTGAAGAGCGCGAGGATACGCTTTTTGTGCGACAAGTTTCTGAAGTGCGTAAACATCTACTTGCGATGGTGTTTTCCTCATAACACAAATAGAACTCGACCGAGCTTATGGGCCTTTCACCAAATTATCTATTCAGCCTAGAATGCTTCACCGACGTCCTTCCCGACTCGCAGGCGCCCCTTCTCTGGGACGCAATTCAGTTTCTCAGTGAACCGGAATCATACCAAAGTGATACCGAGGAATGCAGCCCGCACGTCTTCCTCCTCTCTGGCTTTACCGCACCGAATTTCGCCGCTGAGGATGACCCCGATGCGGACAAACAAGGTCGGAAACAGTGGACGTGCTGGTGCGCTATACATCGCCCGCCGCGCGCCTCAACCGAGGGACACGAGAATACGGCGCACAACTTGATAGTCCTAGAGTTCGAGTTAGAGAAGGATACGCTGCACCCTCTGTACCCCGCGTTTGCCGAGTATAGCTCAGTCAGCCCGATGAGCTCGGGAAGCACGGCTGCGGGCGACTCTATGGGTAGCTCGGCCGGTAATTCGACGGATGGGTCGGATCGGACGCTGGTTCAAGGGCAGGTTCCGCATCAGGAGAGCCTCACTAGTATTGCGGAGGGGGACAGGGAGGACAGCACGCCTGACGCGACTCCTCAGTCGGAGGTACTCCCTACGGCCGTCAGCGACGATGCCACTCCTCCTGCGACGGAGCTGGACCCTACAGCCAGCAGCAGCACCGCTTCTCCTCCGACGACAGAGACTCCTGCCCCGCTGTCCGCAGACACTCCCACCCCTTCAGACTCCTTGCCCCAGCGGCCGTCCTCACCAAGCGCTGCCGGAACTGGCCTGCAAATACGACCGCAGGACCAGACCATACCGCACCGAGGGCTATCAGGCGATGAAGCGTGGTATCCCAGCGCAGAGGACATCCTGGAGAGCACGACCAGCTACTCCAAGTCCCTGCTCGCGCTCGAGCGCATGCGGCGCATGACCATGCGCGGAGACGCTGGTGGCGGGCAACAGCGGCAGGAAAGCGGGACGCGCTCGCGCCGGCGACGCGGGCAAGACAAGGCGCAGTCAGGCTCGGTGGGCATGATGGACGTCTTCGCGGTTATGTCGCAGATCAACGAGCAGCTGGGCGCGGCGGACGATTTGGATACGTTCCTACGGGTCGTAGCGGGCGTCATTAAGGACCTGTCGCAGTTCCATCGGGTGCTGGTGTACCAGTTCGATGAGGTGTGGAATGGGCAGGTGGTGGCGGAGTTGGTGGACTGGTCGCAAACGCATGATTTGTATAGGGGGCTGCATTTTCCGGCGAGCGATATTCCCGCGCAGGTGAGTGGCAGGGATGGTAGCTGAGGTGGGGTGGTTGCTGACGGTTTGCGTAGGCGCGCCAGCTTTATGCGATCAGTGGGTCGGAGGGATTGGTTGTGGGCGACGGCGTCTGACGGATAAATCAGATAAAGTGCGCATCCTATATGATCGCGACCAGGCGACGGCGAGGATCGTGGTCAGGAGCAAGGAGGATTTGGACACGCCTCTTGTGAGTACTCAAGCTATTACGCGGCTCTGACAAAGTTCGAACTCATTTGCAGAACATGACGCACTCCTACCTGAGAGCGATGAGTCCGATTCACATCAAGTGTAAGGATCATTCTCTTTTTTATTGCTTTGGCTGACTCCCGTAGACCTCGGCAACATGGGCGTACGCGCGTCGATGTCGGTGGTCAGTGCATCTACGTGCATGTCTTTTGAACGATATTTAACCGTAGATCGGTTGTCAGTCCATCATGGCCTTTGGTGCTCTATGGGGATTGGTCACATGTCATTCCTACGGGCCTCACGGCATGCGCGTCTCATTCCCGGTCCGGCAAATGTTGCGGCTGTTGAGTCAGTCGATTTCGAAGAACATAGAGCGCTTGAGCTACGCCTCGAGGCTGCACACGCGCAAGCTGGTGAGTGGGAAAAGCCTTCCATAACGCGTGTGTGCTCAGACTTTCCCACAGATCAACACAATCTCTTCAAGCAATCACCCGGTGAGTGATGTTCTTCCTTGTGTACCACACCTATGTTGACCTTCTGCTTCGGTAGACGGGCTACATCATCAGCAATGCGGATGACCTGCTTGGGCTTTTCGACGCGGACTATGGTATACTTGTCATCGGCGAGGGAGCGAAGATATTAGGGCCCAATCAGCACGGACAAGAGATCCTGATCGTGGCAGAGTATCTCAGGATTAAGCAGTTCAAGTGCGTGCACCTCATAGCGGAGAAGGCTATTCTGCTGACTGCATTATGCTATGACAGCACGATCCAGATTTCGCAGGCCGTGACGTTCGACTTTCCCGATCTGCAGATTTCGACAGGGTTGGAGATCGTTGCAGGGCTCCTCTATGTGCCTCTTTCCTCGGGCGGGCAGGACTTCATGGCCTTCCTGAGACGAGGACAACCGCGCGATGTCCGATGGGCTGGCAAGCCGTTCAAGGACGGCACGAGCGCGCAGGCTCGTCTTGAGCCGCGGAAGTCGTTCAAGACGTGGAAGGAGACAGTCGCGGGTCGGTGTCGTGCGTGGACCGATGAGCAGCTAGAGACAGCCGGTGTCATGGCTCTGGTTTACGGCAAGTTCATCGAGGTCTGGCGCCAAAAGGAGAGCGCGCTGCAAACGACGAAGCTCACCAATATCTTGTTGTCGAATGCAAGTCATGAAGGTGCGTTTTCGGAGACAGTGCATGGATCATGGTCTCACGATGCTGGACAGTGCGAACGCCGCTCAACCATATCATCAAGTGCGTATGCGCTGCGTGATCCGTGACGTCCTTACCAACCGTCCCCTAGCTATTTGGAGCTTGCTCTAAATGGCCATCTTGATGGTGAGACGCGGGACAATCTCAGCCGCTCTCACGCGGCATCGAAGGTAAAGCATAAGTTTTGTCAAAAAAGAAAGCTTCATACTGAATGAAAACCCCGCCAGAGCCTGCTATTCACCATCAACGACTTGCTCGATTTGACTCGTTTGGAGATTGGCGGAGAAACGGCATTCAACGAACCTTTCGACTTGCAAGCCGAGATAATCGACGCTACTCGGATATACAGGAATGAGGCCGAGCGTCGAAAATTAACCTTCATGATCGACGTGACCTCTGGCCCTTCTAAGGTAGTCGGCGATGCGAAGAAGATCAAGACGGTTGTGCAGAATCTAAGCGCCAATGCTCGTACGTGCCTAGGAGACCTTCTCGGCCGTGACGCTGACATATTGTAGTCAAATACACGGAGAAGGGTGTTATCTCTGTTCGCTCGATCACTTTCGAAGAGCCGGAAGGCTTGCGGGACTCGAGACAAACGGCGGTCGAGATCATAGTCGAAGACACGGGCTGTGGGATTCAACCTTCCAAGCTCGAGAGCATCTTCCGCGAGTTTGAGCAGGTAGAGTCTTCTGAGCCAAGAACAACGACGGAGGCTGGTGTCGGTATGTCCTCCTTTCTCGACGGTATCTGTGTTACTGAAGTCCTCTTCACAGGGCTTGGTCTTGCCGTTGTGGCGAGAATCGTCGAGCAACTGGGAGGCCAATTGCGCGTGGACTCTCAGCTCAATCAGGGCAGCCGATTCTCATTTCTCATCCCTCTCGGCCTCTATGAAGACAGGGCAATTTCCGAGTCCCCGGCATCTTCGGGCTCTTCAGCGGTGTCTTCACTCAGGGTGCGAGACCGTACGATGAGCCGTGGCTCGTCGAAAGGCAGTGAGATCGACTCGCTGGTCGAAGCGCTCTCTACAAGCCATATGAAGAGTCCCCAATCTCCTCTGGCGGCGGATATCCGGAAGGAGCCCCGTGAGCCTCATCCGGGGACCGTGGAGATTGGAGGGTCGGCAACGCCTTTACGCCCCGTCAAGATCGACGAGTTCGACCTCGACAAGCCCTCGTGGTCGTCGTCCGCCGCTCAGCAGACACAGAGTGCTCCAGAGTCTCTCAGCGTAACATCGGCTTCCTCTCTCGAGCTCAGGGCTGCGGAAATGCCCAGCAATCCAGTTCTGCGAGTCTTGATCGTGGAGGTGAGTGTAACGGGACGGTTGGTCATGCAGGTATCAATGCTCTTGCAGGACAATGAGATGAACAGCAAAATGCTCGCGAAGCGCCTGAACAAGGACGGTCACCAGACTGTGCAGACCTTGAACGGCCAGGAAGGTTTAGACAAGATCATCGAGGATCGCGAGTTCGATGTCATCTTCATGGACATACAGTGCGTATTCGCATCCTATACTGTACTCGTGTCTGACAGAACTGGCAGAATGCCCATTCTCAATGGATTCGAAGCTACGGAGGCAATCCGCGAACTAGAACGCAAGGATGCGCTGACGGGCGTACCGACAACGGACCGTCTACTCTCCTTCAGGCTGAACGGCCGTATACCCATATTCGCTGTCTCGGCATCGCTACAGGAGCAGAAGCTTGAGGAGTTGATGAACTACGGTCTCGACGGTTGGATCTTGAAGCCCATCAACTTCAAGCGACTGTCAACCATCATGCGCGGCATCGTCGATATACGACAACGTCAGGCTGACCTGTATAAGGTTGGTCACGTTTGGGAGGACGGCGGATGGCTGGTGCCACCGCCACAGGCGACATCGTCTATGCCAGACTCGGACTTCACACCGGTGGCATGAGGAGTGTTGTATGCTGTGATTTGTATGATTTTCTTGGGTCTGACCGTGTATATGTACTTATATCTTGAGCGCTGGCTTTGGACAGCCTTACGCCCGCTTATACGTGACGCATCTTCCTGAACTTCCTTCCCTCGCACTACCGATTATATTACGCACCTACACATACTAACGCATACTGTCGCTGACCCCCATCCGAAACGAAGTTCTCGCGCCGCCGAATACGCAGCACGTCTGTCACATAGGCTCTTTGAAACTTCATACGTAGGTAGTAGACCTCTGAAAGTATGTCCTGGAATATTTTGAAGGCAGGCGGACGTGAAACGCGGTCGCTCTGCGGGGTAGAATGTCTGCCCGGCAAAACCCGCTCGTACCCCCCAGCGAAACAGAGGACGAACGCCTCTCAACGGAACAGTCTCCTTACTCCAAATGGACGCTGTATTGATAGTAATAGCCTGGTTATGCATGGGGATGCTCGTTTTGGGATGATAGATATCACAGAGAGCTTGTCAAGGGCACGTAAGGCGGCGCGTAGCCGGATTTCGGGGCTTACCTCTCTTTTCCGCTTTTCTCCCTGAGCAGGATGAGCTGGGCTTTGAAACTTTGTAGGATAACGTTTGGATGTATACTATGACCAATTTTCCAAGATTTTTAGATTGCTCACGCGCGCTCGCGGTGGGTGTTCCGCTAGGGGGTCATGTTTCTATTGTGGGTCAGCGACAGTATGTACTAGAGTACCTGAGGCTGATAGAAGTAGACAGCTGCTTAGATGTGCATCTCAAAAAGCCATATGCCGAGTCTGGCGGCGAGCGGCACCTTCGAGCGATGTCCATGGCGGTCAGAGCAAAGTGTCTGTTTCGTGAACTTTGTCACAAGCCCCTCCACTCGCAAGCTCGCGGAAGCTTTTTTAACAGTCCACAAAAGGAAGGTATACTCGCGTGCGCGCGCGTGGAGGGGCTTGATCCGGATTCCGAACCTAGAGAGCCCGGATACTGGGAGTGTAGATTACGACGTCCGTGACAACGACGGACATCGGAAGGAGAGTACATACAGATGTAATATCTAGAAAATCTCTATACATAACATGTCAGTGACAGCAGGGCCCGAGCGGCGGCGCTCCCAAGAATCAGAACCGAAACGAGACGTCGAGGAGAACAGAGGCGGACGAGGGAAGCAGAGGCGGACAATCGAGCAGCGCTTCCGATAGAAGCTTACCAGCGGTCGCGTCCGCCGCCGTACCCGCCACCACCATAACCACCACCGCCTCCGCCGCGACCTCCACCGCGACCGCCACCACCACCACCATAGCGACCTAAAGGGTTCGTCAGCCACCATAGCGTCGTGTGCAGGCGTATTACTCACTCCTGCCGCCACCGCCGCCGCCGTAAGAAGACATCTCCTCAAGCTCTGGTGGCACAACCTGCTTAGCCTCGCGGAGAATGGTGATCAGTTCACGCGCAGACTTGGAGTTTTCGGTGGTGAAGTAGGTGTACGAAGTGCCCGTCGCTCCGGCGCGCTACAATCGTGTGTCAGTTAAGACCCAGTAGGAAAAAGATCAGGGGCCACGCACTCCGGTACGACCGATACGGTGAATGTAGTCCTCGCAGTTGTTGGGGAAGTCATAGTTCTGCAGACGACAATGAGCACCGAAATGACCAGAAAACGATCCACAGAACTCACGATGACGTATCCTATGTCCTTGACATCTGATCAAGGAGAACGGGCACGCGACGGATGCGTACAAAGAGGGGCGTACGAAGGACATGAAGAAAACGTCAATCAATAAGAGAGTTCGCGTTAAGCAGAAAGCAGGGCGGCGTCGGAAGCCGTCGGAGTCATCCAGTGAGAAGCAAGACGCTGTCGGATCCACAAAAGTCCAAGGTTAAAGGCCCCTCGCGGAGAGGAGCCCGCGCATCCAAGAGGGCAAAATCAGCGAGCGATGACCGTGTTGTATCCGTCGAGACGAAAGGACCTGATGTCGAAAGCAAGCACGAGTAGAAACCCGGTCGCCTATCCATGACCGCTGCGGCGTCCAGGAAACAGAAAGTTTCCGGGATAGTAAACCCGGCCATGAGGATGGGAATACCTGTGCAGAGGCCAGAGGGATCGTCTTGTAGGTCACAGTTCGTCTCTAATAGACACACGGTCGAGGTATCGCGGCTGCCTCTTCGGATACGCACCCTAGGATTGAGACTGCGGAGCCGAGCAAGCACTGCTGCTGGATGATCCCGAAGACACATGTCCCCCAGACGCGCAAAAAGAAAAGATGACGGGTACATACCGAGACCACGGGACGCGACGTCCGTGGCTATGAGAATGGGTGACCGGCCGGCCTTAAACTCGCCAAGGACCCAGTCACGCTCGCGCCTGCAGGATACGTTAGTCGAAGGTCGACGACGTCAGTCACTGAAGCACGCACTGTTCCTTATCGCCGTGAATAGCAAGGGCTGGCCAGCCATCCTGGCGCAGATACCTCGTAATATCGTCCGCGACACGCTTCGTGCCAACAAAGATGAGGACCTTGGCGTTCTCAGAGCTGATCTGGTCGAGATGCTTGATGAGCTTGTTCCGCTTCTCGAAGTCGCTGCAGACTTCGACAATCTGCGCGATGTTGTGGTTGGCGGCAAGCTCCATGGAGCCGATGTTGACCTGAATCATATCCTTCAGGAAGTCCTGCACAGTACGTCAGCATACAGCACACCTTACGACCGACGAAGCACTTACATTGGCTAGCTTTTGCACGTCCTTCGGCCAAGTTGCGCTGAACATGAGGGTTTGACGGTCAGGACGAATTTGGCTGACGATCTTGCGGATTTGCGGCTCGAAGCCCATGTCCAGCATGCGGTCGGCCTCGTCCATGACGAGGTACGTGACACGACGCAGGTTCGTTTTGCTAGTCTCGAGCATGTCGATGAGGCGACCGGGGGTGGCGATGACAATTTCAACGCCGCGCTGCAGGTCACGGATCTGGGGGCCCTTCGGCGCACCACCGTAGATAGCAGTGTTACGGATGCGGGAGTTGGAGCCGAACTTGGTGCACTCCTGCTGGATCTGGACAGCGAGCTCTCGCGTCGGAGCGAGGACCAAGGCGACGGGGCCGTCACCCGGAGCAAGGAGAGGTTGGCTTAAGGCATGTCAGCGAGGAACGATGCAGAAGAACATGAGGTACGCACGCGTTGATGTGCAGCATGGCCGGAAGAGCGAAGGAAATCGTCTTTCCGCTGCCGGTCTGCGCAATGGCAACGACATCGCGGCCAGACAGCGCCATGGGCCATGCCTGACACTGAATAGAGGTTGGGGCAGGGAATCCCTGCTGACGAATCGTCGCCATCAAGTACTCCGGGAAGCCGACCTCATCGAAAGAGGTGACAGGCCGGGGGACACCGCGTCCTTGAATCTGCGGGGTGTTAACAACGGCAGGAGAACAATGAATACAATGAGCTGACCTTGATATCCTTGCCGCGGCGGAACTCGTCGATCTCGCGCTCGCTCCGGGCAGTGACTCTTTTGTCCTCGACGTAGAAGTTTTTCTCAAACTTCTCGAGGCGGGCGCTGGCCCAGTCGACGGTCTTGAGGCCTCCGCCCAGGGCTCCCATGCGGTCGCCTCCGCCACCACCGTAGCCACCACCACCGCCACCGTAGCCGCCGCCGCCTCCGCCGCCGAACCCGCCTCCTCCGCTGTAGCCTCCGCCGCCGCCGCCGCCATAGCCTCCACCGCCGCCGCCGCCGCCGTAACCACCACCGCCGTAGCCGCCGCCGTATGACTGTAGTATGTTCAGTAGATGACCTGGTAAAAGAATGAATGATGCTAGCCATTTTATGCAAAGTTGTGAGAAGGGGAGAAGGGGAATGTGATGGTGCAGAAGAAGGAAGGGACGGTGGGGCAACGTGGGAAATTTTCGCCCAACTATTATTGGTCAGCACCGGGGTGCCAAATACGCAACCACAGGTCTGCACCAGTGCAGTAGGACCAGCTTTGTCAAGCACCGACGGCCGTCGCTCAGTTGTGCCACACCGTTGTCATTAGGGTCATGAATAGAACAGTATGCAAAACAAGAGCGTACATAAACGCGGCAGGAAACATCAACCAAGCGAAACCAATAGAAAGCTATGCAACGGTCAACGGAGACTTCCATACGATTAGTCCTTGTGTGAACGGCCAAGATACAGCAAAAGCCAAGCAGGATAGAATGTAGCGTTGTAGTGTGGAGTATATGCACAGCGTACACGGAAGAGATCGAAAGCCCCAGGCTGGCGGTGGTCGGTCAGGCCCTCGTCGCCGCCACAGATAGTGAAGAGAAGATGTACCAATAGATAGTAGTGTTGTCACATTATAAAACAGTTGCGCATTCGTCTCTTCTTCTTTCGCTCTGGGTCGGCCGGATACCGTTGGCGCATTTGTCGTACGAGGTCCTCGAAAACGTCGGCGACGTGCCAATTTCGCTTTGCGGACGTCTCGTAGAAAGGAAGGCCCCATTTCGCGGCCAAGGACTGGATGGCATCCTTCTGGACCTCGCGTTCGCTCGCGAGGTCTAGTTTGGTGCCGACGACGACGATGGGGATATCCTGCGAGGCACGTTCAGAACATGCTCAACAAACATTCAAGAGGGACTGACAGAGTTCCCGCCCTTGATCCTGTAGATCTGCTGCCGGAGACTGTCCACTTCACGGAGGCTTGCTTCCTGGGTCAAGCTGGCAAAGTTTATCATCGGTTAGTCGGCAATGTGCGAGCGATGTGAAATATCCGTTGCCTCACCTGAACACGAGCACAAAGCCATGGCCGGACTACAAGGTCATTTCGTGAGCGACGGACGGGGGCGCAGCGATGCATGAGTCAAACCTTGATGTACACCTCGTTTAGGGACGTAAATTGCTCCGCGCCAGCAGTGTCGAGGACTTCGAGCTAGCGAGAGTTAGCCTGGGATTATTCGGCGAAATTCGGGGAGGAAGTCGGTCAGGAACAGTGGGCTGCACGGGGGAGATGGTGCGCAGCGATAACGTGGGACCGGCGGGATGTCGCTATGATATGGGAGGGGGACGTACAAACGAGAGTTCGTCGTCTACGCGAACTGCACGGCGGTACTCCTCTGGTAAACGGAAGGGGGTGAGCTCGAACGGACGGTATCGCGCAGTGGACGCACCTTCGATAGTAGGGTCGTAGTGTTCTACGAAGATGTCGCGTATATAGCGAACTGCGCATTTGAGGTAAGTCAGCGGAAGAACATTTGATGAGAGGGGTATTGGGACCTGAGAGGGCCGACTTCCCAACGCCTCCAGCTGCATTCTCGAGGTGAGCACTCGCAAGAGGAAGAGTCAGGTCGGCGCACCTCCGAGGACGACGATGTGGAACTTGCGCATGAGAGGTCGTCAATACGTCGTGATAGAGGCGCGCGAAAAAGGAGAGGGGGGGCGTAAACGTGATGGATGGTGAAGAGAGCGGTCCAGTGGAAGAGACCGAGTGTCGCGATTTTATCATGAGCACACTGACATCCTCCCGTAGCTCGTGGCGGCTTATTCCAAGAGGAGGAGGAATCTAGCGCCTTGATAGCGCATCAATCAGGCCACGTGCTAGCCTGCCCCTCGGACTTGCGGATTCTTCCGGCGATAACACGTGCGCGAAGCGATCTGCGATCACGGCGGCCATGCATGTGATCACACACGACGCGTCGGTAGACGCCTTGACTTCATACCAGCACCAGCATCCCTTATGCGGCCTCGCGTCTTCCTTGATATCTCTGTCAATCAGCAGCCGGAGGGCAGGTAATTGCCACAAGCACCGTTACCCACGCCATGCCTAATTTTCCCCAGGGTGATATTCGAACTCTTCAACGATACAGCGCCGAAAACAAGCGAGAAGTACGTTCGCTTGCTTCCCCAAACCCAAATCACGCTGAACACACGCTTTCCCAGCTTCCGTGCACTATGTACGGGCGAGAAGGGCATGGCCCCCACCGGGCATCCGCTGTATTATAAGGGCACTCACGTCCATCGTGTTATCAAGGATTTCATGATCCAGGGAGGCGGTATGTCCGAAACTCGCCCCCTCCGCAAGGCATGCTGACATGCTGCTGGTAGATATCGTCAAGGGTAACGGCGCTGGCAGCCCAGAATCCATCTACAGCGGACCGTTTGAGGACGAAGACCTCGAACGGCCGGTAGACGAAGAAGGTTTACTGTGCATGGCTAACAAAGGCCCCAATACCAACGGAAGCCAGTACTTCATCACCTTGAAGGAGAGCTCGCATCTTTCGGGTATGCTCGACACATTTTACCCGAGTCGGGTGACTGATTCAAGTAACAGGCAAGCATGTTGTCGTCGGGCGTGTGATACGCGGATTCGACATCGTTCAGAAGGTGGCGGAACTCGACGTGGACGCAAAGTTCAGACCCCTTGTGCCCGTGACAGTTTCCAACAGCGGCGAGCTCGAACTTCGCCGTCCTGCTCGTACGTCAATCACACACCTTCGCAGTCTTCATACTCATTCCCGCCCAGCCAAGCCTGCCAGTGACGCGTCGGCCTCAGATCCGGAGGAGGACCGACGCAGCAGGAAGCGAAGGTCTCGCCGCTCGTCTTCCGCCGGCGTCTCTGACGAGGAAGAGGAAAAGCGCAAGCATAAGTCCAAGAAGAGCAAAAAGTCCAAGCACAAGAAGCGCCCCGAGCCTTCCCGCGCGCGCTCGCGCACTCCCGATAAGGTCGACCCCTCGGTTCCTCGGCAGGAGACTGAAGAAGAGTACGACGCGCGGTTGGAGCGGGAGGAGAACGAGCGGCTGGAGGCCCAGCGTCGTGAGGAGCTGAGGCGGGTACAGGAGCGGCATGCGACGTCGGAGAGTCAGTCTGGTGTCCGGTTCAAGGGTACGTGCGCCTCCACTGTCGCTTGACCAATATCTCATGCTCAATAGGTCGCGGACGGATGAAGTACACCGACCCCGAGAGCTTGCGTCGGTAGTTTTTGCGCAGTTGCCACGATTTTGTACTACGCCTACTAATTCGCTCAACGAAGCGGATGTAGTGCAGAAAGTTTGACATACGTATGGTGCTGCAGGCCTAAGTACTACGTACAGTCTTGCGCTGATTCGAGGCAATAACGATATCTTTTGCTAGTACACGTCGTACAAACAAACAGCAGCGTAAAAAAACAAACACAATTAGATAGTCACTTCTCCAAGCTTCTCCGTCACCTTGTCTTCATCCTGCCCCTCCTTCTCCTCCTCCTTCGGCGTTCCCTCCTCCTTTGGTTTCCCGCCAGCGGCGCTGGCAAAGCTGAACGTGGGCCGCACATTCGCCTGCGATGGCGCGCGCGTGCTGCCCTGACTCGAAGTCGTGCGCGTGAAAGGCTGCGCCGAAGCAGGCTTCGGCGAGGAGGGCGCGGACCGATCCCAGGCGCCGCGCTGGGCACCCTGTCGGGAACCGGTGCGCGACATGGTGTGGATGGCCTCACGCTCCTTCTCCACACGCTGCTCGACTTCCCGTTCCCGACTGGTCACGTCGACGGGCCTAAGCGTAGCATAAGTAAACGAGCAAGCGAAAACGTCGTCGACACGTACTTAGCAGCCCCGAAGGGGTTGGAGCGCGCGGGGCGGGGGTCGCGGTGCCGGATTTTGGCGAGGATAGGGGTGAGGCGACGGCTGATTCGGATCGTGGCAGAAGATCAAGCTTGCGGCGCGCAAGCTGCGGCGTGGGCGGGGTCGAGCCGTTCGCTGCAAATTATTAGCATCCAAACACGATCGATACAGACCATGTTACACTTACGAGAGGTGCTGCCGCGAGGTGGTCGCGATGATCGCCGCCACTCGCTGTCGTCGGGTACTTCGCGGGGAGGACCCATGTCTCCCCTGCGACCGCCACCGAAGCGGCTTGGCGGGTGTTCATCTGCTGGCGTGGATGGCTGCGAGGGGCGGAACTTGGCGCCCCGCGACCAGCTGTCTTCCGTGTCGGCCGCGCCCGCGCTACCCTCCGCGAAGCCGAAGCCGCTGCGCTTGGGCGGCGCGCGGGAAGGGTCCTGCTCGCTCGTCGAGGGACGAGGCCGTGCGGAGCGCCATTCATCGACGCCATCGGCAACGGCTGATGCGGCCTCGAACCGACGTGCTGATGGGTCGCGAGAGTCGCCGCGGAAGTCGCCGCGGGATTCCCCACGGGTGTCGGCAGGCGGCCGCTCGCGGCGCCATGGATTCTCAAATTTGCTGTCGTCTTCGAAGGCGCCGCCGAAGCCACCACCGGGTCTGTCCGATTTGGCTGTTTAATTGGTGAGCGGGCAGTTGAGTGAAGTAGAGGGGAGCACCCACGAGGCTCAGCAACGCTGACCCGAACTGTCCTGTTGGCAAAGCTCTGGTAATCCTGTGAGCGTAAGTGACGGTACGGGAGGAGCAGACACTCACAGTGCCCGACCTGGCCAAAGCCTCCTTCAGGCCATCCAGATCTTCGAATTCGATGTAACCGAAGCCCTTGGCCTTTCCGTCCCGATCACGGATGACCTTGACTTCCTTGACCTGATGCACCCCCGATGAGTTATGGACTATTGAGCGAGAGATATCACACACCTTGAGGGGCTGGAAGAACTCCCCGAGCTCGGCCTCGGTGAGATCGAAAGAGAGATTGCCCACGAACGCGGTGTATGGGGGCTGGGAGGGAAGGGGAACTTCTTCGCGCTGGATTGCAGCTCCGCGATCGGCTGCATGCAAGGAGGTTCAATGAGTTGGGAGTCTATGAATATGACGAAGGGGACGCACGGCGGCTGGATAAGAAATCATCGCGACGGTAGCGATCGTTGCGCAGCTCCTCCTCCGTCCGCATCGCGGCTGGGCACAAGCGTCAAGCCGGGACGATCAAGTCATGGTATACGACGCACGCGCAGAGGGGAGCGAGTCCATTTCGTCAGCCCATGAGCCCGTAGCTGGAGAGGCGCGTCAGTACGGAATCCGATCTATAAGCTGACAACCTGACATACCGCTGTCCGCGAGGAAGTCGCTCAGCGCGATCTTTTGTCCCTTCTTTTTGGGTGCTGGTATGGCATGAGCTTTGGCCAGTGCGGGGAACAGACGCACATACGCATGGTCAGTATCTGTCAGTCTGATGGAGGTACGGTCCAGGTAACTGGGAAATTTTGTGTTGACGCTTGTTTGATGGGCTCAAATTGTGACGTGACTGGGGTTCGTGTTCCTTTTCTCCCGCGCCTCCTCGTCCAATCCTCGTCTCCGTCTGTGTTCCAGGACTTGTGCTGAGAGAAGGCCCTGCCTAACAGCTTGCTTCCCACATGCCTTTGCATCCAAATATCTCATTTTTCGGAAACTATCGATTGTACAAGCCAGACACTCAAGTCGGACTGGGACTTGACGAATCCGAGTCGATGTTCAGAATGAATGACAAGGACAGGACCTGGCCAGAAGAACTCAGTAGTGAGTCATGGGCCTGACGCGGAAAGTACAACACGCACATGACGGGACGACCGCGCAAGACGTCATCTTCGTCTGCCATCGCCACCGTGCCGTGCGCGACGTCGTGAGCTCATGTGCATGTCATGGGGTGGGGCCACGCACCCTCAGGCGATATATAACCTGGCTGCCGTCGCAACGGCAGTTCACTTGCTACATACTCACCATCACGAACATGGACTCGTACAACAACAACAACAACAACAGCCAGAAGACTACGGGAAGGAGCGCGCACGATAAGGTCAAGTACGTATCTTAGTCGGGTTCGCCGTCCCATCCATCGTCTCCCCAAGCCATGTCCTTATGATGCTAACGTTACCCCTCTAGAGGCGCCGCCGAAGTCGTCCACGGTCTCGGTGAGACCGTGCGCGGGAACCTCCTGAGTACCGTCGAGCCCCAGGGCAACGAACAGGTCGCGCGCAGGGGCGAGCAGGAGATGCGCCAGGGGAACGCGGATATGGCACGGGGGCCGAAGACCGGAGGTGAGTTGGGAAGATTTCAGTGGAAGTGATTTTAGTTGTGGGTTCTCGTTCTCGTTGGGGATTACTCAGATGGAATTCCCCTCCTTGCTCTCTTCATCGTTTGCTGAGTCTTCCTCCTTTGCTAACCGAACTTCGCAGGTACGAGCAGCGGCCCGCCCTCATCGCGCATGCAGTATGCTGACCGTAAGCCAGAGGCAGGCATCCCGGGTGCGGGTAACATGAACACGGCGCATGGGGAGACGCACCCGTCGCGCGTCGGTGAGACCACTGGCATGCGCGGGGAGCCCGACGTCATCCCGGGCACCAGCAGCTCGACGCAACACGCGCAGCAGCATCGACCGGGCGGTCTGCCTGAAGAGGGCCGCCCGGGCGACTATGGCTTCGTACCGGGCGCGCGAGGCGGAGGTTTCTAGAGGGGAGTGGGAGGGTTTATCAGGAGCAACTTAGCATGTAGAGAGGGAATTGAAGTGTACAACAGTGTAGAATAAACATGGCACGCAAGTCATGCGTCCAGTCGCGCAGTGATCATTCTCGTGATCACGATAGGCGCGCCACGCTCCAAGAAGTTGCAAACAGGTGTACTTAGGCAAGGTCGTCTCTGCAGTGTCTCCCTCGCAAACGACAGTAGTATGGCTACTATACTGTGCAATAAATCATGATGGGACGCTTGTCTGTACATTGCAATTGTACATACGGTTGACGAGGCTCCTTCGTCGGACACTGCCCCATTTGCGAGCGGGACATTGCAAAGGGACACTCTATGGGGACATTGCATGTAAGGTGAGCTAGTAGGGATATGTGCCATTGAAACCTGCAAGTCCTGACTTGCATTTAGTATGGGAAGGGGTTTGATGTATGTCGGAAGGAGGGCCAACAGCACTTCTAAGTTCTACTTAGTGATTACAGACAGATGGTAGGCGTAAGATCAATAGCTTGGAGTATAGAGTATACACATGAATATTCTAGTGAAGACTCAGCTGTCGAGGATATTGGGGAGGTGGATCATGAGGTTAAGGAGATAGATGAGCGCTCGGGCAACTTCGAGCCGTCCATTCGGCAATCGCCGGCCGCATTCGGCGTTCAAACTTCATGTTGTTTTGGGACAGAACCTCCTCAGGAAACTTTTGTATGATACGCCCCTCGAAAGACTCATGAAGTCGCTCTTTGAGGTGCCCATTGAAACAAATGTACCACTGTGGGCCGTGGCTCACTCGGAGTCACTCGTGAGAGCGGCTCGCTCAACGCGTCCAGCGAATCTGTCCAGTGTCCACCGCGAGTGGAATTCTCACGAAGGTAACCATACAAGTGTACAATAGCACTGTACTGCGCTGCTTTATTATGCACCGGACGGAGACGCCCAATGCAGCGTACCGCTCTGCTTACGCTTCGAGCCGTCGACATCCACAAATGTCTCGATGAGATGGACCGCTGGAGGCTTCATTCATGTGAAGCGCCCGTTCAAGCGTCTTCTGGCCTTGAATGTCCCTTTCAGGGGCTTTTGTAAGTGTTCCGCCTTCAACGACAATGTCCCGGCTGATTTATTGCACAGTATAAGTAGTTGCCATACAGTTGCGCTCATTTACCGTTTTTCCTTCCTGGCGCTCGTAAGCACACTGCTCATGCCTTCGCGCCCGGTTCGCCCGGGCCATTTGCCGCCATCGCATTCCCCTCAACCGCTTCTCTGCTCAACGTTCAACGTTCAACATCCAATGCTCGATATATAATTGTCCATTTTAGCACAGGATACACTCCAATTACATTCCTAGATATACAATAAAAACGAGTCGACGAACGCAGTGTAAGGGGATCAAGTGGAAGGAACCAGGATAGAATGTGACGACGCCCGAGCACCTCTAGACTGGAGCTTGAGAACGCTGAAGGAGGCCGGGATATTTGGCTGAAACCAGTCGATATGAGTGGGACAAGTCGATGATGCCCTCCAGACCACTGCGGCCTTTCGTGCGCGCAGGCTACCATCCCAGTTCCACCTCTACTGAGGCGACGCGCCCATCCAATAACGCGCGCGCCAGCCTGCAGAGGCCCTTGATCAAACCCCATACCCCGGCTGCGTATGCAGGTACCGACTCGACTCCGCATACGTCTGCGTATACGGGTTCTGCACCGGCGGCGGCGCCGGCGGCGTATGCATCGCCCACTTGGCGGAATCAGGCTGCGGGACATCCGTCAGTACAGCGCTCCTCAAGACCACAAAGCTACGAGACACGTACCTGCGCCTGACCCAAATACGTCCCGTTCGCAATCCCCGATCCACCCGCGGGGTTGGTCCCATTCGCGAGTGCGCCGTTGACTACAGGCGCGTACGGTGCTTGGTGTTGATAATGCCCGTACGCAGGCTGCCCTGTATACCCCGCAGCGTGACCATTATGGTACGCCCCCGCATACGGCGGCGTCCCCGCACCCGCCGCCGGTGTCCACCCATTCCCATATGCGTACGCCCCCGGCTGGCCAATGGCGTATTGGTGAGGGGCATATGCAGGCCGCGCAGCCGCGGCACCATAGTACGCCTGCTGCTGCTGTTGCTGCTGTTGCGCCGCATACGCGTACTCCTGCTGTCGCACGCGGCACTTGTTGCACACAAAGTCGACCGCGTTCCAGTCCCTCTTCGGGCGCCCGGCGGCCACGTCGAGCCGGTCGTGGCAGGTGATGTGCTGCCACCGCGAGCACGAGCCGCAGCACATCATCGGGATCCCGTCGTCGATGTTGATCCCCCGGCGCAGGCAGACCTCGCAGTCGAGCTCCCATTCCGGCGTGCGCGTGCCCGCGGAGGGGGCTGGCAGCAGCGTGATCTCCGAGGCTGGGATGCCTGTGGTGATCTTGCGCTTGCGGCTCGAGCGGCTCCTCGCAGACCCGTTCGCCTTCGCCGGGGTGTCACCAGCAGCAGGCTTCCTCTGCGCTTCTTCCGCCTTGGCGCGTTCAGCCCTGGTGAGGTGTGAGCTCCTCACAGTGAAATCGGGGAAGAACATGTACGCACAACTCCTTTTCGTCTTGTTCCCTTTGCGCGCGTTCCTCCCGCTCTTCCCTTTCTCGCTTTCTCTGTTCTCTCGCTGACTCCCGAGCATCGCGCCCGCGTTCCTCTTCCTTTGTTTGCCGCGCTTCGTGGCGCTTGGCACGGCTGTTCTTCTCCCTCTCCTCCGCCCTGCGTCGGGCTTCCAGCCGCGCCTCTTCCTTCTCAGACTCCTTCACGGCGATACGCGACGAGCGCTTGCGATGCACGACGGCCTCCTCGATCTGGCGCTTGCGTTCCACGGCCTGACGCGTGTCGTCAGTATCACGCACACACGAACATGGATTCACGTACTCGCAAATCCTCCACAACAAAGGGCACGATGCCTTTGGTCAAGGCCTTGTACAGCGCCTTCTCCAGGTAGTGTGTCGCATTCTCGAAGGGATCCGCAACATGCTCCCATTCATCCAAGGTAACGGCGATCTACGCAATTCTGTAAGTCGATCACGCCGGCGCTCGCAAGCTGAACTCACCGTCTCCCATTCGACGAAACCTTCCGGAAGTGGTTGCTCGGCGGGCTCATTGTTCTCTTGCGGCACCGCCTGCTCCTCATCCTGCGCGCCATCGAGATGGGACTCGTCTTGCTCTTCCTCGCCCTCATCATCCGACAGCTCCGTCAGCTCGCTGACCCCGTCCGAGTCCATTGCCTTCTCGTCCTCCGCATCGCTCTCTTCGTCTTCCTCGTCGCTCTCAGGCGCTCGCCGCCTCTTCGCAGCCGCGCGCGCATTCTCAGTAGCAACAGTGGTCCGCGTCTTATCCGCCCCCACCGCATGCCTCACCGAGCTCCTTGTGCTCCGGCCGTTTGTGGCAGCTCTGCGCCCGCCCGTCTCGACATCGTCAACAGTCAACCACTCGTCCGGCACCTGCTGCCACTCCTCATCCTCATCCCTTCCCCTCAGCCGCGAACTGATACGCGTCCCAGTGGACCGTGCGCCGTTCAGCTGCGCCTGCCGCTGCAGCTCGGCGAGCTCCTTGGCCTGTGCATCCAGCTTGATATTCGCCTGCGCCTTGGCTGCGCGCGACCCACCGCGTCCTCCTGCGGGCGGCGTCGCTGCTTTGGGCGTTTCGCGCTTGGTTCGTCCGGTGGGTTTCCGTGAGCTGGAGGCGCGGGACTTGGACGCGGCTGGAGGGTCGGATTCCACACGAGGGCGCTTGGCTGGGGACCGTTTGTTGTTCCGCGCGGTCTTGGTCGGGGGAGCGGCTGCGCGCTTACGCTTGAGCGTCTTGCTGCGCGGCGGCCTGGGAATCGCGCGCTGAATCCAGAGTCGATCGGCTAGAGGTAAAGGGTCAATATGCAGCCCGAAAAGTGTAGGGCAAGGCTCACCTCCAATAAACCAGTACGCGTTTTTCTTGACGTCGTAGCCAATCGGCTCGATGCGCCAGGTCGCGGTCTCGTCGTCGGACTTCATGAGCTGACGCAGACGCGAAGGGTTCTGAAACTGCCACTCGGTGAGAAGGTGGAGGCAGTCGAGCTTTTCCAGCATCGGTAGTTGCAGCCAGTCCTTGGACTCTTCGGTGGACTGGACGTCCTCCGGGACTTCCTCCGACGCCTTGACGCTGTCGGCGGGTGCTGTGACGGCGTCGGCATGCTCGTCTACGCGTTCCTCAGCGTCAGGCTTGACATCTTCAGTTGTGGCTTCCGTGGGTATATTGGCTGGGTCCGACGCGGACATGTCGACGTGCGCAGACGATTCGTCCATCTTGACATCGTCCGTGCTGTGGGTGATGTGTGGCGCAGGTGATGAGTTGTCGTGACTGGCGGAAGGCTCGGCAGTGTTGTGACGGGAAGCCGAGCCGTTGCGAGTGGCGAGCGAGGGATCAGGGCCGATGGGGTTGGCGGCCGGGTCGCGTTTAGCGTACTGGCGACGGAGGACATTCTGCCAAGCGTTGGACCTGTGACACGTTCAGCACGCGTCATATACGGCTTTGAGCAAGGAGGGGGTATCTCACGTGGATTTGCGGTCGTATGTGAGGGTCCAGAGCAGGCGCTGCATAACGCGGGGGAGGACAAGGGACGTGTTGTGGTGCAGATCGTCCTCAATGGCCTGTGGTGGGCATTAGTCAGCAAGGCGAATGAGCATAATCAGTGGGCACGCACGTCTAGGGTGACGTCCTCCATGTTGAAGAGGTGGTTGAAGGTGAAGAAGAACTGGCCGAAGGCGGCCCACTTCCAGTTCGTGCGGAGAAGCGCGAGCGGCTCGGGCAACTTCTGGATGTGCGGGGTGAGCCAGGCCGGCTGCTGTGGAGGGGGCGGCGGGGCCAAAGGAGCGGCCTGTCTGCGCGGGGCCATGGTTGGCAGAGGGCGGGCGGGCGTCGGCGTTGGCGGCGGGGGGGGAGCTTGAGCCGGTCTTGCCGATGTCGTCACGAAGCGGCGGTCGACAGCAACGACGACAGCAGGGTGACAGGAGGGGTGTGGGCGTATGTGGATGCTCGAGGTTGGTGGTGGAAGAGACGCGCAGAATATTTGTGGCGCCTAGCGAGCGCTCAATTCGACAACGACCAGAGAAGCAGTGTGGTAATTGACAAAAGACGTCCGTTTGCGGTCAAGCACGAGTACACAAAACGGCATTTGCCGAATCGCCCGGTTCGAGTCGCTGTTGACTCACGGCGTCTACCACTGCTGTAGCCAGCGCCGATATATTGCTGCATTCCTCGGTGGGACAGAAGATCCCTCCAACGTAAACCTTGTAGCCTCATCGTCGCTCACGAGCGCAGGACTATGCGGTGGCGCTGCACACGCTCGGGCCGGACATCCGCCTCCTCTACTCCCGCTTCCGTGATCTACACCCGCCAAGTATTTGCCCGCCATGCAGCTTGAGAATGCCTCTACGACGCCTGGCGTCATCAAAGAGACCCTCCCAATTGCGGGACTAAACATCAATCTCTTCAAGAGCACAGATCAGGATCTCACCAAGCACATCGTCGTCCTCTTCTTCCTACACGGCCGCGGAGGCTCTGCGGACAAGGTCCAATGGGTGCCAGAGCGCCTTGTGAAGGAGACACAAGGCCGCGGAAAGCGTGAGCTCTTCGTTATCACGCTCGTACGTCCGTTCTCGCGCTCGTCTACATTCGTCTGACCATCTCAGGACCAACGCAACCACGGCAGCCGCCTTATTGACCCGCGCGCCAACCGCGGCTGGAGCAGCAACCCCGCCGAGCACAACCCCCGCCACGCGTGCGTCCCCCATCCCCCATCCTCCTACACCCGTCCCTTGTCCTCTATCCCTCCCTCGCCTCACAGCCCCTCACCACACCCTGACATCACCTCCGAAGCGTAGATCAATATGCCATCTTCGACGGCACCGCCCACGACGTCTTTCACCTCATGAACTACCTTCCCGCCTTCCTCTTCCCCAATGACGAGCGCAAGATCACCGAGTACGGCTACTCGGGCATCAGCCTCGGCGGCCACTCCACCTGGCTCGCCGTGTGTAACGGTACGCCTCCTCATCTTTCCTACCCTTTCACCATGCTCACTCTCCTTCCAGACCCGCGCCTCACCATCGGCATCCCCATCATCGGCTGCCCAGACTACATGTCCCTCATGTCCTCGCGCGCCCGCGGTGCCGGCCTCCCCGTCGCCCCGCCCTACTTCCCCGACGCGTTCGTGCGGAGCGTGCTCAAGGGAAGCCCGGTGACGCGCCCCTGCGACCAGGGAGACGCGTCAAATCCGTTCTGGGGGAAGAAGATATTTGTGGCGTCAGGTGGGGAGGTGAGTGGCGAAATGTCGCCTGCGTCGATATCTCGGAGCTTGTGTCTCTCACATTCGGATCTCTCACATTCTGAACGCTCTCGCATTCTGTTCTCTCACATTCTATTCTCTCATATTCTGTTCTCTCATATCCTGAACACTCTTACCCCGCACTTTCTGACACAAATTTACCCCAGGACCCCCTCGTCCCCTGGGCGGCCAGCGACGCCTTCGTTTCAAAGCTGCAGGTCGGCGAACACGGGCGCAAGGAGGTCTTCGTCCAGCCGGGCGTCGGGCACACCTGCACCCACGAGATGGTGACGCGCATAGTGGGCTTTTTGGTCGAGGTTTTGTGAAGGGGACCTGGGTGGATGGGAGGGAGGAGGGTGGTTTGTGAGGGGAGGGGTGTGTCGGGCGAGGTGCGGTGGCAGATTGAACACGATGAGCTGAGGCGAAGATATGATAAGTCTTGATGCAAACGAAGACCGACTAAGGCGTACAAGAATTAGGATGGGACGGATAAAATATAAAACAGAGCTGCCTATTACTATGACTGTGAGCTGCTGCTACCGCAGCGTCTCGTACCACTTGAAATGAGTCGTCACCCAAGGAAATGGGTCCTCGTCGAGGAGCTCGTCTCTGGGGTTTGGTGGTCAGCGAACGAAGAAATCTGTCAAGTGGACGAAGGAATCGGGCGTGGAGGCAAGCGCGTGGATCAGTGCACGAAAAAGCCCCGACGTACTCTTGAATGCCCAGCACGCGCAGGCCGCGAACATGAGTGTCTTTGCCGCTCATGTGGTTCGCGATGATAGCGATTTGGACGACATAGGCGTACACGGGCTTGCTGAGGAGGGGCGTGAGTGGGTGCGCGGCAGATGGACGCGAAAATGGCAGATAGAGGGGTTGGTAAGTAGAAAGGAATATTACAATCAGATGAGGAGAACCGCTGGCGGAGGACGCAGGACGTGGGCAGAGACGCACGTACATCGAGCTCGCTTGTCCTGTGGGATCCTCTTCGCTGTCGTCGGCCGGTTCTGTGCCGATGTCGAACGTGATCCAGCCGTCTGGCTTGTCGAAATTGATGATCTGGATGGACTGCAGGTCGTTCGCGCCTAGATGCAGCCTTAATACATGCACATATATTTCGAGTAGAGGACTGACCTGTCCCTGCTCGCACTTCGATGGTGGCAGGTGTGTAAGAGTCGTCTTCGTTGAAAGACAAGAAAAGCGAGAGTTTCTACTCGACTGTCAGGTAACAATCACGAGTTGGAGTTTGACGTACCTGCATAGCGACTTTCTTCTGAAATTCGATGGTAATGAAGTGTGGTTGCGGACCGTCAGAGCTGGGCAGGGTCTGCACGCCACTCATAGAATAAAGGGAGAAGAGGTACACACTGCCAGAAAGTTTCGGGGTCGCCGTCTACAAGGCATTCGGCGCCGAAGCCAAATTTAAAGCTGCTGACGCTCCATTTCGCCTTTTCAGAAATATCTGGCCACGGCAGTGGCGGAGGATAGCGCGTGGTGTGCACCAGGAAGCGCGCATTTGGCTGAACTGGCTGTGGCGGATAAGGGACACCCGGTGGCAGGCCCGGATGCACGGGTACACCAGGCAGCGGAGGTGGAGGTACCACGGCAGCTACAATTGTTGCTGGAGTTGCCATGAGGCGGCGGTGGCGAAATGCGCGAGGACTGAAGTTGAACGGCACCGCCACCGCGTGCTCGTGAGCGTGCGGTGAGTTCGGACCGAAATGCGGTAATTGGCGTGTCGGCGACGTGTCCAGCTTGCGCTCGACGTTGACGGCGACGACGACGAAAACAATTCCGACGACGACCATGGACTTTCTGCAGTCAATAGTCGACAAAATCCAGCGCAAGCTGGTGTTCGTCACGTACACGCCTGTCAACTGGAAGGGATACGTGCAGGCGTTCGACTGGGGCATCACGCTCTTCGAGACCTACCTCCTCCTGCGCCAGTTCCCGCTTTACTCCAAGACCGACCCGCCGCCTGCGCTCGCGGGACACTTTACTCCGGACGTCTTCAAAAAGTCGCAGGAGTATGGCCGCGACAAGGCCAAGTTCGCCATCATCACCGGCCTGCTCAAGCAGGCGCTCGACTCGGCGGCGCTGCAGTGGGGGATGGCCGCATGGTGCTGGAAGCTGGCGGGACAGGCCATTGGAGCGCTTGGCTACGGAGCTCAGTACGAGATCACGCAGTCCATATTCTTCGTCTTCATCCTCGCCTTCCTCTCCTCGCTCCCCACTCTCCCTATCCAATGGTACCAGACCTTCGTCCTCGAAGAAAGGCACGGCTTCAACAAAACGACCCCGCGCCTGTTTATAGTGGACCAGATCAAGACCTACGCCATCTCGGTGCTTCTCGGCGCCCCCTTCCTCGGCTCCTTCCTGTGGATCTTCAAGTGGGCGGGCGACCGCTTCGTCCCATGGCTCATGGGCTTCATGTGCGTCCTTGCCTCAGTGTCCATCTCATGTCGCTGACGTTCATATATCAGGATCACTTTCCAAATGTCCATGATCATCATATACCCCACGCTCATTCAGCCTCTTTTCAACAAACTGTCGCCCCTCCCTGAAGGTGACCTTCGGACGCGCACGGAGAAGCTTGCCACACGCCTCAACTTCCCCCTCAAACATCTGTACGAGATCGACGGCAGCAAACGCAGCTCCCACAGCAACGCCTACTTCTTCGGTCTTCCCTGGGTGCGTCTTCGTCGCTCTTCTACCTTTGCTGCCGTCTCACGCGCTATGGCAGGCCAAGCACATCGTCATCTTCGACACTCTCATGCAGCAGAGCAAGCCCGACGAGGTCGAGGCGGTCCTCGCGCACGAGCTTGGCCACTGGTACCACAAGCACCCCCTCAAGCTCCTCACCATCTCGCAGCTTCACATATTTACCATTTTGGCCGCTTTCCCCGCCTTTCTCAAGTCGCCACCGCTTCTGCGCTCGTTCGATTTCCCTGCGGAAGTTGCGAAGAAGCCGCCGACGATGGTGGCCTTCCTCCTGTTCCAGGTCAGTGACTGCAGACAACGCTTTGTCATCGACGTACTTATGCCTGAATGTAGATGATCTTGACGCCGATGGAGTCCGTCATCGGGGCCTGCATGAACGCCATCAGCCGCCATTTCGAGTGGGAGGCGGACCATTTCGCCTGCACGTTACACGAAAGGTTGGGCGAGCAGGCCACAAGTACGTATGCAGTACGCCTGATCTGACTTCCGCTGACCCTTTGTCCAGCGTCCGACAGGGATAAGGAGGAGATCTCCGAGATGCGCAGCATGGGCGACCGCTTGGGGCGTGCCCTCATCACGCTGCACGTGAAGAACCTGTCCACGGTTTGGGTGGATTGGATGTATGTTGCATTAGCTGATATGGGTCTAGGAGTGAAGCTGACGATCCTTGCAGGTACTCTGCGTACCATCATTCTCACCCAACTTTGACGGAGCGCTTGAAAGAGCTGGAAATGTACAAGATGGAGCAACAGTCACAGCTGAAGAAGGCAACGTAGGGATTGCGTATTCATCTGGCTAAAGTGCGCTCAAAGTGCATATTTATTAGCTATACAGTGTATATCATAGCTATCCTAGCCTCACGAGAAAGCCTTGTGAGCCTGAGGCGCCCCAACAGCACTCCGTTCGGCCTCAGATTCCCTTGGGGCACCCAGGTCACCGAGGGAACTGAGGAACACACCATCGCCAGTGTAAGGCCTCGGGTGCCGGGAACGCCGACCGGGGCCTTGCGGAAGAAGCGAAACTCTTGAGGGGAGCCTTCGGACGCGGTAAGAACAGGTCGAAGTCTCCGTAAAGAGACGCTTGTCCTAAAACGGTAGATACTCGATCTAATATACTGGGGGGTAAACAACCGTAAACGGGAAAGTGACTCGACTCGAACCAGGAGTCACGTGCCGGGGCGGCCGTGCCCTTACACTCGCCCTCCAGGCTTCCGAAGGAAGACTACAAACGTGAGGGAAGGACGCCCGAAAACAGTCCAACAGAACCATAACATCTTCCAACACACCACTAGAACGAACTCTCCTTCAATAACTCCCACTCCACCTCTCCCTCTTCGATGTCCGACTCGTCGTATCCGTTGTGTGACGCGAACGCGGCGCTCGAACCTGTCGCGCGGGGTTGTGGGTCCGTCTCGGAGAACGGCCCGATGGCCCGAGCCCCGTTGGGCAAGCGATCGTCACTCGGCGTCGCATCCCATCCTTCGTCTACTCCGTCGTGTCGTTCGCGACGCGCCCACCAATCCTCGCCTACCTCATACGTCGGCCAGTCGCCGCCTTGAAAGCAGGAGTCAGCGATGTCATCCTGCCGATCACGCGCCGTGTCGTTCTCAACCGCCGACAATGACACCTCCAAGGGTTGGGAATCGACAGTAGCGGGTGCTGGGAATAACAGGTGCGTCGCAGGTGGCTTCCGCTTAGGATCTGCAGAGCTAATGGTCGCCGTGTAGCTATCGGTAACGCGCGGCGCGCCCGCCGTACGAGACGCGTCATTCGACGCGCCCGCGCCGACGCCCCCGAGCTGCTCAGGCTCCGGCGATCCGATGGATACTCGCTGGGGATTGAGGCTGATGGTGACTCGGTGCTGATAGATGAAAGGTGTGCCCAGGATCATGTCGTACGTCGCCACCTCCGTAACCTTGAAATAGCGCTGACCTCTGATAGTGTCATATGCGAAGTCGGCAAGACTGTGGCAGGACACCCAGAAGACCTCGCCTGGCAAAGCCAGTCGAACACGGACCGGTGTTGGAGTCTCGTCGACACGTGCATGGGCTCGTCGCGCAAAGTCCATCGACATCAGATCGACCGTCGCACCAGTGTCAAGCAGCGCGCGTCCCGGCGTACCGTTGACTCGCACGTCAAGAATGATCGGAGGAATACGGCCTGGGGGAGTACGAGAGGTACGAGGCATATCCGGCCCATGGTGTGAAGCCTCTGACTCGCCCTCCAGATCAGCGACCGTCCTCGGTATTGACGTGGTTGCGCGTGCTATAGAGCCGTCCGAATCGGCGAGCCCCGCTCGAGTGGGCTCGTGGCCATCGTCGACTATAACACACGCAGCTTGTAGCTCGCTCGTATACAAGTCGTCGATCTCTTGCAATGACAGTGCCCCAGCGACGACGCTACTGCTATTTGCGTGCTGACGCTCCGGGCAGTTACGACCGATATGTCCAGGCTGCTTGCAGACAAAGCAGAGCCCATCTGCACAAAGAGCATCATGCTCGTCCTTACTCAGGCGCATACGGGTCGCCTTGGCACGCGAGGTAGGTGGTGGCGCGGGTGGAGGAGTATTGGCAGTGGATGATGAGGCCTGCACTACGCGCGACGAGGTGTGGGTCCCCTCGCGAGATCCCGGCGAGGGACGGCGTCGTTGTTGCCACGCCGTCGGGGACCGTCGACCTTCGCGGTAGCGTGCATGACCGATGCCACGCCGAGAACCACCAGATGAGTCCGAGCGGCCCTCTTCCTCCCGTGCCGCGAGCTCTGCGCGTTCGTAGCGCTTGCCATACTTCACCAGAGTCTTGAAAGACGTGCTCTCCGGGCTGAGGCTAGGGCTGAGCACCGTGGCCGTGGGTTACCGTGACACGGGCGGACGGACGGCTACCGTGTCCGTACCGTCAAGACCTCGAGCCCGATGGTCGACGACACGGTGACGGTCACGGAAATCGCCGTGTGATGCCGTGGATCCACGGCCGTCACGGCCGTGCCACGGACCCACGGCTTGTATAGCAGTTCGACCTTCCGTCTGCTGTGTGGGAGGCAACGTAGCATCCCAGATGAGTCCCAAATATGTCTACACATACAGTGCAGTGTTCAGCTTCGTTGTGTGCTCCTGCTTGGTCGTCCCGAACAGTCGACCGCATGCTGCACGTGGTCAAGCTCACGTGCAGTGTTCGTGCGCGACGCTTGCATTGTGCAAAAGGCCTTCGCACTGCTATTCCGACGCACTATACACTTCACAGTTACTTATGATATGCGCATAGATCGGACAACAGAGAATGCCTGCTGCGTCCCAGCCTCCGCAAGCTGCCGTGGCACCGTCCGTGACCGTCGACGGCCGTGTCCGTGGCCGTGTCGTGCCGTGTCCACCCCCGGGAGGTGGTCACACGGGCCGTGAGCCCACGGTCCGTCGCCGTGAGTTGCCGTGGCCGTGTGTACCGTGGCCGTGGCACGGACGGTGCTCAGCCCTACTGAGGCCCTTCTCGCGCCAGCGCACCCGTATGTACTGGTGTGCACCGTGCCACAAAATAGCACACATCGTCTCTTCGACAATCTCAGGAAAGACAATCTCAGGAAAGCGCTTGTGCCGATTCTTGATGTCGGTGACGAAGTCCTCGAAGCGACGACCCTTCTGCTTCGCGTGCATCAACTCCCGGCGTAAGGTCTCGCGGTAGTCGTAAGGGAAGCAGCGGTCGAAGAGCTTCTCGTATAGACGAGGAAGTGTCCAGCGGTCCGTGGCTTCGGAGACATGGTCCATGTAATAATCCAGAGCGTCTCCGCCCAGGAACCGCCCGACCACCTTGAGAACGACAGCGTCGCAGAGCCCAAGGCCGTTCTGCCAGTTCTTCAACGCCCAGATCCAGTGCTCGAAGGACTTGATGTCCGGTGTACCGGGCCACGGTACCGGTCCGTCGCGTGCGCTCTTGATCGCCAGCTTGTACTGTTTCTGCATCTTCCTCTTCGCCTTCTCCTTGAGACGCTGCCGGCGACGACGCTCGAGACTCGCGGTCGCGCTACGACGGTGACGGCGATGTCGAGACGGCGACTCAGACGACGATGAGCGAGAGGAAGCGCTGGACGACGATGACGAAGGACCATCGGAAGGGACCCCGCTCTCGGAAACTGGAGCGGAGGACGGTGGTTGGCTGGTCGCGGCGCCGTCCGCAGACGGCTCTGGTGCGTTGTCCACATCCTGCGCGTCACGCAAGTCCACTGACTCCGATCGCGCATCCAGGGAGGGTCGGTCGAGACCTTCAGACACACCGCGCTCGAGCCAACCTCCAGCGGGCATCTGCGTGTTGCGCAAGTACCGAGCCAGCCGGGAGGTCGAACGATGGTGCGTGTTCCTGCCTTTGCGCAAAGACGGCGAGGGCTTACGATGTGTGCTCCCAAGCGATCGGCTTCTCAACGCACGACGACCCGACTCGGAAGGGCTGGAATCGCGCATCTCGCGCGTCGGCGATGGTCGCCTGGTGTGCTCCCGAGAACCCGCGTCGCGCTCGCCTACGCCCTCCAGCAGAACCATCTGCGTCGTGATGTGGTCAACGACCTCACTGCCTGCGTCTTCACTGTAACCACTGCCAGAACGATCATGTAGTACCTCGCCTTCGTTGCAATGTTCATTTTCCCATGCACTGCGAGACGAGTCAGAGGCCTTGTCTGGGAACCAGGACTCGCAGAAGAACAAGGGCGAGGTCGCAAGTGGCTTGACGTCAGGCTTGCGATGGCAGACGGCTCGTCGCGGCTTGACGAACCCATCATCCGATGCCATCGTGGCCTCATGACTGCACGAATGCGGGGACGACACGAGCGGGCCATGCATCTCAGGTGTATTGTATGCCAATAGTGGGTCCGTATATGTACGCGTTGAACAGCCCAAAGTAGCCTGCAACCCAAGCCCCGCAGACGACAAGTCCTCGTCAAGGAACTGCGCAGCCTGCGGTGTTGGCAAGTCCCCAGAGGAGAGGGACTGCACAACTTGGCGGGATGAGGTTACACCGTGAGGCGGCTGTCCAGCCGACTCCGCTTCATGGACTGGGCACTGAGGTCCATCACCCGGAGGCAACAGACCACCAGTGCGCGTCGAAGGGAGTGCGCCGTGATCGGCGCCCTCGCGTGACACCAGCTCGAGAGACTTCATGACCGAAGTATCCTCACCGGGTCCAGCGTCGTGCAAGTCGCCCGAAGGCGTCTGCTCCGCCGTCAAACCCGGGAGAGGACTGCCCATGAGATCAGGCAGCCTCTCATCGTGTGCTTGCGCCCCGTACATCCCGCATTTTGATGGCGAGTTGTCGCGCGAGTGCGCTTCGATGCGGAGGGCTACGTCACCCAATGGTGGTGCCTCTGTCTTGACGTTGTTGGGGACCGCGGTCGACAGGACGGAGAGCCCATGTTGCGGCGCCTCGGCGATGTCCGTCAACGTGCACGCGATCGGACCAACAACGTCAGTAAAACTAGATATCTGTGGGATGAGTCGCGACGCACACGACGATCCCAGTAACTCCTCGCGGCTTCCCCCCGAAGTCGACTCCAAATCGAGGGCTTCCCGCACCGTCTTCCCGGCGACCGGCTTGCTCCGGAGTCGCCGCTTGCGAAGACATGTCGATGCTGCATGATGTGCTTTTGAATTGTAGAAGAAAACCATTTTGACGGTCCTCGATGTTGCGATGAGCTGCGATAGAGGACGATTGAACGAGAAAAAATTTTCAGCCTTATTGCCCTTCGCGTCCGGGTGATCAGTCCGGCGCTCGAACGAAGACACTTCCCTGTTCAAAAAATGTAAGGCCTCGGGTGCCGGGAACGCCGACCGGGGCCTTGCGGAAGAAGCGAAACTCTTGAGGGGAGCCTTCGGACGCGGTAAGAACAGGTCGAAGTCTCCGTAAAGAGACACTTGTCCTAAAACGGTAGGTACTCGATCTAATATACTGGGGGGTAAACAACCGTAAACGGGAAAGTGACTCGACTCGAACCAGGAGTCACGTGCCGGGGCGGCCGTGCCCTTACAGCCAGGGGGCACACAGTGGGAGATTCCGAAGAATGAGTCCCACAGGCCACGGGTGGGTCTGCGACCCTGAATCCGAAAGGAGTACGTCGCGTGCGCGATCAACTTTGCCATTTGGCGCCTGTTTGGTCAAGAGGTCATCGGAGCTGCGATCGGGTAAGTACATGGATCCACTACGTGCATGTCACGGAAAACTACCTGAGAATTTTGTAACCCTATACGCAATAATAATCAATTTTTCCTTTACAGAAAACTCAGTGGCCACACAAAAAGCTCCAGTGGGGCCAGCTTTTTGTATCCTAAATTAACAGATTGGCAGTTGCATGTGTGGCCTGCTTCTCTGTACTTAGTGGAAATATAGAGGAGATCCTGCTGTGAGTGAATCTGCTATGTAGCACTTTTGCCCACTTCAGAACTTTGCCTACTTCAGAATTTTGCCACTTCAATTTCGTGATTTTGCCATTTTGCCATTTGGCAATTTCACCATTCAGCCTTTTGGCCTTTTAGCCCGTTAGCCATTTACAACTGTTCCGGAATGTAATGGCAAACACGAGTTTTTTTGACGGAAATTCCCTGTCGCCCAAAAAGGCAATCTGGATTTTATGGATCACGTGTTGAACGATTGCTGGCGCGTTGCAGCTCGTCGTCTTCGTCTGCGAGACGAGAAAGATTTCTTAGTGGCTGAGCATGTCTATCACCATGTTATGTCATCATTTTTATGATATGTACTTGTTGAAAAGCGGGCAGATACGTCGTCAAAGATCCTGGGCATGGGGTACCCTCGGTTGAGAGCATCTTGCAGAAAAAAAAGCTTTGAGAAGCCTTGGAGTATTCAGGTCATCACTTAAATGGTACTAGCATTTTCCCAAGTGCCCTCTCCCCTCAGGCGACTGCAGCGACGAGCCGTCTGCGCCAGGGAAATGCAGAATTGCCTAATCGAGCGACACTGCATTTCCGCCGAAAAGTTCGGTGATTGCCATTACATTCCGGAACAGTAATAACCTGTTAGCCCATTAGCCCTTTAGCCCATTAGCCATTTAACCTGTTAGCCCGTTAGCCATTTAGCCCGTTAGCCATCTAGCCCATTAGCCCGTTAGCCCGTTAGCGTTAGCCATTTGGCCGTTAAGCCCTTTCACTCATTGCCAGTAAGGCTCCAACCGTATTGTATACATACTGTTCTTATACAGTGTAAACTAATTATTTATACCGTCTATATACACCCCCCCACCCTATACTGTAGTCAGTCAGTATACTATATGGTATATACAGTTGAGGTAATTAACACCTTTGCGCTAGTGTGCGGGGCAGGATTATTTGGGGCCCATTCAGCTAATTTAGCCAGCCAACCCGGCTTTTGGTGAAATGGCAAGAGATTCACCGGGTGTGAGATGTGATGGTGTGATTTCCCAGTGCACGTGCCCGGCCCGGGTGTAACAAACTCAGTAAATGTACATTTTCAGACTCTAAAACAACTTTTTAGGGATATTCAATTAGTAAAATGACCACAGAAGAGCCATATGCACACATTTTAGTGGTCAGAAAAAATTGGTGAAATAAAGTTCGAAATCCGAATATTTTCCCGAGTTCACCGCCAGTCATAACGTGTGATGGTTACCAGTTTAGTTCAGCTCGAGGGGCTCTGTGATGCATGATGCAAACCTGTTATCCAGTGGGCTGCAGTGATGTGCTAAGCACTGGCATTGATTTTGTGTACCGTATATACTGTCTAATTACTAACTAATTACAATCTTTCACTGTATACTGTCTATCTACGGCCCAACCTGTATACGTAAACTATATAGTTGGAGCCTTAGGCACGGCAAAGTCTGTGAGTCACCAGAGTACTTACTTTGAAGCTCGCAATGGCACATGGCTCTGCCCAGCGTAGTGTGTGAAGAAAATAGAAGACTATGCATCCCGCAAAGGGAATGAAAAGCGATCGCTGAAGGTGGCGGGTCGTTCACGCTGGCGGCTCTCGGCGAATGCCGGTGGTGGCTGTCGTTAGCCGATAGTGTTGTGCGGGCCCGGGCAAGGCAGGGTAGTGAGGGCTAGGGCAAGGCTTCAGCGGGCAAGGTAACACCCAATGTGAAGCCCAAGCCCAAAGCCACCACAAGCCCAAGCCTGAGCAAAGCCCGAGGCGGGCAGGGCTTGAGCCGCGGGCTATGACATCATGTTAGCATGGACACTCACTCATACAGATGGTCCTTATTATTGTCTGCTCTTACGGCGCTATCGTCATCGCGCTACTGTAGCATTTCGACCGTAGGTTCATCAATTATGACGTAAAATTTATCCGAGAATTCTCCAAAAACCCGATAAATCGAAAGAAAATTATTGGCGGGGTTCCCGCAAAACGGTCGTGACGTGTGACTGAACCTACGGTCGAGATGCTACAGTAATCAACCTGAATTCGGTTCTGAATGTATGTCGATTTCAGTGGTAAAGCAAAGGGCTCTCTTACTAATATCCAGCCAAAGGCGATGTTGCATGTACCAGGCGGCGCGCGCTGCGCCACCCATCAGAGCAATATCAGTATCTCGCGGATTATTCACTTGGAGGCAGTCGGACTACTAGACGCGTTTACTATTGAGGAAGCAGGCTTGTCGGGAATTGCAGGTGACAATGACTCGGAGGATATGGACTCGCTTCCAGACCTTGTTCTGGTAGATACAGACAATGTAGACGAGCAGTGATCAACATAACATCCATCTCGTGTCATAAAGTTACCCTCAAGCCCTCGGATCCATGACCACCTACACCTTCCTTTTTCGGCGATCTCATCCTGCGGCAGGACGAAGGTCTCGTGCGGTCGATCGTGTTCCATCCTGCCTTCGCCCCATCACTGCAATTCCGGTGTCAATCACTTTTGCTGGTGTTAGTCGCCACCTTTAAATGATAAATCTCGGCGGGTCCTGAACTGCCAAATTGCCCTGGGCGGAGGGCCGGGCAGCAGGCTTCCACATTACAAGCCCGGGCCCTCAGGCCCGCTCAAGCCTTGGTCGGGCACTGGGCAGGGCGGGGCTCTTGAGGGCTGGGTCGGGTCAGGTAGCAGGCTTCTGCCCGAGCCCGCACAACACTACCTAGCTCCCCATCTCGACCTCTTGGTCATTGGGACTAGTGTGCACAACACGTGTCTTCGTCGATTAGCGCTCCTCAGCCGTCGACACCGACGGGATCCCCCTCCTTCTCCTCCACTGCCCTGAACGTGCCGATCACGTGTGGTGTTCGCCTCTGGTTGTTTGTTGTTGTTGTTTGGTCGCTTCGAGTCTCGTCAGGACACTAGGTCGAGATCTCTCACTGCACTGGCGCCCACCCCTTGGTCGCCCCTGCAGGCCACGCTTCGCCCACAACGGCCTTCTGTGCCCCATCTGGTACCCCTTCACCTGAAGAACCTCTGTCCGCCCACTGCCTAGGTCGCCTACACGGCCAGGACCCTGACGGCGATACCGCATACTTCTCCAACGAGCAATCGTTCATCCACTGGTGCGACCCCTACACCAACTGCCCCCACCGCCTCGCCCGCTCCATCCAGTCCACGGTCACCGTCTCTTTGAAAGGAGGACACTCAGTCACATTCAGCCCCACTATCCTGGCACCCGTCATCCGCAGTCGAGCCAGCCGTTCCACTCACGACGCGGCCAACTACAGCTGACGCGCCCCGGGACGCGCTAGACGCATCCACCGGTACCGAGAACAAGCTCGAAGGCGGCAACTGCCCTAGAGGAGTGGCGGGAGACTCAGTACGTGCTATACGCATCGAAGCGTCTGCTAACGCCTTCTGGACAAGACTGACGCCCAGTACCTCGGCAGACGCGCCTCTCGACATCGGAAAAGGCTCTTGTGGGTAGGAAGACGCCCGAGGTGCGTCTTCTCTTGCTTTCCCTTTGCTCACAGCGCTCGGGACAGGGTCTTCGCCGTTCGATGCGCAGGAATTGCTCGCGGGCGCGTCAACACCGAGTGGGCCTGCTGGCGTACTGGGGCGCGCCTGTGAAGCGTACTCCACCGTTGAAAAGCGCTGGAATCCGCCAGGGGCACCCCTTCGCTCGCGCACGCTGCTGCGAACTCGCTTTCCAGGTGAATCAGGGCTTGCCATAATCACATTACGCGCCCGGGACTCTACTGACGATTCCTGAGCAGATTGTGCGCTCTTCGGCATCGCGGGCTCATCCCGCAAGACCGCGGTAATTTGTTTACGCACCGGCGCGTCCGGTACGTTGTCTCTCTCTTTCTCTTTTCTTACAGCAGCCCTTTCAGCGGCTACTCTGTTGTTTTGCACACCGGACACGACTTTGGGGGCGTCAAGGCCGAGCACGCTCAAAGACGCGCTCGCTCGCGCTCCGGAAGGCCAGCAGTGCCAGCGCCCTGACGGGAATCACTACACGCGCTTGACGGCTTGGGTTCGCGTTCCGGAGATGCAGGACTTGCTAGACCAAATGCAGAGTGCGTAGAATTCGAGTAAGACGACTCAGGACTTGTTAACGCTGCCTGGTGTGGCACAGTATTGCCCGACGCGGCAGCCATGCTGTAAGACGCGAATGGATCTCGCGCCTGGTCTGGCGTGCGCGGTACGTCTCTCGCTACCCGTTTCTCGCTTCTGACCGCCATCTGGGCAGATAATCTTGCGTCTGGCATGTAAGACGCGCTCGTACCTTTATTTTCTTTGTAGTCAACCAGCTCTGCACTCGGTGCGTCGCTCTGCACGTCTTGCGGCTCGTCTGGGATATGCTGACCGCCTCCTCTTGTTCCAGCAACTTTCCTTGAAGGCGCGGCGTTGTCGGGCACGCATTGCATGAGCGCGCTCGATATTTCGCATGCTCGCACTTCCGGGATGCAACCAATCATAACAGGAGCGTGCTGAGACACACAAGGTACGTACCCCTCATTGTACACGCGTTCTGACGACTTAGGCTCTGTCCGGAGGACGGCCAGGGAGTCTGAATTTGCGCAGCGTGCCTCAGACGTCGACTGCTTGTCCCGACGACGCGCAAGGTCTTGCCGTGCAGCCGGCGCGGTCTCGGACTCAGAAGCTCTCCGAGAGCGAACACAGTACGTCTTTATTTCCCTCTTCCTTGCTAACCACGCTTCTTGCAGCTCCTCCTCCGTCTTGCGCGAGCACGGTGCTCTCAAGCGCGCTCACGCTGTATGCGCTCACTGCCGTACCCACCGTCACCTCGAGAGCGCGACCAACAGCCGACGACGTCCTCTGCGACTTGCGCGAAGCGTCCTCCGGCTGGTGCGTTCGCTGTGGCGACTGCGACGGTTCCCGGGGTGCTGTCAGGTGTGTAGTACGCGGGTCGCTTGTATTGCGATTTACTGACGCCTCCTGCAGCAGAAATGTGTCGCAAGATGGAGTGTGCACGTTCTGCGCAATACGCCTCAAGGTGGGTGCCTTGTACGTCTACTCTCGCTGCCTCCACACCGCTGATGACGCCCTCAGGAGACGGTGATTCGCCCGGCGCGTAAAATGCGATCGTGCGCTTACTGTGGATTTGTTTAGACGGCCAGTAGCCCAGTGCGTCGCTCAGAGCGTAGCTCGAGGAGTGCTCATCGTACTGACAGCGTCTTTTCAATCCAGCAACTTCACCATCACGGGGTCAACTCCCTTCGCAGTCCATCCTTCCAAAGAGGCGGACGTCGCATTTCTGGTACTGCCAGCTCGGTCTGCCCCATCTGAGCTTGTGTGGGCTCACCTGACGCGTTTCGAATTGGCCAAGAACCGCGGTTCAGCGGCAGCAGGCTACCGTGAAGGTGATTCTGTACAGTACTAGATACCATCGATCTTTGTATTTCTTTGTCCCTTCGTCCACTGCTTGCTAGCAAGGCAGGTAGACGCAAATTTTGCGTGTTGAAGCGCCGTTGGGGTGTATTTCCAAGCCCGAAGGCTGGCAAGGTGATGCCTCGCCGTTGAAGACGTGACATCATGTTCGATTCTCGAGGATAGCCCGAAAACGAAGATCCCTCAGATGAAAACATTATTTGGACGACGGTGGTCAGAGCCGGGAAACTTTCTCTACGAGTCTGAGGTGGGAAAGGGGAGTTGTAGGTGGTGTGTTGGGGTTGTATGAGTACAGAGAAAATAGAAACAAGCGCACAGGAGACACAGGAACACAAGAAATCGAGTCAGGACAGTAGCTAGGGTCCGAGATAAGAGAAACGAAACCAGAGTCTAGGTAACAAGCCGGGGGCCCACTGGAGTGGGGAGCGCTCCCTCAGAACGAGTCTGAAGGGTGGCTAAGCCTCAGAAGGCCGGGAGTTCGAAGCTTTTTCGAGGGGAGTTCGACGAGGCAGAATGGAGCGTTAACTCCAAGTCCGACAGGATAGAACAGAACTAGCACAGTATATTTGTTTCCCCACTGGGAGAATGTGATAGAATATGCAACAGAGCCGATGATATTCAATCGATCCCAGAGCCAATAGTCTGAAGGGCAGTAAGCCGATGGTCACAATGGCTTGGTCCGAGTGCACAAAGGCAGCTTTAGCAATTTATCAATCAAATTCCCCCTCGCGGTGGGCTCCAGATAATGAGGATCGAGCGCCTCTGGGAGGTCCGTGCACGCGCCTGGCTCACACCAAACACAAACACACAAACACAACACAATTAAATGGGGTTTTGACCTCGCCGGGGGCGGCGCGAGTCCGATTTGTATTGCTTGGGGGCAATGTAAATATACTTGTGCTTCTAGTACTCGCTCTTCGACTGAACGAACACTCAGACGCAAAGTCCGGTAGGTTATTATGTTCTGTCTCGCTTCGATCTCTTTTGCCTTTCACTCGATCGGCGACTTCCGGTGTGGAAGGACAACCAAGCAACGGTTTATTTGGTTTACACCGGAAATTCCGGGTGTTTCCACAGGAGATGGCTCCGATCAGGTGGGTACCCGGGTGCTCAGAGGTCTCCCAGAACCAGGGAGACCTCCCTCCTTATATACTGCTTGCTTCTTGTATTTTAAATACCTCGACTCGAGTCACTTTGAGAACAATGCCGCCCTCGATTCCGCTTATCGCTTTATGGCCAGCCCGGATCATCATCGGGATGATGTCAGGCCAATCAACCTCGTGCCGTCTTCCGAGAGTGATCTAGATCGCCCGAGCGCGGTCGGGTGGCGTGCGCGCCACAGCGCGCGTCTGACCGTATTTCTCTTTCTTTAATTCTTCTGCCTGCGCGCAGCGGTTCTGGCTTGTTTATTCAGTCTGTCTCACTGTTCCAGACAGGTCTCCAGCATCCAAAAGTATAACAATAAGCGAGTGGCACGACTAATCCTCGAACTTTGGCTCTTACACCAATCTCGGAGAAGTATAGACCTCAAGGACTCGCACGATGTGTCTAGTGCTTGGTCGGAGTGGCTACCGCCTTGCAAAAGCCTCGCTGCTATCCCATATTCTCACTCACTGAGCTCCCAATTACTGTAGTACTCGCTTTCGAGGGCCTACTGATACTATTATATTTTTATAGCCTTTTGTAGCTTAGCCAGATGCGTAAAAACACTAAATAAATGGCTGAACGCGCAGACGGCGTATTAACGACGCAGTCTGGATCACCTCCTTCCTCACTCGCCTCGAGGGTGACACCAGCTCATTCGCCAACTCCGCCTTCAAGGACCTCGTTGCCATCAAGGCCCCCTTCGATGGCGACTGGGCCAAGCTCTGTACCGCCTTCAAGAATCGCTTCGTTGCCGCCGATGAGGCCATCGAGGCCCGCAACCAGTTGAAGGCCCTTCAGATGGACGGTCGTGCGGTGCCAGGTTGTGCTGCGGACTTCAAGGAACTTGGCGAGCGCTCCGGCTACTCCAACACCGATCTCATGGAGCGCTTCAAGCAGAAGCTCCCGAAGTCCATCCGGCACCTGCTCTTGAGCATGCATGTTGCCAAGGGTGAACCCAAGGACCTCACCGACCTCATCGAGTGCGCCAGGGCGATCGATTATCTGGAGCGTGGAGAGAAGGCCGAGGACAGGCAGGGCCCCGTTGGCCGCACCCAGAGCGCGCCGGACCCCTATGCCATGGATTTGGACGCCACGCGAACCGCTGCACGCCCCGCCCCCCGTACCACCGGCAACGGTCGCACTCGCTTCGACTTCCTGCGCACCATGATCGGGCTGTGCTTTGGGTGCGGCAGCAAGAACCACTCAAAGGCAGCATGCCCCCACAAGGACCGGAAGTGCGACTTCTGTGGCCGCATTGGGAACATGCAGGGGGTCTGCCAGGACCGCTACATGGGACTGGAACGCAACCGCGGTGGTCAGCAGCGGCAACAGCGCGTTGCTGCAACTGACACCCCGAGCTCGCTCTTCAACGAGGACAACGCCCCCGCCACCGATATACCCCGAGGACCGCCACAGCTGCAGCAGCCTGCCGGCGAGGTTGTCAACATCCGCACCTCCGTCGCACAGCTCACGCAGGCGCTTGCCGCCCAAGGACGTCTTCTCGAACAGCTGGCCCAGAGTTTTTAGAACGGGTGCGCGCCAACGCTGCAGCGTCTGCACCCCTGCCTCCGTACTGTATGCACTCCACCTCCGCTTATGATTCCACTTACGTCACGACTCTGTATTCCTCGCGCAAAATAGATCCTTCTTCATCTCATTTCCGCATCAGAGTGACGCTCGGTGGGCTCAATCTGTTGGGATTGGTGTGCTTGGACCGGCCCAATGGGGAAGTCCGCCGGATTAGGTAGTCATTGTTCCCATTGTACTGTCTCGTCCCGAACCATCATCATTTGTGTTTGTGTTTGTGTCTGTGCCGCTTTTTTCACTCAATAGGTTATGAGCCCCGCGCTCTAGCTGATCTAAACCTCAAAAACAATCTCTCTGCTTGCTCTAAACCCTCAGAAAACCCCTACAAAAATTTCCTCTTATCTGATCACCCTCTATCGGCTCATCCACGATGTCCCTCATCTCTGCTGTCCTCTCCAGGGGTCTGGAGCGTATCCCTGACCTTGCGGGAGAGTCCGATTGGCACTCCTTCAAGGAGCAGATGTCGCGCTTCTTCCGCGCTGCTCAGGCCGACTACGTCACCTCTGACCCTGCTGCTGCGGTGCCTGACCCCAAGAAGCCCCTCGATGCTGAGCTTGAGTGGCTGCTCTACACCAAGCTCAGTCCCGACGCCGCTGCGCTGGTCAAGGACTGCAAAGGGGCAAAGGCGATCTGGAAGGTGCTGAAGGAGAAGTACGAGAAGCCCACTCCCTGGAAGCGCATGCATGCTCGCAAGGCCTTCCAGCAGTGCCGCCATGACCCCTCTCACCCCATCGAGACGCACATCGCCAACGTCAAGGCGCAGAAGGCCATCCTCACCGGCCTGGGCGTCACTGTCTCTGATGACGAGGTCATGGACGTCATCCTCATCAACCTGGATGACTCCTTCGATCAGATACGTATCAACATCCTCTCCCAGACCGCCCTCACCCTCGACACCGCCATTAACATGCTCACCTCGAACTCTAGCGCGGCATTCAGTGTCAAGCAGGAGGAGTTCATCCCTTCGCTTGCGGGGAATGCCGCTCGTGTTGGCCGCGGTCGCCAGGAGCAGGAGGGTCTGTCGGACGGGCGCCAGAATGACCCCAGCACATTCTGGCTGGACGACAAGGGGTATCGCTGGTGCAACGTCAACAGCAGGGACTGTCACCGCTGTGGGCGTTCCGGGCATATCGCCGCCTTCTGCATGTTCGCCATGCCCGAGGCGATCAGGCAGAAGATCTCGGACAAGGTGCATCTCAATGCGAACATGGTCGCCTCGCTCGCGGAGCTTGATGCGGAGGTCGAGCAGGACTACCAGGTGGATCAGGCTTATGGCGCGTATGTCGTTCCTGCTCGTCGGTCGTCCCCCTCCCCTCCTTCTTCACCGCGTCTCGCTTCCCCTGCCCCTTCGTCATCGGCCACCGCCTCTGTCCGCCAGGGTCGTGCCCCTCGTTCTTCCAGGAATGCGCCGAAGATGATTCTCTTCTCGTGATGGATATAGGAGGATGCACATTGGGTGGGAGTTGCAGGATTAGGTGGGAGCTTGATTAGGTGGGAGTTCTTTTGCGGTCCGGCGCACAGGTGGGAGTGTTGGGATTGGTGTGCTTGGACCGGCCCAATGGGGAAGTCCGCCGGATTAGGTAGTCATTGTTCCCATTGTACTCTCTTGTCCTGAACCATCACCTTTTGTGTTCGTGTTTGTGTCTGTGCTCGCTTTCTTCACTCAATACTATTTGCGCGTTCAAGGCGGCTGCTGAGATTGAGACGGGCGAGCGGTTGGAGGTGATGCGCTGCGATGCCGGTGGCGAGTACATCACCAAGGCGATGTTGGAGCAGGCACATCGTGAGGGGTGGCGACTCGAGTTCACTGAGCCAGATGAGCCGCATCAGAACGGCGTTGCAGAGCGAGCTAATCTGACTCTAGCGAACGCGGCCAGCTCTATGCTATGGGAAGCGAAGCTGCCGCCTTCGTTCTGGGCGCATGCTGTCTCCGCCTTCAATCACGTCGACAACCGCGCACCTACGTCCTCGCTACCACCGGACAAGACGCCCTACATCGGCTGGAAGCGCAAGAAGCCGGACGTCTCGTACTTCCGCGTCTTTGGCTGCCTTGCCTACGTTTTGGTGAAGAAGCGGCACCGGCGCGCGCTCGAGCCGCACTCGCAGAAGTGCATCTTCATCGGCTACCCGCCTGGGACCAAGGCCTGGCTCTTCTGGAACCCGGCGACCCAGAAGACGCTCATCTCCTCGCACGCCGTCTTTGACGAGCGCTACATGCCGGGGAACTCTACCAAGAGTATAAACTTGATTACTGCGTCGCTCCTGGACAGAGGTGAGGGACCACCGGACTTTGGGGATGCCGCAGATCAAGGGGGTGATGGGGAATCGCCTCCTAATCGCGAGTCTGACGATAGCGATGATGACGCTGTCTATGATCTGCCGCCTCCCCCATCCGGTCAGCCCGCTCCTCCCGCTCCGCAGTTGCAGACGCCGCCGCCCAGTTCGCCGCCTCGCGCGCCTACGGTCGAGCCGCCTACCACACCGCCTAGCGCGCCTGTGCCCGCACCTCAGGCTCCACGTTCTGTACGTGTTGGACCACCCAGCCTGCTGCTTCAGCGCGGCCGGCAGAAAGAGCAGGAGCAGGTGCAGCAGCGCGCTACGCGCCGTCGCCCGCCTTCGCCTGAGGCACCGCCTAATCGTGGGGAGGTGCCCGAGTGGCTGGCAGAGCCGCCGCGACCGCCGACCGATCCATTTGCAGGCCCATCGCGCCCAGTGCGCCAGAGCGCGCCACGCTTCAACATGAGCGAGCGCGCATTGCAGGAGCGCGCTATGCGACCACCCGCACCACCACCGCCTAGCCGTTGGGCTAGCGGTCCGCCCGTCGTGTCGCCCAACCGCTATACGCCGCTTGAAGCGACTATAGAGGAGATAGAAGAGGAGAAGGAGGAGAAGGAGCAGGAGATGGAGATGGAGAAGGAGACGCCCCCCGTCGAGCATGACTCCGGGAGCGGCAGTGACGATGAACTGCTGTTGAAGGACGACACCGCCGTGCCCGGGGAGCATGCCATGCAGGCCGGACTCGACTACGTCTTTGATGGAGTGCAGGAGGAGCAGTGGTCAGTCGAGCAGGGCCTGGATTACGCTTACTCGTCCGTTGTCCCAGCAGATGCGCAGCAGACGGAGCCGAGGACGTTTGCAGAGGCATTGCGCCGCCCTGACCGGTCGAAGTGGATTGACGCTGCGTTCGACGAGATGCAGGCGCTCATTGACAACGGCACGTTCGAGCTCGTCCAGCTCCCGCCCGGTGCGCGCGCTATTGGCAGTCGGTGGGTGTTCAAGGTCAAACGCAAGGCTGACGGTTCTATCGAGCGCTACAAGGCGCGCTGCGTCGCTCAGGGCTTCTCGCAGCGCCCCGGCTTCGAGTACACCGAGACCTTTGCGCCTACGCCCAAGTGGTCCGCCATCCGCGCCATCCTCGCCCTTGCCGCCATTGAAGACCTTGTCCTCTACTCGGTCGACATCAGCAACGCGTTCCTGAACGGCTGGCTGGACGAGGAGATCTACATGCGCCAGCCGCCCGGCTTCGAGATGCGCAACAAGGACTACGTCTGGCGCCTCAAGAAGTCGCTTTACGGGCTGAAGCAGGCGAGTCATGTTTGGCATGAGACGCTGAACAAGGTGCTGTGCGACATGGGTTTCACGCGCATCCTCTGCGACCACAGCGTGTGGGTGTTTGGACGCGATGAGGCGCGCATCGTCATTCCCGTCTTTGTTGATGACATGACGATTGCAGCCAAGACGGACGCGCAGGCGCAGGAGATCATTGAAGAGCTGAAGAAGCACTTCAAACTGCGCGAACTCGGTCCTACCTCGTGGCTCCTAGGCGTCGAGATCCAGCGCGAGCGTTCGCAGCGCAAGCTCTCGCTCTCCCAGCGCCAGTACTGCGTCGACATCCTCGAGCGCTATGGTATGGCAGACTGCAAACCCGTTGTCTCTCCACTTGATCAAGCTGTGAAGCTGACCGCTGATGACGCTCCCAAGACGCCAGAGGACATTGACTACATGTCCTCTCGCTCTGCAGAGTACGTGTCTGCCATCGGCGCCGTTGCCTGGCTCGCCATCGCCACTCGTCCTGACCTCGCCTATCCCGTCTCTGTCCTCGCGCGTCATACCGGGCATCCTGGGCGCAAGCACTGGCAGGCGCTGCAGCGCGTCTTCCGCTACATCCAGGGCACGCTTGATCTCAAGCTGACCTACGATGGCAGCGCCATTGGCGCGCGCTCGGAGCTCTTCTACACCTACACGGACGCGGATCACGGCGGGAACCCGGACAACGGCAGGTCTACCAGCGGCCACATCGTCATGATGGCGGGTGCACCGGTCTCATGGGCGAGCAAGCTGCAGACCATCGTCGCGCTCTCTACCACAGAGGCCGAGTACGTTGCAGCTGTGTCTGCCGGGCAGGAGATGTTGTGGATGCGCCATTTCCTCACCGAGTTGGGCTACTCGGTCAAGGACGCGCCCTCCACGCTCTACATCGACAACAACTCCGCTCTGCAGGTGGCGCGCAATCCAGAGCATCATGGGCGCATGAAGCATCTGGACCTGCGCTTCTACTGGCTGCGCGACGAGGTGCACAAGGGGTCGATCTGTCTTGTCCATCTGGCCACGGAGAACATGCCAGCTGACATGCTGACCAAGGCTTTGGGCCGGTCTAAGCTGCAGCATATGGTGGGGCTGACTGGTCTAGTGCGCTAGGTGGGCGTGCTAGATCAAGGGGGTGTGTTGGGATTGGTGTTCTAGCACGCTCTCGTGCTTATGGTATTTTTCTCCGATTTTCTCTGATTTTTCCCATGCCGTTATCGCTACTTATGCGCGCACTACGCCTTACGCTGTGCGCCACATATTCCGCTTAGTCATCGGCATTTCCCGGTCTTTCTGCCTAGAGCGGCCGCATCCAAGTCTCTCTTTATCTCTGACTTGTGTGCTGTCGCTCTAGGTGCGTAGTTACACGTTCTGTAGCTCATTATACATCTCTGACTTGTGTGCTGTCGCTCTAGTGTGATCTGTTCCTCTGTTCTACCTCGGATAGGTTATGAGCCCCGCGCTCTAGCCACTCAGATCAAGCAAAAGCGACCTCTGCACCATATTCGCCGTTGCCGGCGCATTTCAGCTGCGATTCCCTCCGTTCGAGCGGCAGTCTACGCGCAAGGGTTCCCTCTACCCCTGTGCCGACCCGCGTTCCGCGAAAATCGCCTGGTCGCCCGCAACAGCTCTGCGAAAAACGCAGTCTCCGATCGGCCCAATCCGGAACCCGTTCTCAAACTCGCCGTCCCGCGCCCATTTCTCCCCTCGCCCTCCCCGTTCAAGTTCGACGCCTTCCCCCACGTCGTCCTCTACACGTCGCCGTCACCGCCGTCGCGCTAGCCCCACCCGTTCCCACGCTATTCCCCCGTCATCATCATGGCCCAGCGCGACTCTGATGGGCGCCCCACGCTTACTCGCCTCAACTGGGGCTGGTACGAGCTCGAGATCGAGTCCTACCTGAGCAGCAAGGGCGTTCTGCGCTATGCAAAGGGGACAGTGATCGAGTTCAAGCCCAAGGACGCTGCCAACCCCACAGAGAGCGAGTACCGCCTTATAGAGGAGTACCAGCGCTTCAGGGAGAAGGCTGCTGGCGAGCTGTGGCTCTCCATTGAGGACTCGCTGCGCCCGCAGTTCTCGGCGAAGCGTGGTGACCCGGCCGAGCTGCTGAAGGCGCTCAAGGCCAAGTTCCACTTGCAGGTGCCTGGGACGCGTTTTGCCGTGTTCAATGACTTCTTCAACATCGCTCTGGACGATCCCGATGCGCCCGCCACCCTCCAGACCCTCCTCACCCGCATCGATCAGGCGATCGCCCGTGTCCAGTCGCTGCGCCCTGCCGCTGGCTACGACATCACCACGATGGACGAGGAGCTGTGCGCCATGGTCGCGCTGTGCGCGCTCGCCACCTCGTCCAACTCGCAGCACGAGACGCTCTACACGTCGTTGCTTGTGGACAAGAACATGACGTACTCGACGCTGAAGGACGTCATTGATCGCGAGTTCGCCGCTCGGGGTATGGCGGACAACGCGGACCCCCTCTCTGCTAACCGCGCCGGCTTCACGCCGACGTGCGCCAACTGCCGCGGCCCGCACTTCCTGCGCGAGTGCAAGGAGTTCGTGCCGCTGTGGAAGCAGCGCGAGGAGGCTGCCGCCAACGCCGCCAAGGCGCCAAACCAGCGCGGGCAGGGCAAGAAGAAGAAGAACGGCGGCAACGCGGCCAATGCGCAAGCCGCGCCCGCCACTGACGCGTCCTCATCGTCTCCCCAGACTGCCTCTGCTGCGCGTGTCGAGTCTGCTGGCCAGGCAAGCGCTTTCCTTTCGTCCACCGCGCTCCGGGAGTGGCTCCAGTCAAAGGCTGCCGCTAACTTCAACACCGACACAGGTGCCTCTCTACACATGACGCCCCGGCGAGACTGGTTCATCACCTACTCGCCGCATCGCGTGCCCGTTCGCCTAGCGAACGGCACGATCGTCTATTCAGCGGGCATCGGGTCGGTGCAGTATCAGCCGGTGGATGGGGAGAAGAAGCTGCAGCCTATTGTGTTCCTTGACGTCCTTCATGTCCCTCTCCTTACTTCGAATCTATTGTCCATCTACCACCTCACTGCGCACAAGGGGTACGAGGTTCAGATTAAGGATAAGCGCGTCATGTTCTACCGCACCGGGACGCTTGTCTGCACTGCTACGGTTGACGAGTCCAACACGGGCTACCTGGACGGCCACGTTGTTGCGCCGCCTGCGCCGCGCAACGCGTATGCTGCCACTACGACGCTGCCGCTCGACGCATCGCTCTGGCATCGCCGCTTCGGACACGTCAATCACGGCGACATCGGCAAGCTGCGCAGCCGCAAGCTCGTCAAGGGCATGCGCTTCGACACCTTCACCGCGCCGGACCCGATCTGCGAGCCATGTATCATGGGGAAACAGACTCGGAAGGCAGTTCCGCGCGGTCCGGGAGAGCGCGCTAAGCGGCGCCTCGAGCTGGTTCACACCGACTTGAAGGGGCCGATGCCTGTGGCAACAAAGGAGGGCTACCGCTACTGGATCACCTTCATCGATGACAAGGAGCGCTGGCGGACGGTGGTCTACCTGAAGAAGAAGAGCGATACTTGGGCCGCTATTTGCGCGTTCAAGGCGGCTGCTGAGATTGAGACGGGCGAGCGGTTGGAGGTGATGCGCTGCGATGCCGGTGGCGAGTACATCACCAAGGCGATGTTGGAGCAGGCGCGTCGTGAGGGGTGGCAACTCGAGTTCACTGAGCCAGATGAGCCGCATCAGAACGGCGTTGCAGAGCGAGCTAATCTGACTCTAGCGAACGCGGCCAGCTCTATGCTATGGGAAGCGAAGCTGCCGCCTTCGTTCTGGGCGCATGCTGTCTCCGCCTTCAATCACGTCGACAACCGCGCACCTACGTCCTCGCTACCACCGGACAAGACGCCCTACATCGGCTGGAAGCGCAAGAAGCCGGACGTCTCGTACTTCCGCGTCTTTGGCTGCCTTGCCTATGTCCTGGTGAAGAAGCGGCACCGGCGCGCGCTCGAGCCGCACTCGCAGAAGTGCATCTTCATCGGCTACCCGCCCGGCACCAAGGCCTGGCTCTTCTGGAACCCGGCGACCCAGAAGACGCTCATCTCCTCGCACGCCGTCTTTGACGAGCGCTACATGCCGGGGAACTCTACCAAGAGTATAAACTTGATTACTGCGTCGCTCCTGGACAGAGGTGAGGGACCACCGGACTTTGGGGATGCCGCAGATCAAGGGGGTGATGGGGAATCGCCTCCTAATCGCGAGTCTGACGATAGCGATGATGACGCTGTCTCTGATCTTCCGCCTCCCCCATCCGGTCAGCCCGATCCTCTTGGTTCACAGTTGCAGACGCCACCACCTACCTCGCCCATCCGTGCGCCTACCACGCCGCCTAGCGCACCTGTGCCTGAGCCGCAAGCGCCGCGTTCTGTACGCGTTGGGGGACCCAGCCTGATGCTGCAGCGCGGCCGCCAGAAGGAGCAGCAGGAGAAGGCGCAGCGCCAGAAGGCCGTTCGCCGCCGTTCGCCGTCGCCCGAGGCACCGCCTAATCGGGGGGAGGTGCCCGAGTGGCTGGCAGATCCGCCGCGACCGCCGACCGACCCATTTGCAGGCCCATCGCGCCCAGTGCGCCAGAGCGCGCCACGCTTCAACATGAGCGAGCGCGCATTGCAGGAGCGCGCTATGCGGCCATCCGCACCACCACCGCCTAGCCGTTGGGCTAGCGGTCCGCCCGTCGTGTCGCCTAACCGCTATGCGCCGCTTGAAGCGAGTATAGAGGAGATTGAGGAGTCGGAGGAGGAGAAGGAGCAGGAGATGGAGAAGGAGACGCCCCCCGTTGAGCATGACTCCGGGAGCGGCAGTGACGATGAACTGCTGTTGAAGGACGACACCGCCGTGCCCGGGGAGCATGCCATGCAGGCCGGACTCGACTACGTCTTTGATGGAGTGCAGGAGGAGCAGTGGTCAGTCGAGCAGGGCCTGGACTACACTTACTCGTCCGTTGTCCCAGCAGATGCGCAGCAGACCGAGCCGAGGACGTTCGCAGAGGCGCTGCGCCGCCCCGACCGGTCGAAGTGGATTGACGCTGCGTTCGACGAGATGCAGGCGCTCATTGACAACGGCACGTTCGAGCTCGTCCAGCTCCCGCCCGGTGCGCGCGCTATTGGCAGTCGGTGGGTGTTCAAGGTCAAACGCAAGGCTGACGGTTCTATCGAGCGCTACAAGGCGCGCTGCGTCGCTCAGGGCTTCTCGCAGCGCCCCGGCTTCGAGTACACCGAGACCTTTGCGCCTACGCCCAAGTGGTCCGCCATCCGCGCTATCCTCGCCCTTGCCGCCATTGAAGACCTTGTCCTCTACTCGGTCGACATCAGCAACGCGTTCCTGAACGGCTGGCTGGACGAGGAGATCTACATGCGCCAGCCGCCCGGCTTCGAGATGCGCAACAAGGACTACGTCTGGCGCCTCAAGAAGTCGCTTTACGGGCTGAAGCAGGCGAGTCATGTTTGGCATGAGACGCTGAACAAGGTGCTGTGCGACATGGGTTTCACGCGCATCCTCTGCGACCACAGCGTGTGGGTGTTTGGACGCGATGAGGCGCGCATCGTCATTCCCGTCTTTGTTGATGACATGACGATTGCAGCCAAGACGGACGCGCAGGCGCAGGAGATCATTGAAGAGCTGAAGAAGCACTTCAAACTGCGCGAACTCGGTCCTACCTCGTGGCTCCTAGGCGTCGAGATCCAGCGCGAGCGTTCGCAGCGCAAGCTCTCGCTCTCCCAGCGCCAGTACTGCGTCGACATCCTCGAGCGCTATGGTATGGCAGACTGCAAACCCGTTGTCTCTCCACTTGATCAAGCTGTGAAGCTGACCGCTGATGACGCTCCCAAGACGCCAGAGGACATTGACTACATGTCCTCTCGCTCTGCAGAGTACGTGTCTGCCATCGGCGCCGTTGCCTGGCTCGCCATCGCCACTCGTCCTGACCTCGCCTATCCCGTCTCTGTCCTCGCGCGTCATACCGGCCATCCTGGGCGCAAGCACTGGCAGGCGCTGCAGCGCGTCTTCCGCTACATCCAGGGCACGCTTGATCTCAAGCTGACCTACGATGGCAGCGCCATTGGCGCGCGCTCGGAGCTCTTCTACACCTACACGGACGCGGATCACGGCGGGAACCCGGACAATGTTGGGATTGGTGTTCTAGCACGCTCTCGTGCTTATGGTATTTTTCTCCGATTTTCCCTGATTTTTCCCGTGCCGTTATCGCTACTTATGCGCGCACTACGCCTTACGCTGTGCGCCACATATTCCGCTTAGTCATCGGCATTTCCCGGTCTGTCTGCCTAGAGCGGCCGCATCCAAGTCTCTCTTCATCTCTGACTTGTGTGCTGTCGCTCTAGGTGCGTAGTTACACGTTCCATAGCTTGTTATTCATCTCTGACTTGTGTGCTGTCGCTCTAGTGTGTCTGAGTCCTCTGTTCTACCTCGGATAGGTTATGAGCCCCGCGCTCTAGCCACTCAGATCAAGCAAAAGCGACCTCCACACCATATTCGCCGTTGCCGGTGCATTTCAGCTGCGATTCCCTCCGTTCGAGCGGCGTTCTAAGCACACGGGTCCCCTCCACCCCTGTGCCAACCCGCGTTCCGCGAAAATCGCCTGGTCGCCCGCAATCGCCCGCGCAAACATGCAGTCTCCGATCGGACCAATTCGGATCCCCATCTCGAACGCGCCGCCCTGCGCCCATTTCGGCCCCGATTCGCTTCGGACCGCCGCCATTGCATCCGCCACGCTCTCCTCATCCCGCCCTTACCCATTGCCCACGACGAAAACGCCGTCACCGCCGCCCACGCGCCCCGCGATGACACGTCACCGATCACGTGCTGCCGTGCATTACGCCGCTTCGGCCACTCAGGCCGGCTCTGTAGCCCACACCGAGTGGTTGAAGACCAAGGCTGCCTCGTCCCTGAACACTGACACTGGCGCCTCCCTGCACATGACCCCCAGACGCGACTGGTTCGTCTCCTACTCGCCCCACCGCGTCCCCATCCGTCTAGCCAACGGAGTTTTGGTCTATTCAGAGGGCATTGGATCGATCGAGTTCCAGCCAGTGGTCAACAACAAGGAGCTGCGCCCTATCGTCTTCTTTGATGTCCTCCACGTCCCTCTCCTCGCCTCTAATCTGCTGTCCATCTATCATCTGACGACTCAGAAGGGATATGAGGTGCGCATTGTGGACAGGACCACGTCATTCTACCACGGAGGTGCGCTTGTCTGCACTGCAAGTGTGGATGGGTCAAACACGGGCTATCTCGACGGCTACATCCGGCTGCCGCGTGTGCAGTGCGCCGGCGCTGCGTCCACGACGCTCCCTCTCGACGCCTCCCTATGGCATCGCCGCTTCGGTCACGTCAATCATGGCGACATCGGCAAGCTGCGCAGTCGCAAGCTCGTCAAGGGCATGCGCTTCGACACCTTCAACGCGCCTGACCCGATCTGCGAGCCGTGTATCATGGGGAAGCAGACTCGGAAGGCCGTTCCGCGCGGTCCGGGCGAGCGCGCAACGCGGCGCCTCGAGCTCGTTCATACGGACTTGAAGGGACCGATGCCTGTTGCAACGAAGGAGGGATACCGCTACTGGATCACCTTCATTGATGACAAGGAGCGCTGGCGGACGGTGGTCTACCTGAAGAAGAAGAGCGATACTTGGGCCGCTATCTGTGCGTTCAAGGCGGCTGCGGAGATCGAGACGGGCGAGCGATTGGAGGTGATGCGCTGTGATGCCGGTGGCGAGTACATCACCAAGGCGATGTTGGAGCAGGCGCGCCGAGAGGGCTGGCGACTCGAGTTCACTGAACCAGACGAGCCGCATCAGAACGGCGTTGCAGAGCGAGCTAATCTGACTCTAGCGAACGCGGCCAGCTCTATGCTGTGGGAAGCGAAGCTGCCGCCTTCGTTCTGGGCCCATGCCGTCTCCGCCTTCAACCACGTCGACAACCGTGCCCCTACGTCCGCCCTACCGCCGGACAAGACGCCCTACATCGGCTGGAAGCGGAAGAAGCCGGACGTCTCGTACTTCCGCGTCTTTGGCTGCCTCGCCTACGTCCTAGTGAAGAAGCGGCACCGGCGCGCGCTCGAGCCGCACTCGCAGAAGTGCATCTTCATCGGCTACCCGCCTGGCACCAAGGCCTGGCTCTTCTGGAACCCGGCCACCCAGAAGACGCTCATCTCCTCGCACGCCGTCTTTGACGAGCGCTACATGCCGGGGAACTCTACCAAGAGTATAAACTTGATTACCGCGTCGCTCCTGGACAGAGGTGAGGGACCACCGGACTTTGGGGATGCCGCAGATCAAGGGGGTGATGGGGAATCGCCTCCTAATCGCGAGTCTGACGATAGCGATGATGACGCTGTCTATGATCTGCCGCCTCCCCCATCCGGTCAGCCCGCTCCTCCCGCTCCGCAGTTGCAGACGCCACCGCCCAGTTCGCCGCCTCGCGCGCCTACGGTCGAGCCGCCTACCACACCGCCTAGCGCGCCTGTGCCCGCACCTCAGGCTCCACGTTCTGTACGTGTTGGACCACCCAGCCTGCTGCTTCAGCGCGGCCGCCAGAAGGAGCAGGAGCAGGTGCAGCAGCGCGCTACGCGCCGTCGCCCGCCTTCGCCTGAGGCACCGCCTAATCGTGGGGAGGTGCCCGAGTGGCTGGCAGAGCCGCCGCGACCGCCAACCGATCCATTTGCAGGCCCATCGCGCCCAGTGCGCCAGAGCGCGCCACGCTTCAACATGAGCGAGCGCGCATTGCAGGAGCGCGCTATGCGACCACCCGCACCACCACCGCCTAGCCGTTGGGCTAGCGGTCCGCCCGTCGTGTCGCCTAACCGCTATGCGCCGCTTGAAGCAAGTATAGAGGAGATTGAGGAGTCGGAGGAGGAGAAGGAGCAGGAGATGGAGAAGGAGACGCCCCCCGTCGAGCATGACTCCGGGAGCGGCAGTGACGATGAACTGCTGTTGAAGGACGACACCGCCGTGCCCGGGGAGCATGCCATGCAGGCCGGACTCGACTATGTTTTTGATGGAGTGCAGCAGGAGCAGTGGTCAGTCGAGCAGGGCCTGGATTACGCTTACTCGTCCGTTGTCCCAGCAGATGCGCAGCAGACCGAGCCGAGGACGTTCGCAGAGGCGCTGCGCCGCCCCGACCGGTCGAAGTGGATCGACGCTGCGTTCGACGAGATGCAGGCGCTCATTGACAACGGCACGTTCGAGCTCGTCCAGCTCCCGCCCGGTGCGCGCGCTATTGGCAGTCGGTGGGTGTTCAAGGTGAAGCGCAAGGCTGATGGTTCTATCGAGCGCTACAAGGCGCGCTGCGTCGCCCAGGGCTTCTCGCAGCGCCCCGGCTTCGAGTACACCGAGACCTTTGCGCCTACACCCAAGTGGTCCGCCATCCGCGCCATCCTCGCCCTTGCCGCCATTGAAGACCTCGTCCTCTACTCGGTCGACATCAGCAACGCGTTCCTGAACGGCTGGCTGGACGAGGAGATCTACATGCGCCAGCCGCCCGGCTTCGAGATGCGCAACAAGGACTACGTCTGGCGCCTCAAGAAGTCGCTATACGGGCTGAAGCAGGCGAGTCACGTTTGGCATGAGACGCTGAACAAGGTGCTGTGCGACATGGGTTTCACGCGCATCCTCTGCGACCACAGCGTGTGGGTGTTTGGACGCGACGAGGCGCGCATCGTCATTCCTGTCTTTGTTGATGACATGACGATTGCAGCCAAGACGGACGCGCAGGCGCAGGAGATCATTGAGGAGCTGAAGAAGCACTTCAAACTGCGCGAGCTCGGTCCTACCTCATGGCTCCTAGGCGTCGAGATCCAGCGCGAGCGCTCGCAGCGCAAGCTCTCGCTCTCCCAGCGCCAGTACTGTGTTGACATCCTCGAGCGCTACGGTATGGCTGACTGCAAACCCGTTGTCTCTCCGCTTGATCAGGCTGTGAAGCTGACCGCTGATGACGCTCCCAAGACGCCAGAGGACATTGACTTCATGTCCTCTCGCTCTGCAGAGTACGTCTCTGCCGTCGGCGCCGTTGCCTGGCTCGCCATCGCCACTCGTCCTGACCTCGCCTATCCCGTCTCTGTCCTCGCGCGTCATACCGGCCATCCTGGGCGCAAGCACTGGCAGGCGCTGCAGCGCGTCTTCCGCTACATCCAGGGTACGCTTGATCTCAAGCTGACCTACGATGGCAACGCCGTTGGTGCGCGCTCGGAGCTCTTCTACACCTACACGGACGCGGATCATGGCGGGAACCCGGACAACGGCAGGTCTACCAGCGGCCACATCGTCATGATGGCGGGTGCACCGGTCTCTTGGGCGAGCAAGCTGCAGACCATCGTCGCGCTCTCTACCACAGAGGCCGAGTACGTTGCAGCCGTGTCTGCCGGGCAGGAGATGTTGTGGATGCGCCACTTCCTCACCGAGTTGGGCTACTCGGTCAAGGACGCGCCCTCCACGCTCTACATCGACAACAACTCCGCTCTGCAGGTGGCGCGCAATCCAGAGCATCATGGGCGCATGAAGCATCTGGACCTGCGCTTCTACTGGCTGCGCGACGAGGTGCACAAGGGGTCGATCTGTCTTGTCCATCTGGCCACGGAGAACATGCCAGCTGACATGCTGACCAAGGCTTTGGGCCGGTCTAAGCTGCAGCATATGGTGGGGCTGACTGGTCTAGTGCGCTAGGTGGGCGTGCTAGATCAAGGGGGTGTGTTGGGATTGGTGTTCTAGCACGCTCTCGTGCTTATGGTATTTTTCTCCGATTTTCCCTGATTTTTCCCGTGCCGTTATCGCTACTTATGCGCGCACTACGCCTTACGCTGTGCGCCACATATTCCGCTTAGTCATCGGCATTTCCCGGTCTGTCTGCCTAGAGCGGCCGCATCCAAGTCTCTCTTCATCTCTGACTTGTGTGCTGTCGCTCTAGGTGCGTAGTTACACGTTCTGTAGCTTGTTATACATCTCTGACTTGTGTGCTGTCGCTCTAGTGTGATCTGTTCCTCTGTTCTACCTCGGATAACCTCGCCATCGCCACTCGACCTGATCTCGCCTACCCCGTCTCCGTCCTAGCGCGGCATTGCGCCAAACCGGGTCCCAAGCACGTCACTGCTCTGCAGCGCGTGTTCCGCTACATCAAGGGGACGCTTGATCACAAGCTGACCTACGATGGGACGCTGGTTGGGCCGCGCTCGGAGCCGTTCTACACCTACACCGATGCGGATCACGGCGGTAATCCGGACAACGGCAGGTCAACGAGTGGACTGATCGTCATGATGGCAGGCGGCGCTGTCTCCTGGTCGTCGAAGCTGCAGACGGTGGTCGCGCTATCGACGACTGAGGCGGAGTACATCGCAGCAGTCTCTGCAGGGCAGGAGATGCTGTGGATGCGCAACTTCCTGACCGAGCTGGGCTACCCGGTCAAGGACGCGCCATCAACGCTCTACATCGACAACAACTCGGCGCTGCAGGTGGCGAAGAACCCGGAGCATCACGGACGGATGAAGCACCTCGACCTCCGCTTCTACTGGCTGCGCGATGAGGTGCGGAAGGGCTCGGTGCGTCTTGTGCATCTGGACACGGTGGACATGCCTGCGGACATGATGACGAAGGCGCTGGCGCGCAACAAGCTCCAGCACATGGTGGGGCTGACTGGATTGGTACGCTAGGCGTGCTGGATCACGGGGGTGTGTTGGAAGGGGTGACCGAGCACGTCTCGTGTTATCCCTGGTTTTGGTATATCTTCGCGCTTTTCGGATCACGTGACCGCGTCTATCTCACATGACCCACCCGACTGTATAGTACACCGGCGAATGCCGAGACTCGTCGCTCCTAGAGCGGACACAACCAAGTCTCTATCACTGACTTGTTTGCTACCGCTCTAGGTGCGTAGCTACACGTTTTACTTGCTTGAATATATCACTGACTTGGTTGCTACCGCTCTAGTTGACTTAGTTCTGCGCTGTGAACATCTTCTCCAGCGCATACTTTGCGGGATCAAGCGGTACTTCGGCGAGCGAGGGCGCAATCCTAAGCTTATTGAGTGAAGAAAGCAGCACAGACACGAACACGAACACAAATGATGATGGTTCAGGACGAGAGAGTACAATGGGAACAATGACTACCTAATCCGGCGGACTTCCCCATTGGGCCGGTCCAAGCACACCAATCCCAACAAAGCTCCCCATCACCCTTGACCTGCTGCGCCGGCTTACCTCCCAGGCCGGTGACTTGTTGCAGCGCAACAATGCCATGCTGGACGCTGCATTCAAGCTTGCCTGGGCTGGTTTCCTGCGCTGCAGGGAATTTACTGTGCCCGACAAAGATGCCAACAAATTCAATTCCACAGTCCATCTCATGCGCGGGTGTATCCGCTTCGTACCCAGCATCAACAATCCCACACATGTCGAGCTCACGCTCCCTGCCTCAAAGACGGACCCCTTCCGAGCAGGCATCACAATAACTTCGACTCCCAGAGCATAGCGGTCGCCGCGTTCGCTATGGTCAGATTAGCACGCTCTGCAACACCGTTCTGATGCGGCTCATCTGGCTCTGTCGTCTCGAGACGCCACCCGTTCTCCGCTGCGAAACACTTCATAGCGTTCGAGATGTACTCGCCCCCAGCATCGCAGCGCATCACCCTCAGCTTCTCGCCCGTCTCCGCCTCCACTGCTGCAATCCAATGGCGTATCGCATCGAAGGCCTCACTCTTCTTCTTCAGATACACCACAGTGCGCCATCGGAACGCGTCGTCAATGAAGGTCATCCAGTAACGGTAGCCCTCAGGCGACGCGACCGGCATAGGCCCCTTCAAGTCGGTGTGAACCAACTGAAGTGCGCGCGTCGCTCTCTCTCCCGGTCCGCGCGGAACCGCCTTCCGCTTCTGCTTCCCCATGATGCATGGCTCGCAGATCGGGTCCGGCGCCTTGCGTGACTCGAGGCGCATCCCACGCACCAGCTTACTGTCCCGCAACCGCGCGATGTCCCCCTGGTTGATATGCGCGAAGCGGCGATGCCAGAGCGCCATGTCCAGCGGCAGCGTCGTAGCTGACGCACGCGCGGCCTGCTGCTGAGTCCGTGGCACAACGACACGACCGTCAAGATAGCCCGTGACCGTCGCAGTGCAGACAAGGACCCCGCCGCGGTAGAACGTCACCTGGCGCCCCTTGGTGTGGATCTCGTACCCCTTGCGCACAGTGAGATGGTAGATGGAGAGTAGATTCGACGTAAGCAGCGGCACATGAAGCACATTGTGGAATATCAAGCTCGCCCCCTCCTCGTTCCCCAGCTTCGGCTTGAACTCGACAGACCCTATCCCCTCCGACCAGATGATGGTGCCGTTGGCGAGGCGGATCGGCACGCGATGCGGCGAGTAGGACACGAACCAGCCGCGATGCACGATCATGTGTGATGAGGCGCCTGTATCGGTGTTCAGCTTGTTGGCCGACTCGGAGGGGAGCCACGCGTCATGCTCGACGGTGGTGAGAGCGCTTGCCTTGCCTGCAGACTCGACAGTGACGACGGCAGCAGCAGTCTGGGGAGGGGAGATGGTAGCGGGCGAGGCAGCGGCGGCGGCGGCCTTGCGCTGCTTCTTCTGCTGCTTCTTCGACACGAGCTGGCCAGCGTTGGCGGCGCGCGCAACGGCCTCGCGCTCGAGCTTCGCCTTCCACTCCGGCGTCCAGGTCGGGCAGTTGTGGATGGTGTGCGGACCGTGGCAGTTGTAGCACTCGATCGCGCGCGCGGCGTTAGCAGCGAGCGTCTCCTGCTCCGAGGTCGAGGTGCGCACGGCGAAGTCGCGCTCCACAACGCCCTTCACCTTGTCCAAGCTCAGCTGATCGTCGAGGATGAGCGTGTTGGACAGCGACTGATGCTGCTCAACGGGCGAGTTGACGAGGGCGCGCATCGCCACCATCGTACACAGCTCCTTGTCCAGCGTGTCGATGTCGTACCCGGTCTTGGGGCGCAAGCTCTTCATGCGCGCAATGCGCCGATCGATCTCGTCGAGCAGCGTGGGGAGGGCGGCGGCAAACTCGGGATCAGTGAGGGTGATGCTGACGAGGTCGTTGAACGCGCTGAAGCGCGTCCCGGGCACCTGAAGGTGGAACACCTTCTTCAGTGTGGCAAAGAGAGCGGGCGCATCGTCCTGCTTCGACTCGAACTGCTGACGCAGCGACGGGTGGATCGACTGCCAGATGCGTCCGGCAGCGCGCTCCTTGTTCTGCTCGTACGCCTCCTTCGAGCGGTACTCGGAGTTGGTGAGCTTATTGGGATCGGCGCGCGAGGGAGCGGTGACGTTGCCCATCACGTAGCGATAGAGGCCGTCACCTCGAAGTGAGGCCAAGATCTCGGGCTCGTACCAGCCCCAGTTGGAGCGGGTGAGGACGGGCTGTTTGTGGTGGTCGTACTCCATGATGAGGGCGAAGAGATGGGGGGTACGAAGGACGAGTTGGACGTGTGCGGATCTGAGGTGCCACGTGACCTAGAGCACCCAGGATTCGTATATGTAAAACGCGGCGGTGAAGATAAGGGCGCAGCGTTCGACTCGGTCGTTTTCACGCCGAGTGACGGGTATGGGTGTGAAGGGGGGATGGTGGCGGACACGACGCCGTTGGACGCGAGTAAATCGAAGCGGAATTGCGCGCTCGACAGCGGTTTGCGATCGCAAGTAGTTAAATCGGAGTTCTGCTGCAGCGATCTGAGCGCGGGGCTCATAACCTGTTCACAGCGTAGAACTAAGTCAACTAGAGCGGTAGCAACCAAGTCAGTGATATATTCAAGCAAGTAAAACGTGTAGCTACGCACCTAGAGCGGTAGCAACCAAGTCAGTGATAGAGACTTGGTTGTGTCCGCTCTAGGAGCGACGTCTCGGCATTCGCCGGTGTACTATACAGTCGGGTGGGTCATGTGAGATAGACGCGGTCACATGATCCGAAAAGCGCGAAGATAAACCAAAACCAGGGATAACGCGAGACGTGCTCAGTCACCCCTTCCAACACGCGGGAGCGTGGGCGACGCGCACTTGCGCAGTGCACGGCGCCCGGCGTGGGGAGGTCCAGGAGCAGGCGGCGGGCGTAGGGATGGTGGTGGTGCTAGGCGAGATGTCGGGGGGCCCTCTAGACGCATCCCCAGCCAAGAGCAAAGCACCGGAAGTCCCGGTGCAATGAGTCCTCGAACGGGCTCTGCTCATGGTGGGGGGAAACGCTAGGGGGTGGGGGATGGGGTGGCTTGACGAGACGATGAGCGGCCGCCCGACGCGGGAGACGCGCATCAGGCGAGCCGCTCGCTACTGTTGTTGCCCGCAAAGGCGCCGTGCGCTGGCGGTTGTGGCTCGCTTTCCAGAGACACCGAGCGCGTTCTACGCGCCCTCGACGCTAATATCTGCTATATGTTAGTAATGATCCATATGCAGGGCGCATACACGCACCTGCAGCGCGCCTGCTCGCGCTCGCTCATCCCTCGCGTCATCTGTGTTCTGCAGCTTGTTGTGACGCGTCCCGTCGTTAAAAACGTTACTTCAACGCTAATTTGAAGTGCGTGAGGTCGAATAAAGGGGCGGGGGAGGTCTTGGGGGCAGCCGCGAGGTCGGGACAACAATGGATGAAGGAAGAGAGGAGGTGATCGCGGACGCGCGGCAACCCGGACCGGATTGCCGAACCTCGCCGCCGACGCGCGCCTCGACGCCGGCGCCATTCCGGAGTCGTTTCCGAGCGGATTTGAGACCCGGAGCGTGTATATAGCATCCTTTAGCCTTGATTTTGAAAAGAATCTACAGAATTCCATCCAGATTAGACCTCATAATGAGCAGAACTTCTCGAGGAGAAGCCTGTGGATTTCACTGGTTTCTAAAGGTATGTGCAGGTCATTCTGAGCTGCCATTTGAAGCTCTCGTTACAGTCAAAGTTGGAGCGTTCTCAGACATAGCTACTTTGAAGACTAAAGGTATTTAGAGGCTCTCAAATAGCTCAAACAGATCAGATGAAGGTGATCAGCACCCTGGAAGGGTGAATATTGTGCAATACAAAGCTATCTAGCAATGTTCCTGGTACATAGACATTGCAGTGAGCTCATACATATATTCATTGTCTAATATAACACTAATCTACGAGTTTTGAGAGCGATCGAAAGTAGCGATGAGCAACAATCGCGTTGCGACTCGCCGCGAACGCGCTCCAAATGAGCGTGTTCGTGACGTAACGTAACGTGTCGACTTCGCCTCCCGCCGCCATTCGCGACGCGCCCCCTGCTCAATAGCGGGGCGATGGCCGCCAAACCTTGGAATTAGGGGTAGGGGGACTCTGTGGAGTCCCCCCAAAGGTGCGTGTGCTTGCGATTGCACCTGGAAATACACTAACAGTGTTTGTAGAGATGGCTGCAGCGCGCCAGGCACGCTGCAGCCTTCCTGTCGCCGCTGCTTCGCCTTGAAGGACGCAAACCACGGGCATCTACACCCTTGACAACGCGCCGCCCTCTATGTGCCGGCGCGTGCCCGCCGTCACCCGCGATCACCTACCCCCACGCACGCAGGCCGGGGATGTGCACCGCTTCCCGCGCCACCCCGCCGCTCCTGCTCGCCTCTGCAGCTCAAGCGCAGACGTGCGTCACTGCGCGCTATACGCTGGCGGCAGCGGCAGCGGCGCGCGTGTGGAGAGCGAGAGGGTGTGTAGGAGCCCTGCATGTGCAGGCTCTGGCTGATACTCTCGAGGCACGCCCATCTCTGTATACACGCACGTATTTTTCCGATTTCGACGTATATACGCTCTAGATTAGATTAGATTACGATGCGGGGCCTAGGCGGCCTTCCGCATATGGAATATTATCTCTTTTTACCCGTACACCCATCGTCTCGTCTTTTACAGCCTCACCGTAGCCCTTCGACAGCACGGCACGAGGCCCTCGGCGACGGGTGTCCCCTAGAGGGTATTCTCGACGTTCTCGAGTATCGTCAAGGCTCTCTCCTTCGACGCGACGCGGAACGCGTCGGGCACGTGCCATACACGCGCCACATTCTCCAGCGCGCCTCTAAGCCGCTACAGAGTCGCCAAAGGGCGACCACTCTGCGGCAGCCCTCACTCGACTGGTGAGATCCCCCGTCGGAGCGAACGGGCTCCCACAGGGTGGCGGGATCGCCCGCTAGGCGGCGAACCCACCCCGATCGCCTTGCCACGCTGTGAGGCGCTCTTAGCGCTGCGCGGACGCCTCGCCCGCATCCCGGCATGTGCACGAGATGTGCACGCGCGCGCGCGTGCACCGTCCATGCTCCCGTCCGCGCGTCTTCCCCTCCCGCGCCGGCGCAGCGCCCACCTCCCGCGCGCCCCCAAGGCGACGAGCCTTTCCCGGGCTCGTCTGCCACATTCTTCCACGCCTTCCTCACCGTCTTCTAGACGTTCTGCGCGTGCGCCTTCACCGGTGCATGGTGTGCGCCCCCTGCAAGTGCCAGCGAAAAATTTTCGTAGCGCTTTTGCACGCTTTTTCTTTGTATTTCTTGCCTTTTACCTACATGTTGTGCTTTTATATACATGATATACATTATATCCCGGATCTCCCGAGTGACCAGAGGCAGCGGCGCCAGCGGTGGTGCGCGCGCGCGCACCCGCGCGGGTGGCGATCGACCGCCCTACCCAAACGGGAAGGGCCATCAATGCGCGAGGGCGAGCCGGGCACGCGACGCGAGCCGCCCGCCGCACCCTGCCTAATAAGGCGACCACACGCGCATCGCCCGGCATGCCCCCGAAGGCCGGGACCCCCACCGGAAGGTCCGGGAGGGGCCTGTGGCTGTGCAGATAAGTCATTCACGACCTTTTCAACTGCTTGGCAAGCAATTAGTCGGGACCTTTTAAAAGGTACTACGAGCTCAGCTGGAGCGTGGGGCTCATAACTGTTGGAGACAATCACGTGACCTCTGGTTGGTCTAATGATGTCCCAATATCACTAGTAACTATAGACCTGATAGCTCAGTGGTAGGGCGTCAATCCCGAGATGTGGAGGTCCTTGGTTCAAACCCAGGTCAAGTCACTTTGCTTTTCCCAACAATAACCTGTTCACAGCGCAGAACTAAGTCAACTAGAGCGGTAGCAACCAAGTCAGTGATAGATTTAAGCAAGTAAAACGTGTAGCTACGCACCTAGAGCGGTAGCAACCAAGTCAGTGATAGAGACTTGGTTGTGTCCGCTCTAGGAGCAACGTGTCTCGGCATTCGCCGGAGTACTATACAGTCGGGTGGGTCATGTGAGATAGATGCGGTCACGTGATCGGAAAAGCGCGAAGATATACCAAAACCAGGGATAACGCGAGACGTGCTTGGTCACCCCTTCCAACAACACGACGAGTACTCGCAAAGACACCACTGAGGCCCTTGCGTCCCCTTGCATCAGTGAAGATCTCCACTTCCTCGCAAGATGGCCGCAGAAGGCGCACCCCATTCCACGACTCCGAGAAAGCGCGCCACCAGCGGATGTCCGCTTGCGCCCCGGAAGAAATATGGAGGGTCGAGAAGGGGGAATGAAACTTGGAGGAGAAATCAAGAAGGCGCCGAAGGAAAGCACGCGACCCGGGAATGACCTGCGAACAGAACTGCAGAAAGCCATTGAGCTCCTGCAATTCATGGAGAGAGCATTGCAACATTGATGTCCACTTAGCAAGCAAGTCATGGAGGTAGGCAAGCTTATCGTTGGGCAGACGGGCCTCCATCCAAATAGAGTCAAGGATGAGGCCAAGGAACTCGAGTACTGTGGTCGGCCACACAGTCTTTGAGTCTTGGAAGCAGAGCCCAAGTTCACGACCGAGCACCATAACCCACTGGACGGCGGCGTGAGACAAAGAGTCGCTGGTTGAAGGGCTGAAGGACAGGAAGAAGTCGTCCAAATAATGACGCAGGGCAGCAGGGATGTGACGTTGAATGATCCAGTGCAATGCCTCTGCAAAGAGATTGAAGATATATGGTGCGGACTTTAAGCCGAAGGCGAGTACCAGCAGGTAGTAGAGCTGAGAGTTCCAGTGGAAGCCCAGATGATGCCAATCGGCGGGACGAACGGGGATATGCCGGAAAGCGTCCTTCAGATCCAACTTCGCCATCTTGGTCCCCGGCCCAGAGCGGACAAGGTCGTCCGCGGCGCGCTGGAACATGTCGTAGGAGATAGCGCCCTCAGAATCAGGTATCCCGTCGTTTACGGAGGTGCCGTGGGGCCAGGAGAGGTGGTTGATAAGCCTGAGCTTGTTTGGGTTCCGCTTCCGGCCCACCGCTCCCAGAGGCGAGCAACGGAAATGTTCGAGGGGGTCTGATGGAAACGGGCCACGGGCATGACTACTTGCGAGCAGTGTCTCCACCGAGGAGGTAATGAAGTCGGGGGTGTCCAAATGCTGATTTGAGATTCCGACATGCACGAGCAGATTCGGGACCCACAAAGCCCCTATTAGCACCGTGCTGTATGATATGGAGTATGGAGTGGACGAAGTCCTGGTCGGGATAGTCCTTGAGATAATACGCCCATGCGTCAAGGATGAGCGGCGAGGATACAGTAGGGGATGACGGAGAAGAGGGTGTGTGATGCAAGTTGCAGTGTGGGTCCGAATTAGGGCGAAGAGGAGGTAAAGTAGATGAGGGTGGGAACAGGGAAGCGTGAGGGAGCGAGGGGGAGAACAAGGTGTCCGACTGCAAAGGAGGTGGTAACGATAGAGGAACCGAGAGAGACTGGCCCGGGTGTGCCGCCCGGGAATGGCACCAACGCCGCGGGCGGCGGCACGCCCTGCCAGCTCCCTCCTTTGTCGTCAGCTGCAAACAATCACGCTCCACGTGGCCCGGTGCCAAGCAGCGCTTGCATATGTGCTTCCTGCCCCCGGGCAGGGGGACGACGTGCAGGAGCCGGAGTTGTAGTTGAAGCAAGCCTGCTCGTTCTTGGGCAGGGCACCCTGCCCGAAGGCGAGCTGGCTGACTTCGTCTTCCCCGCTCGCGCACTGGCCCCGCTGCTCAAAACCGGGAGGAGCGGGCGATGGAGCAAGATGGTGCTGATGAGGTCTCCCTCGGGACGCATCCAGCCCGCGTAGTTGCCGTTCTGCATCTCCCGTCAACGCAAGAGGTGGAAGGACATGTGATAGTCCATCACGCACCCCATGTCCTATGGTTTGTGTAAAGTGACCCAATGTAACCAGTACAATTGTTGACAAAATACGAGGATCTAACGGGTGACCCGTTAAGGGCCCCAAACCCTCTCTGTTGCCTTTTTGTGTGGTTATAACCTGCTCATCAGGCCATTTTGCTTGCCAGATAAGGCATTAGCCAGAGGGGGGGGGTGAGGCCATAGCATTTATTGAGGGGGTATTGAGAGTTAAGCCAGTTAATATATATAAGTGGTAGGTAAATAGACTCGTCCCGGGACCGCCGGTGGGCGCGCCGAGTTAACGGCAGAAGGGCCGGGGGGCGCGCCGGCCCCCGCCCTCAGCGCGCGCTCCCCGCCGCTGCCCCCGCCCCCGCCGCCGCCGCCCCCGCCCCCGCCGCCGCCGCCGCCGCCGCCCTCGCCGACACCTCCATTGCTGTGCACTGTTTCCGCCCATGCGCACCTCCTCGCTCAGCGTGCTCCTCCCGCTGTGTTGGCGCTTCCTGCCGCCGTCGCCGCCTTCGCCACTGCTGCCCTCGCCGCCGTCGCCGCCGCTGCGTGCCGCTTCCGCGTGCTCCTTACCATGTGTACCTCCTCGCCCAGCGTGCTGCTCTCTCTACCCGCTGCGTTGCGAATCGGATGGCGTGCCGGCCGAGCGCCATCAGTGTACTGCATGGCTTGCCGCGTACACTGAAGTGCCGCCGCGGCGCGGGGTCTCGGCGCGCTCCCTTGCTGCCGTTGCAATGGTCGGCATAGCGCCTCACTGCTCCGGGCGCGCGCTCGCCGACAGGAGGGCGCACCGTGCGCACTGGGAATGCCGCCGCAGCGTAGCTCTCCCTGGACTCTCCTGGTGGCCACATAACGCCTTGCTGCACCAGACGCGCGCTCGCCGAGTGGAGGGGGGACTGTGCGTACTGGAGCTGCCGCCGCAGCGTGAGATCTCCGCGCGCTATCCTCATTATCGTCGCCGCCAGCGCAGCACCTCCTCGCTGCCTCGCATGAATATGTTGCGTGCTGAGCGGACAGCGCGTCCCTCTTGCTGCCATCGCGGTCTTGCTCCCTTCGCACCCCTGGACGTCCTGTAGTATGCCGGCGAGCGGCGCCGTCATCGGTGCCTGCCATCCTACTCCCGCGTCACGTCCGCGCCTGCAGCGACACGCTGCTACGCTCGCGGCGAACCCGCTACCGCCGCGTGGAAGCGCGCGGCGCAGTATACACTGCAGGGCTGAGCCGTGGCCGCCTCTCTACGTCGACCCCCGGTGTCCTCTCGTGCGACGTTCTCCTTCCGCTCCCAATACTCTCTCGTCGCACGGCATACTCCAAGACACTGCTGCTCGTCGAGCCCCTTGCTGGCTGCGTATATGTTGGCTTGCGCGGTGCTCTAGACCGCCTCCACAGCGCCCGCCGCCGAGATGCTCGCGTCCACGTCGTCGTCGTCGTCTTTGAGACGCAGCATCTCTCGAGCTGCTGCGAGACTCAAGGCGAGATCTCCTTCGTCAAGCAGCCCGGTACTCCGCTGGCCCTCGAAGATAAGGCGTTTGCTGCGTCCGATCGGCTTATTCCAGTCGGCAAGAAAGCGGTCGCGTAGGTCCATCCATTGTTGTGCGTGCTTCAGGGCGTAGGCGCGGGTGCCTGAGCTATATGCGTCGCCGCGTCCGATGTCGATCTCGGCCCTTCTGCGCCAGACAGACGCCTCGCTCTCCAGGCTCCTGAGACAACGGCGCATGTCCTCTTGAAGCATGATCACTTCCTCGTCCCACCGATCCTTGCGCGCAAGCGCCTTCGCCCAAAGACATCGAACGGCTGTATGATATGTCAATATAACGAAAAGAAAGGGGTTGCGAACTTACTCTTGAGGACATCGTTGTCGTCCTCCGATGGTGCGCCGTTCGAGGTCCATAGCCACGACATTTGATGCTTGCCCGTCGAGACGTGGATGTGTCGAGGCCGAGTCGAGGACCCAGCGCGAGATAACTGAGCCAGAGCTGCAGCATCTGGCTCCGCCTCTTCGCCTTCGAGCCGTAGGTCGGAGGGTAACAGAGGGGGGAACTGGTCGTCCTCGGCAACCCCACGGAGAGCGAGTATAGCTGCGCGAGTGTGGCGATAAGCAACAGCGTCGAGTTCGATCTTGCCTTGTAGCGTCTCCAGGAGCGCGCGCGCGCGCGTCGATTTCTTCTGCCCCGTGACGTGCTTGTTGCGCCATTCGATATGATACTGCTTTGCGTGCAGCTTTCGTTGCAGACCGTTCATGAGGTCATGCGCGCCCGCTATGGGCAACTTCAGCTCCTTCTCCGGGAGGCCCTCTGCACAGATCATACGCCGGACGTTGCTCGGGAAGTCGGACGGCAGGTAGATCGTCTGATGCTCGACATCAACTGCGCGGACGTCCTCGCCCTCCTTCTCCTCAATGTAGGCCTGCGCCCCCGGCATGTGCACTTTGCTCAGCTCGTCGAATTTCTCTTTCTTGGCGAGGAGCGTGCGACGGCGATTGTTGATGATGCCTTCGAGATTCATCGGAATGACGGCAGGGCCTTGTATATCAGCCATGATCCTTCGCCTATGATAAACTAACATCAGCTCATAGGGGGTCTAATCCGACGAAATGTACGCACTGCGCGACTTCCAATTGCAGCCCAGCTGAGATAAACGCGGTTTGGCTTGTCGTGTGAACCCCCGCACGCCCGTCCTTGATCTCCTGCATCTCCTCCGCGTCGAGCATCTGCCGCACCTGGGCCTCCGTCATGTTGCCTGTCCAATGTCAGCCAGCGAGCCGCGCATATCTGTGAACCTGCTTACTAGACACCGGCATGGTAAAGGGGCTCGAGCCACTGCGATTGGACTCCCAACGGCGCACATCAGCCTTCCACTTCTTCACCTCCCCCGGTTCGACGTTGTTATTCACGCGTTTGAATGCCTCGATCTGCACGGCTCGCTCGTCTATAGCAATGACGAGTCTCCGTGCCAGCGTGGTTACTAGAGTAAGGGTCAGAGTTGGACGGCGACTTCGAATGGTAAGCATGTACCGACACCGACATTCTTCGCAAAATTGCAACGGTCCCCTTTCTCCTCAAGCCAGTCATGCCGCGAGCCCTCGCCCATCTCTTTCGTGGCCCACGCGAAGGGGTTGAACATAGACCAGATGCGTTCTATGCCTTCACCGTCCGTCCTGCCGACTTGATGATACTTCAGGGAGTGTACGGAGCGACAGAGCTCCTCGTGAATGCCGCCGTGCCAAACAGGAAGGCCAAACGTGATGTCGACGAGAGGGTCCGGTTGAAGGTGCGTCGGCAGCTTCTTCACTCGCTCGCGGAAGTTTACCATGTACTGGCAACCAATATCATACGAGCACGTCGTCATCGGACTGCCCAGCTGGCGAAGCACAGAGCAGAGTACATAATCAACGTTGCAATATCTGAATCCGTAGGTGAGCATGACGGGGATTTGCTTCCAATGGAGACGCACGCACCGTTCGCCCTTTTGCAGGTCAGCGAAACCGTGCGGCTGAACGACTTCGTGGCGAGCGCAAATAACACCTCCTACGCCTGATACGCGCAAACCCTTGGTGATCTTGGTGTCCTTCTCCGCCAATGCGGCGAACGCAATGCATGAGCTGATCTGCCGGATCAGTCAGAGTAGCCCTTCAAATGGGAGGCGGAGATGTGAGGTACGTGTTTCTAGACAAATGGGGAGCGCCAAACCCGCCGAGAGCGATACTGCGAATTCCCGGTGCGGGGAGAACTCAAAGCAGTACCGCTCGGGGTGGAAATTGGGCCTACGTGTTCGGGGAATGGGGCGCGAGTGAGAAGAAACAAAAGACTTACGTCGGTCTCCGACACGTACTTGGCGACATGTTCCTTGTACGGCGCTGTGTCGACGAAGTACCCAAGACCCTCACCAAGCGCAGGGCCGCTGTGCTCGTTCTTCCTGATGCGGTTTTTGAGTCGGAAGTTCGCGTCTACGGCCAGAATCGTTTGAAAGCGGTACCTGTTTATACGTCGTCAGTCATCGTCACAAGTAAGCTCATGCGCACTTACTTCTCGCGCTCGGGCAGAGCCTCCCACCCCACCGGCAGATTGACGCCAGGACGGGGGCATGCCCAGCAACGAACGGCGGCCTCTCCGTGCGCCGTACCTGCGATACCGGTGGCTGCGTTGCCACGGCCGCATCGTTTCATACGCAACAAGAACGCGTACTGTCGTGCCATGCGTCCCAGAGACTTCTCTCTATCCTTCAAGCACGTCAGCTGCCAAAACATGCCTGTCAACCTCAGTATGTACGTACCGGGACGGCGTGAAGACCAAGGGCATCAGTATTCGTCTCGAGGACCTTGATATGATTATGCGCATTGACGTTCGCATGAACAGCAGCGAGCCGGAACCAGTCCAGCGCGGCGAATGTTGCGCACGTCTCCGGATCGATGGATGTAGCAGGGTACCAGCGGTTTCGCAGGAGTTGAATGGTGTGATCGGCCGCTGGACCTAGACGACATCCGCAGAAGAGCACCCGGACGGAGTTTATGCGCTGGTCGAGTACCGTCATGGTGCGAACAAGGGGTTCCGGCCTAACGCAGTTACGTCCGCCATGTCCCAGCTGGTAAACGAGTCCGAGAGACGCGAGGGATACCCTCGTCCAATAGGAACCGGTCCAGCTCTATTGCAGTATTAGGAATGTCTGTAGAGCAGCATGAAAAGCGACGCACCTCGATCGTGTGTAGTGGCATGCAACGATGCCTCTCCAGACAGCATGTCAGACACTCGGTGAAGTCACCGCATTCCCAACAACAGAGAAGGTAGCTCTCCGGAAGCCGTGGACTCTCGCGCCGGGCACCACCTGGTATGGAATTGCCGCCAGGTTGTGCTGAATGGAAAGGAACGTGCGCCTTGCTGCACGTCATACAGCACGGATCGGCAGGGGATGCTCGCAGCCCGTCGCCCCACATGAATTCTTCCAGGAATGCCTGCTGCGACTGTTCTCGCCAGGTATCCATTGGGTTCGCCTTCATATGACATCTATCAGGCTAGTTCACGAATAGTCTGAGAAACAGACGTACCTGGCGCTTCCATTTTCCTCCTGACCCCGCATCGGCGCCCTCCTCAGGCGTATCGAAATCGGCAAGACTGGGATATTCGAACGCGATATCGGGCTCCTGGGTGCTCTCCATAGGCTTCCATGCCGAGTGGGGTGCGTCGATATCGTTCGCTCTGCGTTTCTTGGGCGCAGGAACGCGTAGAGTATCCGCGTCGCTTGCCAGTCGCCGGCCGTCGGAAGATAGACTGAAGGAAAGATGTTTTGCCGCGGTAGAGTTATTGCGTAAGTCGAAGTCATGAGAGAAACCAAGATCCTTGGGGCGTCGTCCAGCTTTCCCAGACGCCATGATTGAAAGAGTGGGCGGGTGACGGCGCAGTCAGAGCACAAACAAGACGCGATCGAGTCCTGATCGACTCCCTCGACGTGTCGTGAGATTCTCACGGTCAGGTTTTTGTTCAACCATGGTGCCCTTTGGCGTATACTGCTCCTGATAGATGCCTCTTTATGACAAGACACAGAAGATCATCACGATAATATAGTATACGCTCGACTTATAGAGCGACCATCTTACGGGGGACAATAGTTGCAACGAAACACGCTCCTACGGCTTTCAACCGTAGGAGCGTGGTTAGTTCGCATAGCAAACATCTACATAACAAGTACAAGTCTATCTACTACTCGCTGAACTCATACGTCAAGGTCGCGCCATGCGCGTTGGTGATAGTATGCAGACGAGCTGCAGGCGCAGCGGGAGCCTCCCTCGGTCGACTAGCGTATTGTAATCAGTTACTGAGGATGCCGATGATGTATACAAATACTCACCGTGTCATGAGATAGCGCCCGGGGGGTCCTGGAACGCGCTGTCCGGTCTTCCAATTGGAGGCATGGGTGGTGCTGCGTCCACGATAGACCTCTTCAGAGCTGCTGGGGTCGAATTCGGAAGGAGGGAGCGGCGACGACTCAACCGCTGTCGACGAGCTGCGCCACTGCACGGGCCGCGTCGGGGTGGAAGACGCTACCGGGGCCCGTCGGGGCATAACGATCTCGTCATCCGATGTCGGAGCGCCGCGCGGCGTCGGCGTTGTGGATCCATCGCGAGCCGGAGAACTCGAGGCCTGAGACGCGCAGCTTGTCGAGACGGGGGTGGACTGGAGGCTGGTCGGTAAGCTACGCAGCGGTGTGCTCGGTCGCCTGATGACCAGGCCTGACGACGTCATCTGGCCCGCAAGACGGCGCGTCTTCGCGGGGGAGAACCCGTTGGCCTGACACGCGTCTTCGAACGTGAACGGAGGCGGCAGCGGGTAGACATCACGGAATGAGTACACTCTGCACGGGGAGGTGAGAGGAGCACAAACGGAAAACATGAATGCACGCACTTGCCGAGTTCGGGCTTGACCTTGCTGCCTGCGGTCGCATAGGCAATGTCCCGGGGGCTCAAATTTCTGAGCATCTGCCGTGCGGTCTTCCCGCCCTTGACGAAGCGCGGCCCGATGTCTCCATTGACCGGACGGATTTGAGGAACACCGTGTTCGAGCATTTTGGTTGGGGGGATGAAGGACGGTAGCCTGTGAGCGGTGGTGAATTGCCTAAAGGGCGATCAGCAAAGACACACTCATCATGAAAGGATTAACGCACTCCCACGCCGCTCCCTTGAGATTCCACCACACGTCCTTCTCCAGTTCCGCGGCCTTGTCAGAATCCACGATGTACACCTGCTCCTTCTCTTGATCGGCGGCGTCGACCATGTCCGGGCTAAAACAGATACAGGTTAGAAAGATATGTCGGACGTGTAGACAACCGAGCAACGCACACGAAGGCAGACTGGAGGTCGAGCTGGCACGTCATGAGGAGCTCCGGCCAAGACAGAGTGACATCCGCCTCGACGGCACGCTTGATGCGGCTAAAGACGGCGTAAGCACCAGTCGCGCATGATAGGAGGGGAGAACGACTCACTATTCAGCAGTCTGCTTGCCCAGCGGCGTTGAGAAGAAGGCGGAGAACCGTTGATACCCGGCACTGAGGTTGAGTGGACCATCTTCCGCGCCGTTGGGGGGCGCATTTTCGTCGTCGCTCAAGGTCGACGCGTCGAAAAACGTATTTTCACCCTCGCTCGAGCTGGACAACTCCACTGGATGTGCGTAAGCATGCGCCAACAGGGTACCATACAAAAAAGGATCGACGTACCTGGAGACGCCTCCGAAGCGATTGTTGCAAGAGTATCAAGGAGCGGGGTCGTGCTGGCGAGCGTGGTCGCACTGACGAGCAGGGTCGCGCTGGCAGCCGGGGTCGCGTCGGCGGTCGGCGAGGTCGCGTCGGCGGTCGGCGAGGTCGCGTCGGCGGTCGGCGGGGTCGCGTTGGCGGTCGGCGGGGTCGCGTTGGCGGTTGACGACAGGCGGTTGACGGAAAACAAGACAGTAGAGTCAGATGCAGATGGAGCCATTATGGAAGTAGAGAGAAAAGGGGGGGAAGGAAAAGAGAGATAACGCTGCGAGCAAGATCGCCCATTTTAAGGGGATGGATGAGACGCCCGCGTCTGCCATGAACAGGTGGTGGTCGGAAGCGAAGTTGTACTGGCTCGCTCCCAAATTAGCAGATCGAGCCGTCATCACGGCATTTTCCGGTGAACTTCAACATCAGGCGTGACTGCATGCAGAGTGATGCTCGCAAGACATGAGTGCACCGTGCTGTCATATTGCAAGTACAATACACTATATACCTGAGTATTCTGTGATCTAGAACGTCAGACGGACCGTGTAGCCAGTCCAGACCACCCAAATTTAAGCAACTCGAACTCGAGTACTAGGTAGCGACGAGTCCCGTAGCGCGCCGTGCTGCATAGCGGATTGACCGGGCAGCTTGATAATGCTGCAAAACATAGATCGTACATCAGCTCGTGTGCCCATCCTGATACGCTACTGGACTGCGCCGAAGCAGTGGCCTCTCAAATGAGTCTCGGTCATGAAATTTAGCATGTCTTGTTCAACCAACTTATATGCCTAGCGCAACTCGACAACGCGACCTGTGCGTACTTGCATCACACACCAATGTAACTTGGTCCGTGAGCTGAGATAAGCATGTATGTCTCCTGCGTACTCGTTCAGTGACTCGGCCGGGGTCAGTAACATGGGATTTTGAGTCGTACTAAAGACACGGCACGGTATGAGACAGCTAGCATGAACTCACGGCGCCGCATCTATTCAACAGGTTGCAGATGACTTCAGCCTCCCTCCTCCCTCATTGCTCATAGCTCAGTGTACATACTACTGGTATGACAATGAGTATCTGTGGATATGCAACAGGCGAGCGTGATTTTGAGTGTGCTGAGGTCCATTAGGTGAGTTCTCGTTCTCGCGGCGAGAGAACGATAGAACAGCTACATGGCCGCCTCTACCCAGCAACTCGCGTCTGATGAATAAATGTACGGTGATTGACTATTCTGTCTCTTTCTGTACAGAGATCTGCCCAGCGGACGAGCTATGTCGTGCACGCCGACTCGACTCGACACTCAACAATTGCGTCGATCTCTGTTCCATTGTTCATCTACATTGCTATTCCAAGATGTCAATCGACGTATACTACGATATATTTACCCGCGCGTCATCTTGTAAACATCGCCGGACTCGAGCGATGTCTTGAAGGCCCCAATGGCTGCGTCGCGCCCGCCATAGCTTCTCTGGCTCGCTCCTTTGAGCCCCGTCGTCGAGAGCATGGCTTCGTGACTGGGGATAAGTTAGTCCCTTCGTTTATTAGCCCTCCGAACTACTTACTACGTGCGGTATACACCAGGTTGAGCACCTTTGAATACAACGTACCATAGATGGCCGTTCGGAGCCATGGCGAGGCTGGTCTCGTCGTCGATAAAGGCAGTGCACAGTACCAGGTCGTCAATGCTCAGCCGAGTCTCCGTGACCTGCTGTCCGACGGCTGCCGCCACACCCGCGAACGAGAATGTCAAGCCGCGACTGCGGGCCGCTTCGAATGCTGCATGTGCCTCGTTCGTCGTCTTGTAGCCTAGGTACGAGTTGTGTTTGACGCCAGCTACCTGTGCCCGACAATCATCCCTGCCAGACCGCTTGTTAATCACTGTGAACCGTTCGAGTGGTGCGAGCTGAGACGGACCAGCTCGTATATACCCCTGCCTTCTGTCCGAGGAAGACGACGTATGCACCGGGCTTCTTCGATTTGCGAAGGGGCGCCACTAGCGTCGTATCCACGGATGTGTTTGAGGGCGTTTGCGCGGTAGAAGCGGCGGGAGGTTCTGCCTCGTAGCGGGGCGGACGATCGTCTGCGACGGTGAGGTGGAAGAGACGCTGTGTGAGCTCGTCGGCCATAGCTTGCAGTAAGAACGCTCACAGGCTTACAAGCGGCGCTCTTTTAACACGGCAGGCTGAGCGCGATTAGGCCGGCTGCCTGTCGTGACAGGTGGCGACCGGCGGATCGAGGGCGGGAACTGCAGGAAGGACGCTTTTTTGAATTTTTAATCACCGCGCACGCTCGTTTTGCGCGCGATCGCGCTAGAAGGAAGTTTATACACCACGATTCACGGCGATGTGCTCCCCCGACCCATGTTTTTGCATCGTGCATTTGCGGACGTTGAGGGACGGGAATATTTGCGTCAAGATTCCGTATGCATTACGCGCACGCGCGGATATTACTGAACCTGTCTTGGAGGCTGCTGCTCATTGTCTGACACGCGGCGCAATATTCGAATGGACTCAAGATGAATGACATTTTGTCATGGTACAGGCAGACAAGAACGCTCGTATATATGCACGACAGTGACGAAGAGGATCATTTTGAGGCGCGGGTCGAACAGCTGGGTGTATACAAATGAGTAGGGGACTGCGGGTTGTACGAGAACACGAACCTAGGTCACAATGGAAAGCATGTTGTTGGAGCGCGCATGGTTGAAAAACGCGATCGCCTCCCCGAGATCTTTGCCGCAGAGACTGATGGGCCCCGAGACGCCCAAGATGGCCGCGTTGAACGCCATACTTGTGAAGACGTAAGCATCGACCCAAAACAAAGGAAGGCGCGACGTACGGGTGGTTGAACACACCAACCATTCTGCCACGGGTCACGGCGTAGTACTTCTTGGCACACGGCCAGTAGCCAGAGGGCGCGACGAGGTTGACCTGAGGCACGACGAGGTACCCGACACCGACGTGGTTGTGGGTGGGGTTACGCGTCACCTGGTAGGGCAACTCGACGAGCGGCGACGCGGCGAATACTGAGGTTGGCACCGAGAAGGCGGGGGACAACATGGGCGAGGACACCATATTTCCGGGGTCGAGGTTGATACTGACATCGTCGGACGAGTCAGTGGCGATGTCGCTCACGCCATCGTCGTCGACAGGCGCTTGACTCGAGGCCGGCGGCTCGGCAATGTCGCTGCGAGGGGACCCCACGTACTCGAACGCCTCACCCAGGGGGGAGTTCGGCGGAGAAGTTGCGGGCGACGTGGCGACGGACGCAGGCTCAGCGCCGTCGGTGACGTTGACGGCGGACTGGATGGGGTCCAGTCCGGCGTCTGCGCCAGCGAAAGTCACTGGGATACGCATCAGCAACAGGCGGTGAAGAGGGACACAGCGACTCACCGTGTGCGGAAAACATCAAGTGCAGATGGGGGGAGGAAGGAAGAAGGGATGGGAATGGTTCAGCTCGATCGCGTGTATATACATGGTGCACCAAGTCGGATCGGAGTTCGCCGTGGTGGCGCAGATGAGCCGCGGAGATGGCGCCAAACCGTGCCATAACGAGTGCGGGTAGCTAGTAAGCCTGGCGGAAGCCACTGCCCGGAAGGAGTCGTCGCACGGCGGAAGCGAAGTGGAATAGGATAATAGAGGGCCATGGTTTTGAAGTCGAGTGTGGCCCGTCCTTCCCCTGCGTAGTCAAACTTCGCACCCCAGCCATCACATTTCACAAAAGAACTGAAGTCCGTACGCACCTTTGAGGTCAGTCCACCCCGCTCGATGTCCCTCGCACCGATCTGAGGGAAGTCAGCAGCATGGGAAAGAAGCAGAAGGCCGAAAGAGCAAACGCCAAAGGATGGAGTGAGGGAGTGCGCGACGAGCTCGTCCTCATTCCACAGCTCCCCGGCTACATGGAGGCAAGACAGTGCGGTACAGTCGCTGAGAGGCGGGCGGTCAGCGACATATGCAACAGGTTCCATACCACGTTCCCTTACTGGCTCGAGGATCACGAGGAGTATTACGGCCCCCATCTTCCGTACGACGCCAACAAGATTTACGACCCTTGTGAGGAGGTGGCTGAGGAGAACAAGGCAGCCGTCATGGGGCACATTGATTGGATGAATAAGGTATGTCATGTATGCGTATGTTATGATCGAAGCTCATTGTTCGCAGCGCATTCGGTGATTGCTCAAACATCGCTCGTCCAAGGTCCTTACTTCTTCTCAATCGTCGCTCGACATCACCAAAAACCCTCTGTCCGGTCTCCTTCTTCAGCTAGGCGGCTTCAAGACCCGTCCGAGGCGTCGATCGGCCCAGCAGGAGTTCCAGAATGAGCAGGCTGTCAGGCTGCAGGCTATATACTCTGCGGGCGTGCTGGCGAACCCACTGACTGGCTCGCGTGCGGAGAAGGCGAAGCAGCAGCTGACTCGGCGGGACGACATTCTCAAGAAGGAATTCGCGAAGCTTACGGACGACGAGGTCGCTGCGTACGACGCCCGCGCGATCGCGGCTGGGAACGCTGTACGTGCCGAGTACGATCGCCTCAAGAAGGAAGGCCCCTCTAAAACGCCAGAGTCGCGTCAAAAGTGCGTTATCCTGCTGTATCTTGGCTCCTATGCTTATGCTTGAGCAGGGCGATCGCCGCGCTGCCTGCCTTCGTCGGCAACGTCTTGCGCGGGATCCAGGCGTACACGGGCCTGCAAGCCACGCTGCTCCTCGGCGGACCTATACCGAGCGAGAAGGGGGAGCTACGCGTATACTCGGTCTTCGCTGGAAAGAACTTAGCCAATGCTACATGGCCGGAATTCGACTCAGAGGGCCTCGCGCGGGCGAAGGACGCCTATCTGAAGTACATCGAGTCTTCGTACAGTGCGTATCCTTCCATTGCATCTTGTCTTGTGTCTCACCTCGACGTAGCTTCCGATGACATTGAAATGGCGAGTTTGGCACCGGAGGACCTCGATCTGGACGACCTCATCCCGCTGGAGGGGGCGCTTGACGACCCGAGCGACAACGGCTCCGATCTGGACAGCAGCTCTGACGATGAGCCTATCGAGGCCACCAGCAAACGCAAGCGCAAGGGCAACTCATCCTCACAAGCTACATCATCAACCACCCCAGGTCCCTCGAAGACCTCGCTCCCCCGCGGCAAGCCCGCCGCCAAGGTGCCCGCCAAGATCTCCATCAAGGCCCCCGTCAAGGCTTCCGTTAAGGGCAAAGGTTCCGCGACCTCCGTTCCGATCCCTCGCGGCAAGTTCGACATTACAAAACCGAAGGCGACATTCAGTCTCGACGACGAGCCCGGCGAGACCGAGGGCTACCGTCGCCTCCTGTGGGAGCAGCAGCGCTTCCTCGATCGCACTCGCTACTACCCCGGCAACGAAGCGATGAAGAACGCACACATTGTCGAGTGGATGGACAATCACTACGTCGACGACTTGGGCCGTGTACGCGATCGGTCGCAGGACGTCGACTCCGAGGACGACCTGGAAGGCTCCGACTGGGCCGGCAGCGACGATGAGGGTCGTCCGTCGAAGAAGCAGAAGAAGGCTAGCAAGCGGAAGGCCAACGGCGCCGCCGCTCAGCGGGGGCCATCCCAGCGCCTCAAGAACAAAAGCGGTGTGTTATGGCTTTATCCAGACTACACATGCGTACTCATATGGCATCGGTAGACAAGTTAACGCCCGCCGATTCCCAAATGACTCCCGTCACCTCTAGTGCGGCGTCTCAGTCGTTCACGTCGGTACCAGACAAGGCTCCCCCGCCCGCGCCATCTAAGGCTCCCTCGCCCGCGCCATCTCAAGCCCCCTCACCCGCGCCGTCTAAGGCCTCTACGCCCGCGCCGTCTAAGGCTTCTACGCCCGCGCCGTCTAAGGCTTCTACGCCCGCGCCGTCTAGGGCCTCTACGCCCGCGCCGTCGAACGCTCCCACACCCGCGCCGTCGAACGCTCCCGCACCCGCGCCGCCGTCGAACGCTCCCACACCCGCGCCGGCGAACGCTCCCACACCCGCGCCGGCAAACGCTCCCACACCCGTGCCGTCAAATGGTCCCGCGCCCGCGCCGTCAAACGCTCACACGCCCACGCCTACAGTGACGAGGCTCACGGGCTCACTTGCAGCAGGATCGACAAAGGACCTCGCGCACATTCGCATCGCTGCGCAGTCTCGCGCGCGCCGACCGCCTGTGCCTATGCCGCGTTTGCAGGCTCCCATTCCCTCCGGACCCGCTGCAAGGCCGCGGACTCAGATGGAGCTGACCATTGAGGAGATGATGGAGGAGGAGGAGGATCCCGAAGCAGCCATGGACGTCGATGAAGACATGTCGACGTCTGCGCAGCCTGCCGTGCGCATGTCCTCGTCGTCGCCAACCATGGTCGAGCATGATCAGGACACCATAACGGGTAACACGACGACGCCCCCATCTGCTACGCCGCCGGCTCCGACTCCCGATACACCGAATATCCACGAGAACGACGCCGGCAGCCTTACCGTCACGTATCCGGAGTCTGCTAGCCTTTGGTTCAAGAATATCTTCGACGTTATGAACCAACCGGAGCTCGGCCCTCTCTATCGTCGTCTCCTGGTAGCGTGGACGAAAGTAGAGGCCTTGCACGACTTCGATATCAACAAAGGCGCCACAATGACGGTAGCAGGGGCAGCGAGCAAACCGGCACAGCTTACGACTTGAATCAATGGAGGGCGCCGCGCGAAGAAGCCGTTAGTGATTCAGAACATCGACACTTTCGAGAAGGAGATGTGGGCGTGGTGGGCAGGCCTACAGCCCGAGTGGCGCGAGATAGACGCCGACGGTCATTCGGCAGTTGGGGACAGCATCTCCGGAGATTGGGGAGTACTGGCGGTGCACGGCCAGAATGGGCTTGCTTCCGCCGTCGCATGCCTGTGCTGGTGGGGGCTTGCTTTGGTCAAATCACCCGAGCTGCCCAAGGCATCGTGGCAGCGATGTGTTGCTGACGTTGTACAGGTCGCCGAGGCGACCTGCGTGTACGCGTCCGCGAAGTAGGTGTAGACGACATACTGTGTCAAGATCTAGCTAGTCAGTCCCGATGTACGTAGACACTCTGACTACCTAGCTCTTGACATTCCAATTTTCGTCGGGCGGGGACTTAGGCATGATTGCTGTTGGAAGCATCACGTGCATGTTGAACTCGAGATGATCATGTGATCGTTGGACTTTGAAGTTTTCACGGCCATTGCCCGCGGCAAAGCGCTGTGGGACCGTAGGCAAGACCTCAGGTCTCAAAAAGACGACAGGGAGGACACGGAGGAGTGTATAATTGACGTATGATACGTGTAAGTATGTACAGAGATATATGATAAGACAGCGTAGCAGAAAGGTCCGATGTTCAGAGATATAGGGGTGGTGCCATGCGCACGGGTGGAAGATTTGTGTGGGTGGGTGTCACAGCGCGGGGGAGTGCACGAATGACGAGGATGACCGGGGCCTTGTGACCGGGTGAAGGGGCGTGGGCGGATGCATGAAGGTGCGGGCGAGAACGCGGCGGGGGGCGGGGCGAGGGCACGGGGGCGGCGGACGCGGCGAGGGTGCGGGGGCGCCGTGGCGAGGGCGCGGCGGCGGGGGGCGGGGGGCCATGGGCAGGGGGGGGGGGGCGTGGTGGCGGGGCGAGGGCGAGGACGGGGCGGCGCGGCAGTGGGGGCCGGGGTCGGGGCCACCTGTGGCGGTAGGGTATTTGCAAAGACCTTGGACAGTTGTCCATCACATAGTTGAAAAGTCCTCGGATCACTTACCTACACAGCCACAGCCTCCCGGCGGCCCTCCGGCACTGGCTCCGGGCTCGGGGGATATCCCGAGCGCACCGCCCAATTAGGCAGGGTCACGCGGGCTGCTCGCCTGGCGTGCCCGGCTCATTCCCGCGCACGCCGCACGCCGCACGCGGCCTCGACCGCCTTCCCGTTTGGGCGCGGCGGTCGATCGGCGGGCTTCGGGGCGTTGCGCGCCCTACTGCCGTTGGCGCTGCTGCCCTCGCTGCTTCTTGTGGGTTGGCGTGATCGTGTATATAGCACTGAAATTTATATAACCTGTATGTAAGTATATGTGAGAAAAAGCGCAGAGCGCGACGGGAAAAAATCGCGGGCGCGCTGCGCGTGCACTGCGCAGGCGCTGGGACGCGCGGGCAGGCCTGCAAGCAGTAGGTAGATGATAGGGATGGGGATGGTTGTATTCATGTACTGGGGGGCTCAGTGGGTGCGTCGCTGTGGCGGGGCCTCTCGCGCGCCCTGAGGCACGCGCACGCTACAGATAGCGAATGCCCTCACGCCTGCCATTACGGACGCGCAAGACAACAAGCGTCTACGCGCCGCACCCGTTCAGCGCGCAGAGCGCTGACGGGCCGCACAGCGACGCTTGATTGTGGGCGGGGGCCGGCGCGGGTGCGGGAGGGGCATAGGAGGGTGTTGCGTGGTTCGCCTGCACACGGAGGTGGTCTACGGGGGCGCCTGCGCGCCTTTGAGTATCGGGAGAGCATGCCACGCACACACGCTTGCCGAGGGAAAGCCGCGAATTCCCGGTGCAATGGGTACTCAAGCGGCTTTCCCCCAACGCGCGTATGTGCGTGCGGCGGCGGTGGAGGAGGGGTAGGGGAGGCGAGCGGAACCCTTGACGGTCTAGAGGGATCCCAAGGTGCATCTTGCGCTGCGAAAGGCGCAGGTCCACATTTGTTTGAAGGCGGAAGGTGGCAGTGCGTGGCGGGAACGTTGTGCCGCACGGGCGTTGTGATCGCAGCTGGTTCCGGGTCCTTCTAGCAATAAAAGTCGTTGGGACGGTCGTCTATGGCATGATTCAGTTAAGATATGCGTGCTGAGCGTCCGTACGCACCTGCGGCGCGGGAGCGGGCGCGCAGCCCGCCTCCCGCGCTCCTTCTCTATGTCGTGTATTTTGGCCTCAGACTGGCGCAATATGTGAGGATAAATCGATGTTCTAAGATGTTTAGTGGAGAAAGGTGGATGTTGGGGGTAGACGGGGGGCCGCTGTGGTTGTAGCTGAGGATGAGAAGAGCAACGTCGCGCGGGCTCGGCGTCCCGGTCCGGTTTCCGAGGCTCGCCGCCGACGCGCTCGACGACCGCGGCGACGTCTCGGACACATTCCGGCGCGGATTTGAAGCCAGGGGCCATTAGAATACATATGATAGTCTGGATTTACGAAGAGAAAACAGGAATAGGACCCAAAATGATGATATTATACACTGAAAGTTCTGCTGCAGCTTTCACCAGATTTCTCTCTTTCGTAAGGTGTAGACCTGGCCATTCTGAGCTGTCTTTTGCTAGCTCAGCTACAGTCAAAGCTGGGGCATAGTTTATGGGCATTACTGTACATTCTCCAGGCAGATTCGAAGACTCAAACCCCTCAGATGAAATAGATTAAGCTGAACAGTCAGTGAGGGAGGAGATCTTTGGATGATATGCTGCTATTCCAGTATGTTGCTGACTTCAAGGTTTAACAGTGACAGCATATCATGATTTATTACATAGAATAAGGTAGATCTACAGAGAATCGCGCTCATCTGAGGCCTGGGTGCGCGAGAATCGCGCCGCATCTCGTCCCGACCGCGCTCGAAATGAGCGCGTTCGTGACGTGACGTAACGCGCCTTCCCCTCCTCTCGCCACCATCCGCGACGCAGCCGCCGCTCAACGGCGGCTTAAAGACGGCCTCTTTTGGAGAATAAGGGAAAGGGGACTCTGACGAGTCCCCTCCAGGTGCGTGGTCGCTAATCCAGTACATATAGTAGTAACTATAACATAGGTATAGTATCTGCAGGGCGCTCTAGAGCGCCCTGCAGCTACTTCGCGCATCCGCGCTCCGCCCGCGCGGCGGACAGACTCACACAAACACCCCGAAGACACGCGCGCGCCGCTCGCTCACCCGCGCACCCGCACACCCGCGCGCGCGCCCCCCCCCCTCCCCCGTCTTGCAGGTGGGCGTTAGCCCTCCTGCTGACGTGTCCCCAGCCGCATGCACTATGCTTGAACAGCATCTGTGTGTGTAGGGGAGGGCCGCCCAATGCCCGCATACGACGCCGGGGCCTTCTACAAGCGAGGGCACGCGACGTGATCGGGCACCTAGCCTGCGTCACCCATCTCCCCACCTCCCTTCACCCTCCCCTGCGCCTCCATCGCCCGATGTGTGCTCCCCAGCGCTGCATCTCACCGCCGACACTCACCGCTTTCACGCGCTGCGTGCCCCTCACCGCACCCAACCCCCGCGCCGTGCCGCCCTCTCGCGCCGCGCCCGCCTCTCGCGCCGCGCCCGCGTGCGCAGCCCTTCCACTACACTTACCCCACCCCCCATCCATGCCCCTGCGTGCTGACGCGACCCCCACCCGCGCAGCGTGCGCGACGCGTCCGCGAAAAATTTTCACCGCGTTTTCGGGTGCTTTTTTCGCGCGTCCGTCACCCGTAGATATACATTAATACATATATTTCCCTCTATATAACCTTTTTAAGTATTGCCCAACAAACAGCGAGACACGGGGGCGGGCGGCAGCGCGCGCGCAAAACCCCCGAGCCCGCCGATCGACCGCCGCGCCCAAACGGGAAGGCGGTCGAGGCCGCGTGCGGCGTGCGGCGTGCGCGGGAATGAGCCGGGCACGCCAGGCGAGCAGCCCGCGTGACCCTGCCTAATTGGGTGGTGCGCTCGGGATATCCCCCGAGCCCGGAGCCAGTGCCGGAGGGCCGCCGGGAGGCTGTGGCTGTGTAGGTAAGTGATCCGAGGACTTTTCAACTACATGATGGACAACTGTCCAGCGTGTTTGCAAATACCTTACCGCCTCAGCTGTCGGGGCCGGGGCTGAATGACAATCATGCCGCAGGATGGAAGCGCCCATGATAGCATGAGGCGCAATGGGCGAAACCGGCAGCGGCCAGCCAGGCGGGCAGCGTGGGGTGGGCAGGCAAATCCACCTAGTGACGGCCAAATTGCTGGTGGTGACGCGGTTGACGGCCGTGAAGCCTGTAGGAGGGCGGGGAGGGCACGGTCGAGGAGGCGCGGCGGAAGGCCGCGGCGGGGGGCGGGAGGGCCGCGGCGGGGGCGCGGCGGGGGGCGGGAGGGGGCGGGGGCGCACGCGCTGGATGTAATTATGTTGGAATAATAATAAAAAGAACGGGAAATAATATAATTAGCCTAACTAGGCCGCCACGGCATTAGCCGAGGCTTACCGGCCGAATCCGAGCCCTGCCACTCTGGATGGGCCAATAACGGGTTGTGCGTTATAACCCTCCATTTGACAACAATTACACTGGTTATATCCACTTCTTGTAGGCTAATCTAAAGGACATCGGCTCCATCACGGCCGTCCACTCGTACTGCTGGTGCAGCTGCATGATATGCTGGATGTAGTGGAAACCACCCCGTGAGATCACAAAGACATCCGCTGCCGAACCCCCGCCGGTGGCCGCAAAGGCAGTGAGGATCTCGAAGTAGATGGAGAGGGGGGTGAGGAGGAAGTGGAGGATAGGGTAGTCCTTGCTCGAGCCTGTGCGAGGAGCGATGGAGGAATCCGGGCCCGGCTGGTTGACCTTGTCGCGAAAGCGGGAGTCAAGCTTGAACAGGTCGCCTGGCTGGAGATTGTGATGTGAGACATCGAGCAGCAGCCCCCTCTTGATCATAGGGAAGAGATCATATATAGACGCACCAGCGAGTGGGGATGGATTGGCGCCGATGAAGGCGGGGAGCTGAGGTGGCTGAGGTGCAGCTGGCGTAACATGCTGGCTCGGGGCCGGAGCCGGCTGGAGCCCGAGCGCTGCCAACAATGCCAGCAACTGGGCGACCTGATTCACGTCCAGCAGTCCGGGTGAGGTGGCCCCGGTGGCCGGAGGCGGATTGGAACTTGGGCCCGGCGATGGAGCTCAAGACATATCAATGAGGGAGGATGAGGAGAGTTGAGATGATGGGATGTCGAGGGAGTCGTCGAGGGACAAAGGCGGCGACGTTCGCGCGCGGTAGCTCGGTCACGTGTGACAGTGGCAGCGTCTTTGGCGGCAAGCCTGAACGCGTTCCTCGCGCTGATGAAGCGGCTGGTGACCGGGTGCTTGAAATTGACGCGACGGGTAGACGGCGCAATGGTGACCTCAGGTGCGAAGCACAGCAAGAAACGAGCCAAAGCGTAGCTATTGGGGGTGCGAAGGATCATCCGCTGGACTTTGCCGGCGGGTTTGTAGGGCCCTATATATCACGCTGTATGTGAGCATACAAGGGGCCCTTTTGCCCCATCTCCTAACTCACCACAGCAGTGGAGGCCCGTGACCCTCTTGAGACTAGATCTGTTACGCCAGACCCTGCTTATGTCGTCTGAGGCAAGCTGCTGGACAGCTGAAATTCGCTGAGGTGTGGCATGTGACCTTCTCTGCCATGCCCTTTGCCTCGAGGCGGCCCTCGCGGTGGACTCGCGGTTTTAAACACCGCAAAGCCTTTGCGGTCCTTGACTTTGCCCCCTGTGTGAGATGATGTTCAGCTTCCGACATATTTATGCGCTGTAGCCACAGCGGCCTTGCAACGGCACAGTTCACAAAAGGAAACTGTAATACAGTTCCTCTTCGCTGCTCGCTATGCAAAGAGCCGATGGGTCGACTGTCATCAAGGAGACAAGCAACAAAATAGAGACCTGGCAGAGACTGAGCGGCAAGGCGCCCACTCGGTGAACACGGCCATCAATTGCGCACGCGAGCCGGACAATGTACGGGATTTTACAATCGGCCACCCCTTGAATCAGGGCGTGATTTGAAGCAGACTAACTTTTACATAAATTTCTGTGATGGAGCAGGTCGATGTCGCCGTTTTTTGGATCGTGCTCCTCTTGCTTTCGGAGAGTCGGGGATAGTGTTGTTTCCCGCTCGGCTGTCAGCCGCTAGCCGGCAAAGCCAGCCGCAGGCAAGCCGAGCTGAAGCCGATCACCCGGCTTGCATCTGTAACAGCTCGGCGCGACTTATCAGCCGTAGCCGCAGAAGCCGAGCCGGCTGAGCTGACGGCTGGCTTCCCAATTCGGAAGGCAATGCACTTCTTCCTTCTTGCCATTGAGTAGGCCGCGCCATGGCCTCCATATCGTTCTGTACCGCTGCCCCACGTCCCCTCTCTCAAGTACATACAGTAGGACTAACAATGGAAGCTTGAGTAAGCTGCATACCTCATGTATCTCGGATGGCGAGTCACTCAGCCTCATGGCTCCCGATATCGGTACGACCCCATCTCCCTTATCGTACTTGACCTTTTGCCACCAGGACGGTCTCAAGAATCCAACATGGCCCCTCCTTCGCGCGCATCCAAGACAGCAAAAACACCAAAGGGGAAGCACACACCGAAGATGAAGACAACAAAAGGTGCCAAAACGCAAGAGATGATCACGAAAGTCCATCCCAGAGGGGCCGTCGAGTCTCACTTCGTTATCAAAGGTCAGGACATGCTCGTCAGTCCGTACATCTTTGTGCTCACCTCACCATGCAGGATATCTAGGTCAAACAGCTCCATTGGAACCTGCAGCCACCACAAAGGTGCGACGATCGCGACGTCGCGCTGCATCGCCGATCGCCTCTCCCACGCCCGGCACTCCCGCTCCTCCTCTGCCCGCGCTCGCAGCCCCCACTCCCCCACTCGCTGCGCTCTCACCTACCCGCATCACGGAGGATTCATTCAAGGCTCCCGCAGCTCCTGCCCACGCCGCTCCGGCGCGTCTGGCGCGTCCCATGCAACGCGGCAAACAAGTTCAGATAGAGGTGATTGAGGAGCCCTACATCCTGTGGTATGGCTGGGATATTGGTGGACACGGCCGAAGCCCGGTACATCGGTCCGACCCGGTATATAGTCAGTTTGCATGTATTTGTCTAGATAGCTTTTACACCTTGATCTTGTCTCTCGTCTCGTTTGGTTCCCGTATTGCCTAGCCCCCCGCGGATGCTCAAACATCCAGCGGAGGGCTCATATCATTGACAGCCCGCGGTCGGTTGCTAACACACCTGGCACGCGGGCTCATATCATAGACAGCCTGCCGTCGGACGCTACCACGTCCGGTACGAGGCTCCTTTCAGCTGGTCCAGCACCCCGCGCAGCATCTCGTGCTCACCCACGGCTCGCGCACGGAGTCTCTGAACGCAGCGATGCCCGAGCGTATCACAATGGTGGCATGACCGCGGACTCCATCAGCGAGTCCGTAGTTTAGCAGCACGATAGCGCCTTCCGCGGCGGTGTGCCCATCGTTGCCAGCGGCAGCTGCTTGCAGCGTGCCTTCAGGACATTCAGCATCCGTGCTGTCTGTTCTGCTCCGTCGAGTCGGGCGGTGCGCCTTCAGCGGCGGTTCCGGGAACACCCGACTCGACGATGAGCAGCGGATGTGCCTCTTCCGGCAATCCGTGCGCCCCTGCGTTCCCGGACGTTGTTCCTTCTATATCATGTATGCTACGACAGGCGATCCGTGTGCCTCTACTGGCAACGGACGCGCCATTACTAGCTACATTGATCAGCTTACGCGCCATATCCGGCGGCAAGCAATATATTCATTCTTCAGTCACTCTTTATCCAACTTCAGTCGCTCCCTCAAGCTGTCTACCCATACTCGCCTTCAGAACAATACCATGACCACGACAACGCTCTGCAATCACGGCCATCCGTCCTTTCCTCCCCCCATCACGGCTCGATCACCGACTTTCCTGCCAAGCTGCTCTCAACCTCGCAAACAGCTTCTCAAGCATTCTTCACGCGCCCATCGGGGTCAGGAGACAGAGAGGAGAGGGCAGGATATATGAGACTAGGGGGCATGGGAATACACGGCGCGTCAAGGACGCCCTTCGCATGAACTCCGCTGACGCTCCTCGAGTTCCACGATCGCGACGGCGAGCCGCTCGCTCCCCAAGCGTCAACCCTGGGGGGCCTCCAATGCATGGCCGGCCTACCACTTCGAAGCAGCAAGCTACGCCTACGCTGAGGAAGCGCCCGCCACAGCACATAGGAGGGCACCCCCGTCGACATCGCGCTCACACGCGTCAATCGTCCTCTCAGTACATTTACGTCTCGCGCGTTTTCCCCGTCCCACGGAAGGCCGTCCCCCCGCCAGGATCATCCTCCCGGGTCGCCTAGCCCTTTGCGTAGGAATGCCGCCCGTGGCGGGAGCTCAGCGCCTTCACCGGCGTGCGCTCAGCGCCACGCGGCCCTTGCGCCGAATTTCGAGAGTACGCGCGTGCCTCCCCGGAGCGCGCTTCCAGCGAGCACGCGCCGATGAAGATGCGGCGCGCGGAATCAGCGCCTATCGCGGCGGACTCCACGCGCTGGCGCGCTTCGCTGGCTTCAACGCGCGCGTCCTCGCGATCGGCAACAGTGCCCTCACTCGCTCATGTGATCTTGCGTACGATCCTGCGCCCAGCGTCACGTCCCCTTCAAGTCTACGGACGCCGCGTCCATCCGCATCGCACCGTCGGTGGTGTGGGCACAGCGCCTTCACCGGCGTGCGCCCATCGCCATACAACCTCCGCGCCTGCGCAAGACGGCACGCACGCAATCCTGAAGCCGAGCATCCGCGAACATGCGCGGAGCCAGCGCCTACCGCGGCGAAACCCGCGCGCGAACGCGTACCGCCGGCTTCTACGTGCATTCCTCGGGTGAACGGTGCTTCGCCCCAGAGCGCGAGCACCACGGCTGCAGCATGTACGCGCGGCTGCTCTCCCGCGTACCTCCTCCCCCTTCGTTGATCATATGAGCCCGCCGCCCGCCAACACGCGCAGGCAAGCGTCCCGCGCGCGGAGACAGCGCCTGACGCGGCGGACTCCGCATGCATACGCGTTCCGCGGGCGTCGACGTAAATGGCGTCCTCGCTGTCCCCCTCTTGCGTTTGCCATTCCCCGCACGAACAGTGCTCCGTTCCCTCAACGCGAGCACCTCGGTTACGGCGCGTACGCGCGGCTGTCTTTGGGCGTACCTCCTCTACCCTCGTCGATCATCCAGTCGCCCGTATGTCCCGCGCGCGTTCCCCTGCCCTCTGGGGTTCTCGCCGATTCGCGCGCGCCTTCCCGGAGAGCGCCTCCAGCGAACCCGTGTCGGCAGGCATCTCACGCGCGGACCAGCACCTATTGCGTCGGACGTCTCACGGGGGCGCACCCTATGCGGCTACCACGAGCGCGCGCGCGCGTCAACGTCGGCGCCTTCGACATCCCTCACTTGTCGGACGTTCTCTCGCACAGCTCCGCTCCGCGTCGACCATTCAGTGGCTCGCGGTGTTTGGTTCCCACTCTCCTGCTCTGCGAGGTTATGACGACTCGCTCCCCCGCGCGCGTGCGCCGTCCCCGGCGAGAGCCCAGCGCCTTCACCGGCATGAGCTCTGCGCCACGCGGCCTTCGCGCCGAAGCTCACGAGCGCGCGTGAGCCGCCTCGGAGCGCGCCCCCAGCGAGCCCGCCACGTCAACCGTCTCACGCGCCGGATCAGCACTGGTCGCGACGGGCTCCCAGCGCTGTCGCGCCTCGCCGGCTTCGCTGTGCGCGCCTTCAAGGATGGTGCTCGCAACCCCGCGTCTCGGCCGGCACACGCATCGAGTGTCGCCCCCGGGGGGCCAGTGCGCGTACCGGCAGTATACGCGTACAAACGCGTCTCGCGGGCATCGACTGCAACAGCATCTCTTCGCCGTCCCCCTCCCGCGTTCGGCTCTTTCCGTGCGAACGACACTCCATTGCCTCAACACGATCACCTCGGCCACAGCGCGTACGCGCGGCTCTCCATCCGCGAAGCACTCATCCGCATGTGAACGCCGTCGGTGACGGGAGCTTAGCGCCTTCACCGGCGTGAGCCCGGCGCGATGACGAGCACGTCATCCGAGCTCGCCGCCTGCGAGCACGCGCAGGCGAGCCTTCCTTTCGCGGAAACGGCGCCTGACACGGCGGACTTTACCTTCATGCACGCTTCGCAGGCATCAACATCGACAGTGTCCTCGCCGATCGTCCTACACGCCCTCGACGTGAGTGCCGCCCCGGCGTGGGCTCAGCGCCTTCACCGGCGTGAGCTCAGCGCCACACGGCCTTCGCGCTGAAGCTTAAGAGTGCGCGCACACCTTCCCAGAGCGCGCCTCTCGTGCACTTGCGCCGGCGAGCGTCTCTTGTGCGGAACAGCGCCTATTGCGGCGGACCCCGCGCGCGGGAATATGGCGCGTCGAGGACGCTCCTCGCGCTAACACGGCTGACGACTCTTTAATCCCCAGCGCCCTTCGAGCGTCTTGCCTGCAAGGTCCCTCGAGAATACTGAGTCAAGAGACGCTCTGCAGCAAGCGACGCACGCGCAGAACAAGCGCCGGCCCCGGTGATTCGTGCATGCGTCTCGAACGACATGAGCGCCCTACCGCGACGGGGACGCGAGGAGGCATACCGGCTTGCAGCACAACTCGCAGCGGTCGATGAGCCAATGCGGCTATTCCCTGGCCACGAGGCTGCGCTGGCGACAATATGGCTGGTATCCTCATCGTCCCATCCAGGTCCCATCCCGCGTATGGCGTTCCTCGTGCGAACGGCGCGCGGTCCCCCAACGCGAGCATTTTGGCTACATGCGTACGCGCGGCTGCCTCCCGCATATCGCCTCTTCCCCCGCCGGGCATCCAGTCAGCCGCGTACGAACGTTGTAGCTCAGTGTCTTGATCGGCGTGCGCTCGGGGCCATGCGCGCGCGCCTCGCCGGAGCGCGTCACCAGCAAACCTGGGCTAGCAAGCGTCTCACGCGCGGAACCAACGCCAATCGCGGCGGACTTTCCGCGCTGGCGCGTCTTGCTAGCTCCGTTGTGCGCGCCTCCGGCGATGTTAGCCCCCCCGGTCCCATCATGGCTATCCTCGTCAATTTGACGCGTCGATCTCTCGCGCGCGATCACCATCCCTGGCGAGGGCTCAGCGCCTCCACCGGCGTGAGCTCAGCGCCACTTAGCCTTCGCGTTCGGGCACACGAGCGCAGCGAGTCGCCCCGGAGCGCGCCTCCAGCGAGCCCACAACGGCAAGCCTCTCACGCGCGGAATCAGTGCCTATCGCAGCGGACTTCGCGCGCTGCCACGTCTTGCAGGCTTCAATGCGCGCGCCCTCGGCAACGGGGCCCTCACGCCCTCTTTATGATCCTCTCGCTTATTCGTGTATGAACGCCGCCCACGGCGGCGTGAGCTCAGTGCCACGCGGTGTTCGCGCCGAAGCTCAAGAGCGCGCGTGCACCTTTCCAGAGCGCACCTCCCGCGAACACGCGCCGACAAGCATCACTCGCGCGGAATCAGCGCCTGTTGTTGTTGAGCATGCGGGGAAGCGCGCCTGCCTAGCCTACCTTAGTAGAGAGCTTAGCTGAAGGCTATGCGCAGGAAAGTCAAGTAGAAGACTTGGATTGAGGGGGTGGATGCGCCCTCCTTATATACTGCCCAGAGGGCTTGTCATCATAGGTAAGATGAGTAAGACGAATGTCCGTGATGTAATCGTAAATGCGTCATGTGTGTCCGTATGAGTCCACCATGTGTCCGCCATGTGCGTGACACGTGACATGCCGAAAGTCCAACACTCCCCCTCGCTAAGTGTCGCGGAGCGCACGTAAGCGCATATCTTCTTCGGCCTGTTAGGTCGAGTAGAACTCGAGACCAAGTTGTGATCTGAACTTCTCAAACTTGACGCGTCCAAGGTTCTTGGTGAACATATCCGCAGGGTTATCGTTGCCGTCTATAAAGAACAGCTCGACCTCCTTCTCCTCGACCAGCTCGCGGATGTAGTGATAACGAATGTCGATGTGTTTCATCCGGCGGTCTCGGTAGGCATTGCTGCCTGTAAAGATCGATCCCTGGTTGTCACCGCAGATGGGGACGGGAAGGGTGATTTTGCGCTTGAGCTCTAGCAAGAGACTCTTGAGCCACATCACCTGGCGGCTACAATCAGAGAGCGCCATGTATTCTGCTTCGGTCGAAGACGACGCGACTGTGCGCTGAAGTCTAGACTGCCAGCAGACATTCCCGTTGGCCAACTTCATGAAGAAGCCGGTCGTGGATCGTCTCTTGATCGGATCAGATGCCCAATCCGAGTCGGTGAACGCAAGAAGTCCGCCGTCTGATGCACCATCATATACGAGGGCATAGTTCCTGGTACCAGCCAAATAGCGGCAGATATACAGCGCTTTGTGTAGGTGGTCCTGGGATGGATTGGCAGCGAACTGTGACAGCTTGGTCACTGCGTACGCAATGTCGGAGCGAGAGCCCAACATGATGAAGAGAAGCGACCCAATCACCGATTGGAACTTCTGGCGGAGAGCGGGATCAACCTCATCCTCGTTTGGCAATGGAGTATATCCAGCCGGCAGAGGGGTTGGTGCGAACTTGGCGTTCTGCATCCCAAAGCGTTGCAGCACCTTGTCAAGATATGGGACCTGATCGATCTTGATCTTAGATCCCTCTCGAGTGATGCGCATGCGCAAGAACTCCTCAGTAATCTCCTGATTACGGCAATCCCATCGCTTGTTGAACTCTGCCTTGAGAAAGGCAAGGAGCGACTTGTCCTTTGAGAAGAACAGGGCATCATCCACGTAGACAATGATGACGGCAAAGCGTCCCTTAGAGTCTTGGTAGATGAAGACGCCAGCATCCGATGTGAGTCGGACCCAGCCCATGGCTTTTGTGGACTTTGTCAGCGCTTTCCACCAAGAGAATGCAGCTTGTTTGAGTCCGTAGATCGCCTTGTGCAAGCGCATGACTTTGCGCTCTTGGCCCTTGGCAACAAAGCCTTTGGGTTGTTCCATGTAGACCTCTTCGTTCAGATCGCCATATAGGAAGGCTTTCCTCACGTCAAGACCTGACATATGCCAGCCTTCAAGCGCTGCAAGCGCGATGGCCAGACGGAACGTCTCGTACCTGACAACAGGCGAGAATATCTCGTCATAGTCGATTCCCTCGACCTGACTGAAACCCTTGGCAACGAGGCGGGCTCGTTTGCGGCCATCAGATTTCTGATCAAAGACCCAGCGGCATTTGATGACCTTTCGTCCTTTCGGACGGTCCACAAGGGTATAGACCTTGCGCTGACGGAGTGCCTCAAGCTCCTCGCAGCAAGCATCCAACCAATCCTTTTGTTGCGCTTTAGGCAACTTGGATATATCGCGGAAAGTCCAATCTCGGATATTGGACGTGTCAGGAATGTCCTCATCGTTGTCGACGGCTTTGGAAAGCAACATCGTGATGAGTCCTACTCCCCCTTCCCGGCATAGCTGCTCTATGCGTGCCTCGTCATCGCCTAGATCCTCAGAAGCACCTGCGCCAGAGTCTGGTTGTGAGCTAGAGCCGGGAACTCTATCATCACTGGAGGTCGCGTCTGACCGGGAGCGACCTGTGTCATTATCGCCGACCATCCTTTTCCAGCCCTTGCTGTTCTGAATGTCCCGGACAATGTCCGTTGGGTTCCGCTTCTCCCCATAGACGTTTCCTGGACGATTTGGCACTCGCCGCTCGCGTGTAGATCTCCGTGGTGCCTGTGGTTCCTGCTGCTGCGGAGTGATATCTCTGCGCGGACGTGGAATACGGCTCGGAGTCTCATCCCTTCGCTGATGCGGCCGGTTCGGACGGTTCTGATTGCCATCATCACCATCGTCACCTGAATCGGGACGGTGTGGAGCCGGAGGTGCGGGCGGTGGAAAATCATCGTCATCCGGCAGTCCTCCTGGTTCCTGAAAGGATGGATCCTGTGGGTCCACTGGGTCGTCGTCACGCTGTGGGAAATCTTCACCAACAGGGACGTGTGCACGACGCTTATCGCTGTCAGGACAGCGGGGGAACACCTCCTCGTCAAAGAGAGCGTGAGCTCCAGTGAACAGGGAGTTGTCTTTGCGCATGAACAAAAAGCCTTTTACACCATCGGGATTGCCAAGATACGTCATCAGCTCCGATTTGGGCGATAGTTTGTTCTGGCGTTTCTCCTCTGGGATAAAGACGTATGCAGCGCAACCAAAGACTCGCAGAAGCGAGACATCCGGCTGTTCTTTCTTCAGCGCTTCATGCGGAGTTTTCCACTTCAGGCGCCGGATAGGCGTCATATCGTAGACTCGCGTAGCATGCTGAATGCAGAACTCCCAAAATGAATTGGGTAGACAAGCCTGAAAGCGCATGGCTTCGGCTTTGTCCATGAGCGTGCGATTGAATCGCTCAGCGCGGCCATTCTGCTGATGAGCATAAGGCACGCCGTGCTCGACCTCGATCCCTTCGGACTTGAGGAATTCAATCAGATCCAACGAGTGAAATTCTCCCCCATAATCAATGTGCCACTTCTTGATGGTCACACCGAATTGAGTTTTAACCATCGCAATGAAATTGCGGATGGCTGTCTGCGCATCGGACTTTTTGCGTAAGCATACGGTCCAAGCGTGAGAGAGACAATCATCAAGGAAGCTGATGAAATAACGGAACTTGTGATAAGATTCCGTCGGGAACTCCTTGAGATCTGAGTGAATCAAATCAAAAGGGTTCTTCGCACGAGTCTCGGACGCAGGAAAGGCACGTTGGTGCATTTTTCCTTGTGCGCATCCTGAACAGGGGCGAGTATCCTCAGGGAAAGGAAGATCTTGCGGAAAGCCTTTGGTATGCTTTTTCGCCTGACGTAAAACATCCTTCGACGGATGTGCGAATCGTTGGTGCATGATATCATAGTCTATTTTGTAGACCGTAGACATCGAGGATATGGTCTTCGCCACTGTGGGCGCTGACCACAAGAAGTACATAGAATGCACTTTGTGGATTTTCAAGAAATCCATTACCGAAAGAGGAGACTTCTTTCGATATAAGCTGATTGCGGCAGCGTTTCCGCGCACTGTCAATCCACCTTGTAGCAAGGTGCCCAAAGACATAAGACGACCGTGTAACGCGGGTACATGGTACACCGGATACACCTGAGATGTCACCAAAGTCTTTCGACCATGCCTCGTAACGTAATGATCTATAAAGGCTGTCCCACGACCAACCAATGCAACTCGAGTGTCTTTGGATGCGGTCTGTGCGATGATAGGTTCCGAAAGTTTTTTGTACCCAGCCAGATCATCAATCTCCGATGTTACGTGGAGAGATGCACCGGAATCGAGGAGCCATAACGGCAGAAAATCCTCGTCTCCAGTTATTGTGGTCTTTCCCTTACAAGTCGGGCACGCAGCAAGATCGTGGACAACACATATATTCGTTGTACAAAATTTATGCGAACCAGTCAGCAATACATCAAGTACAGAACCCGCGGGCACATCGATTACGCGCTCTCGCTGTGTGTCGCAGCAATCAGTATTGCGCAGATGCCTGAGACAAGAAGGTACTTGCCCGTTGGCGGCAGAAATGCCAGCGGCCATGGCGATGTCCATGTCCACATCCCCAATGGGTTCGTCTCCGAAGAGATCGGCCATGTTGATGGGGCCCGCGTCGTCCTTGCAGAACTCGGACATATTGAGCGGGCTGACACTGCGCGCAAAGTCTCACTCCGCAACGGTATTGTGGAGTTTGAATCCGCAAACGACTCCGCAAGCGCACCCGCAAAGTCAGTTTCGAAAACACGACTCGACGGCACGCGGCACATGCTGAGGGTGAGTTATGGGTCCTAGCTTGTTTCCGAAAAACGATAAGAGTCATGTGCCCGGGAAACTACCGATCACATTTGGCTTTTCCCATCCTCCCATCTTGTGCGAGCGAGTGTCGCTTTGCGTGCGATATGCCCCCTCATGTGGGGCTCTGTAACCCACTCTCGCTTTTTATCCCTCTATGATACAACAGGTGAAGTGCTCAACAAGCTCTTTGCACGCACGCCCGCTGGGGTTCATTGTGTGCGTTGTTCACCACGTGGTCCAAATAGAGCCAAACATGGACCTTCTTCTACTGACATTTTGAACTGCCTTCGGGCTGGTCTCTGCCTATACTAAGAGTTTTTAGGCTATCCTATACCTACTACAGTACATCTGGCATCCTCAATACCTTCATCCATAGTCCACAAATTGTTCAGCACCTCATTTTGTTGCTGTCACCCATGTCACCGAGTGTCACACAATGTGACTTGTGTGACTCGTGTGATCTGGGTCACTCGGGCGAGTGACCTTGTTCGCAACCACCGCTACCGCCACTGCCAGCGCATACTGTGCTCACTTCAGTATGTCCTCAAGCTTCTGGTCCAGTACTGAGTCTTCGATAAGTTGTGTATCTTATCAAATTCATGCTTAACAGTGAGAGGAAAAGTGATATTAGAATTCTCGGTATCAAGGTTGATTAGATTATAATGGTGCGTGGGGGACATGCGCATGCAGCGCGCCCGGAGCACTTTGTTTCTTCCGTCCATCGTCGCAAAGGCGGCCATCTCTTTTCTCATCATATATCCCTTCTTCAAATAGCGGACATCTCTTCAGGCTGCCAGTGGGCGCGGTCCCGCAAGGCTTGCACACACGACTTGAGGCGCTCGTGCGCGTTCAATAAGGTCAGGATATACGCCTTTGTGAATGCCAATAATTCCGCTCATACAAGCATTACAGGCCTTGTGATCCATCAATTCACACCGTGCAGGCGCGGTGCAGACTTGGAAGACCTGCTCGCTTCTTGTTGCGGCGGCGTTGTTTACGTACGTCGTTGGTCTACTTATTTTTGCTAAGTTTCTCATTTTATTTCAGATTAGCCATGTCGGATGCGCAGCCGTCCGCATCGGCTTCGAAGCGGCAGCGCTCTGGCTCTCCGCCGGGTCAGCAAGCTCAAAAGAAGACAAAGCCACTACCAACCAGGAAGCAGCTCAGGCAGATGGAGAAGAGGAGGAAGAACGAGGAGACACCGCCGAAGCGGCCAGAAAGCTACCGCGTCACTAATAAAGACCTAGCTGACAAGGCAAAGAAAGCCATATACGTACGTCTTTCCTCTTCTGCTTTTCATGCGGCGATTTCTCATGTGCCTTTCAGAATGCGGTTAACACGCACATACGCGCGCTGGCTGTCATGCCTAGCGAGAAGAGCGTTCCGTGGTCTGTCCCCGCCAGCTACAAGCAACAAGTTATGCAGCGGTACAGCAACGACGACGATGACGACGATATTGGGGTCACCGTCCAGACGGAGCTCACGGCGAACGCAGACACGATCAACCTTGCCGCCGAGACCTTGCAGATCCTCCGGCGCATGACCCCTGAAGACATCGGCAACAGTCGAATCGCGAAAAGCGTTGCAGAGATCGACGACCACGTTCTTCTCGATATGTATCGCACAGTCGCAGTCCATGGTCTGTCGCGATGGGGCCCTGACCCTCTGGGTGGGGTGAAGTCGGTGTATAATCGACTGCATCGTGATATCGCTATGACGACGTTCAGCCATGCTGTCGACAAGAACGCCTATCTTCGACTGGGTGTCAGCTCTTCGCTCATTCGCGCGAACTGGGCATGGGTGGAGCGATGCTACAACAGCTTCGTCTTCTCCTATATGGCAGGCATCGCACGTGCAGAGAAGAATACGCCGGGAGCTCGCGCACTGCGTGTTTTGAAGGATAGGATAGGGAGTCGTCGAAGGGCGGTGCGTGCGCTAGCAGATTTCATTCTCCATGTTACTGACGCTATATACAGCTCTCCCAGAAGCGCATGGAATATCTAGTGGAGCTGGGCTTCCCATACTACGTACGGCACATCGCGGAGGTGGCGGCTGCGCACTCTGAGGACGAAGAAGGACCGGATCCGAGCAACATGGAGGTTGAGCCGACGCACCCTATCCCTTCCACTTCGCAAGTTGTCGAGGAGCCTCTGTCTTTGCGGCTGGCGAAAGAGAAGGTAGCTCACGAGGAGGAGGCGAAAGAGGCCAAGAAGGCCGAGAAGCGGGCCAGGCGGGCAGCGGAATCGCCCAGCGACAAGGCGGCGAGGAGGGCGCGGGAGATGCCTGAGCAGAGGCGGGCGCGCAAGGAGACGGAGCATAGAGAGCGCAAGGAGCAGGAGAAGAAGCTGCAGCAGGCAAGGGACCATCTTGCGGCTGTGGAGGCGAAGGAGGCGAAGGCGCAACGGAAGAAGGAGCATGCCGCACTTTTCGAGGCGCCGCCAGTGCTGACTCGCCCCGCTCCCCCCGTCTTTCGTGTGGCCACACGCCGCTACCGTAATCCCAAGTTCACTCAAGTCTTCCGTAACATTATTGATCCTAAGCGATTGGGTGCGGATCAGGTCCACTTCGGGCAGAAGCGCGGCAAGTGAGTAAACCTCAGGCAGTATATTGTCTTTTTATTGACAACCGATTGCAGGGATGAGCGACGTCGCGTTGCTGGCCCATCGGGACAAGAGCTCAAGTTTACCGCTATACCAAATCCCAAGCACACCACCCTCGACTGGTACGACCCCGTCGCCTTCAACAAATGGACGCCAAAGCGCCGCAAATATGTCATGGACGGTACGCGCGAGGGGGACAGCTATCGCATTGCCCTTCCTGTCAAGTCAGAGTGTAACACATGGGAGCAGCTCACCGAACTACGCGACAAGTACCCGTCGTACGCCGATTTCCGTGCAAAGTTTGGCAAGGCCGTTCTCGACGAGTACACATTTCCTACTGAGGAGCAGATCGCCAATTCGAAGGACGACAATGACAGTGTCTATTTCTCGTCCTCGGATTCGTCCGACGATGATGACGACGGTGGAAAGGGTGCACCGGTGTCGCAGCAGCAGCAGCCCGATTCGTCCAGCTCTGGTCAGTCCAAGGGCAAGGGCAAGTCTCGCGAGGATCACGAGGACGAGCGGCGGGAGGGGGAGGGGAATATGGAGCAGGACGACAATCCCAACAACTTCGGCGGCGGCGGCGGCGGCGGTTTTGGCGGCGGTTTCATCGAAGATGATGGATACGACGCCGCCATGGAAGACGACGATGTCGAGATCATTGCTGAAGACATCGATCCTCGGCCTGCCACCCCTGCTGATGATATCGACCCTCGGCCCGCCGATGCGTACGTTGAGTTTAGCTACGCCGCCTCGACACCTCACGAGGACATCTCACTCGCCAAACCATCTTCTCGTCATTCTCCTCCCCATCGTACTCCATCGCCGCATCATCTTGATCTTGGCGGCAGTGCCGGTGCAGTTATGAGCGCTGCCTTAGAGCCTATGCCGCCTCCCCCGCCTCCGCCTCCGCCTCCCCCACCTCCGGCTCACCGCGGTGGGGTGCGGCAACAGGGCGGCGCTCCGACGTATTCGCCGTACAGCAAGGGCCCAGCTGGGGATTGGAAGACGACACATCCGCATATGAAGGACCCTCAGTGGTGGCACCAGCTACTGGCCCTTTCCTCGCAGCTTCCGAGCGGTGTACCACGTCACACCATCCCCATCCTGCGAGCAATGAGGAAGGCAGTTTTGGGCGATCCTAATGATCCGGGTCTGATCCGGCTACCGAACTTCAACGAGCCCGAAGCTATCGCTCAGTTTGAAGAACACGGCGTGTCGTATCTTATGGATCAGGTCTATGCTGACCGCGATCATGGGCGATACCTTGGCAAGGAAGATCGGCAGCGTCTCAAAGCCTCGTCATCGGGCGGGTCAGGTAAAGGGAAGGGGTCGGGCAGGGCACCGGTTTCGAAGACGACGCGCCAGATGGCTACTGCCGCAGCAAGCTCTCGTCAAGCGGAGGCGGCTGGGGCGAAGATGGTGGTGGATGATCAAGGTGGTACTTGAGTTTTTTGTCATGTAGTCTGGATGCAGGGCTACCGGTAGCACCTGTAGTTGTAGTTTTGGATGACCGTATCTGTATGTATGTGCCATATTTTTATATTGAAATTTGAGCGCACTTCGGGATTTGAACATGGAACTACGACTAGCGCGCTATTGTCAGTCCAGTCCATCACCTTTTGCCTTGTACCTCCATCTCCCAGCCCTGCCTTGTCATTCTATCTCATTTTATGGCCGAAAACGAGGTCATCTGTAGCTGTATCAGTGCGGGTTGTGGCCGGGAGACTGCAGATGCTTACGGGTATCCTGTTCAAGGTCGCTGGGTTTCTACGCCGGTGTATAATCGACACCGAGAGAACGATATAGCAGCCAATGAAGAAGCAGACGACGAAGCAGATGGCGCACCAGCGAGAGGAAGAAAAAAGAAGAAGAGGTCACAGGGGGAGAAGAGAAAACGGCGGCAATCATCGGTCTCAGGCGGGAGGGAGAGGAGTACACCGAAGGGTAATGCTATCATCCGTGCATCGTTCACCTTGGTACTATACTCATAGCATGCACAGATATCAACATTCCTACTACACTCATTGAGATGCAGTGCTGCTTCTTGGCAGTCTGGCTCAACCTCCGCGCTGGTCTTCCGCAATATGCATCCAATGTGCTTCTCTGTGGCCTGGACATCATCCTAAACACCATCATCTCTATTATCCAAGCCACTCTGCTCACATATGGCCTACCCATCACCATCTCTCCGCTCCGCATCCCTCACGACGTCCGCACTGCGTACAAGCGCTGCTCTATCGAGCCCGAGATCTCTCGCACCGCATGTTGCCCTAAGTGCTTCAAGCTCTGGGTTAACCAGGACCCTCCAAAGACATGTGACTACAAGGAGACAAGATATACACGAAATGCATGTGGTACAAAGCTGTGGAGGACGCAAAATACTCTGCATGGTCCCAAACGTGTTCCACGCCGCTACTTCTCTACCCAGTCTTTCGACTCTTGGCTGACGCACTTCCTCTCTCGACGCATCATTGTGGAAGCCCTCGAGCGTACACACAACCAGCACACAAATGGCCATGGCCCGGTATTTGGTGCAGAGATGCGCGATGTGCAGGACAGCCCCGCCTGGCGAGACCTACACGGCATTCGCAGTACACCATTTGACTTGGTGTTTGGCATATACGTTGATTGGTTCAACCCATTTACGAACAAGATTGCTGGTGAGTTTTAATTCATTGAATTGAATTGAATCGGAAATTCATCTATATTGTGGCGTGATAGGGAAAGTCGTATCTTGTGGCGCAATTGTGCTCTACTGTCTCAATCTCCCACCGCATCTTCGATACCGTCCTGAAAATGTCTTCATTGCTGGCCTCACTCCACCGCCTCACTCGCCAAGTTTTGTCACAATCGCTCATATTCTCGATCCTGTCTTTGTTGCGATCCTGAAATTCCAATCGCCGGGGCAGCCTATGCGAGTCTTCGGCCACCAAGAGGACATCACCGTCTCAGCTCAGGCGATCCCCTTGATAGCCGATCTACAGGCCAGTCGCAAAGTCAGTGGCTTTCTATCACACAGCGCAAGCTTGTTCTGCTCGTTTTGCATGTGTCGTCTGGTCGACATCGAAAGCTTGGATAATCACACCCTCCGTGATACCCAGTCCGTTCGCTCAGCCGCCGCTGACTGGCTCGCGGCTACGACCAAGACGAGCCGAGCGGCACTTGCCAAGGAGAATGGTGTACGCTGGACTCCGATGTTTTCGCTTCCTTACTACGATCCCACTCGCCATGTTATACTCGGATTCATGCATAACTGGCTGGAGGGCGTTCTGCAGCATCAACTCCGCGATCTCTACGGCATTGGGCGTAATGCTGTAGAGGAGCGCAAGAACCACACAGCTGCTGTTCTTCTGGATGATGACGCACAGGGATCTGCTGCAACAAGTACTGCTGCGTCAGAGATGTCACATTCCGGAACAGACTCAGATAACGCAGCTATGCAGGTGGACGCACCTACACCATCAAACATCACCTCCACCTCCGCTCTCTTGTCCTCATCTGATGATGACAGTTCCTCGCTCACAGCGCGACCCCTACCTCTATACAACAGAGAAGATGATCGTGATGATGGGGATGCTTGGACAGGCGATCTACCTCCTCTTCCAGCTCTCCCAACTGGCACCCAACCCTTCAGGTTCACTGCTACTCAACTCGCCGAAATTCACCAAGCAATCGAAGAGGTCTGGCTCCCCTCCTGGGTTGAGCGACCGCCAACAAACCTTGGTGATGCTAGTCATGGCAAACTGAAGGCTCGCACCTACCTCACGCTCTTCTCCATCATATTTCCGCTCAAGTTCCCGGATTTCTGGTGGAATCCTGATGAACCAGACACTACCAACCGGTGGATGTTCACCAACTTCTATGATCTCGTAGCTGCAACAAATATTCAAGCTTCGTTCAGCACTTCAAACGCAAAGGCAGATCAATACGACATCCATTACCGGCGTTATCGCGAACATCTGCGGGCGCTCTTCCCTAACCATCGATCCAAACCCAACCATCACTATGCCATGCATTCGTCTTCACTCATGAAGTACTGGGGCCCTCTTCCTGCTCTAAGCGAGTTTCCGGGAGAGCGCATGAACGGCATGCTGCAGCGTGTAAAAACAAACCGCCATCTATGTGAGTTAAGCCAAGTTGACTGTTGATGCGTAGTACTGACTATTCACTATCAAAGGGGACTTGGACTTGACGATGCTCCGCCAGATGTGCCGTCGCGGCCGTTTGGAAGCTCTCCTTCAGGATGGCACTCCAGGCGATGATTCGCTGAGGAAGCTAGCTGATATTCTGGAGCCACAGTTGCGCCAGACACATGGTCAGACGCATGCAGCAGCCACTGCAACATACGCAACATCCTTGTCTGACTCATCGTCGTCGGACTCCTCAGATGATGCCAACACAGAGGAACCAGCAGTCCCAGCCTCTGCCACACCCCTCTCCCCTCACGCGCTAGTAGAATTCCTGCAGAAATCGCCTAAACTTCCCGTCACCGAGTACAATGTGCTTCTCCAATATCTGCAGGCATCTGGACGGTCGTATCGCTCTGTCTACACAGCATCATCATCATCCAATATCCCCATCCTTCACAATCTTGCACAACGCCCACTGTCCATCAAGCTCGGGGACGCAGGAATTTCTCGAGACTATAAAACGTACAGCTGCCAGAGCGCTCATCCTGCTGCAAGTGCTGTCCAGTACTACGACCCCGTCAAACAGCGCCAAGACACCGGCCTCATACAGTATATCTGGCGAGTGGCCCTTAGTGACGATGCTATCCACACATTCGTTGGGATTCAGCCACATCTACCGCTGCCACTTGCCGAGGAGAAGCGAGGACCATACTTCCACTTCCCAGAATTCAAATGCCGTCTCGTCGATGCAAAACCATCCAATGTCCTTGTTGTTGTTGAGCCAGCTCACATCATTGCGCATGTGAGCATCATGCACAAGCCATCAGGCTTATTTGGTATACCAAGGAAGTTCCTTGCTATCAATCTAGCATACGACAGAGGGCTCCGCAATCCGCGCCGCTGAAGCCGTCCACTAGTGAGGGTTCTATGTTTTTGTAAAGCCATCACTCACATCATTAAAGCAGCTTCCTGTGATGGAGTCCCCTATACCTCTCTTCTACCACTCCTCCACCCTTTCATCCTTTTACCCATGCCCCTCTACCCTGCCACAACTTTTAGCCAATGCCACCATTTTTTATTGATCACCATCCTATTCTTTTCTCGCCCCCACCCCACCCCCGCCCACCCATAGCCCCACGAACACCCCGCTGCCACGCACCTGCCACTACTGCGCTGCCGCGCTGCCACCTGCTTGCTGACACCGCCACCCCGACACCACTGCTACACTGCCCCGACAGACGCTAAGGACGTCAAACTCTGGCTCCCATCGGCGGATCCACAGATTGGAACCCACCCCCACTGACAACGGCCCAGTACTCATTAACGGAAGAAACGCTACCCGCCTACCCTACCCGCCTACCCGCACACCCGCACGCCGGTGACCCGGCTCTGGTGACATGCGCGCTCCCTGGTCAATGAAGAAATGTGAGGCCGAGTTCTTGTCATCTACAACGTGGATCGGCTTCGACTGGAACCTCGCCCTCCGCCAGGTCGGCCTTCCTGAGGCCAAACACATCAAGTGCATCGACCGCGTTACGACCTTCCAGGCAAGGGGCTGGTCTCGCGGCGGGGGTCCGCCTTGTGGACTACCGTCGCCTCGCGGGCATGCTGGAGCACGCAGCGTTTGTACTTACGGACGGCGCTTCGCGCCTACCGGTGCTGTACCACGCGATGCGAGGCTTCAACGGCGACGAGAACGCGGTCTGCCACACCTCCAATTCAGTGTGATGTGCTGAATTGGTGGTTGAAGTGGCTGCGCGACCGTTCGTCTATCCGCCAGTTCTACCCGACCGCCGAACTCCAAGACCTCAGCCTGTACGTTGACGCCTCGACCAGCTGGGGGGCATCGGCCTCTTCTTCAACGGCAGATGGGCCGCGTTCCAGCTCGCCCCCCGACTGGAAGGCGGACGGTGGCCGCGACATCTGTTGGCTCGAGGCCGTCGCCCTTGAGCTCCTCCTCTATATGCATCAGCTTGGTCTTACACACGGCCGCTTCCGCATTACACACGGCCGCTTCCGCATCTACTCTGACAACATGGGCGCCATCGGTGCCCACTCAAAAGGCCGCAGCTCTAACGAGAATATCAATTTATGCGTCTGACGCTCAATTTCATTCGCTGCTCTACACCTCATGGTTCTCGACTTTGTCTACGTCACCTCTGCCGTCAACCCCGCCGACCCAATCTCTCGCGGTGATTTGGGCCTCCCTTCCGTGCGCATCGCGCGCACCTTCAGCCTCCCAGGCGTTCTCTCCAAGTGTCTTTGGGACACTCATGGATAGGTAAGCGCCCTCGACCTCCTCACCCCCCTTGCCTCACCTTTCGCCCAGTTCCTTTGCTGCATGGGTCGCCCGTGCGACCTTGAGAGGTGGTGTCGAGCCTTCGGGCTCACCTCCCCTCGAAACACACCCTCTATTGCTCAGACTCGCTCTCTGCATGGTAAGCCTCTCCTCGACATTCACACCTTCGCCTTCACTGCTCACCTCGCACCTCAGCCTCTAATGCTGCCTCAATCATGTCGAGGCTCAACCCCGCACCTGCGTCTCCCGCCAGCTTCGACAAAGGTTTCTGTTGTCCTCTTCCTACCTCGCTACCTCGCTCATGCCCCCCGCAGCCTCCCCCTTGCATAGGCTGTGTGAATCCGGGCACGCGCGCCCCTGCGCTCCCGCCGTCACCTCCTCAAACCGCTCCCGTAGCCTCTCCACGTGCTCCCACGCCTGCTCCCCACGACCACCACGCCCTCATGCCTGCGGCCGCCTTCCTTCGCACCCGCTCCAGTCGTCACAGCTCAGCCTGCCGTCGCATCCTCGCCGCCTACACCCGTCCCCGGCGTCTTCTCCTCGATATGGGCGGAGGAGAACGCCCTCGAGCTTCAAGCATACACCGATACGCCGCCCATGCACTCACCTTACTCAAGCAGGCGCGCGCGCCGAGCGGCAGCAATGCGTACAACGCGAGTTGGCTCCGCCCAGCGGTTCCCGCTTCCTACCGATGCCTAGCGTGGTTGACACCGCGCGCCCTCGCTCGGCAGAAGGACATGGGCATTGTCTGTGCCGAGCTGCAGTCGAAGGTCCTCAGCAAGGTGATGGCTCGCTACCAAGACAATATGCTCACCCAGTACGGCACCAGCCCCTCCGCTTCACCCAGTGGTGCGATTGCGAAGGCATCTCCGAGTCCCTGCGTATGCCGGCAGATGCGATCCTGCTCGCCACATTTGCGGCGGACACTCACAAAGGTGGCACTGGGGGCCGCCCGCGTGCGCAGCTGGATGTGCGGGCTACAGCTACGGCACGCGTCAATGGTGCCCGCTGGAACGGCGGCGACTTCCTCGTCGAAAGCATCCTCAAGATGGCCAACAAGAAAGGCGCCGTGTACAGCCGTCTCCTCCGGAACCCTGTCAGCCTCCCTCCGTGCGCTCAAGGGAGGGCGCGCTCGTCCTCTCCCTCTCCCGCCCGCGCGACGCTGCGCTCTGGGCTGCCGCCCTCATCTCATTCTGGGGATGTCTCATCTCGGCGAGCTGCTACCTTGCACAAACCGCAAGTACGATCTGGTCTACAACCCGGCTCGCAACACAGACATGGCGCCGCAGCGAAGCTGACGGTCATGTCACCGTCAGCTTCCATATCCCCTTCACAAAGACCACCGCGAGCTGGGCGTGCGCTGCCGCGTCATGTCTGCGCCGCCCATCTACGCCGACCTCTGCCCTGCCCCATCTGGGCCCTCGACAATCACCTCACCATCAACTGCAACCTTCCGCTCACCTCTTTGTCAACTCCGGCCTCGCCACAGCGACCTACAAGGAGATGCTCGTTCCCCTGATGGACGATGCCGTCGCCTCGCCGGCCTCGACCCCGTCAAGGGGCACAGCTACCGCATCAACGGTACGCTGGGAGGCTGCTCGACGGTGTCCCACCCGAGCATATCATGCAGGTCGGGGGTGGACCCTTCTTGTGCTTCCTTACCTACTGGCGCCGTTTGGACGTTGTCGTACCTGCAGGGATTGCAGGGATTGCGCGCATGCCACATGGCGCGCACTCCAAGACTCATTCGCTCTCGCTCATTGCATTACTTTAGATATCATGTTTACTCAATACAGCAGTTCTTCATGAGACCCTTATGCTCGCTACCGCCCTGACACACTCAGGCCCTCTCTCTCAGGCTCGGCTTGGGCCTCGCGGCCCGTAGGGCCTTCTGCACCCGACCGTGTTTGCCCTGGGCTCCCTGGGCTCCGTTGGGAGCCTTCACTCGGTTTGGGCAGCACAGTCTGCTTCATCTTCATGCACTTTCCGCTTGGTCTGAGGCTATGCTCATCATCCGCTTCTGTGTTCCGTCGGCTGGTCCGCGGTTGTGGGTGGCTGCAGGGCGCGCGTCTGACGGGCGCCGCCGCTGCAGTTCGTCCCCTGGCACGGCCGGCCTCTGCCCAACAAACCCCAGCCCTAGTTGAGTGCTAGGTTCCTCCTCGCATTCCCATCCGCGTCTACGCTACGTGTTCCTACCTAGATGTGTCCTAGGCCTCTTGAACCGCAGCTTTGCTTGAGTCCTGTCGAGACACTGTCCCACGGTGTTTGGCTGTTCTCGTGACGACGCTCTTGCCTCCATCTCCTCGACTCTCGAGAAGTGACGCTTGTTACCGCCTTCTTTGCCCTTGAAGATCAACTTCCCCGCCTCCGCTGGATTGAAAGAGCAACCTGCCTTCGCCTTCGACCTCGAAGCGACTCCTTGCTCTCGTCCTCGAAGTAACTCGCCCTCATGATGATCATCACTCACTGGCATGATCATCACTTCACCTCTCTTTCTCTCTCTCTCTTTCTTTCTCTCTCTTTCTATCTCTCTCAAAAGCGCGACTCATCTTCGTCATCTCCTTCCTCCTCCTCCTCCATAGGTCAACTCTTTGCCTTCGCCGCCTGTTCTCGAAAGGGGCGACTTGCTCGCCTTCATCATCGTCATAATAAGGGCCATAAGGGCCACTTTCTCTGCCGCCTTCGTCCTGTCCTCTTCCCTCTTCGTCCTCATCCTCGCCCTCGCCCTCGCCCGCCCGCCTTCGTCCTCAAACTCGAAGCAACACACCCCCCACATTTGACCGCGAGGATGACATCCTCAAAAAAGGTGACTTGCAGTCTCTAAGGGGTAACTCACCCGCTGTCGAAGCGACTCCTTCTCGCCTCCACCACCTCCTCGAAGCCTCAAAAGAACGATGCGCGCCTGCGTCCTTGAGGTGATTCACTCCCTCCCCCTCCTGTTGCCTTCGCCTTTACCCTCGAACGGGGCGACGTTGCTGCCTTCATTCTTGAAAGAGCGACTCATTGTCTTCGTCCTCCAGCCGTCGCCTTCTTCTCGCCTTTCGTCCGACTCGACAGAGGGCGACTTTGTCACTTCGTTGTCGTCTCCTCGAATGGGCGACTCGCCTTCGTCCTTAGGAGCAACTCATCTTCTTCATCCTCGAACGGCGACTTGTCCAACGTCTGTGTCCTCGCTGGTCTTAGTCTTAGTCCTCTTGAAACAATATCGTCGTGACTCCGCCCTCGTGTGTTTTCAAAGGGGTGATTTGTTGCTGTCTTCGTCCGATTCTCGGGGCAAATTGTGATCGATTGCGGCGTCCGTCCTCCAAGCTCTCGCGCCTTCATCGGCCTTCAAAGGGCGACTCGCCTTCTTCATCAAACAGGGGGGACGTCGCTTTCATCGTCCTACAATGAGCCATGTTGCCTACGCCGCCGCCTTAGCGGCCGACTCCCACCCTCGAGGCAGGGAAACTGGCTCCCTTCGCCATAGGCCATAGAACAGGGCAGCTCTTCTTCACCTTTGTCCACTTGACTCTTTGCCTTTGTCCACCAGTCACCAGTCACTAAGGCTAACAGCACAACTCGCCGCCTTTGTCAATGCGACTCGCTGTCGTCCTCCTACGCGTTGTTGTCCTCAAAGGCAACATCCTCACCTTCCGCATGGGCAACTTGTTGTCATCGCCATTGTCCTCGTCCTCAAAAGTGACTCTTTGTCTTCGAAGGAACGGTCTCCCCACCATCCTCCAAGAGTAAGGGTGATAATTCCACCCAACTCTCTTTTTCCTCTCCTCTTCGCCCGCATCTTCAAAGTACATAAGTGACATGTGCGAAGCATCAGCAAACTTGATCATGTCCTACATAAAAACAGGTGCTGAGTAATCTGTGAGGAGATAGGCAATTTTTTTACAATGCCAGAGGCATAAGACCATCATGGAGAAGCTAGGAAAACTGCAAAAAGGACCAAAGGTATGATAATTATCTCTCTAGCGGCGTGTTCCCTTCCCCTTCCCCTTCCCCTTTGCCGCCGCCTTTGTCGCCGCCGCCTTTGTTGCACGCGCAACACCTGTGTTCAACTTGGCCTTCTTCGCTGCAGGAGCCCCCTTTGTCGCAGGAGTGACTATCTCACTCTCGAGTCGCGAGAACTCCTCGTCCGTCTCCTCACCATCCTCATCGTCCGACTGCTGCGGCTCAAACTCCTCGTCTGTCTCGCATACCGCCCTGTCGTTGTCCTCCTCTTCTTCTAGCATGACCTCCTTACTGTTCTTGACATAAAGCTGTTTATAGAGCTTCGAGTGCTGTGAGGGTGAGAGCGAGGTGACAGCAGGAGTCTTGCGCGAGCCCGAACCAACCTTGTTCTTGCGTGGACGGCCAGGGCGGCGCTTGATAGGTTCCTCCGATTCACGGTGAGCGTACGCTGCCTGACAAAAGGTCACAAAGCTGTACGGTCCCAGTGTACTGTCACGTTTGACAGCGCTGATATCGAAATTGGGGTGGAAAACTTCCTACACAAATATTGAAATGAAGAAATGACGAAAAATAATAAAACAGAACACACCTCGTATGTAGCCCAGTTATCACCAGGAGCAGCAATGAAAGGTGTCCAGTGACGCTTGCCTCCGATTTTGACCGCGTACATAAGAACGCGAACGGTCTTGTTCTTCGCGCCCACTTCCGTTGGCTGATCTGGCATAGCACGCGCAATAGGCTTGAAGTTCTTGTCCTTGACCGGATCAGGGGCTAACAGATATAAGTCAGCAATTACTAGTATAGTGTGCCCAAAAAGATGTGCGCACCGGTAGCTGTTCCGTTGGCCCGCATCTTGAACGATCGCTTAATGATGCCAAGAGCAAGCGCCCGCTCGAGCCAGTCCCGGTCGGCGTCGAAATGATCGCGCTTGTAGCACAAGATGTTAGGCATATAGCGATTGTGCGCATCCTCGTTGAAGTAGAAGGGCCTGTCATTTGAGACGCGGCGGAGCTTCTGACTTCCTGTGCGCTCAACATATGTCTTGATGGCGACTGCTCGATCATGGAGGGCCTGGCAGAGATTACGCCAGAGGGTATCATCTTCAAAAACCTTGAAACAAATGAGCAAGGAACCCATATCCATCCAAAAACGAATACGAACCTCACGCGCCGGCTGCATCGGGACAATGAAAGCCCATAACAGAGCGTCGGACCCCTCTTGCGCGCCAAAGCCATTGCATGCGTGCTGTGCCTGTGTGAGGGCCATGAAGATGGTGCGCTTGGGGTTGTGCTGCTTCTTGCGCTCGGCACGGCGCCAGAACGTCAAGGCGCGCAAGGTCTCCTCTACCTCCTGAGTGAAGACAGGGCCATGCGACAGGCCCCATAGACGCTTGTACACCTTCAGAAGGTCAGAAACAAGCCTCATGCAACAAAACAAACAAGAGAAAAGGCGACTCACTGGCGAACCCGGACGGAAATCATCCGCAGTCAGAGGCCGGCGAAGTCTTGACATATGAAATGCAATAAGACAGTTGTGGTCGACGAAGAGCATTGTCCGCCTAGAGCATACAATGGCGGCAATAATGGAGACAAGCATCTCCCGGTCCTCGAGGCCTTCTGGATGATACTGCGCTGGCACGATGAATGCCTTGCCTTTCTCACCGCGCGAGACAGGAGGCTGAGCGGTGATCGTCTCGTACATCGATGTCGGACAGCCAAATGTGTGCCCTTCAGTATGAAAGTGGACACGTATCAGCCACTAGGATGATTGAGTAAGCAGTGACATAGAATATAGACAGAAATACTCACATATGTGTGCGCCACCTTGTTGGCGATGTACAAATTCACTTCTTTTCCGCGATTGAACGCGTACGTGTAACCTTCAATCGCTAGTCGGTTGACGGCCACTTCTGGACGTAAGCCGTGTAGACCGTCACGCTCGTACTCCTGCATATGAAGTTAGCTGAGTTACCGAGTTATACGAGGCGAGGCGATAAAAGCCTCAACTTACAGCCATGAGTGCATTGTACTCTGCCGTTAGTTGGTTCTTCACTACAGGTGATTGAAAGTACACCTAACGGGTTGTTAGCGCAATTGTGGCGAGACATCTAACAGAGAACAGAAACATACCGAGCGCCGACAAGAATGACAGCGGTCGCATGAGTCAGGAATTGGATAGCGTTCGGGAGGGTCAGACTTTGGCCGGAAGGCGGTCTCGGCCCTTGGAGTTGCATTGAAGAGGTCGTCATGAGGGAGAGTGTGGTGGAAGGTAATTGTGTGCCGAGTTCCATTGTGGTCGGCGACGCAGTCCTCCTGGACTCGAAAGCGTCCTTCTCAGGTAATTAGCATGTCATTGTAGCATAAAATTGAACTTAGAGGCATACCGTATTTTGGTGGAGAGGACTCTGGCTCTTCAGGCTCGGGTTCTTCAGGGTTGGGCTCCTCAGACTCGAGATCTTCTGAAGGTGCCTCAGATGTCGTTGGCCACTCCTCTGAGTCAGATGGAGGTGCAGAGCTCGAGGGTGGCTCGGAAAATTCCGTGCCTTCGGGTGACGGTGCCCGACTACTAGGAGAAAACTCAGATGGGTCTGGTAAATACTCGAATGGATCTTCCAGATCGTCCTCGGGCATTTCAAGCAAGATGTCGTCTAGGGGAGTGCCCACCCAATGATTGATCTCTCCATTAGGACCACCATTGATGAGATTTTGCGCTGATTCGGGCATGCAAAAGATAAAGCGCAGAGCACAGCAGTAAGGACACTGGACTTTGGAAGCGACGAATTCGACGAATTCGGAAGCGACGCGTTGTTTGTACATGTCACTACATCCCACGTGCGCTAAATTACACACGTGCTCTGGCGCTTGCCGAACGCAAGTAATAGTCGTGTTTGCCGCACGGACAGCTTGCGGACAGCTTGCGGACGTTTCGCGGATTCAAACACAACGACACCGTTGCGGAGTGAGACTTTGCGCGCAGTGTGAGCGGGGGCTCGATGGGCATCTCGTTCGATCCAGAGTCCAGAAGGAACGACTGGAACTCCTGCTGCTGCATAGCGTCGGCAACGTCCGGGTGTTCCCCAGTACGAGCGCGCTTGGCAGGAGGCGCGTTATCGAGCGTCAGAGTAGACGCCGACGCGCGCGGAGTGGGAGAACCCATCGCCTCGTCATCCTTGGGTATGCCCCCGTCGTTGACGACCTTGTCGAGGGTGCGGAAGCTCTCGAACGTGACAGGAACATCGATCTGCTCGGCAAGAGCAAAGACGTTCTTAACGCCACGGGAGATCTCCGTGTTCGCAACGGCCTCGTCGTCGTTGATGGGAGCCTTCTCCTTCACCTTGCGAACCGAAGTTCCAGCAGGGGTGATGAGAGCGACGTGCGACGACTTGGGAGCGGGAGGAGCGACCGTGAGCGATCCGACCGAAATCGATCCTGCAATCTCGGAGACTGCAGCGTGCGAGTGGGCATGACCGCCGTTGCCGGTGTTCTGCTTGCCTTTGGCCTTCTTGTCCTTCCCACTGCCACGCTTGCCGCGCCCCGGCTTCTTCTGCCCAGCATTGCCGTCGGAGTTCGACGAAGAACCGGAGTTCTTTTGCTGGTTAGAGTACTTCGGGTCGTCGCGCTTGCGCTTGACGTGGGAGAACTTGTTGACCTGGCCTTGCAGATCCTGCTTGTGGGTGTAGTGCGTAAGCAGAGCTTCGCGAACCACAGCGGGAGTAAGCTTGTCCTTCGCAAAGGACTGCAGGACATGCTCCACGATACTCGCAACAGGAGTCGCGTTCAACATGAGCATCGCCTTGAAGAAATCAGACAGGGTTTCCCCTTCCTGAGTCAAGCGAGCAAACATGTCATTGAGAACGCTGATCTGAGGATCAGGATGCTCGTTCGCGCGAAAGCGGAAATTAAAAGCGGTTTTGTACCAGCTAAAAATCTCGGCGGGCTGCGGCGAATCGAACTCGCTCTCGAGGTATTCCCAGAGCGCATGGGCGGAGGCCTTGCTAGCATCTGGGATACCGGTCATGATCTCAGGCGAGATACGACACTGGAGAGTGCCGTTGGCCTTCTGATCATCGCTCTTCCACTGTCGAATCTCATCGTCATTCGACGAAGAGTTCGCAGTAGCAGCAATCGGAGAGGGACGAGTCTCCCGATCGCCGCTTACAACGTCGAAGACGCCGTAGGACATGAGGTGGGCTGTGACAGCCTGAGCCCACTTGCGATAGTTGTGGCCATCGAGGAGAGGGACTTGAGTGAAGAGGGCGTTGGACATGATGATCTGTGAAGATCGTCAGCATCAGGTTCAAGATCGCAGCCAACGATGGGCGCCGATGAGCGAACCGAGCTTGCGCCGATGACCAGCATCTCCTTTGGAGATCGGTACATCCAGGATCAAGCGCGATGAGCGCGATCCGGCATGGTTTCACCAGCGCTTAGAGCAGCTGAAGTGATAGCAGGCTTTGGAGGCGCTAACTCCGTCATCGCTGCCAGTGACGGCGCTGATGACTTTGTGCTGCAGCCACTAGGGCGCTAACACAGCTCACCGGGGCTCATAACCTGTTGAGCATGCGGGGAAGCGCGCCTGCCTAGCCTACCTTAGTAGAGAGCTTAGCTGAAGGCTATGCGCAGGAAAGTCAAGTAGAAGACTTGGATTGAGGGGGTGGATGCGCCCTCCTTATATACTGCCCAGAGGGCTTGTCATCATAGGTAAGATGAGTAAGACGAATGTCCGTGATGTAATCGTAAATGCGTCATGTGTGTCCGTATGAGTCCACCATGTGTCCGCCATGTGCGTGACACGTGACATGCCGAAAGTCCAACAGTCGTGGCGGACCCCGCGCGCTGACGCGCCTCGCTAGCTTTAACTTGTGCTTTCCGCAACGGTGGCCTCCGGGCCTCATGCACAGATACCGCTGTCCTTCTGACACCTCCATGTCTCACACGCGAGCACCGTCCTCGGTGAGAGCTCATCGCCTCCACCAGCGTGAGCTCAGCGCCTCCACCGGCGAGCTCAGCACCACGCGGCCTTCGCGCTGGAGCTCTAGGATTCAGCACCTGTCGCGGCCGCGTCCCTCCAGCCGCAAGTCAACACGCTGGTTGATGTTCTCTTCGTCATTCTTCGGTCAACCTCTTGCTCTTCCCATGCTCTTTAGCTATCTGCAGATGAGTGCTGTCAGCGGCGGGAGCTCAGCGCCTCCACCGGCGTGAGCTTGGCGCCACGCGGCCTTCACACTGGAGCTTAAGAGAGTGTGCATGCCACCCCAAAGCCTGCCATCAGCAAGGATGGCACACCGGGAAGCATCTCGCGTGCGGAACCAGCACCTATTGTGGCGGGTCTTGTCCATAGCATGTTGCTGTGACACCTGCCCTAATTTGCCCACCCACCCACCCCTCTTGTCCGCCAACCTTCCCTGGAAGCTCTGCCTCTCCCGTTCATCCGCGCTTATTGGTTGGGGGGCCATCGTGATGCGCAATGCTCTCCGCTCTCCCATTGTGGTACTTTGAAGCTCCCTCGCTTTGCTTGCTCCAGGGCGCTTGCAAGGAACCTTCAAAGTGGGGGGCAGGGGGTGGGGTGTATCTGTATACTAGACCCTCACCCCTGCCTGGTGCACTGGCCATGCCTGAGCTACACGAGGGCTGCACCTATGCGGAGGCTGCCAGCAGGACAAGGCCATAGCTGCGGAGCATAGCTCTAGGCCTTGTACATGGGTTACTGCGGCAAGCCGAGGCATTGACAGGAGGACATCAGAGCGTGGTCTACCAAGGACGAGGGCATGCTGTATGGTGACGGAGATGCCATGGAGGGCTTAGGAGATGGAGAAGGATGGCAGCACGAGTGCAGGGCTGCACAGTTTATGTCGCAAAGTGCCCACCTGTCCGCTACATCAACTGGCTAGACCCTCAAGTGGACGAGCGGGTGCAATGGACAGTGAGGGAGGAACATCCAGGGGAGAAAATGCAGCGGGTGTGACTCGAACCTGCGCCCATCTGGCGAGTGTTTGAATCCCTCGCAGCAGGCAACTTTTTTTTATCCCCACCCTCCCTCCCTCTTCTTGTACTCTGGGGCCCGTGTTCCGGTCTTGCCCGTGTGGGGGGCGTTGTGGTATGGCTGGGATATTGGTGGACACGGCCGAAGCCCGGTACATTGGTCCGACCCGGTATATAGTCAGTTTGCATGTATTTGTCTAGATAGCTTTTACACCTTGATCTTGTCTCTCGTCTCGTTTGGTTCCCGTATTGCCTAGCCCCCCGCGGATGCTCAAACATCCAGCGGAGGGCTCATATCATTGACAGCCCGCGGTCAGTTGCTAACACACCTGGCACGCGGGCTCATATCATAGACAGCCTGCCGTCGGACGCTACCACGTCCGGTACGAGGCTCCTTTCAGCTGGTCCAGCACCCCGCGCAGCATCTCGTGCTCACCCACGGCTCGCGCACGGAGTCTCTGAACGCAGCGATGCCCGAGCGCATCACACATCCCCCCTCGCAAGAATCCCGATGCTGAGCTTCTCTATCCCGGCCTTCCTCCACGGCCACCCTCTACGCCTGTTCGTCCTCCTGCTACACATGATTCAGTCCCCTCATCACGTTGGAGAACATACCAACCAGCCCCGGAGCCATTTACATTGGAGAGCCGCCCCGATTATGTCGACGAAGTCTTCACTGAAGATCGGCCTCCCCTCACGAGTGTGCCACGAGCCTCGCCCAATCCCTTCATATCACCGGGCAGTGGCGAGAGGTTTGAGACACCGTCCCCTGTTTCCTCAGACTCTGAGACTCTGCATCAGTAGCATCACCTCGTCGACGTGGTCTGGGTCGCCCTCCCCCTCGCTCGCGGGGAGTACCTAGGACGGGGCCGCATAGTCCGTTCCATCACCATGCTCGGCGGCCCGCATCCAAGCAGGCAGGTCGGCCAGAAGCCGAAGATGTTTGGGCATTCTCCGAAGAGGTTGAAGAGCATCATTGCTGCAAGTTTTGCCAGTGTGTTATCCAGTCACTTATTGATGTGTTGCAAGCTGATGATAGCTAGGCTGGAAGTGAAGCATGGCGCGCGCAAGAAGACAACACGATATTCGAGCAAGACTTCCACTGGCGTCCTGCGCAACCACCTCCTCAAACTGCATACCGACGCTTGGATTGCAGCCTGTGACAAGTTCGATATCACCATTATGGCAGACTCGGCGCAACCCGCAGTGCGCAAGTATCGTCGGCAAGGCCAGGCACCTTTGCAACCGACGGTGGAGGAGGGACACCGTCAGGCCTTCTCGAAAGAGGCCTTTGTAGATGCTATCTGTGCTTGGATAGCGGGTGACGATCAGGTATGATGAGCGATGGTTTTGTTTGAGGATTGCTAGTTGATCCTTCTACAGAGTATCAATGTTATCGAGAGTCTGCTTCTCCGGAACATTTTCCTTCTCCTACGGGAGGAGCTGAAGGACAATGACATACCGGGGCGGGCGAAGGTGCGCGAGCGCATTATGGAGCTCTGGGAAGAGCATACTGTACTGTTTTGACCGGGTGTTCGCTGGGTGTGACGCATGACGGTCTGAACTTCCCCATCTTCCAGTTCACGGCTCCGGGCCGGGTGTGACGAACGTAATAAATAGTGTTTTTAGGCACTTAAAATGGTTGTTACAGCAATTTTAAGCGGTATAACCGATGCAAAAAGGTCATATGCACACATTTAGAGGGTCAACAAAAATTTTGGAGAAAATAGGACGTTAATTCGAATATTTTTTGACGTTCACGACCGGCTGTGATGTGTGACGGTTCCCGGATAAGTTCAGTTCATAGGCCTCTGTGACGCATGACGCGAACACCCGGTCGAAACAGTACAGTATTAGACGTTTATCGGAGGAGATCAAGGTACTTAATAGTTTCTCTCTCATGCCCTTCCCTCGCCGTCACCTCCCCTTACCTCACCGTCACCTCCCCTTCTCTTGCTGTCACCTCCGGCTCGCCATCACCATTGTCCTTCCATGTTACTGTTGCCTTGGTCCCTTGCTCATTCCTGATATTTTCTTCAGGAGAACGCCATGGGAAAGGTCTCCTTCACAACGGATGTGTGGACGGACCAGAGTCTCAACACATATATGGGTGTTACCGCTCATTGGATTGAGGGCATACAACATGGCTAAGGCTCCAACTATATAGTTTACGTATACAGGTTGGGCCGTAGATAGACAGTATACAGTGAAAGATTGTAATTAGTTAGTAATTAGACAGTATATACGGTACACAAAATCAATGCCAGTGCTTAGCACATCACTGCAGCCCACTGGATAACAGGTTTGCATCATGCATCACAGAGCCCCTCGAGCTGAACTAAACTGGTAACCATCACACATTATGACTGGCGGTGAACTCGGAAAAATATTCGGATTTCGAACTTTATTTCACCAATTTTTTCTGACCACTAAAATGTGTGCATATGGCTCTTCTGTGGCCATTTTACTAATTGAATATCCCTAAAAAGTTGTTTTAGAGTCTGAAAATGTACATTTACTGAGTTTGTTACACCCGGGCCGGGCACGTGCACTGGGAAATCACACCATCACATCTCACACCCGGTGAATCTCTTGCCATTTCACCAAAAGCCGGGTTGGCTGGCTAAATTAGCTGAATGGGCCCCAAATAATCCTGCCCCGCACACTAGCGCAAAGGTGTTAATTACCTCAACTGTATATACCATATAGTATACTGACTGACTACAGTATAGGGTGGGGGGGTGTATATAGACGGTATAAATAATTAGTTTACACTGTATAAGAACAGTATGTATACAATACGGTTGGAGCCTTAAACATGGCGTGTCGTACGACCTTAAATTGCGCACGGAGCTGGTTGGTTTCCATCACCTGCCAGGTAGGCATACAGGCGAGCACCTAGCACATGGCTTCCTGTATGTTGTTGACCGCCTCGGCGTTGCGCACAAGGTCAGTTTCTTGTGTCTTGTTTTGTCTTGTGCTTATGGTTCTTATAGATCGGCTGGATCTCGGTCGACAATGCGTCGAACAATGGCCCCTCCGGGTGTGCTCCACGTCAATTTTGCTCACTTATCCTACAACAGATACATACATTCTGATTTACTAGAGGCTAGGCATGACCATAGACGACAGGCCCGTCGCACAGCGGCGTTGTACGCGCCAGACAACGCGCGCGCGCGGGACGCATCGAAAAGCTTCCGCGCCCCGGTCGGCAAACGCCGCGACAAGTCGAGTTCGGGCGAAAGACTTCGCGGGCCCGAACGCGTTTCCCCCGCCAAAAAAGTGTGAACCAAAGTGTGAATACGCCCGCTAAAAGTGTGAATTGAGCCCGACTTCGTTGTGAGTGAGGCGTGACGCGGGCCAAAAAGTGTGAATCGAGGAGGACTTCTCGGCGCTTGGACCGGCGAAATCGTGAGCGGCTCACACTTTCGGTGATCGGTTCACGATACTTCGCTAAAGACCTGTGATGGACGGTGACTGCGATGGACTACGCTCTGTACTCTCGACAGCTGATATTGGCTGGGTTTGGGGTGGAGGGGCAGCGGGCGCTGGGGGAGGGGAGCTGCGTGGTTGTGGGCGCGGGTGGACTGGGATGCCCTGCGCTGACGTACCTTGGGCTGAGCGGTGTTGGGCGTCTGACGGTGATTGACGAGGATGTGGTGGAGGTGTCTAACCTGGCGCGGCAGTCGCTGCACGATCGGGCGTCGGTGGGCACGCCCAAGGCTGTGTCGGCCAAGGCAGCGCTGGGGCGGCTTGCACCTGGGGTGGAGGTGCGGGCGGTGGTGGAGGCGGTGACGGCGGCGAACGCGCTGGAGCTGTTGAGTGGGCACACGCTCATCGTCGACTGCAGCGACAACCCGGCGACGCGGTATCTGCTCTCCGACGCGGCCGTCGTGCTCGGCGTTCCGCTCGTGTCCGGCGCTGGGCAGCAGTACGAGGGGCAGCTGGCGGTGTACAACTACAACGGCGGGCCCTGCCTCCGCTGCGTCTTCCCCCGGCCACCCGCGCCCCAGTTCGCGCCCTCCTGCGCCGACGTCGGCATCCTCGGCCCCGTCGTCGGCACCATCGGCACCCTCCAGGCGCTCGAAGCAGTCAAGATCATCGCCAACCTCGCCCCCGCCGACGCGCACCCGCACATGCTCCTCTTCTCCGCCCTCGCCCTCCCCCCCTTCCGCTCCATCAAACTCCGCAACCGCAAACCAGACTGCATCGCACACGCAGCCACCTCCCTCGACATCGCAAACACAGACTACATCCAACTCTGCGGCGGGCCCCGCCCCGACTGGGAATCCCTTGGCACCCAAGTCCGCGATCCTACCCATCGCATACCCGCCCGGACCCTCGCTCAAAACCTCCCCGGCGCCACCATCCTCGACGTCCGTCCCCCCACAGAGTTTGGTATCTGCCGCATCGAGGGCTCCATCAGTGAGTCTTCATCCCCCTTCATCATCCTTCCCGCCCTCTTCGTCACACGCCTTGGTGTTCGCAGACGCCCCCACCTCCTTTTTCTACCCCTCCCCATCCCTCGCTTCTCACTCCCATTCGCCCCCTCTCCCCTCCCCTCCCTCTCTCACGCTCCCCTCCCATCCCTCCCCCCTTCTCACTTCCTCTCGCTCCTCCCCCTCTCTCTACCCTCGTCCTCTCCTGCTCCGTCCCTCCCCCTCCCCCCCTTTCTCTATCCTCTTCCTCTCCTGCTCCGTCCTTCCCCTACTCCCTCTCTCTACCATCATCCTCCCCCTCCTTCCCTCACCCCCCTCCTCATGCTCCCTCTGCCTCCCTTGCCTTTCGTGTCCGCCCTTTCTCCTCCTCCCCCCTCCTTTTCCCCCTCCCTTTCCCCCCTCCTCCCCCCCTCCTTTTCCCCCCTCCTTTTCCCCCCTCCCTTTCCCCCCTCCTCCCCCCCTCCCTTCCCCCTCCTCCCCCCCTCCTTTTCCCCCCTCCTTTTCCCCCCTCCCTTTCCCCCTCCTCCCCCCCTCCCTTCCCCCTCCTCCCCCCCTCCCTTCCCCCTCCTCCCCCCCTCCTTTTCCCCCCTCCCTTCCCCCTCCTCCTCCCCTCCTTTTCCCCCCTCCTCCCCCCCCTTTTCCCCTCATCCCCTTCTCTCTCACCCCCTCCCCCTCCCTCCCCTCATCGCCTCCCTCCTCCCCCCCTCCTTTCCTCCTCCCCCTCATCCGCTCACTAAAACTTCGCCAACGCTCAACAAACACTCGCTAACCCTCTTTCCTCCCCCAGACATCCCCCTCCCCTCCCTCCTCGCCAGCCCGCGCGAGGTTCTCGATAGGGCGCTCGCTGGCAGTCGCGATAGGGCGCTCGCTGGCAGTCGCAACAGGGCCCTCGACTCTCTATCCGACACCGCAACCCCCACCACCTCCTCCTCCTCCGACTCCACCACCCCCACAACCACCTCCACCTCCACCACCACCCCCACAACATCAACCCCCACCCCCCACCGCATCTATCTCGTGTGCCGGCTCGGGAACGACTCGCAGGTCGCCGCGGATGCGTTGCGGGAGGCCGCAAACGCGGATGCGGTAAGAGTGGCGGCGCCGGCCGACGCCCCACCCGCCTCCGCCTCCACCTCCTCCAACGTGGACGCCTCCACCTCTGCCGACGCGGACGCCCCCACTACCTCCGCCGCCGACAACGCCGCCACCTCCACCTCCACCGCTAACGCGGACGACCCCACCTCCACCTCCATCAACGCAGGCGTCCCTCTCGTCTCCGTCAACACGGACGCCCCCGCCGCCGCCACCATCGCGGAGGCCCCCGCCGCCGCCACCATCGCGGAGGCCCCTACCACCATCGCGGAGGCCCCTACCACCAACGCAGAGGCCCCTACCACCAACGCAGAGGCCCCTACCACCAACGCAGAGGCCCCTACCACCAACGCAGAGGCCCCTACCACCATCGCGGAGGCCCCTACCACCAACGCAGGCCCTCCCGGCGACGCGCCGGACGCTCAGCTAGGCGCCAAAATGGCGGCGGCGACAGGCGCCGTATCGTCGCCGGCGACAGGCGTCGTATCGTCGCCGGTGACAGGTGCCCCACCCCTCGAAATCCGCGACCTCATCGGCGGCCTCGAAATCCGCGACCTCATCGGCGGCCTCCGCGCCTGGGCGCGCGAGGTGGACCCGGCGTTCCCTGTGTATTAGGAGACGGCATGGGTTTCCGGAGAGGGGAGGAGGGGGTGACTGTGTACTAGGAGACGGTATGGGTTTCGAGAGGGGAGACGGGGTGACTGTGTACTAGGCGATAATTCGGGTAGGGGCAATGGGAGGCAGAGGAGAATGGGAGGGAGAGAAGGGAGGGGCGATGGGGGAGGGGAGGCAAGGAACGGATATGGAAGGCATGGGGGACGAAGGGGAGGCAGTGAGGGCAGAGGCAGGGGGAGGGAGAAGAGCGAAGGGCGAGGGAGAGGAGGAGGAAATGGGGAAAGGGAAGGAATGTGAGGGGATAGGGGGAGATGGATGGGGGAAACATAGGGAGGGGCGCAGGGAATGGCGGGGGGAGGGGGAAGAGCGAAGGACGAGGGAGGGGGAAGGGAGGGTAGTTGGAGACTACGGTGGGTGAGCGTCGACCTCCCCGCTCCCCCACGCACCGTCCTCCGCTCCCCCGCGCACCTCTACTCCGACCTCCTCTCACCCCGCTACGACCTCCTCTCACCCCGCTACGACCTCCTCTCACCCCGCTACGACCTCCTCTCACGCCGCTACGACCTCCTCTCACGCTGCTCTATTTCCTCCTCTCACGCCGTCCTCCCTCAAATGAACGCTACCTTCCTCATGTTGACGCTATCCATTCTCAAAAAAAATCACGCTGCCCTCCCTTCCCTTCACCCCGCCCCTCCTCTTCCCTTCTCCCTTCCCCTTCCCTTCTCCCTTCCCTCCCCCCTCTCTCTTTCGCGCGCCCCTCCTCTTTGCACGTCCCCTCTCTCGCGCGCCCCTCCTCTTCACCCCGCCCCTCCGCACGCACGCTTCCCTCCCCCTTGCACACGCCCCTCCTCTTCGCGCGGCCCCACCATCGGCCCGCGAGCGCGGTTGCTGCCGGTTGAGGAGGGCGGTCACTGTCGGTCGACGGGGGCGAGGGATGCCGGTCAACGGGGGCGAAGGATGTCGGTCGACGAGGACGCGTTCTGCCGTGGTTGACGAGGGGGACGCGTTCTGCCGGTCGATGGGGACGCGCTCTGCCGGTCGACGGGGGCGAAGGATGTCGGTCGACGAGGGCGGTCACTGCCGTGGTTGAGGAGGGGTGTCACTGCCGTGGTTGACGAGGGGTGTCCCGCCTAACTTGCGGACGGGGGCAAGACTCTGCGGACGGGGGCGAGACTCTGCGGACGGGGGCGAGACTCTGCTGCCGAGGACGATACCCCGCCGACGAGGACGTGCGTTGCCGACGAGGACGTGCGTTGCCGACGAGGTCGTGCACTGTCAGTCGACGGGGGCGGGCACTGTCGGTCGACGAGGACGGTCGACGAGGGTGATACGCCCCCCCCCCCTCCTCCCAACGGCAGCGTGCATCGTCGGTCGGCGGACGAAATGCAAGAGCGCGGGGGAGGGGGGATGAAAAGGAACAAACGCAAGGACGGGGTCAAGAGGGGCGGGGGTCGTACGCCATCGGGGAGGCCATAAGGGAGGGGGACGGAGGAGGGGGACGAAACGAAAGAGGGCGGAGAAGGGGCCATACATAAGGGGCGGGACGGAGGAGGGGCGAAAAGGAGGGAAAGGGCAATGCCATGGGAGGGGCAATGCAATGCGGGAGGGCGGCGGAGAGGAGGGGATCGGGCAGAGAGGAGGGGATCGGGCAGAGAGGAAAAGGGGATTGGGTAGAGAGGGGGAGGCGAGGGGTGGAGGAACAGCGCGATATCTTGTCGTTCAAGCTGCAATGTGAAATGTATTACCGCCGTTACCGGTGCACTCTCGTATGCATGCGTGAAGGCGATGCTGGATCGTGAGCGGCATGCTTGATCATGAGCGGCATGCTTGATCATGAGCGGCGCGCAAGCTATATCCCACGCCGTGGCTGGATCGAAAACTGGGGGGGAGGGCAAGGGCAAGGAATGCGGGCATGCAGAGGGGGCGTGCGGTAGGCGAGAGCGGAGAGTGTGCGGTAGGCGAGAGCTGAGAGCCTGCGGTAGCCAAGAGCTGAGAGCCTGCGGTAGCCAAGAGCTGAGAGCCTGCGGTAGCCGAGAGTCGAGAGCGTGCGGTAGCCGAGGGAGCTTATGATAAACGAAAGCTGGAAGAATACAAGGTGGCAAAAGAGACATGGGCCTACCCTAAAAATGTTCAGTAGATGCTCGCGCTCAGTCCACAGTGAGTAAGCACAGATTTCAGATTTCATACATATGACAAGCGTACAGATTCAACTTTCAGCACAATGCACTCCGTTTAACTGTTACACGTCTGCCACCGGACGTACACCACGCATAAACAAGGCCGTACCCACCACCGTACGCGCCCACTCTCGACCTTGCGCGCGCGCCTGCTCTCGACCTCGAGGTCCACGCCCCGTCGCCACACCTCGATCCCTACAAAACCTCCGCTCATACTCTTTCCTAACCCGCTTCTCCAGATCAAACCACCCAACCGCAACACCCCTCAGACCAGCCGTCTGCCCCCTCAGGCAACCCACAGCACTTCGAAACGCGAACCCAGCATGCAGCGAATACATCACGTCGCAGTCGCTGGCCGCCTGTGGACGATACTTGTCAGCTCCCCTGCGCAAAGCCGAGAGGCGAAGCAAGACTATGAGTCTGACTCACCGCATGCCTGTAGAACGCGCTACACACGGCGCCCCACATCTCCTCCGCTGGCCCTCGCATATCCTCCGCTGGCCCTTGTGTATCCTTCCCTCCCCGAAGCCGAGACGCCGCGGTCTCGCGCAGCACGTACCACGACGCGCAGAGCTGGCGGCCATGATAGTCGATCTCCCTGGTCGCCTCCGCCATCTCGCGAAGGGCCTCCGCCTGGTTTGGATCTGTCAACTCCAGTGAGATACACCGTCCAGACACAATAATGCCCGGAAATCTGGGCAAGCAGAAAACAGAACAGCACTGAGAAAGGAAAAAGTAAAAGCATCTCGAATCACGCAACCACCAAACTCACATCCCCGGCACCAATCCACAAAACTCGCCACCGCCGTCGCAGAGAGCAAACCCAGCAGTAAAGTGACCACAAGCAACGCCGCCGTGAGCCCAGCCTGAGCCGCCCAATGCCGGCCGCGCGTGCCGTAGACCCAGACGGCGAGCCACACGACGAGGGCGAAGGAGGGGATCCTGAGTAGCTCGGAGCCGATGAGCCAGATGGTGGTGTACCAGCGCGCTGCGCGGATGTTCTGGGAAAGGGGGGGATGGTGAGTAGGGATAGGTGGAGAAATCGAAGCGCACGACACGCACCGCCGGCAACTCTTCCATCCTACGAGCAAGGCCGAGCGTGTTGAGGTGGAAGTCGACCGTGTCGCACAACTTTCGAAGTGCTATCGTCTTGTCTGGAGCTAAACGTAAACATCATCAGTCTCAATATCCACCCTTACATCCTGGGACCTCGAAGCCGCCGGCCCCTACCCAGATTGCGCGGACGTACCTTGCCTCACAACCTTCAAGCAATCCTCAATCTCCTCCTGCGCGTCGCCCATACCACCTACCCAAGCGAGCCGCGCGCACGCATTATCCACCACGCTGCCACGTGTCCTGTTAGTCTACTACGTATCATGCAACAAATTTTGACACGCACGGATTCAGCAGCCGCGAAAGTCGCAGACTGTGGGACAGCCTCCCCAAATTCTCGCCTAGCCGCTCGACATTCCTAATAAATGCTGCACTCGCGTTGCACTTTGGCGAAGGTAGCAGGATCACGTCGAGCGTTGCTGCTGGGAGGTACATCCTTCGCAACGCGCGTTCGAGAAGCGGATCGACCGGAGGTAACTCGCGAAGCGCGTCGGCGATGCATTGGCAGAGCGGGCAATAACACGGAGTTGCGCCCGAGTTCTGCGACTACGCAGGCAAAGTCAGCGCGACGAGCCTAAGGGCGAGACGAAAGGGAAAACGCACATCTTCAGCACGACATGGGCGCAGGTCCTGGCTGAACCGCGGCTGGTACGCGTTGCCCGGACGCATGTACCGCATGTACACCTCTTCGCCGACCTTCTCTCGCTCGCAGGCCAAAATATCCTGCTCGTGCACAGTATCCATAATCTCGCCATGAGTCCTTGCCACAAACTACGTCCGTCAGCATTCTCGAGTCTCGAAAGTCAGATCATGCCATAAACACTCACATGCTTCTCAAACGCAGTAAAAAACCTCTGCAACTCTGCCGTCTCCTCTACGGACAGCTGCCCACCACGTTCCATCACAACCCTCAGCACCGCACGCAAGACCTTCCACGCCCAAAGCAGCTCCTTCCCAGCCCCTAGAGCGTATACGCCATCCGCAGCCACATTCCTAGTCTCGCGAACCTCATCACGAATGGCATCTGAGGGATGTACTGTCAGCTCTTGCGCCAAAACACGAACGTCGAACACGCTCAATGAACGCCCCTTTACCTCCTCGCCATGCCTTGTATGCGCCCAGGGCCGTAGACCCGACCAAGCCCGCTATCACGGCGGCGCAGAAGGGCCAGATAACCCGGCGGTCGTCGAACACGCAACGCTGGACGGCGTATGTGACGCCAAAGGCGATGCACGACAGGATGACCAGCATGAGGAGGTCGCGCGGCGGCGTGGACACTTAAGCGTCGGCGAGTTTACGGACGTGCCATGGGGCGCCGAGTGCGATCTATGATTGGCATGAGCAAAGGCAAAGGTGTACATAGAGGAAGAGACGAGTAGAAAAGAAGATGGAGAGGTCGTGCTTACCTCAGGTAGGAAACGCCGCTCGCGCACGAGGCCCTGCGAATTGAGGTGGTGGTCGAGCGTGGCGCAGAGGGCTTCAAGTATGCGACGCTCCTGAACTAGGTAGTATGACTCTTCACCATAAGAAGTTTCAGCATCTGGCATCGACCTCGCGCCATCCGATTCTGTGGTGGAGGCAGCGTCAGCGCAACGACGTGTCCAGCGATCGCAGTGTCCTCACCGATACATGTACTCGACCCACTTTCCTGATGGTTGATGTTCGCCTCGTGTTCCATTTGACTCTCGACTGCATCCTGCCGTTGCCTCGCCGACTCCCCCGCGAAGTCGCCGCGCCACCGCGTCCCGCGCCTCAGATCTGTGAAGCGCGCATCCACCTCTTCTTGCGCGAGCCCTACGCCCGCTGCCCATACAACGTGTGCTCTCTCGTTGTCACGCATCCTGTCCAGTGGTAAGGGTGGGTTGGAAGCATTGTAGAAACAGGCGTGAATATATAGTATGAAGATGGAATGGGTGAGTACGACGAGACAAAGCGAGGATTGAAGGTGGCGAAAACATGGCGTCAACTCCGTATCTTTGTAGAAACAAGCGCGCCACTCACGAATAAGTCGCCAAATTGCGTGATAGCCGGCGAAGTCCCTCGCACATGTTGCGTAGGCCGACAATGATCTGCTCGTTGGCGCTCGAGCGAGGGCCAGGCCAGTTGTTGGTGTTAAATCGATAGGGCGAGGTAAGCGCTATGCTTAGAAGTGGACTTCTGACCAAATAGCGGAACGCGCTTGGCTCCAAGACATTATTGTCGTATTCCGCGTCGATGCTGTCAAGGATGGATTCGAGGAAGGGGGAAGGACTCCAGGCGGGATACCAGGACATGAGAGGACAGTGGCTGGTAGAGAAACAGATCTGGTGAAGCGAAGACGAGGGCGACGATGGAAAAGGGGCAGAGGCCAACTGAGTGGAGAAGGGTGAAGGGGGGAAGTGGCGGGAAGAAAGAACAGCGGCTCTATAGGATGTGAGACAAACTTGAGTACGATCGATAAGATGCAGTGTGGGCGCAGTGTGAGTTCACAGCGCTTGGATAGAAGTCACTGGTTAAGCGCCCTCACACGCGCCTCATGGAGCGTGAGATTCGGCCAGCCCTTCAATCTGTCACTGGCAATTCAAGCTTTCCATCGGCTGGTTACTGGAGCGCATATATGTGACGCTAGACACCATTTTCTCAAGTAGTCGTATCGTTCGCGAGGGTGTAGGCGAAGGCGGAGGAACCGTGATTTTGAAGTGAAGGTCAAAAGCGACTCGTGTATACACGTGTTTGTACTATGTTTGTACGCGTGTACCCTCTGACGCGTGACGTGCTGCCGACTTCACCCCCAGCGAGAAGTCCGAATAGTCCAATCGACCACGACAGTGCTACTTCGAGCTCGTGTGAAATTCAGTTTTCTCTGTCGGTTCAGAACGACGCAAGACGAGCTGGGGTCAGTAAATGAAGATCTGTGGTCGAAAATAGAATACATGCATGCTACAAATGCTCCGAATTCAGGCCGACTTCAAGCTGAAGCTGAAATGAAGCTGAAAATACTCAGGATGGCATGCATGAACTCACGCAAACTCAGACTTCAGCGCGTCGCTAAGTCCATCGGCATGCGCCGAGCTCGCACGTGTGGCTGATATAAATGCGAGTCTGATCGCCCCGCTGCGCCTTCTTCCTGACCGCCATCGCGCTGCGTGCGCCCTGAACTTGTGCGTCGTGTCGCTGCTCTTCGGAGTCCCGTTCATACGTGTGGCGCGCGCATAGCGGTACGCCTGCGACCTTCTGCTGCATCTTTGGACACCTAACGCAGCGCTCATCCACAGATTGGTGTTACTTACGCCGGAATGACGAGCGGCGCCGGCGACGCGCCCGCCCCCGATGAGGATGGGGAGCTCGAGGCTACCGCTAGGTGACCATCACGTCGTCTCGAAATCCCCGTCGCGCTCTACGCTAACCATCATCATGCAGGTATCTCGTTCTTCTTCGCGGTCACTCAACGCGTCAGGTCAGCCATAACTTGGGCGTTGCGTTGCCGCCCTCCGAAGTCCGGCCTATACCTAGGTGTGGCGCGCGCGCGCGTTGCGGTACGCCCGCGGTCTTCTGCCCCATCTTTAGACACCTAACACATTTGCAGATTGACAACCACCGGAACGTGCGGCGTCAACGACGCGCTCCCGATGAGGAGCTCGGGGATACCATCATGCAGGGTACGTCGTCCCAACCTCCCCGTCCCCTTCTATGCTGACAACCTCTATGCAGCTAACCATACATCTTTCTTGGCCCTCCACTTCTTACATAGCACAGGCCATTTTCTCCCTCGTTTGACATTCCCCGTAGTATCATTAGTAGTACCCTTCGACAGTGGCATGTAGTAGGATAGCTTTAGAGAAATGAAAATAATGTTTCCTGCCATTCAAATGAAAAATTGTGAATCAGCTTCGGGACAACGGACAGCGAGCTATAGCGAGGATGAAAACAGGCTGACACACGTCCGCCGAATCGTGAATGATGGGTCGCTGTAGGTCAGTCTACATCGACATGAGTTTGAAGGTCATCGACGCCCACCGGGCAACGCAGTACCTCACAGAGGCAGCTCTTTCTCAGTCGATCTGGCACGTTTCAGGTCATGGGACTTCTCGCTGGGCTTCACCTCCGCATCTTGACTCTGAGCATCTGATCATGAGGGCGTCTATAGGTGCCGTCGTGTCCTGAGTAGCTTCGTCAATGCAGTCCTGTTCTGTCATGGCATCACTCACTGCACCGGCACTCGAGCAGCGCAAGCGTTCTGTGGGCGCCTAGCCATTCAACCAATCTTCGGCGCCTTATAAGCGCTGTCAACATCGCACGACATCTACTGAGCCCAAGTGTCCCGCCTTCCTTGGATTTATCCGCTCTCCCTCCATCATCACTCGCCATGTCCGGCGCCTTGAGCTTCGGTCCCTTTCTCGACACTATCCTGGAAGGGGTCAAAAACGACCAAGACAATCCTTGCGCCGATTTCTGTCTTGACAGTTCTGCACATGCGGAGAATTGTGGCTCGACGTCCCGCGTCAATGAGGACGCCATATCCGGCCTGCGCTCGTTAGGTGCGGCCCTTTACCGGGTCCCGCCTAATACGGCGAACTACTAGTATGTTTGCGTGGCTCGTTTTCCGTCTTTCTTGCAATACCCACTAAATACACCCTTCGCACAGTCTCCGGAATAACGCGCGAGCATGGGTCATCCGCGCGGCAGGCGTGGGATACGCGCAAGAGTTCGTTGACTCGCGGTTTGTGGATCTCAGGACTCGGACAAGATGGCGGCGCCAGAGCGAGCCGGCGGGCGCTTCTACAGGTGAGTTGCGAGGGCTACCTGCGAAACCCCGGGTCTCCTTACTCGTTCAACCCAGAACTACCTGACAACTCTGACCGCGGCCTGCCGTCGCAAAAGCCAGACGAGGCAGAGCGACGCATACTTGAAGAGCTATGCACCGCGATCGACTACCATGTAAACAAGCTAGACCTTGCGCGATCTCTTTCCAAACTACCTCCGGTGAGTAAGCGCTTGTCGTTTCCTCTTTACTCACGTCTGACTCACGCCTCAGACGTACGATGACGCCCCGTGGTATGTCCATCTGCACGCAGCAGCCTACAGTAGGCTACCAACGGCAAACGCGACCATCACAAGAGTTGTGGCTTACATGGCACACGGCTTGGATATTGCTCTATGTAGTTGCGCCGAGAGTGACGAGGGGCACTCCTGGACGATGACTATCTACTATCATCTTCTGTCGGAACGCCCATGCTACGGCGCTCTTTGCCATGAGGGGTGGCGGTGGACGGAAATTGTCGTTGCGATGCTGCTGATGTTCCCGTGGTGTCTCGTGGTACATCTGTGCATAGACGCCCACATAGGCGAGTAAAACAAGATATATATCCCCCGTGCTCAATATTGACTGCTTGCGCCAGGCATTGCCGATAGGAGACTCGCGAAAACAAGCACGGCAATCTCATCAAGCGTACTCAGCCTCCAGCAGGTTGAGAGGCTCCCGCCAGCGTGGCGTTGTCTCCTTGCGATAATCAAGGCAGTATTGAAGCGAGGAGATGACCTGACGGACAGCGAGAGCGCGCAGGTCCGCTCTTTCCTCGATCTATTCGAGGATAATGTGAGTTTGCAATGAGTCTTCGAGTGATCAAACAGCTGACCACTTTGTGATGTTCGAAGTTTGTGGCAACGTCCCCAGGAGATATTCTCGACGCTGTTCATGAGTACGACATAGGCGCTATTCCTAAAGAAAAGGTTGGAGCAGCGATTTCTGACCGATATACCATCCTCGAGGTCGATCATGCCGAATCGCACACCAATGACACGGTGCGCAGCAAAGTCCAGCATCCCGCTTAGCTCATTGTCTCATCTTTCTTCTCACAGTCCTATGAAGTACAGAAGCACTGCCGCTGCAGGCGCTGCAATCTGATTAGAGATGTGCTCCGTAAGCTCGGCTTCCTGGGTAAGGACCTACTCTTCGAACGCAGGGTGTTCAACATGTACGCGCACACCGCGTTACGCGAGTACAATGCTGTCGACATGTTCGTCAACAACACGACTCGCATGCGACATCCCCTTATCCACGTTTGGGAAAGCGTGTGGCTATCGCGGCTACTGAATCCGTGCGTTTGCTGCAGGTTACTTCAGACCGCTGGGAACCTCACGATCCATCTGGCAGTGTCATCGACAACGCCTGCGCGCGACTCGCCTGGGTGTCAGCGATGGGCGATGCAGAGATGGACATCAATTATCATCTGCAGTTTCTGCAACGACCTGGTGAGCAACTGACTGAATGTGTTTGCGAAGCACTCTCATTTTCTTGCAGGACACCGTGACAGGACACTGCTGCTCCTGGGCTTCTGTCAGACGATCGACCGTCACCTAGACAAACTAGGTTCGGAATGGACCCTGCCAGTGGTACGCTACTAATGCTCCAATCTCCATTTTGGTTACACTCACATTTTGTCATCATAGAACATGCAAGCGGCGCCGTGGTCTGTCATAGGCTGGCTATTGTTCCCAAACCAGCTCAGGATCTTTCTTCTGCCAATCTTGTGGAAGGTCCACTGGTGGATATATGGCGAGACAATAGGTTGGCGTTGGATCATTGACTTGCCGCTGCGCGTTTTATGGACCGCAATCTTTGGCCCAATCCTCCTTGTGTGCGTTCTGCAACCGGCGGGGACCTTAATGTATCATCTAGCAGGACGTGAGTCCACCGACAACCCAGAAGTGTGTACAGCTTATCGCTTCGTCAGATCCGCACGACGCAATATACGAGCTAGCAGAAGCCTACGGGCAACTGGACTACCATGGCCGCCAACTCTGTGTTGCTTGGGCCCTGCTTCGCGAGGCCGCCACGCAGCTCATTGAGTCGAACTTTATGGCAAGCGCGGAGGCGGAGTGGCAGGCAGTCTGCAATGACGTCCATCATTATGCTGTAGGTCCTTCCTTAACATCCCTTCAACTACTGACCAGAATATCCAGAGTTTTTTGCGTACCATTGACACTGGCGACATTCGTGTCATATTCAGAGCATACTCGCAGGCGATTGAGATGGCGCCTCACGAGGAGCGCATCAGGAAGGAGTACACACTGCGTTACAGCTCGAGAACGCAGGCCAGAGGCTCAGCCGCTGGGTCGACCGGGGCACGGGTCGCTGAGGTCGCGGACGAAGATGATGACTTTTGAATATCAAAAGTTCTTTCTTCTTCCGTCTTAAGTATGTACATGTCCGTAGAGGCTTTGTCATCTCGCCAGAGAGATGTTTTACCTTGTGCCAGTATCCGAATATATCTTGCAACGCAACCGTGTAAGCACTTGTGAAGTTCTAAATGCACCGTGCACGCGTCAATACCTCTGCAGCCAACGTCAAGTCGCTCAATTTGTGCCAGCACATTGTTGCTCTGAATTGAACGTTCAACGTTTGACGCTGGCCATCTCATCTTATTCTCAGATGCTGGGTCGTTCGTGAGCGACGTGAGGTTATGTGTTAAAGCAAAACGCGAATCAGCCTGCGCGACGAGCGAAGTTCGTGTATGTGTGTGTTTGTACACGTGCTCATCCGCCCCGGGGCCGGGCCAGCCCGGGCCTTCTTCGAGAGGTTCGGAATTGGTTCGGAATCAATGCGACGTCCGCGCCGTCCTCACCCAAACCTCACACTCGCAACGCATGCGAGGGCGTCTACTTATGTACATATAGGCGCCTCTGATTGTGACCGACTTCGGTCATTCCAGGACGAATTCAACTGCAGATGCACGACGGCCAGCTTGCGGCCAGCACGCTACCACCATGAGGCCCGTTCGTGGGCGCCTATCCATTCAACCAGTCGGAAGCGCCGTATACTTAAGCGCCACCCACACTTCACAGCATCTGCTGAGCTTAAGTATACCGCCCTTCAAGTTGATTCTGAGCGCTCTTCTTCCGACCTTCCATCGCGCCCACCATGTTTGGTGCCCCGAACTTCGGCTGCTTCCTCGACAACATCCTAGAGGGAGCCAAAGACGGCCGAGGTAATCCTTGCGCCAACTTCTGTCTGGACAGTTCTGGACATCCGCGGAAATGTGGCTGCTTGGTGCCTAGCGTGAACGAGGAGGTCACGAAAGGCCTGCGCTCGTTGGGCGCGGGCCTTTACCGGGCTCCACGAAATACGGCGACCTACCAGTACGTCTGCATCTTCTGACCTCTCTTGTACAACCCACTTGTTACATCGTACGTACAGTCTTCGAAAAAACGCGCGAGCATGGGTCGTCCGCGCGGCGGGCGTGGGATACGCGCAAGAGTTCGTCGACTCGCGCTTTTTAGACCTCAGGAGTGTGACGCAATGGCGCCGCAATCGCGAGAGCGATTCGGGCGCTTGTACTGGTGAGTTTGAGCTACCTTCGTAACTCGCCTTCTTCTGAATATCCCGACACAGAATTGACTGGCAGTCCTGACCGAGGCCAGCTGTCGCACAAGCCAGATGAGGAGGAAGAGCGACGCGTCCTTGGAGAGCTATGCACCGCGATCGACTACCATTTAAACAAGCTAGACGTCGCGCGATCTCTGTATCAGTTGCCTGCGGTAAAAGCTTTTGCCGCTTCGTCTTTATTGATACCTGACTCCCGCTTCAGACGTACAATGACGCCCCGTGGTATGTCCATCTACACGCAGCGGCCTACAGAAGGCTACCAACAGCGGGGGAGGCTACCCTAAGAATCGTAGCTCTCTCAACGTATGGCTTGGATATAGCTCTATGTATCTGGGCCGAGAGTGATGGAAGGCACCCGTGGGCAAGGACCATCTATCATCTTCTGTCGGAAAGGCCATGCTACGGCGCTCTTTGCCACCACGAGGGGCGGCGGTGGACGGAAATTGCCTTTGCGATGCTGCTGATGTTCGCGTGGTTCCTCTTGGTGCATCTGTGGATTGAACTCCACGTAGGTGAGTATATCGAGATATCTCCCAATGCTCAAAACTCATTGTTCGCGCCAGGCAGTGCAGATGGGAGACTCACGACAACAAACACTGTCATTTCGTCCTGCGTATCCAGCCTCCGTCAAGTCGAGAGGCTCCCGCCAGCGTGGCGTTGCCTCCGTGCGGTAATCAGGGCAGTACTGGAGCGAGGAGACCAGTTGACGGACAGCGAGAGCACGCAGGTCCGCTCTTTCCTCGATCTCTTCGAGGACAATGTGAGTTTGCAGTGATTCTTCGAGTGATCCGACAACTGACCACTCCGGTGTGTGCTAAGTTTGTGGCAACATACACAGGAGATATTCTCGAGGCTGTGCATGAGTACGACGTAGGCGCTGTTCCCAAAGAGAAGGTCGGAGCAGCGATTTCTGCCCAATACGCAATCCCCGAGGTCAATTATACCGAACCGCACGCCGATAACATGGTGCGTATCACTCTCGGCATCCCAAGTAACTCTTCTCATTCATGTTCTCAGAACCACTGCCGCTGCAGGCGCTGTAATCTGATCAAGGATGCGCTCCGTAAACTCGGCTTCCTGGGTCAGGACCTACCCTTTGAACGCAGAGTGTTCGACATGTACGCGCACACAACACGCGAGTACGATGCCGTCGGCATGTTCATCAACAACACGACCCGTATGCGACTTCCCCTCATCCATGTATATAAAAGCATGTGGCTGTCGCGGCTGCTAAACCCGTGCGTGTGCTGCAGATTACCTGAAAAGGCTCAGTACCTCACGACCGCGTTGGCAGCGTCATCGACAACATCTGCGCGCGACTCGCCTGGGTGTCTGCGATGGGCCTCGCGAAGACGAATATCGATCAATGTCTGCACCCTCTACGGCGACCTGGTGAGAGATCAATTCAATGCTTTGCGAAACCTGATCATAGTCATTCTCTCGCAGGACACCGCGACAGGACGCTTCTGCTCCTAGAGTTCTGTCAGGCAATCGACCGCCATCTAGACAAACTAGGGCCCGGAGGCATCATGGCAGTACTGCCAGTGGTACGTGATGCTCAACCCGCATATCGTCGACGCTCACATCCTGCCTTCATAGGACGTCGAAGCGGCGCCGTGGTCCGCCATTGCTTGGCTGTTGTTTACGGACCAGGTCAGGATCCTCCTTCTGCCAATCCTGTGGAAGGTTCACTGGTGGATATACGGCGAGTCAACGACTTGGCGTTGGATCATCGACCTGCCGCTGCGCGTTCTATGGACAGCGCTCTTGGGCCCGATCCTCGCTGGGTACGCTTTGCACGGGGCATGTACCTTGATGTATCACCTAGCAGGAAGTGAGTTCACCGGTGGCTTAGCCATGTATGTGTCTAACTGACAGATAACTCCACCAGATCCCCCAGACGCAAATCAAGTATACGAGTTAGCAGAGGCCAATGCGCAGCTGGACTACCATGGCCGCCAAATTTGTGTCGCATGGGCCCTGCTTCGCGAAGCCGCCACGCAGCTCATTGAGTCAAACTTTGAGGCAGGCGCGGAGGAGCAGTGGCAGCAAGTCAGCGACGATGTCCTCTATTATGCTGTGAGATCGCCTCTGGCACTGTCCGCTTCAGCTACTGACTAGTAGCGATTGCCAGGGCTATTGGCCTTCCATCGACACTGGCGATGCCCGTTCTATATCCGTGGCATACGCGGATGCGACTGCACGAGGGCCTCTGAAGAAACGCATCGACAAGGAATACGAACTACGATACAAGTCGAGAGTGCAAGCAGCGTGGTCGGCCATGAGGCTGTCGGACAGGCTGAGAGCCCTGGACGAAGATGATGACTCTTGAATGTGCCATGATACTATTGTTTCTCTGTTGCTACATCCATAGAGGCGTTGTTGCTCCGCTTGAGAGATATCTATCTGATGCCAGCATATAAGTAGAGCCATAATCGACTGCCGCTTTTCCAACAAGTTCTCGCTGTGTATGCACGTGTTTGCACACGTCGGTACCTTTGATCCAACCACCATAAGTACCATCAATCTCGTTGAGACCTATCCTCTTCGCAGCCACCACACCGGGCACACTCAATACTTGTACACGCTTCGCACCATGTTCGAACCAATCCGCGGCGGCACGCGCGGTGGGCAAGCCGAGTTCAAATGGACCGACGTCTCAGCGGACAAGGACCGCGAGGTGCGTCGCCCGCGTTCCCCTCTCCCACGTTCTCGCTAAATCGAACGCAGCACTACCTCGGGCACAGCATCAACGCCCCCACGGGCCGCTGGCAAAAGGGCAAGGACGTACATTGGTACTCGCGCGAGAAAGAGCAGGCCGAAGAGGACCGCCTGGCCGAGATTCGCAGAATCAAGGAGGCAGAGGCAGAGGCCCTCGCGGTCGCACTGTGCGTCTCTTCCTTCTTCTATCAGCCGTTTACATCTATACCGTCTCCATTTCCTCCTTTCCCCGCCTCTCACCAACATGCACAATACACCATCCCTTGCACCTCTCTGCCCCTCTCCAACCCACGCCTGTGTCCCTCCACAGCCATCCTATTACTAACCATTCCCCCCAGAGGCTTCGCACCCACCAAACCCATCGACGCCACCGCCAAAACCCCCGGCGGCCCCGCCGTCAGCGGCACAAACGCCCTACCCATCGGCGCCAAACGTGACGTTGACGCCGCCAAACGCGACCCCTTACCTATCGGCGCCAAACCAGAAGCCGACGCCGCCGCAGACGGCGAGCCCATCCCCGGCGCGGGCCCCGCGGCCGTCGCCGCCATGAACGACATGCAGCGCGCGCTCGCCAAGGAAGAGAAGCGGCGGCGGAAGGCGGAGCGGAAGGAAGCGAAGGCGGAGCGGAGGGCCGCGAAGGAGGAGCGGCGGGCGGGGCGGCATCGCCACCGCGACGACGACGAGGACATTCATCACCGCGAGCAGAGTCATCACCGCGAGCGCAGTCATCGCGGGTGGGGCGAGGATGAGGAGCTTGATCGGCGCTCGGAAGACCGCCATCATCACGACAGACGCCACGACGAGGCCGGGCACCGTCGACATCCTCGTTCGCGCTCGCCTCCGCCACGAAGACGCTCAGCCTCGCCCCGGCGGAGGAGCGACCGGACACCTCCACGTCGACGCACTGACGACGAGGGCCCCACCGGCTACGGCGAGCGAGCACGGGAGCAGGAGCGCGAGCGGGACCGGCGGCGATGGGAGATGAGCAACCGTGACCGTTGATAGCATCATACTTACTGTCGTATCAATGTTAAGTACTGACCAGTGCTACCCTTCGTCAACCTTGCATGCTCACTCTCGCACGGCAAATTACGGATGGAGTACAATAGCCCAGGCATACTAAATATGTAGTGGTGTCCGTGAAAAAAGTCGTGAATACAAGCGGATGTCCAAACGCGCAACACCCTACACCGCAAATTATGTATGCTGCATGCAAGAAGCCACACTCTAACGGCGATAAAAACATGCCTACAACATCGCCACCAGCGCTGCGCCCGCCACGACACCGCCTGCCACCGTCACCAGCCAGGGGCCCACGTGGAGCTGACCGAGCGCGCTGGCAGCGTTCGAGGACTTTGGGTAGACGGCCGTGTACTCCCCGTAGTCCATCTCGCTGCCGGTGAAGGTGGCCTCGGGCATGACGGTGGCCATCAGGCTCGGGGTGAAGATGTCCTCGACCTCCTGGTACTCGCCGCCGATGAGGGTGGTGTAGGTGAAGGGGGTGGGGTCGCCGGCGTTGACTCCTGCTGTGTCTGCGGGCTGGCCGACGACGGGCTGTGTGGTGGTCGGTTCGTCGTCGAGTTCGGTGGTCTCTTCGTCCTCGTCGTCGTCGTCATCATCGTCAAGGTCCGTGGTCGTGGCGGCGGTTGTAGTGGCAGCGGTGGTGGTTGCGGTCAGGGTTTGCCTAGACAGACGTATAAGGGGGGAAGGTGGAGATCATGGTGATTTACGCACAGTGTCCGTGTGCTGGGAAGGCCGTCTATGTCGGTGGTAAGGACCTCGACGATCGACTCGCCGCCTCTAAAGCAGATGAAAAGTTGCGTAGATGCGATGGCAGCAGCAGTGACAGATGAAGAGTAACATCAAAGATCAGTAAAGGCGTAAGGATACTCGTAGAGGTACGCACAGCACGACAGTCTGCGTCTGGGCGACGACATGGGCGACAAGGAGTAGCAGCGGGAGGAAGAAGCTGAGGAACATGTTGCGGACCGAGTACGTCGAGATGACCATCGGTGAGGATGACACGTCTGCTGTGTGCTGCTCGCCGTGGACGTCGACGACCAAGGGATCTGAACGCTGGCAGCAGGTGGTTAAAAGCGCACGAGGCGCAGCACACTCAACGTCGATGATGACACCATTTCCCACGGTCCCTCGGCAGCTGCCGAACGTCAGAAGTTCAACTTGGACGGCCTGTTCATTGCTCGGGAGGGTGGTGTCACCCCGATGATACACAGCCCACGGAGGGAAGAATAAAGCAGAGGTGCTCTTGAACATTTTCAGTGATATTCTTTGGAGTCTGCGACACGGGGCGCTCAACGCCGGTACGCGGGCGGCTAGAACACCCCGCTTAGGGTGAGCACAAGGAACAGTTCAGGACGATACAGTGAGGGCGCACGGTCAGATGAACAGCTTCAGGCTTCAAGGACCTCGCGAGTTGAGAACGCACCTTCTCTCGCAGAGCAGAAGACATTCCTCTGTAGTCCTCGGGATTCGGATAATGGTGGGTCGCCCCCTACTAGCCCTCCCAAAGCTCTCCCCTTCACTACATCAGCGCAGGAGTGCATACGACAGAGCCAGCGCGCTGATGGAGCTGATCCTTCTCGTTGATCAGCGGTTTCGAGTTTGATCATCTCCGGGCGGCGCACGCAATCGTCTTGAGTTGTATCAGACCCAGAAACGAAGTGAAGTGAAATTCGCGCAGACCGCACGGCGCACGCTCCTTTGCGTCCTACGACGAGGATCAATGGCCTGTCTCTCGCCGGCGTCGTATCTCTTCTGGGCCGTCTGCTCCGTGCTCTTCGAGGTCTTCCTCGTCTACCATCTCTGGTCCTTCGACCGCTTCAAGTGCCTCAGGTACGCATACCGTACGCTCACTGCACGCAAGCGCTAACGCCGCCCAACACAGATGGAACAGCAGCAGCAGCAGCCAATCCGGCGCCTTCAAGCGCGTCATGACCGTACGCGCCTCCTACATAACCCTCCCTGCCTTCCCCCCCACACTCATGCCGTCCCCCAGTACTCCTACCTCATCAGCATACCACTCCTCATGGTCTTCTCCGTTGGCTTTGCTGTGATCAAGTACCAGGAGGGCTACACCGAAATCCCCATCTATGGCAGTGCGTGTCCCGCACCCATCTATCTTCTCCTTGCACTCACCCCACCACCACCCCTAGTCATCCCCAAGCCATACCCGCTATGGACGCAGGAGCATCAGGACGCCGTGCTCCCGCTCATGATCGTCTTCTCCTTCGCCTTCAGCTTCGAGATGGTCACCCACCTTGAAGGTGCGTAGCAGTATCGCGTCATTCTGTCCCGTCCTGACCTTGGCGCACACGCTTTCTCCCATCGCACGCTGTTTCTTTTCCGTCGCACGCTGTTTTCCTCGCCCCGAACGCTGTTTTCCTCGCGCCGAACACTGTTTTCCTCGCGCCAAATCCTCACGCTTCGAACTCGCCTTGTTCCCTTCCCCCTCTATCCACACCTCGCGATCAGAGCTCTGCTTCTGGCTCTACCTCGTCAACTCGGGCGCCTCCCAGCGCGATTGGTTCAAGGTGCGTCACAGGAGCGATATACATACCCCCATCCGTCGTTTATACCATACCCCTATACGCTACTTATATACACCCATACGCCATCTCCGATCTGGTCGGCATCAACGGCCACTGCTCTACCATTGCCGCTACTCTTCTTTCCACTTGCCATTCTTCCGGCCGTCCCTGACTCTTCCTCTCACGCAACTGGCCATCGATTCATTTCCTGTCCCCATTATACCTCAGCTCACTGCGATGCCACCCACTCTGCCACCTCTCTCAATATGCCACCTAACTGACGACCCCCCTCCCAGTCCCCCTACTTCAAATACTGGGCCGTCGGATCCGCCGTCGCGCTCATCTCCATGCCCCTCATCTGCGCATTCACAAGGCATGATGTGCTTCAGGTATGTGCGCTTCTCTGCTCGATCGGCTTCTCCACCTGCGCGCACTTCTCCCAGCTACATACCTTGAGCCGCTCTCTCAACTCTCACCTCGGCCCCTGTCACGACACTCGGCCCCTGCCACGACACCCCCTCTCACAATTCCCGCCCCCCTCTCACAATCCCCTCCTCCCTCTCACCGCAATACTCACCCTCCCCTTCTGCAGAACGAAGCCATCACATTCCTCGCCGGCGCCATTGGCAACCTGCTCGTCACCATCGGGTTCGCGCCCGTCCTCGCGCGCTTCCCAAAGTTTTTGGATGCATTGGTGCGTGTTACTTCGATGGGCTGTCGGCCGGCTACATATACTATCGATCTTGATGCCGCTTCAATTTACTGTACCATTTTCGATTTAACGTGTCGTTTCGGTTTATCGCACCGGTTCGATTTACCGTGCCGTTTCAATACCTACCGGTTCGATATACCGTGTCCTTCCAACTTACCATGTCCTCCCAACCTACTCTACATCCCGCATCATACCCTACATCCCGCATCACAACAACGTCCTAACAACCCCTCCCAGAAAACCGACGGCGTCGACCAGGCGACGATCGTACGGCTCACCAAGTTCCACGAGATGCATGTGAGTGTCGCTTATCGTCTACTCGTTTATTTTCCAGCGTCTACTGGTTGACTGCCAGCATCCATGTCTACTGCCAGCATCCATGTCTACTGCCAGCATCCATGTCTACTGCCAGCATCCATGTCTACTGCTAGCATCTACACGTCTACCCCCAGCGCCAACGATTCACCCGTATATCCGTGCCATGTCCTAACCTTGCTCACTTCCGCCTCTCCTGACCTTGCTCATTCCTGAATCTCCTAATCTTGCTCATTCCTGACTCTGCACGTCCTCCAACCCCGCGCACCTCGTACTCTGACCCGACGCACTTCGTACTCTGACCCTACGCGCCTCGTCCTCTGACCCTACTTACTCATCTCGTCCTCTAACCCTACTCACCTCATCCTCAGTGGATCCGCATCTTCTGCCGGATCATGTTCGTCGCGCCCATCATCGCGCTCGGCGCAGACGGTCTACAGGGGCGGCCCAACCTGTGGGGTCGCATGGTTGTCGTAGGTAAGTGGATAAAAGCCTCTGCGGTCGGTTTATGCACTCGCCCTACCTGCGTACATTTTCATCTTCTCTCCCACTTTCGTCGTCGAGCACCGTCCTCGTTTATCATAATCGCACCCTCCTCCTCGTCCATTGTCCTCGTTGCTGACAGCAATCCTTGTAGATCTTCTCTCAACGCTGTCCGCATTCGGATGCATGATCTCAAGTGCGATTACTCTAGTGGTACGCCAAACTACCTGCATGTCTCCCGCCTAGTCACTCACGACCCGCCGCCCCAGATCTTCTTCCCTCGCTCCATCGACGGCGAAGTCCGCGTCAAAGACGCCGCCCGCATCCGCCGCGCAGAAGCAAGGGTCAGCTCCTCCCTCCCTCTCCCCACACCTATATCCCCTCACTAACGCCCCTCCCCCCTTCTCTCCCAGCCCCGCGACTCCCCCATCAGCGACCTCAAGCGCCTCCTCCCCGACTTCAGCGACGCCAAGCGCCTCCTCCCCCGACACGGCACCGCGTCCCCCCGGCGCACCGCCTCCTTCGACCTCGAGGTCCAAAAGGGCGTCCTCGCCGAAGAGCTCCCCGCCTTCCCCGTCTCGCGCGCCTTCGCCGTCGGCGCGCCCGGCAGCGGTGAGCCGCGTGGATGGGCCGAGCCCCCGCCCGCGTGGACCAGCTCGCCCTCACCGCCGCCGCCGCCTATGCAGCACTGGGACACGTCGCGGTTGTCGCCCGTGCCGCCGTCGCCCTCGCCGTCTGCGATCACTGTGACGCGCGCGGGCGACCTGCCCATCACCACCGTCGTGCCCGCGTCGCCTGCGCCAAGTAGCGCACCGCTGACGCCGTTGCGGCGGCAGTCTGTGCGAGATGAGTTCGGTGAGTGCTCTCGGGATCTGCCTATCCTTGCCTAGTGCTCATCTCAATGACCCCTGCTCATCTCAATCACCCCAACTCAGGTGGCGTCATGCGCATCGGCAGCTTCTCGTCCGCATCGACAGCAGTATCAAGCTCGCACAACACCCTCGGCGCGCTCACCGAGCACAACCTGAGCGCACACAACCGCTCGCTCGTCAATCCCGCCGTACACAACTTCACCAGTCCCATCGGTGAGCTCCCCACTCTTGTCTTGAGAAAGCACAGTATACTTACATCGCCGTTGTAGACGTCGTGCAATATCATGGCGCGGGCCAGTCTAATGCATCGCGGTTCACGTTTACAAGACGATGAGGACAAATGGCTGATGAGGACGGCTGCTGAAGAGGACGACTGCCGATGCGCACGACCGCCGATGTCCATGACTGTTGTTGCCCTCGTCTATTGTGATTTGTGTCTGTTGTTATCCGGAGTGTGCGATTTAGCGGTACGACGACCGGGATGAATGTATCCTAACCCCCATCATTCGTTTATACCTGCGGAACGGTCTCCTCGCTATGGGGAACGGCTTCCTCTGCAGAACGGCCTCCTGTTTGCAGAACGGTCTGCTCGCTTTGCGGAACGGTCACCTCGCTTTGCGGGACGGTCCCCTCGCTGCCTACCTACTTACATACTTACTGTATATCCCGCGGCCTCCCCCTGCACTACCTATCTACATATTTATTGTGGGGCGGCGGTGTATTATCTGTCTAGCATCACGAGCTTTGGAATAAAGGAAGGAGTTGCTCTTTGGAATCGACGGCGTCGCGCGAATAGAGAGTTGACGTGACGTTCCGCTGGTCGTTGGCAATGAAGAAAGTTGACGATTCCCAGACGACCGACCCGTCTTCGTCGTTGGACGTTATACAGCAAACTGATTCAAGAGGACTGAACTGATCTCATCTCAACTGATCTTGCCAGTGGTATTTACATTGCAGGTTTGTACCTCTACTGCTGCTACAAGTGACACGCAGACGTCGTCACTACCCCCTATGCGCCCGACTTCCAGTACGCAATGTCACCATCCACCATCTCGTACGGCTTGCCCTGCTGACGAAGCTTGCCCGCGGCCTTTACCGCCGCCTCGCTCCCGTGCTCGCGCAAGTCCTCATACGACATGATCTCACCACACACGAACTTGTTCTCAAAGTCCGAGTGGATGACACCGGCCGCCTGTGGCGCCTTCGTGCCCTCCCGGATCGTCCACGCGCGCACCTCCTGGGGTCCGCAAGTGAAGTAGCGGATGAGCTGCAAGGACAGTGAGCACACGCACACACAGACGATATGAACGCAAGATACTAACCTTCAAGCTGCTGTAGCCGGCCTTGGTGATCTTGCCGAGAGCGCTCTCGCAGCCCGCATCCTTCTGCGCCTGCTCGCGATCCTCCTCAGGCATAAGGCTGAGACGCTCCTCGAATGCGACAGAAAAGGGAATCAAAGGGTCGCCCGTGTTGTGCTCGTCGATCCAGCCCTTGATCTTGGCGAGCCACTTGTTCTTCTTCCGGGCGTAGTCCTTCTCCGACAGGTTGACGAGATACGTGACCGGCTTCGCCGTCAGCAGCTGCAGGCCGTTCACGACGTCGATCTGGAGAGGAGCGTCAGAAATGTGGTCGTCGTCGAAAGTGAGGGGATGGGTCAGATAAAACAATTGTTCTCATGCGACATATTGGGGCGTTACTCCCGTCTCGATGAGCTGAGTTTATAGCGCTTATGCGCCCTCATCATTCAAAGGGAAAAGGAAACCGACACACACCTCCTTGTTTCCCCAGTCAGCCTTCCGGACATCCTTGTTGTCGACGGTGAGCGTCTTCAAGACCTTTTCGACAGTCGCCTGCATCGAGGTCAGCGAGCACAACACATGGGCAAGTACGCCACATACAATCTCTTCCTTCCTGGCCTTGTCCGCCAAGCTGTTGTTGCCCAAGGCGCGCGATGTCTTCTTCAAGCTGTCGAGACTCTTCTCGACCCACTCGATGTCCTTGAGCCGCAGTTCGGTCTGGATGATCTCCATGTCCCGAAGGGGGTCGACGTCGCCCTCGACGTGCGTGACTTCCGCGTCGTCGAAAGCGCGTACGACCTGGAAGATACCATCGACCGCACGAACATGGGACAAGAAGCTGTTGCCGAGACCCGCTCCAGTCGAGGCACCCTGTCGAGTGATGTCAGCTCATAGCGTCTACAAACCAAGAACTACACGTACCGCTGTCAGACCGGCGATATCCAGGCAGGTGAGGAAGGCAGGAACCCTGTTTGACGGCTTGTACACTTCGCAAAGCCAGTCGAACCGTGGATCGGGGACAGGGATACGGGCTTCCTAGACAACGTCAGGACGGTGATGGGCAAAGGGTACTAACGACTGACCTCAGGGTTGATCGTCGCATATGGGAAGTTGGCGGCCTTGCCCAAGTCTTAGGGAAATCTTCAGTCTCGAGCAACATGGCTACAAGGCTGCGCATACCTGACGGCAACGTCCAGTCAGCGCACGATCTGCGCGATCAAGACACTATCCCACCTGTGTTGGTCAGAGCGTTGAAGAACGTCGACTTTCCGACGTTGGGGAGACCTGTGTGGGCGTTGAGTGAATATCTGGGCAGTCGACGCGAACGACGAACCGACGATGCCGACTTTGAGGTTGTTGCTTGGCCGGCCAAGGATGTTCTTCTTCTCGACGACGGCTTTCTTGGGCGGCATTTTCTTCTTCTTCGCGAATAATGCAGCGGTGGTGGAGAAGGAAAGAGAGGTGTTGGGGGAAAAGAGCGCTCCGATCTGGCGCCTGCAGCCCAAAAATCGATCAATCTGGATCATGTGGCCTGGATGAGAAAAGGAAAGTCGAGGATGCCGGAAATTTTACCGGAAAATGGTGCTTTATACCGCCGGACCGGCCCGAGACTGGACCTCCGACCCACAACTGTTCATCACAAGTTCATCTGATGGACGGCTCTGCAACGTTACGTAGAAAGAACGCGCAGGCCGTTGGGCTCGAGTCTGGCTACACTTCGCATGTGCACGCAGCAGAATCTCTCTGCCTTCTGTACTGCCTGCTGAGATGAGACCGACTCGGACTTCTTTCAAGTTCGCCGGTCTTGACTCACGTCGAACCCGAACAGCTTCAACTTGCCCCGTGTCAAGCGTGCCATATACCTATACGATATCGAGCTCGTCCGAAGACACCCGTACAAGTTGCTTCTCGGCCAAAGGTTCTGTATAAAGAGCGAAAGGTTTATAGAACTGTGTTACTATCCGTTCGTCCAGACCTGCAGCCCAAACTGAGTTTCCAAACCTCGTTGACCTCCCTTCTAAAGCGCACAACATGCAATATCTCCTCTAGACTCCGATAACGACCGCGGTCGACTCCGGCATGGAAGAGGATCCGGTCTCCGACATTGTCGTCGTAAACGCGGACTCGGTCATCGATCCAGAATCCGGCGTCGCGGTAACATGGGCGAGGAAGGGGGAGCTGTCGGCGCGGCTACCGTCTATATAGGACAATGAGATAGATAATGGCCCGTGCAAGGAAATACCTACCACTCGGCATGGACCCACCGCTGGGCGCGGGCTCCTCACCCGACATAGACATGCGGAGCATGGTGTCTGCATTGGTGCCATTTATGTCGATGATACGGTGGTTGCGATCGTTCCTACGAAGCACGCAGACCTAGTGTATGTCGTCAGCACAACCTACTCGAGTCAAAAGGGCATATATGCGTACATTCTGCTGGCTCTCATCGAGATCTTCCATCGTGTCGCAGTTCATGGCCCTGAACGCGTCGCACATCTGCCGCAAAGTATCAACCATTGGAGCATGGGCGAAAATGGTGAAATGGGTTAACCTGCTGGCGTTGCTGGGGAGTGAAGCGATCGCGCATGGCGGCATCCATTGTCGCGATAGGCCCATAACCACTCGGAAGTGCATCGCCAGGGCATGCTTCTCCATCGATGGCCACCGGTATAGGGCGCAACACACCATCCGTACTGCATCCGTCATTCAGAATATGAGAGGTGGGCGTGCCATCGGCGACATACCAGATATAAGTTCTGTCCAGGTCGTTCATGTCACCAACACCGCCGACATCTAAGGTCGCCTGGCGTCAACAAAAACGCCGCGGAAGATGTAGGAGGACAGCGGACATTTGGTCGAGCACGCAGGCGCGCCAAGAACTGAGGTCACATTGAGTGCGATGATATAAAGAGCGAAGGTCTTGAGGCTGAACATCTAGGAGACAATCGCAGTCAGTGATGACCATTCAATACAGTAAAAGTGAAAATCACCTTGACGAAAAAGAGCGGACTGCCGAGTGGGCGTGACGGATAGGCTGGAACAGCGCGAGGGTCAGTCGCTGAGCATACCGCTGAAGAAAAGCACGCCGCTGAAGAAAAGCGAACCGCCATAGAACAGCACGCCGCTAAAGGAAAGCATGCCGCTCAAGAAAAGCCAGCCGCTCAAGAAAAGCACGCCGTCGAAGGAAAGCAAGCCGCCACAGAAAAGCACGCTACCGCAGGAAAGCAAGCCGCCACAGGAAGACACGCCGCCGAAGAAAACGACGCCTGCTTACAATGTGAAAACGGGAAAGAGGAAGATGGGAACAAGAAGAAACGAAGAATCTCCGACTCGACGCCGTCGATATATATCCTCTCCTCAGTCCCGTTCCGGCCTGTCAAAAGTCAGAATACAGAACAGCAGACGTCAAAGACAGTTGTGCTTCCGTCAATGTCACACCGCTTGGTTCCGAAGTCAACAGTCAGGTGACCGTGGCGCAGGCCCGTCAGTGTACTGCGCTGCTGAAACTTAAAGACGACTGACTCAAACGGACGAGCTCAGAAGAATTCTCCGAGTTAAATATTTCTTCGGTGCAAGGTATTACTGTACACGCACTTTCTTTAAAAATTATCAGCCTCAAGCAAATACAAGCACTCACCTCGCAAGGCACGAACAACGTAGTGCGGCGCAGTGGTGCAACGACAGAAGCACGTAGCATAGCTCGGAAATGTTGGACTTGGATTGTGCGATCTTGTTCATTCTTCGGACATTCAGATATCCAGCTCTTTCGCCACTGCCGTCGCCTCCTCTTCTATGATCGCAAATGCACGACGAACGTGCTCCTCCTGGCAAAAAGAACTATTAGAACGACCACAATAACCAGTACGTCTTCGCCGCGAGGGATGAAGATGATGATGCGCGCACCTGAGTCCGAGACGCACCGATAGCGATGCGCAAGCAAAATACGCCATTCAGTAGCGTCTGAGTGAGATACAAATCCCCACGACGGCGCTCCAAGCGCTCCCACAACGCACGAGTGAGCACGTTGGGCGTCTTGCTCTCCGCGACACCGCCAGACGCCGCGATGGTGACAGCCTTGTCAGCCGCGCTCGAGACCGATGGCTCTTCAACGACCGACTTGGCCTCCTCCGTCCATCCAGGGACCATACGGAACACAGTTAAAGCGAGGGAAGGTGGTGCAGCGAGACGAAGATAGGGGGACTTCTCGACTAGGTTGACGAACACGTTGTTCTGAGCAATACCCTACCGACATGTTCAGTGCGTTCATAGGGGTAGCTCAACATACGCGTTCGTACCTTCCGTATATGCGCCCGGAAGCCTTCCACGCCGAACGAGCGAAGCACAAACCAGAGCTTCAGCGAACGGAAGCGACGCCCAAGGGCCAGGTGCCAGTTACGGAAATCGGTTACCGTGCCTAGTAAGCGTAGGTGAAGTAAGCGTGAGCGTTTCCGGAGAGATCTCTTCAGTACACACCAGCATCACCCTCCTTTGTACGCAGAAACTCAGGTGTCACGTCAAGCGCACGCGTCAGCGCCAACCGGTCGCGCACCCAAAGGGTGCTGCAGTCGAAGTTCACCAGACCCCACTGCGCGACTGATCAATATGCGTGGCCCCAAAAGAGTAAAGGACGACGGAACACTCGCCTTGTGGAAATTGGTGCAGAAGGAATACGCGACGGCATTTACTTCGTCTAGGAGAAGCTGGGCGCGCAATTCGGGGCAGGAAAGCGCGACACCAGCCCAGGCGGCGTCGACGTGCAGCCAAATGTCAGGATGCTCGCGGACTGTATGATCTGCTGTTAGCACGCTGTGCACTCTGCAACCTTACCGCTAAAGATACGATGTTGGCGAGACTAGACTCAATCTACGCACCGACTTCTCGAATTTCGCTCAGGTTGTCGACCGCTCCGGAAGAAGTAGTACCTATAGTGGCAACTGGAAGCGGCTCAATACTTGCAGCAGAAAATCCTGTATGCCTGACGCACTGATGAAGAAGGGCCGACGGCCTTTGCCAGTCTCCTCGGCAATGGCCTTTCTAAGTTGGCTGCCTCGAAGTGCATATGCATCTTCCGGGCCGACCTCGATGGCCCGCACCGCGAGTCCGAGCACGCGGCCGGCCTTGAGAGCAAGCGAATGCGTCTGCGTGGTACATATAATGACGAGGTCTTCCAGCCGCACCCCTTGATGCGCATCCATAAATGTGTTCCGAGCCGCCACGGCGGCGATGAGAGCAGATTCTGAGGCCGTGGTCTAAACTTGGTGAGCGAAGGTGCTAAACCTCGAGCGGAGGGCTGTACCTGTAGGCAGCCACCCCCGGCCCGTCCGCTGTTCATGAACGCAGCGTCAAGACCAAACAGCTGGGCAGCCCAGTCCATGACGATGACTTCGAGCTCCGTGCACGCAGGGCTGCAAATCCACTTATTGATTATTAGCAGACCTTCTGCAAACATTAGGACACAACTAGAGTGATAGAGCGTACATTGAAGCCTGGGTTAGACACAGCGGAGGTGTAGAGATCCGCGATAATACCCTCAAACGTGCACGCGGTGGGAAAGTACGCGAAGAAAGACGGATGCGACCAGTGCGTGAGACCCGGAACGATGCATCGCTGGTAATCCGCAGCGATGTCCTCGAACTTCTCTCCCTCTTGCGGCGGAGCTTGCGGGATTAGCTTTGCAAGGTAGCCCGGTTCGACTTGCGCCACCACCGGTTTTTCCTCCAGAGAATAAAAGTAGTCGCATATCTGGTCTATGGCGGCATAGCCAGCCTTGCGAAATCTACAGGATCGGCATGAGTGAGACCTGGAGCACGGGAAATAACCTACTCTTCAATGTCCATGGACATGGCGGAAGGCAAGAAATGATACTGCTGCACTTGCAAAGACGAACATGGACGGAAAGGGCCAGGCCCCTATATATGGCCAGAGGCACGCCGATGATCGATTACTGTACCGGCATGACCGCATGTTCACATAACGCGTAACGGGGACCTCTGAACTGAACCTAAGCCGGTTCCGTAACGCGTAACGGCGGGTTTTTTGAGACACCGCATGGCTTAAATAATCGCATTTTAGCTCAAAAATTCGTATTTTTTTGTTCATTCGAGCGCTAAACACATTGTTTTGCTCTTCTCACTACAAGAGATATTCAATAACCTTCAGAGATTACTGCATGATTATCGAGAGCTTATCATGTCTAAGCCCACAATAAGGTCATATAGGTTATTGAGAAGTATAGAGAACTCTGGCAGTCCCGATTGGCTGAGGATTCTTTATGCCACTCAATAACCTTATCGGCTTTGTTCTAAGTCTTTATATCATTTTATCACAATAATCATGCAGTAAGGGCCGGAGATTATTGTATCTCTCTAGTAGTGTCTGAGTACGTTAGGCCCTCCAAATATGTCAATTTTTTGCTTTATAACGCGTTGGAAGGCCGGTCCGGGCCTCCGTGAACTACGTTCGGGAGTTGTTCACAGCGTAACGCGTAACGCCCAGTGAACTTACGGTCATGCCGGTACAGTACTTCGGAGTTCGTCACTGCGTAGGTCCTCCAACAGCCTCCACTGCCCTCCGACCTCCAACCTCATCAAAATTTCAGCGGAAGGGGCGTGTGGGACTGCCTCGCCTTAACGAGATAAGCAGCTTGAATTGAGACCGAGCCCTGGAGGCGTCCGATATAAGTAAGTGGTCGCGGCAAAGTGAGTCACGTGCCCTGGTTGGTCGCGTCACGCTGTACATAGCGCAACAAAATCCAACGTTCAACATCGCAGCTCCCTCGACGCGCCATACATGCGCTTTGTACGTGAGCCTTGGAAGTTGGAAGTTGGTACAGGTCGATTTCTAGCGACGTACTCACCTAGGTTCGACCAAGAATCTTGGAGGGTATAGCTGTCCAAGTTCCTAATCAATGAAGCGTCAGAGTCAGGGGATAAATTATGGGCATCCGCAACGGTATAAGAAGATACACGCCGCCAACAGACCGTCGGGGCGATTGCACGACGAATAGCATAAGCACAGATAAGTACGTAGGTGATGCAACAATGTCCGGTCCTGAACGTAGATTGTACAAAGGTCATTAGGGCTACGCAGCACGCTGAGGCGTCAGGAGACTAGCGGTAGCCCGTGTAGCTTTCGTAAGTAGGAGGCGTCGCCGGCTGTCCGCCCACAAGGCTTGCCCGAACAGCGGCGTACGGGTCAGCATACTGCATCGTACGGCTGACTCGCGGGCCAACATCAGGTTCGGGCAGCACAGGAGGGCCGCCAGCGGGGCTGTAGCGTGTCGCCGGCGCCGGCGCGGCAAACCCACTAGGAGCGGGGTCGCTGAATGCACCGTAAGCATCCATGCTCGGCCTGCCTGCCGTCGGTGCGCCAATATTGGCCGCCGGCTGGTATCGATGGGTGTCGGCGAATGGAGAGGTAGGTGAGCCCGAGTTGTCATAGCGCGTGGCCGGCGCTGCAGCCATGGATGTACGAACGGGCGGTATTTGCTGATAAGAGGTCTCCTCCTCGTCGCGGTCATTGCGGCCGATGTCGTAGTCATCATCCTCGTCTAAGTTGGCCGTCTCGGGCCTCTGGAATGGAGGATCACGCGCCCCCATGTGTAGTTTGCCTGAGCGCCAGTCGAGGATCAGCAGAATCAACGACGCCAGCCAGGACGCTACGAAAAAATGAGAGGTAGTGACACAAGGAAGGGACATTCGTACCGAACGCCAGCCAAAAGAAGATGGCAGCCGCCTTCTTGGTGTTGCACCAACCAGAAAGACCGTCCTTGAAGTCATCGCCTTTGTCAGCATTTGGATCGTTGTCCGCGTTCTTGCAGCCTGCTTCCGTCCAGGCGGATATGGTGACGATAAACCTGCGCCGACGTCAGCGCGTCTGAGCGAGAACGTGACCGTGACACGTACGCGATCAACAAACTGAACGTGTTCCCCGTGCCGGTGAGGATGAAGCTGACGCGCGCCTCCTTCAACGCGCGCGCGAGTCTTGTCATCTTGTCGTACTTCTCGTATATGACAGGTACAAGTAGCATGAAGAGGGATAGGAGGATGCCGGCGATGGAGACGAACAGGGCGAACCCGCTGAGCCCGGCTGTACTGTAGTTAGACGCATCGTTGGTACAGAGGATGAAGTCCACGCACATGGACCCACTCCCCACTTGGCCTGGAAGGCAGCTACGCTGGCGAAACATGCCATGGCGAGGAAGTTGAAGAATACTTGGGAGGCATGGAATACGATTGTGGGTTTGGATACGATCATCTGGTTCAACAGTCGCGTCAGTGAACGTTCCGATCTTGCCAGCAGCACAGACCCATAGTGTGACGACCCATATGAGGGGAACAAGAAGGAGGAGGGCTAGCTGGCCAGCACTGGCACTACGCTCCGCCATGCAAGAACGAGAGCAACATCCAATTACGTAACAGCGAGGCTGATGATGGCATGCATGGCTGCGCAGCCGCAGGGAACGAGGGTCGCCGACCCAGTGTCCAGCAGAGAGCCAGCGCCTCTTGGAGACACTGAGGGGAAAGGGGGATGCAGACACTCACGTTGTCGTCGACCGCCATCATGCCATGACCGTTGCCTATCCCGCCCGATAATCCAGAAGGCTTCGATGACTTTGAAGGCACGACCTTTGCCAATCCATCCTTCATCTTCTCGAGGAAGTCCATCGTTCGTTATGTCGTGTATGGGGCTATTGCGCTGATTTGTGCCAGGCGAGGGTCGTTAGGACGAAGGGCACGATGTCGTTCAAAGAGGTATAAACTGAGACGCGTCGGGGGCTGGGGAATGGGTTCTAAAGTTCTGTGAACGCAGCCGATGGCAGTGGAAGTAAGAGCGATGCTGGGAGACGATGCGATGCACTGTGCAGACGGCGGGCGCTCGCAGGCACTGCTATGATGTTGTTGTCATGATCATGGCAGGCTTGGCTGCTCCACGTGAAATTATCGGCAACAGCCGAACGCTGGCCATGTTCAATTGCGCACAGCGCGACTCGCGAGTCCAGCGCGACACTGTCCCCAAGCCCCAGCGCTAGTAAGAGCGCTGGAGACCTCAGAACAGTACTAGAGTAGTGTACACTTTAGTTATCCACATTACGCGGGCTATATAGTAATAAACAGTCCGTCAGTAGCACATAGTCTGTAAGGAGAAGTCCATCGCAGTCCAACAGAGATAAGTACCATCACAGTGCCGATGTCTTCTCGATATCTGGCGTCTGCATCTCCATGAAGGACATCAGATGGTCTCGAATGGGGAGCACGAGTCGATGCGGCGACGCAGAGCGAGCGCGTACGCCAACAGGATGCGCCAGCGCCGCCCCCTTGCCCGTCGCGGCTTGAGCAGAGTGTCCGTGACGGCGTCGACCTGACACGGCAGCTGCCTTTGCACTGTGTCCCTCCCGACCGTGTGTGTGATGCTCCTGCCGAAGTTGGCGGGTTCTGGGCATACTTCTTGAGCGTCTCCGAGTGAGCTGCTCGGGCCGGATGGTGGGAGGCGATGTCTCGCCCGACGTCGTAGTTTTCCCACTGGCTGAAGCCGAAGCCGAAGCCGTTCCTTCCGTCTTGGGCTTCTCGTCGACGACTGCACCCGAGTTTTCCTCAAGTTGCTCGGGCGGCGGCGACGCTCCTCGCGTCTCGGCGCCAAGAAGAAAGTACGGCTCGTCCGACGTAGAGAGCGACGGCGTCGCTATCGGAACAAGAACATCGGATACGCGCGACCGGTCGCCCTCTAGTACTGCCAGTGCGTCGTCCCTCTTTCGTTCTCGGAACGAAGGGAGCGCAATGCACGACGCTGACGTACTGTCAAAAGACAGAGCGCTAGTCGGAGGAGACCGATCGGAGGATGGGTTGGAAGAATTCCAGGAGATGATTTGGCTCGAGCCTGCACGGTTATCGGACGGGGAGGTCTGCATCACGGGCGTGGCGTTCGGTGAGGTACTTCATGAAGAGTGAGATTAGCGGACTGAAGCAATAACAGGCGTAGCGCACATACATCTTGCATCCTTCCCGCGTCACTGTATCTGGCGAAGATGAAGTGTCGATGCCTGAGGAGCTGCCTGAAGACATGGGCCCGAAGTAGCCGGTGGCGTCGGACAGTGGGGGTGTCCCGACTAGCGAAGCCGGTGTCGTCGGGGCGCCATGTACAAGCAGGCCGGACGTGAAGAAAGGAGAGTAGGGTGACGTGAATGGCATGCCTGAAGTCGAGCTTGTCAAATCAGGCCGAAGAGGAAGACTGCTGGGCAGGACGGCGACAACCCAGGACGCCCCATGTTATATGAGCTCCTAGTTTGCAATAAGTAGCGGGTACTGATCTCGATACGCACAATGATGATGATGTGCCATGAATAATATAGGCATGCGGCGCGGAAAATGACGAAGCTGGCGAACATGGATCTTCTCCACGTCTTCGGAGTTTGTTACCCCTGACGCGCATGCGCAGTAACAAGAAGATAACACGCGCTGAGCGGTCAGTCGGAATGGAGGACAACCTGGACAGGTATGTAGACCTGATATAGGTAGACACAAGCGCTCCGCGAGCACAGTCACATCCAGTGCCGTAACGACTGACCGGCAGCGTTTCCACTGACAAGAAAGAGCAGAACGGAAGGCATGGGTGACTCACATATGAATTATGGATCATCTCCGCTCTCTGAATCCCTATTGATGAAGTGGAAGAAACTACAAGGGTCAGCATGCCAGGAGGGAAGGATCCGCGGATAGACTGACTGCGCGAGCAGTGGAGTAAACAAGTAACAACATACACAGTAGCGACACTCACGATTGTGGTGGCCTGGTCGATGAGAAGAACTAGTCCAGGTCAACATAGACATGCTGGTTCTCGCCGAGCTCCTACCGACCATCGTGAGTATGAGCTGCGCACAAGGTGTAAGGAAGTCATAGACAAATCCTGGGCCATGGAAGACTCGAGCAGGTGGAGGGTCGCGGCGCGCACAAAGTCCAACCAGTGACGTAGATTGTGGGTCCAGGGTCCGATTAGGCCATATCATTTACCCATTTGGCAGTGAACATGTTGAACGCCGGAACGGTCTGGTTTTGCGTCCTGTTTGCGCCCTGTTTGCGCCCGAGAATGCACATCGAGGCCGACGCGACGGACGAGGACAGACGATGCCCACGATCTCCGCAGGAACTTGTCAGGAACGCCACAGACAAGGCTGGACAAGGTGAGCTCAGAGTCAGAGGAGAAGGTTCGCCATCGGGGCTAGCGGCTCGAGCACGCGTTGACGACGTTGAACCTTGTTGAAGTTGAACTGCAAATAAATATTCCACGGAAAACCGCCCGAGGTGCCAACCCATTCAGCAGTCGCCGCGACGACCGCCGCCCGAGCGCTAAAAAGCTTCTTTCCCCGTCGCCGTGGCTCTTTACAGCGCGTCGTCCGCAACCTCCTGCACCGCCTCGCTCCCGGCGGACGACGACATCGCGTATCGCGATCTCCCAAAGATCGCGATCAATTTTTCTCGGTTGCCACTGATGATGCGGACGTTGCCACGACGTCGGTTACGCCGGATATCCCGTGCTCGCGATGCGCGCGTCGATCCCCGTGGACGCACCGTAGCACGCGGCCGGGCCTCCTGGATACCAGGACCCCTGACAATACGCCCAGAGGCCTGCGCAAGGCGCGGATAAAATTTGGCAGTCCGAAAATCGATGCCACCGCAGTTTGCGGATAGAAACGGTCAGATTTTGGCCAGAGGCCTGCGCAAAACGCGGATAGAAATGGGCAGGAACGGCCAAAATTATTCGATTTACCAAAGCATTTTGGAGAATTAACCATATTGGGGAGTTCGGCAAACGCCGCCATCAACCGGCCCTCCGGGCCGGCCAAAATTTGATTATGCCTGCGCAAAACGCGGATAAAACAGGTCAAGAATGGCCAAAATCGGCGCGGATAAAACAGGTCAAAGTCGCCGATTTTTTGCGCAGGCCTCTGGGCGTATTGTCAGGGGTCCTTGGATACCCACCCACCAAGCAGGCACAAACGCCCTCGGGTGGTCATCCCAATCATCCGGATCGTGTCTGCGAGCCCGAGGCATCGCCCGCGTGCGTTGTCTTGCCGCAATCCGTCGCGCTGGCGCATCGAAGTGATGGTTGGCGGGCGTCTGTCGGGAGCTTCCTGAGATACGAAGGTGATCGCCACCTCTGAACCTACTCTGAGCCGAGAACTGGGTTCAGCAGACGCGTACGGCGCGTAATGAGTGCCCGTTCGAGCACGCGCGGTCGAACAAGAGCTAAAGAGCCTCGAGGAGTGCAATTTGCAGCCACATTCGCTCTGCGTGCCCACTGTAGGCGCCAGTGTCACGTCTGAGCGAGAGGGAGGCATGGGCTGCTAGGTCAAATTACCCCGGAATCTTCCACGGAATCAAGGTTGGAGAGGAACGTCACATTGGCTCCGAGCGGTATGTTGCGTAGGAGAGGCTACGCCGACGAACAAGTCACACTCGGAGTCTGTTCAGCGTTGCTAAAACAGCCTCGGTACGGTGGCCACGACTTCGGATCTTCTGCGGTCGTTGCTGGGCAGTCGGTCGCTGGTCGGGTGAGATCTAGTCACAGAACCAACCGAGAATGATATTAGCCGCCTACGGATGGTGAGAAGGGCTTTCAACGACCATTGATATAAAAGGCCACATACCTGATGCAAACCCTTCACCCTCCCTACAACCGCGTCAGGGCGCCCGGGCTTCCTTCAATTGGTCTTCACACACATACATAGAGGTGCGTTCGTATACGCAACTGTGGGCGCTCCGCTGACCCTCCGTTCTCAGAAGCGCGGCCTTCGACATGAGCGACGTCAACTTCGTCAACCCCAGCCTGCGCATCGCCGCGGCATGCCAGAGCTGCAGACGTACGTGAGCTGCGCTTGACGAGCCCGGGACCGCAACTCACCTTCTCTCTACTGTACAGAACGCAAAGTGAAGTGCGGCGGACAGCGCCCCCAATGCGACCGCTGTCGAGAGCGCGGTCTACCATGCAGCTACGACAAGACCAAGAAACACACGCCAAGCGGCTCACAAGGAGGCGATTCCAAAAAGTGGGTGTGGCGTGTGGCATACGACCGCTCCCGAGCTGACATGCCACCGCAGATTTTGGGACGTCGTATTATAGGCGCGGGCCCGACGCGTCGGCGGCGCAACTCGAACCTCACCGACTTTCCCGTCCAGCCAAACCCGACCTCCACCTAGATGCACCTAGAGTGCCACCGCCATATCCGGTCCCATTGCAGGTTGCGGGCTGGTGGCGCGCACCGTATCATGAATCATGCACCAGCGCGACCCTCCCTCGTCATTGACTGTATCCATATTGCTCTCTTGCACTCTGTACGCTTTGTATACACTAGGATAATCGTTAATTGCCATAGCTAGTACAAACCCCGCATGGCATGGATGTAAACGTACACGAGTCTGCTGTCAATCGCACGACAGCGACTGCAGGTATGAAGATACGCAGGGGCCTGAGTCGGCTAACCCATCAGTTGGGAAACATCTTCTGGAGGGTATTTTGTCTGCGAGAAGGTCAAGAGCCTATAGAAAGGTCAGATTGTGACATGGAGTTGGAAAGTCAACCCACCTTTTGAGACTCTGGATGTACTTTCGGCTGACTTCGTCGTTTAGAACGTGCGCGACTTGGTCGGACGAGATCTTCTCGCGCGCAGAACGTTCATGAATACTGTGACATATGAGCACATGCAAGAGAGGCGCGACCTGACGTCGAGAACGCACCCAACCATAGTGACACCTATCGGCCAAGGAGCATTACCGATGGACAGGCGAAGATATGAATCGTTAGCCCTCTGGTACTGTCGCATTTGCATGTGATGAACAATTTCCGCTATCCGTCCAAGCACGTCCGAGGGCAAATTCTGAGGAGACACGTTATAATCAAGAAGCTTGTCTGGATGCAAGACACTTACCCTTGCACGCAATTGGCGGAATAGCGGCTTCAGGTACTCTGCAGACTGCACCTGGGTCGCCGCCGCGAGCTTTCCCTGCGTCGTACGCTTGACTTCCTCTGGCGGGCCAGTCAAGCCAACAGTAGACCCAAAGTTTACAAGACAGAACTTACCCGGTCTGTCGTCCATAGCCTCCTCCCACTCCTTCAGCGTCCGCTTGAGCGCATAGTAGATGAGCGGGTACAGCTTGTCCGGATCCGTCTTGATGAGGGTCAGGTCGAGCACGCCGACCGCACTCGCTGCCGTCTCGTCCTTCTTCTTTCCCTTCTCGCGCGCGCCTTTGCTCTGCCGCTCGCGCTCAACCTTCTCCACGTCCTCCAGAGCCTTACGGAAGTCGTTCTGCCCCCCTTGTCTGTCGTGCCCGCGCTCCTCGATGAGCTCCAGTGCACGCAGACGCAAGCGCCGGTCCCGATCCGTCTCGCCGAACAGTCGTATGGGCTGGCCCTTCTGACGTAGGCGGCGGATGGTCTCTTCAATGGATATATTGAAGGCTTCCCCCGTCGCGGGCACAGATGCAGATGCGTCGGGCTCCGGGATGGACGGGGTGCCGGGGTTGGCGCTGGACGAACGCGAGGGGGACCGAGTCTGTGTTGATGTGAACTCAAGCAGAATACATACAACATGCTACGTACATTGCTTTTAGATGTTGTGGCTGCCCTTTCCTTCTGTAAGGCTGCCGCACGTTCTCTCTGCAAGGCTGCTGCCCGTTCCTTCTCCTTCTCCTTGGCCTCCCTCTCCGCCGCCTGCTTGGCTGCCTCCTCCTGCTCGCGCAGCCGCTCAAGGTCGCCCCTGCGCATATACTTTGAGGGGCGGCCATCGACCTCGATAGCCTTGCGCTTTGTCGCAATCTCAGCCTTCAGCGCGTCCATGTTATCGAGCCTCAGAGTCTGGAACAAGTTCAAGTTGGGAACAAAACACGCGGGCCACCCGCGGGCCGAAAAGCCAGGCCCAGAACGGCAATCCGCTTACCTAATCGGCTGTCTATAATTCTCCATCACCCTGTCTTCTCCGAACGAACGCCTTCACTGAACACTCTTCTTGACCTGAACCATGGCCGAAGCGGGCGAGCAGTATGTGTGGCGCGCATTTGCCCGAGCAATATCTTATATTACTTGCAGGAAATATGTCCTCCAGACCGTGCCCTTCGACGGTGAGGCCGCACCGCCAATCACGCCGCCCCCATTCCACTAAATTCCCTCCAGCGCGGTTCCCCAACACGAACCAGACCATGAACTGGTGCGTGTGCTGTGTGCGACGTGGCGTCTCCGTTCACTGAAAACCCCACGCGCAGCTTCCAAAACTACTGCGACTACTTCAAGTGCATCAAGGCCAAGGGCGACGACTACGCACCGTGCAAACAGTTCAAGCGCACCTACCGCACACTGTGCCCTAGTACGTGGCCGCGCTATATTACGCAACACGCATACTGACGCCTCATCGCCTTTCAGACGAGTGGATCGGCAAGTGGGACGAGCAGCGAGATGCTGGCACCTTCCCCGGCAACCTCGAGCCGTGAGCGGCCCTCTCTGGCGTCAGCTCATGCATGTCAAGCGTAGAACAATACATTCATTTTTGCAAGCATCGTCTGTGACACATACTTGCTCCTCCAATGGTTCCCAACCCTCCCCTGTGTCTGGCTTGCAGTTGCGCAAAATTCCTGCACATCTCGCTACCTTCAAGATGAACGCTACCTCAGGCTAGTGGCTTTGCGCGCTGCCGGGGATGACCTCTGCTTTCGAGCAGGTAAATGCGCCCTCTTCGCGGCGAGATCCATTGGCTTCGCGGTCAGGGTCAGATGGCTCGGGCGCTTCCTTCTGTCTGTCTGTCACATTCTCTCCGATATATTCCTCCAGGCTCCAGGCGACGATGAATAGTGCGTACATCAGAAGTTACAGCTACATGAAATAGGAGATGCGAAAGTGAAGGGCATGAATGAGATAAACAAGATCAAGAAATTTCACGTAGGACCCAGAACCAACAACGACAGCATCCATCCCGCTCAGAAATCGCCACCGTCGTCGCCATAGTCGGCGCCGTCCTCAAAGCCTGCAAAGCATGTTAACTCGCTATCCAAAGGTTCTAGGCGCATATTGTACGCACCATCCTGGTACGAATCGTCCGAAATGGCCTCCCCGATGAGCGCACCACCTAGGAGACCGACACCACCAGCGGCGAGCATCCCGCCCATGCCCATACCGCCGCCGGACTTCTTCGGCTGGCCCTGCTGCACGTACATGGGCTGCTGCTGGCCGTACCCGCCACCGCCATACCCGCCTCCATACCCGCCGCCGTATCCACCACCCCCACCGTACCCGCCCTGCCCGCCACCATACCCGCCGCTGGAAGAGCCGGACTTGCCACCAAGCAGGCCGCCGAGGAAGCCTATACGTATCAGTCAAACGGAATGTGGCGGCGAATAGTCGAGCGTCGCAGCGCACCTTTACCGCTCTTCTTCTCTTGCGGGGGATACTGCTGTTGTGGTGGGCCTTGCTGGTAGCCGCCGGGGCCGCCGTAGGGGGAGGAGGGTTGGCCGCCGTAGCCGCCGCCATAGGGCGGTTGCGGCCCCGGGGAAGGCTGATTGTAGCCGTATCCGCCGGGCGGACCCTGGTTGTACTCGTGCTTGTAGTCGCCGCGAGCCTGATCATGCTGGGGAGGTGGCGGCCCTGAGGGCGGGGCGAACTGTGGCGGGAGTGAGACGCATATACACCCCGCGATGGCCTATAGACGCACCTGCTGTGGTGGGGGTGCAGGGGGAGGAGGACCGAGCGGGTGTGTCCAGGTGGTCACTGGCGGGTTAGCCGCCGTGTTCACGTAGAACCTTGGGTCGATGTGAGCTCTTCATGGCACTCCCAGCCACGTATACGACTGACCAGCTCTTATAGCTGTGGATACGCGCTCAGCACAGGCGCCCTAGAAACGGAGGACGATAACGCACTTGGGATCGTACTGCGATATCCAGCCCGGGGGCAGCTGGCGGGAGTCTGGGTTCACGGGTGCGCCGTCGCTACCGTACGCGGGAGGCATAGGGGACGACATGATGGTGGGAGAGAAGGCTGGCGGGCAGCTGATCAGTTGGTGCCTTTATAAGCGGCGGCACTGCGCACCGCCACGAGGATATCGTTCGCGGACTGCAAGCGGTCTGTATACGTGGACGTTCGTGTATTGCTCTGCCAGCGGTCAGACGAGAGCTGTGCGAGGGGGAGGGCGAGCGGGGGAGGGCGCCGGAGGGTATACATAGATGCAGCCGGCGATCACGATCAGTCAGTGATCGCTGCTGCTCGACTTGAACAAGTCACTTCTCGCCATCCCTTTACGCGCCCCATCGCCCCCCATGAGTGCGTCTGTGCATGTACCTGTGTACTTAGTGCTCACCAGCCCCCTCAGACGCTGACTCCCTTGACGGCCGCTTGCTGTTTGCCATCCCGAAGAAGGGTGGGTCATCGCCGTCGGTCGGGGGAACGATCTGCTCAACATGTCTTCAGGAAGGTTGCACGAAAAATGCATGTCTCTACTAGCAGGTGCGTGGCTACTGATGTGCTACATAGGACTTCTTCTTACTGTATTCCCAGGCGCGGACATACAATTCAGGAGACACGCCCGACTTGATGTCTGCCTCGTCCTAAACCACCCCATCGCCCTGTATGTGATTCTTCTATCCCCCCCTCCCCTTGCCCACCATGTATCTATCGCTCTAAGCCCTCCCACCGACTCCTATAATACTCACTTAACCCATCCGACCCCCTCTCCCCCTCTCGCCACCCACCCACTCACTCACTTCCAGCGTCTTCCTCCCCGCCTCCGACATCCCCTCCTTCGTCGGCAAGGGCAACGTCGACCTTGGAATTACCGGCCACGATGTCATCCTCGAGGCCGAGATGCAGTCCCACGTCACCGAGGCGCTCCGTCTCGGCTTCGGCAAGTGCGCCCTCCAAGTGCAGGTCCCCGAGGCCGGCCCCATCAAGACCGTCGACGACCTCGCCGGCCGCCGCGTCGTTACCTCCTTCGAGGTGCTTGCGGGGCAGTACTTTGGCGCGCTGGACGCGCAGAAGGGGCTCGAGGGCGAGGCCAGGACGAAGATCGAGTACGTCGGGGGCAGCGTGGAGGCGGCGTGCGCTCTCGGGCTGGCGGATGGGATCGGTGCGTGGTCTCGTGGGCACACGGAGGGGGCTGGAGCTGACAGGACTTGCAGTCGACCTGGTAGAGTCGGGCGATACGATGCGCGCTGCGGGCCTGCACGCCATCGCCACCGTACTGGACAGTGAGGCCGTGCTCATCAAGTCGCGCGAAACGAAAAACCCGAAGCACTCGAGTCTGATAGGTGCGTGGAGTGCATACTTACATCTATGCGCTCGTATATCCTCGTCAGAGAACTCAGGCTAAGTCATTGTTTACTTCGCAGACCTCGTCACCGCACGCATCGCCGGTGTAATCGCGGCCCAGAAATACGTATCCTGTCAGTACAACATCCCTCGGGACAGGCTTGCTGCTGCAACGCTGGTAACCCCCGGACGGCGAGCACCCACGGTAAGCACCATGCGACTTTATACATGCACCCTTTTCGTCGCGAAAGAAAATGCCACTCTTCGTTTGTTCCACTGACAATCCATTCCTTCCACCTACCCACCGTCCGCTCTATTCATCGCAAGCAGAATTGTCGTGAAACAGTATTGTTGCTCACATGAAATCGCGTCTTCCAACCACGCCACTTACCCAACCCACCTCCCCCTCCCCCAACCCAACCCAAACTCATAACCCCTCCCAGATCTCCCCCCTCGAAGAAGAAAACTGGCTCGCGGTCGCCGTCATGGTCGAAAAGAAACTCATCGCAGACAAGATGGATGAGCTTGTGCGCATAGGCGCGGAAGATATCCTGATCTTCAACCTCGACAACTGCAGAGTTTGAGGCGCCAACCCTCGACAACTGGTGTCAATCTCGACAACTGGTGTCAACCTCGACAACTGTAGGGTTTGAGGCTGCAGAGTCGAAGTCCACCTTGATGGGCTGCAGAGTTCGAGAGTCCGCCTCGATGGGCTGCAGAGCTCGCGATGACTGCAGATCCTGAGGCATTATGTACCATAAGTGTAGTAGTCATGTACACCGAATGTATGTAGACTCTAGAGTATTTTAGTGGGGCTGTTGCTGGATGGCGAGAGGGCTATCGTACGTTGTCAATTATTTGTCCAGACAGTAGACAGGCAGTACATCAAGCTCATCGTCATGCAGTCGCACCAGAGTCGCACCCCTACTACTAGCGTCCTCCACCACCCCGCGGTTTCGCAAGTTACTTGTCATCAAGTCTGTCGCAAGCCATTGATCCCTTCTGAGAAGTATATTCACCATTGGTCCACTCTGAGAAGTATGCGCATGTCCTCGCAGTTGTTTAGTCAAGCCTACAGTACAATAAGTATATAGAGTGGTATGTCTAACGCCCCAGCGCTCGCCACCAGCGCCCAACCCCATTATAGAGGCAATTACTGCTTGCCCTCGAACATCTTCTTGATCGCCGCGCTCGAGTACGACTTGGGGCGCTCCAGAGCTGAGAAGCACAATCAGCATTGAGCTCTGAATGCAGAACAAAACACCACGCACGAGCACCGAGAGCACGATCCCAGATAAGCTGCGCCGCCACACCAAACGCGCGCGACACACCGAACAGCACGGTGTAGAACTCCATCTGCGTGAGCCCGTAGTGCGTGAGCAGCGCGCCCGAGTGCGCGTCCACATTCGGCCACGGGTTCTTCGCCTTGCCCGCCTCCAGCAGCACGTCGGGCACGATCTGGTAGATCTTGCTGACGAGCTTGAACATCGGGTCCTCGGGCAGGTGCTTCAGCGCAAACTCGCGCTGGGCGGTGTACCGCGGGTCCGTCTTGCGGAGCACGGCGTGGCCGTAGCCGGGGACGACCTGGCCGGACTTGAGCGTGGACCAGACGTACTCCTTGACCTGCTCGGTGGAGGCGTCCGCGCCGATCTTGGACTCCATCTTGCGCAGCCAGACGAGGACCTCCTGGTTGGCGAGGCCGTGGAGCGGGCCGGCGAGACCGTTCAAAGAGGCGCCGAAGGCGAGGAAGGGGTCAGAGAGCGCGGAGCCGACGAGCTTGCCGGTGTGGGCAGACACGTTGCCACCCTCGTGGTCGCTGTGTTCGCGTGAGAAACACGGTACTTCCACTCGTCAGATCGACGTCACTTACGAGTGAATGGTGATGTAGAGGCGCATGAGCTCGACGAACTCTTTCCTGTCGCCGAACCCGAGGAGGGTGGCCAGGTTCTGCGAGTAGTCTGCTGCGGAGTCGACGGCAGGGGGATTGCCACCACCGTACACGTTACGGTAGATGCGGCCAGCGATGCTGGGGAGCTTGGCAATCCTGCAACGTCGTGAGAACGGGCACGAGATAACGTATCTAGTGAACGTACAAGTCCATGGAGTCCTCGAAAGTCGGGCCCCAGTAGTCCTTCTTGTTGATGCCCTCCTTGTATGCCTTGGCGAAGGCAGAGTTGTGGTTGAGCTGCATATTGCATGAGTTGCCGAAAGTCTTCAGACACGCTCAAGACACATACCGCGTTCACGGCAATCGAGAACTGCGTCATGGGGTGGAGAGTAGGCGGGCAGCGGTCGATGATGTCCTCAACAAACTCGGGGATCGCACTGCGGGCGGCCCAGTCCTTGCTGAGCTCAGCAACCTGCTCGGCAGTGGGGACCTCGCCGGTGACGAGCAGCCAGAAGAGACCCTCGGGCAAGGGCTCGTCGCCACCAGGCGCCTTCGGGAGAAGGTCGCGGCATTCGGGGATGCTGTAGCCACGGAAGCGGATACCCTCCTCAGCGTCGAGAACGGAGCCGTCCCAGAGCAGCGCGGGGAGACCGCGCATACCACCGTAGACCTGGTCCACGAGAACGGGGCCAAAGGCCTTTTTGCCGTGCTCGGCACGGATGGCCTTGACCTGCGATAACGGATGAGGGGGACATGCAAGAGGTATGAGTGCGGTGACGCACGTTCTCGAGTTCGCCAGGAATGAGTTCTGCCACGCGCTCCTTCAAAGTGGGCTGCTTGGCAGAGGTAGAGGAGAGACGGGCCGAGCCAAGGGCCAGGCCTGGTCGGAGGTGCGCAACGCGCGACTGAGCAACAAATTAGCGCGGTGAAGGATGGCAAACGAAGGGGGGACGCGTACGTTTTTGAGGAGGAGTGAGCGGGCGGCGGCGAGGGACATGACGGCGAGAGGCAAAGGACAGCGTTCGGTCACGAACCAAAACCGGAATGCTTTTCTACTTCTCAACACGTGACTGACCCTGGCGCAACACGCGAGCCGCAAGCGCCCGCGACCAATCACCCGCGTTCGCGCCGGACGCGCCGACATCGTCATCGATCGGTCATCATCCTTCTCCCATTCGCCGATCTTGCACGCAAACCACCATGGCGAAGCGGAAGCGCGCTGACCAGCTGTCCCCCGCCGCGGGCTCCCCGGCCCCGGACACGGCTGCCCTCCTCCCCCAGGTCTCCCCCCCTCCGTCTGCGCCCACTCCCCCCGTCCGCTGAACGCCTCACAGAAAAAACACTACCGCCAGCGCGCGCACGCCAACCCCTTCTCCGACCACGCCCTCGTCTATCCGTCCTCCCCCGCAGCCATGGACTGGTCGGTCCACTACCCCTCAGGCAAGCCCCCAGAGTGGGCCGACATTGGCTGCGGTTTCGGTGGCCTGCTCATCAGTCTGGCACCACTTTATCCCACTACCGGCATGCTCGGTGCGTCCCCTTTCCATCTCAGCTGACACCCATCGCGCTTACCTTGATCCCGCGCTCTTAGGCATGGAGATCCGCGTGCAGGTATCCGAGTACGTACACGATCGCATCGAGGCGCTGCGCGTCGGCGCGAACAACGACGGCCACCACTACCACAACGTCTCCATCCTCCGCACCAACTCGATGAAGTTTCTGGCCAACTACTTTGCCAAGGCCTCCCTCTCCGCGCTCTTCTTTCTCTTCCCGGACCCGCACTTCAAGCTTCGCAAGCACAAGGCGCGCATCATCTCACCGACGCTTCTTGCCGAGTACGCGTATGTCCTGCAGCCCGGTGGGATCGTGTACACCATCACGGATGTGCAGGATCTGGCCGAGTGGATGCAGAAGCACCTTTCCGCCCACCCTCTTTTCGAGCCCGTCAGCGACGCAATTCTGCGAGAAGAAGGAAAGGGCCCCATTCTTGATGCCGTATGGGGCGGGACAGAAGAGGGCAAAAAGGTCGAGCGCAACAACGGAAGCAAGTTTCTGGCCTGCTTTCGTCGCATTTCTGTCGAGAGGTAGCAGTAGACCAATCCAATGTATTTTCGAACGAGTCGTGTTCTTCATCAGGTCAAGCATCTCTTTAAGTCGTCGCTTCACATATGGGACTGCTCCAGTACCGAGTAAGCAGTTGAGGCAGAAGATGGAATTGTGGGCGTCGTGCGACTGTTTGTACATGTTGACGTCGGTCGACACTGCGGAAACTTGTGGTGCTGAGAGCGTTGAAGACAAAGATATTGACGGTCGGAGTAGAGGCGAACTTGCGAAGACTACTAGAAAGCCCATGGTGGTGTAAGTTCCCGAATTTCGCTCGCCTTGCCATTGCCCAGCGCGCAGAACATACAACCGCGTGACACAAACAAAGCCAAAGCGTTCAACGTTGGAGACGGCCACGATGCAACAACAGCCACCGCCGCCAGGACCGTCGCCGTTGGGCAATGCAGGGCCGCCGGTCGACGGAGGGACACAAGGAAACGCCCCAGGAGGACCATCGCAAGGGGGAGCGCCGCCCCCGCTGTCCGCGCCGCCGTCGTCGAGTGCGAGCGTGGGAGGTAAGCGGCGGCGCAAAAACGACGACGAGGGGCCCGCGGAGCCCCGCCGCCTGCGACGGTCGCATGAGGCCTGCGCGCGATGCAGAAGCAAAAAGATCAAGGTGCGGGGATAGCCGAGCAGCACGGCAACGACCGACACTGACCCCCTCCCAGTGCGACTCCAAAGTGCCGCGCTGCACGGCGTGCGCCACCGCGGGCACGCCATGCCACCAGGAGGACCGCCAGCGCCAGACGCTCACCCCGCGCGGCTACACTGAGCGCCTCGAGCGCCAGGTCGCGCAGATGATGGCCCTGCTCGCCCGCCGCATCCCCAACTTTGACCTCAACAACCTCGACAACATCGCCGCGGCGGAGGGCATCGTCGTCCCCGAGCACAGCGGTGATGCGCCTCAGGCGCAGGCGCAACCGCCGCCGCCGCCACCGCAACACCCGGGTGCATACCCCCCGCATCCGCCCCCGATGCCGTACCCCCACTACCCGTACCCGCCCATGCCCCCCATCCCGCCCCCTGGCTTCCCAACCCCTCTGCACCCGTACCAGATCCCCTTCCCGCCCCAGGCCCCTCAGGCGCAACAGCAGCAGCAGCAACCACAGCCGCAGCCGCAGCAGCAACCACAGCAGCAGCAGCAGCCACAGCAGGCGAAAGAGACACCCGCTGCTCCTCTCCCCGGACAGGACCCCCAGGGTAACGACATGAGCAACCCTATGGCGATTGCCAGTGCGTTCAAGGTCGATCCCAACATTCAAGCCAAGGGTGAGTGTGTATATCTCTTTGTTTACAGGGGCTCGAGGGTCTGCCCTTTCTCTCGCGTTACTGGAATCGCCGAGAAATGATTTCTTGACCCTCGATAAATCAGCATTTCTCTTACACTAAGCAGGTACCAACACGAAGCCGCCCAACGACATCGGCTTTGGCCACGGCGCACTCGTGCACACGCCCGCGGGCTTCGACCCCTCCGCGCCCCCGCGCGACCTCCACAAATGGGTCGCCGTCCGCGTCCCGCCCGAGGTCGACGCCCCCGCCGACGCGCAGCCCAAGGCGCTCTACATCCCCGCCGACGTGCGCACCGTGCGCCATGTCATCGACGTCTACTTCGACCGCCTCAACGTGCACCGGCCGGTGTTCGAGCGCGGCGAGTTTGATGACCGGGTCATTCAGCTGTATGAGGGTATAGAGGATGCGGCGCAGATGTTGCGCGCGCCGAGGCCTGCGGGAGACGAGCCTGACTTCCGCGAAGGCGAGCCGCCCCAGGTCGAAGCGCGTGCCACTCAGGCGGACGCCCGCAACGATCCAGGTATGTATCACGACTTTATCAACCGCAGCGCGCTAATACGGCGCCATAGGCTTCATATCTGCCTTCCTGTACATCCTAGCGCTGGGCACAATGTCCGAGCTTAACCACAAGGTATGTCGTTTGCACGTCCTCAACGAGCACGACGTTAACGTACCTTCTCCAGCTGGCGTCCGGCGGCAATCAGCCGCCGCCCGTGCCGCCTACGTGGCCGACATACGACGAGTTCTTCCTGCGTGCCATGGGGTCGCGCCCGGACTGGCGGATGACGCTCAGCTCCCTGCAGGCTGCGGTCTTGCTCCACTGGTATCTGTACACAGACGTGCGTCTTCATTTATGCAACTGCCCGGGCCGCGTTGCTCATGCGCCAACAGGGTCAAGGCTCGGGGCTCTGGCGCTTCGTGGGGTCCATCCTGCGCTACGCGATCGAGCTGGGTCTGCACCACGACCCCTTCGTGCAGCGTAACCCGCAGACGAACAAGTGGGTGACATTGTCAATTGCGGTCGACAGTCGCTCACCTGTGATCTAGGTATACGTTCACGATGGCTGAGTGTCGTGCGCGCGTGCGTCTCTGGGGCATCGTCCTCATCCACGATCGTGGCACGAGTGTCATTTTCGGACGCCCATTGGGTACGTGTTTTTGACGGTTTGTGGCTGCCCGCTGACATGTTAGTTCAGGCATTCACCCCGATGAGACCAACACGCCCATGCCGGCGCCGTACCCAGACCCGGCGCGGGAGATCGCCAGCACGCATTTCTACCTCAGTCATGCTGTCGGTGCGTGATCAATGCGCCGCAGACCGCGGACGATTTATTCCTTCCATGACTGACGGTGTTACAAACGCAGCCAACATCCAGAAGGAAATCATCCTCAAACTCTATGCTCCGAAGTCGCCACCGCGCTCGGCGCCTGAGTTGATTGCTTGTGCGAAGGCGATCCTGGGTATGTCTTCTCAGCAGGCCCGTACTGGACATGTTGTGTTGCTGACGGTGGACTAGACCAGATGGAGACTATCCTCCCGCCGGCGTTCCGCCCCTACATAGAAGGTTCCGAAGGATGGGACATGGAACGCCGCCGTGCACTCGTGCAGGGTATCACGACGGACATCGGTCTGACGCTGTTGAAGGTAGGCCAAGAAACATGGGAAAGGGTAATCGTTTGCTTACACCCCTTGCAGTGGGCCATCGCGAAGATCTTCCTTCTTCGTGCCCTCGTCGCTAGCAGCGCGATCCAGTATAAGGACAAGGTTCGCGCGCTGCTGCCGGGTGAGATGTTTGTTGTCACATTTGTTTTTGCTGTCGCTAACGAGACACAGCGGTCATCACTGCGCACAACATAATCGTGGTGCACCACCAGCTCATCAACCAGCCCGATATTTCGTTCTTCACCTCGCCTCTGCCGTTGCAGACAGCGGCTATGGTGCTCTTATATGGATGGTTAGTCGCGGTTGACAGCTTGCACGCTGGCGATATTCGTTCGTTGTATACTGATCATGTTGCAGGATGTCTCGGCGCGTGCCGAACATCACACAGGCGGTTGCGCTGGAGGACGTGACGATGGCGCTGGAGGGCATCCCGAAGTTCCGCTGGAAGTGGGAGCGCAAAGACTTCCCGCGCCCACCGCCGATGATGGTCAGCCTTGCGGAAAGCGTGCTCAATGTGAGTTGGTCCAGGATCCACTTTCACCAGCTCTTGGTGCTCAATGCTAGCTGCAGGTCAAGCTTGAGGATGCGCCCGCGCCTAGCGCGCCGGGCGTGCTATGGCGGGAAGAGACCTTCAACGAGAACGCAGTCGTGCTCAGTCCCGATGCGGCGACTAGTCCCCACCAACAACACCCCGGACAGCAGCATGGACCGGTCCCGATGCATCCGCCGATGGCGGTCGACTCGCCCACGATAGATGGCGTCATGCAGCAGGCGCACACTGGACCGGGAAGCCCTATGCATGCAGCCCACCCGAACCACCATATGCCCTCGCAGGATTGGGTCAGAGTCAAGCTTGAGCGCGAGTTCCCCGCGGGTGCGTCGATCGTCAGGCTTGCCAGAGCCATTCATCTGAGTCATTGGCAGGTCTTCTCTTCCCCCAATTCCTGCCGCAGGCGGGGCCCGAGCAGGCGCAAGGCCACCCGCCGCAGCAAGGTCGCTCGGTGAGTACGCTCTCGTACAGACAGGAAATGTACTGACCTTTTCGCTTTCCGCTCGCCTCCGTCCGTCCGTATTTCGCCCTGGTCCTGGTCTCTGTGTATTTATCGTGTACCGCCCGGTCAACTGCTTTCTCCGTCTTGGCTCTGGTTTCTGGCGCGCCGCTCTCGCTTTCCGCCTGCTGATGCATCGCTCCCCGGCGCTCCCGCCGCGCCTTGTCCCACGCCGCGCATCCGACGCGTCGTCGCCGCGGCGCAACTCCGATGCGTCGCCCGCGCCCATGGCGGCACCCCACGCGCAGGGTGGCTACGTTGCGGAGATGCCGCCCGATGTGCACTATGGCGGGGCGTACGAGTACCATCATGGTGGGCAGGGCAGGTGAGCTGGGTTGTTTGTTCTGGACAGGTGTGTGTGTGTGTGCTGATGATGGGCAGGTACTACGACGAGGAGCGCGACCTGCACTACTATCCGCAGATGCAGGGATATCGGCCCCCTCAGCAGCCCCCTTGGAATCCCATTGGATAGGTCGTTGTGAATACGCGAGTAGGAAATATGATCACCAGCGGACATGGTTGATTGTCGTTAGTTTCGGTCTCTGTAGTGTAGTCAAGATATATGCTTTTCATACACTTTTCCCGAGCATACCTGAGACGAGAGAAAGGGATGCAATGTTGAGATATTTGTTCATTGACGCGAAAACACCGCTCAACACAGACGCAAAGCTACTGGGCGCCAGGTCGTCTGGATATCGAGCGCGGGAGGCTGTCCGTGAGGCGATGAGAGGCACAGGCCAGCTGGATCATGACGGGGTTAGAGGGCGATATGTTTCATGAATAACAACAAGGAGTTGGAGGTGTAAACAACTATCAACGACCACCTTCTCTCTCTCCGCCTGCGATGGCACGGCGACAGCCATCGACGACCTCCCTTTCAAAATTCGCTCGCTCTGGCTCCCCCATCGTCGTCCAGCAAGACCGCGCGCTCGACTTTTGCAATGCTTTCTGGGGGATGAACGATGGCGGGGTGGACGTGCTGTTTGCGCGGATGCGCGGCGCCTCCCGCACCTCGGACGAGATGAGGAACTTTTGGAAGGAGCGGTGAGTGGCATATCGTTCTCGCTCACGCCGCGCGTCCTGACACTCTGTAGCGCGGCGATCGAGGAGGACTATGCGAAGCGACTGATGAAGCTCGCAAAGTCCACTCTCGGCAAGGATGAGATTGGGTCAGTGAACAGGATCATGCTCGTCCGCCCTGATTGACGTGCACAGGGAGCTCCGGAACTCGCTGGACGTGATACGCACCGAGACCGAGCGGCAGGGTAGCTGCCACCTCAACCTGGCGCAGTCCATCCGCAACGACCTCGAAGGCGCGACCACGGAGTTCTACGCGCGCCAAGTCCAGCACAAGAAGACTTATCAGACCATGATCGAGAAACAGTTTCGCCAGAAGCAGGAGCAGGAGGCCCGGGTCATGAAAGCCCGCGAGAAATACGAGGCGGACTGCCTCCTCATCAACTCGTATACGGCGCAGTCCACCCTCGTGCAAGGCCGTGACCTGGACAAGATCACCTCGCGACTGGAACGTGCGCAGCGGACGGTGCAGGCGAACGAGCGCGATTTCGCCAACTTTGCCAAGACACTGCAGACTACGGCGGCCAAATGGGAGCAGGATTGGAAGGACTTTTGCGACTCGTGTCAGGATATGGAGGAGGACCGCCTGGACTTCATGCGGGATAACTTGTGGATATACGCTAACGCCGTGTCCACTGTGTGTGTCACGGACGACGAGGTGCGTCGCATACCGCGTATTATATTTGTTATTGACCGCTCATTCCGTATCTGCTAGTCCTGCGAGAAGATGCGCCTTGCACTGGAGCAGATGGAGGCAGAGAAGGAGATGGAGAACTTCGTCTTGGACTACGGCACTGGCAACCGGATACCTGATCCCCCCGCCTTTGTGGACTACAACAAGCCAGATGCGATTCCTTCCGCCAGCTCTCGCCCCACGGCCCGCCCCGCCCACTTCCAGCGTGCAACTCAGCGCCGGAATCAAGGCCCGACTCCTGCGACGGCTCATCCCGCCCCCGCTCAACCTGAACCAGAGCCGGCCGTCAATGTCGCAGGAGTTGGCGCCGTCGGTTCGATGTCACGGGGTGCGAGCAGTCGACCGACCAGCATGATTAACGGCACTGCAAGTACGGGCCCCGCCGCGTCCCAACCTCAGCAGCCCATCTCGCGCAATCAGTCGTACCGCCGGCCTCCCCCCGATACCACGAGCAGGGTCGAGTCGCCTGAAGCTATGGCAGAAAGGCCGCAGCACCGCACAAACGGTAGCCTCTCCGCCGCACCATCGCCGTCGAACGCCAAACCCGCGAGCCCTGCAGTGGACCCTCTCCTACAGCAAATGGAGGCGTTGAAGAACACTGCTGCTGTGCGCCGCAGCACAACCTCAGCGAGGACCGGTCGCAGTCCACAGCCCGCCAACCCACCTTCGCGTCGCAACACGCAGGATGCTGCCCAGGCTCGGCAGTCCATGAACCTCTCTCCTCAGGGCGACGCCTTGGGTCACAAGTACCAGAACTCTGCTGAACTGGTCGTGGGCGGCCCTCCATCTCCCCGTCCGAGCTCCCCAGCCGTCGCTGCTGCACCCCCTACAGCGGCCTTCATGGCGAGACCCGTTCGTTCTGTGTCTCCTGCTGGGTCAGACCACATCGAGACGGTGCTCAACGACTATCACCAGAGCTTACCGGGCGAGCGCAAGAGTGCGAGTCGTCGAGGCAGCTTCGCTGCGCCCTCTCCGTCGAATGCGCACATCGCCTCCCCATCCAACGCGCATATGATCTCACCGAGCGAAGCACAGTCTGTGAACCGTCCTCCAAGTGTCGGGCACGTCGGTATCGGCGCGCATGGAGGCTCGCGCTCTGCCAGTCCTCAGCCGATATCGCGGTCTGCCAGTCCCAACCGACAAAGCTTCATCCAGCCTCCAGGCGGCGGTCCTGGTGTTGCTCGTCAGCCAAGCATGGCGCAGCGCGCTACGAGTCCCAACAACATAGGCATCGCGCTCGACGCCAACGGCCGCGTCATGCACGATGAGATGGCGCAGCGGTATCAGCAGCAACAGCGCCCACCCACTCAGCCTCCCCAGCAGCAGCCACAGTCGGGCTACGGCGGACCGCAGCGCCGCCCGAGCTACGCTGCCAATCAAGGAAGCTACGGGATGTACCCGCCCCAAGGGCAGCCGCCCATTCAGCCCCCACCGCCGCCGACCCAGCCCCCTCCCCCGGCGCCACCCTCGGTGCAGGCGCAGGTTCCTCCGCCCCCTATGCAGGCGCCACCCGTTGCGCCATACATGCCTGCACAGACGCCATCCTACGCTGCCCAGCCCCCGTACCAGCAGGGCTTCGGCGCTGCCCAACAGCAGCCCCCACCGCCGCAAGTACCGTTCGGCGCGACGGCCCAGCAGCCAGCGTATGCGCCGCCGTCGACATTTGCAGCCAACCAACCCCCCGCGTTTGGCGCGAACCCGCAGCCTGCCGGATACCCTAATGGCTATGGCGCACCTAATAGCGTCAACGGCGTGCAGCGTAATGGGTACGGCGGACCGGCGGCGGCACCTCCTGCGAATGGAGGATACTACGGACAGCAGCAGCCTGGGTTCAATAACCAAGCTGCTGGCGGATACGGGCAGTACCAGCAGCAACCTATGCATCGGTCGCCGTCGCCACAGCCGCAGATGCAGGCGCAACCGGTACGGCAGGCGCCACCGCCAGCAGGGCAACCGGCCGGCATGCCTCCTACGGGACAGATGACCGAGGACGGACGGGGAATTCTGTTCTATGGTAAGCAAATGCACACATATACAACATTAGCACGGCGAGCTGACGTGCATTGCAGTGAAAGCGCTGTACGACTACACGGCGACCATCGACGAGGAGTTCGACTTCCAGGCGGGCGATATCATCGCCGTGACTGCGACACCGGAGGACGGATGGTGGAGCGGAGAGCTTTTGGACGAGGATAGGCGCCAGCGCGGGCGGCACGTCTTCCCGAGTAATTTCGTGTGTCTGTTCTGAGACCGATGATTTCATCCTGCAGCTGCCAGAGACCAATTTATTTCCTCCGATATCGATCTTCTTGCTTGTATTTGCTATCATTTGTATCTCAAGTATGGCTTTGTCAATAGTGATTATTTCCCGCGCGAGCATAGGACTTCGGTGAATGAATGCGAACCTATAGACGTTGGCAGCACAGACTCTTCAGCTTCAGCCCGAAAGCATGAGTTCAGGATCTTGTGCAGGCAAGGGTGCAGTCCGGGTGCAGTCTTTGCAACGACTCGGATACCACTGCGCCTCTAGCAACCCAGATTTTGTGGCCACCACTGTGCAGGCGGAACAAACGCTCGCAAAGCCATGCGGCCTGCATATGGTATTGTACTATCATCACACGTATACTTTTGCTTGTTTTTCTTCTTGCCCAGCGGCACGCGGTAACGGCGGCGGGCGGGCGCGAAGCATCCCGCTTCACGCGCGCGTACGGAGGCTCAAGTGGCATTGAGTGCAAACAGCGCCGTGAACGATGCTACCAAGAATATAGGAAAGGAGACCACCCCAAGCCAACTCAGCGTACCTCAGAGAGCGGCTGCGCGAGGGTATTCGAGTACGGCTGAACGCGACTCGCCTCTTTACTCGCCTGCAGTTTCTTTGCGATGCAATGCCACCCCTGTGCGACCCAAATTACGGCCCAATGCCACCACTGTGCGATGCGATTCCACCCCTTTCTAACCCACTCGCATATCTTCGTCCAAGATGTGGATGAACAAGGAATAATCAGTGCTCGGCAGCAGCAAGACGGGTATCACTCACGAAATAACGATCTGTGCATGCTCGGGCCTCATGCGCATGACCAGAAGGCCCGCCTGACACGCCGCGTCTTCGCCTGGGACAAGCTTGGCCGCTCGCTCAACTTTGGATTGGTTGGTCAGTCTCGAGTCCGCGGTCGCGGACCGAGGCAGATAAATTCCCATATTAGGTAGAGGACTCCGGATGAGCCCAGCCGGTCTGCGACCCCCGCAGACCGAGCTGGTTCACGAGCCTACAGTGCATGCGAAAAAGAACTTACCTGCCTTTTTCGGCAGGTTCTTCCCACCGCCCACAGCGCAGCCCGTGGCACGTCGTCGACGGTGCATATTGGTGCCGTGCAAGCTCTCAGTGTATCCTATGATACATCTAAGCACAGTGATGCAGAGAGAACAGTTGAAAACGGCCCACACTTGTCCAACTTAGGCCTTCGCAATCTCGCCGCCCGGTACACTCACGTGACTGCGCGAGCTGGGGGGGGGGGGAACAGACGTGCGCCTTGTACCCAGCCGAAATCAATCTTTCGACATATTTCTTTCACCTAGTAGCACGAAAATGTCTAGCAGCTACTATTCACCTCTGGTTGTGGCCCATACGCACCGTCGTCGACGTGCCACGGGCTGCGCTGTGGGCGGTGGGAAGAACCTGCCGAAAAAGGCAGGTAAGTTCTTTTTCGCATGCACTGTATAGAGCTGGCCACGCGAGTCTAATTTCTCGCGCCCCGATAGATGTGGTCATGTGACTACTGACCAATCACTTGCTCCCGGCCGGAACGCAAAGTGGCGCTTGAAATGACAATGACTGAGGACTCCATCTGCACTCCATTGCCCTTTGAATCTGATTGCCCTCTTCCCATCGCCGTGTACAGGAGATTAGCACAGTACAGAAATGACGTACCAGTACGACTGCAAAATTCCAGTGCGTCTATGAGATCACATAACACGAAATCTCACCTGGATGCAGGCGTGCTTGCCCGAACTCACGTTCGTCGATTCGATAACCGTTGGGTTGAGCGCGATGAGAATGCTATGCGGCGCACTCTTTAGGCCGGACGTGTATGGTAACGCTCAACGACTGGCCCCACAACCCGCCTACGACGTGATACAAGCCATCATCGATATCGGCGCCCAAGGGCAAATGCTAGTGCAGGCCCTTCAGGGCCTCTTGGAGGTTGTTCGGCAGGTCCTCCTGCCAGCATCGGCAGGCCCTCTCGAGCCCTACCAAGATCTCATCGACGTGCAATGTCGCAACCTGCTTTGCTCCCTCAACGAATTCCTACTCGCCGTCAACTTCACAATGGCAGCCTTTCACGCGCTCGTGTACACAGTGGATAACCAACTCTCGCGCGCATGGAATTCAGACAGCTTCGACCGACTCTTGCCGGCCATTCGGCAGATGCGCAAGCATGGCGAGGCGCTCAGGGTCAAAGCTGATGGCATGAAGATCTCCGCCGAGCACATACCGGAGCGTTTCACCCTATCCAAAATCGCTGAGTTATGCGGGGACTCAGAGCATAGACGACGCGAGCTGGACTGTATGGACACTGTGCTCTTACGCCCGATGGCCGACCAAGCGCAAAAGCTGGAGCAGTATGCGAGCAATTTACTACTGAGCCTTCCCGGTACGTATCTCACTGTGTTTGAGCTGAAAGTGTTCTGTGCTCTGCTATCCCATATACTTTGTTTCATTTGATTGTATTCTTCCTTCTCGTATTTTGTGGATTGTAGAACAAGGAAGTCGCTGTGATGAAGCGTCTCTGCGATATGAAGCCTTCAAGTTTGCTTCAAGTTCCAAAAGCCTCCCCAGTGCCACGAGGGTCGGAATGCCGGACCGATGAATCACCGCACGTGGGATGGTTCCCAACGACCGCAGTTTCACATGTAACTTACATGGCAAATCGTTGGCAAGTTCAAAGTGGGCACGACCGTTCGCTTTTTGGTTCTGACCTCCATGTTCTCCTACGCGATATCCAGCGGCAAGTGAACGAGCGCCTTCCTTGAGCAGTCTCTGACGGCCCACAGCGACATCATACTTTCACCTACCGATCGACGAGGACGAGGACAAGGATATCGAGGCCTATGAACGCAAATGCCTGACCTGGGTTGCGGAGCCCAGCTCCTGTGGCGTTGAAGCTGCTGAATCAACGATCCCCTCCTCACCTCGACTCTCCCCTCCCTTCGCATCGCGCAAGCCAGATAGTGCGCTGATCAAACGAATCCTGGCGACCGATGATCTGTACGATATCCTCGGTGCGTAGTGCCGCTCTCGCTATCGCTCTCGAACTTACGGCTACGCAGGCATTGAGAGTTCAGCCGCACTCGACCGAGGTGTCCTCCGCCGCGCGTATCTGTCGCGCTCCAAAGCATGTCATCCAGAGTAAGCGCCCGATCACCCGTGACGAAGCATCTCATCTGACAGTATTCCCTTAGCAAATTCCCCAACAGCCCCGATGCTACTCTGGCGTTTCAGAAGGTGGCGACCGCGTACGACATATTGAGCAAGCCGTCTTCGAAGCGGATGTACGACACGCGGACGTCGACGTCCTTCGACTTCTGGGCAGCACACCCGCCACCGAACGCGGAGGAGACGTTTCGGAGTGTGGCCATCGGGATCCTGAACGACTTTTTGGATGGGGACTTGGAGGTCATCCGGACGCTGTTGAGTATGTGATTATATTCGCTTGCGATAATATCTGGCTGACGCCACAATAGAGGCTGTTAATGATCTCAATCCAGGTCTGCATCTGGGGGACGATGGTATCAACATGTTGCTAGAGAGCGTCCGCGAACGCGCTTTGAGTAAGCGACTTGTCCTCCCATCTTTCTCGCCACCTACTGACCGGCCTTCGCAGCGTGTCGTACATGTGTATACGCGCTTCAAGATGAGCTCGCCCGCCTGTCCGAGCTGCAGCACGCCTTCCGGCAGATGTCCTACTTCAACGTGGTCGGCCGCACGAGGGTGACAATACAGCTCACACGTGTCACGCTGAGCCTACCGGTTGTGCTCGAGCGCGCAGTGCTCCAGCAGGACCCGTCCTATGACCCCGACGCGCCATCGAACCGAGCACTCCTCCCGCGACCTGTGTCCAGTCTCATTCGCCGTGTCGATTATGTATTGGACAAGATGGAGCGAATGGTTAAGTCATAGCACCCCAGTCGCAATCCCAGTCCTATCATATCCCCAGTCTTTGTTTTCCTCATACAATATCTGTTTCTTGCTGTCCTTCCTCTTGGGTCCGCGACCTGCCTCGCTCACCATATTGGTGACGGGAATCACACTCTACCACAAAAGGTGGCGCAGGTCGCGTGTGTATATGCTTCCCTATAGATCTATTCGCCTACGACTGCTCTCTATCTACCTATAACTGCTCGTTCATTAGACACTGCTACATGTTATCGCTGTAACTTACTCTGTATCAGTACTTTCACAATCCTACGCCACAAAATTTAGTATGCCCACGATGACTCTGATTCTGAGCGTCAATCTTTGAGAGATGATGTGGACATGAAGACTCAGAAGAGACAATGAAGTGTAGATTCGCAGTGACCTAAGGTCATAATGCATGATAGCTTGTGATATATGCTCGTCAGTTGCTTGGGGTAGGTATTAGTGCTAGGTTGTTGGTATCATACATCTATCGTCGTAGTCATAGAATCCATAACCCTCCCCCTATGCCGCAAACTTACTCTTTGCCCTCAACCGCGCGCCAATCCTCCTGAACACAAACGGCAGCGGCAGCATCAATGTCGTCAACCCCGCCAGCAGCGCCGTCGCGCCCACCGTGCCCAGCGTCTTATACATCGCCGGCGCGAACAGCGGAAACACGGCCGCGAACGCCGAGCGCAGCGCGCTGTTGGCCGCCATCGCTGACGCGGCGATGGGCCGGTACGCGACGACGAGGTAGGTGAAGACGGAGGAGTAGACGTAGTACATGCCCATACCGAAGGGCGCCGAGCCGATGATGGGCACGATCCAGTGCACGGAGGGGTACGTGGTAAAGGCGAGCCAGAAGAGGCCTGAGGGTCAAGATGAGCGGTTGGGTACGTGCGGAGCTAGAGGATGGAGGACACGTACCAATAGGCACGAGCACGGCGCCTACCTCGCCCTGGAAAAGGCGCGTCTCGGGTGGGGGGTGGCCTTTGTAGGCTTCGCGGTCGCGGCGGAAGCGGTTATTCCAGTAAGGCTGCGTCGCGAAGGCCATAATCTGGGACGTGTTAGCGAGATACTGGCCATACGGCACGCTTCGCACGCACCTGGCCTACACCGATGCCGAGGAAAGTTAGGCCGGTGATTCCCATGCTGAAGCCGTGTCCTTGTTCGAATATGATGGGGAATGCCTGGAAGGCAAGGTACAAAATGCCCAGAAGCAGAGCCGTCCTAATTACTTTGTGAGCAGGAAAGACGGTATCTAGGGCATGGATCACACACCATATGTCCAGCAGGAGTGCCATACGATCGAAGAGGAGGAGCTCTGAAGGCATGTTAGCGATTGCAACGAGTAGGGGAATAAGTGCGTACGGAATGGCTTGTAAATGCTGATGGCCATAGAATGCGCGAGACTCTTGTGCTGACGGTCAAGAGGTGCCCAGTATCTGTCATCACCCGTCGTTTTCCGCAGGCTACGTTCATAGTATGAGTCTTGTGCGAAAGTATAGTGCGACTGAAGACGTACCGTGCCGCCTTGCGCTTCAGAATGACTGGGGCATACGTCTCGGGAACGAACTGAAGGACGATGAGGCAGATCCTGCAAGGTATGGTGCAAGACTCACGACAAGCAACGCCATCCACTGACAGAATATCCAGATAATTAGTAAGCGGTAGGTCCACCGCCAATTGAGATGCTGACGGAGGAGAGGTAAGCACTACGCGAGGATGATGATATGTTTGGACCCACCTGGTTCATGAAGCCAGATATCAAAGGGCCGATGATCGGTCCGAAGAATGGACTGAGTGTGTAAACGGCCATGGGGCTGATTGGGCGTCAGAACGGGCACGCAACGCACTCCTTCGTGCACTCACTTGCCAACTTTGTGATTCGAGAACAAGTCGCTGACACTGCCACCGGCGACGCTGAGGAAGGCGGAACCACAGAAGCCCGTGACGAAGCGGAACACGAGGAAGACGGCTGTATGGAACGTGTGAGATGATGGGGGAACGGGGTATGTGGGCACGTACCCATGTTGGGCGCGAACGCGACAGGGAAGGAAAATACGAAGAAGAGACCGACGGAGACGCGATAAATGATGTTCCTCCCGTACACCTCGGATAGGGGACCGACGAGGAGGGGACCCCAACCGAGGCCTTCGACAAAGAGACTGATCGCGAGGATGGCGACGGTACGCGAGGCGTGAAACTCCTCCATCGTACCCTGCTCTGCGAAGGATGCCTAGGGGACGGTGTGAGGAGGACCAGCATGGGAGGGGACATGCCACGCACCATGGAGGACGCGCATGTCGCGCATAATGAGGTGCTGCTGATCAGCAAGACGGTCAGCCACTTGCGCGCGCTCGATCGCTGCTGCGGGTCGTCCGCCGCCTCGAGCACGACCTCGTACGGGTCGCGCGCCTTTTCCGAGTCGACGACAACATCGTTCTTGACTTCGATGGTGGGCGAAGGAGAGGACATGGTTCGCTCGCACTTTCACTCAGCCCGCTGCCACTTATTATAGCGTCGGCGCTCATGGTCAATACTAACGTATCTCCTCTTGTTACCGCTTCTGAATCAGCATATGTTGTTCTCGTGGGTCACTTGTGGGTCACAGCGTCGTGATCGGGGCGACCCACTTTTCACCGACGGCGTGTCCGGACTCCGCGGCTGGTTCGCGGCAGCGGCTGCCTTCGACCGCGTTCATGCCGTCGGTGACTCGGTACTCAAGCGCGGGCTGGCCATAAGATGAATTCCCCGGGCTCCAACATATGCACAGCGACTGCTTGGGTGCCCAACATGAGCTGGAAAGGCTCGTTCTAGACCGTGACGAGAAGGACGGCAATAAAAACTGCTCGTCAATGAGACATGAGTGCGGAAGTTAACAACGGCAAATCCCGATATGCCTCTCGACTTGGCATCTACTTCAACCCAAGCAGCGTACTCGGATTTCTTGCCGTCCATATGTATAGACAGTAAGGAGGTTTCGTGCGTGTATCCCGCGCCGTATGGTATCTGGCATGATTTACAACAATATGGTACTCCAAGAGGTATAGGCTCGACGCCTCCCGATGTGGGTTGGCAGAGAGTCGACTGTAACGGTCCTGTCCTTCAACACTCCATTATCCAGTTCTCGTCGTGGCTCATCTTTAGTTGGAGCGGCGAGAGAAGACATCGGCAGGGATGAATGGCACGGAATCAGTGAACGAGCGAGAACTCGTGCGGCGCACAGTCGTCGTTTATCTGGGCTATTATACGCCATGAATAGAATCCTCTAGGGCATAAAGAGCGCCGTGCGGTATATTTATACGTTACTTGAAGCAGCTTCAGATTCAGAGTTTACAAGGAAAACACTGCAGCGAAGCGGCGGCGTGACTGAGGAGGTCGCGAGGTCATCTTGAAGGTGGCAAGACGTGCATACTTGATTTATAACGATTCTGAAGTTCCACGAATTTCCTCACCGCCACTTACCATTGACTCTCGCTCTCCTTCTGTATACTTCAGCTACACCAAGCTTTTACGATGCTGATAGAAGCGCTCAATACTTGAGTCGAACAACGGCGGCACGTGGTATGAATATGTGCGTGGGAATTTACGAATCTGTGGCCAGTCTTGTTCATCACGTCACTGTATCTTCACATCTACCATGACACCGGCGCCGCTCCCGACGCCCTTTTCGACGACGAGGCATGCCAATGGCTCCGTCTACACTCTCAATAGCGTACGAGAACGCGATGCAGACGATGCCTCCGAGCGCTCGTCCCTCATCTCCCCGAGCACCCCTTCATACGGCGCCGCCTCCTTTCCCGAACACGACGAGCACAGAGGACGAGTGAAGAGCGGCCGGATCGTCTTCAACGCCGCCCTCAAGATGGCCTGTATATTTATTGTCAGCGTCTTGCTGCTGGGGGGCACCCTATATCTCGCCTTGCCCACATTAGAAGAGTGCGTACAAAGGAAATCATGTATCGCAAGGCAGTGCTGACGGCGATGCAGGGCCGACCGACCCCTCCTTCGCATCCCCAAGTCCTTTGACCAGCTTAAGGACCTCAACTTCCTCCTTAAGAAGTACCGCGACATCTATCCCTTCCGCGTCCTCATATGCTACATCATCACCTACCTCTTCCTCCAAGCCTTTTCGCTGCCAGGCTCCATGTATCTGTCTATCCTCGGTGGCGCCGTCTGGGGCGTCGCAAGAGCTCTGCCGCTCGTATGCGTCTGTGTCGCATCCGGCGCGACACTCTGCTACCTCATCAGCGCCGCACTCGGCCCCGCGCTCCTCACGCTGCCCCGAGTGCAGGCCAAGCTCGACAAGTGGGCGACGACGATCCGGCAGAACAAGGAGAACGTGATCTCGTTCCTCATCGTCCTGCGCATCGCACCCCTGCCGCCGCACTGGGTTGTCAACGTCATCTGCCCGCACGTCGGCATCGGTGTCGTGCCGTTCTGGGTCTCCACGGCGCTCGGCATCCTGGGCGTCAGCGTCATCCACACGACGATCGGCGGCGGCCTCGACGAGATGACGAGCGCGGAGGACTTCCATCTCATCAGCTGGAAGAACTTTTTCCTGCTGGCGGCGGTCGTCGTCGGCGTGATGATCCCCGTCGGACTCCGCTACTGGTTCCGCCGCGAGGTGGCGGACCTACAGGTCGTGGAGGAGGAACCGTTGCTGGAGGACGGGGAGGACCGCATTCTCGCTGTGGGTCCCGACGGCCCGTCGAAGAAGGTCGGCACGACCTCTCCGATGGAGCCGTACTACGACGACGACTCGTCGGATGAGGATGAGGACGTGATTCTAGAGGCGGGCCCCGCCATCCCTGTGCTCAAGATCGGTGAACCTTCGTCGCCGAAACTTTGAGTTTCAAAGTCGGCGATGTTGCGCACGTTTCCTTCTTCGCACTGTACGGATAATATCTCATAAGATCAATGTACCACCTCATTCGTTTTGTCGTACTATCTATAATGCAAGAGGAATCCGTAGTAAGCTACAAGTAAGCTATGCAAGGCTGAAGACGGTAGACTACATGCAATTTACGGAATATGTAAGTCAGTCAGTGGGTTCAAAGTGCTTGCAGAGTGAAGTTTTGAAGAGCTCTAAGCTGGCTGTAAATCACTGAAGTCTGCGCCAAACAGGCAGGGGAAGTTGGAAGACTGCAACTCGTCACGCGTCGTCCCGCTTAGGCACCCCAATGAAGAAGGCATTGTAAGTGGTTAGCTCCGGCCTACGTACTTAGGAAGTGAGCTCACTTGAAAGTCTTGAGCTTCACCGCTGAAGCAGGCGGTGGTCACCGCAGTTTTCCCCGACATGGACTTTACGGCTCTACAGGAGAATGCGTCTCGGCTGGGGATGCGCATCCAGGAGACGTTCTCGGAGCACACGCGCGACCTCACCCTCGTCCGTGGCGCGGGATATCTCGATGGCGCGGAGGACACACGAAGTATCCGCAAGCAGCTCGACTCGAGCAGCGATCGCGACAAACTCGATGCCATGAAGCGCCTCGTCGCAGTATGTCGCCTGCACCTCCCATCCGTCTTCGCCTTACGCTCCCCCTGCCCCACAGCTCATCTCCAAAGGCCGCAACGTCTCCGAGTACTTCGCGCAAGTCGTGAAGAACGTCGCCTCCCACAATCTTGAGGTCCGCAAGCTCGTGTACATCTACCTTCTTCGTTACGCGGAGGCGGAGCCCGACCTCGCCCTGCTCTCTATCAACACCTTCCAGCGTGACCTCGCGGACGGGAGCCCGCTCATTCGCGCGATGGCGCTGCGTGTGCTCAGCGGGATACGCGTCCCCATGATCGGCAGCCTTGTCGTGCTGGCGATCAAGAAGTGCGCGGCGGATGTCAGCCCATATGTGCGGAAGGCGGCGGCGCTGGCGATCCCAAAGTGCTTCGAGTGCGTTCTGTTGGCATGTGTCGGAGCACGATGAACTGACGAGAGCCTTGCAGGTTGGACACGACGCACCAGCCGGCACTCATCTCAATTATTGGCACGCTGCTGGGAGACCGCTCTCCCCTCTCCATCGGCTGCGTTGCGGTCGCGTTCGAGGCTGTATGCCCGACGCGTCTGGACCTCCTCCATCGCCAGTACCGCCGGCTATGTCGCGTGCTCGTGGACGTGGACGAGTGGGGGCAGGTTGATATCATGAATCTGCTCCTGCGGTACGCGCGAACCATGCTCCCGCGGCCCGTGCTTACCGCAGATGGGGAGGAGGTCGATCAGGACGTGAAGCTGCTCCTTTCGTCGTGCGAGCCGCTGTTCCAGAGTCAGAACCCTGCGGTAGGTGGTGTGCGCTCCGCGTGATCCGCGATGCTCACGGGAAATTGCAGGTGGTCATGGCCGCAACACGCGTGTTTTTCTATGCAGGGACGCCGTCATACCAGGTCAAGATGGTTCAGCCACTCATCCGTTTACTTGCCATGTCAAAGGAAATAGAGCGGGTCACAATAACGCATATTCTCCTGCTTTCAGAATCGCTCTCGGTGCGTGTCACTACGCGTAAACTGAGCGTGCGTCTCAACGACACCGCAGTATCTATTTGCGCCCCACCATATACGGTTCATTGTCCGCTCTACAGACGCGCGGCCCGTCAAGCTGGACAAGATCAGATTACTTCTGAACATAGTTGACACAGACAATAACCAAGCGATCCTTCGCGAATTCATTGTATGTGACACGGCTTCGTGAACACCTCCATTGTATATCGACAATATACCTACAGGACTACGCGGACGACACGGATGACGAGGTCGTCTTCCTCGCCATACGCGCAGTGGGGCGCTGTGCCGCGCTCGTGTCCGAATGTTCACACCAATGTCTTAACGCACTAACCGGCATGATCAGAAGCAGACAAGGTAAGCGCCTCTTATCGCGCAATTGAACGGAATATCAATTCCTACTAGATGCAGTCGTCAGTGGCGCCGTCCTGGTGCTCAAGCAACTGGTGCAGACGCAACTCGGTACCGGTGTTGTTTTGGGACAACGGTCGCCTCTGGATATAGTCGCGCAACTTGCCCGCAAGGTTGACAACATCCGCCATGCACAGGCTCGGGCTTGTGTACTCTGGCTGGTGGGCCAGTACGGCACCCAAGACGGGGAAACGGTGGCCGAGTGGGCGCCAGACGTCCTACGCAAGGCCGCCAAGTCGTTCGCGACGGAGGTGCGTAGTGCATGGTAAAAAGGACATCCCCGAGCTAAACTACGTCCAGGACTCGCTCGTCAAGCTTCAGATCGTCACCCTCGCGGCGAAATTGTTCGTCGTTCAGCCCGAGGACCGGATCCTGGGCCTGCTAGCGGGCTATGTGTTCTCGCTCGCGCGCTACGACGCCAACTACGATGTGCGGGACCGCGGGCGGATGATGAGTGCCATGCTCGCGGGTGTGATGCCCGCGTCCATTATGAGCGACGGGGAGAAGCCCGAGCGCGCGGGCGTGGTGCTGCGCCGGGAGCAGGTCCGGATGGTCATCTTCCAGGGCAAGAGCGGCGTCGTGGAGGACGATCCCTCGCCGTTTGGTGCGTTATCTTCCGCTTAGGCTAATTTGGTCGATGCTCATCTGCTCTGTAGAAAGGGCAACGATGCTGGGCTCACTGGGTGTCATCACAGGGAAACCTGCGGCAGACAGCGTACTTCCGGACTGGTTGGAGCAGGGTGTGGAATCCATCATTCGGGACAGCGAGGACGATAGGCCTACGCCGGTCGTGCCGCTAGCGTTGTCGTCCGCGCAGGTCCGGAGCACCAAAGGAGCGACACCGGTGGTGCTCACGCCCACAAGCTCGTCCCCGGCGACGACGTCAGCGACGAGGGCGCCGTACACAGATCTGGACGCCTTCTATGCGGACGAAGAGAGCGAGGAGGGAGAGGATCAAGAAGAGGAGGAGGAAGAAGGCAGCGAGGAGGAATCTGATGAGGGGGAGTCTGAGGACGGAAGTGAGGATGGCTCTGCGCCTAAGGGAAGTGAGAGCGAGGAGGAATCGGAGGATGACGCTGCGAGTGAGAAATCTGCTACGCGAGACTTTTATGCGGGGACGTAGCATTGGTCGACTGTGCGTAATTCTGAATATCGTCTGCAGATCTGGATGTCCACTGCAGAGGATCCCCATCTTAGTTCAATTCCTTACACAGTAAAGCCTCGCGTATGAAGGATATTACGCTTATAGCGAGCACTGCTCAGCCTGTACCAGGCCTGTACCCAGCCGGCATGAGCGTTCGGGACGAGGAACTTGAAGCGAACATCAGCTACACGTGGATGGCTTTTTCTCATGGTTGATCTAGGCGCCAAGCCCGGACCGATCATCCATTCACTCCCAGAGAGAAGTCCGTCTTGTCCTGTCCGACGAGGGCGAGCCAGGACGAAAGTATTTCAAATGATGAAAACAGTATCTGCTGAGGTCGAGCGAGATCTTGTTTGAAGTTGGATTTTGGTCAGAAAATGAATCACGGCCATGAATTCATGTGTGAAGACACTGTGGGAACGTTGAAGGGACTTGTAAATGTCGCGACTTTTCTGAAGGTCGTCCACGTGTTCATAAAAGGAAGGCTTCGACTTACGGACGCGCTCTGTCCTGTTCTCTCACCATCGACGCCATGAACCGCAAGTATGCGGAGTCGACACCGTCTGACGCAGTGCTCCTCTCCCCCATCCCGGATGCTACTCGCTAGCGTCCACCAATGACCACGATCATGGCCGCCGTCGAGGAAGGGCCAGCTGCTCCGAGGCCGAGCGATGGGCTGACCGGCCGTGTTGGGGTCTTTCATGTGCGTGTTCTGTGCTACAAACTTGCTTCTTGCTTAGGATGATCTCGTAGCTGAGTAACACGTCGGCAGAAGTCGAGATGACGCCAGGTCAGTCGTCTTTGTCTGCCAGGGCCCAGCGCCCAGCACTGGCGTCGATGCGAGACGCAGCCCCAGCAGGACATATGAATGCACCCCGCGAACGACCTACCAGAAACGCTGTTCATCCCACTTCCTACGCCTGTCGTCGCGTTAACGTATCCCAGACCCTGCGCTTCCGCGCGACCACCCATGATCCCGATCGCGACGGTGCCGCCCAAGGGTGCGGTGAGCTCTACGAACAGCTGTCTTGCGTGATACTCATGCATCTGCAGCTCGAGGAGGCGCGCTCGCCTGACGCTGAGAATGTTGTGGATGTGGTGCGTTGTCTTTGTATCTGTGGAACTCCGCTCACGCGCATCTGCCAGGTTGCCGCATAGTAAGTATGTAAGTGAGTAAGTATATTCCAGGCTTATAGCGACGCTCGGGCCCTTCCCGGCCCATGTGGTCGCTCGCTCGCCGTGCACTGTCAGTGCATAGCTACCATTGCCTCTTGGAGTTCTCGTCTAGCTTATACATGTTGCATACGTGATATCCTTAGATACTGTATATATTGATTCCTGCCAATATACACTGTTGCCTGCATCTCTTCGCGTGCGTGCAGGCTCGACCTGCCCATATTTCATCAGGAGTAAAACAAAAAAGCTGTCTACCGAGGTATTGGCAGGACGAGCGTGACCGTATGCCAATTTAAGTTTCCATCAGGTTTCGACTACGCTCGCTGAGGCTCGAAATCACAATCGACGGAGATCGGATGGGGCATTGCCTGCGCGAAACCTCTCGCAGAGAGTCGTTCAGGCCCGTTCTGGGTAGACGGACTTCTCTCTGGGATTCACTGTCAGTGCTCTTCATCCCAGCTTCATCCACTTATCAGTATACACCTACAGTTACTCTCCGTCTACTCAGATCACTTGCCCAGCTTTCATGAGCGACCAGAAGTCCATCCCAATCACCGTCTTCACTGGCTTCCTCGGCGCTGGGAAGACGTCCATCATCCTCGCGCTGCTGTCCAGCCTCCCCAAAGACTACCGCGCCGTGCTGCTCAAGAACGAGTACGGCGATGTAGAAGTGGATAGCAAGCTCGCGCAGCAGTCTAGCTTGACTGCGGTCAGCGAGATATTGAATGGCTGCATGTAAGCGTTGTTGCGTGCCAGCTCCTTCCGAAGCTCCCTCGCACTTCCTGAACTCGACCCAAGGTGTTGTGTTCTGGTCGGCCAGATGCAGAATGCGCTGCTAGAGATCAGAGGTGAGTCAATGATCCCAGAACCTACACTCAACATTTTTCTTCCTGTTGGCCATACTCCGTCTCTTCTTTTTCCCGCGTTCGATTCTATCCGCTCAGAAAAATACAGACCCGACAGGATATTTATCGAGTGCAGCGGGTCCGCCTTCCCTGCCACGCTTGCCTTCCAGATCCGCGAGCTCGAGCGGGAAACGAAGGGAGACCTGAAGCTCGACGCCATAATCACCGTCATCGACGCGGAGAATTTTGTAGGGTACGAGGATACGTCGCCGACTGCAAAGATGCAGGCAAGCTACTCCGACGTGATTCTCATTGTGAGTGAATTTTCTCAGTCGCGTCGTCTCTTCGATCTGTCACAGTTTCATTGGCATACCCTTCCCTGCTTTCTGCAAACACTTTTTCCTACAACACTGCCTCAGTATTGCTGATCATACCACGCTTCACCCGACAGAATAAATGGGAGCACGTATCCGAGCGCCAACTCGATACCGTCTTCGACCATCTGCACACACTGAACGACCTGACGCCAAAGATCAAGTGCAAGGGCCGCGCTGGTGTCGACCCGGAGCTCATCTTTGGGTTGGATACGCAGCTGTTCAAGGATGCGGGCGAGTTATCGAAGGACGGAGGCAAGGCATTGTCCGATACGACACACAACGACGAGGTGGAGACCGTTACTCTGGCATCCGCGGCGCCGGTGGCCCGCCACAACCACCACGACCACCAGCACGACCGGATATGCCAGTGTGCTGCGCCGGATAGCGCGCCGTCTCCACCGGAGGCCACCTCCGAGCAAACCCTCCTGTCCGAACAAACCCTCCTGTCCGCCCTTGACGCGCTCTCGCGCGAGACCGTGTGGCGCGTCAAGGGGTTCGTCGATCTGCAAGACGAGGGGCATAATGCTCGGAAGGGGCCACATATCCTGAACTGGGCATTCGGCCGATACGATCTAACACCCACACCTGGCCCGCTGGACATGCCGGTGAAGCTGACGGTGATGGGCGAGCGGGGCGAGGTGAAGCGCGCGGCGAGGAAGTTGGCCGGGGCGTTGGGCGTGCAGATGTGTTGAGATAAATGTGTACAATTAGGCTGATCTCGCACAGGAGGGCGAGGATTAGATGATGAATGTCATACTTAGACGTAGAGTAGTGTGATATTTAGCGCTACAGGGAGGTGTCGTGTGGTATCATTGCATGTGGACGTGTATAAGTGAATGATGCGACCTGCGCTCGCAGCGGTGACCAGAGAGAAAAGCCATAACCGCAGAGAATCGTGGGGAGAGAGAAATGACAGTGGCAAATATACTTGTCATGTAGCTGGACTCATGTCGGGCTCGACTTGATGATTGTCGGTATCGGACTCAAAGTGCAGCTTGCGGTGCTTGCGAGTGGTGCGCTCGTCATTCAGCTGCTCGGAAAGGGCAGCCAGCCGTTGCTCGAAGAGGGTTTGAGCGAAGGAAGGTACGGAGATGTTGGCTGCCAAGTGGCCTTCCAGTACGCCGTCTCGTTCCAGGATATCATGCTCTGGGGTTGTGTTAGTCTAAGAGACCTTTGAGTCTATGTGACTGTGGAAGGCAGTGCAGATGGCTAGACTGGCTGCAGCGGAAGACGCACCCAGAACGTCCATTCTGTACACGATCGTCGAAAGTTTCGCATTCGCCTGCTCTCGTCGCAGCATGACTGCGGAGGCAAGACCCTCCTGAGAAGCTGTGAGTCAAGCGCAGCACGAGCATCTGAAAAGGGCTCACCGTGACCAGGATCTTGCCCTTGGTGCAGTCGCGCATGAAGCGGCCAGCGGACTGCACGTAGTACAGCTCAGCAAGTGCGGTCTCGTGTAAGATATCGAACTATATCAGTAAGCAGGCGTCTCCAGTACAAGTATTGAGGAGATGTAGCGTACCTGTTCATCAAGACCCTGGCCAGCGAGCTTGATGTAGAGACGTGCGAGAGACTGGCGGACGCCTTCTTCGGGGTCGCCGAGACTTCCACGCAGGGCGAGAGGACTGACAGGGCGGCGAATCATGTGTAAGGGACCTGCGAGGCCAGACAGATGCAGCCGCCCTTATATAGTGGCATTTATCGGCCATGCAGAGGAGACGATTTGCGGAGGTGCCCAAAAGGGTCGCAATGGATGCTTTCTCTCAGACATGGGCTGGGGGAGGCTGTGTCCCGGCGGTCTAGACCCCACTGTAGAGGCTGGAGTTAACGGAGACAAACGTAGGGGTCGGCGATGGTGCCATAGTGGCGGACGAGAACAACGACGGACAAGTTGAACATGAACTTGAGGGGCGTGATCAAGATGGCGCGCGGGCCGGCCGGGTCCGGCTGATGGGTGATGGGGCGGAGTGCCCGGCTTGCTCTTGACCCTCATCAAGACTTTCATTCAGCGGGACTTTGCCCGCACCCCCGGCGACGCGGCAGAGGATTTACGGATTGGATGTGGAAGGGGAGATGGACAGCAGGCCGCTCGTCGCCATGTCCACCGATGGCGGCATCCCGAAAGGTACGAGCGCGCAGTTACCGGTCCGCGCGCGCGAGCTTACCACAAGATCTGGCAGTCGTCGTCGAGGACCTGCCCTCTCCGCTCTTCTCAGAGTCCTTTCTCTTCACCCGTCTGCACGGCATCATCCCTTCCCGCCCCACCACGCCCTCCCGCCAGCGCCGCGACTCCGCAGCCCGCGTGTCCGCCCCACCCACCCCGACGCAAACGAACTCGAACTCGAAAGCAGCGCCTTTCCCGTCCACGCAGCTGCACCCCGCTCTGGATGCAAACATGCACCAGCACGTGCGTGACAGGCCCGCGCAGACGCTCCCCCAGATGCCCTCGCGTAAACCAACTCCCACATCACCCAAGTCTCTCAAGGTCAGAGTGCTCACCTGGAACATGCACAATGGGCTCCCCAAGGTGCGTTCAAATCAGAGACGTTCAGGATAAAAACTGGCGGTGCCCGCCTCCGCCCTCTCAGCAAATCTCGAAGACGATGCGACGCGCTGGTCTTGATTCCCAACGTCTCTGTTATATGCTCATCGTATCGATGCTAACACTTTACAGGGCGACCTTACAGAAGTCCTCGGACACGTGCCACAGTACAAACCACCTCCCGCGTCGCAAGACCCCTCTGCTCCGCCGCAATTCCCCCACCTTCCCAGCGATAACAGCCACCCGTACCACGTCGTCGTCGTGGCCGGCCAAGAATGTCCATCCGCATCCAAGATGCCCATGGCGTTGGGCGCAGGCTTTCGCTTCAACACAGACCGCGACAAAGAGAGCTCCCTTCGCGTCACACGCTCTGACACGGACTCGCACATCTCCTCACACTCTCGCAAGTCACAGAAGCACCTGTCGCCGGAGGAGGATACGAGTGGCGGGGCGTCCGGCTGGACATCCATGATCGACGACTGGCTTTGCACCGGTCATCCGCCAAGCCCGTCTCTCCACAAGTCTCCGAGCTCATCGAGCATCAAAGGCTCAAACTCGCAAAGGCCGCTTCTTCGCAGAAGGAGATCATCCGAGCCGATGCCTGCGAAAACCCATTCACAATGTCGTGGGCCCTACGTTTTGCTGTCGAAGGAGCGTCTAATGGGTATCTATCTGGCTGTCTACGTCCACCGCGACCTCCGCCCATTTATCCGCGGCTCGTCCAAGTCTGCCGTGGCGGCTGGACTAATCGGTGGCCGCGTTGGCAACAAGGGTGGCGTGGGTATCAGCGTCAATGTTGACGGGACATCATTATTGTTCCTGAACGCGCATCTTGCAGGTGATTATCTGTGCCCATGCTGCGCTCCTCACTCGACTCACCCTATCCCCAGCTCACGAGGGCAAGATGCACCATAGATTAGCCAACCTGGCGAAGATCAAGGTTAGTCTTGCCATTGACTGCCGTTGCCGTTGCTGATCATAACATCTAGAGCGAGCTCGCTGTGGACGACTTTCTCAAGCCAGACGATCCCCGTGTCATGTCGGAGGACCTTACTGACAAGTTCGACTTCTGCTTCCTTTTTGGTGACCTCAAGTACGTGTCGCCGTATGACGGCGCGAAGCGCGTTGACCCGCTTGTAGCTTTCGCCTCAATATCTCACGTCTACACGCGGACTGGTTGATATCGAGGAAGGGTAAGCGCACACACATCAGCCTCCGCCTTTTTCTAATCCAGTACAGAGTACGCACAGGCCCTTGCCTTCGACCAACTACGCCGCATCATGCAGACCGGTCAGGCGTTTGTGGGCTTCAGCGAGGGCATCATCAACTTCCCGCCGACCTTCAAATACGATGTTCTTCGCACCTTGAAACGGAGCAAGACGAACGGTCATCCTGCCCTCGAGCGCGCCAAGACGACGGGTCAGGCCCTTCAGAAGGCAGACAAGTGGACCAACGCCGAGAAGCGCCGCCAACTCACGGAGGTCGACGAAAACGCTGCCGATGCGGAGCGAGATGAGGAGGAAGCTGCGCAACAGGACAACGACGAGGACGACGAAGACGAGGATGAGGACGTCGTCTCCGTTCGCGCGCCCTCCATGGCTAGCTCGATGTGGATGTCCGTCATGTCCAAGCAGCAGCTCACCGTCGATTGCGCGATTGAGCCGTCTGTTCCCGCTCCTGCCGCGCCGGTGACGCCGAAGCGCCAGAACCCCGCTGCGGCGAAGAGCGCGATCTCGCTGCACACGGGCTTACACAAGAGCAAGAAGCGGCTGACTGCGCTGTTCTCGCCTGCGAGTCCTCTGAGCCCCGCGCAATGGGGTCGTTCGCGTAACAGTCTCGGCGCGGAGCCCACAACGCCAATCACACCTACGAGCCTGGATGCGGAGGAAGCGCTGGATAGAGCGAAGAAGTCGTCGACGCGGTCCATGATGAGCAGCAGCGATCCGGATGAGGACGACGGCGACAAGGGCGTGTACGACTCCTCGTCGAAGCAGCGCGTCCCTAGCTGGTGAGTATGTGACGTTGTCCGCATTTGCCGCATTCTGAATATCCTCGACGTCAAGGTGCGACCGTATACTGTGGAAGTCCACGGTGGTCCCGGACCCTGATCCTGAGGACGAGGAGCCGGAATACACCAGCCGCCGCACGCGCGTTGGGCAATTCTTCGCGAACGCTTTCCGGCCATTCTCCTCTCGCTCTCGCCGTGGGTCCGTAAGCTCACTCGCCACTGCCACCGGCGCGGCGTCCATAGCGACGGCCACGATCGGCCACTCGACTGCGACAAATACGCCCGTGGATACGCCAGCGTCCCCGTTCTTTGCCAGTGGTAGTGCTGAGCAGGGTCCGTTTTCGCGTATCGTGCAGCCATCGCCGCGGAGTTATCTGGATATCTCTCCGCGGTCGCCTGAAACCTCGACGAACCAGCTGGAGATTCCTAAGACGTCGTCGCCGGAGCCACTTCGCACCGCCTTTGCATGCCGCTCGACGGACAACGTTGCCGAGGGGCGACGACCGTCGCATGATCATCGTGCCGCGCTGCGACGGTCATTCTCCGCGTCGTCGTCGCGGACAAGGCCGATGCGCCGTGCGTCGGGGTCGGTGGACATGTCCTCGCCTCGTTCCTCCGAGATCTCTTCGACGTACCAGCGCGAATGGTCGCCATCGTCGCCATATTCGTCACCGCCAATGTCCCCATCCGCCTTGCCCCCGACAAGCCCTATGCAGGCGCAAGCGCCCTCGCGCTGGCGTTTCTTCACCAACATGTTCCACGACCTGGGCTCTTCGTCGGAGCCGCCACCCCTAGCGACGCCCGAGGTACCCCCACCGCCGCCGCGGAAGGGCGATGTGGTGTGCTTGAGCTATCGCACGCTTGACGATAAGCAGATGCGGAAGCTTGAGGGGCGCAGCGACCACCGGCCCGTCATCGGCTCCTATGCCGTGTACTTGTAGCCCTACGCCTCCTCTGCGCCGTGATAGATCAAAGGCGCGATCTCGGACATGTCACTACAGCACCACTTCACACTCAGCATCCCTCCATACTCAACCAGCAAGCAAAAAATATACCGGACAGTAAGAGTATTTAATGTTTATTCTATTGCACACGCTACTATACCGTAGACTTCCCCGGTGAGCGGCGGGCGGCGCGCCGCCGCTCCTCGTGGACCTGTGGATACTATAATCTCATCGTCCTTCATCTTGTATATACCGCATCGCGTACGCGCGTTTCCGTATATACTGCATCGTATATACCTGACCTCCCGCCATATAGCCCGTACGCGTTGCATCGTCTACCCGTCGTCACTCCTTGCTGTGTTTTCGCTCAATCCGTACAACTACATACCGCAATGCTATCTTATACAGCGTCTTCCTCTAACTAGCTTGGACTTCGTTAGGTATGAACGACATGGAAGAGCTGCAGTAACGGAGTCATAGATCTATGTAGTGGTGTCGGCCGTGCGTGCTCTGCATCGGAGCTGAGTGATAATTATCGATTACTTGAGCCCTGAGGCCTGAGGCCGTTCTACATGAAGTCTTCAGGCATATTATTGCTAGTACATATGTGACTTGTTTGTCCATTCAAAAGCCCCTATTCTCCACGTGTCTCATATGCGACTGTACTTAGCGCGCGCCACCGCAGACACGTGGACAGGGGTAAACTTGTGACCAATCGCAACTCGACACCATTGCTCTTTTCCTCTCGCCGTGTAAATACAAAGGATTGGACAGTACAGAAATGACCTACAAAGGCGGATATCCGCCGGTGATTCCGGTGCGTCACGAGAATACAGAACACGACTGCGGATGTTCACCCGGATGCAGGCGTGCTTGCCCGAACTCACGCTCATTCATCCCATGTTTTTCTCGATGATTTACATGGGATCGCGATGCTACATACTCTTTAGGCCGGACGCGCATAACGCTCAAGCACTGGCCCCACAAGCCTCCCGCGCCGCGATGCAAGCCATCATCGACCTCGCCGCCCATGAGCAGACGCTAGCGCGGGCATTGCACGATCTCTTGGATGCTCTTCGGCAGGTCTTGCTGCCAGCTACGGAACGTTCTCTCGAATCCTGTCAAGACCTCATCGACGAGAAGTGCCGCGTCATCCTTCACTGTCTAAACGAATCCATGAAGGCTCTCAATTTCACGACAGCTGCTTTCCTAGCGCTCGAGCACAACATCAACATGCTCTCGCGTAGATGGAACACACTCGACTTCCGCAAGTTGCTGCCGGCCATCCGAGAGATGTGCAAGACTGTCGACGTTTTTACAGTCCAAACCGCCGACCTGAGGAGCTGCGCTGAGCGCATGCCGGAGCGTTTCTCTATCTCCAAACTCGCCGAGTTTTGCGGGGATTCAGAGGACAAACGGCGCGAGCTGGACTTCTCCATCGAATATGCCGATGGATCGCGCGTTGCAGCGCTGCACAAGGAAGCGCAAACTTGGCGACGTGTGCGAGGGAATTTCTACTGAGCCCTCCCGGTACGTACTTTACTGTCATTGAGCTGAAAGTGTTTAATGCTCATGCGTTCTTTTATGCAGTCGATTGAGCCATGCTGCGCCCCTAAAGATACATCCATGACGGTCACTGCGCGCTTTGGGTACTTCCGAGTTAGTCGACTTTGCTCCATGTAGTTCTTTACAGAGAGAATCATAAGTAGCGCGCCCTCAAAAGCAAGCCGCGCGACGCTTAAATTGGCTGCTTGTCGCCAACGGTGATTGCTGAGCGATTGCTGATATGTGCGTCGCGCGTGTCGTACGTCGACAGCGTGCGGAAGTGATGCTCATTGTCCTCGGGCTTGATGCCAACTTGTCGACATTTTGCTAGCCTTCTGCCCTTGACGACCATGTCCTTTCTGTGCGCCTCGCACTGTCCAACCGCTCTCTCCTGCCTACGCTCGCTGTCATATCTTTGAATCCACCGTCATTGCTTGGCTCGAGCCTCTTTGCTTGACAAACGGTCGAGGGCATTGGGCGTGCCACGCCTGAGCTGGCGTCTGTCCGGGTTGCGACCGCGCCTGCGCAGAGGGTTTTGCCTGTCGCTCCCATTCAAGCCGAAGGTCATTTGGGACAAGCCGGGTGCACGCGCCTGCCCTGGAGGTCCAGTGCTGTGGCAGATTCCCCGTAAAGGCAAGCAAGATCTATGCCGAGCTTGCTCTAGTTGTCAATCCACTGCGCGGCCGTGTACGCCGGTCTTCAACCTTGCCTTGCATGGGTTGGTGACTCTGTGTCTGAGTCCGAGAGCCCGCCGCCGCGGTCACGCGCGCGGTGAACGCGTCGGCGGTCCGCTCAGAGTCACTTCTCAGATCTCAGCTCTCGCCTCGCAGTCGGACTGTCCTCGAGTTTTTGCCCGCCCTCTACAGACTCGCTAACTTCGCTCGGGGCAGCACAGGTCCGCTTCATGCCCTTTTCTCTCGGCCTAGGCTGTACCCGTCGTCTTTCTCTGCGTTCCGTCGGCCGGTCCGCGGCTGTTGTGGGTGGCTGCAGGCGCGCGTCACGTGATTTACGGGCGCCGCCGCTGCTGCGCTGCAGGGCCGGCCGACCGGACAAGAAGTGACTGACATGGTGAGTCGGTGAGTGAGTGACTAGGTCACTTTAGCGCCCTTCAAATTGAAGTGGGCTGGACACTGCCCCCGGTGTAAGTAATGGTTACTTAACCCCTGAGGCCGTTCTACATAAAGTCTTCAGGCATATTATTGCTAGTCAACTGTGCTTTACATACTTGTTTGTTTATTCACAAGCCCCTAATCTCTACGTATCTCATATGCGACTGTATGATTCTCTCTGTATCGAACTACATGAGGCAAAGTTGACTAACTCGGACACGGAAGTATCTAGAGCGCGCGGTGATTCACCAAGGGCGCAGCTTGGCTCGATCAACTACATGAAAGGATGCGTGAGCACTGGACACTTTCAGCTCAATCACAGAGGAGTACGTACCGGGAGGACTTTGTAGCAATCGCCTCGCATACTTCTCCCACTTTTGCGCTTCATCGGCCAGCGGATCTAAGCGCCAGCCATCCGCATGTCTGATGTAGAAGTCCAGCTCGCGCCGTACATGCTCTGGACCCCCGCAAAACTCGGCGAGTGTGGAGAGGGAAAAGCGCTCCGGTATATGCTCGGCGGAGTCCTTCAGGCCTGCTGTGTGCATTTGAAAGGCGTCGAGAGCCTTCTGCATCTCATGAATGGCCGGCAGTAAGTCGCGGAAGCCCTTCGTATTCCACATGCGCGAGAGTTCAGTGGTGACGGTGTGCTCGAGCACCTGGAAGGCTTTTATCGTGTCGTTGACGGCGACGATAGCTTCGTCCAGACAGCGAAGGACGAAGCGGCATTTCTCGTCGATGAGGTCTTGGTAGGATTCGAGTGAGCCTTCCGTTGCTGGCAGCAGGATCTGCCGAACAGCCTCCAAGAAGTCGTGCAGGGCTCGCGCTAGCGTCTGCTCATGGGCGGCGAGGTTGATGGTGGCGTGCATCGCGTCGCGGGCGGGTTGTGTGGCCAGTCGTTGAGCGTTATGCACGTTCGGCCTAAAGAATGTGCAGCATAGCATTCTCATTCGTCCCACACATAAGGTCATCGGATGGATATATGTGAGTTCGGGCAAGATCGTCTGTATTGCAGTGAGCGTCCGTGGTCGCGTTCTGTGTTCTCATAGACGCACCGGAATTTCGCCTTTGTAGATCATTTCTATGGTTTTCCATTCCTGATTTCCTTGTACACGGCGAGAGGAAAGGGGCAATAGAGTGTATTTGCAACCGGGGTCCCTTAGCAAATAATTCCCACGCCCTAGCAGCAATCGGAAACCGCCGAGAGTCGTCCGCAAACGGCAGGCATGACATGAGTTGGACATGAGCGTGGTGTTGCCGTGAGTTGAGTCGACTTTCTGTTCGAGTCGAGTCGAGTCTAAACTCTCCTTAGTGTTGGCGTTGGGTCGTAGATTGGGTCGTAAAGTGGTGGCATCGCATTGCAACGCGACTGAGCATGGTTTAGTGCAGCTGTATCGCGGTCAGTCATGCTCGAATAGCCTCGCCGCAGCTGTTCTCTGAAGTACGCTGAGTTGGCCTGGGATGGTCTCCTTTTCTATATTCTTTGTAGTAGCAACGTTCACAGCGCTTCTTGATAGTTCTTAAAGCCACTTGGACCTCCCGATGCGCGCGAGAATCCGGATGCTTCGTGCCAATGACAATGGCGGTTTCAATACTCTGGCTTTGTACGCTACAGGCTTACAGCCCTACAGCGTGCTATTCACCTCGCGACGAATACGACGCAATGCCCAGCTTTCCGTACGCCACCCAAACAGAGACAGTCCAGCAGCTCCAGCGAAGCATGACCCCGAATATATGATCATGCTCTGATATTTACCCCCACCCACCGCGAAGCCAGTGGCAAGGTTTTGAGCCCTCGACAGCGCCTGTGCGCCGATGAGGGCCGTCGCAATGGGCGTGGAGAGTACGTTCCCGATGCCGCGGCACAGGACCATGTACCCGAAGATCGTTGTCGACAAGCCAGGCTCTTCATCTGTTACACCGATGTCCAGCGGCCTTATTCCAACGTATCGCGAACAGACACTCACTAGCATACACCCGCGCGAAGGATGCCCAAAGGCTGCTGAAGCTGCCGGCGACGAAGCCGTAGACCAGGCCGTACGCGATGAGCCCGGCGAAGGTGTTTCCGAGGACGCCCCATAAGACAAACGTCGCAAGGGCGGTGAATACCAACGAGCACAACGTGAGCACCCAAGAGTTAAGCTGGTCGGAGAGGTACCCCATAGACAGCCCGCCAATCATAGTCGCACCTATCGCTCGTCAGTAAAGTAGGGTGAGGTGTCGACGTAAACACGTACCGTTCAGCGCCGCGAGGGTAGCTGCAGACTGCAACGAGCTGAGGTTCAGCGCCTTCGCGAAAGCTTACAAGCGCATGTCAGAACCGCCTCAGTCAGACATTGCACTTCACACGTACTCGGCAGCCACACAATCGGCATGAAGTGCCCAAAGCCCTGAACGAGGTCAACGACGATGTAAAGCCAGAACGACGGGTTCTTCAGCCAATCGTGGTTGCTCGCACGAGGTGCCGGACCCTGCACGCGCGTATGCGGTAGGCGGCCTTTGATGAACGGCAGCACGGGTAGCAGCGCGCACGCGATGACGACGGCGAGGATGCGCAAAGTCTTGGGCACGCCGTGCGAAGCGATAATCTTCGGGAAGACCAGAGGGAAGACGAGGCCTCCCGTGGCTGTCCCGGCGAAGACCACACCGCTTGCTGTCCCGCGAAGGCGGATGAACCATTCCGACATGTATAGCATGGTCGGAGAGTAGATGAGGGCTGCAGATGCTGTCATTAGATCTAACTCGACGGTGGAGCAGACTTGCAGTGAGAAACTTACAGCCGCCGATGGCGTACATGACACCCTGTAAGGCTACGAGAGAAGAGACCTGGGGGAGGTCAGCGCATTATACCAGATGGCATGCCATGCACGAACCTTTGTTGTGAAGCTAGCCGCAAGAAGACTGGCAGCGCAAAGTATGGCGCCCGACCAGATGGCCGGTCTGCGACAGCGAGGGAAGCGTATCATGAGGGGATAAAGCACAGGACCTAGCAGCGATGAGAACTGTATTCAGTCTTGTAGAGGAAGGACCTACTGGAGCAATACATGATCCCAGTGCAGATCGTGCCAATCAGCGGAAGGAGGACCTCCGCATGAGGCTGCCGCACATAGGTTTCGTCGCTGAGATAGCCTGAGCAAAATATCAGGACAAGTTCTCTGGTGCGACCAAAGGTACCCACTTTCCAAGAACACGCCATACGTGAACGGGAAGCTCCAGACCATAGCGTCCACGAGGAATGCGGCGAGCAACTGGATGTCAGCAACCGTCAGTACGTGCACCAAGACTAGCTGTCCATACTCACGAAGCACCAGGCCTGCATACCCGTATCGGCAGGTGGGAGCGCGGACTCATTTTTGGGTATGATAGCCGCAGTCGACGCAGAGTTGTTGCGCGCTAGGATCTCGGGGAAGGGGTCGTTGATCGTGCTCGTGCCCGGCGTGCTCACAGGCGTCTGAAAATTCTTGCCGAGATGGCAGAGGTCCCGCGAGCCGCATTCCAGTTCTATGAATTCAGCCTTGGTAGCAGCCATGATGATGAGAGAAGGTTGAGAAAGAACCAATGTCGAACACTGCTATGGGGTCGTCCTTCTTTATAAAACACCTGACTCGCGCGAGCTAGACGTTGAATGAGCACCCAATTACATAGAGCGCGAACTCTGTTACAAGCGAGGGTGGCCGTACCTGCTTGAAAACTTCACGTCTCGCGCGACACAGGCCTTCCAACGTTGACCCTCGAGCACCAGGCAGGTGCGCAGCGGCCAGCCGGCAGATCGAACCCTGATTACATACATGGCGGCCAGTCTTGAGTCAAGGAAGGCGGCGGAGAAGTCGTCATATTCCAATGTTGCGGACTCGTGCTGAAGACGGGGCGCGCGCGCGCGGAGAATATACTGAGGTAAACCTAGGTAAACATGTGGGGATTGCCACGGCCAGAAGGTGTGCAGGAAATGATCTGTAATAGGCGCGTCAATTAAATCTATCCACAGCAGGGCATGTCGTACCTGGTGCGTTTTGCCAGTCTCTAGTTTGCACGCCTCCTTTCCCCGCATGCGGTACCGCCTCAGACAATGGAAGCGAACAAAACAAACAACCCACAACATCCCAACGCGGCCAAAGGATTTACGGCAAATGCCGGCGAAGGTTCAAGGATCATTGAGTGCATTATCAGCATAGCGCAGGTGGCAATGCAATTGTAAGTCTACAGCGCGTCAATAAGTTATGGGGCTCATCATCGTCCAGCGTATCAGCGCTCTGAACTCATCACTGCGAAAGAGGTACCGGAGGCTCAGTCACGTAGGGCTGAGGAGCCTAAGAAACACCTCAACAAATAACAGCAACGGAATAACACGGCAAATCTCACCTTAGGCTTCCCCCACGGCGTGTACTCCATCACCTTTTTGCCAAACTTCCACCCGCCCCATGAGTGAGACCAATAAGACGTCTGAGAACTCGGTCAGCACCAACATAAGCAAGAGAAGGACTATACGTACCACGTAGCCTCCGGGAGTAACGCGCTTGCAGATTTCTGTGTCGAAGAAGACGGTTTCCGCCGAGCATGCACAGCGGGCGACGTGGTCCGAGGTATCCCAAGAGTAGGGGTATATCAGGGGGGCAGGGAGGAGGATGACCTGCGGACGTCCATTCGCCGTTGCGTCGGTGACATACGGATCGATGGGTGGGAGCTTGTCGTTGGCTTGCCTCCGGGTCTTGCCCGACGGCGGGAACGGCGAGTCGGACGCCTGGTATGCATAGTACATGTTACGCAGCGCAGACGGTCCTGTGATGTATTCCGGGCCTGTACGACATGAGACTAGGGTTCCAGCTTAGAGCGGCCACACGTACTGTTCATCTCGGAAGGGAGCTCAGACATCGCCATCACGCGCTGGGCTTCTGTTACGGGCCACAGCCAGAACGGATGGCCGGGGGCAGATGCCATCCAGGCATTAGGGATGGAGTGGTTGATCGCCCAAGGGGTGACGGTATCCATCGCGCCCAGGTACGCGGTGGGCACCTGGGTAGACTCGATGTCGTGCAGGCGTGCTAAGGGCTCCGAGTCCAGGTCTGCGTAGATACCGCCGAAGGCGTGCATGTAGAGGTTGCGCATGAAGTCCGCGCGCGTGATAGCCGAGGGCAGACCGTCGTAAGTGGACAGCAGCTCTGGGTAGCGTGACTTGACCAGGTCGCGGTTGTCGTCATCCGTCCATAGCACTGTGTGCATATTAGTGAGGCCAGCGATAGAGCGCAGACACGCACCGTACTCGTATTCCGGGTAGACGACCCTCCATGAGTCGACGAAGTACTGGAGGAGGTCAGGAACAGTGTCCGCTTTCCAACTTTGGTGGATAATCTTGGAGACGCCTGTCTGCACGAGCGTCGCGGTGTAGCGGGACATGAGCTCCCCTGCGGATATCACCCGGGCTCGTGGGGTTCCAAGTGGCGCAGACTCGCGGATCGGAGGTTTGTTGGGATTGACGCCCAAGGTCTCTAGGCGGGCGACCGTCTCGGGGGAAGTCATGACGTTGTGGCAGAGCAGGGTGCGGGGTCCATTGTAGTTGTGGATAAAGTCGATAACCGTAGAGTGGGACGAGAAGTTGTACAACGCTCCAATGAGCAGCACGGAGTTGACAAGGAAGAGAATGGGGAGGAGGACGAATAGGCGCCGCCGTGTGTCGAAGCGAGGGAAGGACTTCATGGCGGGCTCGCGGTCGGGCTCGCTGCGAAGAGAGACACGCGAGGGGTCCGAGGGCCGCACGATACGACGGCGGGACGAATTGAGGCCGTCCAGATTGGGTGGCGGCAACCGCGAAGATGAGTGCAGGTCGCAAGAGTGACTGCTGTTGTCTCACGCCACCACGACCGCTGCTGCTGCGCCCGACGCCCACCGCCCACCCTGGTGTCCCGCAGTCCGCCCTCGATGACGACGAACCCGTCGCACATTCTCATCGCCCGCAACTCGCGCGGCGCAAACAACCCCTCCGCCTCCCTCAGCCCCGCCGAGACCCACGCCGCCGCCGCGGGCATCTTCCGCGCGTCCGGCTCCCCGCCATGGTTCCTCCAGGAGTGCGAGGCAGAGGAGGTCATGTCCGAGCTCAGCATCGACGAGGACGAGCAGGCCATCGAGCTCGACGAGACGTTCACCAAGAACAATAAGCTCCCGGGGAACATCAAGATCGTCGTCGAGAGCACGACGTTCTGGTGCGCCCCGCTCGCTACTATCCCTCGCGCGCCTAACACACTGACAGGGCGCACAAGGAGGTCCTCTTCTTCGCATCGCCCTTCTTTGAGGCCGCACTCAGCGGAAACTGGGCGGAGACTGGCCGCCCGCCGTCCATGTCATCCGTGATCACCATCTCCCAGCCCCCGTCCATCCCTGGCGACAAGAGCAACCCGACCGTGCCGACGGAGATGACCTTTGCGCCCGTCGAGCCTGACATTGACTCGGATGCCGAACCATCCGCGGACGTCGATGCAGGCGGCCCTGTGACGAGCGAGAGCGACAGCAGCGATGCGGATGAGGAGCCAGTAGGCGACAAATCAGCCGCACGCGATGAGACCCTTGCCAAACTTCAGGCAAGTACTGGTCGTTCAGGGTCGACCTCCCGCACACGAGGGCCTTTCATCCGCACCCCGTCCAACGCCCGGCGGCGCGCCCCAGACGCCGTCATCGTGCTCAAGGAAGAGCGAGTAAGCTACAAGCCTTGCCCCCTTTGCAGGCGCCAGCTCATGACTTCCTAGGCTAGCACGTTCCAAGATTTCCTCCGATATGTATACCCCCAGTGAGCTCTTCCAAGTCCCTGTTTTCCCTTTAACTAATCAATCGCAGTCTAGAATGCACTATCACATGGAACAACGTCGAGAACCTCATGAACATCTCTCATAAATTATGCGTCCCTTCGCTCCAACAGGAGTGTCTTCACTTCCTCATCACCCACGCGGCCGGTCGCCCCATCAAGGCGATGCGCATCGCAGAGTTATTCGAGGAGGAAGAACTCTACCGCGAGGCCAGCCGCTTCGTCCTCGACAACCCCGGCGGATGGCCCGAGCACGAACTCAACACACTCAGCCCCGAAACACTCCTCAAGCTCGAGAAGCGGTTAGCCTCCACCCCTCACTCACTTTACGATCTTGAACTAAACCAAGCTACCCGTAGACGAAACTGGTTTCTAGAACGCGTACTAAAGCTCGGCCTGGTGACCATGTCGAAAGAGTATCAGTGTGTACGTTCTCGACGCCTACACTCGAATTCCTCCATCTCATCCCACCCCCCAGTGTCCAACCTGCCCCGAACCCGTCCTCTGCGCGCGCCTGCTCGAGGAAAAGTGGCGCCAGGCGTACCAGGCCGCTTTCCGTTTCGGTCCCCCGCAGCCGTCGATGGTGTACCGGTACCTGCGCACACTGGAAGGCGTCAGCCCGCCCCTAGCGCTAACGCATCTGAGCTGCCAGACGAGCGCGAAGGCGTTCGTCGCGACTTGTGAGTTTTTTCGGCCGCATAGCTCGAACTCCGCATGCTGACGACGGACACAGTGTTCGACCGGATGTTCTCGCTGGGCTTGCGGGGGAGCGCAGCGGACGCGGCACCGCTGGCGCGTGCGGCGGCTGCGGCTGTGGCTGGCACGGCGACGGCGGGCCCGCGGCGACATTTCCTGTACTGCACGTTGAAGACGGAGGGCCCGACGAAGACGCGCAAGTCGATGTCGTAGACGAGTCGGTGTTGTGGACGGAGACGTGCGAGTTGATGTCGTAGGTGGACGCGCTGTGCTAGAGATCTTGGCTGGATTTACGGTTGCTTTATGTGCGTGCAAACAACACATATTCTACTAGCCCCAAAGACCTGCCTCTGGCAGGGGGTTCCAGCGGGGGGTCAGCCTCTTTCTGTGGTGAGCCTCTTCCTGCAGTGGGTCGCCGCGACCTTCGGCCGCGGCTCCGGGGGGTTCCCACGACTTGCTGACTAATCATATCGTGGGAAAACCCTAATGTTTTATATTATAGACTATGCCCCATGCTAACAATTTTGCATCTAGGCTGTGTATCTAATGTGTGCTTTGAATGCTGAATGGACTGTGCTGTAGTGTTGCCGCTGAGCGCGCGCTGAGCTGGCTTAAGCTCCCAATCGGGCAGCTTAAGCCGGCTTAAGCCGAGCCAGCTTAAGTTGAGCTTAAGCGCGCACCTGCCTGTCTAGGAAGGCCCCGCGCCGCATACGCCGCTGTGCAGTATGCAGCTTTGATGCAGCTGCAGCCTGCATCATACTCCTCCAGAGTGAGCCCGGCGGCGGCTGCCAGCTGAAGGCCAGCACCGGGGGCCGCTCTCAGTCCATATCTATGCCGATGCTTGTAATATGGCCTTATGCCCAGCCTGTGCCCAGCGACTGAACATGACCTAGTCCTCGATGCATTTTCCAGCCCGGAGCTGCATACTCATCTGTCCGAGTCTAATACTGAGTACGGTGTGCTCTGTCCTAGCATCAATCTCTACTGTGGATCATGGTACAGCTGACTGTCCTCTCGCGATGCGCCAGCCAGCGGGGCCACGTCTGGCCCACGCGAGGGCTTGAGCTCGCGCTTGAGTGGAGCACGCTTAAGCTGGCTTAAGCCGCTCCACCTGCCTTATACGGCGCTCAAGCCGCGCTCACGCTTAAGCCAGCTCAGCTCAGCGGCAACACTACTGTGCTGATTGCTATGTGTTATGGTTTTCATCATTTGTGGCGCAGTGGGTTTAGGGACATTGGACGGCGACAACACTGGACGGTGACAACATGGGTCCGAGTTCCTGGGTTTCCGGACGTCTGCTAATTTTGACAGCTGCAGCAGATGCTGACCGCACTTGTGTTCGGGTGTGTCACCTCTGGTTGTGGCGTATTCCGCGTCAAGAGCCGTCTTTACTGAATGTTTTGTTGCAACGACATAGAGTGTCTCCTTCGAACATCGACGCGGCCGGCGGCGACAAGTGAGGGTCGACACGTCTATGTGCCAAACCGCGGTTGACATAGCCCAGGGGCGCGCTTCGGTCCGGTGGCGAGCAGTCGGTCCGCTTAGCTCAGATCCGCTCAATGGGCGTGAGGATCGTCGACGCTTCGCAGCTTCTTTACCGACGACGGCCCCGACGCACGTCCAGGTGGAGCGTCAACCTAATCGGCTCGTCACTTATAAGACCATGATGCACTTCGCTCGCCACCGACTGGTCCTTCTCCCGACTTTCCTCACGAACGCTGGCGGCTGCCCCGCTGCCACCGCCGACTTTGGCCGTCATCGACTGTGACGACTTTGCTTGACGACCTCCATCGGAACGATCGTGACCCCCATCATGTTTGCGCTCCATTTTTCAGCACCCTGTCTGCGCGTCCTCGGTTTCGTAGTGTGCAGCCTCTCCATGTACGGCACCGCCCTCGTCGGTATTCGGGACGAGCCTGCCACGCTTCGCGAGCTGGCGCGCCAGGAGCAGATGCGAGAGCGGCGCCTGGCGAAGAAGGCGGCGAGGAAGAGGGAGATCGAGGCGGAGCGGGTGGCGCTGGCGAAGAACAAGCTCGCGCAGGTGGAGATCAAGAAGGTCCGTGCTGCGAGGAAGATGGAGCGCGCGAGGGAGAGGAGGGGGGAGTTGGGCCGCAAGAAGACCTGCGCACGGACGACGACGCGAGTTTCTGTGGCCGCGGACGACGATTTGAGCTCGGAGGCGTTCGAACTGTGCACAATCTCGAAGCGACAGTCTACAGATGCGACTCTCGTGCGCAGGAGCGTTCATTTTGCAACTGAAGACGAAGGCCTGGCGACGTTCTATACTGTGGATGAGTGCGATTCGAAGTACGTCCATTCCTTTTATCACCGACCTGTACTCATGCATTTAACGCAGAGATGTGTTCGACCTGGCCGACGAGGACGAGGAACGTGTGCCACTAATCTCCGCCGGCGTCACGGCGCGCCAGCAGCAAGGCCCGCACGCGAGGCTTGCGGCGTTGATTGGGAGTACGCCAGTCATAACCATAAAAAGTGGGCTCCGATTACCTGAACTTTCCGAGGCGACCATTGACAATGTAGCAGACGGCTACAGTAGGCAGACCAGGAAGCTTACTCGCAAGCTGCACTGGAAGCACGTGCAGTAGATGCATTCAGATCACCGGCCTCTATCATGCATATACCCCACTCCAACCACTGCCATTCCCTTGCTTGCACCTCTGCTTTAACAACCCTTGACGACCTGGATACTGATGAACTGAAGCTGTGCACGCTGAGATGTACCTCTTTCGCCCAATACCGTACTTACGCTTGTTTGCAAAATACTTAATGACATTACGCAGGACCCTATACCAGCACTACACTTGCCCGACCTTGACCGGGACCTTGCCTGTCGCTTCTATCTCGCCGAATATCACACGTACTGCTGCCTCCAAAGCCTCCCGTGTGTACTCGAAGCTCGCTAAATAAGCATCTGCGGCGTCGAGCACGTCCTGCGCGCCCATTATATCGTAAGGCGCGCAGCTCGACAGCAGCACCACCGGCACCCCCCGCGAGCGCGCCGCCTCGAGAACGGAACGCAAATAGTCGAGCTGCCACTCCGCGCGGTCTGCGTTCCGGAGCGCGAACACCACCGCGGCCGCGCCCTCAATGTCGTCGGTCTTCGGCCTGCCCTGACCTTCCTTCGGCTTCTCGCACACAACGTGCGCCACGCTCTTCGCATGCGCCGCGATGGCGGTCTTCATGCTGGTGAAGGAAGCGCCGACCGTGTTGCGCACCGCGCCATTAGGGCCGCGCAGGACGCCCTCCGCATCGTCGACGGCCTTGTTTAGGCTGTCCAGCTCTGGGGTGAAGAGCACGATCTTACCGTCCGGCTTCAGCGGAAGGACGCCCGTATCCTTCACCAGCGCCACCACGCGCTCGTACGCCTCGGCGCTCAGCGTCTTGTGCGCCGCCTTCATCGCGCCCCACGCCCCCTCGTCAAACTGCTCGCGCACGCGCAGGTCGTCCCAGCTGCCGACGAAGCGCGCCTTCATGTCCGCTACGCGCTTCCCGCTCTTCTTCAGCGTGTCCAGCGACAGGCTTCCGTCCTCGACCGCCCTGTACACCGCCTCGATCGCGCCCCTCTGCCACTTGATCGTGTGGCAGATCATCACCACGTCCGCGCCCGCCTGCAGCGCGCGTACCGAGCCCACCTCCACGCCGCGCCCGTCATGCCCGTCCGCCTCCATCGCCGCCGCCGCTTCCTTGTCGTACAACATCTTCGCCACCGCGTCCATCTCCAGGCAGTCTGTCACCACCACGCCCTCGTAGCCCATCTCTTTGCGGAGCAGGTCCGTGGTGATGGCGCGCGAGAGCGAGGAGGGCGAGTCGTCGCCGATGATCTTGGGTAGGGCCATGTGGCCGGTCATGATGCTGGCCGTGCCCTTCTCGGCGATGGCGGCCTGGAACGGGACGAGCTCGAGCGCGCGCAGGTCGTCGAGCGTCTTCTCAATTCGCGGGAGACCGAGGTGGGAGTCCACATTAGTGTCGCCGTGTCCGGGGAAGTGCTTCGCGCTCGCGGCAACGCCAGCTGCTTCGTACGCGTCTGTCATCGCGCGCACGTATTTGCCCACCGTCGCGGGATCTATCCGTTGGTGAGCGCGAGAACACCAAAGGAAAAGCCCGAACGCATACCATCGCCGAACGAGCGCACGCCTGGCTGCAATCAGTAGCGCCTTACATCGGTCGACAACACCCACCGATGACAGGATTGCGAGGGTCCGAATTAACGTCGGCGACGGGGCCAAAGGCCCACTGGATGCCCACGTACTTGAGCTCCTGCGCGATCGCGTGCGAGGTTTGGTACGCCAGCTCAGTAGAGCCTGCAGCAGCAAGTGCCATCGCACCCGGGCTGAGAAATGTCGGTCATCGAGTGATTCCCGCAGGCGGGCATCGCACAGAGACTAACAATTGGGTCCCCGCGTTTGGCAAGCTGAACGCCGAGACGAGGCCTGCGGGCAGAGGTGGGCGAAGTATGTTACGAATCGGAGGAAAGCCTCTTACCATTCTCCTGGTCAGTACCAATCATGAGTGGTGTGGCATGGCCGGCGTCCTTTGCGATCTGCTGGAGCTCATTCAGCAGTGCCTTCGTCTGTGCGGCATCTGGCAACGAATGTGATTGATTAGCGCTATGTAAGATAGCAATATACTGACCTACACTCTTACCTTTGACGTTCCGCTTCATCAGTATGATGTGCCCAAGGTGGTAATCCTTAATGAGCATCCTGATATCGTCGGATACTTCCTGTCCGTGAAACCCCAGAATAAAAAGCTGAAATGCACGGAAATAACAGTAATAAGTCACTTGTACACCTTGCATACGATGCGAGCTTACCTGCCCAATTTCACGCTTGACATCGTCAGAGAGCACCATGACTGTGGGAGAGGTTCGAGTTGAACGAGGGTGGCCTGATAAGGCAGGCCTTGTTCAAGTTGCGCCCTTTTCAATTATGAGCGTGGGAATATGCCCTTGTCCCAAACAATCACGCTTTACGCCCTCCTACCGGCCCTCTTACCGTCGCCGTACGGAATCTGTGTGGCTGCATGCAGGTAATCTACGCAACTATGCATCTTCGGAACGGCTGGGCTGCCGTTACATCTCTTGATTCTCTTCAAGACGCTGAAATTGCATACCACTGAACGCCTGGGCTGGAGCATTTGGGAGAAGCGCCGTCGAAGTTGGCGAGTCTGGCTCGTAAGTACGATACGTTGTTTCCTACAGGAACTTCACCGGGCCCACCGTCTCTGCGCTGTACGCCCTTGAAACATGTTCCCCGGGCGTGCATCGCAGCGGGCACCAAACGCACCGCACTTCGACGCATGTACGCTCGCCCGCACCGAAGATCCTCAGGGCACCTCTCAGTCCATTGTTTTCACAGTCCGGCCCTTATCGTATCCCTCCGGACCGCCTGCTATACTGAATACACCCGCCGTGCTTCTCTCGACGCTGCGAAGCCCGACCTGCCCGTTTTTGTGCGCCGGGTCCGCTTCCGCGCAGTCGTCCATGGGAACCCCGCATCCAAACTCCCTGCCGCCCATAGCGAGTGCGCAGGCGCGCTCTGGCCTATCGGTACGCTCCATGCTGCACTGTTACCTGCGCCTTGTGTCGCCGCCGTACCCCGCGAGCGACTCTATATCTGCATGACCGGGCAATGCATGAGGGCGTGCGGTGGCGGAGGGAGGGCTGTCAGGGAAGAGGCTCGCGCTTCTGTTCCTCTCGGTACCTCGGCCGTCCTCGTCTTATATATAAGTGAGGCGGGTGCGCATCCTCGGTAGGACTTCCTCTCGGAATCCTGGTCGCGATGATGTCTGTTCTCTTCGCTGCTCTCGCGCTTCTTGCGTCGTCGGTGGTGGCATACGACCCTTCTCGTCAGGATAACGTGCGTATGATGTCCTACACAAGCCCTCAACCAAATCATGACTTACCTGTCCTTCCAGCTTGTGCTGTAAGTGTAGACCTGCTATAATGTCCTTCGGACCTTCGCACGAGCTTAGCTTTCCATATCCAGATACTATGGCCAGTGAGTGAGCATCCCTTCATAGCTTTCGTCCGATTACAATGTTTTCCAGAAACTCGTATGGTGCCACACACACCGACACAGCGGGCTGGCAGAAGGACTTAGCTACATACTGCGCGGTAAATCAAGCACCCATCTCATCTATCCACCCTTGCTGAAATCCTTGCCATAGGACGATGTCGCCGATGTCATCCCTTTCGCCTTCGTCAACGTCTACTTTGGTACAGGAAACCTGCCCGAGATCAATCTCGCCAACGTGCGGCACGTCCGTCATGACATTTCAGCTTTCTGACTCGCCACAGACCTGCAACGCCGTCGACAGCGGCGTTTTTGACGGCTCAAACCTCGCCAACTGCCAATTCCTTGCCGACGACATCGCGGGCTGCCAAGCGAAGGGCAAACTCGTCACGCTCAGCTTGGGCGGCGCGACCGGCGCGGCATCTTTCAGCAGTGACGCGCAGGGCGAGGAGTTCGCGCAGACGGTTTGGGATCTCTTCTTCGCAGGCTCGAGCAACACTCGGCCCTTCGGCGACGCCATCCTCGATGGTATTGACCTGGACATCGAGGGCGGTGGGAGCACCGGCTACGTAGCGTTCGTCAACAAGTTCAGGTCCCTCGCATCCGGTGGTAGCAAGCCGTAAGTGAGACCCATTGACCCACATCCCCTCGCACTCATGCGCGCAGATACTACGTGACGGCCGCACCCCAATGCCCGTACCCGGACGCGTACATGAACCCCATCCTCGACGCCGTCGGCGTCGACGCGGTGTACATCCAGTTTTACAACAATTACTGCTCTGTCGCATCGGGGAGCATCAACTTTGGCGACTGGGACAACTGGGCGAAGACTGTGTCGCCGAACTCTGACGTCAAGGTCTTCCTCGGCGTGCCGGTGAGCCCCCCTGCGCCCCCGGCCCCCACGGATGCTTATCGAATATACAGGCAGACACCACCGCTGCCTCGAGCGGCTACGCCGACGCGCAGAGCGTCATCAACCTTGCCATCGCTGCGCGCGATCAGTATAGCAGCTTTGGTGGTGTGATGATGTGAGTGTATCGCAGCGTACTCGCGCCAGCATCCACTGATCGACACTTAACAGATGGGACGCATCGCAGGCGTACGCGAACGGCCGCTTTGATGCGACGGTCAAGGCTGCGATCCAGCAGGATGGCACTGCGCCGATCACAACGGCGACGACGACAGCGCCCGCCAGCACGACAACGACGCCCACAACGACCGCGCCGGGCACGACCACGTCTGCAGGCACCGGCGGCTGCGCCGCCGCCGCCGCATGGTCGTCCACTGTCGCCGTACGTGCCCTCACCCATTGCTTCCCTGCCAGACTGATCTCAAAAATCACCACAGTACACCGCTGGGCAGCAGGTGACGTACAACGGGCACCTCTACACGGCGAACTGGTGGTCCTATGGCAGTACGTTTCCTCTGCGCGCTCATCGGCCAAATTTACTGACCGCGGCACTTGCAGGTACCCCTGGCGGTGAGCAGCAGCGCTGACGCGTACGAGGAGTCGAGAAACTGATGATCTCACCACGGCAGGCTCTGCAGGTGACTGGACTGACAATGGCGTATGTGCGGCAGCGGCGACCGCCGCCGCCGCCGCCAGTGATGTGACTCCGGAGGAAGATTCGGACCCGGTGACGATTTCTAGCTCGGACACCGGTTGCTTTGTTCACCTGAATGGGTGCCGGGACGCCGAGGACGCGGTGGAAAGCCGGGATCATGCGCGTGCGTTCCAGCTCTGATGCAAGGGTAGGATGAATGTGAGGTATGGCTATTTATCTGTATGTACACGGTATAATAGGAGGAGGAAGGGGTGTATGCGTGCCTGCAACGAAGATCAATAGACTTTTGAGAATTACTAGCTTTGCCGTTGTTTGGTCTAGTTGAACTCACTTTGGCCACGTGACTTCGGCCTTTGTTCTCTTGACAGTGACAAGTCCTGGGCCTGAAGCTCCCTTGAGTTTCGGTTCCATTTCGGCCTGGCCTAGGCTTACTCCTGCGCTTCGTTCGATAAGTACTGGTCTTCGTCTCCAAGGCCTTAGAACTTGTTCGCGTATTCAACCTCTGGTAAACGGTTCGGTCCCGAGAGGCCTGCACAAATGCGGCGCGCAATTGGCAGGCGGAATTTTACCCTTGACCATCGCGAGCAATGGGAAAGTGCATCCTACACTTTTCACTATCGCTAACCCGTATGAAGCCAGCAAGGCGCTTGTGGCAACGACGTGCATGGGGAGATTCCAGCGGCGCTGCTCTTCCGCCAAAGAGCTGCTTGAATGACCTAGTACAACATTAACGGTGCTCCTTCCACAGTCAGGTCGGTCCTGTCGTCCTCATCCTGCTGAAGGCGTAAGGGCCGCTTCCTTGCTTTCTCAGGGTACACCCATCGCTCCCCTCTCGTTCCTTTGTTCGTAATCCCTCTTCGCGGCTATATCACTGTTCTGTAATGCCGGGGTCTTGCTTCTCTTTGCTCATCTTTGCACAGCACACATCGGTCGAAGTGTGTCCGTCCTTCTGCGCAATGCCTCGTCCTATCCGGTCGCGCTGGTCAGCTCGCTCCCCACGCCTGTAATCGCGGAAGGGAGACGAAGACACTCGATGACTGAGCGCCGGCCCTCCGACACGGTTTTGGCGCTCGCGGCGCCTCATTTGTCTTTTTGGGTGTATGCTCTATGGTACGTTGTGCTCCTACATGAATCAGCGGATTGTCTACAGAGCTGAGTGTCAGTTGCAGTTCAGATAAGGCGAGCCCGAGAATGCCTAGTGCGCTGATTTTGGGCTGAGGGAAGAAAATGTCCTCCCGGGGCGACGTCCACACGGTGAGTCACTACCTGCAGTGAACATATGGAGTCGTGGACTTACCGGTGACATTGACGACGGCGGCGACGATGTCATCGAAGATGTATGACGGCTCACGTTCAGAGTCGTCAGACTGCGCCGACATCGCTCGCCGAATCGCAATTCATTATTCCAGTCCACTCGCGCCTGCTTCCTTCATATATAGTATATGACCATGAGCGCATCGATACCGTGACTTCAGTGACCAAAGATGGCGGGTAGTATCTCGGCACCGGGAACGTAGACTTGGAAGATACCTGTTGGAGGAACGTCTGCTCTGCTGGCAAGTGAGCCCGTTCGAAGGCTTCGCGCTCACACTGCCGGGCCTTCGCGTCTTCGTGCGTGTTGCAGCGGCTAGTGCCAGGGATACGGTTTCTCGAGCTATGGAAGTGGCCAGATGCGCAGGTTGCGGTGAACTTGGAGCATGGGCCCGAACATAAGGTAGCGTACTTAGTGCGAAGAATGGACGGCGTCTAGAAACCTGTGGCACGGACCTATGCCCAGAACGGGCGGCGCTTTGGAGCCAATGAGCTGAACACGGCCATGATATATTCCAGTAAGCCCTCAGACACGTTTGGTGTCTATTGAACGTATCCTGCTGTCGATCCCATAGCTCTGAAAGGCATAAAAATTTCCAAGACCTGAAAATGAACATGCGAGACACTTGCGGCGTTTGCCGATGCGCAAAAGGCAAGTGTCGGCCGAGAGCTCGGACCGGAGCCGGTGCACAGGGCTGGCGGCCTGGGAACGTGACAGTGCGCCGCTCGCTTTCTCCGCCGACTGCCATCATCGCCCCCATCTTCCTCGTCGCTGCCGACGACGGCCACAACAGCTTGAAAGCCCCGCCACCGCCGCTCTCGACGCCGATACGCGTGTGCTCGCCGCTGCCGGCCTAGGCGCCCCCCACCACCCTCTTCGCTTAGCCCGCGAACCAGGCGCCCCGCCAGGCCGCTGCCTGCCTGCCCCCTCCCCCCACTACAACCATGTTCAACAACAATGGCGCCTTCACGCCCCAGAACATGCTCAGCAACCAACATCAGAACGGCCAGGACACCAACAACGGCATGGCCCAGCTCAACACTGCTGGCTTCACACCCGACCAGCAGCGCATGTGGCAGCAAATGCAGATGCAGCAGCAGAGCTCAGGAAACCAGTTCCGACCGCAGTCAGGGGCTGCTCAGGACTTCATGCCCGGGTCTATGAACGAAGTGCGTTCTGTCTTCCCCTTTACCGTGCTGGCGGCTGTTTACGTACAGTGCTAATACCCCATCGCCTGCCACCGCAGATGTCCAATCTCATGGGCAATCCTGGCTTCCAAACTCGGATGACCCCACAACAACAACAGCAGCTCGCACGCGGCTTCAACAACGGCCAAGCCTCCCCTCAGCAAATGTTGTCGATGATGGGAATGGGTGGTAGTGCCCCGGCGAATAACCGGAATGCCAACCCCATGTTGCAGGCTTTCCCCCAGAGTGTTCCGGGGGCATCGCGCCAGCTAGACCTCATGGCCGCTGCCCAAAATCAACAAAACCAGAACGCCCCCCTCCAGATGCAGCAGATGCTCCGGCTGCAGCAACAACAACGCGCGAGCATCTCTGCTCAATCACCCAACGTGAACGCCCTCCGCTCTAGCATGCCAAATAACCAGGTTGGCATGTTCACTTCGCCTCCAATGAACCCCATGGACCCTCGGCGTACCTCCCCCGTACATCCCCAGCAAGGCAGCATGTCTGGACCTGCTGGTCCCAACCCAGGGCCGTCGAACCCTCATGTTACGCTCCTGCAGTACACGGAGAGGCTCACAGAGCTTCGGAATACCATCGTCAACCTGGAGACCGAGTTGCGGCAGAAGACCATGCAGCGCGCGTCGGGTGGAGGGGATGGCATGAGCGAGGAGACGCTTCAGGTCCTTTCTGGCACATTGCGCTCCAGAAAGGAGCACTTCTCGCGGCTCCAGGCTCTCGTCATGCGCATGCGCAGTGGTCGAATGTTGACCGAAGGCGACGGCAACTTAGCGGGCGGACCCTCTGATGGACCGTGAGTGACGTTTTTCTCGTCCTAGTGTGCAGAAGATGAATGCTCACTCGTTGGAATCAGCTTCGCAACTCAACATGGCGTGGGTTCATCCGGGCCGACTCAGGGTGCGGGGCCGAGCTCGTCTCCCTGGATGCAGGCTGGCGGACTTGGCCCGTTCGGCAATGGTGCTCAGCAATCAGGCGCGCAAACCTCCCCTGCCAATGCTGCCGCATCCTTGCCTCAAGGCAGCAACGCTCCGCCTCGCTCCGGCCCGACGCCGCAGCTGCCCTCGGCAATGCTCTCAACACCGCAACAAATGAACGGGCGACTGCCATCTGGCTCTTTTTCCATGTCCCCCAACATGAGCGCGTTCCAACCACAGTCACAACCACAAGGCGGAGCATCATTCGCTTCCGGCGGCCAACCTGGGTTGAGCAACTCGTTCCCGCCCCCACTTGAAAAGACCCGTTTCGAGCACATCTACGCCAACTTTTGCAACAAACATCCCGACCTCAAACGTGATCCGCGCATCACCAGCGTCGACGGTCGTCCGATCGACCTTCATAAGCTCCATGTGGAGGTCAATCGCGAGGGTGGCATGAACAAGGTAGGCTTTATCCGTCTCTCTGTATGAGGCGGCAATGCTCAACATGCTCTCAGGTCAAGGCGAACAATGCATGGCCCATCATCGCCGCGCGCTTGGGGTTCGCGAGCACCCACGCCACGGACACGGAGCCGGCGAAGGCACGCCCCGACATCGCCGATCACGTCGCCAGTTGCTATCAGGAATGCCTCGGTCTCTTCGACACCCAGCTATACCAGATAATGTCCGAGAGCCGGCGGCGGGATATGATGAGCGCCGCGGCTAGCATGCAGGGCCAGGGCATTCAGTCCGCTGCCGCCAACAGCAACATCACGCTCGCCCCGGGTCAGCAGATCCCCCCTCTGTCGCGCTTGACGCCGCAGCAAATTCAGATGTTGCTCAAGTACGCGCAGGTACCCGCCGAAACCCTGCGCGCGCAAGGCATCGACCACCGCCTGATCAATATGGTCGAGCTCCACCGGTCCGCGCTCCAGCGACAGCAGATGGAACAGCAGGCATTTCGCGGAGGGATGAGACCCGGTGGCGCCGCTCAGAATGGCATGCAGCAAGGTCCCGCGCCGCCCGGTGGCATGTCGCCAGACAACTTTGCGGCGGGGGCGATGGGCAGGCCGCAGAACGCCGCGCAACGCCCTCCACAGCCTGGCATGCCTGCCGGCGGCGTCAATGCGATCCCTTCTCCGGGAGAGATTCCGGTGGATATGTTCGTCAAGGTCATGCATGCCATACCATATTCGGAACAGCAACTGCAGCAGTCCAAGATGCTCATCGACAAGGCGCGAAACGAGTTTCAGAGGAACGGTGAATAATCCGCTGAAAAGATCTTGTGCGCGCGACTGACCGTCTGCAAAGGAATAAGCCGTATGGGCAGGAAGGATGTTCCTCCTGAGCTGCAGAGCAAGCTCGCGCATTTAGTGCAGCAGACGAATCGTATAGCTGCCCTTATGGATGAACAGCTGCCTCGTTTCTTCCTTCTGATACGCCGCGAGGACATCACGAAGGGCTTGCTCTCTGCAGTATGTCTCCTCTGCGCCCCATATACTCATGTTCTGACTTGGTCTTTCAGTTCACGATTCTGAACAGGCAATTCCAGTTGCTGGGAAGCCAGAGCCCGCACTTTATCATCAGCGTCGAGGATCTCAGCGTCACCCTTGTCAAAATGAAGGAGTGCGCCGAGGTGGCAATCACACAAGGCAGGATGATCCTCCAGCGTTACCAACAGCAGCAGCGTGCTGCTGGAATGGCGGCGAACGGTGCGCCGGCCGGACCCCTGCCTCCTTTGGGACTTCAGCAGAACTCAGCGCAACCGCCGCTACCTCAGCAGATGCCGCCTGCTCCCTTGCCACCACGTCCACCGGTCAATTTACAGCCGCCGCCGCTTGGCAAGCACAAGAAGACAGCGTCGACGCCGGCGACATCTCCTGCAGCCGGCGGAGCGACTGCTACCCCACCACCGACGACACCAGCCATCACCCCGGCGCAGATGGCGGCCTCCCCATCGAACGTCAAGTCTCCGAAGACGAAGCCTGCCCCGAAGCCGAAGGCGGCGCCAAAGCGCCGCGCGTCCAGGGCGTCCGCACTCACGCCGCCGTCGACATCACAGGCAGCGTCGACGCCAGCTACTGAGCCCCAGACGCCGACTACTGGCAAGCGTCGGCGGGAGGACGACCCAGCACAGTCACCCGCGAATGGCCCATCCCCGCCGAAGCGCGCCAAACAGGAAGACACGGGAGCAGCATCCTTCGTGAAGCCCGAGGATGAGGCGGCGAAGCTCGAATCGAAGACGGACGCGGAGGTCGCGGCATACCTTGACCAGATGAAGCAGCTCGTCCAGCAGGCATCCGAAAGCGATGGATCTTCGGCGAGTCTGAACGCCAACATCTCGGAGATGTTCGACGAGATCATGAAGCAGGGTCTTTCCGTTCCGGGTGCTTCTGGTGATGGCGGGATGGACATGTCAGCGCCGCTCGACTTGCCAGACACGACTGCCGCCTTGTCCTCCTCCGCCGACGATCTGGGTTCCTTCTTTGACTGGACGGCATATGGGACCAACGCAGACGTACCCGATGACTCAGTGGCGCCGACACCCGACCTGCTGCACTCCTCGACGAACACGAGTCCTGAGTCGGCAGCTGGCGGCGACCAGGACTCTGCATCCCATAGCGGGGCGGTGGAGGGTGGCGCGAAGTCGGAGGAAGAGTCCGACCAGCTTCTGCTCGGCATCTGGAAGGACATCGAAGGCGGCTCGGAGTCGCTCTACCATCAGGCGGCACAAGAGTGGAGGTGGGACGGCGCGATGCCGACCTCGGAACAGCCATGGGCGATTTCAATGTCATAGCGGTTGACCTTGTGTATCTTTGCAGCTTTATATCTCACTTGTTCATCTCTAATTCCGTCCGCTATCCTATGGTTGCTTTGGAGTTTTACTAGTCCCCATTTTTACGTATATATGTATAACCTCTCCGTTGTGATTTTAGCACCGTCGCGCAGTGTATTCTATTTCTAACGTCTCTGCTGCTATCGAAATTGTTGGATCGCCCTCACACCCTGGAGCAAGGGTCGCGTTACTGTACGACGGCAAATGTTGTCTCGCGTAGGAGATGCTGGTCTTCAGAATTGAAGCGCGTTAAATTGAACAGAACACCGTTCGTCGGGGGACCTACAGAAGACTTGGCAGGACAGCGCTAGCACAAACAGCATAGATGACATACTATTACTAAGGAACAAGCACAGAACCTAATGAGATTGAGCAAGATCAGTAAGCGAGCAATCGAAAGTGGCTTTATTGAAGAAGTTCCGCATCCAGCAACCCAAGCATAGCGAGCACGCAGGGTGTCGTCTCGTTTTCGCCATTGACGTCGCCAACGTATCCAAGGTATCCCGACCGGATGCGCTTGTGCACGATGGGCGATTCTGGCAGTCCCTCCGAGTACAGCCCGCTTGATCCGATGTTCTTCAGCTGTAGCGCTTTCATGCTATATTTCGTCGGCAACGACGGATTCCTCGCCACAGTCGCATGGTCCAGCTCCTTCTCGAACTCCATTCGGTGGTACGAGGCTGCCTCCCAGCCCATACCGAAGGCCTTCCAGAGCTTGTTCATGTTGAGAGGTCGCGCGAAGGAGCTGAACGCGCCTGCGAATACGAGGGAACCACCGTTGCCGACGTACGACACGAGAGACGGCACGAAGTCCTTGTACTTCTTCTCGGTGACGGCAGCGTCCACGATGAGCACGCCGGCCGGCGCTGGTGCTTGCAAAACCTTCTTCGCCTGCGCGAGCGTCGTGACGCTAACGACCTTCGCTTTGTCTTTCAGCGATGTGACGAGGTGGGCATGAATGCTCTCAAACATGTCCAGCATGCCCGACAGCGCGATGATAGCTATTGTTTTGTCGGACGAGGCTGTGGTCGACGATGACGACGAGGGCAGAGCTGTTGGCACCGTCGAAGCTGACGATGTCGAAGCTCTCGGCGCAGTCGTAGAGGACGACGTCGAAACTTTAGGCGCAGCCGTAGAGGATGACGTGGAAGCTTTCGGCGTAGTCGAGGGTTGGGGCTGCGATGGCGCAGGTTGAACGGATGGTAAAGGGGCATCTAGAAGACCGAGCATGGCGAGGACAGGCGCCGTCGAATCATTCTCGCCGTTAACGTCGCCTATGTAGCCAAGATATCCCTGTCCAACGCGCGTGTGCACCGCAGGATACTGAGTCAATTTGCCGATCTTCTCAGGTGCAAATACGTGCGACTCGATCCTCGAGTTGTCCGTCGGACCATAGAGCGCTGCAGCCGAGTCGGCGCCGGCGATATGCACAGCCTTCATACTGTATGACTTCGGGAGGGATGGGTTGCGCTGGACGGTGGCGCTGCCGGGGTTGCGCGCGTGTGTCGTGCGGTGGTAGTCACCCATAGTCCAAGGGAGCCCAAACTTCTGCGTGAGCGTCTTCATCTCCTTCGGCGTGATGTGGTTGCTGAACTGCCCGCCGATGACGACCGTGCCGCCACGCTTGACATAGGCCGCAAGCTCGTCCGCGATGCTCGCGTTGGCCTTCCGAGCGATCCCTGCATCCACGACGAGAATGCCTGCCAGACCAGGAGTAGCCAGAAGCGCCTGAACCTGGGCCTTGGCAGTTGCTTGCTTCAAAGTGGTTTTGGATCGCAGAGCTTTAAGCAGATGATCGTGGATTTCGTGCCAAAAGCCATCGTCCTCCAGAACAACGAGCATGACGAAGACATCGCTCGACACAGCGGGTGTTTGTTCTTGTATCTTCTTCTTGTTCTTCCGCTTCTCATTTGGTCTGGGAGGTGGCACCGGCAGCGGCAGCCAAGTCGCAGCTTCGCCTTCGTATGGAATAGCGGATCCGGTGTCGAAGAACATGTCGGTGAAGATTACCTCGTCCGGACGAACGCCGTCGTACATGGCCAGGAATCGGCGGTTGGCCTCTAAGGTCTCCGGGTTGTGCCACCATCCCCATTCAGGAAGATACGCCCTTGTGTGCGAGTACGCGCACTTTTCCGCGCCCGTTTTACATGAGTTGAGGAGGAAGCGCATACACACGTTCTTCCCACTGTCGAAGGTCACTTTTCTGTATCATGCAGATTGTATCTGCAATACTCACAGATCGTCCCGCACGCTCTTTTTGTCGGGTTTGTGCGAGAATGGACAGCTTTTACTACCGCGGCTGCAGCCTGAATGGTTGTAGGCACGACAAGCAATGCCATTGCCGGCGTGCTCGCAGTCACTGGTTCCTGACTGATCCTGTTCAAGGTCGTCGTCCATCGGCTGGTCGAATCCCGGGTATGCGTAATCGTCACTGGCGTAGTCTTCGTCCGAAAGTGTGTTTAACCCGTCGTCCAAGGCCTTCTCAGCATCACGAAGGGCTTTGCGAACTTCGTCAGAGCCGTGGCCATGTGCGATGAGGGTTTTGAAATCTACCAGCTGATCTTAGCCATGTTCGACGAGATTGGCGAAGTCTGAGTCCGTACCGACTATAGCACCACGATATCGCTTCATGCCCATCCGAGCCATACCCCGTCGGTAACGCGCCTTCACATTCTTGTGATCTCCACGCAATGCAGTCCTTGCCGTCCTCTCGGCTTGAGGGTACCTGGAACAACTTAGATACACCAAGAGCCAAGAAATAATCACCCACATCTCGACTTTCAAGCAACCTGCTGCCGTGTTCGAGAAAAGAACAGGGTCAGGTTTATTGCCCGCGACATTGAGAGCCTGTGTATAGCAGCTTATAGCCGCATAGTAGTCCCCAGCTCTGAACAAGCGATTTCCCTGACAATCCTTAATGTCGATGGACGCGATCACAATGCACGACACGCACCTCCTCCTTCAATGTATTAACTTCGCTCTTGCGACGATTCGCGATCACCTCCCTCTTCTGCTTGCGCTTCTCCAGAGCCTCCAGATTCGGATCATTGGCGTCAAGGTTTCTAGCGTGGAAATCTCGCGGGTCTACTGGCATGATGGCAAGAGGCAAAGACGGTGTTTGTTCGCATTGCGGGGAATATTGAAATCGGGATCGATCATGTGATCGTGGCATGCCGGCGCCGGGCGTGCTGTTCGATTCGGCATGTGCCGTTCGTCGCTTGCTTTCAAACTTCATAATGCAGGGCTTCAATAAGTACTATCCCCCAGACTATGACGGCGAAAAGCACAAGAGTCTCAACGCATACCGAGGTTTGATCCTTAAGCTTCGTTCTCCTTGCAATAACTGAGCCTCTCGCAGGAAAACATGCCCTTGGCGACCGTGCGCGGAAGCTGGATCAAGGCATCCTCATCACTCGTTTTGAGCTTCCGTTCAACATCTGGTGGTACGTGATAATCTCCAAGACATAGTAAGAGTGTCTTATGACGCCTCAGTGGCACATGCAATAACCACATAGGAATGGGCGTGCGCTACAACGCCGAAAAGAAGAAAATCGGCAACTACTACTCCACGCCCATATTCGAATTCCGGTGCAAATGTCACCTTTGCGACGGGTGGTTCAAGATACAGACGGACCCCAAGAACACACGATACGTTGTGACGGAAGGCAAGGAATTCACGTATCAGCTCTTGAACTTCACGCTGACTCAGATGCTTATTCCTAGGTGCACGCCAGAAAGACGAGGAATGGGACCCCGAAGAGAACGGAGGGTACGCCATACACGGTACAAGTTCATCCTTTGGATGCGAGTACATCTTTGACTCACATTCTCGCAGACACCGAAGGCAATGCCGCTCCCGCAGACCCGCTCGCTGCCCTCGAGAAGACCACCGACGCCCAGAACCACATGACCAAAGTCCAGCAGCCCCGCCTCGAAGAGCTCGAGGAGGCATCGGAACGCTTTAACGCCGACCCCTACGCGTTGTCCCGCAAGGTCCGCAAGCACTTTCGAGCGGAGAAGAAGGTCGAACAGAAGAAACGCACTGCAGACGACGAGATCAAAAACCGCTACGGGCTCCCCGAAGAACTGAACCTCGCAAGTGCGCGAGACGACGAGGGTACGATCTCCGAAGCCAAGGCGGCGTGGGCCAAGGGCAAACGCGAGCTCGAGCAGCGGCAGTCGGAGGCAGCGAAGCGACGGAAGCTGGGACACAGCCAGACTTCTATATCCCTGCCCGCGTCGACATCATTGCCCGCCTCGTCTTCGGCGAAGAAGAAGGGTGGGGCTCTGGACAGTCTGCGCAGTACAATACTGCAGAATACCGCTCGAAATTCGCTCAGACGTCGCTAGTTTGTCAGTGCATGCTTTCGTCTCTTACACCTCATTCTCAGTATCGTGTAACATATGTAGCCTTAGCATCGCGTATTTATTCAATGCACTCTATAGTATACATGAGAAACTCCTACTCGACAGCCTTGCTCGTCTCAGCAAGGCTAAGGTCTTGAGTACTGTTGCGCTTGAGTGTTGCCTGAGTGCAGCCTGAGTGACCATCGAACAGACAGTCCGGAGGCAGAGGTATCGGTGGAATATTAGCACTTGTTTGAGCGTACATACTCGCGGTGCAAGGTGAATGGGAAAAGCAGGCAAGCCGAGTTGCACGTCGCCAAGACGTCAACGCTCAAAGTCAGGCGAGCTTGGGTGAGAGGAGGTCCGAGCTGTTCACGGGTTTTCAATTGTCCGTAACGACGAGGATCGACGCTGAATGTGCGCTGAGGAGGGAGAAAACAGCACAGCACAGTATCGGTGACCTGCCACGCACTCGTCAAGATAATCGGAAACGGGCCTGGGCTGTCAATGGCACCTCGATCCTCCAATTGCGACCGACTGCTAGTCTGCAGTCTTGAGCTTGCACCCCCGCAACGCTTTGACAAGATCTGTGCGGAAGCTCGTCGGTCTCGCACAACAACAGTGCGAGAGATTCACATACAACGAACAGCCAGCTTGCGATGCAGGAATCATGGCAGCGGGGTCGACCTCGTAAACGGTTCGCACTGGTAATGTCGGTCATACTTACAGACAGGCAGATATGTTTGACGTTGCAGCCTGCATCGGTCCCGTATCGGGTCTCCTTTGCTGCTGGAGCGCGAGAAGGGAAGCTTTGAGACCGGATACTTACGCTATACTTACACAGCACGCATACATGATACCGGTAATTCGAGCGCCAACGCCGAACATCCAAAGCGCGCCGACCACCAAAAGCGAGCCGCCGCCTCGACACCAGGCGCCACCGCCTCCTGGGTCAGAAGAAGGAAGTTGAATGAGAAGGATATTACCTCGGCAGTGAGGGTCAAGAGGGGCGCACTATACCTATAGCGAAAACAACACAGCGTCCGACAGCAACATACCATACCATAAAATACCGTCGCGCCACGAGAAAGCAAGGCAAGGGCGGGGAGTTGACTCTGGACTGGCGGTGCCTGTGCAACCGCGACGCGCGCAGAACCAGGCGCGGGCCCGGTACGCGAAGGCCTAGCCATACCCGAAGGCCTAGTACTGCGCGTTGGCCTGATACCCTCGCACAGCCTAGTACCTAGGGCGTTTAGCATCCCTGTCGTCGAACCCACCGGGCGCCTCGCGCTTGAACCCTCCTCCACCAAAGCCACCACCAGGTGGTCCGTAGCCACCGGGCGCGCCACCATTGGGCGGGGCGTACCCACCTCCACCACCGAAGCCGCCACCTGGGGGACCGCCGCCATAACCAGCGGGAGGTCCGTTGGACGGAGGGCCGCCAAAGCCGTCAGGGGGTCCACCGAACCCACCTCCGCCGCCGTATCCAATTCCACCACCACGACCGCCGCTGCTGATGTTAGCTTGGGGTTGGGTCGGCGAAACTGGAGGAACATACCGGAAGCCGCCGTCATCTCGTCCTCGGAATCCGCCACGACCTCCGCCACCGCCGCGTCCACCGTAGCCGCTGTCGCTTGAGCGTGGCGGGCCGTCGTCTCTGAAACCACCACCACCACCTCCGCCTCGGAACCCGCCACCGCCACCACCCCGGCCACGGAACCCGCCTCTGTCGCCGCCTCCCCTGAAGGAGCCGCCGCCTCCGCCAAAGCCTCCACGGAAGCCCCCACGAGCGGGCGGAGCGAACACTGGTGCTGCGACTTCAACTTTCTTAGGACGCCCGCCGAGACCGCCACCAAGGCGTCGAGGTTTCCAGCCGCGTACTGTGCGACCACGCTCGACGTCAACGAGGATACGCTTGCCCATGATGACAAGTCCGTCGGATTCCTTGTAGGCGGCTAAAGACAGAGTCAGTATGCGAAAAGCTGAACAAGGAAGCAAGGATGTACTTTTCATGTCGCGTTCACGTTCGTAAACAACGAAGGCGTATCCTCGACTCCTGCCCTGCTTGTCGCGAACTATCCTGACGCGCTCAATCATGCCGTAGCTTTCGAATTCGCGTCGGAGATCGCTTTCAGTTGCATTTTTGTGCTGTGGGAGGTTCGTCAGTACGTGCATTGAGGGGCAAAGAGGTCTGCTTACCAGGCGGGAGATGAAAAGAGTCTTGTACGGGTCTCCAACGGCCTCCGGGTCGTCGGCAGGTTTGTCTATGATAAGATTAGCATAGAGTCCTATGCGGAGAGTGTGGTGCACGCACAGGTATCCTTTGCGCGCTTGAAGTCCTCCGTCTTCTTCTTCTTGCGCTCCTCTCTCCGTATTTGCCGCTTGACCTCTTCGGCGAGAGTAAAGTTGGGCTCCTCTCCCTCCTCCATGTTCTCGTCGTGCGGCTTCTCGGCTTCCTCCACCCTCAGGCGCTGGAGAATTTCGGCAACGCCATGGACATTTTTGGGCCGGATGCGGTCAATGTCCCTGTCGAGCGGACGGTGGTAGGGGAGCGGCGGGCGCGGAGAAAAAAGCTTGAGGAGATTCGGGGGCAAGAGATGGGTGCCGGGCATGGCTGGTCGGTGTCGGCGGCGTCGTCGCGCTCGGTGTCAGCGGGAACGTCGTCGAAGTTGGTCGCAAGTCGGGGCTGTTGACGGTTTCCCACGCTCATTCTTCTCCTTCCGTCATGGGCGCGCAGGGGAGCAAGAGTCAAAGCGGCGCCGGCGCGGACGCGGACGCCGTCGACTATTACGAGCTCCTCGAGGTCGATGAGAACGCGACCCAGGACGAGATCAAGGTGTGTCATAAATATGTAGAGAGAAGAACGCGAGGCGCTGACTGCAAGATCGCAGAAATCGTTTCGAAAGCTCGCGCTGATCCATCATCCCGACAAGAACCCGGACGAGTAAGTCGAGCGTCAAGCACCAGAATATTTACCAATTGCTTCAGTCCTGAGGGAGCGACGAAGCGTTTTGCTGCACTACAACAAGCATACGAAGTGAGCAAATCAACTAGTTGTGCAAGATTGCATGGACTAACACCCGATCAGGTGCTGAGTGATGAGCAGGTATGCCTTCCCTCAGGTCGTCGAAGCTGCCACCGAATCCCCTCCGTAAAGTAGGAAAGAGCGTGGTACGACTCTCACAAAGCCTCGCTCGCCCCCGAGCCCGACGCCGAGACGGTCTTCGATGATATACGCAAGGGCGCGCCACCCTCCAAAGCCAGAGATCGGGGACTGACCGTACGCCATCTCGCACGGTTTTTCGATACGACATCCTGGTCTGGCTTCGATGACGATGACGGGAACGTATGTCGATCACGCATATACGCCCTATCTGTTTTGTTTAATTATCCGCCCAGAGTTTCTACACCATCTACCGCAATCTCTTTACCCGCCTCGCGGCTGAGGAGGCGATGTTTGAGCCCGATATCACGCATCCGTCATTCGGCTATTCTACAACTCCTTGGGTCGCGCCGAAGGCAAGCGGTACAGAGGATGCGCGCTCATTCTACACTGCTTGGATAAACTTCTCCACCGCAAAAGACTTCGCTTGGCGAGACGCCTGGGATTTGCGTGAGGCACCCGATAGGCGAATACGCAGGTGATATGTCTTGCTACTGTCCGTCATGCATATGCTCATGATCCCACAGACTAATGGAGAAGGAGAACAAAAAGTCTCGCGACGATGGCCGGCGCGACTACAACGACACCATACGCGTGCGTACATTGCGCGCTGTTTCCACTGCCTAGCACTCATGTCTCACAGCAACTCGCAAAATTCCTGCGAAAGCGCGACCCTCGCTACAAAATCTACCAGACCGCGCAAGCCAATGCGCCCACCGCGAAAACGGGCTCTGCTGCCACCACGCGCACAGCGGACGCCGCTGCCGCGTACGTCGAGCAGGAATGGCAAAAGGTCGGCAACGGCGACACGCACGCCGATCTGGAGTGGGCCTTCGCAGAAGGCGAGGACCCGGAGGAGTGGGAATGCGTGGCGTGCGGGAAGAGCTTTCGCAGCGAGGCCGCGTGGGATAGCCACGAGCGTTCGCGGAAGCATATGGTGCAGGTCGAGCGCCTGCGGATGGAGATGGAGGCGGAGGACGAGGCGCTGCAGTTCGAGGAGGGCGACTTGGAGGCAGAGGAGGTGGGCGAGGTGGGCGAGGAAGCGCAGCAGGAGATTCCGGACGGCGAGCTGGAACACGATGTTGCAGACGCACCCCCGCGAACCCCGTCACCGACACCCTCAGCGGATGGACATGCAGAGGAGGGCCCTGCCTCGCCGCCCCCCGAGGGCAATGAAGCGGCCGAGGAAGTCGCAACTGCGTCGGGCCGGAAGAAGAAGAAACAGGTTAAGGCTCCCCTGGAGCGCGAGCGCGTATCAAAGACCGAGCGCAAGCGGCGCGAGGTGCCCGATTTTGTGTCGGGAGAGACGCCGCTGCAGTCCGACGGCGAGGCGAATGGTGATGGTCCTGCTGCGCTGACCAAGCGCGAGAAGCGGCGCGCGAAGCAGGCGAAGAAAACAGAGGAAGGCGAGACAGGGACGATGCAGGTGCGACTTCTTGCCTCTTTCCGTTCATCAGTGCGCGTAGGCTGATCGACGCCGGTGTAGACGAAATGCAATGTATGTGAGGAGACCTTTTCCAGCAAAACGAAGCTCTTTGCGCATATCAGTTTGACGGGGCATGCCCTTGCGACGCCCGAGGCTGGTGGGGGCAAGGCAGCGACGGGAGTTGGGAAGGGGAAGAAGGGGAAGAAAGCCGGACGATGATGCAGAAGCTGCAACCGACCCTTGGCAAGCAAGTCTTGTAGACTGTGTTTTCACAATGTGACTAGACGGGTATACCTTGTCACATATCACATACATACCATATAGTACAACATGCAATAATCCATGTACAGGCCTTCAATCATCACTTGAGATATTGGACGCGGAATCGCGGCATCGATTGCGTAGTCCCGAAATCGTCTCCGTACGTGAGAGGCATGCGCGCCTGCAGACCAACCTCCTTGAGGTTGAGGAATATCTTGGAGGACTGCAAACCTCATATTGAGCGGGGAGCTCCATTCCTAAGCAGCACGCGCTCACCGTCACGCCGTATGTCGCCACGAGCCATCTTCCCGACAGGTCAGCATTTAGGAGCAGAAGTGCGTGATATGAAGAAAACTTACGGACTCCCGACTTGTACGTACGCCGAGTGAGAGAAGTTCAGGACGAGGTTCATCAGAATGCACGCAAACGCCCTTGACGTCGAACGTTAGCTACACGATTTGCCAAGCAGTCACGCGTGGACTCACAGCACAAAATACATTGACGCATCCCGTACGCAGGTGTACAGCGCCGGCGCAACCTTCGGATTGCGCATTAAAGTGTACAACGGGAACCGCGCGCGCGACACCATGATCTCCCTCAAATAAGCCGATGTCTATAGCTCATTAGCACATAGCGACACCCAAGCTCCGGCACAAACCTTGAGCATCACCAGCGCGAAGTAGACGCCTGTATGAAGAATCGATCAGCTTGCGCGTGCACCTTCTCACAGATACGGGACGCACAAACAACGATCATGCTGGTACACCTATGGCCGGCTCTGAGTGCCAAGAGAGTAGAAGGCAAGCAACCCTACGCACCACATGGCGATGTTCACGTCGGACATGTTACTCGCCTTTGCAGTACAGTCCAACACTCCCTCAGAACCCAGTAGCCCTTGCGATCCGCCCGTAAGCGTGATACAGGTCGTGATTATACCGACCTGCGAGCTGATAAGCGCGTACACGGGCTGGGTAAAGAAGGACTGCTCACCACGGCCTCGGCTATGGAAAATGAGACGAAGCGTCAGTCGCGCGACGATGCGCGGGAGTACGTATGCACACACAGAGGAAGAGGGATACGGTAAAGGACATCACTGAGATCACCATCAATGAAGGAGGAAGGCCATGGACCAAGAAATCTTACATTTCCTGCTCCAGCCATACAGCGCGTTGATTCGAAGAAGAACCAAGGCCTCGCCAACGGTGATAGACAAGATCTGAGTCCTAGAGGACCGTGAGCAACTGCGCTTCCGGATACGAAACAAAACCTCACATTCCCATGTACCATCGATAGGATAGGTTCCTGGTCACCCACGGTTGAGCACGAATACAGCGATGACATGCTGGTAGGGACCTACTTCTATATAGAATCACGAGGTCAGCGTAGCGGTCAGATGGACGTTCGAAGCTTCTTCACCTTCGCGTCCGCCAGGCAATGCTGAATGCCGCAGGTCAGATGTATAGTGAAGGTCATGAACTCGAACGCACGGAGAGCAGTTGTTCGTCCACGTCCATGTCCGCGATGAGCTGAAAGTCGAGCTTGTACACTGTGTATGAAGGTCAAGGACGTGCCGTGTGAAGAATGATTGCGACTTGCAAGAATGATGGAAGTAATACCTGTCTCTCCGAGTCAGTGATAAGATAAGTGCCAGGTGGACAAGACTCACACCATTGCACCGATGGTGTGGTATCTTATGAAAATGTAGAGGATCTTGGCCACTGAGCCGCCCCCTTCTCTATGGATCGACCGTCAGTACGATGCAGATGTCGCTATGAGGGAGCGGCTTACTGCCACACAGCCCTGACCTGACCGATGAGCATATCAGCACGATCTCATCGCGGCGGACAGCACATTCACCTCGCGGTCGAGGCTGATGAGCCAGTCCCAGATAACCCAGACCATACACGCAGCTACCACAGAGACGAGTCAGGTAACTGTCGAACAGAGATGAATGCGCACATACTCGCCGTCCCGCGAAAGGCGTCTACAGGGAGGACATCTTCACCAGGCCGCGGCAGGTGTGGGACCGACGAGAGCGGCACCGTGCCGTCCATGACGGTGGCCGAAAGCGAAAGGAGGGATGCAGTGCGCGGGAAGCAAGCTGCTGTTCACCGCTACGCGCATATATAAGCGGAATCCCCGGTGTGTGCCAGGGCCTCAATTGCAGCGCCGATTTTCCGTTACGCTGTGGGGCGGGGTGAAGGCGGCGAGGGATTGCATGCGGTCAGTTGGCGAAGAAGTCGAGCCTGAGAAAGGCGGCGCCGAAGTATCCAGTCGTGATGCGCCGAAGGGGACCCGTGGCGTATAGTACGGCGTGGTCAGGTGTGAGATACGAAGATTTGTCGATAGTCACAGCAGTGAGCAAAGCATTCTCAAGCGGGTTCTTTGCAAGGGCATCAGAATCCCTGCAGTCCGAGAAGCAGAGTTGCCACTCGCGAATGGTAGGGTTTTGCAGATGCTGAGGGCGACCATCCGAGAGCGTGCGCTGAATTGTCGGGGATACATTGCATCTGTATGGATGCACATCGTGCAAAGGGCTTCCCTAAAGAGGGGCGACATAGAACCTTTTCGCGTGAGAGTCCGTGCGTGCGCGTTAAATGGCGATTATGCTGCCCAATTGCTACCACTGTCCGAGGCGTCGGACGAAGAAGGTTTGTGTATAGGTCGATAAAACCACTGCTTGCTAGTCGTGCGATAACGAATAAGAGCTGTCAGCGGACGTTTCCTAGAGCTTGTCCAAGCTCGCCTGGTGACTGTGAAAACCGCATGCATCGAGGCTCACTGCATCGTTGATCTGAGGGTAGGATACTATCACTAGAAAGCTCCGGCTACGCCGGTCTTTAACCTGGCATTCAAGACCCTGGGACAGTGGCTGGAGAGATGGCGGTGGAGGGGCTTGGGAAGGGCAGGTGGTGGGCAAGCGTGCGCGGCACTGCGCGCGCGCGTGGACGAGCTTGATTCGAGGTGGCGTTGGCAAGTCGAGTCCTCTCGAGTCTGGATTCGTGGTCCTTGCTTGACTTCTGTTGCACAAGAGCGTTGCACTGATTGCTACGTTATTGGTACAGTTTTGATGTCTTCAATATGGCTGTCGAGAAACCTTACATTGAGTTGCAAGGCAAGGTAACAAGGTCAGATGCCCGCCACCGCGACACGAGCCATCATAGATATCGTACTCCGAGTCGGAAGTCCCCTGGGATGCAACCTCTGCAGGTCCAAATTCCCAAACTTCATCTGGGCCGTCAGTAGCGACTCGCCCAGTGAGCCAAGAGCAAGGATGAGCATGACATGAAGGCGGGAGCATTCCTTCACATTTTGAGCGATAGTCTAACCTGATTCCAATGACGAGTTTGCGACAAGTTGGACAAGGAAGTCTCGATGAAATACTTGAACGGAGTGAAGACACCGTCGCAAGCACGCGCGCCGCCCAGTGACGTGGTTGCGAGAAGAAGAACTGAAGGCCTTCCAAATGGGGAAACTGTTCATTAATGGCAGTCACGTCACGCGATATTCGGATGCCCGGCACGGTGCACCCGATAGGTCACACTTTGGGTGGGCGCGCTCAACTCCTTACATGGACAGACCATACGTTTGCTGCAAATAGTACCGGATTACACTATATATATATATATTGTACGAAGGTACCAAGATACCAAGAGAAATGAGACTTGTAAGGTAGTACTGAATGTGAGAAACCGTCCTTGTAGCAATACTTAAGATGCTCGCGCCTCTCGTCTAGACTTGCTGTGTTCGTGATTTCTTGTTGCGTTCCGCTAATCTTCGTTTCATGCCACCAGTCGTCGGCCCATCTCCAGCCCATCTTCGAAGACACCACTCTATTCACAGTCGAATAGTTGTGCGAATGAGGTGCCGTTTTGAGGATAGTACCAGAAGGAGAACGCCTGCGGCCAAAGTCAGCACCAGCACAAGCGGTGTTGTGTCTATCACACGCCAACTCACAATCAGAATGTACGTCCCAAACAGCAGCACGCCGCTCATGTAATGTGTCCGCCCGTCTTCCGTTGCAAATCGCACCAGGAGAACGGAGAGGAAAAGCGTAACGACCTCGAGGGGATCGAACCTAAATATGATCGTTCGTTCGATTAGCGGGCCGTTTATGCCAAGACAGATCTACCAAGAAACTCACAGCAGCGACAGCGGCTTATTGATAATCCACCCAATAAGCACGAGAATAGGGATGACGAAGAGGGTGATCTGCATGCCGCGTTAGCACAATTGCCCATGGTGAGTCGAAGCAGTGGGGACGCACCTGTATACAAGACCCGACGGAGACTGCGAGCGCGAGGTCTACTTTGTTGCGGTACGCGACGAAGACAGCGGTGACGTGCTCAGCGGCGTTGCCAACACTATATGTGGGAGGGTGCTATGTTCAATGGAAGGTCGCTCCATAGAAAGTAAGAAAGACGCACATGGCCAACAAAATAAGACCCAGCCACTCTGTGCTAACGCTCCCCGATTGGCCGATGCCCTCCAGGGAGTCCGTCAGCGCCTCGGCGGTGATATCTGCGGCATGATTAGTGGTCCGGCTACGCTCGCTGGTCTCCCGCGATACTCACACGTCAACCCCGTAGCGGCAACGAGCGCACATATGGCAACCGTGAGGTTCATCTCGGGTGTCTCCTTATCCGACTCGCTCTCCTGCGCCTCGACATCCGCGGGTGGGCGCATGCTGCAAACAGGGCGTGAGCTTCCTAGCACGAAGATGGACATCACCGCAGCGTTTTCGACACCACAGCGCAGGTAAACCATTGCAGAATAGATGGATCACTGACCGTAACTCATCCCGCTTCTCATCCACCTTCGCATTCCGCTCCCTCAGTGACGGAGCGAGCGGCTCCCGGTTCCCCCGCCCGAGAGCCGCGGCGCTGCCAAAAGCGAGCAAGTTGCCCCCGTAGCCGCTCTGGTTTCCCGAATTCTGTGCGTTCATCGACCGCGACGCCGCCTGGTTGACCGACCGCGACGTGCCCGGGCGGCGCGGCATGGGGCGCACGATGCCCTGCGCCAGCGCCGCTCGGACGGGCATCCTCTGCGCAGGTTGCCTCGGCGCCGGCTGCCACTCTGGCGCCTGCCATCGCTCCGCACGGGTTGGTTGGTAGTGGGATGGCTGCGAGCGAGCCTCGGCACCGCTGCGACGTGTCTCTGTCCGACCGCGACGCGGCTCGACGTTGGTGTGATGCGGTTCGAGGGTGCTGCGATGCGGCTGTGGCTCGATACTACTGCGACGCGGGTCCGGGCTAGCAGAGCGCGACGACGACGACGAACGCGATGACGATGATGACCGAGACTCATTCGCGGGGTCGTTCTCCGGATTATACAGATAGGTATGACTGTATAGCTGGAAGACCATATAGCTGATATAGATGGCGATCAGGATGACCGCGCTGCCGCGCGAGATTTGCAGCACCACATCGCGTTCGTGCGCCTCGTCTGCGACCTGCTCGAGCGCGATGGCGAACGCCGTAGGCATGACGAGCGCGATGACAGCAAGTGTGAGCAGCGAGGTGTTGAGTTGCGCGGCAGTCTGGCGAAACTCTTGCTCGGAGAAGCGGAGGCCGCCGACGATGAAGGCCATGCCGGTGACCAGGAGGAGGTTGGAGAGGAGTCCGCCGAGGAGGGAGGCTTGGACGACGCGGATCTCGCATTTCACGAGAAGAAGGATGGCAATGATGAATTCGGTGGCATTGCCAAGGGACGCATTGATCAAGCCTCCTAGAGCATCTCCGGTGTATAGTGCGACCGTCTCTGTTCCGTGTCCCAGCATGCCGGCTAGAGGGATGATGCCCAGAAGCGCGGTGCCGAAGACGGCCTAATCAGATGAGCAGAACGTTCTGAGCGACGATATAGGTCACTCACACCATCCGCCTGGTGACTGTAATACAGCGCCCAGGATATAGGGTTAAAGACAAGCAGTACATTGATCCAGCTGTAGGTGAGGGCCGACTTGATGCTTTCTATGTAGCCTGGCGCCTTGCCGCGCGTGTCCGCTGGGCGGATGAAGAGACTTTTCCTCAACTTGCGCGAGAATGGGGGAGGGCGTATGATGCGTGGTTGCGCCGCGCTGACAGTGTCTGTCGTAGTGGATATGCCGCTGATGGATTGCGGGGCATTGCTGTCGGGGACGATGCTCTGTGGGGAGAAGGGCGCGCCACCGGCATAGTCTTGAAAATCGCGTGCGGTGAGCTCGCCGGTGCTCCTACTCTTGAGATTGACGACTGATGGACGAAGGCCTTCAGCGGAGTCGCTTGCCATAAATGTGCGTGTAGGCTGGGTGGCGCGGGTCTGTCAGTGATGTTTGTATTGAGTTCGGCGCGTGCTGGCGCACCTTGTGTGTCGTGCTCGCCGTCGTCGTTCTGGCAGTCGTCGCCTCGTTTTGTCTGTTCGTGGTGATGGTCGTAAGCAAAGGGCGAGTACTTGCGACTGAGACGTCAGTGGTCAGTGTCACGCCCCGCGTCCGACCCCACACCGGCGCACGGCCCGCCACCGGGGGCAAGCCGTGATCGCGCCTTTTGTGGCGAACACCACAGCCAAATAGCAACAACGCGCCACGTCTGTATTCCGGAAACCGACAACGCGTATATTTCTCCAAACATCTTTTGACTTAGTTCGTCGTGTCGGTTCTTCTGGTATCCCTCCAAAATGGGTGGTGGTGAGCGTCGTTGTCGACGACGAGCAGGCCTTTGGTACTGATTCCCCGCAGTCCGCTTTTTATACCTCGTCAGGCCGTTCCTTCCCTTTCTCCCCGAGGTCTCGTCTCCGGACAGGAAGGTACGTGTCCGTGGACGTGTCGTGCAGGCTCCAGCTCACCCACCCGCTCCCCCAGATCCCCTTCAACCAAAAGCTGCTATGGACCGCCGTCACGCTGCTCATCTTCCTCGTCTGCTCCCAAGTCCCGTTGTACGGTATCATGTCCTCTGACTCGTCCGACCCCCTCTACTGGCTCCGTGTCATCCTCGCGTCCAACCGTGGTACGCTCATGGAACTCGGTATCACCCCCATCGTCACTTCGGGCATGATCATGCAGCTACTGGCCGGCGCGAACCTTATCGAGGTCGACTTTTCGCTCAAGGAGGACAGGGCGCTCTTCGGTGGTGCTCAGAAGCGTGAGTGTAGACTACCATCAACCGGCCCTCACTAACATGCGTCCGCCCCCCAGTGTTTGCGCTGATCATCTCCGTCGGACAAGCGACAGTATACGTCCTGACCGGCCTTTACGGCACCCCCGCGTCCCTCGGCGCAGGCATCTGTCTTCTGCTCATTATCCAGCTCGTCGCGGCCGCGCTCATCGTCATCCTCCTCGACGAGCTGCTGCAGAAGGGGTACGGCCTTGGCTCGGGTATCTCGCTCTTCATCGCGACCAACATCTGCGAGTCCATCGTCTGGAAGGCCTTCTCGCCCACGACCATCAACACCGGGCGCGGGCCTGAGTTCGAGGGCGCCATCATCGCCTTCTTCCACCTGCTCTTCACCTGGAACGACAAGGGCCGCGCGCTCCGCGAGGCTTTCTGGCGCGAACGGCTCCCGAACATCATGAACTTGTTCTCGACCATCATAATCTTCGCCGTCGTCATCTACCTCCAGGGCTTCCGCATCGAGATCCCCGTCAAGAGCAACCGCTTCCGCGGCCAGCGCGGCACGTACCCCGTCAAGCTCTTCTACACCAGCAACATGCCCATCATGCTCGAGAGTGCTCTCACCTCGAACATGTACATCCTCTCGCAAATGCTCGCCACGCGCTTCCCTGACAACTTCCTCGTTCGCCTTCTCGGCGTCTGGGAGGTGAGCGCGTCTATCTTCATCTGTCGACACTTGTTTGCTAACTCGCATTTTCCAGCCCATGGACGATTCCCCCCAGCTCCGCGCCGTGGCCGGCCTGGTGTACTACATCTCCCCGCCGCGTACGCTCTCCGAGGCGTTCACGGACCCGATCCACAGCGTCATCTACGTTCTCTTCATTGTCTCCGCCTGCGCGCTCTTCAGCAAGACCTGGATCGAAGTCAGCGGCAGCGGGCCCAGGGACGTCGCCAGGCAGCTCAAGGACCAGCAAATGGTGCGTGGGCGCTCGTGTACTCATCGTACCGCACTCTTTCCTCTCCACACATCTATCCTCCCCAGTCATAGTTATCGCTCATCTGAACCGCTTGCCATTCCTCCACTCACCCTATTCCTTTGGCTCAACCTAACTCACCCCACTTTCAGGTCATGGCCGGCCACCGCGAGGGCTCAATGTACAAGGAGCTGAAGCGCGTCATCCCGACCGCGGCCGCGTTCGGTGGCGCCATCCTCGGCCTGCTTTCTGTCGCGGCGGACATGATGGGCGCCATCGGCAGCGGGACGGGTATTCTGATGGCGGTGACGATCATCTACAGCTGTGAGTATTGGGCTTTTCGTGTTTCCGTTGACGCCTGTGCTGACGATTCTCTCTTGCAGACTGGGAAATCGGCATGCGCGAGTCCGGCGGGCCGGAGATGGCGGCGCTTGGCGATTTGTTGCAATAGGCGCTCGACGGCTCGGTATATAAAGCAGCTATAGCTGTTGTAATGCGCGCAGCAACATCGTTGGCGGTGCAGCAGCGGCCTCGAGGGTGCGCGGGACACGACACCGGGTGCGAGAGGGTCTGGCGAATAACGGGAGGGGTGCGAACTGAGGAAGGCACTCTCGCAGCGAAGACGAGTCACGACGACGCCCTTCTTCCCTGGGGACGGTGCCCTTATTATTCCAGGCCTATGTATACGTTATACGACTGCTGGACTGCCCCCAGGACCTAATGCGCGAGACGTGCCACACTCCTTTCTTTATTGCTGGTCCTCTTCCACTGTTGCTGGCCCTAGCTTGTCAGGAGAGCGTTGAGTTGTCTAGGGAGACAGGGCTAGCGGGTGCTGTCAGCGTACACGAAACGTTGACAGTGCGCGACGGGCTGACCTGCAGCTGTGAGTATCGTAAGCGAGTGCTCGATGTAGTTGCTCTACGGCTGCCGATGTGACCTCCAGGCTGACACCCCTGGTGCTGCGTCCGTCCGGAGTACGTGTAAGTGCGACAAGTGGTGTGCCAAGCGCGTGGATCGCTGGGCGTGCTCGGCTTTCGTCCGGGATTCGTCCAGCACCGGACGAGCACCTGCCCCTCTGCCGCGAGTCTGCCCATCTGCCGGGGTGATTTCTGCGGTCGCCGGAGTGATAGCCACCTCGTGGGTCGTGCCTCGTGCGGCCGAGGATTCGATATATATAAGAACCACCTCCGGGACGTTGCGGCTTTCTTTTCGACTGTCAGCAGTAGAATGAGCTATCCCCCTCCCCAAGGTGAGTGGAAGATTTGATGAGTGCAGCGCGCGGCACTGCTTGCGCGCGCCTTGGCATTGGAGACGCGCGGGTCGCGCGCGTAAACGACCTCCGCGGGACGCAGAGGCACCGGGGACGTATTCAGCAACTCCTCGGCATTGTGGCGTGGCATGCCCGTGCTGCTCCCGCTCGCCGCGTAGAGTGGCACAGAATGTCTGGCTGAATACCTGCGCAGGCCAAGGCTACCCCGATCAAGGAGGGTATTACCCAGGTCCTCAGGTGCGTGGTATGTGCTTCAGCATAGAGGATATCGGGCTGAGCTAGCATTGCAGCAACCCGGCCAGGCGTACTACGGCGGGCCCCCGCAGGGCGGGTACGCGCCGAACCCTGGGCCGCAGACTGTCTACGTCGTGTGAGTTGCCGGTCCTCGACGTGTCTGCTGTCCTCTTCCTCTCCTGCGCGCGGCGGATGGCCACTGAAACGTGACAACTCTTCTATCCCACCATATTCCCTCGCTGTCAGAACTTCATCGTCGCGCCCATCCTCCTCTCGCCAACTGAGTGTGACACGGTGCTGATATGCCTTACAGTCAACAGCCGCAGCAGCAGAAGGACAGCGGTGGCGGCGGCTGCACGGCCTGTCTTGCGGGTATCCTGTGCTGTTGTTGCGCGGAGGGTACGTTCCTTAACCCACTGTTCCACCTTCGAATCTAAGCCATAACTCCAGAATTATGCGACTGCATCTTCTGAGCGTGCGCATCCGCGCCAGCCGCTCCCGCCCACTGTCGTTGCCAACTCGCTCGTTCGCTAAAACAGGACGGGCTCCTCCTATTCACAAGGGTAGGACTAGGACACATGCCCGTGTACTACGTCGTGTATGACTTGATGTCCGCGACGTGTTCCTCAATGAAGTTGCCCGTTTTATAACGCATTGCGGTCTGCCCCATTGGCTGACTAGAGAGGTTCTCGGGCGCGGATACCCCGCGCGCATCAGCGGCGCCCCAAGATGGAGTACAATAGAAGGCTGCATGGGTCATTGACGTCTTGACACAAGCCCGGTCACTGAGACGGTCCTCGTCCATCCTACTGAGTATAAAACCGGTCGTGGATCTGTCTCCCTCTTATTTGTTGTCTCTTCCCTTCTACTAGTCGCTTCAAGTTGAATTTGTGGTGCGTGTCACGTTCGTAGCTGTCCCCTGGCGCTGAAGCTATCGTGCGTGCAGGCTAGGGACCATGTCCACTGCGCTCATACGCGCGGTTCAGGGGGCTCTGTCCGAGCCCACCATTGAGAATGTCTTCAAGGCGTATCTAAAGGAGGCGGGCTTCGACGCCTTCCGCCTCCCCTCCAAAGCAAACCCCACCAAAAACGCGAGAGCTTTGACAGAGCAGAAAGATGCAACTGTTCCCCACGACGCCCGTCATTCAGGCTTCGAGATGTCCTGGCAGAGCGACGCCGTTGCCGCCTTTGAGCGGGCGATGGACAAACATCCGAATGACGACCGCCATATCACTCGAGTGCGTACTTTCCGCCATACCTGTGCTCAGGCTTCTCTTCTTGCCCGCGCTCGTCCTTCGCCGCATAACCTATGTGCCAACTACCCCGACAGATCATCCGCGAGCTTCGCCTCAAATACTGGGAGGAGAAACCCAAGGACACCTACGTGCGCTGCAGAGTATGCTCCTGCTGTGGGCGGCTGCGCCCCGTCCAGGAGATCGAGTCGCGGGAGGCGCGTATGGCGATTGAGGGTCGGCCGGATGAGGGTCACGAACAGGACAAAGGCAACCACGGAGAGGTTGCGCTCGCGAGGCAAGGTGTGTGTGTGTAACGTTCTTTGTGTGCTCCTCCTCTGGCTAACCGTCGTTGCAGCCAAGAAGCCCACTTCAAAGCCCAAGCGGAAGAAGCGCCGCACTCGCCGGCCTTGCGACCCTTGCTGCAGCTACTGACCACATACCGGATGAGTTGAAAGGTTGTCGTACTCACGAAGAATTGTTCCAAGGTTGTCGTGCATGTGTAAGAATTATAAGCAAGTGTGTATTGATACATTATCAGCCTTCAAGCTTCAAGCTTCAATGCCTTCAAAGGCATCGCATTGTGAGATCTCGGAATCCAGGAATAGTTACTAGGGATGTCGAGCTAAGACTACATAGCGCACCGTCAAGGCCTTCAAGGCTCAAGGTTCAAGCTAGCTTAGCCAACGTACAGAACGACGCCCAGTCTGCCCACAAATCTCAACAGCACACGTGATTTGGCACCGACGAACACCCCAGTCGCTATCCTTCACTGCGTCTGCTTCTCCAAGTACGGCTTAATGACGGCCTCGGCGAATTCTGCCACCGTCCCCACCTGCGCACCATAAGCGAGAAGCCTGGGGTCGGGCACGGCCTTCCCGGCGTAGACATCGAACTCCGCGACGAAGTCGAACTGCGCGACAAGAGAAAATCAGTGCGACCCTCGACGATAACCGATGTTGACCATCTCATCGAGCGCCGGGAATCCTAGCCTAGCGCACTGCTTGATCGTGGTGGGCTTGCCAAGCGCTGCAAGACTCGGTCAGTGGATAGCTTCGCAGGCGAGGAACAGGAACTGCGGGAAACAAGCATCGCGAGTATGCCGACAACGCGACAGGATCTGGCAACAGAACGCACCTTTTCCGATTTCGGCGGCGACCTCCTCGAGAGTCGGGCGTGAGCCACCCAAGATAAAGTTCTGCCCGTTGATCTCCTCGAGTTTGTCGGTATAGTTGCGCATGAGGGCAGCGACCGCGCTTCCCAGCTCCTTGCCTATCCAGGACATTAGGTTTGTTTTGTTGATCACCGCAGGTGCCTCGATGTGGTAGCCGGTCTCCGTCTGTTTGAGTGGCATGCTGGAGGATAGGGTGGGAGGTCAGAGTCAATTGTTGGCTCTGCCAGAGAAGCTCTGAGTGTGGGAAGGTCTTGGGTAGTTACTCACATTGTTACAAGGTTCTCGAGAAAGAAGCCGGTCATAAGTATAGCGTTCGAAATGCCGGAGGCCTTCAAGTGCTTCTCGATGTCCGCTTTATCTAGGGGGTTATTTGTGAGCGAGGTATGCGTAACGGACAACAACTAGATTACACATGCCTTCATAGTGCACGCACTTGGTATACTTACCATTAGAGACCTCCGCGGCGCTGACGAGGGAGCTGGGTGTACATTTTCCAATAACTGAATGATGAACAATCAAGTGAACTTCGTAGCAGACTAACCTGAAGACAAAAAACTTGACGCCAGCTTCTTTGCTTGCGTCGACCATATTGAGGCCTTGCTCAAGCTCCGGCGCAGACGTGAAGGGTACGGTCACCTGTGCCACAAACAAACTTTATGAGTACAACCTAGACCAGAGTCAGACCGGGGACTTACACCAAATACGCACTCCGCACCGTCGACAGCGCGGCGGACTGCCTCTTTGTCACAAGCATCCGCTTCGACAACCTCGCAGCCGCGAGCGGCGAGAGCCTTCGCGGCGGTGGAGCCGGCAGACCGAGTCACCGCACGAGGAACAAATATCCCCTCGCTGAGAAGAGCATCAACGACTGAAGAGCCTAGGAAGACTTCAGTCAGTTGCGAAGAGTGAAGTGAAGAGAGGACAAAACGCGCGCGCCTTGCTGGCCTGTAGCGCCGAAGATGGTAACAATGCGGCGCGTGGTCATGGTCGCAGCGTGAAGGTGGGAAGTGGGTGCGAGATGAGGAAGAACTTGCTTAGTCTACAGCTGATAGTTGATGTAGACGCGCTGGAAGTTGGACTCCCATGGAAGCTCAGCCTCCTGTGCAGTTTATAAAGGCGATGGCAAAGTCAGTTTCGGACCTTCAAGTGGGTGCGGTACAGGCGGCTAATTTATCATCGGTCCAGCTGCCCATGCGAGGCGCGGATAGAGTGCTGAGGAAGGGCGCTGCATTCAATCCCTGCTTCGTAAGTTAAGTAAAGTAGGTGGGAAGACAACACGTTGATGCATTGATGCGTGAGTCATGCACATAGTTGTCACGTCCACGTGACTGAGGAGCGCATATGACAGTGTTACGGTCACCGTTGGTTGACCGGAACGTTCGCTTTCGGTGAGTCGTCGGTCGCAGAACTAGTCCTGTTGACAGTGCTTTCCGAGCTGCCTCGACTCATCACTTGACTGTTGTCACATGCACATCTTATGCTCCCTCTCCGAGCCAAAATTCGCGCGCACTGCACCGGGCGTAAATATTCGAACCTCCTCCCAACATACCTATTCCAGTTGCGGGATATTTTCTCTCAATAGTAAGCTTCATACACATGGACTACATGTGCGACTAGAAACCCTATGATGCACTTTGATGCTATAAAGGCATAGGGAAGCTTGAAAGCGATTTCAGCGTAAACAGTCATCGTTTACAGACGACTCATCCACGATGAAGGAGATGTGACCCGGCTCTGCTGATCTTGACGTTAGCGCATGTTTCAGTCAACGTGTGCGCTGCAACCGTCGCATCCGAGTCTTCTATGACTATGCTCGGCTTCGGAGGTTCTGGTGCGAGACTTCCTCCGTCTTCGACTCTGCATTTCACTTGTGACAGCCGTGCAGGCGCCTGGTGGCTCTACGACCTATGCAACTTCCCTAAAGACGTCCGCGCCAACCTCTCTAACCTACTCTCTTCGGACTACGGGCTCGGACTGACAAACTATCGCTATAACTTCGGTGGTGGCGGCGTCAACGTATCGAACCCTGTTCGCGCACCGGAAACTTTCTTCGTGTCGAACGATATGCGGACAAGCCCGGGCGCTACTTCCTCAACGCGGCGCAAGAGGTTGGCGGGGATGACTTAGAGATCACGATGTTTGCGAACAGCGCGCCCGCGGCCCTGACATCTGGGTTCGCGTCGTGTAACACGGGCTTCGCCAGCGGTGCGTTTGCCCTGTAGTCTGCCATCTTCTTGCTCACCAGTCCTTGCAGTCACCGGTAACTGGTACGGCGGGTACCTTGCAGACGTGCTGGTCGACGAACGGCTCTCGAAGATCGCATACGTTCTATGAACAAACCGGACAGTACCTTTGATCCATCGCCGTGCGGGCAGGAAAGGATGCAGGTCACTGAGTACCAGTACGTTCATAAATTTTAAATTTTGATTCTGTCACCATCTTCCTGATAGCTTTTAGACGTGCGGAAGTGATGAATAGTTCATACAACGCGCTTCCCAGCCGCGGGTTGCAGAGTAAGGTCGGGATCCTTGCGGACGAGTCCAATCAGCTCAGTGGCGCTACCAAAGAGTATGGTAGTTGGTTACCACAAGCTGTCGACAAGGTATGCAGGCCACTACTATCTCGTTCGCCGTTATTGATGAGTCAGAGTCTAGTAACTGGCCCCTCGCGGGACGGATGTTTGCTACGGCGCCGCCTGCGCGCCGCCGGGGAATGCGACGTGCACGGGGCCGAAGCGATGATCTCACTGACGCCCTATAGGGTGAGCCTTACGTGCACGGTGAGCTTGTGTCCACCAGTTTGTCCCTGTACTGACCTTCACATCGTGGAATGTAAGGTTACGTCGGGCCAGAACCAATACGGTATGGGTAAGCTAATCACTCAATGCTTTCATTACTACTACTCTCGCTGACAGCGTGACTCCCGTCTGACTGTCGCCGCTAACGTCGACAACGTTATCGGTGACGCTAAAAGCTGGCCGCAAGGACCGCTTGCGATCATATATATGGGTCCCGCGCGTTCTGGGGATCGTACGTGGCGGCTCCCCCTCTTCCATCGACATAATACAGCAGTCACCGGTTCTGGTGAGCAGCAGCATACGTCTCTACTTCTTTGGCTGATACTAGTCTCTGTATAAACAGACATTGGCTGTAGAATGCGGGCGACAGGAGCAGATGACGATGGCATTCGGCGACCGTCCTCCGCCGATGCGCCGCTTGAAATGGCGCTTTACGAGCAGCATCGCGTCCAGCAATGCCTAAAGGGTTTGATGAACAAACCCCTGTGGACGCCGGAAGACACCATCGAGTTCGACTGTATGCACTATGACGGCGACGCCGCGCTCGACCGCGCCGCAGAACGCCTCGCCTTGCCACGCGGTGCGCGCATCCTTGACATCGGCTCTGGATACGGCAGCACTGGACGCTATCTGTGCACCCAGTATGGCCTGGCGGTCACGGGACTGGAGCTACAGCACGAGATCCACGACATCGCGGTGCTGATCAACGCACGACAATTTGTGCCAGAGGACGCAGTGCGCGCAGTGCACGGAGACGTGCTGGACGACACGACGGCGGCAGTCCTGGGCGGGGATTACGACGGCGTAGTATCCTTCCTGGTCATTCTGCACATCCCCGACCGCGCGACGCTGTTTCGGCGGCTTGCTTCCTTGCTACGACCGGGCGGGCGCGCGTACATCGAGGATTATGTGCGGGGAAGGGAGCTGAGCTCAAACGAGTGCGAACGGTTATTGAAGGTGGTAGCGTGTCCGTATCTCCCGGACCGCGCGACATACGAGGAGCAGGCGAAGTCTGCGGGGTTCAAGGTGGTCAGCGACGAGAATGTAAGTCCGAAGTGGAAGGGATTTACGAAATCACGGGTGGAGGTGTATGCGCGCAAGACAGAAGCGGTGCCTTCCATGATATCGTTCTACGAGACGGTGGCAGAGCTATTTTCGAGCGGAGCGGTGGAAGGGATGTGCCTCACTTTGGAGCGCTGTTGATCAGGCCTTCAGATCTTCACTACCTAGAAGTTGAGCGTACGTACCGCGGAATTACGAAGGAAAGACGCTGCATTCCTTGATCATTTCTGTTCAGTACTAAGTACTACTTGATCTTTTTGCCATAGTACAAGTCTCGAACCAGCTTGACTGAACCAACAACGGTACAACTTGATCATATAGGGCAAGACAATATGCACATGGACAATGGTGGGATATCATGGTGCGTGTCCATGCAGTCCGGAACAGGTCAAAACAACGCGGCAGTAGGTCATCGGCAAGCAGTCTCCTTCTTCGTCTTCGCCCAACCTCTCTTGAACCTGCGTTCCGTCCTCATGACGGAGAACTGCAGGCCAAGATGTGCCGAGAGCATCTTCTGCCGCAAAGACTCTGCGTGGCTAATGACCGGCCTTTGCGACTGCTCGGGCTCCTCGTCGCCATCCGAAAACCCATAAGAGGATGACTGGGCATCGACTTCCCCGTGAGATTGTGCGCTGGACGGCCCTTCCACCGGGAAATCATCGTCAAAGACAGAGATGTCGTGCGGGTAGTCTTCCTCCTCGTCCTCAGCCTGTACGCGTTGTTGATAGGCGTATAGATGCAGTGCCTTCCGCACGCCGCATGAGGAGGTTGACGAGACGGTCGACGATCTCGAGCGAGGCGCGGCCGTGAAGCAGGGTTGGAAAAGCTCCTCCGTGCGCTGCTTCGACATATACGGGCGGATGGGCGACTGCGCGCGGCCGCTGAGCCAGCATCGCCGCTCTACCTCAAGCTGCTCTTCGTACGCTTCCGTTGTGCCCTTGCGCACGGCGGGCGGGAGTGGCGGCATGGCAAATGGGCGGTAGTCGGGATCGTGCATGTCGCCCTGCGCATCGGTGTAAGGTGCGGCACTCGTGATGGTAACATTGGGTTTGGGCGAGTATGAGGCATCCATGATGAAGGCGAGATCCCAGTCATCGGGTTTGCCACCGAAGGAGTGGCCCGAGTGACGCTTCTTGCTGCCAAAGGTGGTGCGGTCGAGGGATGTGCGACACATAGTGGACTGAGAGTCTGAGACGGTTTTGCGACGGGAAGACGGCGTGGTCTGTTGCGAGTGGTGTGGTTTGCGAATGTTGCTAGGCGATGAGAAAGACTTGGGTTGAGGTTCTTTTATACGGGGTGTCCCTTCATCAAGGGAGTCTGAGACCTGCAGGGCGAGGGGCGAGCGCGACGAGCAATTGATCTGACCTGCACCCAGTAAGGGCCTGTGTTGGGAACTACCCGGTCTCACGTTGAGAATCGTACAGCCCGGGTAGTTTTACACAGCCCGGGTAGTTTCGAGCTATAACATAGGGGGAGCAGTGTGAGACCGGAAGACGGCGATGACGCAACGCGCGGACGGGCGAGACGGGGGTCAATAGGGGGAGAAACAGCGCACGGTATATAATGTCGCGCAAAACTTTCTGAGCACTTTTCACCCCCCTACTCCTTACCGGTACCCTGGATCACTATCCGCGCGTCGGGGCGTTCGTCGAGCCGTCCCCCTCGCATCACGTGCACTGAATACTGGTGTCACGAGTGGCAGAGCGACCTTTTTGGCGGTAAAAACATGCCTAAAAACATATCTAAAAACACGCCTAGAAACACGGCTTTTCTGCAGGCAAGAACAGGTCGTTTTTGGCAGTAAAAAGATGTCCAAAACCCACATGTTTTTGTAGGTGAAAAGGGCGTGTTCTCTTGTCCCAAAAAGTCCCTTTTCTGCGGCTTACCACTGCGCATATGTACATGATCGTCGCGAAAGCGCAAGGGAAGGGGGTGCGGGGGAAACCGTAGGTTTCCCCTGCTTCGTGCGTTTCTGAAAAGGGAAGGGGGTCTGGGGGAAACCGTAGGTTGCCCCCAGCCGCCGGAGGCCAAGCCTGTCCGGCGAGGACGCCCCCGGCAGGGCGGGGTCCAGGGGCGGAGCCCTTGGCCGTCGCGGCCGGCGCCGCCAAGATGACCGCGCTCACTGATTGATCGGCCCGCACTGTGCTAGGAGTGGGGGCGGGTGCCGATGCAAATGGAGGGGGATTTGTGGCTTGTCAAGCGCGTTATGTAGAAAATGCACTAGAAAGGGGGTCAGATGGCGAAAGGAAGCCAGTCCTGCCACACACCTTTTACGCCGTTGCGATGCGCTCAGCGAATGTTGCTGCACGCAGATGTATGCGAGCGCCCTCGCGCAACCCGCATGCGTGTCATCCAGCGCCAGCACGCTACTATGTCGACGGTGCTCGGGATGCAATGTAATGACCAAATTATCGGGCGTGGAGGGGGGGAAGGGGGGAGGAAGGAAGGGGCGCGCGAGAGCGACGTGGCTGCTCTCATATACGCGTGATATGGTCCCGCTGAATCAGGCGCATCATCGGGGCACACCGATCACTTGTGGAAACTACCCGGACTACCCGGACTACCCGGTCTCACTACCCGGATGACAGCTGAGTCGGTGTATTTCCGATTTCCGACCCGTTCTCCCTGCACCCGAACTTCGAAAGACATGATCGCGAGTACTCTGCACCGTGCGAGACATTCGTCGGGGTTTTAGACAAACTCATCTGATTCTTCGCAACAGATCAAGGTGATAGTGAACACATGCTGGCCGAAAGTTGTAAGACTTAATCAGCAAGCCAGTTGTAGCATTCGCTCATGTGAGACTGAGGATCGTCGAAGAGGTAGAGGGAGACCCGAGAGATGTGAACGATCGAGACAACTCCCGGGCCGCTGCTTGCCGCAACCATGACAGCGTGACGTTACCTCATGTTGAACCTGAACTTGGCGGAGGTAAGGCTACACTGAGAATCACAAATATAAAGCTAATGTACACTGATGAGTATCTGCATCTCAGCCACGCCAGAATACATCCCTAGACTACAGCTCTTGAGTCCACCGACTCCACTTGCTCAATGCTTCTATAAATCATCAAACCCCGGCAGCCCCCATCGCTGGTCCGCCCCGTTCTGGCCGCGCAGCGCAACCAGCACAGACGCCCACGCGCAACACATTCCCGCGAGCCCCTCGTACAGACTATGCGGCCTGTCCGGCGTGGTCATCTTCCCCGCGACCTCAGGCGCGACCGCTAGATGCGACAGATGCACCGCCCGCATGATATTCTCCTGAGCTTTCTCCTCCTGCCGCGCGCGCGTCTCAAGGCCGCCTGGGCCTTCGACGCGGCCTTTCCCCTTTCCGCCTTTTTCACCATTCCCATCACCCGCGGAGATCGCGCGAGATGCGTACAGTCGCGCCGCAGCGAGGAGCGCAAAGACGGACCCGGCGATGCCGTGACACGCGCCGAGGCCCTTGCGAAGGAGGCCGCGGCGGTAAACGAGGGTGGCAGCGCGATCGGCGGCGCGGAGGACCGCTGGAATGCGGCGGGCGTGGTGGGCGGCGGAGGGGTGCTGGAGCGCGCGGGAGAGGAGAATGAGGGCGCCGGGGGCGCCGTGACACCATCTGGTGAAGGATAGTCAGGGGCAGGATGATGGAAAATTGGATGATGAGGCGCGGGATGATGAGTGAATTTTAAAATGGGACGCAATCACGGGGGTGACGATGGGGATGTGGTAGGTCGGTCTGGTAATGGGTAAATAGACGTACTGGACGAGCTCGTTGGTGTCGTATTTGGAGACCCGAAGCGCGGGGGCCTTGGAGGGCCAATTGCCTTCCTCGTCTTGGATGGAAATGAGCCAGTCTATCATGGCCCAGATGTCGTCGTAGGCGTCGGTAAGGAGGTATGGTGGGCATTGCAAAAGGATGTTGAGGATGCCGACTGAGGAGCGGCGTCAGTTGAGGGGGGCCACAAACACCGTGGAGAAGAGAGCGCACCAACACCGTGGGCGGCACCTAGATAACGTCTGCCGTGCCAAGACCACATGAGGGGCGGGCCAGGTGCAATGTCCGCGGCGTACGTCTGAGCGCCATGGCGGCCATGCGCGATAATGTTCGCTGCAATACGGGCAATGGTCGCGTCGGTAGTGATATGCGAGTCGTGGACAGCATCAGCTACTTGACTCTCGGAGTAGTCCAAAAATGCGCCGCGCAGACGAAGCAGGGCGTAGAGGAAGCCTGCGCGGCCGTACAGAACCTCGCACCCATCGTCGTCGGTAGCGCTCGTCTCGGACATGATGTCCTCCGCAGTGCGCTCGAGGAGCTGCAGGCACTCCTGCCATGGGTATCGGTCGGATCCGTCCTGGGTCTCCGCGTGAATGAGCAGGAGTGTGGCAAGGCCGACTGGGGTATCGAGGAATGCGCTTCGCGCCGGCGTCCTGGGTTTCCTCAGGTAACTGGGAAAGAGCCCTAGCGCGTCGGTAAGGTAGTGGTCGTTGAGGGCGAGAAACTCGTCTGGTGCGCCGAGATCTGCACCGTCGGCAAGGGAGGCGAGGTGCATGTTCATCAGCACTATGCCTTGGAGGATACTAATTAGTAGAGTGTAAGCGAGCCTGGAGAGAAAAGCACACCTGATAGACCGACATAGACGCTGGGGCTGGCCTCCACGTCGTCTGTAGATCGTAGAATATCGTTGACACTGGAGCCGAGCGACCTGAGGATGTCATGTTCAACTTGCGGAAGATCGCCATCTGCAGGGGGCTTGTGATTATGGCTGATGTATCGCTTGGGCATGGTGATGTTATGGCTATAGGTGAAGAAGAGGGTGGATGTCGCTGGTCGACGCTGTATATAAGCTGTATAGGTATGCAGCCCTCGAGGTGTCGATTGAGATCACACACTGTTGCCGTGGTATGACGACGAGCCTCTCACTTCGCGAAGGCGCCGATTCAGTGCTCGTAGTAGGATTTCCTTCAGCGACTGATCCGAGAGATAAAGGGGAGACGGGTGTTTGTGTCAATATGAAGCACAGCTGCGCAAAGACTGGGTGAATTAAGAGCTCATGCAAGTTCAACTGGAACCGTTATGTACGCGTCATGTGAGTTACACGATCACGTGTCAATCTTTCCTACTTAACGCCGCCATCTGGTTTTTCTAGTCTTCACATCTACATAACAGATCAGTGCCGAGGATAAGTTCTACAAGCAGCTCGCTGTACTCGACGAGATCCAATGCCAGACCTGGATCAATCGCGTCGCGGGTCAATTTCTCATGCACATGTCAAGTGACGACAGTCTGAGTGATGTCAGAACGGGCTGATCAAAGGCTAGCGAAGGACGAAGCCAGCATCCTACTCAAATCCTACTCAACATCCACGACGACGACATACCTACAAAAGCTGATTAGCGCAGGACACTAGCACTAGCAGTATGATACGTATCGCTCAATGCCTCTATTGCGTCACATCCAGCCAGACACAGTCCTCGCCGCCGCACGCGATCATCCCGCCGGCGGCACAGCGATCCCCAGATTCCCCACGAGCGGAATGTGCTCGAGCAGTCCTGGACGCGCGACGAAGACGCCGCCTCCGCGCCTAAGTACACATTCACGTTCTCCTTCCACGGCATCTCCTTCAAGGCTGCGTACCAGCATGACGAGGCCGCGCTCGACGGCGAACCGACGCGAGTCGACCTCGCGTTCTTCGTGCACACATGTGTGCCCGACGACGGCGTGCGGCTGTACAACGAGGCGCCGGCAATGGACAAGAACATGGCTACCAGGCGAGTACCCGGCGGCGACGATCATCCACAACCGGTGCGTGTCGGTGCTGGCGCACCTCTGGAAGGCGCCGACAGCGGACACGACGGCGGTGGGCACGGCGACCGCAGGCTCGTCGGAGGCCGTGATGCTGGCGGGGCTGGCGCTGATGAAGCGCTGGCAGGACCGGCAGAAGCGCCCCGGGAAGGACCAGTGCCATCCAAATATCGTGTTTAGCGCGAATGCGCAGGTCGCGCTGGAGAAGTTTGCTGGGTGTGTGGGGGCGTGGATTACTTCGGAGAGTGCTGACTGTCTTGCAGGTACTGGGACGTGGAGGCACGCATGATCCCCGTCAATCGAGTGACTTCCTGCGTGATGAAGCCCGAGGACGCGATCCAGTGCATTGACGAAAAAACCATCGAGGTCATGGTGATCGTCGGCTCCACCTACAATGGCGCCTTTGAGGATGTTGGCCGCATGAGCAGCCTGCGTAAGTGATCAAGATACTTGCTGGCGCAGACCTTTACTGACAAGCTGGCAGAGAATGACCTTCAGGAGCGCACGGGACTTGACATCCCCATCCATGTTGATGCTGCAGGCGCAGGGTTCATCGCGCCCCGCGTACCCCAATTACAAGTGGACCTTCGACCTGCCGCGCGTTATGAGGTGGGTAATCGTGTGCGCTACTCCTACAAGCACTCGTGTGCGCTACTCCTACAAGCACATCCTGACGGCCTCTTTGACAGCATCAACGCCTCAGGGCACAGATTTGGCCTTGTTTACCTCGGGCTTAGCTGGCTCATATTCCGAGGCGAAAGCTGTCTTCACAAGGACCTGGTTTTCGAGCTACGTGAGTGGCGCGTGTCATGACAAAGTCCTTACCCTTGAGCTTGATGTCCACTGCTAGACTACCTGGGCTCCACAGAATATTCGTACACACTTGATTTCTCCAAGCCCGCTGCGCCGGTCTTGGCGCAGATGGTCAAGTGAGTGGCCGTTTCTGCGTTGCGTGGCTGTTGCTGGTTGCGTGGCCGCTTCTTGCTGCGCGGCCGTTTCTTGCACTTGTGTAGGTTTTCTGACACTGAGCTCACAGCTTCCTCAACGTCGGATACGACGGCTGCACGAAGATCGCCTTTGAAGATCTGCGCAATGCGCGCATGCTCGCGCGCGCCCTCGAGCGCACGTATTTCACCGTGCTGTCGGATATTCACCTGCCGTCGCAGGATGAACCGGATGGTGTGGATGAGGAGGATTCGCAATCTTACGTGAAGGGGTTGCCGGTGGTGAGTTTTAGGCGAGTAGTTTTTTTGTCATGTTTTATATATGAGGGAAGATGAGGCAACAATCGGGCTGACCGTGTCACGTAGGCTCAACGACGAATACCGCGAGAAGTATCCATATGTGAAGCAGGCGTGGCTGCAGGCAAGTCTCCGGACGAAGGGGTGCGTGATACTGAATATCAGTTGTCAATAATCGACGAGCGTAAGTATGCTGACTCGCATCTCAGCTGGGTTGTGCCGAACTACAACGCATTGAAGGGCGAAGAGGGTATAGAGATGCTGCGCGTCGTCCTGCGCGAAAGTATGACGGAGGACCTTGTTGAGCGGCTGGTGGTGGATATTTTGCAGTGCGCAGAGTTGTTCATGGGTGAGTAGTGCATGCAACTTGCAGCGATCCCGTGCCGTCTTTTCTCCTCGAAACTTGCTAATTGTTTTGCAGCTTCCGACGGCGCGCAAATGATGATTGCGAGCATGGGCAGCAGCGGGGTGCATCAGCCAGATATGGAGGTAAGCCTTGCCTCATTCGATCACTACAAGCGTTTTTTTTTCTGATTCGTCGCGCAGCACTCCCCTCTCAGATCGGCGAACTTTGCGGGCTCAGAGGACAATGAAGAAGATGGCGTCTCTCAGGCTGGGTATAGTCGCCAGTGTTGATGAAGAAACTTGACACAAACAATGTATTGTATACTCTATCCATGTGTAGCATAGTCCGTTTGCATATACTGTAGGTCCAGGACGTCGGCGTGTGGCTCTCGGACTTCATCTTGCTGATTGTGCTCGGAAGATTGAGATGAGTCACGGGCAAAGTTCAAGTCAGAGATTAGCCACGTTCACGTGCGGATCACAGCGCGCTCCCGACGCCCGCATGCCGGCCCATTGTTCTCTCTTTTCGAACCGGCATCCGCTGGTTACGGCTGCGCTTCTCCGCGCACGCCGCGAGATCCCAGACGGCACAGGCTGCCACACGACTCCTTGTCCCGCTCGCAAAAGAGTCCTTTTCCTCCTGATCGCGCGCATTTGGCCGACGGAAATCAGTGCCCCGCGTGGATGGATTATGCCCTGGCCCTCATTCGTGTTACCGCGTTGTAATTTCGCGCAGCCCGTCGCTCTTTGTTTTCTGCCGTGATCGCGAGTACGTACGTTGAGCAAGGGCTGAGGAAGGGAAGGCCAACGAGACAATAGGTGGCACTATACGAGCTCCTTGTCTTCAGTGTTCACTCACGTCAACCGCGGGTGGGCGTGCACAGGTGCGTGTGTCCTCTGATCGTGCGAGACGTGTACTGACGGTCTGATAGGCGTAGTTGCTGGCTTTTGCACTAGGAGGGGCAACAACAAGACTTTCACATTCGCGCGCGCCACAGCCCCTCTCGCCTTCGTTGGAGCAGCAACTCCTTGTAAACCCCTATGGACGCCTCATCCTCATCCGCACATGCCCAACCTAAAGACAAGGCTGCTGCCAATAAGAAGGGGACACGGCGGACGTCCCGCACAACGTCTACAGGGGATAGGAAGAAGCGGCAGCGTGTGACCTCCGACCAACTGGCACAGCTCGAAAACGCATTCGCGGTGGATCGCATGCCGACGCAGGAGCGGCGGCGCGAGATCAGTCAGATGCTGGGCATGGACGAGCGTCAGACAAAGATCTGGTTCCAGAACAGGTGCGCGTGCTACGCTCCGCGCCCGTGTTCGCTACTCACGCGGTCCTCAGGCGGGCCAAGTTGAACAGGGAGGTTAAGGAGGGCATCCCGACTGTTATATCTCCGGACAGAGACGCTCTGATGAAGCTCTTTCGCGAACAAGAAGGTGCGTGTGCGCGTGTAGACGACGATGCGCCGCGCAACGGACTAACACGCATGCACAGGCGTCACATTCGTTCCCTGCAGCGATCTTCGCATTGGAAAATGGCGTCGAATACGCGACGAAAGCGCAAACGACCTTGCGGCATACATCTGCTACACATCCCGCTCATTGTGCTGGTTTGTGCACGCTGGCGGTCGCTGCTACGAGATGGTCATGCCCCTGGACACCATTGCCAAGATTGTCCTCGAGGAGCATACCGATCCCGATCTGGTATATGCGGCGGTGACCTTGACGAATCCACCAACATTTTGGTACGATGAGCAACGCGGTGTATATGGCGAAGATCCATGGCAAGAAGGAGTTGATTGGACTGAAAATCAACAGGCTACTTGCGTCCTGACGCACATTGCCATAGGGTCGAAACCCCATTTCAGGGAAGTTCAACGGCTCGTGGAGGGCGGAGACGAGGAGAAAGATCAGCCTTCGCCTCTGTCCGCCCAAGGTACATCGTTGTCGCCAATGATACCCTCCGAACGACAACAGGCAGCCGCCATGACACAAAGTCATTTGGGAAGGGGTCATCCCGTCCAACTTTCATATCCTGACATCCCTCCCATCGAGACAGACGATGAACCTCTACCGCCCGTCCCCTTCGCCCAGCCTCCTCACCCTTCGCAATCGACAATGCTAGCCGCCCCGGTGCCCACCAAACCTCCATTAATCCCCCCAACGCATCACCAAAGCTATATGCAACCGTGGTCGGCGGGTCCGCCGTCTACCTCTCCACCGCGGACTACGTCGTCCGAAATTTCAGCCTATTCCTTGCCTCCTCTGCCTCTTACTCTGCCACCACAGCCACAACCCCAAACCATCGCCCAACGACCTCCGCCAAGTTCGAGCATGATGCCGCCCAATGCGATGGCTACAGCGCAGTATAATATGCCGCCTCCGCCTCCGCCTCACACGATGCCCCCCACCTCGATGACTGCCTCGTCGCATGCACACGTTTCTCAACAAGCGGTCGCCCGTCGTGCCGTCTCGTATCAGATGCCAGAGCGTGTCGCGAAACAGAGTCATAGACACGGTCCATATGACGCGGCAGCCGCCCACAGTGCCCGCCGCGCATCGACCGGATCGGCGCTACAGCCACCCACGGCATATGGCTCGGGGACGTATCAATACGGGCAGATGACCTATGAGCAATCAGCTGAGCAGTACCAGCAACGAGCGCAGCACCCAGCGCATTCTGCCCCAGGCGTACGGCGGCTCTCCGTGAGCTTTGGGCAGCAGCAGCCGGTAGAGATGCGCATGGATGACGATGCGCCACGGCTGCCGCCGCCAGACCAGTACAGCCGCGCGTCGGGTCAACAACAGCCTATGGCTCGCGAAAGCTATACTCTCCCTCCTCCCAGTGCGTATGGCTCTGGCCAAGCATCAGCGTACATCACAGAACCTCCGCCATATCCGTCCGCGCCGGCCGACCGCTTTCCACCTGTCCCTCCCCCACAGTCCTACCAAGCACCCGAGCCTGCATCATCACGACACACGCCACAGGGATATGCTCCAGATGGGTCCGCATCTCAGACACAGTCGCGCGCGCCGTCTCCCGAGCCCACACACAGGCTACCCGACTCCCCGTTGCTGACGAAGCCGTGGATACCGCCGCCACATATTTTGGAAGGGCTCAAGCGCGACGCGGAGGCGGCGGAGGCCGAGAAGAAAGCCGAGGCCGCGCGCCGGAGGGCGGAGCAGGCGCAGAAGGCGGCGGAGGCAGCGCAGAGAGCGGCGGAGGAGGCTCAGCGGGAAGCAGAGGAGGCCGCTCAACGGGAGGTGGAGCAAAGGGAACGTGCACGCGCCATGCTTCCTGCCATCCAGGAGGTGTCCATGCAGGATTACGGGGATGGGGGCGCGTACAGGTATGGCGAGGAGTACTACCCATCGGGCTATGGCGCGGCGCCTGTACCACCGCTTGCAAATTATCCCGCACCAACGGCGCCTGCGGCACCTTCACCGACGGCCGGATATGTGTATGACCCGACCACGGGCATGTACAGGAATGTGGCGTATCAGTACCGGTGAGGGCGGCCCCGATTGTCCTTCGACCGTGTCCCCCGCCTGCTCGCCTTGACTCGCCCATCGTTTTGACGCTTCGAACCCCCTCGCTTGTCAAGTAACTCACTCGCCAAGATACTCCCCCAGGCGTCGAGCTCCTCAATCCCTTCTTCGTTCTACCGCATCGTCGCCTGTTCTTTGCACACTTACCATACATACTGTATCATATCATTCTTTTGTTTTGTACATCGTCCATCGTCGCTGCCCTCTGCTAGTTGCTAATATGCTTGTACGCCCGAAACGCATTTCGTCTCGTATGTGTCTGCACACGGTCATGGTATCTTCTTCACTGCAATGATCTAGGTATCTCTAATATAATACGGCCCTGCAGCCTATCGCTCTTCGTCTTTGATGTGACCTCTCCTCGAGTGTATTAGGCTCAACGAGCCTCGATCATGGCCCGACAAATATCCTCACAACAGGGAAGCACGCTACTGTTGATTCCGACTTTTCCATCTCGCTATAGTCCGTTGAATGATCTAGAGCACAGGCGGGAATTTGCTGCACATCAGTCACATTCCTGAACCTAACAACATCTTGCTTGAAACGAGCTCGCGCGGAGCTCCATTTCCAGACTATCATGGTAATAGGCATAAAATACCGGCGTGCCGCATCCTGATCCGTATTCTGGTACTGCATTACGGCTGCTGCTCGATGAAGGCATAATTCATCTCCTCTTCCACGATAATCGAAGACTCGAATGTCGGGAACTCGCTGACGCGCAACTTGGTGGCCTGTAAGCGTATTCAGCGTCTTTGTAAAATGAACCGGTAGGAAACAAGCTCAGTGGCTTCACGTAAGACTCACCCCATACGGCGTCAGCGAGATCGTCCGCTCCGGCCCCGTGCATGTCGCATTCTCTGGCGGCGGCGCAGCAAAGATATCGCCCGCGAGGGGCCAGTCGACAGGGCACGCCTGCACCCGCAAGCTCACCGGCGGTCGTCCAAAATCAAAAATAGGCGACGGGAGCGCGGTACCTGATATTGAGAACGTCAGCCAACTAATCCACTGCCAGACACGACCCATGATCAATGCATGATTACTCACCCAGCCCATCCTTCCTAAAGACCGCTGTGTTAGGATCGATCGCCCACGCCCACTGGCCTGCAGGCTCCATCTGTAGGTCGATTGCGCGGTGTTCGTGCGGATCGACCGCGAGGACGTGCTCGGTGCGCGGAATGTCGTACGCATAATGTAACGGACCACGCTGCAGGGCGACCGCAGAATGAGGCCGCGCCTCTGTTGGGCTCTTCAGTGCCGATTCCAAGCGTGCATTGGGACTACAAACCGATAATCACAGCCGCGGGCAAGTCAAGCACCAACACCGTGGTGCCGGCGCCAACATTGACGTACTGTAGGCCCTTCTCTGGGGTAACGCCTTCCGCGGCAGCATCGTTGACAGCTATCGTGCCGTTCTCCACCCAGCTAGGAATGCGAATCTTGTAGAGGAATGCTTTCTCAGCCACGATTGTCGTAGTGAGTACATCGCCGAAAGGATACTGGGTGTCCACAGTAACCGTGACATGGTTATCTGCAGGCGTTCAATATCAGCTTGAAGAGCGAGCGGAAGACGTGTACATACCGCCGGCGAGGACAGTGCTCGTCTCAAATGGCCCCAGATAAATTTGGGCTAGCGACTCGAGGTCGGGCGTTACCATGAATGCACTTGACACGAACTTTGGCCACCCCTTCGGGAACGCGACCGTGCAACACGGGTAATTGGGCTCCAAACCAAAGATGTTTGACTCTGGACCATCTGAGGGGAAGGGGTTGCTGCAGGGACGGTATCAGTGTAAGACCGCGCAAAAGCGTATGTCGGGGAAAGCGCACGGTGTCATGTTCATAGCGGAGATCTGGTTCTGCTGCTGAAGATACTGACGACCCCACATATCTGAACAATGCTCGTCAGCCAAAAGCAGGACACGTATGTTATCTACTTGCCTCCAGTGAGCGTTGCCGGTAAAGCGTTGTAGGTGATGCGTTCGACCTGCGGCACTCATTATGCTCAGCAAACTTTGTACGTCCCAGCGATTGCTAGGAATTACCCGATCTGCGTATTTCGAATCCTCGCTGACCATGTAGAGGAATGTTCCGCTAAGCATGGTTTCCTGCGTGTATGCGCGTACTTCGGTATACCACCAAATGCAGACAAAAGGAACATCCATACCACTACAAGGCAGAGTTCCGTGCTAAGCGCAGCGTCAGCGATGAAGACAGACGACTGAGCAATGCTCAAAGCTCACCCGCGGTTCGCTTCCAGCCCTGCCAACATCTCATCCGCGGCAAAGATACCTGATGGTCGACCATGATATTGAAATACCAGGTCCCACCCGACACTTGCAGCCTCGAGATCTACATGGCATGTTAACAGGAGTCTGAGAAAATGCACTGCAAATCCTCACCGGAATCGTTGTGCGTAAAACGATATGTTGCGCCGAGGGCCTTCAGCCCCTCCGCCATATTGACGCCGTGCCACTGCATGAATATCAGCCATTCAGTTTTTTTACAAACTAGACTCCCAGGGACATACAGCGAGCTCCTCGAACGGGTTTGTGAGATTTTCAACTGGCGATATGCATGAGTAGATACTCAAGCTGACCAGCAGATATCAAAGAACCTGCACTCTTCGGGAAGAGTTCCTCTGAAAAGACTTGCTCCCAAGGGATACCGGCTGACCAAATGTGAGCTAAGGTATCAGGCGCCTACCACATGCACGTACTCCACTTCAGATACTTCATTGTATCGACTAACAATTCCTCTTGGCCGCGCGGGTGATTATCATGAAGCCTAAAACCGCGTGTATCATTTCTGGACCCTATAGTACCCGTTGACTGCATGTGTGCGTACCATTGCAAGACGACAACGAAATCTGCGACGTTGGTCAGAATTTACGCGCTCGAGGACGTCCCGTCGCGGCATACCTTCCCAGCGGGTCGCAGCCCACTTGTCCACGCCCTCGCCATTGACGAGCATCTCATGCGCGAGAGCCACGAACTTGTGCATGGCGTCAACGATGGGCTCCGTCAAGCTCGGGTCGACCTCCAGCAACTGAATGGCTCCGAAGAAGAATGGGTACCTATGCGACAATTGATAAGAACGATAATCATGGCTAGCAATCATCGCATCTCTGACCTTCCCCACAGATAGCGCGGTTTCGTCGTATTGACCTCGGGCCCGAGCCATCCTGTCAGAACCGTCAGTGACGAGCGAAAGAAAGCATAGGGAGTTGAAACCGACCCGATTCATCCTGGTTGTCCAGAACGTAGTTCAAGAATTCCAGCGTTTTTTTCTTGATGGGCTCGTTGTTCGTTAGAACAGCACTGGGAATCAGGCCGTCCTAGCGATGTCGTCGATTTCTTCAGTCAAGACACTTCGAGATGTACGCACAAACCAATAGCTTCCAGCTGGCAAGAACAATATCAGTACCACAACTCAACAGATACACACACGCACATACGCACCCTCCTCCAGAACCGAATAGAAGGCGTCTCCGCCTATCCAATCGGTCTATGGGCACCGTTAGTTGATGGAGCGCATACATGCAGTATATGCTGACATCGGAGACACTTGAGAGACAGTAAACGACGCGTTCTTTCCTGATATGTGTACTCACAGCTCATAGAACTCATGTTCATGGCCAGCTAGGCCGTTCATTTGCACGACAAGCTGAGCAAGATTGTTCACATCGTAAGTTTTAGGGTTGGAGGCAAGATCGGACCTGGTCATATATCCATCCCTTAGGCTGCACAGAGCCCAGCGGGATCGTCTTATAATGTAGGGGAGCAACTAAAATGCATCAGTGAGAAACAGACGCGTTGATGGTCGTTCACTAACGCGATGCGGTGCTCGACGCGACGAGAGCACTCAGGACCAGGATCTTGGCTGAAGCCATGGTGGCAAAGAGCAAGGAGGCCTTTGTCCATCTCCTGCGAATTGCCGACGATAAGTGACCTTCGCATGGTGCGGACAGGAACCTCGAGAGAACACTGGGAGATATCGGGTAACGGCAGTCACCGGACCGCGTTATCAGTATGTTCACACGGTACGGCTAGTGAATATTTGAATTTTCACACCCTCCACCAAAAAAAAAAAAAGATGTTCACACGGTCATCCGTCCCCGTCTTTCAACTTCCTTGTTCGCAACCACCATGGCGTTTCGTACTTCCGGGTATCAGTGACTGTCCAATCTCGCGGCTATCCGAAGTCCTTTCTTTGGGCCGGTTTGTAGGTCACCGTGTCAGACCATGACAAGCTAGCGGCACTAGCCTCAGCGCCTGCGGCCTTCCATACGAATCGGACCCGACTGCTTCAGGCTCGTCCTCTAGCCCAGACGTCAACGCGTCAACGCGCGCACGGCTTCCGAAGTACTTTACATTCATATCGCAGTCTATCGGTCTTTGGCCGCCACAAATGCGCTATAAAGCCCAGGTGGCCGCCTCGGTTCAAGGCGCCCTTCCGCTCTGTCTCCATTCCCTCATTCGTCAACTTCAAGATGTCTAGCCTTCCTGACTTCCCATTCGAGTTCAAGGGAGATATCGTCACTCGAAGCTGCCCAGGATATACTCAGGCTATAATGCGATGGGCCCGCTCAGCTGAGCGCAACGCAGCAGTAGTCGCGTTTGTGAAGGACGCCGCGGACACGTCCATAGCGATCGCGTACGCGCGAGAGAACAACCTGCCCATCGCTATAAAATGTGGTGGGCATAGCTCTGCCGGCGCGTCATCCGTCGAAGATGGTCTTGTCATTGACTGTTCGCGATACCTGAACTACTGTCGCGTCGATGCGGCCAAAAAGGTCGCCCACGTCGGCGGCGGCACGCTATGGGAGACGGTAGACAAAGCTGCGTACGAGCACGGTCTTGCAACTGTTGCCGGTGTGAGTGTGTACCCGCACGTCAACGCTAACTACTGACTATCCTTCGCCTCCTAGACTGTCAACGATGTACGTCTTACAAACAACTGTCGTGTTCACGGATTTTTACACCATTGTCCACGGTGCAGACAGGTGTTGCTGGGTACGCAGAACGATCCTGACCGCTTTCTGGCATTGACGAAAATTGCAGACTCACTCTAGGCGGCGGTTTTGGCTATCTTTCGGGCCAACACGGCCTAGCCGCTGACAACGTTCTTGAGGTGCGCCGCGCAACACTTCGTACGCGACGCTTGTGAATAAACAGTATCCATAGGCTACTGTGGTGGTCGCTGATGGAACAACGCTGGTCGCCAACTCAAACAAACATTCTGACCTCTTCTTTGGCATCCGCGGAGGTGGATCCAATTTCGGCGTCGTCACTGAGTTTATCTTCCGTCTTCACGATCAGAGGCCGACGATCTTCGGTGGCTTCCTTGGCTTCTCTTCCTCTGCCCTTTCGTCTCTCGTGAAGGCTGCGGAAAATTATTGGGCGGTACAGGACCCTCGGGCGTGCATGTTCATGACCTTGGGGGCGAAGGTGCAATCTTCCAACATAACATAATTCTGCTCTTGCTGAAGATCCTGGCGTAGAGCGGTGTTCGATGTCTTCTGTTCTACGATGGCTCGGTGCGAGAAGGACGCAGCTACTTCAAGGACTTCTTCGACGCCGGTCGGTCCCTTTTATCATACATTCATTCAGTCGAGCTCAGGTTATCCTTCAGGACCGACATCCAATTCAACGAAAGAGATACCCTATGTGGAAGCCAATACAATGATGGTACGCAGTAGCTTCTTTCCTCAAGATCGGACGCTAACATAACTCTCGCATAGAACAGCAACTTCCGTCCTGGCGGCTGCGAGTATCAGAAAGGCATCGCACACCCAGTTCCCGACCTGCAACTGCTCACAGAGCTAAAGCAAATGATTGAAGCCTACGGCCGCTCCGGCGGACCAAGTCCGGTCGCCATGTTTTCCTTCTGGCCCAAAGGACGTATCATGCACCCTGCTGAAGACTGTGCCTTTCGCCGCGACCCATATCCCGACCTCGGCCTCATCGCAACCTGGCAGGAGATCACCTCGGATAACTTCAATATCGCGCGCAAGCGGGTCTACGAGCTGCACGACTTCGTCAAGGCCTACGATGCTTCGCATCTCTCCGAGCTGAGCTCGTCCGCGCTCACGGGATATGGGAACAACGGCGACGAGGCGGCGTCGAGCGCACTGGAGGCCCGAGCGCAGAGGTCACGTCTGGCGTTCGGGGACGTCTATCCGAGGCTGCAGGAGATCAAGAAGAAGTATGATCCGGACATGGTGTTCAACAGATGGTACCCCATCATCCCAGTCTGACGTAGCTCAGCTTTTGGCAAATTGACGGATCCGTAAACAATTCTGAGCCGACGACAAAGCCTGCTATATGGAGTAATGACGGGTGCTGATACGAATTCTGATTCCGTTTTCATTTTGGCTCCGAAACCCACTTGGTAACCAAGACCGCGCTGTAGACCTGTGGTCTGCTGTGGTCCGGCTGTGGTCCTCAGAGGTCTGATGGTGAAGTGATACTGACATGGCCCCTTCAATTTCCAGCGCTTTCCGTCGTCGCCAACTTCCAAGTCACGGCATGCTGATACATAGCCACCTGTTTATCCACGTTTATCCTTGACTGACGCTTTCTACTTATGTAGAGCCTCTTCCTTCCAGGCGCTCAAAGGGGCGAGGTAGTGGTGGTGGTGGTGATGGTGATGGTGTTACTCGTGAGCCGCGGGCCCGGCCGCCCAGCGGTTTGATACCTATCTTCAGACTATGAACTGAAGCTCCTCCCGTCCCCGATGCTTGAGATGGGCCATGGCATACATCTGCGGGTTATGTGGACCCGCCTGCTACAGTGACAGAACGCAGCTTTGGTGAGTCGTCCTTCGGACGATGAACGTGAACGCTGAACATCCGACGACGAACATGTTTGATGATTGCCGAATAGGTACTGGCGCCCCCGGTGCCTGGCTGGACCCATCTCGCTGATTCACCGTGACAAAAAGGCGCCGCGCTGCTGCAGACCTTTACTGACAGATGCGTACCTATGTTACTGTATGCGGACCCACTGTCGTTATCGGCACTATCGAGCTCGCCGTCCCTTGACACCCGTCGACCGCACTATCCGGGCCTGGACGCTCATATAAGGACGCTCTACGACCAGTGCGCGCGTCCGCCGATGCCCGTCTTCCCCTCCCGCCCTACTTGACCGCCGCGACGCGTCCATGCCACTGCTGGTCGCCTCCGACGATGTCGACGTCGGCCGCCTCAAATATCTCGTGACATACACGGCGGTGATGTTCGTCCTCTACGGTGTGTGCTCTGCTTCGCGTATGATCATCTTGGCTGAACACAGAATGCAGGATTGAACATTTCGTCTTATTTCACGGCGTCGGCCATCCTCACGTGCGTGGATAGAGCTGCCATGGGCGCGGCACAATTTGACGCGGCGCGCTCCTCTAGATCCCGTGGCATATGGACGTTCAGACCAAGACTATACTTGCTGGCGGCCATAACTCTCATGTTCATTACAACGTCGACATACGTCGTCCTTGACGTGATCGTGACTCTGTATCAGACTCAAGAGGCTTCTAATAGCTTGTCAAAGGCAGAGAATACGATCCTGACCAGATTGTATGTCGCGGAGAATATTGTCTTGCGCTGGAATGTACGTGGTCTGTCTGCTATGTCCTACACAGTCTTACACTAAATCTCCTTCACCAGTTCATCATCAGCGACGCCATTGTTGTATGGCGAGCATGGATCCTCTGGAATACCTCACGGCTAGCTCGGCAGATCTTGATGGTCTGCCTCTGCTTGACATGCGGTACGTGTTGGACCAGACTTTGTGTCATAAGTACTGACACGACGTGCAGGCGCAATCATAGCCGATATAGGCGTAGTGGCATGGAGGATCATGGTTCCAACATTAGACAACAAGTCCTCTGTCCTGTTGTCAATGCTATGGACAATGCCAACCTTGCTTTGCAACCTATCAGTGACCACGCTGATGGCCGTCAAGGCCTGGCCGTCCTGGTAAATCTTCTCTGGCTTCGCCGCCATGCCTACTTTAATGATAAATCCCCTTCCCGCAGGACGCAGCATCGCTGGTTGTATGGCGACACCTTGATGACGAGAGGATCCACCCGTCGAATCAGTAAGGCACTGCAGGTCCTTTTCTCGACAGGTTTTCTCTACTGCTGCGTCTGCGTACGTGTACTACTTTAGTAAGTCAGATGATTTGTTGATCTCGCGCGGTCCCTTCAGGCATTGCTAGTCACCGCAGGCCTCGTCCAAGATCAGGCGCAGACATTTGCCGCCGTGATGGGCACCGTCGGCGTCTGCATCGCGGTCAGTATAGCCGACACAGTGTATTTGCGAGGTCTGACGTCTCTCCACAGGGAATATATCCTACCCTCATCGTCATCTGGGCGGCCCTGGAACCCGAGCACGAGCCGGACTTCGTTCCAAGTTCTGCACGACAGCACGTCGATCTGCAGTTCTCCAATCCTCATCGGCAAGCTATCGACACTGAATGCGTAGTCGAGCTTCATTCTCGGGACAGCCACGCGTACCGCGCGTCAACTATCCAGGACGAGTTTGCGAAGGATTGTCGGTAATGGAATTCTAACAACAACAACTAATCCATACGTTCCTTTCATCGATCCGACTTCTGTTGTTTGTCTCTGCGTGTACTTGTATAATGATGCTATTGGTTTTAAGGTCGTCTTTCTAGTGTGATTTCGTCAACTATGACAGGAGAACGTTCACGGCGACCTCCTCAGCGCGCAGAAGTCGAAGTCGAAGGGGCAGCCGCACTCGACGTAGGCGCTGAGGAACCGCCAGTCGCCATCGCCGCCCAAGTGTCGTACTCCGCCGACGTCGCGTTTGCCAAGATTACACCGAACTGACCTACCAACATCATGAGCATATCAGGCGTGCGTATATCCCACATCTCACGCACCATAACCGTACGAGTGGAACACAAGCGCCGTCGCCTCATCCGCCGGGTCCTCCGGCGGCGAGTCAGACACCGCAAAGCCTGCCACGGACGACGCGGTATCCGGAGCGAACGACAAGTCTGCATCGACGCAGCCCTCACACAAGAACGTCAAACTGATATGAGTATCGTTGACGAAAGTGCCGTCGGGGATGGTCACTAGGGATACTGCGACATCGCCCGCGTACACGGGTGGATTCGCGTATTCGCTGCCAGGAGGTTGTAAATGCAAACTGTTACAACAACCACAACAACTGGGTTACTTACGTGGCTTGCCGGAACGAGTACAGGGCCTCTCCCTCATTCGGCCAGGTTACCAACAACAGTGGGCCTACCATCGGTCCTTGTGATGATTGTGTGAGCGATGTCGCATTATGTCACATCCTGCCCCATGTCTTGCTCACCTCCCAACGACACGCCTGCCCATCCCGCGCCGTCCGTGAGGGGTGCAATCTGACAGCGCATAACTGTCAATATCATCCCTCATCCCAGACCCAAACTCGCGCACAATTTGTCCAATGAAGTCCGTCGTGACCGTCTCTGGCAGAGCTATCCCAAACGTGTAGCCCGTGTCCGGGTCCGCGTATGCTTGGAAGTCGATACCAGTGAGGGGGTCGGTGTACGGCGTTGTCGCCGTCTGCGTGGCTACGCTCCTCGCGAGACCGAGGAGCGCGAGAGCACCGATAGACGTCGTCTGGCGCATAGCTGTTGAAAAGTTCAATTGATATTGTGGGTGAGGAAGATGCGATCCCACCGTGTAGCTAGTCCGCTTATATAGCCTCCGTGCGGCAGGAAATTCGGATGATATGCACCACTGTATCATGGTCATCTGCGTATTGAGTAGAAGACGGTGAATGCGCGAAACGCACTTCTCTTGCTACGAGGACCTACTTCTGCTGTAGACCAGTGCGGCGGGGGAATCGTCCATACCGCAGCGCTCCATAGTTTTCCACTAGGAATCCCCGCGAACATCATTGACAGCGAAGACTGGGAACGGACCGAGTCTATCTTTGCAATGCGCGTACTCTCATTGGGCACCAGCCAGGTTCGTATGACTACCGCGGGAAGCGGTCTCGCACTGCGCAAGAGATTCCGAGGATGCATTCATCCGAGCTCCCACCGCGAGCAAATCTAACACTGGGGCAGTCCAATCAGATGACCTCATTTGCACGGACAAGCTGTGCTCACCGCACTCAGACTGGCCTGGGAGACGAAGACGGAACATCAAACACGACGCAAGAATCATGATCCAGAACATTCACATCCGTTATATATTGTCCATATAAATGATAGAGCCCTTAAATATCGCCAAACCTGTGCAGACCAGTCAGCCATGTTCGACTGCCTATAGGATCAAGCACACGCACCTATCCGGCAACAGCACTGGCGCAAGCAAGCTCCAGACGTACAGCACAATGCACACCCAGCTCGAGACGACACGCATCCACATCGCCACTTCCGAGCGGCCAATGTACACGTCCGAGTCAGGATCGTCATCGCCCGGTTGCGGTTGCTTCGACACGACATTCCTAACGCAAGGTCAGTCTATAAGACAACGAGGTGTGATGATATACATACCAGTCGGTCAGCAGCATCGCGACATACATGGTCGCGATCGCGAAGATGATGTGGAACCAGGCGTACTGAAGGCCGCGTCAGAAACTTGTCAAAACAGTGCAATGCGTAGCACAAACATTATACCGAGTCCCAGAGCGCTCGTCGTCCCGAGTCTCGCCCAGCTCTTCCTCCTCTTCCTCTTCCTCTTCTTCGTTCAAGGCGGATGCCGGGATAGCACCCGCTTCCACGGCCGCAAGGAGCGCCTGGTACCTGGGCGACTCCGTACGGCCAGGTTGTGTGTTGACGACGCCAAGTTCCGCATGCGAGTCACTGTCGTCCGGGAGCTGCACAGCGCCTCTCTTGTTCTTGCCAACCAGTGCCTTGCTCTGCGTCGCTGCACGCGTCGTCGAGTATGCGATGGCCAAGAATGTGAACACAGCGCCGATGATGGTAGTGGTCGTCCTTGTTGCTGCGCCGCCCCCATGACGAAGAGGATTGCATGCTGCGCTCTCGTGCGTGTGATTGCTAATAGCGCTCACGATGAGGTATGTGCAGTACGCGGCGACCATGCCGGCCTGCGCGAGACCTGAGCGCGGGTTGTACTCTTGCACAACTGGGTGTACGCAAATGATCGTGACCAGCAGGGTGAGGATGAGATTGAACGTGATGAAGAATCTGTTCAGGCCGCATCCGTCGCCGGCGAAAAAGACGTAGAGTAGCACGGTCATGGTGATCGTGAACGCATACATGGCCGCAGTCGAGCCGATGAGCACCCATTGCCAGAGATTGGATGAATCCGGCGAATTTTCCCAGTTCTCGAGGCAGGTTTCGGACCAAGAATGAGCGAAGTCGACAAGTAGGACGAGACCCAGGAGAATGAAGACGGTTGCGCCTATCATGGAAATGTAGTTTCCCCAGACCATGAAGAAACCGTTTGGAATGAAGAAGGAGACCACGACCAGGAGTATCCAAACGAGTACTTTGGGCCCCCACCAGCTGTATGACGGTCAGAGTACATTGACGGGTTGTTACCGAATCACGCACCCATTCTGCAAAGCCGCTCGCTTGTCCCTAGTATCGCGTATGCCAACGAGCGATAGGCTGAGGATGAAGTGGAACAGTGAGAGCGCGAAGCATATACGGTGTACCTGTCACGATTGTCAGTACTAGAGTGCGCATATGTGCGGCTGGGGACGCACTGCAAGTACACCATAGCACCTCCCATCCTCGCAGTCCATCTTGATGTAGTCGTAGCTCCATTTTTCAATGAGCTTGATGGCGGCTTTACTCTTCATGATCCACGCCAGCATGGAATTGAGACAGAATATGATCTGTAGACCTCGTCAGTAGCGCACACAAGCGGCATTAGCAGGCACTCACAGCAAATCCGACACGAGTGGCTATAGAAGAGTTGCAGTTGCATGACTTGAAGAACATGGATGCTGTGATTTTCGATGATTAGTGCTCGTTCAAGTTTTGGCAGTCACAAGCTCACCAGCTGTCGAAGTAAAGCAAAACGCCAGTCCGGCGAGACATGAAGTGGCTATACTGCCCAGCGTCCCCGCGAGAGGAAGCGATAGTAGCAGACCCATGATGAACGTCGAGAGCAAGGGACAATGGCGTCACAATGTCACTTCCAAACTGGGTAATCACAACAATGGGGATCACGCATCTCGCACACCCAATCTAGTCCTCCAGGCTTCGCTTGCTACAATCAACGCAGAAGCTAGCAAATACCTTGCTTGCGGTTGCTCAATCGATGTAGTCTTAAATTTTACCAGGTCAACTTCGTCATGTAGCTGTCTTCAACGGAAGTCCTGGCTTTTCGAATAAAGAAAAGCAATGCTCTCGGACATAGAACACGTTGGGAATGCTGGGAAACTTACATACACCAAGCTGGACTCTCCAAGAACAGCCGTCGTGCCATACCAACTCCTCTGTAGTTTGACGAAAAAACCATAGCGATTTGAGAGCGTGAAGATGGGCACGGCGCGCAACCGCGCCGCGGAGCACGCCTTGGATAATATTTTGTGCCTTGTGGACTGGATCAGAGACGACCTGGCTGGGACGAAGCACGCAGTGGAGTCGACGGTGGTCACAAGGACAAGTTGAACTTGAACTTGTTTTTCACGAGCGTCGGCACTTGCCGACTACTCATGTGATGATCCCGGTCGTTATCACATGCGACATACCCCCACACCTTAAACTCTGGGGATCCTGCTTCCGCGAAGGGCGCGTTACTTCTCCCTTTCTACCAACACCACTTCCCTTCTTCAATAGCACTCCCCCTACCATTATCATGTCCGACATCAAGGTCCCCGGCTTCAAGGCGAGTCGCGCACACAGCGACCTCCGCGCCCCCTGGCTGACGCGTCGCAGGCTTCCGATCTCCTCGCAAATGTCAGCTCCAGCTTCGGCACGTTGAGCGATGCGCAGAAGCAGGCGCAGATGAAGAAGGTGTGTGTAATGATCTGGCCCGGGCGGGGTGGGATCTGACGGGCGCTTCAGACGAACGGCATCTTCGAGCTGCAGGTCTCGAACGCGGAGAAGCAGACCGCGACGTGGACGGTCGACATGAAGAAGACTGCGACGGTGTACAAGGGGTCCGCAAAGCCCAAGGCAGACGTCACGATCATCTTGTCGGACGATACGCTGATGGACCTTGCGACGGGGAAGGTGCGCGAGATCCATGTATCTGTCTGGTGTTCGCCGAACTGACGCCGCACGCAGACCAACGGTCAGAAGGCGTTCATGACCGGTAAATTGAAGACGAAGGGGAACATGATGCTTGCAACCAAGCTCGCAGACGTGTTGAAGGTGCGTTTAGCCGCTTGGTCGCACATATCCCTTCATGCTGATTCTCCGTTGCAGGCCGCCGAGCCGAAAGCGAAGCTCTGATTATGAGCACTGTATTTATACATATCTGTATACCATAGTCCATTCCTATCCATTCAGCAGTTCAAGAATTTCTTCATCTTCCTAAACACTGTGCTTTGCGGGGGGACGAGCAACGGTGAAGAAATTCAAAGGAATGCTTGTGGATGATGGTACAGTGACGGTGAAGCTTCTGTCTAGTCTGTGCTTAAGCCATGCACCACTCTCACGCCACCTTCAATAAGACCTTCTTGCCTCCCGTCTTCCCCTCCACCACGCGCCTCACGACTTCCGTCAACTGCTTGCTTACTGCCTCGTCTGACGCCCCCTCGCCACCGACCTCTACGATCTCATGCTTCGGGACCTTTAGGCCCATCGTCGCGACCTTCCTGATGAGCTCCTCCTTCTCCTCCTTGGAGTGCGTCTTGTACCAGCGGGACTGCCAAAAGCCGCACGAGACCAGGTCCTTGAAGATGAAGAGCGAGGTCGGGAGGGAGAGCGGTTGCTTGGACATAGCGCCGTAGGACACAAGATGTGGCTTTGTCGGCGGCTTTGCACCCAAGTAGCGCGCCATATTGCTCGTCACGGGTCCGGACACGCAGTTCAGAGCGAGCGAGATGGGCTGAAAGATGTCAGAACTCTCACACAAGCTGGGAAACCACACAACGCACCTTCCCCCCGGTTGTCTCCTTCACCTTCTCCCTCAATCCCTTGTCCGCCAGGTCGTCATATGTGAAGACCGCATCCGCACCCAAACTCTTCATCTCCTCCTCCAGCGCGCCAAAGTCCTCCCGATTCCGCACAAAGTTAATCGTCCGCCAGCCCTCCTTGCACGCGATCTGCGCGACCAGTTGCCCCACCGCGCTATTCGCCCCGTTCTGTACCACCCAGTCTCCGGGCTTCAGGTTGACAAAGTCATGCAGCATGTTGTACGCCGTCGGTGGGTTGACGGTGAGCATCGCGGCGGCCGCCTCGCTGAGGCCGTCCGCGCGCGGCACACTCACCACGTCGGCGGGGGAGAGGTTGCGCGAGGTCACCCAAGTGCCGGATTGCGGGGCAATAGGGACGACCCAGTCGCCCTCGGAGAGCCCGTCAACACCCGATCCGACGGACGTGACCTGTGCCAGGCCTTCGTTGCCGCCGACGAAGAGGGATTCGTTGGTGAGGGACTGGAGGTTTGCGTCTGGGGAGGGCTTGGCAGGGTAGAGACCCTCAATGACATTGATGTCTGCAGGGTTGATGGGGGAGAGGATGTACTTGACATTGATGGTGCCGGATCGCGGCGCGTCCAGCGGCGGATACGACACGGCGCGGAGGACGGACGGTGGTTCGCCATTCTTCGAGTAGACGATGGCGCGGTCCGCGCGACGTGCAGACGTCGAGAACGCGCGACGCAAGCCTGAAGAGCGCAAAGTGTAGGTGCGCAACATCCTTTTGGCAGACAATGGTCGTAAGTAAAGGTGGAAGAGGTCGTCCGACGCGAAGACGGAGAAATAAGCGCCCGCTACTGACGTCATTCTGAGTGCACTGATGGCGCATCCGGTGCGAGTGCCGGTTGAACCGGTCATGTGACTTTAGCACGCGTCTCATCGATAGAGCTAATTTTAGTCTCAAATATCTGCGCGAAGATTTTCGCTGATTTCCTGTCCTCCTCCTCGTTCCCATTCTCCTTCTTCTTCTCATTCTCTCAAGAACCTATGTCTAGAAAACAGAAAGTACATCTCGACATGTGGTCGACGCGCCTAAGAACTCGCCGCGACCTCGAGTCAGCGTGACGCCGAGCCAGCGCCCGAGCTGTGGTGCAACCTCCAGAGCGCGAGTCACCTCAGTCATCTGGTCACTACTCCTGCTCTCTTCCTCCTGACTACCATCTTGTGTCCTGAGGCCCCATGGACTGGAGTAGCATGCTGATAATAAGTGAAGCCTATAATATGTACACGGAGGAATAATACGGTGCGTACGCTCGTTCAGCGAGCAAGTGCAGTAGCTGATGATGGGCATAGCATATGTTATAATGTACATGATCCAGAGAAGGAGCCACGGCCAGACGCAAAGTCATGGCAGCAAGCATATGGTACAAGTCCAACACAGACCAGAAGTCAAAGGCAGGCTCGTGTGGGATGCAAGAATCGAGGTACCAGGAAGGTATGACTGGGCAGCATGTGAGTCGTCGCTCGACGGAAGAAGAACAGAAACTCACCACCTCAAGCAGAACTTCTCAAGCCCAACGCGCGTGCACCGGCACCAGCGCCTCCCTCCCATCCGAGAAAGCGTTCCGGTGACGCCGACCGACCCGACAAGAAGTCCGCCGCCTCGCTCCCCGGCCACGACCGCGCCATCCCCTTGGACCGCGCCCACACCGACACATACAGTATCCGCTTCAGCTTCCTGCTGAGGAAGAACCAGTGCGACGACCACAGCAGCGCCCCGCTCGGCGTCGTCAGCGGCGAGTCCCCGTCTTCGTCCGACGCCCGCCGCCGTAGCGTAATAGGAGACGTCCGCCCCCGCCTTGTCTCCCCCGCGCCATCGTAGTCGTCAAAGTCAAAGACGCCCTCCTGATCATCGTCCTCGCTGTCGCTCCCTATGGGCGGCACGTCGTCATCCCCGTCGTCGTTCTCGTGTGGGTCTGAGTCGAGGTCCGGCGTGTACGAGTAGACTTCGCAGTCCGAGAGGCCGATCGCCTCGTCTAGGATGCGGAAGAGGTGCGGGTGCGTGCCCGCCTGGATCGGGGGCGCCGCGAACGGGCTCGCGGCGATCTGGTCGTAGGGGGAGACAGAGCTCGGCACGGACGAGGGGAAGAAGTCGGGTGTGGTGGGCGGGTAGGCTGAATATGTGCGCGGCGGGCGCGCGCCACCTGTGAGAAGCGTCGTGCTGAGCGCGTTGAGCACGGCCGCGCCACTCCCCTCGCGGGCAAAGTGCGACGGCTTCACGTCGGAGAACTCGTGGTCGGGGAAGGCGATGTTGAGCGTGGCGATTAGCAAGTAGAGCGTTTTGCGCGCGCCGTGCTTGTCGAAGGGACCGAACGGCGTCATCTCCGCTTCGCGGTCGAGGGCGACCCATGACGGGGCAGGGGGCGAGTGCGACACGTCGTCCTGGTATGCGGTCTCGAGCGTGCGGAAGAGCTTCTTGTCGCGCTTGACGTTCTTGCAGCTGTACGCCTCGATGCGCGTGTTTACCGCGCATTCGGGGCCCTCATGCGTGAGCGCTTGGGCCAGGCGCGATAAGGCGGGGTTCTCAATGTACTTCATTGTGTTGCGAATAGGGTTGTCCTTTGTTGAGATGGACTTGCTGGCGGCCCGGGCGGGGGTGCGTTGGGCGCAGAGCGGGCGCGCGGCCTTTGTTCGTGCGCGTGCTGGGCAAGGTGGTGACCTGGTGGTGACAATGTTTGTTTATCATCGTCCCCACGCGTTGTTGACTTGTCATCGAATTGCCTTTTCGAGTCTCCGCGGCTGTGGCGCGCTGTCTCGGCAGTCACTGAGTCAGAATGTGGCAGACTGGTGCTTTCCAATGCCATGATCTATCCTCTCAGGTGTTGATCGAATCCCTGCTACCATCATTTCGCCGTGTACACGAACGTGGGCAACTACAGAAATGGAAACTCCAGTGCGTCTATGATACGAGTTCGACTGCGTATGCTCATTTGGGTGCAGGTGTGCTTGCCCCAACTCGCGCTCGTTCGCCCAATAACATGGCGCATGATCGCTATATACATGCAACTCGGGCAACTTTTCCTTCGGGACATGGGCCCTAATGCTCAAGAACTGGTCCCACAAGCCGCTCGCGACGCGATGCAAGCCATCATCGACCTCGCCGTTCGTGGGCAGACGCTAGCGCAGGCCCTGGGGGGTCACATGGATGCTGTCCGGCAGGTCATGCTACCAACATCGGAAGGTCCCCTCGAATCCTACCAAGACCTCATTGACGTGCGATGTCGCGACGTTATTCGCTGCCTGGACGCAATTAAAGCCGACGCCGATTACACGAATGCAACTTTCTTTGCGCTCGAATTCGCATTCACCGCGAAATTTGGGCGCGCACGGAACGAATCCAACCTCTGCGAATTGCTGCCTGCCATTTACAAGATGCGCGAGTATGTCGACGCCCTCCTAGTCCAGGCCGCCTGCTTGAGGAGCGCTCTCGAGCATATGCCAAAGCGTTTTTCCCTTTCCAATCTCGCCAAGCTGCGCGGGGCTCCGGAGCATACTCGGCGCGAGCTGCACGACTACATCAGACAGGTGTATGCCTGGCACTTAGTCTCGATGGCTGATCATACGAAAGAATTGGCGCAAGTCACGAGGAACATACTGCCGAGCCCTCCCGGTGCGTACTTCACCGTAACTGAGCTGAAAGTGTTCAATGCTCATGCCTCCTACTATAAGTCAATCGAGACAAGATCCACCTATGCGGTGCGCCAATCATGACGGTCACCGCGCGTGCGGCGTAGGAAGTTCAGTCAGTTTTGCCTATCGCAGTTGGAGTACAGAAAGAGTCATGTGTATGAGATAATGCAGTATGTGATCAGTTCTGTAAAGCAGAGTTGACTGGCTTCGAGCTAGCTTCGACTCCTTGTTCAATGCCAAAAGCTATGAAGCGCTATATACACCCCTGCTGAGCTCTATCGCGCTATAGCGGCTACCACATCTCCGGAGTTGCAGACCCAGCTTTATAACGCCACGGAGTTAGGCGCCGTGCTCCATACCTTTTGGGTTTTTCCTGCTGATGCGGGAGACGCGCTTCCATCTTCGATCCCTCCCCTTTTGAAGGCGGAGACGTGCTGAAGGCGCGACGAGCGCTGCAGGCGACGCGCTTGACGCGTCTAGGCGAAGAGGCAGGCGACGCGGGCGAGGGAGACGCGCTGTAGGCAAGGCGAAGGCGCACTGAAGGTGGTGCGACGCGCTGCAGGCGAGGCGGGCGGGCTGTACGCGCTGAAGGCGACGATGGGCTGCAGGCAAAGAGGGGGCAGCGGTCGAGCGCAAGGAGGCGAAGACGTGTTCGACTCGCTGCAAGGGACTAGGGCGAGGCGAAGAAGCTCTGCCATGTTCGCTCCCTTCTTTTCGGTCGAGGCGGGGCGACGGGCACTGCAGGCGAGTCCTCGCGTCCGCACCAGGCGAAGAAGCGCTACAGGCGGGCGACGCACTGCAGGCGAAGACGACGGAGACGACCCGGACGGGCAACCATCGCGGTGCGTACTTGAGTTCACAGCTTAGTTGCTGAGATGTGACTGCACAAACAATCAGTGCACGTTGCTGTCGATATCAAGTCACTCACAGAAGGGCGTATTCGCCCATCCAAAAAGCATGATCCAAAAACCAAAGATACGGGTATAGTTCAGCAAGAAAGGAACATATGCCACGAAATTGATTTGTTAACTTACGAAGTGATACAGGACGTCGAGCAGGCCGTTGAGGTTCCTCAGCCCGAACAGCGCGTCAGGACTTCGGCTTTCGAGCGCAGACTCTGGCAGGGAGGCCGTCAGCATACTCTGGCCGCCTTTGGGCGTGTTTCGCGTTTGCGTTTGGCCTTCTGAAGCGCCTGCCAACATCCAGCCAACGTCCTACTTATATTACTGGCTTCGAAGTCGTACAAGTTTACATCGACAACTTTGGGGTACTCCAATTTGTTTTGGAATCTTCAAAGTGATGTTATGCACTAGCGAATACGCCCTAGATCAAGTGTTGTAGTACGACCGTGACGAGTCAGCGAGGACGCCAATCGTTGTACAAGCCCTGAAACATCTGAGCGAAAACGCGTTAGCGCGTACTGATAGTCATGAGTGAGTGGTCAACTCACCAAAGTCCGTTCAATGCAGAGGCGACGGGAAGTAAAGGGGCGGAAGTCGAGGGGGGGAAGGGTCCAGGGAAGGGAAGGGGGAAGGGAAGGGAAGGTAAGGGAAGGTAAGGGGGAAGGGAAGGGAAGGCGGAAGGGAAGGGGGTATCATCAGGACGATCCCGTATTGGGAATAATATTAAGGCAATGTACGCACGAGTAATACCTGTAATAATAAGTACAAATCAGCACTCCCAAGCCTGAGTACTGAGTAGTCACAGCAGACATTCGGCTTGCGTCGTCGGACCGGGGAAGTCACCCAGTCTGAGTCAACTCGCACGTGTCTGCTATGTCATCAGCTGAAAGCCTGAAACATTCGACGACCCAAAATGGCAGGCTGGTACTTAACGCCATTGTTGACCCTTGCGATTATGGCCCTATTCATCTCGCCGTATACAGGAACGTGGGCAACTACCGGTTCAGAAATGGAAACTCCAGTGCGTCTATGATACTCATTCGACTGCGGATGCTCATTTGGGTGCAGGTGTGCTTGCCCCAACTCGCGCTCGTTCGCCCAATGACATGGTGCATGATCACTATACACATGCAACTCGGGTCACTCTTTCTTCGGGGCAAGGGCCCTAATGCTCAAGAACTGGTCCCACAAGCCGCTCGCGACGCGATGCAAGCCATCATCGACCTCGCCGTTCGTGGGCAGACGCTAGCGCAGGCCCTTCGGGGTCACACGGATGCTGTCCGGCAGGTCCTGCTACCAACATCGGAAGGTCCCCTCGAATCCTACCAAGACCTCATTGACGTGCGAAATCGTGACGTTCTTCGCTGCCTGGACGAAATTAAAGCCGACGCTGAATACACGAATGCAACTTTCTTCGCGCTCGAATTCGCATTCACCGCGAAATTTGGGCGCCAACGGAACGAATCCAACCTCTGCAAATTGCTGCCTGCCATTCGCAAGATGCGCGAGTATGTGGACGCCCTCAAAATCCAAGCCGCCTGCTTGAGGAGCGCTCTCGAGCATATGCCAAAGTGTTTTTCCCTTTCCAATCTCGCCCAGCTGCGCGGGGCTCCGGAACATGCTCGGCGCGATTTGGACGATTACATCAGACAGGTGTATGCCTGGCACTTAGTCTCGATGGGTAATCATACGAAAGATTCGGCGGAGGTCATGAGGAACAAACTACAGAGCCCTCCCGGTACGTACTTCACTGAGCTGAAAGTATTCAATGCTCATGCCTCCTGCTATGTAGTCGATCGAGACAAGATGCACCCCATGCGGTGATCCATTCATGACGGTCACCGCGCGTGCAGTCTAGGTACTGCAGTCAATTTTGCCTCATGCAGTTCACTAGGAAGCTCCAGCTACGCCGGTCTTTAATTTTGCCTTGCGGAGGGCCGTGGGCTGGTGACCCTGAGTCTGAGTCTGAGAGCTCAGCACCCAACGCCCAGCGCCCAGAGAAGTGGTGGTGGATTCGCGTGCGGGCGTGGAGGCTCTGGATATGAGCCTAGAGGGTGGCGCGAGCATTGTTTATCCTTCTTTGTCTCAGTGTGGCAGTGTAAGTACTCAACTTACAGTGTAGCCAGACGTCTGAGACTACGCGCAGTAACACCATCCTCTCAGGTATTAAATGCGTTAACCCCAGGTCAACCCTTGCGACCGTTGCCCTGCTCTCGCCGTGTACACGGAAGTAGGCAATTACAGTACAGAAATGGAAGTTCCAGTACATCCATGGTACATATATGACTGCGGATGCTCACCTGGCCCTGGGTGTAGACGTGCTTTCCTATGAACTTGCCACTCAGCACACTTTTTCGCCGTGATATGCACAACGATTCAGAACTGGGCCCACAACCCGCCCGTGACGCGATACACACGATATTCCTGGCACCTGCACGCATGGAACGAGACAGGCTCCGCAAATTGCTACCACTACAATTGGGATTCAATAAGCCCCGATGATTATTGCATGAATATGATGCGATAATTATGCGTAAACAAAGGATAAAGAAGACGAGTCGATTGAATGACATAAAGAACGGTAAGGCCTCCGATTGGCCAGGTGCTCAGTATACTACCTGATAGCGCCACGTAGATTATCGAAGGCTCTTGCACAAAGGACTCTCAATAATCATGCAATAATCATCGGGTTTTATTGTATCCCAATTCTAGTGTACCTGCCTTTCAGGAAATGCGCAAGTATGTCGACATCCTCATTGTCGATTTCGTCGGCTTCAGGAGCGCTGTACAGAAAGAGTCATGCATATCCATGAGATACAGTATGTGATTGGTTCTGTAAAGCAAAGTTGACTACTGGCTTCGAGCTAGCTTCGACTCCTTGTTCATGCCAATTCCATCTCAAGTGTGCTCTTCATGCGTGACGTTGGACTTGTCGAGGGCGCACTAGGTCATTCTCGCGGCGGGTTCAGACTCATGCTCGACCACCGCACGCCGCCGCCCTGATGGCCATAAAATGGTCTGAAGAGCGACCGCAGGTTACGATGTTGATCAGACTTATCAGCCTGTGAATCGCCTTTGTCGGCGCTGTCTCGGCAGTCGGGTGTGCACGTTCGCTGGTTTGCACGGTAATCACAATTGGTGGAAGAGGATGAAAGTCGAATTCGGACGTGGGAGCGATCCAAGGAACGATGGGCCTCTTTCGAAGTGTTGTCGTGACGGCCGTTTGTATAACTTTCAAAAAGGTTCTGCAAATCAATGCCACATTGAATCGGCCCTACCACAAGATGGATGCCTCCGGTCTAAGCAGGCGCCTGTCCGCCTGCGTACGCGGTACCATTTTAGGGTGAGGCATCTGGCCCGAATGACTCTGAGTCCGTTGCTACTAACTTACCCTTGAAGTGACCTTCAAAAGTGCAGATCACTGTCGTGTATCTGGGCCTCATTATAGCTGCGTAGTATATCAAAAACTGAGTGGTGCTAGATAAATCCATAATGTAAGTTACAATCAACATGAAGTAAGTACACGAACTATCGTAAGGTCATCAACAACCACATCATCACAAGCCAGGAAAAGAGATCCACATCCGGGAAAGAAAGCCCTAAAAGATGTTGCTGAAGAGACCGCGATTGCGCCTCGACGCAGCGGGCTTCGGGTCCGCGCGAAGGGTGGAGAGGCTGTTCAGCTGCTTCATGACCTGTACACGATGTTGATAAGCGACGGCCGATCTCTCGAGGTTACAATACTTACCTCTTCGAGCTTATCCTTGCGCTCCTGCAGGTCGAGATGTCGTCGCACAGCCGGGTTCTCGCGCGCAAACTCGAGAATCTCCCGGCGGTCAAGATCATACAACAAGCGCGAGTCAATCTCCCGCGGGAACTAAAGCAGCGGCCGTCAGCCTGGTGAACGGACAAGACCGTGAGGACGACTCACCTGGTAGAAGAAGTGATCAAGCAGCTCTATGTTGATGAACATGGCAGAAGTATATGCGAGCTTGTCGGCGACGACATCGAGGAAGGCTTCAGGGCAGAACACGTCGTTCTCCGGCCCTGCGCGGCACCGCTTGGACTTGAGCGCAGCCAGCCGAAGCTTGAGAACCGATAGCCTATCGGAGTACAGAAGAGCATGGCGAGCTACATCGTCTCATCAGCGCATTTGAGAGAGCAAACGCAGCAAAACGCTCACCATCATGTATCTGCGCAGGCGGATACTTGTACGACTCCGGCGTCATCTCGTCCTCCGCCGGCAACCCCTCCAACCGCTTCATCTTTCGCTCCTTCTCCTTCTCCTCCAGCGTCTTCACATACTGAATCAGCCCGCCCAGCCTCCTCGACCCACCCACCTTCTTCCGAATGTCCTTCAGCTTCGTCTCGCACATCGCCAGCTCGTTCTCGAACAGCTTCACCGCCTGCTCCCGCCCGAGCGCCCACTCGCGCTCGTCCACCTCCACGTCGTACTTGTACGGCTTGATGCAGTTCTCGACCTGGTCCGAGGTGACGCCGATGCGGTCGCGCAGGATCGCGTGCGAGAACTCGATCAGGCGCTCCGCCGTGCGCGGATGGTAGTTGAAGGGCTCGCTCGCCGCGATGGAGTCGATCAGCGTACGCAGGCCGTCCGCAACGAGCAGCGTCGCATCGCGTCCTACACCAGACTTCGTCAGCAGCGAGCTGGCCGCGCCGAGCTTATGGCGCCAGTACGGGTCGACGTCGTCGGCGGTCTTGCGAGGGTCCTGGCCAAGCTGGTTGAGCTCAGGCGTGCGCCGGTCGAGCCAGTAGAGCTGCTCGAGCACATCCATGACCTTGTCGTCCAGCATGGCCTTCAGCTTCGCGCGAATGATCGGCCGACGGAACTGCTGTGTATGTTCCGCAAAGCGCGCCTTCAGCTTATCCATGGTCTCCGCGACATAGGACTCCGCGGTCACGCGCCGGTCGTTGTACTGCACCTTGAATTGGTATGTCGCCTCCTCTAGCTCGAGCTGGACAGCATTGGTGATTCCGTGCAACGACGACGCCATAGAGGATTCTAAGACCTCCATCAACCGGCGACGCAGCGTGTCCGTGCCGACCATGAGGTTACCGGTACGGAAGACCTCGCGGTGGCGCGCAAAGTACTCCTCCTCATTACGACGTACGATCTCCTGCGTGTTGTCGTGATGGGATGTCTTCTTGGCTGCCTTCGCAACGACACCGACGTAGCCTAGGTGGAGCGGATAGCGGTTGCCAGCGAGTATACTGGCCCCCTGGTCGGATGGTACCAGATCCATCTTGGTAATAACACCAATTGTGCGCAAGCCCAAGGGATCCACCGCACGGCTGGCGCGCAGCGCAGGTGAGTTGGCGAGATCGACGTCGGCCGCGCAGACCGCAAGGATGATGTTCGGTTCGCGGATGTACTTCTCGCACAGGCTCGCGATCTTGTCCTTGAGCGTCTCCGGCTGGTCCATAGACGATATTTGTATGTACCCAGGAAGGTCAATGAGAGTGAGGTCGGGGACGTTGGGGGAGTATATGCGTAGGTCGATGGGTTCGTCAGAGACGCATTCGGAGGACGGGACAGCGAGATTGAGGTCGGTTAGGGTGCGCTGAATCTGGGAGAAGTCGGTGATCTTGCCAAGGCCAAGAGCGGGGAATTCGCCATATTCGGCAGCATGCTTGTCGTTAGCAGGGGTATGGATGAGGGTAAGCTCCAATGGACGGCGCGTAACCATGTTGTTCCCCCTGCGGGAATTTATCAGTACACAACGCGACTACTAAACAATGACACGCACTTGGGAAGGAACTCGTGTCCGACGATGGTCTCCAGAACCGAGCTCTTGCCGGAGCTTTGACTCCCGACGACGACGATGCTTGGCAACTTGAGCGCATCGCTCTGGTCGATGCTAAGCAGCATGCTCCGTATCTCGATGAGCTTGCGAGTGAGATGCATGAGGCCGTTCTGGCGCGCGTCTTCCTCGCTGACGCCCTGTTTCGGCTCAGACGGCGAAGACATAGTAGCAGCGACCAGTGCAGCGATAGCAGCTTCGTCCGTCGGTGGCTTGCTGCCGCCTCCCTGCCCGTCGCCGCCTTGTCCATCTTCTTTTCGCTCCCGGCGTTTCTCTCGTCGCTCCTTCATGCCGGAGAACATATCCTTGAGGAACTGCGGCGCTTCGACATTGGACACACGCTCTGAGACGCCCTTCAAGCCCTCCGACAAGCTCTCGGAGACATCTTTGAGGCCACTGGATGCGGTGCCGAATGCTCCGCTCGCGGTGTCCTGCACAGCGTTCATCCATTCCGAGGTCGTCTTCTTGAATTCTGTCAGGATGTCAGCAAACAGAGCGTATCCCACCGCACACGATACTCACCATCGACCTTGTAGTTCGCATATGCGAAGCCCCCCGCGCCCACCGTACCTGCCGCAATCGGTACCCGGAATGCGCGCGCCATAAACCGCGGGATCGACGAATACGAGATCGCACGGACATGCATCTGGCGGAACACCCCCGGCGCAGGCATCGCGTATCGTCGCCTCAGAGACCCTGCGGACATATGCAGCGTCGTCGTCGGCCGCGCCGTAGGATGCAGCCGGTGCAGAGGCCTAGTCTGTTGCAGCCCCTGCCTCCGCGCTGCCGCCGTTGCAGCTGCGAGCCCGTATGTCGCGGTCTTTTTGCAGAGCAAAGCCATGCGTTGGCGCATGTTAGCGTACATGGCGGCTCAGTGCTCGGCGTCTTGATGAGGAGGAGAGAGCGCGGGACGAGCGTCCGATGTTGTTGTGCGCGACGCCGAAATCCGCTCGTCGTCGTTGTTGTCAGAGTCCTGGACGAGGTCGCGACTGGGCGGCGCGGCCGAACGGCGGAGATGCGCGTCATGCCGGCGGGTGTCGATCACGTGGCGTTAGCCGTATGCGCCCACACGTTCGACTCTGGTACGACTGTTCACAGTTGTCGAGCCATTTGCGTCATTCTGTTATATAGATGTCTTCACTGGACGTGCTTTCTCGTGTAGTACAATGCGCTTGACGCACCAAAATATCGTGCAACCGGGACCAACTCCTCGAAAATCGAGATTCTAATCCGGTCGTCGGCCCGGGCTCATTCGACATAGAGATAATAGATTGCATCGATTCTATCGCGGAATCAACTTCACCTATCCCTACGACCGCTACCATGGCTGCACCTCCTATGGGATACTATGTCCCCGCCGTCCTCTTCTACGACGACAAAGACGAGTTCGACGTGCCCGCTATTCAGGCGCACGTCTTGCGCCTGGCCAAGGTGCGTGCTATAGCGCCTTCGAGTCGCTGCCCCGCATCCCTCGTACCCTCCCTCTCCTTCCTAGACAGTAGTTCATGACCGTGCACTCAGGGCGGCGTCACCGGCATCCTAGTACAGGGCAGCAACGGCGAGGCGCAGTACCTCTCGCGCGAGGAGCGCAAGACCGCGATTGCACTCACGCGCAAGACCCTCGACGACAACGGTTTCCAGAACACCCTCGTTATCGCCGGCACCGGCGCACAATCTACCCGCGAGACCATCCAATTCTGCATCGACGCGAAAGAGTCCGGCGCTAGCCACGCCCTCGTCCTGACCTCCTCCACTTGGCCCGCCCAAATGACCCCCGACAACATCATCCGCTTCCACACCGCCGTCGCCGACGCCTCCCCCATCCCCGTCATGATCTACAACTTCCCCACCGTCACCTCCGGCCTCGACCTCGACTCGGACGTGATCGGCGCCCTCGCAAAGCATCCCAACATCGTCGGCACCAAGCTCTCCTGTGGCAGCATCGGCAAGCTCCACCGCCTCGCCTCCTCCTACCCCGCCGCCTCCTTCGCCACCTTCGCCGGCAAATCCGAGTTCTTCGTGCAGGGGCTCGTCTCCGGCGGCGCGGGCGGCATCACCGCGCTGGTGAACGTGCTGCCCAAGGTGCACGGCCGCGCGTTCGCGCTGTGGAAGGAGGGCAAGCTCGCGGAGGCGATGGAGCTGCAGGCGAAGATGGGCCATGCGGACTGGGCGGTGCAGAAGCTCGGGGGGATCGGTGGGGTGAAGGCGGTGATCACGCAGGCGTTTGGGTACGGGGTGCCGAATGTGCGAAGTCCGTTGAAGTCTGTGAGCCCGGCGAGCTTGCAAGAGAACAAGTATTTCAAGACTTTGGAAGAGATGATCGAGCTGGAGAAGTCATTGTGAAAGCGCAGAGGGACGAAGCGGGGCTAGCTAGACCGCAGGCTCGTGGATAATTGAATGAGTATCAGGAGCCGGCCTGACCGCGTAGTCCTGGATAGAAAATGTACACCACGTATTAGGCACCTGGGTCCACGAACGTTAGGTTCTTGGGCCGACAAAGATTGCATGAACCACTTACCGACATGCGCGAGCGAAGGATTTCGCAAACAAATCGATCTGGCTTGTCCTTGACCAATTCGAGCGCGTTGTCCTCGTCGATATCGTGCATCGCGTAGTCCTCTCTGTCCATGATCACGTCCTCAGCACGAGCAAGCCACAACGTCGCGTCGGTCATGAATTGAAAAGAAGGCCCTAGCGCAGGACGTCGAGAAGTCGCCGAGAAGGCGGATAAGGTCTCCGCTTTGGAGCCGTCTCTGTTTTTGAGAGAGGAGGAGTTGTTCAAAACCTTCGCGTGGTCGGTCACTCCCGTCGCTCACGCAACTTCAGGGCTCACCAGCACAGTAAGATGGAGATCCTCAGCGCACTGGCGCAGCTGCCGCATCAGGTCCGTCATGACTGCGTGCCCCTGGGCAGAGAACTTGCTGAAGAGCGGGTTGAAGAGAGCCCAGATCGAGTCAACGACGATGAAGCGGGTTTGCCGGAATGTCTGCAGTGATATCAGCCACAGCGTCAGTTGAAGACATGCTGCAAACCATCCGTATAGCAGCCAAGACGTCAAACATGGTATTGACGTCGAACGCGAGGGCGACCTCGAATCGCTCAAGGGCGGTCGTCAGAGGATCCTATTCGGCTTTAGTTCTCAGGCCGACCGCACGTCGCCGGGCTCACGTTCGTCGTGGCTTCGAGAACGCGCAGGGCTTTCTCAGCCGTGAAATCGCCGGTCGTATCGACCCACCAGGCGTGACAGGTGTCGTCCTGCGTCAGTTGACGCAGCACCGTATTGAGCGCGAGACACTGAGCACTTCTCAGCCATGATGAATTATTTTACAGTCTCCGCTTACTGTCTTCCCAGAACCTTTACCGCCTGAGATCTCGTAGACGCGCCCTGGAGCGAAGCCGGCGCTTCCCAGTAGAGAGTCGAGTTCGGATACTCCCGTACTCGCGCCTTTCGGTATAGACGCGTGTGTAGAGAGGAGATTATCGAGAGATACGCCGATGGAAGATGCGGACGCTGAGATCGTCTCTATAGCTTGCTGCAGTGCCGTTAAAGAGACTGTGCCGTGCGGAAGTCGTGTCACTAGCTCGTGTGGGGAAGGCCCGAAGACGAGATCCGCATCAGTGTAGATTCCAATGTCCGCGAGGGCTTCAGTGATGTTCACAGGGACGCTGGACAGGGCAGCCAGACGCATTTCGACGATGGTGGTGGTGGCGGGAAGAAAGTCAACATTGAAGAGACGCGTCGCGCACGTGCATCTGCGCGGCGCCGGTGGCGGAACCTTTTTGCGGAGGCCCGAATTTGAAAGTTCCATCATCGGATCCGTGCGTCGCGGTTGCAGCGTGGTCTCTCTTACTTATCTTTATCTGATAAAACTTGCAGGCGCCTCCCCACCAGAGCGGCTCTTGTCCGGCTCTGCTCCCCCCACCATGTCGCGCTCGCGGTCCCCTTCGTATGGATACCAGGCGGTGCGTGGGTCCGCGCCCTTCGCGTCCGGAGTTCTCGCTCATCCGCGCAGATCCCTCGTCCCGGCGACGCCCCACCGCTGGATGGTGGGCACGACGAGAGCGACTCAGACGAGCGCACCACGCTGCTCACCAGCACACACAGCTCCCGCCGCTCCAGCTTCGTCGAGGCGGAGCCCGAGTATGTGCAGTCCCAGGGCGTCACCCGCATGGAGGCCATCCACCGCGCCGTGAACCACCATCGCACCGGGCGGCGCACCCTCTGGCTCATCGGCGCCTCCGTCATCGTGTGCGCATGGGCATACTCGCTCGACATGGCCACCACGTCGAACTACTCCCCCCTCGCCGCATCCAGTTTCGGGCAGCACAGCAGCGGCCTCCCCGCGCTGTCCATCGCCACAAATGTCATTGGTGCCGTATGCAAACCATTCATTGCCAAGACGTCCGACATCACCTCCCGCCCATACACATACATCTTGATCCTGTGCTTCTACGTCGTCGGGTACATCACCGTCGCGCTCTCGCCCACGATTAACTTCTACGTCGCCGGCGAGGTCCTAGTCGCTATCGGGAGCTCAGGCCTCGACCTCATGAACGAAGTCATCGTCGCCGACCTCACGACCCTCGAATGGCGCGCGTTCGTCGGCTCCATGCTGTCTACGCCCTTCTTGATCAACACCTGGTTCGCCGGCCGGATCGTGGACGCATTTAGCACAGGCGAGCGGTGGCGCTGGGGCTATGGCATGTTCGCCATCATCATGCCTGTTGTGCTGGCACCTGCCATCGCGACATTAATTCATCTGGATCGCGAAGCACAGAGGGAGGGGATCGTCAACATCGCCTCCAGCAACGCCGCCCGCAGAGCTGCGCATGCCGTCGATCCAGAGAGCAGCGACGTCCCGCGCGGTCTCGCCGTCGCCAAACTTGTGGAGGAGCAGCCGACGTGGTGGGAGCAGACGCGCAAGAATATGATCGAAATTGACGCCCTCGGCTTGCTTATGCTGGGCTTCGGTTGGGCGATGGTCTTGCTACCGTTCGTGCTCAACTCGAAAATGAAGGAGGGCTGGAACAGCCCGCGCATGATCATCATGGAAATATTCGGCGTCTCCTCGCTGGCCGGCTACGTGATCTACGAGGCATACTACTCGCCCATGCCCAGCGCGCCACGCCGACTTCTCACTAATCGCACATTCATTTCTGCGATCATAATAGACTTTGTGTATATGCGTGAGTTTTGCCTGATATGACGCTCAGGCAACAGCTGACCACCTTCTTTTCAGTCTGCGGTTTCCTGCGCTCTGTTTATTTCCCCTCATATGTCTTAATCGTCAAGACTTGGTCTACGCGTAATTGGGTGTACTTCAATAACGTGAGAGCACTCCCCCTTCTCTCCGCCCATTGACTGATCCCCATTCAGACGACCACGTTCTCGCTATGTATCGCCGGCCTGATTGCAGGGCTCATACAACGATGGACGCACCGGTACAAGACCCTCCAGATAATCGGCCTCGTCGTCAAGATGGGCGGCATAGGCGTCCTGCTCGCCGGCACTCGCGCCTCCTCCTCTACTGCCTCCCTCATCAGCTCTCAAATTCTCATCGGTGCGGGCGGCGCCTGCAGCGTCGTCGGCTCCCGCGTCGCCTCGCAGGCTTCGGTCCCGCACCAGGACCTCGCGCTCACTGCTGCGCTCCTCGCCCTCTGCACCAAGATCGGCGCCGCCATTGGCGCAGCCGCGGCCGCCATGGTCTGGACGCACAAGATGCCCGGATACATGCGGCAGTACATGCCCGAGTACGTGACGGACGAGGAGATCACGAGGTTCCTGGGCAACATCAAGCTCATCCGCGACTACGATATCGACGACCCGATCCGGCAGGGGGCAATCGCGGCGTATAGGGAGACGCTGTGGTACCTCATCACGCCCGCGCTGGTGTTGTCCATTATTCCGCTGTTTGCAGCGTGCTTCCAGATGAACTTCTATCTCGGAAAGCAGCAGAACGCGGTTATGAATGTCGCTCCGGACGGGTCGCGGTTGGAGGATCGGGCTTCCGAGGAGGAGAGAGCGCGCTCGCGATCGATTCCGCGGTCCAGAGGGCACCGCACGCTCAAGCAGAAGCTCCTGGAATTCTGGGCGGGGAAGAAGTAGGAGAAGCTTTTTGGGACGGGCGCGGAAGCTGGCTTGCGGAATGTTGATCATCTGTCCAAGGTGGCATATTGCAATGCAATTGCGACCTGGCGGTCTATGTACGTTATGAAGTAGAAGCACAACATTGTTGTAATCACGGTGCATTCAAGCACTGGTATTTATGGACACATTGCATTGGATTCTTGGTACATAGCGCGCTCTGAACCGGGACCGAATCGATCACAGAGTATCATTCACGTCGGAGGCAAAACCTTCTCAAGCCATACCCTCATGTCGTCGAGCTCTTGCGGATTTATGGTATGCTGCAGCCCCTCGTAGACACGAAGTGTGACGCCTGGAAGGCCGGGCGAAGGAGCGACCCTCACACCGAAGTTGTCCTTCAGAAACTCGAGGGATGTGCGGCATCTGTCGATGTGGACCATATCGTCCGCTGTACCATGCGCGCAGAATATGGGCAGCTCAGCAACGTGGGCTGCGGCCATCTGTGCAGGGGGCGGCTCGTTATACAGCACGGCCAGAGCGACCAGATGACCACGCACCTCCTTAACCTTGTGCGGTGCTCCTAGTCGAGTGCTCAGTAGGACGAGCCCGGCGAGCTTGACGGGCGTAGTCAGGCCAGAGAAATATGTCATCACGCCGCCTGGCGGGCAGTCAGCGAGAATAGCGGATAAGAGTAAAGGACACACGCTACCTACCTTGACTGAGACCACCCAGTACTATGCGTGAGGGTTGGATTCCCGCTTGAACTTCTTTGTCCATGAGGGCGTATATCTTCTGGCGCGACTGCAGCATGCCCTCTTCGTCCTCGGGCCCTATGGGGACTCCGAAGTTGTAGAGGTCAAACCTGCAGCTAGATCAGTATACGCGAACATATAACTTTCGTTGGGGTCCGTACCAGCTCTGTAGATGTCAAGATGGCTGATCAATCGCGCCAAGTTCAGACGTTTACTGACCGGCATAACAGCTCCCCTATTGGCCTGTGCTTGCGTTATTGTAACTGAATTGACAAGTTAAAGATACCCACTGTCACAGCGCGACTTGGACTGCAGTAATTGGAGGATAAACGAGTTTCCGAGGGTACAGGTTGCACACCACGCACCTATTTGGCAGCACCCACTTGACGTGGCTCAGGGCCGGGTGATTCACGTATTTCTCAGCGACCGGTTCCCAACGGTAGCCACAATCACCAAGACCCTAGATTTATATAATAGCACGATTGAGATAGACTCTTGAAGTCAATACACGACTAACGTGAAGGAATATGAAGGTCGCTGTATGTTTGGAAGTCGGGTCGACCGTCGCGTATGAGAGAGGCTCCATTTCCGTATATCAAAGCAGATACGAGTAGAGATGCGCCAACGCCTGGGGGAAATCCAGGGACTTCGATTCGCCCGCTCGTCGAGATGTCACCACGGTTCAGGAAGAGAAGTAAGTCAAGCGTGAGTCATCCCAAACTTCCAAGTTCAACTTGATCGGACCGGATGCCGGGATTAGTCATCAGAAACACCGGTGACCATTGTTCTCTCTTCGTCTGTTCTGACGACTGTCCTGCGACTGTCTCGAATTCCCTTCCCACTTACACACAATGGCCAGCTCCTCAGCCTGGTCCACGCTCGACGTCTACAAGGAGCTTCCCGTCATCAAGGGACAGAAACTAAAAATCAATAGCAAGACACCATACATCCCATCGTATGTCAAGTCTAATCTCGAGCTTGGCCCGGGCAATCAAGACTCCATCTACTCCGAGCGCATATATGGACGGAATCTTATGCTCGAGAACCCTGCACGGTCAAGCCGGCTGACGAAGGAGCGAAAGGAGCGCGAAGCGAAGAAGCGGGCGCTGCGCGAGAAGAAGACAGCTATCGGCAACGCGATGAGCAGGAAAGAATCGCGCGGAATGGGGCTGTGGGAGCTCACCGACGAGCAAGCCAAGTGCGTACTCGAGTCTTTCAGTCTTGACCTACATCTAACGGTGCATATACCAGGTTTGACTTGTTTCTGCCCCTCCATCACCTATGGATGGGCTACATGTCCGAACTCATGGAACTGTCGCAACCCAACACCGGCAAACCGCCAGAAAATTGCATGCCAGGTTCTGCCGGTATGCACGTTAAACTCGTCAAAGCAGACCTGCATGGCTCCATACTGACTGGTGCGTGTTGTCCTCTCTACCTTGATATATGCGGGTCTCATGATTTTCCAGTCAAACAAAGCAAGAACCCAGCCCTAGTTGGCCTCAGTGGCATCACAATCCTCGAGACAGAGAACACGTTCCGCGTCGTGACGAGGAAGAACAAAGTCAAGCGTGAGTGCGCATGTCTCGATGGTCTTGCACGCATACATCCCATCACACTCCACGCATAATTATCATGTCTCTCCGCGCGTATGGTCTGTTTTCTTCCGCGCATATACCGCATTCTTTTCCATATACCCCTTCCCTCGTAACTGTCGCTGACTCGCTCGACCAGTTATCCCGAAGGAGAACACCATCTTCAGCCTCGCCCTGCCCCTCTTTTCTACCCTCCCATCGACGCATACTACGGATACGGCGCTCACTATCCCTGCGGAGACGGAAGGGCCTCCGAAGACGGTTCTGGATTCGCCGTATATCGAGTTTGAGCTGTATGGAAACCAGTTCAGGTTCCGGTCTGCCGATCGCGCGACGAGGAAGTTCAAAAATAAGATGACTATCGAACTTTGATACGAATACAGAATGGTAGCCTCTGCTACGGTCATGCTGTTGCCACATGGAGTCGCGTCGCACATATGTGCATGATTGTCGAACGTTGGCGCTGTCGAGGTGCGTCAGAACATGCCTTTTTCTACTATTTTCATGCTGACGACGTGGTACTCTAGAAGGTTGTTTGCTTACGCACTCTTGGCGCACAACCAATGATATCTACGCCTGTTCCTGAGCGCTTAGGATATTCTGGGTGTACAGTCTCATCGGGTGCATGTATGCATCGATTCTGAATCCTAGTATCGTCTCATGCGCCCGAGTGGTGCTAGTACGGAAGACCCCAGATCAGAGAGCCGCGAGGCGCTGCGTTCATTTAGTTCAGTATCGAGTCGAAGTTGTCAACGACTCCCACCTTGCCCTCGCCCATATCTGAGTCGATGTCGTCGTTGTCGGACCTGGCGAGGTATTTCGCTGCGCGACGAGAGGCTCTACGTTCACCGCCCTCTCCACCTCCACTACGTGTTGCGCTCTGCGCCAATGCCGACTGCGAAGACAAACCTGGCTTGTTGGCATGCACTAAGGTGAGTGCTCCCCACTTTGACGCGCAGCTGCGCTCAGATTACCCACAGTGCAAGCTTGTCAAGGTGAGATCGCCATGCAGAGAGATCTCACGCTCATCGATCAACAGTACTGCTGCAAGTCTTGTCAAGTCGCACATTGGCCAAAGCACAAACAGGACTGCAACCATGAATACAACAAGCCTTACTGGCAGCCGGCATGGGTCCGTGAGCGGCGCGACCCGGCTTACGTGTTAGCGAGCGCTCCCGCGGTGACATACGGATCTGCAAGACAGAGCCGATACCTCTGGGGCAATGTGCCAGCTATCGACTGTCTCTGCCTTTCTCCCCAAGAAAGTGCCTCCTCATCTGGACTTGACCTCAACATATGCTTTGCGGGTGTGTCATTAATTCAAGTTCCCGCTCGTTGTCCCTGCTCTGACTCGCCATAGCTGCGGGCGATATCCGAAATCTCGTCAGCACCATCAACGGCTTGCCAAACGACTATTCAGGCCACTGCCGCATCCTGCTGAATGACCTCGACCCTTGTGTCATAACACGCAATCTGCTCATACTCCATGCGCTTCTTCGTCCGGGGCCCTCCATCGAGATGGCTGCTGAGACTGCTCTTCATTTGTGGTACTCCGCTATACTTCGTTCAAGCGACGCTGCGGAACTGTATTTCTCCGCCGAGGCCGTGTATAAGTCCGTCGACCTGCAAGCCGCGGCAGATGCATCGTTCGTGAACATCCTGGAGCTTCGGGGCAAGAGCTTGCTTTCCGCCAGCCTGTCGATGAACAATCTAGCGTCGCTTGGCGTGCTCATGTCGAAATACAATGTCTCTGCTGCGTTGAACAGCATGCGAGAAATTATGACCGCGCCCTCGCGAGTGGACTACCGAGACCGTCATCTGGCTTCCCTCAAGCCTGCCCATAGGGTCGCTTGGGCGAGGAACCGAAGGATCGGTGCACTCTTGCCCTTCTCAGCAGATGCATCCGCGTTCACGGAGCCTAACCGGTACGCAGGTCGCTTTTGGTCCATGCCTTTGTCTGATTCACATTATTGTCGTCTGCTGTCCAGCTCGATGTTCACCCCCACAGGCGAATGGATGACTATGGATAATGCCAACCAGCTGTATGGGTGGCCTACCTCCGCCGTGTTGCAGTCAGGTCAGCGCAACGGCCTTGACGGCGCAGACATATGGGGCTGCCTTTTCGTGCACGTCCGTGAACAGCTTGCTGAGATGGCGCGTCGGGTGGAACGCTTTCATATCGACATCTACATCACGCAGATGGACGCAAAGGAGCTTGCGGCCAGCATAAAGTGTGGCGCTTACCCAGGATTTTCCTCTGATTGCTTCGACCGCATCGAGACATCCAACGTCGTCGATTGCATTGGACTGGACCGCGTCTTGGACGACTGGGGTCCGCTGTTAAGGCGCGACAAGCGAGCGTCTCTCCTTGCTTACACCATGAACTGGCACGTAAATCGGCCTGGACCGTCCGATCACCGGGTGCATGGGCGACTCGTCGAGAAAGCGGCGCGTGCACTGGTATGTCTGCAGCTTCCATCGTCATCTGCGTAAAGTAACGTCGGGGATCGTACGGTAGAACGTTGACCTATCCAAGCTCATGCAAGCACGTTTCATGAACCCGATGGATATGAGCTTGAGGGCTCAACTATTGACCCTTGACTTCTATAAGGATGCATTCGACGACAATGCACAAAGCTTCAACGAATGGCTCAATGAACAGAAATCAACACCGACGGCCAGGAAGCATGGTCTTCGCATGAGAGCCAAAAATCGGATACATCCCAAGGTAAGCGTTCGTCTTAACTGGTTGTTCATCTTGCATAGCGGCCTAACTGTCTCTCAGAGATTTGGCGTACCGTTGGGCGCTGGACCACGAGACGTACCGGATATGACTCCGGAAGACTTCTACAATACTTGTGAGCATGGAGTCACACGTCCACCAATCATCGACTGACTGGAGTATTCAGACGTTGTGGGCGGGGCTGATGCCCCAGTTCGCTTCATGGAGTTCGAAGTGATATGAAGCGCCGATGTATAACTTTTCTTGTTCTCATGGGCGTTTCTCGCCGGCTGTGAAACCCGTTTGGGCGCGGCGGCGTACTTCCTGCATCTCACTTGCCTCCATATGCCATGGGACGTGTAGCTTCACGGCGGTGTGCTCTCTTCCGATTCGGTGCAATGTGGCTTACTCGTTCTGCGTCATTGTATCCGCGAGTCGGAAGGGAGGGCGTGCAAGTCGTTTTCCCTGCGTTCCATCCTTACTGCGTGAGAATTCCGGTCGGGCTATGCGCTCCTCGTCCTCCTGGACGGTCAAATATAAAACCAGTGCACCCGCGACGTACTCTTCACTCTTCAGCGCTTCAGCGATCGCAACTCTCACTCATTGACCAACCCGTTAACCTTCTCAATGTTTCACAAAACTCTTGCCCTCGCCTGCGCTATGCTCGTGGGCCATGTTGCCGCCGGCTTCAGCGGCCCTTTGCCCATCCCCGAGGGCGACATAGCTGGCCAGCGTACGTTTGCCAACTCATTTTTAAAGCTTCATTCCTAACGTGTTTGCTCTATGCAGAATACCCCGTCAGCCCCAATGGGACGGTATTTGAGTGCACTGTTCCCGTGCAGAATGACGCCTACGCCATCCTTGTGTCCGCGGACCGTTTCAACGCGTCCCACTGTGGACTCGAGATTCAATCGCACAGTAAGCCTCTCTACTTAGACCTCCATTCCCTTCCTTTCTGTCCGAGACTGATCGCGACGTGCAGGTCAATATGGGCTTGGATATCCCATCTTCCCGACGCTGGCGGGTATCTGCCAGAGTTGTGCGATCAACGACACGCTTGTCACACCGGACGCCTTCGCGAATGCGACGGCCCTGTATGCAAACTCGACCTTCACAGACATCCCGGTCTTCTGGCACTACAAATATCAGTAGGGAGGGTCAGCACGTTTGAAGTCCTTTGGGAGGCAAGCTGCAGCGCACTGTAGACAGTGATACGCGACAGCAAGGAGCAGAATACCACTCCTATTTCGTGGCCCTGCCCGGTGCCCTGACCATCGAGTTCCTGAGGCCTGACGTATTGCATCGTCCAGCATCGTCCATACGTAAATGAGCGAGGCCGGGTTGAGAGGCCGGCTGAGGAAGCGCGTCTGCTTGATGGCAGGCTGCGGGAAGACAGGTCCAATTCCTCGTCCGCTCTGCCAGGATAATCAGGAAGACATCATCATAAGCGTCTGCATGTCTGGTACACAGCCCTTCTCCCTTGTCAGATATTCTACTATATCTCGCGCGTCTGACTTGACCGCGACCCGCAGCATCTCCTTCGTCACCTGCATGCGATCCTCCATGCGTCGCCTCTTGCCTCTCTGCGCTCCTTGCACACATGCCTCCCGCTCGATGAGTTGCTTGACAAGCGACAGATTTTTCTGACGTATCGCTACACTGACCGCCATGCCGTCCTTTTGCTTTGGAGACGCGCCGTGGTCGAGTAGAAATGCGACAAGGGGCATAAACTGTGCATGTACCGCGCGCGTGAGAGCGTACCCTTGATGCGCATTGCAGTCCGGTGGTACAGGTAGGCGCGTCATCATGTGCCGGAGGTAGGGGAGGGGATGGTGCCGATCGGTCCATTTCCTCTTCGCAGGATGCAAAACGCGAAACAGACGCTTTGGAAGTTCTGGCGGGTGTTGTTGGATTCGAACAAGGATGGGGGACTTGCAGATGATGTCGAGGACGGCCTCAGAGCATACAGGATAGCGTAGCGCGCGCGTGAGGATCTCCGAGTCCCTTGGGGAGCAGGCGCGGGCCAAGAGGTACTGTGCTTGGAATGAGGGCGGGGCGGACTTGAAGACAGCGTGTAGCCGTCTGCACGCCAGCGGCAGACAGGGAGACAGTGAGAAAAGCTGGATTTCGTACAGCAGCTAGCACGGCGTGAGTTTCGAAACTTGAGTTGTTCAGGAGACCGTCCGCACTTCTACAGGAAGAGTATCCATCGTGGCGAAAGCGTCTTCGTACTTTCGACCACCGCCTCGGGACGGACGATAGTTATGATGAACCTTAGAACTTGAAGAAGACTCGATCGATATAGCGGCCCCGACGCCGCGTGGCGTTCGAACTTCCGTGTGACTCACCTACCTAGTACCCAGACATCGGAGTGAGCGCTTGCTACTTACAAACGCCCGAAGTATAGTAGAGCAGCATACAATTATGCCCCGATAGTGCCAATTACATTATCAAACAAGTATAAGTACCCCATACGAAGCGACCTGAGGGGACAGGTCGTAGAAAGTAGTACGATGCAGTCCATGCATAGCAGACCGACTCAGACCGTCATCATAAATATGTCCCGTACGAAGGTATACGAAGGTGAGTCCGTCATGCTAGCCAAAGCCAAGATTTAAGAACTGTGGAGGAAGTCGTTGAAGCGGGTGTAGGGGATCGTTTCACCGCTGTTGGCCCAGGCGAGGAGCGGCTGCCAGCCCTCAGACAGCAAGGTGTCGGTGCTGCTGTGGACAAGTCAGTATGGAAGAATGTGCACAGGACAAGCAGGCGGACCTTGGCCAGTCGCCGGAACCAATGTCGCTCAAAGTTCCGTAAATGAAGTCGACGAAGTTCTGCTGCGTGATAGGGCAGCCACCCTCTTGCCATGCACAGTCACCGACGATGCTCGCGTACACCTGCCGTAATGGGTCAGCGCAGAAGGGGCTGGCGAAGCAGTATATGCTCACGTTGTAGTCCAAGCTGGGCATATCCGCCATGCAAGCAATCTGCTCGTTCGGGCAGGACGCGAGGCCCAGAACAGTCTCGGGCTACAGCAACACGTCAGTTCTGTAGTGTAGTAAAGAAGAGGAGCTTATCACTCACCCAGATCCAGTTGTAGCTGATGGCGCCAGCAACGCAGGTCTTCGTGCCCCACAGGTTGCCAGTACCGTTGACCGCGGCGTCAGTGGCCAAGCAGGAGTCCACGAGGTTGCGCTGGTACCGCTCTATGTTCGTAGCGGCGTACCCATGGGTGGCACCGTAGCAGGCGCCTTCGTTGCAGTACGGGTCCGACGCGGCGAAGACAGCGGTAGCAGACAGAGCTGAAGCGAGGACGGCGAACTTCATGATGATGAAGGAAAGGAAGGATTGGAAGTGTTGTAGAATTGACTGGGGGTTTTCTCCGCTGAACCCTGGGGTTTTATACACATTCAAACTCGTCCGCACCTCAGGCTCGAAGACTCAAACCAAGATCCCGGTCCATAGAAACGCCAGGGACGGCGTCAACCACCGTCAATCCTCTGCGGTTGCGGCGAGCAACCACCGTCGGTCATATGCCATGCCCGAACGCTCGACATGCCTTTCTCGTGCGTATAAGGCTTCGACTGGCCGGCCCAACATGTTACCAGCATGTTACGGAACTCCATCCGTGCCACGTGGGCACACAGCACGTACAGAGGATCGACGAACCCGGAATCGAGTTTGCCATTGTTGAGCACATGGTGTAGTCCAGTACAGTCTGTGCCGCAGTTTCAGCGTCGGAATGGGCAGTACAAAACGCATGCCTAAACTCGCTAGAGAACCCCGCCAACAGCCCGCCAATGATAGCGGACCACACACCTCGCTCAGCTAATTTAGCATGCCCGTCGAGCTGAGCGGCTTTGTAAGTAGTCTTCCAAGGCTCTAGTCCAAATTTTGCAGTGGGCGCTGGCAATGGATGCCACTGGATGAGATTATAGATGGAAGTTGAGTTGAAGTTTGATGAAGCAAAACTCCCGGCAAATCAACGCACGTGATTCGAGTTGAACTTCGACTCACTCGCCCATGTCGCCTTGCAAGTTGTACTGTACGTCCATGAGGGAAAATGCGTGTACCATTTGCTGCCCCGTGTCGGGATGGCGAGGTGACTGCTATAAGTGCCGGCGGCTGAGCGGAAGTCGAAGAGCCTGCGGCAATGTAACTCGTTCTCTCGGTTATAAGAGCGGAGACCGACAAGACAAGGCGATGACGGGACGCGTCTTGCGCCGCTCTCACTGTAGGAATTTACGGAGCGCCTGACAAGATCAGTAGAGTCACTCTCCAGAAATTCGACCAGCGCACGGCGCACACCATGGGTATCGTTGAAATGCCGCAGAGACGTGAGATGATGATCGCTCAATGGTTAGCGACGTCAAATTACCTGCTTGTCGTTGTCGAGGCAACAAGCACCGAGACCCGTCCTCATAAGTAGTGGGATCCAGGAAGAGCTGGGCATGCAGGTCAGACTAAGTGACAAGAACAAGATATGTTTACAATTAGACGCAACGTGATAAGCCATGATACCCGAGACGTGAAGGAAGAAGTTGCAGACATCTACACCATCTCGATCTCGTGCTTTTCTGAGTCGTGCAGTGTGCTGTCCTTGCCGTGCTCTTCCAAGACCCGGTGAGCATCGATTGCATCCCCAAACACTGTGAGACTCCGTGAGTACTGCCAGCAAGCATCGCTATGAGATTCCCGAGCTCACCGCGATTCATATCCTCCAACGTCTTGCCCTTTGTCTCCGGGAAGGTCAAGGTGATGATGATGAGGTCCACAAAATTCAGCACCACGAATACGATGTAGAATTTGTATGTGATGTTGTTCATCGCGATCGGCGACACTTGACTGAGAAGCGTGTTGAACGCCCAATTCGCGCCTACAGGTCGTTGCTCGTCAAGTTATCGAAATTCATGCGAATGATGAGCATACGCACAAGTCGCAACGGCAGTCCCGATGGAGCGTGTGGCCGTAGGGAAGACTTCAGATGCGAGCACCCAGCTGACGGGCCCGAAGCTGAGCGAGAAGCAGACGCTTGTCAGGAAGATCATCGCAATACCCGCCCTACAAGCAGATGAGTTTGAGTGCCGCTGGTGTGATATACGACCACGCACCGCTGCGCTGTTTGATTGACAGGCCAGGACGCCGCATCCACACCATCGGGCACTGGTGGATTGGTTGCCACGATGGCTGCAAGGATTGAGAACGTGCATATATTCGCAAAAGAACCGAACATGAGCGGCTTTTTACGGCCGACCTATAAGACACCGTCAGCAATATGCAGAACTCCAGCACCGGTGCACTTACTCTATCCAGGATGAATAAGATGAAGAAGAGGTTCGTGATGGGGCCGACGGCGCCGTATATTCCCTGTACCAGGAGCTCCTGAGATCCTACAATGCCCAAGCTCCTATACATTTGTGGCCCGAAGTAGTTTATGACTGGAAGAGCGCGTTGAAGAGCGAAATCGGGAGAATACGCATCGTTCGACGCACCATTAATCCCTGTGAACTGCCCGAAGGTCTGCACACCCACAGCGACCAGGGTACGCTTCGTCATAGCCGGCGTCGTCCACAAGTCCGTGATGTTACGGGTACGGACAATGCTCTCCGCCTTGATCGTCGCGCTCATGGAGTCGAACTGCTCCTCCGCCTCTGCTGTCTCCGCTTCGTTCTGAGGATCGGAGATCAACATCACAACTGCGAGCAAGGTAAGTAAACGAGGTGCACTCTGCAATCGAACTGTAGATCTTACCTCTCCTCGCTTCTTCATCACGGTTCATCTCCAAGAGCCAGCGCGGACTTTCTGGGAGGAACTGAATCCCCACGAGAAGGACGACAGCTGGAACGAGCTGAAGAGCTGCATTCAGCGTTAGTGCGTATGCGTATAGCGCAGTTCAAGACCGACCGAGTGGTAGTCTCCAGGATGTATCGGTGTCCATGAATTGGCAGCCATATCCGACCCAGTTGGCAACGATGAAGCCGATTCCGAGCATTTGCTGCGTGAGACCGACTAGGAAGCCTCGAATACGATACGGCGCAATTTCTGTCTGTGTAATGATGAGCAACAAATCGACAGCCTTCATCAATTACTTACATTATATAGCGGAACAGTCATAGAGAGCAATCTTCGACCATGGCTGCGTCAGCTTGCCGTTACAGAGCAAGAGTGCATCACATACCCAATAGCAAATCCACCGATGATCCGCCCAACAAGCAGGCATGCGACATTCGGCGCTCCCGCTTGCATCGAGCAACCCCACAATGCGAGTATGGTGCCGACCTGTATAGATCGTCTTCTACCAATCTTGTCGTTCGTCCTGATACAGATGTCAGAGGGCGACCTCGTCACTAAATGGCACGGCGCTCACCAAGCACCCAGCGCCGAGCCAAAGAAACATCCACCTGCCAGGAGACTGGCTTAGCATGATCCATGTTAGTCCCGCCACAGTCACGCACCGGTGAACGTAGACACCACGGCCCCCGTCAAGTCATCGCGGTCCCCAAACCGCTCTAGATACTTGTCCATCGTGATCACGGACGCTATAATTCCGCTGATGAATCCCCATGAGCCATCTGCCACAAAGTGAACGAATGAATGTGCGTGTACCTGTCATATCTACGGATGACGGCGCCCACAATCAGCACGCTACCCAGCTTTAGAGGCTGCCGTGAACACGTACCCGAAGAGAAAAGCCCCTGCAGTGCATGGTCAGCCATCGCCACCCGTCATAACAGACCGAAGAACGAACCGAATGACGAGAAAACCGCCGCAAACACATTGAAGAACAAACCCATGTCGCCGGGTTTGGGCTCTTCGTTCGTGTCAAGTCGTAAAGTGTCAAAGGACGAAAGGATGACAGTGCGTACCGCACCGTCGCGTACATCTTGCGGGTTATATACACCACATACTGCCCGCTGCCGCTCGGTGAATCTGCGGGACGCTCTGCAGCCTGTCGAGAGGTCCGACAACAAGACTGGCCTGCAAATGAATGGCTGGTGCCTTGCAGAGAGCACGGCGCGTGACCGCTTGCAGCCCGAGCGCTCCAGTCCCCACGATTTGGAGTCTGATGGAGGTCCTGTGGAGGTCATGCGGGGGATATGGGGCCCCTTGGCGAACAGATGGTGGAGGTCGAGAGGCCCGGGATGGTGGCCCAGGCGGACCGGCGCACACTAGAGCATACTGACCTTGATATGCTGTCAGCGCGATGGACTCTACAACCGCTTTTTGGAATGGAGATCTCCCTTGTAGTTCCGCAGTCGGGCTGTCGGACCACATAATTGAAAGGATAGCGGAGAGGGACAGTGCCACACGTCATACGGTAACTCCCATGTCGACCAGGTGTGAGTCTCCTATAGACCCGTAGAGCGCGCCAGACGATACGTTTATTGCAGCATCAGTTGGGTAGGATGATTCACGCCTCGTGACTCTTGTCGTTGTGGGGTTCCTTGAGCTAGCATATGTTCAATACATTGATGTTTCTTGTCTGTCCGTCCTGCTTCAAGCAGGCGGGAAGTATTCTGGTATAAGCTTCCTAAAGATCGTGTCAATTCTCTATCGATACATTCTGGAGCATCACTTACTCATATACGTGCTTGTCCTTGTCGCTCCAAACAACGAATACCGCTCGATCCAACTTGAACGAAGAAATGAGTTAGCAAGGGTCGAGGACCTTCATGACTCGGCTTCACCTTCTCTCCATCCTCCGAATCGCAGAATTTCCTGACTTCGTCCAGAGCCACGTGTGCTGAGGCAAACATTATCGTAAGTATGAAGCGAGAATGAGTCCGATGGATTGGAAAAGCTTACTCGCAGCCCCGATTGGATATCCGTAGATCCCAGTCGACACGGAGCAAAAGGCCTGACGCATGTAAGTCAAGGGCACAATGATGAGGTATCACAACTCACGATATGCTTCAATGAATTTTGTATCGCGAGCTGCAGACTCGACCTATAGCAGGATCGGAGCTGTTCCTCCTTCGTCTCTACGTCGCTTGACGAGTAGATCGGTCCCACAGTATGTATTATGTGCTTGCTAAAGGGTGAGTTGAGCTTTGCGGCGCATATATGCAGGGTTTGTGGAAGATCACGCACGAGGGTAGCCTATATGCCTTCGTGATTTTCGACTCGCCTGTCTGTGCACCGCCGAGCGTGCGGCCTAAAACGAATACATCAGCTCAGGGTTTGCGACGGGGTATGCGACGCACATTCTTTCAGCAGATCCCTGCCAGCAGCGGCATGAATGGCCCCATCGACTGCAGGCATTGTCAGGATCCAGCAGTGCATATATGCGAGCGAGAAACGTACCGCCGCCGCCGCCTGGACATGAGTCGCGTGTGAGCAGTCGATCACTCAGATGTAGTGTTCGACACACCCAGCAAAGAGCGATTTGCGGCATTGACGATGGAATCCACCTCGAGTTTAGTGATGTCCCCTTGGCTGTCTATCTTATGAACGTGGTTCCTTCAGATTTGCTAGCTACTTACAAGAGCGATATCTTGTCAAGCAAAGCAGGTTTGGCCGGATATTTGGGCTGCTCAGTCGCCACGAGGACTTTTTCTGCGTAGAGCTTCCCGACGGTGGCGATCTCCTTCAGGCGTACGACCATATCCGAACCTTCGTCTTCCGATTCAGTGTCCGACTCGTAACCAGATTGTTCCTCATCCGGAGACACTAAAGTCTCGTGTGATGATTCGGAAAGAGACGCCGGCGTCGTGGGTTCCGTCAACGAGGACATGGTTGCGGACGCGTCGCGATCTTCAGCGCAACCAATGCGGTATAATAGCAGCCACGTGGGAAGTCGAGTCCTTGACGTCATGCATGAGCTTGACTTGGGCGCCTGCCGGGCTGCACGCCTTCTGCACTTGCTTCACCCAACCATGTCCAGTTCTTTGAAAAAGTTCCTCTCAGAGCCATTCGAAGTACAATGGCGGACCGCTGTCCTCCGCCTACCGCGCGCCGTGCCCGACCAGGTTCTGCGTTACACATCCTACGAGGGCCCGCATCCTTTCGTCTTGAAGCTGCCCTCCCGTGGCAGATACTCAATTCCAGTCTACGTATTTGTCCCTCCCACAGAGCCTCCTCCAGAGGGATATCCTGTCATCATCGACTTCCATGGCGGCGGCTTCGTCATGGGCAGCTGCCTCGAGCAGGCACCGTTCTGCGCGAAGATGGCGCGCGACCTCGGAGCGCTCGTCATCACCGTCGACTACCGGATGGGCCCGATAGACAAGTTTCCGGCTGCCGTTGAGGACGGGGAGGACGTGCTGAGCGCGATACTCGACCCATCTGCGCCGGGATACGCAGCCCTTCGTGCCGGTATTGCCGACCGCGTCAAGCGGCCCGCCGCAAAGCCCCTGCCCATCGACACCACCCGTCTCGCGATCGCAGGCTTCAGCAGCGGGGGCAACCTCGCGCTCAACCTTGCCCTATCCATCGCGCCTCCACAGGTCGAGACGCCATGGCCGAGCCGCATCCCTCCCGGCCACCCACGCCGCGTGCCACTCCTGCTCTACTACCCGTCCTTCGACGCGCGGCAGCTACCCTCAGAGCGCACTTGCCCGCCCAAGATGCCGGCGAGCAAGACGTTTTGGCGGGAAAGCTTTGACATCCTACACCAAACGTACCTTCCGCGCGAGCAGGCTGGCCATCCGCGTGCATCGCCTGGACTCGCCGATCTGAGCGCGCTGCACGAGCAGGCGCGCATGTATCTCGTGCTTCCGGAGCTCGACTCGCTGGCGGAGCAGAGCGAGGTCTGGGTGAAGAAGGTCGAGGAGGAGGGCCGTGCCGAGGATCTGAAGGTCACTCGGGTCAAGGGGATGCGGCACGGGTGGACACAAATGCCCGTGAGCTGGTTGGACGACGAGGAGAAGAGGACCCGGGAGGAGACGTTTGTGACCGCCGTGCAGTTCGTGAAGGATGCTTGGGACGGACCCGATGCTCCGGCCTCGGCAATGGGCAATCTTTCCGCCTGACAGCTGAATCGAGTAGCGTGTCGAATGGACGAGATACAGGCGAACACTAACAAATGCTTACGTATGGATCGTAGCTTACCGCCGCGTTGTAGAACTAGATAACTACATGTTTGTATCGCAATTCCTCCTGTATAAGGAAGAAGGCGAATTTTAGAGGCGGCTTGTTCTAGTGAGAATAATTCAGGCGCGTGATGTTGACTTTAGTCACGTGATCGTGTGATCTTCAATGCTGCTCTCCCGGAGCCGAGCCAGCGTCCTGCCGTGACGACGCGTCCTCACGCCGACTCCAGAAATCGCCTTCATCTCGGTCGCCAGCTCTGTATGGACGTAAAGGAAGACCGCTGTAGCCACGGGAATGCCCGACAGGCGCGTCCGAGATGTGCTGGGGTGCACTCCACGGCCGACGCGACGCGCGTCCGCCACCCTGAACGATGCCAGTGCGGGCGATAGCTCATACTTATTAACCTACATCCGGTTCCCAAAGGAGTCGTTGCTTCCCCAGCCATGTCCGACTACCAACCTCTGGACATCGTCGACGAGAAGCTGCCGCCATCTCAACCAAAGCGCTCCGACGAGGACAAGCTGAAGGCGCTCGAGGCTGTCACGCGAAGCAAGCTCGTACAAGCTATACGGAATAGTATACGCTCGAACCTCGAATGGAGCAATATTGCAAGCTACACTGCGGCCGTGACACCGGCCTACGTCGCGTACACTCTCGCTACGCGCGGAAGGTCTGCATTAGGTCTTCCTGGACTGCTCGAGAGTACGATATGGCTCGGTTTCTTTCCAGGTTTGTCTTTGTCATCTCGTCATAGCACACTGTCAGTCTTACGAGTTTCATTCCTGCAGCATGGATCTCATCTGTCTGGGAGACTGATTATCGGTGCGCAGGCCTGGATCTTGAAGAACTTCAGCAATTATCTTTGCAACTGGGGAATGATGTGAGCGCTGCATATTGTGCTCTCTAAGTATTCATGTCTGCTAACAATACATGCGAAGACATCCCGTCAGAGTCTGTCCCATCACTGGGCCTGCGGAATAATGCTAGGAGTCGCGTTCATAATTCTGAAGCGACCTGTACTACCGCCGCTAGTCCCGGCGACGAACACATTGGATAGGTGGCAGAACAGACTCAACCGACTGTTTGACAGTAAGCGAGCCCTCAGTCTCGTTGACTCGATCTGACATATTTGGCATATACAGTAGTAGTGTTTGTCCCCCTTGCAGGCGGAAGCCTCGGTGCGCTCGTGTATTACGGGAAACGCAGCGCAGCGCAGCTTGGGATCGGTCAACCGGTTGGTGCTCCTGTCCCTCCCAGGGTACAGCATTCGAAAACACGGCTTGGTGACAAGCCGCTTTACGAGCAAATCGAGTGGGCTCGCGACTATTTGTCGATTCAACTGCGGTATAGCACGATATTCGCCTTCACATCCTCGTTGCTGGCGCTGCCCATCCGTGCACTCATCGAATTGGAAGACTGGAGCATTATGCACAAGAGGTGGTCTGTCCTGATGCTCAAGCCCTACGTGCGTCAAGCTGCTTTGTGTGCCGGATACGGTGAGTCCGTCTACCTCATCTCGAGCGCCGTCGCTGACTTGATGCTGCCGCATTTTGCAGGGCTTTTGATAGGGGCACCAGCAGTGCATAGCGCACTTGTCGCCCAGCATGCGCCCAAGGCGACCCGCTTTCGCTCAGACGTAAGTTTGAATGCTGTGTGATGACCACTTAGTGACTTCAGTATTGCAGCCTGCCTACAGTCTCTGGTCTCAGTATATTGGCTATGGTGCGGTGGCTGGAGGCTCATTAATCCCTCCTTTGGTCATCAAATGCACCCCGGCTTCTTTCAAGCGTGACTTCATGCGCGAAGGCAGATTTCTGTACTCCACTCGAAATCTCATGACCCGTGAGTGCGCCTTTCTTTCGCGAACCTTGGCTCTGTCTTGCTGACGCAGCGTCTGCAGTGGGAGGCGCAGGAATGGCACTCGGAGGCGGCCTAGGCTCCCTCGCATTCATTGCAAGCTATGTCAACGTGAAGAACTGATCAAAAGGGCATTGTGCAAGCATGTAGTCGCGTGAGCGTCGTCTTGATGCTGTATTCGCCATTATTATCGAGAATATACCCATCTTTCGCTCGTTCATCTACCGGCATTGTAGGACTGGCGTGAGCTTCCATCCCACATGAAGCATTCATCGACAGATTAGGCCAACAATTGTACCACACGGTCGTGGTCAGCGCGCCACTGTGAACGACTGGACCAGATGCGGTTCTTACTGGGCTGTATTGATGAGCCGTAGTTCTTGGCTGTATATGTCCTTATCCTTACGCGCGCTTACATCCCTCGGGCTCACGACTCCACGAGCCCATGCTCGCCGTCAGTAGCTGCAGACGGTGCACTTGACAAAGGGATATCTTGAGGTGCCGCAAACTCCAAAGGACTAAGTACAAATATATAGATACCGGCGTACTCAACGCCACCTAACACATCCAACTGTAAGTACCACAACTATTAAGTCAATGAAGAAGGTGCCATAAAACCGCAGGAACATAAGCCCTGCTCATAGTATTTTGCATCACGACCTTCTATGATGAAAGCGCAGGGACGACATGCCCCTGCGGTACAGCAGGCACTATCGGCGCCACGCCTTTGTAGAAACCATCCTGTGTCTCGTTCGACAGCTCCTCCAAGGACTTGCCCTTCGTCTCCGGGATAAGCAGCGTGGAGAAGATACCCGTCAACATGAAGAGCGCGAAGATCTCCAAGCTGGAAGGTCGTTAGTGACCGAGATCTGATATTTGACAACAGGATACGCACATGTGCTTGACGAACGCGTTCGTCCCGCCAATGTCCTTCAGCTGGGCGAAGCCGACCTGCGCGACGATGGCGCCGAGCTTGCCTGACGCAGCCGAGATACCGTGCGCAGTGGAGCGGTAACGAGTGGGGAACACCTCGCCGGGTACGACAAACGTGGTCGTATTTGGGCCGAAGTTCTGGAAGAAGTTGGCCAGGCAGTACAGGAAGACGAATGCGTGGTTGGCGGATTTCGTCGCAATCAGCTTGTCGTACGCAAAGCCCATGACTGTGGAAAAGGTTAATGCTGTCGCGGGTGAAAAAGACGGGGAATGGCTCACTGATGAACAAGATCGTGAGCATGGTGAAGCCCATAAGCTGGATGGGCTTGCGGCCCCAGGAATCGATGAACAGGAAGCTGACCCAGTAACCGGGGATCAAGCCGGCGGCAGCCAGGATAAGGTTGCCAACGCTGACGTTGTACAAGTCGTCGTAAATGCGCTGGTTTCCAGTCGAGGACGGGGAACCGAAGCCAATCGCAGTAAGGATGATGCTCGAGTTGAGACCAAGACCGTAAAATGCGATCTACGAGACCAATCTGATGAGCAAAGAGGCAGTACAGCTCACAACATAGGAACGTACATCGAGCGCGAACCACGACCATGCGGCACCGAGCAGCACCTTCAGGTTGGACCATTGCGAGAAATGCGCGCGGAAATCAGCCCAGCTGGCCTTCGGTGCCTCCGCCTTCTGCATCGCAACATCATCGTCGTGCGTGAACTTGCCGGTCGTCAGCACGTTCTTGATATCGTCCGAAGCCTGCTGCACATTGCGCTCGATGTCCATGGTGTAGCGCGGCGTCTCGGGGATGGTCAGACGGAAGTAGAGCGCGACGCAGCCGGGCACGCAGCCGAGGCCGATGAGGATGCGCCAGCAGTAGTCGACGTGGTCCATGGTGGCCAGGTCGTCGCCGAGGATCTGGTCCTTGTAGGCGGCGGTAACGATGAGCGCGACGAGGGCGGCGCAGAAGTTGCCCCAACCCTGGAAGGCGAAGACGGCGGTCATGAGGCGGCCTCGCGTCCTCGTCGAGGCGAACTCAGAGGATATGACGGCGCTGAGGGGATAGTCACCGCCGATGCCAACACCCATCTGGAGGCTGTAAGCGGCAAGGCCGGGGCGAAGGACCGATATGCTTACAATGAATCGCCAAACAACGAGAGCGCCAATGATACCAACTGCTGGTGCCGAGCCGCTCAGGGCTTGTCCGAAGGTAGCGATGATGATGATCATGAGCTCGAACCCGTCTGTATTTTCTGGTCAGCAATGATCATAAGTACGGAGGCATACGCAGTTCTCACACATCCGCTTGCGACCCAGGTGATCTGCCAAGTAACCAAAAAGCAACTGTCCGAAGAACGTCCCACAAGGCGTAGCGACCTTAATACCGAGATCTTGGTCGGCGTTCAAGGCCCTCTCTGCCATACTTGGTGAGCGTCTGCCTTACAAAGACTGCCAAGTCTACGCACTCTCGGGACCGTCTCCTGCCTTGACAGAGCCGTAAACATAACCCAACATCTTCGACGCAATGTTGATGGCGAAGATATCGTAGCTATCGAGTGCACGTCAGTCCGCGTGGGACGCGCTCTAAACGAAGACACGCACGCATCCGTGAAGAAGCCCACTCCGGCAACCATGGCCACCTTGACATGGAACCATCTAAAGGGACCTCCAGTCAGCGAAAACTTAGGCAGAGAGCCAAGATACGCACGAGAACTTGGCGTTATCTACGTCCGCCAAGGCCGCTCTGCGACGCGCGTCAAGAACATACGTCGCAGACTCCTCTCCCTTCTGCGCGTCAGACGACTGTGAATCCCTCTGGGAGGCCATTGCGATCGCAGACGTCGGGTCGGTCTGGGGAAGGGAAGAAGGGGTGTGCTTCTCCTTCCCCGCCCGTCCCTTTTATATATCCATTCAGGCGCCGCGGCTCCCATCCAATCTAGCCGCCAGCGATGCGGCAGGCGTGGAGGGTTCACGGTGCTGCCCCTCGCACGTTCGTCCCCTCGCCCAATCAGGTGAGACCATTGTCGAACTTCGCTGACAAATCATTGCCTTTCGCGGACAGGCGTCCTACTCCCGACGAATGTGTGTGCTCGAGCATACGAGGTATTCTGCCACTGCCCTCTAGGCACTGCGGACAGAACCCGGACCTCGTGAATATGTCTCCGGTACAGATCGCGGCTGGGAGTCGCTCTGGAGCTCGTACGCCAGCGGTTGTCGATCTCTGCATGGACGTCCAAGTGGATCCGCCGCAGGTTCTACTGAGTGATCAGAGGTGTACTGCTGTAACAGAGTAGAACATCGGTGAATCAGCGCCACAGGATAGATTATGGCTAGCCATGAGTGCTCACCTTCTATGTGTACGCGAGAGCTACGCATACGGGTACGCCCTCTTGCCCTCGGCGATGTCAGAGCCACAGCGCCGTTCTATTCTGAGTGAGGAACGCAGATGTCCTGGGACGATTACCGACGGACAGTCCGCTCTGCGACCCTACGCCCTCAAGTGGAGGTCCGGATTGCAATTCACGTCGGTGACAGCAACGAACGTGGGGTCTTCACGGTGGCGCCAGGCGGAGGCCATCGGGTTTATCGCATGGGACGTCGGCGCGCCTGAAGTTGAGGCTCTAGACACCAGAGTCATCTCAAGATGATCATCATGCTTCACAGTCTGAGAGCACGATGATTAGTCCGAGCAGTCGTAGGCCAGAAGCTTTAAAGCTGAACTGCTAATGTTTTCAAAATAGCTGCTTCGAGCTCACTGCACAGAAGCGCCCAGAGAACATCGGGATGGCTTGGAATTTTAGTGTATTTGGCGAACTGAGATGACTGAATCGGTGCACAACAAGCAGTGGTTGGGGACGTGCGAGAGTTCGAATTGAAGGAGCGTCGGACCAGCACGTGACATTCATTGTTCTCGCGCCGTCGCTCGTGTGACCGCTCCCCCATCTCCCTTTAGCACCCCGTGGAATGGCATGTAGCTCGACGCGTCTCCGTGCCCTCCGTCTCTACAAGGAGCTTCAATACCTGGGCAGGGAGTACCCAGACCCCGCGTCAGTCATCAGTGCATAGGGTGCGCCTTCCCGGGCTCTAATGCCCCCCTCCTACACAGATACAACTTCAACGGCCGTATACGGCGCATGTTCGAGAGTGAGAGCTTTCCTCTTTCTAAAGCGAACGCTGGAGCTCAGATTACGTAGAGAACAAGACGCTCACGAACCCCGATGACATCGAGAAGGCGCTGAAGATGGGCGAGTATATCAAGAACGGTACGTGAGTGATCCTGGTTGAATGGTGGCCGTGTTGACATAAGCCCACAGAGACTCTGGCTTTGTACTCTTTGCGCAAGTACCGGCATCTGAAGCGACACTATTATCCTGCGTCCGACGAATCATGAACCCCCGTAACCGGTACTTGCCTCAGACTTGTCTGAACAGTGAACTGCGTCTCTTCGGGTCTGCCTCTGTGTTATACCAGCGACGGCCGCTATGTGCGTTCTCAGCGATGGATTCAATAACATCGAAATCGATCCTGTGGCCATACTTCGTCCGATCAGATCTTCAGATGCGGGGAACACTCAGCGTACATAGTCTGGGGAATACTGCTCGATCCCTCGAGTCTGTTTCGCTCGCCGATCCTGAAGCCTACTCAATCGTCCCGCAGAGGTGAATATACCTACAGATAAATCATTTACCGATACAGCAGCTACAATGCGAGTACATGACAGAAACGAGGGACCGATGAACTACAGAGAGCAGAGCTGAACGATGGCATGGATAGACGGCCCGTCCGACTTGAACGGGCCCGTGATATACGTGTGCATGAAGGAAGCGAGTGGTAGGGTAACGATGTCGCTCGGCGCGGTGTGCAAGCCCCATCTAGATCTCGTCGATGTCGAGCTCCTCGTCGTCCCCGAACTCGAAGGTGCACTCGCCCTCCTCCTCGTCGAATGCGTTCTCCGTGATCTTGGCGTTCTCGGGCAGCTCGCCGTACGCCTTCACTGTAGGCCGGCATCAGTATTTGTCACGGGGCGCCAGCAGATGTAATAACGCACAATTCCTCGCCTCGTCCGGCGTGTATTTTACGATCACGTCCGCCTTGTCGTCCTGGAACTCACGGAGAGAGATCAGAATGATGTCGCCCTGGTTGATCCAGACCTGAATGTGGCGGGGGCGCAGTCAGACTAAGCGAAGACACATAACGGACGACGCCGACGCACCTTCTTGCGCATCTTCCCTCGGATGTGCGCCAGGCGCTTCTCGCCGTCGAAGCATTGCGCCTCCAGACGGCCGTTGCCCAGCATCTTCGTCACCTGCGCGTACTCCTGGCCATCCTCGCGGAACACCAGCTCGCGCTTGTCATCGTCGTTGTCGTTCTTTCCACGCCGACGGTTCTTTCCGCCCTGTAGTCTCGTCAGAATGCTGGCGCTTGGTGCGCGATCTGCGGAAACGGACCTTTCCCTTGTTCTGAAGGGGAGAGCGGGGGTTAGTAATGCTGGTGAGTCCGCTGAGGGTTGCGATCGCACCTTGGGCATGCTGGGCTGACTCTATGTACCGGCGACTGCTGATCTGTGCAGCAGTAGCGGAGCGTGGGTCAAGCAGCGAGGGCAGCGAGATCGAGGTGCGGGGAGGAGCTGCTACCGCCAAAGGCGACGTTCGATGCAGTTATAAGCCAAGGAAGTGAGGGCATAGCCGATCAGCATCACTGACTCAATTTGCTCGTGTTTGCCTCGGCAACTCCCGCTCTTCGGGTCTCGCAACAGCCTGAATGCCTCATCGAAGCAGCTCAGGCTCTAAATTGTCTCCCATTAGGGTTTACGTCCATCGCTGCAAGTGTACAAATGACATTCGAAGCCACTACCCAATACTCATCTCAAACACAGCAGAATCATGGCTCACCTGCCCAGTGACCACCTTCCAATCCGCCACCTTCTGCCTCCACTCCGCGTCCCCTAACCTCGGCCCATCGACCACCGTCGCAGCCTCCAGCGCCAAATTGAGCAGGTCCAGAATGTTGTTGTTGTGCACCAGGCTCAGCGTCTGCGTAGTCGGGCAATAAGCCACCGAAGCGCGTGGGACACGAGACTGGTAAGGGTGTCAAAACAAGCAGGACTCACCTCATGATATTTCACTATAGCAGCGTCCAGATCTCCCATGAGGTGGTAGCAGATAGCGAGGAAGCTCAGCGCGACGGCATGCCGTGGGTCCATCTCGAGCACCTTTTCATACGCTGAGACGGCTTCCTTCAGGCGGCTGGACGAGCTATGCTCAGCGTTTTGAAGGCACGAGTCAGACAAATCAACTTACTGAAGCTTACGATAGCACGTCCCAACATTGATATACGTTGCCTGCCAGGTCTTGTGCGAGCTTTGCGTCACGTTTGCCACGAGGAGGGCTGACTCGAAGTATTCTGCGGCTTGTGCAAAACTGACGAACCCCGTGAATATACGATGACCGCATATAGGGATGAACTCACTTCGACTGCTGGTACGACAGGACGCCCAGCTCGTTCAGGAGCAGAGGATCAGAGTCGCATAGCGAGCGCGACGCCTTGAAAGCGTCTGATGCTTGTCCGTAATTGCACAGCGCCAGGTGCTCCATGCCCAAGAACATGTATGGGAGATGAGACCTTCATGAACGTCAAGAGCTTCCCATATCGGACGAGAAATAAGCGACGAACCCGTTGAACATCCTGGTGCATGTTGAATATGCCGTTATGGCGTGGTCGTGCTCCCCTTCGAACGAAAAGGCATGCGCGAACGACACCCACGCAGGTGCGAACCGCGCGTCCAGTAGCGAAGCCTTTCTGTATACCGGGTCAGCATCCAAAACAAGCAAGCCCGAAGCTATCAACATACGCAAAGAACTGCCGCGCCTGCCCCCAAGAACCCTTCGACAGATACCACATCCCAACTGCATACCAACTGAGGGCATTGTCCGGCTCGCGGTCAACCATCTCATGTGCTAGCAGGAAAAGCTTTGAATGTAGATGCTTCAACTCGAACATGCACGCCAGATGCATAGGCAGCGCTTGGTTATGAATCGAAATCATGCCCAATACTCTGACAGGGAATGCGTCAGCCACATATTCACCTGCGAGGGGGAACGAGCGTGAAGCCAGGGCGCACGCACCTGGATGTGATGGTGTAACAGTCCGCAAACCGGAATTCGCAGAACAGCGCGTCGGCGAAGCTGAGGAGGACGTCGGGGTTGTCGCCGAGCCCGTATTCCATCACGAGCTTCTGTCGTGTGAGGGCGTGCTCGGCTTGATGCTTGTACTTCCTCAACCGGCTGGTGTACATCAACCGCACAAAGGTCGCGTCGTGCGGTGTTTGTGAGGAGTATGATAGGGATTGTATGATGTTCCATTCTAAACACGCGTCAGATCTAAAATATAATGCGAGGCATCGACTGACTGACCTTCGTCCGGCGTAAGTAGCTGGCTGTCGACCAGTTTTTGGAATGCGTCGTAGCACTTGACATCGAGGGACAAAGCCTCAAGAAAAGACTCCTTCGCCTCGTCCCCGCGGTTCAATTTTTGCATGAGCAAGCCCCGCAGATAGCACATCGACGCTTCGACCTAGAAACTTCATCACTTCAGTGCCCTCAGCAGCCGACCTCGAAGCAGACACACTTTGATACCTCCATCGTTATTTGGTATTGCTGCCCCGCTGTTTGCTGCCAGTATGTTAAGGACGATGCGTGTAGGATATCCAAGGGCACCGACGTACATGTCTTGTGAAATGGATTTGACTCGCCAATGATCTCCAATGCCTCGGACCAGTGCCCCATCTGCATATGACAGAGACCGGCGAGGTAGCGACACGATAGACTCATATCCACGAGCCGAGATACGCCTTCCTGTTCCTCTTCAGGCACCGTGATCATCCCGCTGGGTCCCATGGGGAGACGCGCCGGAAATATGATTTGCGGCTCGCCAGTCTCGCGCTCCTTGCCCTTGGCGGACATGAAGCCATTCGCGCCAGGATGCGTGGGGGAAGCAGAGCGTTGCGGGGGAGCCATACGAAAAGGGCGCGTAAGCAAGCGCGCAGAACGCGAGAACTGCCCAGCATTGAAGTATGTCTGCGCAAGCCAGAACGCGTCGTTGGGATCATCTAAAGCACGTCAGCTAGCGCGTCAATGAGTGGACACAGCACACGCACTGGTCCAGCTGAGCACCTTGTCCCCCCAGAACGAGGCGGTCTCGTACATGTGCTGCATCAGCGCGTCGTGCCGCCAGAGCCGTATGCGATCGACCATCCCCCACTCGTGCTCATCCTCGTCGTCCGCGTCTATATCGACCTCCGAGTCCTGGAAGATGTCTGTCGTGTCTGTGGCGAGTGGATGCGGCCCGCGGCTCGCGGTCTCGCGTGCCGGTGCTCGCTTATTGCGCCGCGGGGACGATCGTAGGGGAGAGGCTGAGAGCATCGACTGGTTGGGATCAATCGAGAAAGAGCGCTGGGATAGAGGAGACGCATGGACTCCTATGTACGAGTCTAGCATGGACTGAGGCCCGAGCGAAAAGGACGATCCAAAGGAGCTCCGCGGACGATGGCCACCTGTTGGCGCCGGGAGATGAGGGATGGGAGGTATGGCATACGAGCTGACTGGCGGCGGTGTGGACGCCATTATAGACGATCAGTCAGTGTTCGCAGCACTCGTATGTGGTGAAAGAAGTCAACAAGTACTGAACAAAGACGCGGCGCGGAATGGCTTTACGGTCACATGACCGGGACGCGTGGCTACAGTTCAACTTGCTCTGCTAAGTTCACAAGTAGTCAAGCTTTCAAGTACAAGAGAGAAGGTAGGTAAAGTTTCACTTGACTGAGCGTCCAAAGGGACCGAACTGAAGCGCGACTCCGTCTTCGGTGGTCGGTCCTTATGGGAGCATGGGCCCGGTTGTCGCTCACAATTGTGTGCGAGACAATATTGAGCACACCAATAGTCACAGGTTACGCTAAAGAGAGGCAAAGGTAGAAAGGAACGATAGTAAGTAGTACACGATGTGGGAAGCAATACAAATTTCTATAGAAACGAAACCCAATTTTCTCACAAAAGTCCCATTCTCATTCGTCCAGTCGCTCAGAAGTAATCCCCTTGAGGAGGCCGGGCGACGACCGGCGGCTTGATAGGCAGCTGAGAGTCAGTCAGACGAACTGAGCAGCATGTGCCATGAGGACCAACCTCGTAAGCCTTCCGCTCGTCCATCTCGATGTCGGATACGACAGACACCTCTTGTCGGATGCCAATCTCCAGCGCTCCGTTGGCCTGCAGGACAGTGGTGTTTAATGGTATGCAGAGATGATGCATGCGCAAACAAACCTTCTGGCTATGCGTGTGTGGTGTCCTCGGCATACCCGCTGTCCTATGATGGTGGTTGATCTTGTAGACAGTATTGGATGTTGCGGTGCCGCCTATGAAAGAGGTACCGCCCCCGGTATAGCCGCTGGTGAGCCCTTCGCGGTCCGTTCCGCGTCCTCGGACGATCTTCCTCGTCGTCAACGTACACATTAAGGAGATCGCATACACTTCGAGGTCGTCAGTATTTCAGTGAGTGCAGAGTGCAGAGCGCCCTCGCATACATTTACTGAGCTGCAAATCGCGTGATGAGCACCATATATAGCCGCGACCGGTAGGGTAGAAGCACTCACGACAAAGAACATGGCCATGAACTCGAAGGTCTGTGGCCGTAGGTTGTACTAATAGGGCGTTAGAAGTCGCCCACGAGCAACAACGTCAGGCATACCAATAACAGCGTGGACAAACTGACGAGCGAGGTTAACAGGCCTGCATACTTATGATCAGAGCAGCGCGAGAACAGGCTGCAAAACCTCATTACCGGTGTTGATGGCGTACACCTGCGCGTGTAGTTGAGAACCACAGAAACTCAAGCCCAGCAAATCGCACGCACCGTCAGCTTGTTGACCATCGTGTCACTCCTGCGAATCGGCATTAGAGACGCGAGGAAAGTAGCATGAGACATGCGCACTTGTGATGCCCTGTGCGCAACTTTCCCAGAAAGAAGCACAAGGCGATAGCAATCGATGCATCTGTTGCGACGTTCGCACTCAACGCCAACGTCGCAATAGTCTGTTATATTCATCATGAGAACGGTTGTGTGTTCGCGCGCACGAGGGTACTCACCTTGATCTTTGGGATAAGCACCAGCCGATTGAGTACGAAGGAGCGCTGGGTGTACGCTTTCCCACTAATATCAGCCCAAATCGATGGCAGAGAGTGACGCTTTCGCACCTATACCAAGACCTGTGGGCAGTGATGGAGTCGGTATGAATGAACACATCGTAGATAATGAATAGTACTGACCGAATTGCGCGAGAATCAAGAAGAACTGCCGGTTATGTGAGCGCCTGGTTTCTTTGGGGAGTGACGTGATGAACTTACGATGATCCCGGTTACCCACCAGTTCCGACCGCTGACTGGGGAAACGCATGAGGGGGAGACATTCTCGTCGTGGCGTACAACTTACATCGGTATACTCTTACTGCATTGAGGTGTCAGTACGTGCCGTGATGAATGAAAGCTGGCACTGACGCGCAAAGCAGGCCTTTACGAGCGACCCTACGACGTCCTATGGATGCATCACGTCAGCCTTGGCCCTCGGTACCTATACATGACTTACCCCAAAGATGATCTGTACTATGAGGGTCCATACAACATCTCCTGTAATGAACACCAATGGCTCGGCGAAATGACTGAACGAGGAAGATGAAGGACGTGAATAGGAGCGATGGCGAAGGAGGAGACAGGAGGGGGCGACCACGCGTACCTGATGGTGTAGTAATATACAGCGTGTCTGCACATCGTTAGTGCCCCGCTCAGAGCAGCAGCAGCTGTACGCACCCAATGAGCACTTGGCCCATAAGTTCGAGCATCCTATGAGACTGAAGTGAGATACAGAAACGGTGGCGCGCGCGCACGGAACACACCAGATGCCGATGACGAATGCCTTGTACCCGTACATATCGTACGGGTACCGTCTGAAGTAGATGAACACCTGGGTCGACAGCACACCGAAGAGCAAGCAAGAAACCGAGAACCCAATGGACATTGCGCCTATGGTCTCGTCCACATTCATCAAGGACGCGACCGATAGGGGAGCAACGTTGGAGCCATCAAGCGACATGGGGGGCGGGCTCTGCACGCGCGGACGTGCTCGCGCGCTGGTCGAAGTTAACGCAGGTCGTGGTGGAAGAGCAGAAAAGAGGACCAGCCGACCCTGACCCTGCAATTGCTCCGGTGTGAATGCGTCGCGTGAGCGCACCGGGCGCTCCCAGAGTCCCAGGCGAGTGGGCACCCCGCCGATAAACCGCTGATCATTTGGTGATCGGCAACGCCGCTTTCTTTATTCAATTGTCTCGTCGACCTTTCTTTTGGAAGGGTAACCCCTGTGTTGAATTGCAACCACGCGGAGTCCCTACATTCGGGATCTCGTCACGGCTCGTCGAATTCAGGAAGTTCGTCCATGGCTGTCGATATCGACTTTGATATCGTACCGTCACCAAAAGAGCGTCGGAGTGTCCAAGTCTTCGATATGATGCTGTCGCGCTCCTGCGCGCGTCAGCAAGAGCGCGCCCTCCTGCGACCAAGGTATCATCGTTGCCAGCTCGGCGCTACGGAGCCGATGTTTGATTCCTCCCCAGTTCCTCCCCGACGGAAGATTGTGGGATGATTGAAGCTTCTTCTGGATTGATTCGAGTTCGAAGTTCAGTCAAGTGGAACCTGTGGCGTCTGGAAGCGGAAAAACAAGCATTCGATTTCCCAAAAGACTGCAGTGAGTCATCGCAGACGTGTGAAGATTGGGACAATTCCGAAAGCCATGCAACGCGAGAAACGGCGGCATTTCGAGCGTCGGTCGTCCAGCAACGCAGTTGTCGCAGCTTCGTCGCAAGTGACCGAGACAGCGAGGCCTGCGCCACAATCTTGGCTCTGCAACGGAGATGGATCTACAAATTTAGAGCCAACTCCCGCCGGTCAGCAGAAGGCGAACTTACTTACCAGTGAGTACCAGTCCTTGGATCTCGCCTTGTACAATGGAACTCCTTGGTCCAGAGGCTCTATGATAGGAGTTGAATGACTTGCGATTGCGATAGGTAGCTCCACTTACTGAGAAGACTAACTAGAACTTCAATTGAAAGTGGGGGAGAAGGAATTGCGTTGCCTTGAGTCTTGCACTATGCAGAATGCACCGATGACGTAGATGGTACTCTGGTCACGTTCGTCACGTGATGCATGTTCGACTCGCTCGACACCGAGGCTCGACTGTCCAAGCTCAGTTTACCGCACTTCTGAGCTTTCATGCATACACGAAGAACATCTTTGAGTTCCAATCTGTTCCAATATAGTACACTTGGTCATCAGACATTATGCGGCAAGCCTATCGCCTACTCATCCGCGACCTTGACAACCGCCTTGCCCGTGTTGGTGCCCTTCTGCACTGCGACAAACAAGTCGCCTAGCTTGTCCAATCCGTCGACTATCTGTTCGCGAATCTTGATCTTGCCGGATTCAAGCCACGCGGGTACCTCCTTGTAGAAGCCGTCCTCGTACTTGCCCTGGATGCGGGAGACGATGAACCCGTGGATGTGGAGGGACTTGACGAAGACATTGTTCCAGTTCTGGTTAAGTAAAGAAGCGACTCAGCATGTCACAAGCTCCACGTCAACTGGGATTGACTTACGCGAACGGGCTTGATTCCGGTGTTGTACCCAGAGATCGCTCCGCAGGACTGTAAACCATGTGTCAATTTCGTCCAGCAAGTACGATGGATTAGAACGTACGATGATGCGGCAGCCAACGTCGGCAAAGTCCATGGCGGCCTCCAAGGTCTCGCCGCCAACATTGTCCCAGTAGCTATCGGAATTTTTGGCATAAGCGGTGAATCTCACGTCGGTAAGAAGCAGGCTTACACATTGATAGGACCTTCCTTCTCCAAGATCGCGCGCATGTCCGCAGTCTTGTAATTGAACGGCACGTCCACGCCGATCTCCTTCATGAACTCCACCTTCTCATCGGAGCCAGCGGACGCGATAACCTTGTAACCATCCATCTTGGCGAGCTGCGCAACCAGCCTGTCGACTCCAGATTAGCCAATGTTCCGCCAGTCTTTAACGAGGACAGACGCACGATCCCACGGCACCAGCACCAGTGGAGACGAAAACCGTCTCTCCCTACATCTTTGTCAGGTCACTGCACTGTGTCAAGGGCATAGTGTACGCACGGCCTTCGCATCTGCAAATTCCTTCCAGGCTGCGTATGCAGTCATGCCTATGAACGGTGCGTCAGAACAATTGGGCTTTTTTTGACTGCCATAAAATTCGCCGCACCTGCCATACCCACCGCTCCGACAAAATGAGACCAAGAAATGTGATGGCCGGATGGCAGGACACGGAGGTTACCAGCAGACTGGATGGAGTATTCCTCATGGGCTGTAAGATGTTCAGCACAGTCGTCCGTGCCAGAAATGCGAGGATGGACATACTGAGATAACCATATACATGATCGCCGGCTTTGATGGTCTGTGCCTCGGAGCGAACCACAACACCAACACCGTGACCGTTCATTCTATTTCATTCTTGAGTGAGTTGAACAAGATTGGTGAACGCGATACTGACGGTGCACCAAGAGGGAAAGGCGGCTGATAATACGAGACACATGAGCGACGTTCAAATCGGTAGTGCAAATATGACTGACTATGTATGACTTCTTCGAAGGCGCAGCCATACGTCCACGCATATAGGGATCGATCGAGAGGTAGAGCACCTTGACTAGAACCCCGCCGTTGAGAACAGCAGTGTCCAGGTCGATGGTGTCCTTGTCATCGTAGACGATGTGCTTGCCAGGTACGGGAAAGTCTTCCGGCACCTCTGCAAAGATGGTTTTGGCGTTCCTTACGGGTGACATGGTGGTGGGAAGATGAGAGTGAAGGTGTCGAATAGGAGCCGTGGTGCTTGTATATGAACGAACATCGCCGTCGATCATCTGAATCGCTTGATCATCCCATACAGTGTCTTGTCAGCCCGCCAGCCCGAACCTTCGGGAATTATTCACCCCGCAGTGTGCAGCATGCTCTCCATCCAATCACCAGTGTGCTTGGGCGACGGGGCCGGGAAAGGCAAGGGAAAGGCCTGTCCGAATCGGAGGATGATCGACATGACCAGGACGTGACCTGACATGACCGACAGCCGACATCACTTCCGGGGATCAGCGATAGCCGGTCCGTGTGCGCTGCCCAATTAGGATTTGCCATTGTCCTCTTCAGAATCACATGCTGGCCGCGTACCGCTGCAGTCATGCATAGTATACATCTTTTACCCTAGTACTGAAACAAAGAGCACACTAACATCGTACACAGGTCTTTATACAATTGTAAAACAGAAACATGGAATCGCGCTACGGCGCGGGCCATGGAAAACATCGTTGGCATCAGCTCTACGTCGACATGCAGCGGTCTACAGACAACTTCGCTGGGTCGGGGTTGCCCCACCTACATATTCGAGTGAGCAGGCGTGGACTTAAATTTAAAGAATAACGTACCAGTAGGGGAAGGGCACCTCCTTGTTGCTAGCGCCGAAGACGGCGAAGCTGAGAATGAACAGGATGACCTGGCTGCCACCGTCCAGCGCGGCGGACAAGAGGTAGTTGTACTGCAGCTCGTAGTCAGCGAGTGCGCCTGCAATCGCAACTCGGATCACGCACCTTCACGAACCACCCTGGGTAGCGCTTGCGCATGTACCACTGGGAAACGAAACCAATGACCAAGCACGACCACCACTGCCCGTTGACAGAGTAAGGGAGGTATCCCAAGTAGGTTGCGAGCACTGGTATGTTGATGTAACGCGCTGTCTTGGCGTACCAGCTTTCCTTGTTGGGGCTCAGCTTCCAAACCAGCCAGAAGGGAAGAGGCACGAAGAAGCCGATGATGCTGAGCAATATGAAGGTCAGAGGCAATGAGCAAGAGAGAACTGGACCGTACGTACGTGCCAAAGGGGATGATCCAGTAGCCTGCCGGTCTGCCGATAGTAAACAGCTCCTCGCCAAGCGCACCCATTGCGATAGCAGCCGAGTTGAGGCCCTGGATGACCCAGCCACTCCACTGGAATTCGTGAGCACCATTGGCCTTGCAAAGCATGCCTTTCACTTACAACGCGGGAGCCTGTCGGGTCTCGAAGGATCTCGCGGTTGGCAGACACGATGCTTTGCATCACTAACATGGCGGTCAGTCCGTCGGTTAGCATTTGAACGATTGGTCACATACTCGTGTAGTTGAAGACGGCGCCGACGATGGAACCAAGCATTTGCGCCAAAAAAGTGACTGGGATACATGTCAGCACAAGGGCAATGTCTGTCATGCAAAGCAGCTCACGGCGAGGTGGCACCTTCGTGTACTGCGCGAGTTTCAAGTCTTGCAACATGTACAGGGTCTGCGTGGCGGAGCTGTTGCCGTACAAGTTGGCGTACATAACGGAGCTGGAAGAAAAGGCGTTAGCACACATTTTTATCTAAATTATATAAGTCACTAACATCGGCTCGCCGGGATGAATGAAAGCGGCCAAAATTTGAAGGGCAAACTTGACCGAAACCGACATGCCAGTCGTAGCATTGACTGTGACCTGTATCAGCTCATGCTCGCACGTCCTGTACAAGATGCTACTCACTGAACCCGAGGAAGACAGCGATGAATGCGCTGATGACTAGGTCCCAAAGTCAGCCAAAGAGCAGACACATGAAGATGTGACGGCGTACTAGAGAACACAAGAATGCTCCAGCCGGGCTGCAGCACGATGCCATTAGGCCCGGCATAGCTGCACCCAATACAGATTCCGAGGCAGACGACCCAGAGCGCAGCATACGCCCATTGCGGGACCTCGGCTGCACAACACTCATTCAGTTACCTTGCGCAAGTCAATGGATGGAAGTATACGCACGGTACTTCTGCATCTCCTTGTAATGAGGATCGTCGATGTGCGTGGCGTGGCCGCGCTTCAGAAACGCCAAACCGCCGAAGGCTGCAATGAGGCTTCAGCACGTATGCTCCCTGGCTTTCTACATTTACTGACCTTGCTTGAGCTCGGCAAAGTGCCAGACGAAGATCGTCGTGACGGACGCGCCGACAGCGATGTTGTAGGACAGCTGAGAAAGCGCGTACGTCGTGGTATAACGCGGCAAGCCTGTCGCGTCGAGCGCGGTCTTGTTGAGGTGGTAATCAGCCGTAATGATGGCGGCCTGGTCGTATCTCTTGCCGTCATCGCCGAACAACGACGTCGACATCCAAGGAAGGTCGCGCCCGTTAAAGACATTGTTGTAGTAGCACAACGTCAAAACCAAGTAGCTCAGAGCCATGCCGACTGTAGGACAGAGGTGTGAGTAGGCGCTGACATGTCCAGCCAAGGAGACTGACGATACGAGTTGACCTCTATAGCAGATGTCAGACAGGATATTCGAACGGGATAGAAAAACTGTACTGACGGGTCTGCAAGGGCCATACGAGCGGGTTACCTTGCGTGATCAACGTCCACGAGGTGCTGAACGAGAACAAGCCGATACCCTCGTTGCTAGAGCCAGCGCCGAACAAGTTGCGCACGAAGGAGTGACGGCCGTTATCCGCCAAACAGATTATGGAAAAGGCGGTGAGCAAGGGGAAAGGGTACTGCGGAATCCATTCCCAGAAGAAGATGCCTGCGAACTACACCAAAGTGTGAGGATTGATAAAACACAAAATCAAAGGGTGACGTACGACGATCCAGAAGAATCTGCGCTTCTTCGCGTTCAACGATCCATGGAAGTGGAGTGACTGCAGCAAGTTGACCACGGAGATGTACGTCGGGAAGAATGCGCTGCGTGCATCGTCAGAAAGGTTGATAGGACGCAGCATGCAGAACGCACTAGGTTGGGTACACCAGGAATGTGCGCACTAAGAGAGCGGTGAGTCTCAGTTGGGCGCTTCGGTCAAGGAATATACGCACGCAATCCAGCGACACCATACCCAATCATCTGGGAGGCGAAGATCTGGAACATGGCAACAGCAGGATTCAGATGGATGTCGTAGAACAGATCTGCGCGTCGTCAGCTGCAGAAACCCTGCCAGACACAGACCACACACCCAGCGCAGCGATGATCTCCATGCCTATCGCGACATTGGCAGCCGTCGAAGACATGATAACGATGATCGTGTGCTCCCTGCCCAGCCCAAGTCAGTTCCCCGCGCCACCGGCCAAAAACCGTGCGCAGCCCCCACTCACTTTATCGAGAACGGCGCGGGGTTGAGATAGCGCCAGTACCCGTGCGACGGCATCACCGAGTGCATCGCCGTCCCCAGCACATACGCGATGATCAGGCAGAACAGCTGCGAGACGGACGCGTTCTGCGGCTTGAACGTGTAGATAGTCGCGAGCACCTGCACCGGACCACGCGCGTCAGCTGCGTGTGCGCACATGGGGTGACGGCTTCGCCGTTAGGGACGCACCGACGTGAACGCGCTGAGGCCGATGCCGAGGAAGATGGCGCGGAAGGTGAAGACCGGCAGGTCCGGGTCGTCGCGCGCGCTGATGACCTGCGTCGCGACGTCCTCGGCCTTCTCGATGTGCACATCGCCCGCCTCCTGCACCGTGGCCTCCACGTCGTCCTTCTCGTTCTTCTCCGAGTCCTTGTCGAACGACTCCGACCGCGCCACGGACCTGGCGCCGTCGGGCCCCAGCGCCGGGAGCTGGTCGACGATGTCCTTCGGTGTGTCCTTCTCCTGCATGACTGCGCACGAAGAGCCTGAAGGCTGAGGGGGGAGAGGATGGAAGGGCAGGACGCGGAGTCACCTATCATACCGCGCTTCTTAAAAGGTGAAGGACTAGGGGAGCTTATCATGTGCGGAGCGGTGCGCCTGGCGATAGCAGAGGGTATAGTGCTTAATCTGAAGCCGCACCAAGTTCAACTTCTCACGTGCCGGGGCGCTTGGCGCGTGGCGCGGAAGCTGATGATCGCTCTCATGCTGGGCGGCGGCTTGCTCGAACGCGGACGCGACGACTGCGAACGACCTGCACGGTTGAATCAATGGGGTGTTCGCGCACGGGGGTTGGCGAAGCCGTACCCAAAGAAGATCGACGGACGAGGCACATGCACCCATCACGGATTATCGAGCGGCTGACGCGCGAGCGGAAAGATAAGTAGAGCGTCCCGACGCTGCCACCAGGCTGCCACGGCCATGGTGCCCAACCTGGCATACCTATCCCTTACTTATCTCGCAGACGAGCTGTCTTCCTTGCGCCGTTCCTGATCGAAGCTGCAGTGCATTGGTTCGGACGATCCGAGCGTCCTTGGCTTCGGAGTCGGACTCGCCCAGCCTATGTAAATACAGGCACATCTCGACTCTTCTTCTTCTGGGTGCGCTGGAATACAGAAGATAAGATATCGGCCAAGGACACCTCTCCGAAACGGCGTACACAGGAAGGTACGCATACGACATCATGATCGTCCTCATCACCACTTCCACCACCGGCTCTCCTTGAGAAGAGCCGCAGACGACGAGGACAGGAAGGGGGACAAGTGCGGCGATCTCCCCGCGCGACGCTCGTTCGCCTCCCATTCCTCGTCCTCGAGGTACTGTTCCACCGCGTACCGTTCCATACGGGACGCGCTGGAGCAAGCGGCGGAGTGCCCCGCGCCCATCTCCTTCAACTTTGTATCGCGCTCCGCCGGGTCGCCATCAGCGAGCGCGATGTACGCCCGCGCCACGCGCAAGTCTACCTCCTTGGTGAGCGTCTGCAGTCGCTTCTCTGCGCGTTGCCGTGCTCGCCTGGCTTCGTGTTGCGCAGCCTCCTGCGGTGTTTGCGCTGCGGACAGCTTGTCGCGTGCGGATGGGGGGAGGATGAGGAATGCGCGTGTATGCAGGATGTGGGGTGTGGTGCTAAGGGTACTTGGTGGTAGGTTATTCAACTTGCAGAGCTCCCTTCCCTGGAGCTCGGGGTCAGTGAAAGTACAAGGGATGCGTGCGCGTTCACGCACATCTACGGCCAGCTTCAGCGAAATGCCTTGAAGCGTGTCTCCATGCTTGATGTAGTATTTCAAGGATCCGCTTCCCTTTCCTTCAGAGTGAGATGGCGAGGGATCAATAGAGGGAGTCTGTGAATCGCAAGGTGTGCTCTCGATAGCAGTAGAAGTATGTGTCGGCTTGATTGCATCGTGCTGATCGTAGGCGGGAGGGGGATCTCGTTCATCCAGGTCCTCGTCCTCTTCATCGGAGCCCAGCACGAACGTGTCCTCATCCCGCACTCCACCGTCCACATTGAGGGGCGCGTGGGCCTTGCTTGACTCCCCGGGCGTGCTGGTATGGCCGACCACACCCACGCCGCTCAAGCAGGAGAGGCAGGGGTCGTACCTCGCTAAACGCGGATTGGACGAGATGCATGAAGGGCATATCGGGCAACGACAGCACTTTGTAACGAAGACGACCTCCAAGCTCTTCGGCGGCAAGGAGGAGGAGCAGGCAAGGCAGAGACTTTGATTGGTGTTCATGGTGAGATGAGAGTTGGAAGGAGAGTCAGCAGCAGTGGATTAGCGCGACTTACCTAATTAGTGACCGGAAAAGCAGAGGTAAACATCAGCTAGACAGGCGCTCAGCAATTCGCGCTTTCATCTCCTTGCCTTCTGCTGTCGTCTCTAGTCTGCTCGAATTGAGTTTTACCGAGAGCAGCACATTTTGGGGAAGCATCAGCGAGAAAGCATTGGATTCGATTCAGCATCAAAAATCTTGACTTGTTCCTGTTCAGACGGTCCCAGCAGGACAGTTGCTTCAGAGAATAGCAGCAGCAGGAGCGACGCCGGTGGACTCTAGTGCGCATTGCCCAGCCGTCTGACTGCATAGGTAAGAAGATTGTCGCTGCCGTGGGAATCACCGGCTCATCAATTCCAGTGCTCGCGTACAGTTGCTGCCCACCTCCATGAGGCTGTATGCCTCACCATGTCCTCCAAGTCCGCCAAACTTTTGTTCGTCGCAGCGCTCGCAGTCAACATCACCCTCTGGTCCCGCGGTCGCTATGCAGAACTTGCGCCAGCGCATTCGAGCGGTGCTAGCTTGATCAGGCGTTTCCTGGACGCATCAGAGGATGCAGCAGGAGAGGTGCGTCGCAGCAAGCACACACCGAACAGGAGGCTGACATAACCTCCCAGTGCCGCCCCCTTGCGTTCCCGACGGCCGAGCAGTGCGCCCACGTCGTCTCCAGCTGTCCGCGTCCGCGCACATTCCTCTCCATCCACTACGTCAAGCGCTATTTCTGCACAGCGCAGCCCCTGCGACCCGCGGCCTTCGCCGGCCTCGTCGTCTGGCTCATCTTCCTCTTCTCCACCCTCGGCATCAGCGCCTCCGACTTCTTCACCCCAAATCTCGCCACCATAGCCCAGATCCTCGGCCTGGACGAGAACGTCGCAGGCGTCACCTTTCTCGCATTCGGCAACGGCAGCCCAGATGTCTTCTCCACCTTCTCTGCCATGCGCGCAAACTCGGGCAGCCTCGCCGTCGGGGAGCTGCTCGGCGCCGCTACCTTCATCGTCTCCTGTGTTGTCGGCTCCATGTGCATCATCAAGCCCTTCCGTGTCGAGCGCGGCCCCTTCCTACGGGACGTCTGCTTCTTCACGACCGCGGTCACCCTGATGTTCGTCATCCTCTGGGACGGCTGGATCCGCCCGTGGGAGGCGGGCGCACTCGTTTTGCTTTACTTCGTATATGTTGCCGTTGTCGTCCTCGGCACCTGGTGGCGCCAACGGAGAAAGAGGGTGCTCGCAGCGGAGGCCATTATCCGAGCAGAGTACCAGGATGACGAGCTACCTCCCCCGCCGTCTTGGGACGAACCGTACCGCGATGATCGTGCGTCGCTCGCACCCCTTCCTCGTGACATGACTAACGTTCCCCCCAGCTGCCCCGCCTGCACTTCTAGTAACAGGCCCGCCCACACCTACACGTCAACGTGCCAAGTCCCACCCAGAGCCGCCCCGCTTGCAGATCGACCTGCCCCCGCGACCTGTCTCCTCGACTCGCGCACCCTCCCCAACGAGCCCCCCATTCTCCCAAATGCCATCCTTCTCCCTCATCGGCGCGCTCGAGTTCCGTCACGTCGTCTCCTCGCTGCAGAACCAAGCCTCTGGCTCTTCGCTCAGCGTGTTCGACACGCCTGTCACACCCTTCGCAGGCGGGCATTACCACTCGCCGGTGCTCCACCACTCGCAACCGCGGTCGCGGTCACACACCCCTCTGACGTCAAACGCCGATGAGAATCCGTGGGACGCAATGCTGGGGCTACCGCTAGACGACCGTCCGCCGCGCAGCCCGTCGCCAACGGACCCGCACGAGCTCAGCCCAGAGGACGCGGGGACTGTGACGCCGGCCATGCCCCTGGACTACCAATCCGACACTGAGGGACAAACACACAAACCGTCGCGCATATACATATTGCGCGGTGCGGCGCACGTGCTCTTTCCCTCTCTGCATGGCTGGCGGGAAAAGAGTGTGCTAGGGCAGGTGGCGTCGCTGTTCGCCGCGCCGGCGCTGCTTATGTTGACGCTCACGCTGCCTGTGGTGGTCACGCCGTATGAGGGCGAAGGGGGCGCGCGGGAGAAGGGCCTCGACTCGAGCACGCGGAATCTGGTCGACTTCGAGGAGGAGGGCATCGAGCGCATACTCGTCGCTGAGGAGGAAAGGGAAGAGGAGCTGCATGGAGTGGGCTTCAACAAGTGGCTCACGGCCGCGCAATGCGTGTTTGGCCCGCTGTTCTGCGTGGGCGTGCTGTTCAGTGAGTCTGGGCGTTATCGGTGTCGACAATTGGGTATTGATGATCGGCAGGCGGGCACTCACACAAGGGATGGCTGTTGATGGCAAGCGCGGTCGCAGGGGTGACCATCGGAATCATGGTCACCGTCTTTGGGGACAAGGGCGACAACCCGACCTTCCGCATGGCGCGCTGCTCCATGGGCTTCCTCGTCGCCGTCGTCTGGATCATGGCCATCGCAGACGAGGTCGTCAACGTCCTCCAGGTATGCTCTCCCCTCTTCTGGTACATAAGGCCACCACTCACCCTACCGCAGACCTTCGGCTTCATCTTCGGCCTCTCGGACGCCATCATCGGCCTCACCGTCTTCGCCGTCGGTAACTCGCTCGCGGACCTCGTCGCAAACATGTCCGTCGCCGTCTTCGCCCCCATCATGGGCTTCAGCGCCTGCTTCGGCGGCCCGATGCTCAACATCCTGCTCGGCGTCGGCATCTCGGGCTCGTACGTGACCTCGCAGACGGGCACGCCGTACCAGCTCGAGTACTCGCGCACGCTCATGGTCAGCACGGTCGGGCTTCTGTTCTTGCTCGCCAGCACGCTGGTGTACATCCCGTACAATGGGTACTACCTGACGCGTGGGTGGGGCTTGTTCTTGATTGCGTGCTATGTGGCGATCATGGTGGTGAACATCGCGGTGGAGTTGAAGTCGTGAGTAGGAGGCGGGGGCAGGTGGGAGCCTGAGGGCTGAGTGCTCTAAATTAAATGAACAGACTCTGGGACGGCCATCTCTTGTAATGAGTATACTTTTGCTTGCGACTAGGTAGTTACCGACACGCGTCCACTAACGGCGGACTAATAAACATCAGACTATACATGCCACCACGATGATACCTGCCAATAAGTAGTGTGTACAGCAGTAAGTAAAACATAGTGTAAGTATGTCAGTACATGAGCATCTAAGCTGGTACGTCCTCAGTGATCATCCGCACCAACGCTTCCCCAGCGCACCATCCGCGACGCGCCATTATTCCAGTCGCGCACTCTACGTTCGCTCAATTCGCTCACCGTCGACCCCCATGTCCCCACGAAGCCCTTGCTCATGGACTGGATACATGTGTCGACGATGATCCCCCACCACCCGCCATTGGTGACGCCCGTGCCATAGTCAATATGCGCCCACCCAAGTCGGTCAATGTCTGCCCAAAACGCTCTATTTTGTTCGTCTACAAAACATGAGGTCGGGACCAGCAGCATGAAGAGAACGACACTCACTGGACGAGACGATCACTCGCTGGACCGAGACCCCGTGCCGCATCTCCAGCTCTTCCTGAACCTCCCGTACACGCCGTACGTACGCCGATAGCGGCGCAAAGCACTCCTCTATGGGCGTGTTCTCACAAACGTCGACAAAGTCTCCTCGTCGGATGTGGACGGATATGAACTGCGCGGTTCATGAGCCGTCTGCGGCCACGAAGCATATAGAACTCACATTCGGCAAAGCAGCCTCTGGGTGCAGTCCAAAGGCTTGCAGAAGGTGCACCTGCGCGCGCTCACGCACCGCTGTCGTAAACCGCACATATCGTCCAGCGAACGACCACGCGGGCCAGAAAGACCCAGCGCTATGATCCAGATTCAAGTTGGCCGCTGACGACACGAAATACAAGAAGTCAAAGCAGGCAATGTGTTCGTCCGGGCGCAGCGCTTCTGCAGACTCGCGATACGATTCGGACAGGCTAGATCCCGAGACGTGGACCAGATCAGCGAGTGTGTCCGCCGCGTGCATGTATGTGCTCCGTGAGTCGTTGGGAATGGAAGTATAAACAACGCTGACGCCGAGCTCATGCGGGAAGCTTGGAGGTGCCTGTGCGGGACCATGCCAGACTTCGAGCCCCCAGCAGCCGAGAGGCTCTGGCACGCCACTCTGCGCCTGGACGTCTGACCATTGGAGCACGGGTTTACGCAACCCAGCACGCAGTAGGTCGACATCGAAGACTTCACCAAAGGAGAGCAGCGGACCGTCCCAGCCTGGAGGGTAGATGTAAGCATATGAACCGAAGGTAGCTGGAGCGAGACCGACCAACATGCGGGTTGTGGACGAAGGGCGGAATGACCGGCACACGTTCAGACAGCAATGCCAGATATATAAGATGAATCTGTTTAATGGAGTTCGACAATGCCTTTGTGAGATAGACGTCAAACATAGTTACGTGTGATATTATCTGGTTGCCTGACGGCTTGGTGAGGGCGGGAAGGATGAGAGCGTCGAGGGACACGCACTGAAGCCTACGGGATCACCCCACTGCACGAGATACTTGATATCGGGACGCAATCTCTCTAAACACAGTCAGAAAGGCATTCGCATAGAAGAAACATACCACACACCTCTGAACGACGCGGTATCGTTCCGCGACGTGACATAGTGCCGCGTATCCCACTGAGGATGGATCTCCACCTTCTCCACGACGTGCGCCGTCAGACCGTGTGAGACAGCGGGAGTGTCTCTCTGAGTGAAACTTAGCGGAAGAAGCACGAACACAGTAGCCGTGATCAAGGCCACTGCAATCCGCCTGGAGTTGCTCAGGCTGCCCAACACTGAAGCAGGCGACATCGCGAAAACGGTGGAGGGACAGAAGAAAAAGTCGCCATCTCGCGCGCTAACCTGGGATAGGAGGCGCGGTAGCTGATCATTGCGCCTGTCATGACTGGATGCGCGCAGCGCAATTTATGAAGGGACAAAAGATTTCGGCAATCGCCTCCGTGGACCGACTGAATGGAAGCAGGAACAAAGGTACAACAATTACTTACCCCTTTGGGAAACAACACACATCCAGACCACACGTGCTCGACATTTTATGGCCGTATGCCGTCGCTACGATTAGCTCGCAGCGAACATATAGTGTAACAATGTATGAACTATACTCTAGAATGTCATTATGTGCCCCACTATCAATGAATACAGATAAATCGACACGATGTGCAAGGCAACGCCACCTCTCGCGAGCCTGCCGCCTTAATGGTCGTCCGCTCCCAGTTTACCCCATTGTACCATCCGTGCCACGCCAGAATTCCACTCCTGTACCCGTCTTTCGCTGATGAGACTGACGGTAGAATGCGCAGTACCAACAAAGCCGGACGCCATGGCTTGGATACAGGCGTCGATAACGATGGCCCACCAACCGGCCTGTTCGTCGTCGTCGTAGTCGATGTACAGGTAGCCGAGCGCTTTCACCTCTTCCCAGAATGCCGGATCTCTCTCGTCTAGAACATATGCTTCAGCGAGGCCGTACAATGAAAGGAGGACACCTCGACACTTACTAGATTGCACGATAACATGACGCGCTTGAATCTGACCAGGGTCATTGGCGAGGTCCTCCTGCACTTCATGAACGCGCCGGAAGTAGGCCGATACGGGGGGAAGACATTCATCTATGGGCACTCCTTTACACCATCCACCGAAGTCGCCGCGCCGCATATGAACCGCGATATACTACCGATACTCTCGTCAGCGCCGAAACAAAGATAGGCAAGGGATATGCGCACCGGCGGAATTTCTGCTCGCTCGGGCAAGCCCATGACCGCTCGCAGACGCGCCTTCGCCATCAATTGCACCTCCGGCGTATACCGCAGGTGCTGCCCGACGGCGCGCCAGGCGGACCAAGACAGCCCTACATCCCAGTCCAGGTGCTCTCCGTTGATAGAAGCGTAGTACAGATAATCAAAGCATGCCATATGTTTGTCCGGTTGGTTTCCCCCGTATGGCACAGACGTCTGCCACCGCTGCGTAGACGCCAGATGTTCGGGATAGATGAGATTCGCAAGCTCATCTATGAGATGATGGCGCTTGCCCAGCGTGTATTTAGGCGTTTGTGAGTAGACGGAGTTGACACCGAGGAGGTCCACGATCTTCGACGGCATGGCGTTCAATATCGCCCAGCAGTGGAAATCTTCTTTGGTGTCGTTATTCGGTTTGGCGTCTTGCCACTCAAGAATAGGTAGCTGTAGTCGTGCGCGAAGATAAGGAAGATCGAAGACAGCTCCGAAGGGTAGTGATTTGGCACCGTCTGCGTCTCGCCCATTAGCGGGGCTGTAACTAGAGCGATCGCTGCGCTAAGCTTACCTATGTGGCTGTTGGGAATGAAAGGAGGAATGATCGGCACTCGCGTCGAAAGTATGCCGATGTATATGAGATTTATCTGAGGAGCGTAATGAGACGCTCCGCGCGCCAAAACAAAGCGTGTCGACGTACGGAGCTCAAGATCTGGTTGGCTACGAAAGCGCGTCAGACGCCTGCGCGCAATAGCGAGCCGGACGCGACTTACTCATGCCTATGTTCATGCCCCACTGCGTCACGTATAGCGTGTCGGAGCGTAGATTGTCTATGTCGCGCCACTTCTTAGCGAGTCGCCCCGCATACCACAAGACAGATATGCACCTTTGATCAGCGACGAGTCATTCTCGGTCAAAACGCTCTGTGTGCTCCAGCGCGGGTCGTCGTATACGTGCATGGCGTCGCCCAGTGAGACCTGCGACCCAACGAGGTCGCGCAGGCTCGGCATCTCCTCCATGCGGACGAATGTCCAGCCAAGAAGCAGCAGGGCGGACAGCAGAATGAGCGGGAGGCCCGCTCTACCAAGAGCGGGAAGAGTCATGATGGGAAGAGGGAAACACGCAGAACGAAGGACAAAGAACCCGCGAAGGTCTCCGATCGCTTATGCTCATTCAGGAGATGCCGTGCAGTCCAGTGACCGCTCCGCACCTTGTTCGGGCACGGAACCAAAGAGTGCATGGCCGAATGCGGAAGTACAATGGTGGCGTGAGTCACAATAAGCAAATAAAACATGCTTCCTCGTCAGAGCGGTCACCGCGAGTATTACTGACTGTGGTGAGAGAGATGGAGCTGGTGTTGAAGAGCCTGTGTTGGGGAGATCCCGAGTAATGAGCGACAAGGGAGCGCCGATGCTGTAGCGGAGAATACAGAACAATATGCATGCGCGAATAAAGAGCGATAGCGTGCCAGAGAGATCAAGACCCTCGTAGGTAGGACAGCTGTAGTACAACTCGGCCAACGACGCGGAGCGTCTTGACAGACACGAGCTTGAAGGCGTAGAAGGCGTAGTTGGGAATCACAAGGCTTTATCGATTTTGACGCTCGTGCTGTATATCGGAGTGGTTGCAAGAAGAGTTCGACAGACGCCAGAAGAGGACATACATGAGCGACGTTCAGATAGAGATACACCAGAAGTTCGACAGCAGTCATCCAGAAGGCCGGTTTTCGTCCTATGTCACAGCTGTAGGCATGCTCGATGGCCAAAACCAGTCGACTGTATGCTGTTTTTCTGCGTACCCTGCCAGTCAGCTGGACAGAAACAGGTAAAGAAACCAGTGTTGCCGTTCCCCCCGTACAGAGCACGAGATGTGAAGGCGTGATCATGACGCCGCTATTGTCAACGGGCCAGGCGCTTAAAGACGGCAGGCAGTCAGTAAGCCCAGTCCAGTGTATGGGCGCATTGAGATCGCGAGATGCTGTTAAGCGCCGTCCTAGTATCTGCTAGCGCGTGGCATCAGCGAGGTGCCTATCACACCAGATCTATCTGAGGGCGCTTACCGCTCAATATTCAATCGTGGCTGTGCATCTTTTGCCTCGTAAGGACGAGAAGCGCTGGGCCTCCTCAAGTCTTTCTGAGAGCTTTCTATATCGATGACTCACCGCGTGATGGTCGCTCTGGTATCATAGGCCACAACCTCTTCTTTGACTCGAGGCGGTGTCTCAAATCGATATGACTTGAGAGGTATCAGCCATCGTCGAATATGAGACGGACATTGCTCACCTGGGCAAGGCTAAACCATACAGGCGCCTATGTGCAGAAGCTGTTGGACTTGACGAGAATTTTCGTCTGCGGAACCTGGAAGCGATGCAAGAATCCCATGCGCGCTCTTCGATGATCGCCAAAGTAGGTATCTTGAAAGGCCTTGACGCCGATTCGGGAAAGATCAACCGAACGTGTCGTCCGGACGAGGCGGACTCTGACATGCAAGCGCTGGTAGACCGGTGTGGGTAAAGACGTTAGGCGAAGGCAGGGCCCCAGCCCATGTCGCCCATTGAAGTTACAGTATGAGTCGAAGTTACGGTCTTGGAACTGTAAACACGCTCGCAGTGGCCACGGGCTTACCTTAGTAACTTGGACAGCGGACAACGAGTTGCAGGACTTTGAAGGCAGAATGGGCAGAATGTCTCCTGGTATACGTATTTCATTCGAGGGTGAATATCTGCGGCACTCAGTCAAGGATGCGAGATGAGTAATACTTGGACGTACGACAAAAGAATGGCACATTGCACGCATCGTGCTTTTCGCCTTCCAGCCCCCGTCACGAGAACAATGGCCCAAGCTAATTGATGAACATCGAGGGGAAGGTGTGGAACGGACATCAAAGGACACACCTCGAAGTTGATCGAAGTCATACTCACGCCGACGGAGGTGGGACTCACAGGAAAGTTGAACATTCATCGCTCATAGCGGAAGCACAACTTAAAGTTAATCCAATCCGGATGAATGCGAACCGCATCATCTCCGTTGTAAGTAGAGACACTGTAGCCAGTATCACAGGAGAAGCCTGTAAAGAGACGCCAAAATATCATGACACGATCGTCTGTATGATGTACGCACCGACGTTCCCACCGATGGTGTGTGCAGGTTGTTCGCCCATCGTGGACCAGTGTAGCTCAGAGCATTGCAGAACAGGTCAGAGCGGGAGACGCGGCCTTCGATGCGTATCGCAATGGTACGAAGGCAGTTTACCGCTGTGAGTCAGGACTCTGAATCTTTCCCGGTGGACAGTCATCCACCCGCGCACGCCGAGCCGGCCATCCGCCGAGGAATGGTGTCCCACCGCGCAATACTTTATATTTACAGAACATATGGCCGCGCAATGGGATTTGGAGGCGGTGGGGGCATGGCTTGCTGAGTGAGCTGGATTGCGCCCCGGAGCCTTGTCTTCCGTGGCGGGACCGATGCTCCGAGGTGCATGGACTACGTGGCATGTCGTGGCGCGCCCAGGAGTGGGGCGGTGGACGTGCGCGCGAGTCCCGTACGCAGTCCGCCCGAGTCGCGTACGCAGTGCGCTCGGGTCTCAGCAAGGCAGTGCCCCGACGCTCGGGATCCGCGTCCTTTTTGGCCTCAAAGGTCTCCCTACAATATGCCCAGCCAACATCGAGAAATTTGTGCACCACAGCGTCGAAGATCTACGCACCACAGCCAGTCAGGGGAAGCGGATCCTACCCGTACGGCCAAGGAGGCGAGGGCAGTGACTGCAGATGGATGCGAACTCTGTGTGAACTTGTCCCCGATCGTATCACGCGCTCATCAGCGCATCAGAGATGGTCAACAATACATTCCCACGGTTGAAAATGAACATCGGGCTTGGGAAGCGGGTTCGTTGGCGAGCGCGAACTGTTATTGTGAGTGCGCCTGACTACTAGAGGAAGCGCCGGCTGCGCTCGGCATAGACCTTGCTTGCCATCACAGCCACAGCACTGTAAGTAGATCTTCATGGCCACAGCTGTTTATAGCGTCACATATACTTCCTTCTTTCAAGCAGAGCCAGCGTGTACTCCCTTGGCGGCCTAGTCCCCAGGTCCTCCCTCATCAGTGCATGCAACGCGTGTTCTCAGTAGAACAATAACCACCGGTTGCATGTTTGCATGAAAGTCTGCCCATTCAAGCGCTGCACAAGCAATTGCACTCCTCAGCCAAGACAACGCCATGCTTTTCGGCGGCAGTGCTACTCACCCACCAGTCTGGGAGACACTGCAGGGGAGCTCAGAGAAGGGCCAAGGCCGTAGGATGGGAGGGAGAGATGGGTAGAGTGGACGAGGGAGGAGCAAGGGGACAGACGGAGGAGACAGCAAGGGAAAGCAATTGCGAGGGGCGTCCCGTCCTGAGTGTAAGTATATGCCGACGATGGGGTGGGGCCGGCGAGCATGTAGAGGCGCGTTGTACAGCGCCCGAGAGCGTCGACGCCAGTGTGCGTGAAGAGGAAGAGCTGGAAAGAGGGGAGGCCGAGTGTGATGAGATCCATGCTACAACGTCTGCGAAGAAGGAGGGGACGGGGGACGTGCAAAGATGTTATGGACTGAACTTCCTTCCTTACATTTATGGATTGCGATCAGATTGTGATTCGCATTGACAATTGTGAATGAGAATGACGCGGTAGATGCAGGCTTTGTAGAGGCTGAGGGGCACGCCCACGTCCATCCGAAGGCTTCGTGCATGTGCTCCATCTCCTTTATTACCGCCTCGACAGTTCTCGAAACCTGACACGGACGCGATACCCTTGGTACTATTTTCGCGTCTGCTCCCACCGCGACTGCACCGGCGCCGCTGACTGCCGTCGTCTCACCGCACCCGAAGCTGTCGCGCTGGGCCCAGTTACAAGTCATACGCTCCGAATAGTACCTGCTGCTGCGCAGGATCTGCCGAGCGTAGGGTTTCTCAGTGTGGGCGATGGAGTCGTTGGATAAGTTCCCCTCTGAGGGATGGGAAGGATGCACACTGCGCGGACTGACACTCATCCGACCTGTGGCGCGTTCAGCGCCAACCAGCCTCAAGAGTCAAAGCACAGGATGCGCTACGCGCGAGACGAAGCGAAGAGGGATGCGCGTCCTGGGCGCGTCCAGAGGCGATGGCATTGTAGGCGATGCGAGTAAAGGCGAATGCATAAGTACGAGGGCGTGAGGATGGCAAGTGCGAGATGCCGAAGGAGCACCAGGGCTGTATTGGACGAAGCACTAGTGTGGAGGGCGCAGATTGCGAGGGATGGGAAGGACACCGCGCGCTGCCCGTACAGACATTCCCTTGGTTGGTGCTCTCAGCGCGAGACGCGATGTCAATGCATAGAATGTAATTCAACGTGGGCAGAAGCGGACAGTGCGGGAGCAGGACAGAGCAGATTGCAGATCAGAGAAGAACAGGTGCGTGGCGGGAGTCGAACGGCAGGCCATTGGCAGGATGTATGAGTCATTGTTTGGTATTGTGGACGAAAAAAGACAGATAATTATGGGGGAGGAGAGACCTTGCAAGCAAGGTAATGTCATTGAGCTTGACGATGGACACTGCATGCGATAATAAGAAGCTGTGGCATACAAGAAATTCTGCGCTATCAACAATGGAACAACAGCAGCTCAGCGTACTAGCACAATAGTACGTTGCGGTGACTTCCGTAGACAATAGCAAGCGGGGCGGCGTCAGAGAAGAGGCCGCAGAAAAGGTAGGCGCAACAATGGAATGAGCGCACAATTGTGACCTCCGAGCTAACGTGCTGAGAAGAAACTGTTACCTACCCGAAGGCGCAGTCGCGCCCAGGCGCGAGACGGCGGCGCGCTTTGATACGCGAGCTCTGGCGGCGCACCGAGGCGAGCGCGCGCGGCACCGCCATGACGCAAACAGTGGGCCCGCGCGACAAGCTCTCACAATGAGGTCGGGCGCTGTGATTAATGTTTAGAGCACTGGTATCTCTAATAAAATCCTTGCGAGCGACGCGCCGCACGGTGACAATGGAATAGCCTTCGCTTACGGGGAGGATTACGCAGCGTAAGTTTCAGTGTTTGAGCCTGGAGGCGAGGCGAGGAGGCGAGGATCTACTACTTTGCACTGACGCGGAGGGTCATCGAACGCAGGTAGGACGCGTTGTTGTTCGGGAAAGTGTGGCCTTGGCAGGTTCCACCGTGCGCATGACGACAGGAGTGCACGCTGTAGGACGTGGGGAGCCGAGGACGCCATCCATTGCAGGCGCCTGGCAGGATGCATGTGTGCAACGGTCCCGAGTGCTACAGGTTTTGGCATGTGGAGGGAAGTAGAGTCTGTAGGAAAGTCAGATCAAGGACCAGGGATAGCACAGAGTTGTGGTACGCATAGTATTCTTGGCTTCTTGGTTCTTTTGAGGACTCAGCGTTGACCAGAGGCGCGCGCCTATCCAAGGACCAAGCTGTGGGTCCAAGAGGACCGGAGAGCCGCAATATGCCTGACGAAGGCCCTTCAGAGACAAAAATCGGCGGGCTCGGCTCGGCGCTCGTCATCTCAATTGTCAGATCTGCGGGAGGGCGTGGTGTGAGGTCTGGGTATAGCTTGGCGCCTGCGCTGTGCGCGAGAAAGAGCAAAGGTAGGGTGTATTTCATGGTGGGGGCTACCCTATGGCATTGCTACAGCATGTACTGCAGTTGGTAGGCGCTAGATGCGGGACGGGACAGGAGCAGATTGGGAGTGTCACGTGTGCGACAGTGGATGTCTCGACCACGTGCGATGCGCAGTCTTTAAAGTCTTGGCGCGGTAACTCCATATGGGGTTATAAAGCTGTGCATATCATCATAGAAGCTTGGCTCTACAGCTTTGGTTTAACGTTCACGTTGAGGTCTATAAAGTCCCTTTTGGACGGGGCAGGAGAGCTACAGCCGTTCCTTTTCTCTCCTCTAGCTCTTCTCCCGCTTTATCATCTCTTTGTCCGCGGCGACCATGGCGCACACTCCCGACGAGTCGCCAGTCGTGCCAGCGATCGTGACGACTGACCTCAGCTCCAAACCCAATATCGTGTTATCCGACGACGAGGACAATGCACCCAGCAACCCCCGCCGTGGCCTCTCGCCCTCTGGCGCAGATGCAGGCCTCCTCTCGCCTTCTTCGCCTTCGGGTCGCGCGTCACTCGAGGTCCCCATGTCTCCGTCGTCCGCCGCCTCTGACGACGGCACCCTCACCGCTCCCCCATCCCCTACCCTCTCCAACCGCTCCGACGGCCCATTCAACACCTCCCTGGCCCTTCGCGACAACAAGCCCGACGGCTCCAGCGGGCTCACCTCCCTCCATCTACTGTCCCCCGACTCGCATCAGCATAGGAGAAAGGGCTCCATCGCGAGTGACATGACGCAGCAGGACGCCACCAGCGATGACGGCACCCATTTGCGGCACGTCAAGTCCAACACGACCGACTTCACGCACGTCGATGAGGAGCGTGCACGGCACGAGGCGGAGAGCAAGCAGCGTGACGCGAAGGGCTCGACCGATGCGGGCCAGGGAGACGCTGGTGACAACGAGGAGGGCGCGGAGGGCGAGAAAAATACACGCGCCGCTTTGGAACAGGACGAGAACCTCGACCCGACTCCGTTTGCCTTCAAGCCGTTCTACCTCGCGCGCATGCTTGACCCGAAGAGCATCACCGCACTCGAGGATATCGGCGGCATCGACGGTCTCATGAAGGGCCTCGGCACAACTGAAGCCCACGGACTCACGGGCGCGCCGAGCGTCGGCAAGGCGAGCTCCAGCTCAGTACACCTTCCCACAACACCTCCGACAGGCGGCAAGGGCGACGCGTCTACCGCGACCTTCGAGGACAGACAACGCGTATACGGCCCCAACACCATCCCCACGCGCGCTAGCAAGACATTACTGCAGCTCATGTGGGTCGCTTTCAAGGACAAGGTTTTGGTGCGTCTAGCCTGCTCTCGCTGGTGGTTTGTGGCACTAACTTGTCCGTAGATTCTGCTTTCCATCGCCGCCGCCATCTCTCTCGCCTTGGGGCTCTTCCAGGATTTTGGGCCGTCGCACAATCCGGAAGATCCGCAAGTCGACTGGGTGGAGGGTGTTGCGATTATGGTTGCCATTATCATCGTCGTACGCATATACCCATCTTTTTCACGTGTTACTCCGTATCTGACGCATAAACAGGTCATGGTCGGTTCCGTCAACGACTGGCAGAAGGAGCGGCAGTTCAAGACCCTGAATGAGAAGAAGGAAGAGCGCGGTGTCAAGGTTATTCGCGACGGCGTCGAAAAGGTCGTTGACATCAAGGCGGGTCCATACCCTCTCCCAAGTCAGCTTCGTCTAATTGGTGCATTTTTACAGCAAGTCGTCGTGGGCGACATCGCGATGTTGGAACCCGGCGAGGTTGTCCCTTGTGATGGTATCTTCGTCTCCGGCCACAACGTCAAGTGTGACGAGTCCGGCGCCACGGGCGAGTCTGACGCCATCCGGAAAATGCCGTACCAGGACTGCATTGCTCTTCGGGATAAGAACCTGCAAGAGAGTGAGCGCATATAGCCGATCTTACGACCGTGACTGACTTGTTTGGTGCAGAGGGCTCTAATGCGGACAGGGACGAGATTCCGGGGCACACTGATTGCTTTGTGGTCAGCGGTAGCAAGGTCTTGGAGGGTGTGGGCAAGTATGTGGTTGTTGCGGTTGGGCAGAAGAGCTTCAATGGTCGCATCATGATGGGTGCGTATCTCAGTGTCTTTTGGTGGGACGTTGCATCTTACCTACGATTGTTTAGCTCTCCGGTCGGACGGCGAGAATACGCCTTTGCAGCTAAAGCTCAACGCGCTCGCGGAACTCATTGCGACGATTGGTGGCGCGGCCGGTCTTTTGCTCTTCGTGGCCCTTCTCATCAGGTTTTTCGTGCAATTGGGGACTGGCGAGCCAGTAAGGTCAGTCCGTGTCGTTGGCCAACGTCCGTCGTGTACTAAGATGTCTCTGTAGATCGGCGAGCGAGAAGGGTATTGCTTTTGTCAACATCCTCGTTATTGCGGTCACTTTGATTGTCGTTGCTGTCCCTGAAGGTGTGTTTGGTGCATAACTTCGCCTTGAGCACTCGCTCATCGTGTGCCAGGTCTTCCACTTGCTGTCACTCTCGCGCTCGCCTTCGCTACCAAGCGCATGACGTACGAGAACCTCTTGGTGCGCGTGCTCGGATCCTGCGAAACCATGGCGAACGCCTCGGTTGTGTGTACAGACAAGACGGGCACACTTACGCAGAACGAGATGACGGTCGTTGCCGGCTCTCTCGGCGTCAAGGCGAAGTTCGTTCGCTCGCTCGAGGAGAACAAGACGCGCACCAACGCCGCGGACTCAGAGGCGGCACCGGAGGACAAGCCAGCGAAGCAGCGCGACGATTTCTCTCTCGACCTCGGCGACTTAAACGGCATCCTTTCGGAGTCGTTGAAGGCGCGGTTCAACGAGGCGGTCGCAATCAACTCTACGGCGTTCGAGGATGAGGATAAGACGACCGGCGAGACGGTTTTCGTTGGCAGCAAGACGGAGACCGCGCTTCTCAAATGGGCGAAGGAGCTCCAGTGGGGAGACTACCGGGCGGTGCGCGACGGCGCCCAGGTCATGCAGATGATTCCGTTCTCGAGCGAGCGCAAGGCCATGGGCGTGGTCGTGAAGACCAAGGAGGGCCGCTACCGGGTGTTCATGAAGGGCGCGAGCGAAATCCTGAGCAAGCGGTGTACGAAGCACGTCATCATTTCGAAGGACGGGTCCTCGAGCTCCAGCGAAGACGTTGAGACCAAGGACATCGACCAGGCCGCAGCAGACAACATCAGCCGGACCATTATCTTCTACGCTAACCAGACGCTGCGCACCATCGCGATGTGCTACCGGGACTTTGAGCAGTGGCCGCCTGCGAATGCGCAGCTCGACGAGGAGGGCGAGGTCTCGTACGAGGACTTGGCGAACAACTTGGTCCTCCTCGGCGTCGTCGGTATCGAGGATCCCCTGCGTGACGGTGTCCGCGACGCGGTGGACAAGTGCCAGCGCGCAGGTGTCGCGGTCAAGATGTGCACGGGAGACAACGTTCTCACAGCGCGGTCCATCGCGCTGCAGTGCGGGATCTTCACGCCGGGCGGTATCATCATGGAGGGACCGACATTCCGCGAGCTCTCGCGCGAGGATATGATGGAGATTATCCCGCGTCTGCAGGTGCTTGCGCGCTCGTCGCCCGAGGACAAGAAGATTCTGGTCAACTCCCTCAAGTCTCTCGGCGAGATCGTTGGTGTTACGGGTGACGGCACGAACGACGGGCCGGCGCTCAAAACCGCCAACGTTGGATTCTCGATGGGTATCGCGGGTACGGAGGTGGCCAAGGAGGCGTCGGACATCATCCTCATGGACGACAACTTCGCGTCCATCGTCAAGGCCATCATGTGGGGTCGCTGCGTCAACGACGCCGTGCGCAAGTTCCTGCAGTTCCAGATCTCGACGAACGTCACGGCCGTTATCATCACCTTTGTCAGCGCCGTCGCGTCGGACCAGGAGGAGTCGGTGCTTAGCGCGGTGCAGCTTCTCTGGATCAACATTATCATGGACACTTTCGCCGCGCTCGCGCTCGCCACGGACCCCGCCAGCGAGGCGCTGCTTGACCGCAAGCCGGACCGGAAGTCCGCGCCGCTGTTCTCGGTGCATATGTACAAGCAGATCCTCTTCCAGTCCATCTACCAGGTCACGGTCATCCTCATCTTCCATTTCCTCGGCTTGCAGATCCTCGGCTACGAGAAGACGGACAACAACGAACTCAAAGTGCAGACGCTTGTGTTCAACGCCTTCGTCTTCGCGCAGATCTTCAACTCGGTCAACTGCAGACGTCTGGACGAACACCTAAACATCTTCGAGGGTATCCTTCGCAACTGGTACTTTATTACTATCACTCTTCTTGGTACGTTTTGCTTGCGCTCATGTCGTCGTGGTCATGACTAACTTGCCTCCCCAGAAATTTGCATCCAGATCATCATCGTCTTCGTCGGTGGCGCTGCTTTCCAGGTCACGGAAATCGGCGGTCGTGAATGGGGGATTTCTCTTGCGCTCGGCATCGTCTCCATCCCTCTTGGTGCTCTCATCCGATTGCTGCCCACTCCGCCGTTCCAGTGGCTCTTCGGCAAGCTCGGTCTCTTCGGCAAGGCGGAGGTGCTACCAACAACCAGCCCCGAGGCCGAGGAGGACAAGTGGACGGGCGCGGTGTCTCTGGTGCGCGACAACCTCGGGATGTTCGCCAACATCCGCGGCGGTCGCGTGCGGTCATCGTCATTCGTCGTCAAGAGCCGTTCAGCCAAGCTCAACAAGGACAAGCACGGCGACGATAAGCCCGTCCCTCCGGTTACCTGGTACGTTTCCTTGGGAACTTTTGCTCGGCATTCTCTGACGTGTTCCACCAGGTCATCCATGCTCACTATGGCACCGACTCTCATGGCAGGCGCTGTCGTCGCTGGGCAAGGATGGAAACAACGAGGCTCGCTCTCCGACCCCGCAGGCGTCGATCCGTCAAGGTCATCAGCCGCCCTGTGGGAAGGCAAAATCCAGCTGCACCCAGACACTGACCCAGAAGACCCGGCTTATAAGCGTTTCGGCGGTGCACGAAGTTCTGTATAACACATCATCCCTAGACTTTTCCTTGCGAGCATTCTTCCATACACATTTTCCGGTTTGCGGTCTATCATGACGAACGTTCTATCCTATCACACATTGCCTAATGTAACATATTTCTGCATGGGATCTTGGTTCCTACGGACATGATTGGCAGAGGAGAACAAGACCGATAGTGGATGGATCCGGATAATTGGATTTCACGCCGTACATATACGACACGCGCTTTATGGCCATGACATTGAAATGCGACGAACTTACATGCACGGTGCACGTCCTTCGTGGATCTGTTGGTGAGAGGTTTGAACCTGAATGCCTTCGACAAGACAGCGACAACATGCGTGAGTGTTCGACGACAGAGGACATCGGATGGTCCTGATGGAGACTTTCGGACTTGCGCTCGGCCTTCAGTGTTGTCTGGCATGAGTGCTCGAGCTCTGGGGTCCGGGACACAGGAAGCTCCAGCAACATGCGCGCACAGTCACCGCATATCCATTGATTACCCAGAGCATTGACTATTCGTAGAGGAGCGCGGTGTGAAGGACCTACACCGCCCCACCCTACGACGCGTTCCAGCCACCCTCGCCACCGCCCTCACCCGCCTCCGCGTCCTGTCCACGTCCTCCTCCACCTTCAGCAACCTCCAGACTACGCGTGCCGCCTCCTGATCCCCCCTCAGATGGAACGCCTTCACAAACATCTTCATCATCGGCCGAACATGTCGCGCAAAGGACGTCGCCCGCGACAGCGGCTCCAGCACGGCCCACGTCCCCGCCTCCGCCTCCTCCTCGCCGACGTCGAAGACCGCCGTCCGCCACCCGAGCATCGCGCGCGCGACATGGTCGAACATCGCCCGCAGCCGCTCAGAAGGCAGGGCCCGCCATCGCAGGACGGCCTTCAGGACCATATTTGCCGTCGCCGCATCGGGGATGAACATAGCGCTGCGTGCCAGGGCGTTCCGAGCACGAAGGACGGCCTTGATGAGGTGTCGGCCAGAGATACGTCGGGCGAATGTGCGATGTATGAGGGCGTTGCCAAGCGCGGTGCGTGTGCGCGCGTCGAGCTGACCCAGGGAACGGCCATAAACTCGCCTCGCCGCGCTCGGGCGGCCGGCGTTGAGGAGACCTTGAATGACAATACGTGTTGACTGGTGCCGACGTCGCCCGCCACGCAGGCTCTCCCCGGAACCAGGAGACAGCGACGTCGAGGAGACCTGGTATCGGAGGGTTGTCTCAGGGATTACATCCTCGAGCTGCGTACCATCACTCCCGCGCCCCAGACGCTCATAGACCTGTCGCGCCAATCGAGCCGCCTTCGCCTGAGCCAGAACGGCGGCAATCTCCCTACCTAGCGTCCGCTTGGCCGCAGACTGCCCATGCTCGAACAGGCCCACCACCTCCGTCGCCAACTTGAACTGACGACTGCGTATCAAAAGCCGCACAAGGAGCCTGCAGAATGGCAAAGTGACCCAAGCCGGCGCCCGTTCCGCTATAAGCTGCGCGAGACGCATACCCTGCGCCGGTCGGCCGGACGATATCAGGATCGTCACGCAGCACCGCACATCGTATCGAAGCGACTCCGACAGCGGGAAGACCAGTTGTCGACTTGCCGCGTACATCTCGGATGCGGCACCCCCCTGGACCGTCTCCCACCGGCCCCTTCGAAGCGCGCGGAGAATGTCGAGGAGCAGCTGCGCCTGCTGGGGTGCATCCTTCAAAGCAGGCAGAACCGAGATGGCAACCTGAGGCGAGCCCACTGCTAGGGTGGCGCCGAACGCGTACAGCGCATCGGGCGGCACTGGTATGCATGACCGCCTGCAGTGGCTGATGAGGGCGCGCACCGCTGAGATATCGCGATGGACGAGGTTCTTGATGACCGCGCCCACAGCATCCGATAGCACGTCCCGCGGAACGTCGACAAGCGGCGCGAAGACTTCGTCCCACGTCATCACCCTCGAGACAGCAGCTCGAGCGGCAAGAGACGCCACGACGAGCTCGTTGACGGATGTGCGCATCTGCTGCGAGGTGATGTCGGGCAGGTAGAACAAGGACCTGGATTTGGCAAACACCAGGCAGCGTTCTGCCAGTTCCGCGTCCTTCGTCCACGCCGACAGGCGGAGGAAGACGACGACAATGGCGCGGACTACTAGCAGATGGTGATTCGCCTTGGGGTAAAGGACCGTGGGTTCCCACGTATCCCAGAGGGACCAGAGGTCTCCCCTAAGCACGTCCGTATCCACTGACGATCCATCCCGCAGCATCTTCCGGTCCAGCACGTCAAGCAAACAGATGATGCGCCACTGCACCGCGAGCGTGTCTTGTGAATTCGTATGAGGTGGCAGGGCAGCACAGCTGGCATGCGGGTCGAAGGCGACACTGTAAACGAAGACGCAGAGAACATGCCAGCAATCCGTCCGCGTCCCGGCGAATAACTGGCTGATGGCTTCGTGCGCCCATTGAACGGCTTCAAAGGGGAGGGGTGCACGGTCCCCAGCGTGGAGCGCTTGCAGCATGGCACAGCGTATGAGCTGGAGACCGATCGTCGGTGCACGCGCTTTCTTGTGCGAGTATGCCTCCCTCGTGGGTAAGCGAAACTTGTGAAAACGCGTGCGTACGGCCTGTACGACGCGGGCTTGGGAGGAGGTAGATGTATGCGCGTGTTGAGAGAGGATCGTCCGCCACACAAAGTCCAAGAGCGGCTGGTCGAGTGTGTGGTAGGTTTCCAGGAGGAAGCAGACGTGGGAGATGAGATAGTCGTGGTCTCGCGGCCGGCCGAGGGATTCGAGAGCGGTCAGGAAGGGTAGGTGTGCTTTCGAGTCGGGTGTAAGATGTCGCAGCTTGAGGTAGTATGTTGATACCCTCTTGCATGCAGCGCGTTGCGCTTGAGCTGAGGCGAGTTAAGCTTATGGCATGCATATATGCGCATATACGCACCTGTAGCCGAGCTTGTCACCACTGGAATGTGTGCAAGCAAAGCCCAATGCAGATCATGCATGTTCATCGGCTTTCCCTCATCCTCCATATCCCTGACGATCTCCCGGACAACGTGCCAGTACCCGTCCGGAGCTTGGCTTGTGGGCCTCAGAAGCGCATGGCAGCGGCGGGAAGAGGCAAGTGACGCGTCCGCGCGTGTTTGCACACCAAACAGATGCAGCAGCAGGCTGAAGTGGCTTGGGGCCAGGTGCGAGAGGTGTCCGCGGTGCTTGACAGCTGTGTACAGCTCGTAGAGGGCCTCGGGCGTATACTCTACGCGGTGGTCTGGGTCGGCGATCCAGTGCCGTAGTCTGTACAGCGCAAGCTTCCCTGGGGGTATTATATTGGTGTCTATGCGCGCGGTGCGTGCCGCGTCTTTCGGTGCGTGCAACCGCGGCGTATTTCGAGGAGTGCGCTGCTCGCATACGGGTTGCAGGTAGTTCGTCTGCTGTTCCGGGTTTTCGGGGAGGGAGAGCGCAGGAGGAGTGGGGGAAGCTGTCAACTTCGTCTTCGTCGAGGGCCGTGGGTTGCGCTGAGCGCGGTGTAAGAGTGCGCTCGTAGTGTAGTGACTACCATATTATCAGTCTGCAATGTTGCTCACCGCGACGATGAAGACGCACCGACTGCTACTGCCGCCGCCGCCCAGTCGCTGGACGGTTGACTGGCCCCATCGCAACATTCCATTGCATGGAATCGCCGGAGACCGTCCACGCCGAGCTACGCGTTGTTTCCGAACGCCCTGCTCCTCTGCCGTCGCCGTCAAGTGCTGGCGACGCGTCTCTTCAAAACTTCGCGCGACGTTGGAACGGAGGAATACCCGGCAACTGCCGGCGACGCGTCCCGTATTTGGCTCGCGCTGATTGGCCGACGCGCAACGGACAAATTGTTGCAACAATTATTCTGCTGAGCCGCTTCGTTCTCTGGTATACATACTTCGAGCTCATCGCGCTTTCATAATCCTTAGTTCACACATAGCAGTTTGGGATGACTCGTCAGTGGATGTCAGAAGTACAGTTGCTAACGATACATGTAGAATAAACTTAGTCAAAGAGACCGAAGCCCTGGCACAACCAGTCAGCACGTAGACACTGAGCGGAGATATGGAAGGCCTTACCATGTCGTCGTCCGACTCCTCCTTCTCCTCCTCCTTCTCCTCGGCCTTGGTCTCAGCGGCCGGGGCGGCCTCAGCAGCAGCGGGCGCCGCGGATACGAACGCGTCGGGGTTGGCAAGGAATTCCTTGACCTGGAGATGGAGATCAGCAAGCAAGTCGAAATATGGAGTCGAATTATCAGAGTTGGGTAAAGAGTCGACACCGCGCCGAAAGCGCTCAGCATTTTCAGTGTGATATATTGTTTGCTCATCCAATAGTCTAAAAGAACTCATGCGCACCTTCTCCGAGCCCTCGAACGTGTACTCGGTCGCGAGCGACACAGCCAACACGTTCTTGTACGTGTTGATGAGCGAGTGCATGACGGACACGATCGTGGGGTACTTGAGCGCGAGCGAGATCGCCGCAATGGTCTTGATACCCGACATGAAGCGGTCCACAAGCTCGGACTCATCGACGTCGAGCACATCGGGCGAGAACGAGTTGCCAGAGTCGTAGATCTGCACGACCGTCATGCCGTACGTGAACGGCGAGATGTTCAGCATGTTCAGCAGCGTCGCCTCGGACGTGCCGACGCGCGTGCCCGCGGTCACGACCTTGACGTCGGACACGATTTCGATCGTACCACGCGCGATCTTGGTCGGGATACCGAGCGCCTGGAAGAAGGACGTCTTGCCAGGCTCCATGCCGGTGTTGCCGGCGGAGATGGAGACGTCCAAAGGCGCGAAGGCACCAGCGCGGGCGGGGGCGGCGACCTTGTTGGCGACGATGACTTCGCGAACCTCCTTGAGGTCGCTGTCGGTGAAGACGAAGCCGATGTTGCCCTTGACGTGGGGGAGGAGCTTCTCGAACTGGGGGAGCTCGGCGAGGAAGCTGCGCAGGGCACGGCGGACCATGGTGTTCTTGCCCATCAGGACGACACCCTTGCCACGGAGGGCAACACGGATCTGGTGCATCTGGTTGGAGCCAACATTGTCGACGTTGACGATGAAGATGGAGGCTAAGATGAGTGTCAATCAGTGAGTCCCCCTTCGCAAACACTACAACCCACGGTATTGCTCGAGGAGCTCCTTGAGCTTGTCAAAGTAAGCGGCCTTTTGTTCGCGGCTGGCACCCATTGTTGCTGATTGGACTTTTCCTGCATGAAGATCAGGATGGGGGAACCGACGTGAACTTCGCTGCCACGTACAAAAGTATAGACAAAACCTCCCTATGGCCTTTCACGCCTGCAATAACAATGAGGGACACCAACATCGCGCAACGCGCAACGAACCTGCAGATGCCAATGGATTTTTAAAGGCGTTGTCGATACAGAAGGCACGCGCGATCGCTGAAGTTGTGTGTACGTCGGAGTTTCAATTCGCTCGGGTCGACGCCACAAATAATGTATTCCCATCTCCTTCACGCAGGTTTGTGCTACTCTTTTGTGCTGCATTCTCTCTAGGAGCGCTGATATACTGTCATCTTCATGTTGTACAGTTCACCGAACTCAGGCAGGCCCTCCCGAACGTTTGCGACAGTGAAGAATCAAACTATACAGTGACCGGAAAGTGCCGAAGTTATACTTCCGGCCGTTGGCACGTGCAAAGTTGAACTTCTGTTTGCTTCTGACCAACTTGCGATGTCGCGAAAGACATAGGAAGCTCTACAGATCAGTATCTTACGGCAGCCTACGCCGCCAATGATAAACAACCTTGTCAGGATGTCTGAGGACGGTGTGAGACCGCGAAGCTCTCGGCCCTGATCTTGACATTCATCCGGAAGCGCGCTCTTGCAAGCAATTTCCCAGCGCAAGGTTAACGGACGAAGTGCGCACGATATGCATCTCTTTCGCTCAACGTTGAGGTACTGATAAGCTTGGTTCAGACATAAGCTGGGATACGACTGTCGCATATTACACGGACGCGTCGGTCTAAGCACGCGCGACGTGCACTCCTATCTGTCGCGCATCGCGTATTGTCCCCGAGACTTAGCCTCGGAATATGGCAATGTATATAATAAACACAGCGGGCTGCGAACGGGACCCTTAGGCGTTCTTTCCTCCCGCCATCATGGCAGTGCGATTCCTTTCCTCTCCTCGCCGTTTCGTTACGTGGCCCGGCCGCTTCTTCCCCATCGTCATCGCCCTATCCCTCACCTTCGCTTGGTACTACAACTACTACTCCGGCGACGACAGCATTTTCTACAGCCCGCACGTCCTGGAGGAGCTCGACATTCCAGCCCCATACACTGGCCGCTTGCCGGCAGTGCATGACGACAAGCCGGCCTATGCTGAACCTGCGAACATCGATTCGCCTAGCGCTCCTCTGGGATTCCCGTCTTCGGAATGGTGCCAAGGCAACGAGTGCGGTGTCGGCAAATGGGTGCCGCGAGTCCCCGCCGTTGAGAAAGCCGTTTGGGGCGACCCGCAGAGTTGTCGCCGTCCCTACGATGTCAATGGAGAGCCGACCCCGGAAGAGGAGCGTCCCGCTGTTGATGCCCGGCGCGCTCTCGACATCATCAACTGGGTGTGGTCCCCGTCGCGAGGCAAACTCATGGAGCTCGACTTCATCGACTTGGTGGTTCGCATGCTGCAAAGCCCGGGCGGACTTATCATGATTGGCGGTATGTGGTTGGCACAGATCCCGTCTTCGTTCAAGCTGACCTCGAACTGTTAGACTCGCTCACGGTGCAACACCGCGATACCTTCTCCGTGGGCCTGCCCACCGCTGGCATTCACTACGAGGTCAACCCGCCCCATCTCATAGATCTCGGTTACCCCAAAGTTGACCACGTCGAACATTGGGTCATTCGAAACACTACGCAGGCGTGGAAAACCCTTGTAGAACGGGCCAATGTACGCCTCCATCTCCACTCTGGAGAACGTTATCTGAATCGCTCGCGCAGGTGCCGCCGTCGCGTTTGGAGCGCCCAATTCTGACCATCATTCAATACCACTTGACGGTCAACGAGACGGAGATTCGCGAAATGACGGAAGGACCGGCCGATGCTCAGTGGTCGCATGGATCGGGGCGCGGGGCCCATCCTCGCGTCCCGGGTTTCCAGGAACTCGTAGCCAAGATGGCCACTCCTATCCCAGAGTACGCCGATACCGTCACGAAGGATACCGTTGTACTCATGAACACCGGAGCCCATGTAAGTCAATACGGCGCTCCCGCCACTTGCGACGCTGACAACCTGTAGTGGTCCCGAGGCGTCATGGGCAACCTCATCCCACGAAGCGATACCGCAACTGAGCACGCGTTGCTGCACAGAACGTATCAACGCATGGTATGATTACACATGTGCACTTCGACATGGCATGCTAACCGCCACTACCTGTAGATGGACATGCACTTCCGCCGTTTGCAGGCCGCCCCGCGAACCACCATTTTCTTCCGCAGCACCTCTCCCGCGCACGCCAACTGCCACAAGAATGCGTATCCTTACCCGACTGCGGAGGACGCCCACGCCGACGACGCGACGCTCTACACGCGCCTGATGGCTGACGCTCCGACTTCGAGTCACGCGTTGACGTGGGCGCGCTGGGACTGGGACCAGTTCAAGGTGCACAACGGGATGTGGAAGACGGCGATTGAGCAGGCGCAGCAGGAGCGAGCGCTCTCAGGCGAGGGGCCGAAGTGGCACTATCTGGATATCTATGGGCTTTCTCTGCAGCGAGCGGACGCGCACGCAAATCCGGATGATGACTGCTTGCATTGTAAGTGTCAGGCATTGGTTTGAATTTGGGACGTGGCTGACGAGGCTTTTCAGGGTGCGGCCGGCCTGTGCCCCTCGAGTGGACGCGACAGCTATATCATCAGCTCAAGATGATTGACATGCAGGATGGGGTAGCATGAAGAAGTTGGAGGGCTTGGGGATTGAGTTGGAATATCGCGGGGCTTTCTATTGTATTCTAGCATACTATACTGTCACTACCTGTCTATGTACCTTGGTGCTCCCGGATAATATCTAGATTGTTCGTCTAAGCTTCTACTACAAGACTGCAGGACAGTGGCATTTTGCGAACGATCCAGCCGCCCTTGCAGTGGCGACTTCAAGACAACACATACATTGGCGGCCGCGCACGAAGGCTCCCGCGGTCATAAATACAGTACCGCAGCGACTGTAGAGTCCTTGCTTGTGGCCTTCATTTATAATCTACAACAGGTCCTCCGAACTCGATGGCAGGTCCCGCTCCGCACAGATACCCATCTTCCCCAACGCCTCGTCTACCAGCGCCTCATGCGCGTCCGTCATCATGAAATGGATCCCATCCGACACGAGCGTCTCCCACGCCAGCGGCGCGGTCAGCGCAAACTGGTCGATCACCGACCAGCCGCGCGCCAACGCTAATGGAATCATGAGCTCGGACCAGTAGCGCAGGCGATTGTGCGTGGTATGTCGGTTGTCGCGTCGGACGCGGTCAGTGGTGAGGGGCCCGGGGGCAGCGGGCGTGAGCATAATGCGTGTGCGAGGGCCGGTGTACGTAGAGGGGCGGCCATGAGTGTGCGCGTGCGGTATTCCGTGTGCACCCGCTTGTCGCTCGTCGAGGGGAGGGTTCGGAGCGGGGAAGCAGATGTCGACAGCGTCTAGAATATCGTGAGTGCGTTCGAGGAAGACCGCGGTGGGGTGTCCGACGGCTATGTGATAACCCTATAGCAGATCAGTGCAAGTCCAAAAGGTGTAAATGGGAGTCAACATACAACGCTGACGATGAGTACATCGACCTCATGTTCGCGCATGTAACTGCACACATCCGACTCGAGCATTTCCTTGAAGAGATGTCCAAAGGGAGACCTGCGGGAGCTCAATATTGAATACATCCACTTATGTGGCAAAGAAAGCTTACCAGCGAAAGAAAAAGTCGACATTACCGACTGTGCCGTTCTTGAAGTCTGCTTTACCCTGCTTGACGATGAGTACGTAGAAGGACTGAAATCATGATGCGCACCGACTCTAATGCCACGCCAGGCTGCCCACTCAACCGATGGATCAGACCGTCCTGCAACTGGCGCCCATGGCTGTCACCAATCGACATAACATGGCGTCGCGTTTCTGTACATTCTTCCACGTTCGCGAACCGCATGCCAGAGTGCCGCCACTTGCATCGCGCAGGCACGAAACGGTATCGCTCGCCGATGCGTCGGCCACCGGGAGCCGCCCACTGTATGGGCGAGTCCAGCAGATCAAGTGGGTGGTGCGGAAGATATGACCCACGAACGGGGTGAATCGCTGAGCATGCGGGCAGCATTGCATCGTCGTCGACGGGGAAGCGTGCTCCGGGCAGTGCAAGGTGGTGAGACGCGTTGAGAGGAGAGGGGATGTAGCTTTGGCAGAGTGAGTTCGCCGGAAGGAACAATGCGTGTGCAAGAAGAGGGCGGAGTTGTAGTTCTGGCCAAGGCAGCGAGCTCGTCGCGTTTGCTTCGTCGAACCCTTCATACCGCTGCGCCACCATGAACATACGATCAGGAGGGGGGTGTAAGGACGCACCTCGTACGCAAGCCACGACCTCACATAGATGTCTCCCACGTTGTGCAGCTCAACATCGAACCGATATGAGCAGTTCCCCTCGTACGTGCTCCATTGCGTGTCGATGCGTTCCGCGCCATCTGTGGTGAGGATGAACGAGTCCGGACCGCGATTCCGACGTATCCATTCGCTCAAAGATGGGTCTTCGCTGGGCTCAGAGCCGTCCTCCGCGGCGGCACATGCAGCTTCGTCTCTCCTCCAAACGCGGAAGGTGAAAGCGCTAGGCGCTTCGAGATCGCGACACAGCTCGGCGTCGAAGTCGGGGAGCACAGAATCAAGCGCCTGACATGACTGTCTGTCATGCGCAATGATATCCCGCTCGAGAAGATGTGGTGAGGGGCATACAGCAGGAGTTATAGGAGGGGATGAGAGCCTAAGGAAGTCGCGGGAGAAGTCTGCCGATCTGGGATGAAGCAGGAAGACGAGGGCGACGCCTGCGAAGACGGCGTTCAAAAGATATAGGCGGGATAGCCTAGGGGGCATCGCAATACCCAAGGGATTGGATGCTCTGGGACGCGGGAGGCTCAAGGTCAAGGACAAGGTGAGTTGTCGAAAAGATGGTTGGCGGGGAAGGACGCTGATGCCATCAGTCGCTTCGCAGTCGTAGACGAGCATCGGGCAGTTCACGCTGTTGTCCGGGCCACTCAGCCTGGACGGCGATAAAACATTCATTGTATGTTCTGGCAAACGGATGTAGCAATGCCGAGGAAGAAAGTGAGATCGCAATTTGCCGGGACCCATGGTAGGAGTGTGACTCAGGCGGTGGCACGTGAATGTCACGCAGCTCAGTGATGCGCATGTTCGTTTTCCACCCTTTTGACACGCAGCACGAAAGTACAATTCTCAAGGGCCCATGACGCCGAACGTTCCCATCTCGCGTACCTGCCGGCTTCCTCGCAGGCTTGGGGCTACGAAGGGCTTGAGCGTATGCATTCTGCTCGCTTCGGACAGAGCCCATCCGAGCCGCCTCGAGGACACGTTCGACTTGCAATCGGTTTTGCTAAATAAAAAGTTCCACAGTGTTGCATCGCTACACGTGCTATAACTTATTGTTGTACAGAATATGCACGGGGATTCAAAAAGTAAGGATTGTCATGAGCATCACAGCCAGCGATGTTACCTGCGAATGAAGGGTGCGACCCGAACGACAGCGAGCCAGATCTGTGTAGCAAATCTCAGCTTCCAGGCGCCAGTTGCATCGCAGTACTCACGTTATAGTAAAGGTAGGATTTCTGATCGGAGGCAGCATCATTTAAAGCGTAGAACCTGCCGCCCACAAACGTGCCGCCTGCTAGGATGGCGGCAGCCAGGAGCGTCGGCAGCTCGCCACGCACGGCGATATATCCGGACCAGAATGCCATGATGAGTAGCATGGTGATTCGTCCCGACCAAGGGAACACTATAGGGATCGTCCGGCGGTTCGCGGTGCGGTCACCCTCCTCATCTCGGAAGTCCTGCGCCTGAATTGTGCTCAAGATGATGAGAAATGTGAGGATGTGCGTATTGGACGCTTTGGCGGATGCGAGGCTATGGTAGCCTACCGCAAAGATGCTCAGCAATGATCCGCAAGGAGCAGACGTGCCGCTCACCTCTAGCGACCGACGTTGCGCCTATGTCAAACATGCAGTATGCAAGTGCGTTGAGCACGTTCCTTGTGGCCCAGTGAGAGTCCAGCTTTAGCTCGTTATGCATGATGATCGCGACGGGGAACCAAAACGCGATAGCCCTGAGGTCGTAGGCGATGCAGATCAGGGCGCATATAGGGAGCAGAGCCCAGCGCAGAACGCGTGCGTCGTGGATAGTGATTCTATGCGCCGGCAGTGGTCTCCACGGCTTGTTCTGTGCGTCCTCGTCCGGGGAGGCGGTTTGATTGGAGACGCAGAACTGCAAGAGATGAATCCAGATCCAGAATACGGTGCACAAGACCCTCGATGCGGTGAGAGGCGTGTCGTATGCGACTGTGCACAGGGCAAACGTTGACTATGTCGACATAAGCGCGCGTGCCATGAAAGGAAAGAAAGATATCACGAACGATGGGGACAAGGATGGACATGAAGTCCGATCGAGTGAAGAAATAGAGGGTTTTGGCTTCGTGCGCCAGTCGTTGAAGAAGACTGTTCGTCATCTTGATATGTCAGACTTCGGGAGAACGAGGATGACTATAGTCAGGGGAGCAGGCGAGCCCTACGGCTTTTATATGCTGAACCTAGCATATATCCATTTACGCCTGAGCCGTGGCAGGTTCACTAGCAGTTATCCCTATCATCATCTGAGTCATCGCCGGCGTAGTTGGAGTATTTTGCGCGCTGTAGTCAACACTATCGAGTACAGGTCGGGAAGGACACAATGGGTGTCTCCGAAGCGCTCGTTCTCGTTCGCGCATACTTGCCGCGTTTGTTGGTGACAGTGATCCGTGCTTGAAGAGCAGCTTGAAGCTTGCGTATCCGGCACTTGCGTTCAGAGCTCGCTTGCGAGGCAAGAGACAGACAAGAAGACGATACTTAAGAGTGACGAGGAAAAGGAAACACCGACTTGAAGCACAGTGCACACTGACCAATCCTGCACGTGATAGGTACCCACGGTCACATGCCGCAGTAAAGTTCAAGTTCATTTCGCTGGTTTCCCGTATGTATATGCGCCGCTTCGTCGAGGACTGTCTAAACCTTGCCTGGAGCTGCAGGGTTGCCATGTAGCTCTCTTCACAAGACTAAGCTGAATGCAAATTCTGCAAATAAGACCTGCAAAAACCTAGACCGGTAACCTAAAGCAGGGTATATACGCGATAAGTAAATGTAGCACTGCGAGTATGAACATGTATTGTTACGTATGCACACAAGTGAATAAGATATATACAGTGTATGCATAGAATCAAAGGAATGACTAGTTGTATGAGTATGTAGTGTCCGCCGCCAACTTCCCCCTCTCTTGCAGCCCCAGTCCACATCCCTACCGATCCCTTGCAGTACTGGTGATGCGCTTCATCGCCTCCTTCTCCGCCGCGATGTGCCGCTGCAGCATCCCATCCAGGCGCATCAGCGATTCCCTCCTTACCAGCGACACCGGCTCTCCCAACCCTCTCCCCTTCGGCCCATCCTCGCTCATTGGCCGGTCCAACATCCCCACGCCGGCGGCTGAAGATCCCATCCCCGTCGACATACCCAGCGACGCCGTCGCCGTCGCCGGCCGCTGCGACGTCCGGCTTGCCGCGAAGTGTGCGACGCCGTACGGCGTACCCGAGTGCCCTGGCTCGCTGCGGAGGTCGGTGAAGAATCGTCGAGTGCGCGTCACCTTGTTCTCCACGGGCTGCCGCCGGTCGTGCTGTATGCCGGCCAGCGCCGGGCTCACGAGCGCCGCGCCAACGTGCGGTGAGGAATGGTTGCCGAAACGCATGAAGGCCGGACGTGGGGACGTGCGTGCCGTTGCTGATTCCGCCCGCGCCCTCGGGAATGCTGGCGGTGGTGGCATAGCACGAGACTCCGTACTGTGCCCCGCGCTGCTCGTCCGACCGCCGTGGGCGCTGCTCGTTCGACCTCCGTACGTGCTGCTTGCGCGCCCGCCATAACCACTGTAGGCGCTCCCATGCGTGCTGCCAGTCTGACCACTGTACACACTTCCATGCGCCTCAGTCGAGTACACGTCGTCCTCCTCGCTACTAAGCTCCGAGTCATCCTCCTCCTCTTCCTCTGCGAGTTCCTCCGCGAATGCTTGGTCTTGGATGGCATCGAAGAACGACTGTGGAGATGTAGTTGGGGGCGCAATATGCAGAGAGGGCGCCGCGTGGCTTGTAATTGGCAGCGTAGACTGTCTCGGCGGCGCAGAATGGATGTCCGGGGGGACGTAACCAGTTGGTATCTCAAGCGACATACCACCTGGAGCTCTGAGGCGATGTGTGGAGAACGGTGGTGAGGTCGACATCGGGGAGGTCGGCGACACCGACGCACCCGCCTCCCCATATGCGGGCGGTGTAATTGGAAATGGAGGCGTACGGGGAAACGGCGGTGTCGTCGGGTCTGGTGCAAGGATCTCCGGCATGCCATACCTGCCGCTGGGCGAGGCGCTTAGCCTGCTCGACGCACTGTACTGGCTGGATGCGCTGTTCGACCGTGACGATCTGCTTAAAGTCTCGTTCGACTCACGCGGGGTGGGTTCCGAGTAGGAACGAGTCACGGAAGTGGACGAGATTGGAAGCGGCTTTACCTCCGCGGACGTGGATGCGGGCTGCGCTCCCGCCGCCAATAACGACCCCTTCCTCGGCGGCCTTCGCGGCGGCGGCGAGAGCGCGAAGAAATGGCTTGACGACGTGGATGACCTCGGTGGCGGCGTAAATGACGATGTTCGCGGCTCTGGCTGAAATGTCGACACTTGGGCATGCTCTACGCTGATTCGGGGCATCGACCTCAACGACGCGGTCATAGGCGACGACTTCCCCTCGCTTGGCGGTAGTACAATCCTCGAATCGTCCACTTCATCGTCGCTGTCGTCCTCCAAGAACGACGACTGCCACTCGTCGTTGCGTGCTGTATGAAACGCAGACGTTGCCGGCGACCGTGTTATCGAACGCATTCCCGCATCCGAGTAGTACGTGGACTCTGCACGCGACTCCGGCCTTCCCTCCGAGTAGTTTGACATCGCTGTCGACGCACCACGGCGCTGGCCCGGAATGGGCGGCGGCGTCATCATCAACACACTTGAGCTAGCTTGCGAAAGATGCGGTGAGGACGCGATCTTGCGAAGGCTTCGTGTGTTCGCCATAGAAGACGGCGCTGTCGTGGAAGTCGACGGCCGCGGAGAATTCAACGTCGGGACCTGATCTGTAGTGGCTGCCCTCGGTCTCTCCCTGTCTGACATAGACCGTGGCGCTGGAGCCAGTGCCACAAATGGTCCAGATGGCGTCGACGCGCGCTCTGGAACATATCCCGGTTGCATGCTGTCCTTCGATGGCGTGTTGCTCCGCTTCATCGTCCGCGCAGGTAGGGAGCGGATGGACGCCTCACTGGGGTTCCTGCCCATCATAACAGGATGTCTGATGATGCGCCTGTCAAGCATGGCCTTTGATGGCGGCGGAGCGGGCGACGACGGCAGGGAGCTAGTCGGCCAGCTCGGAACCGCAGGGGAGGGAAGCCTAGAGCTTTCCGGAGACCCGCTGAGGGAGAGATCCACGGCGGCGTGTAGCAACTGCTTCCTCCACGCATTGTCGGGATCGAGCGATGGCGAATGAGAAGGTGGCAAGCGGTCCGCCAGCAGAGCCGCCCCCACCGAGTCCTCCACCCCCAGACCGTGCGCCTCGGATGCCTGAACGGCAAAGTAAGTCGAGGACGGAGGGGGGACGTCCACTGCGTCCGTCGGATCGACAATGCCGTCAAAGACGTTGGCGGGTGCATCATCACCGCCCCCCTTCGTCTTGATCTCATGCTCGGCCGCCTTCGCCGCCGACATCACGTCGTCCATCTTCTCGCGCACGACGACGACGCGGCCTGGGCGCGAGCGGGAGTCGGCGGGACTGGTGGCTGGGCGCGGCGGTATACGCGGAGTCTGGGGCGTCGATCGTGGGGGCAGGGGCGCGTCGGACGGCGTGCGAAGGGCTGGGCTAGGGCTATCACAGGACGAGCTAGAGCTGTCAGGTGTACCGGGTTTCGACTTGGTCTTGCCGATGCGGAAGAGGTCGAGGAAGGTGGGCGTGTTCAGGCGCGCGGGCTTCTTCGCGCTCTGGACGGCCAGATCTGATGGGTTTGGCTTCGAGTGGGCCGGTGGTAGCCAGTAGTTGTTTTTGACGAGCAGCCGGAGGCGATAAGAGACATCGTCGCCGTCAAAGTCCTGGCTGTGGTCTATCGAGGAGCATTCCCTCTCTGCGAAAGAAAATGAGCGCGGGGAGGGAGTCGTATCACCGGACGCGGTGGACGTCGAGGGCGGATAGATGGAGGACGAGACGCTGGAGTCTTGGGTGATCACCGAGTCGCGGAAGTTGAGGTCGATGCGCTGCAGAGACGGCCGTCGCGTGAACGCAGAGGGCATGTCCGTCGGCGCCAGCGTGAGGGACTTTCCACAATTGTGGGTAAGTACTTGCGGAATAATGGCAAGGGACGGGGCTCACCTGAACCTGTTCCTGAGTCCCTGTTCCTACTCGTCTAGAGGTCCGCGGCGACAGTCCATCGCTCACGCACGTCGCGTCCGCCGCGTCGTCCACGTCCTCGTCATAGTCTGGCATCTCCGGCACCGGGCCAGACGACGTCGACGCGACGGGCGCGCCGGTTACCGTCCTGGAGCGCGCGCGGGTGACCGTAGGTGGGAGGTCCCGAGCAGGCGCAAGGGCGCTCCTGGCGCTGCGTGCGCTGGCTACCGAGCGCAACGACGGCGGGCGCGGTGGGCCGTTCATTGCTGTCGCGAACGACATGAGCGACGGCGCCAAGAGCAATATCCGCTGCAGCAATGTGCGGCGGGTAGAAACCGAACGACTTACGTAAGCGTAAGCATCAAGCGCACGCGCGACGCGCCCATTTTAGTTTTGTTCCTCTTAGTGTTGCCGCTCAGCGAGTTCTCAGCTCGCTTGAGCTCCCGATCGGGCAGCTTGAGCGAGCTTAAGCTCGGTTCGCTCGAGCTGAGCTTGAGCGATCACCTGCCTATTCCGGAAGGTGCCCTCGCTGGCACACCGGTCGCCACTGTGGCGCCTCCCATGTTCTCGTTCGGAGGCTGCCTAGCTCTGCCAGTGTTGAGTGACACAGTTTGGACACAGTCAATGAGCCTCCTCCAAGACTGCTTATTCAGAGGTATCTCACGAATAATGTTTCAGCGACGAGAGGAAAGACGTTCAAGAGCAACAGACTGTCAGTACAGCTGGTCTTACCAATAAGTATAGCCTACATAAATTGATGCTTCGAAGGTTAGAGCGCCGGGTGTGCTACTACGTTGTGCATCTGGGGCCGGGGGGCCCAGCTACAGCGCAGGCGCCGCCAGTGCACCGTCGTTGACGATGGCCCAGGCAGCGGCGGTGGGGCCGGGCACGCGAGAACTCGAGCCGGCGTCGAGCTTGAGCTCGCTTGAGCGGCCCCACCTGCCTAATCCGGAGCTCAAGCTAGCTCACGCTCAAGCGCGCTGAGCTGCGCGGCAACACTAGTTCCTCTGCTTCTGCCGTCATGTCCCTCGTCTCTGCATGTACGCATGCTGCTCGCGCCGTGTCCACTAGTTATTAATCACATATAGACCTACCAAACGCAACGGGATACCTCCCATACTGGCAGCTGTTGGTTTCGGTTACCGCCATCGTCAATGGCATACAGAACTTCTTCTCCTTCAAGGCGGCGCGCAAGATCTACAATAATGTCGCTACCAATGAGCCAGGTGCGTGCAGCGCGAGTGTCCTTCTGCCTTGCTAAAATGTCTGCAGTTACACCGCTTCAGGCGCGTACGTTTGGCATCTGGACGCTCACGTCTGGCGTAGTCCGAGCATACTGCGCGTACCACATACATGAGAAGATGTGCGTCGCCGCTCTGCTGCTCCCCCTTCATTCTGACACTCAGGATAGCGTCTACGACATGACCCTTTTCACTTACCTCCTTGCGTTCGCTCACTTCTCCCTCGAGCTACTCGTCTTCCGCTCTGCCAAGCCAAACCCGGGCGTCATGAGCCCCGTCGTCGTCTCCAGTACGTGCCCTTATTTTTCTCGCCAACTGCGCTAACACACTCTATCTCTGGTACACCTTCATCATCGTTCCCCCTGAGCTCAGCGTCCTCCCTGATCTGGATGCTCACGCAATACGACTTCTACGTCCGGAAGTGAAGTCGGGGACTTCCCGACTTCACGCGGTGCATCTGTCCAACACCACGCAGGGGCCGCCTCATCTGGTTCATGTTCCTCATTGTCGGTCCATACCTGGTGAACAGCCCAAGACTTCCGCGGCCTGCTATATTGGATCGACAACCACCCGCATCACAAAATTACTGCGTGAACATACTGTTCGACAATGAGCTCCAGTGTACATACTGGCCTCCGCTGAAGGGCGCCCTTTACTATAATGCACACGGCTCTAGCCCAACAATACTACTCATGATTGGCCACATCGAACGATCTCAATTTGTCGTCAGAGCGTCTACGTTGCCGTCCATCATCATCTCAGAGTCGAAGCGCAGTCACCGTTGGGAGGCAGTCGACTTACGCTCTCTCAGCCTGCTATTATACACTGGCTACGGCTGCCTGTAGGCTGTAGATGTGCATTCTCTCACAGCAAATCAATTGCTGAAATGCAAGACATGGTCCGAATTTACACTTTCCTCCAACCGTCTCGAATATTCATTGTACAACTCTGCAAGGCAGCGTATGTCCGCCGCAAGAGCCGAGGGCCCGCACCTCTCAACGAACCGACTGCCGAATATGCCATCCGACCTGAAGGCCTGAACCTACCAACTGCAAACCCAATCAACCACCGCGGGCAACAACGGCGTGGTACCACTCACCAGAAATTCTCCGTTTGCAGGAATATCTCCCTACACTGCCCGAAACCGTCCATGATCGTCAACTCACAGTCCGCGACCGCGTTCCGGGCTTCGAGCAAAAACGCATTGGGGCCGCATGCTGAGAGGGATTCGACGTTAGCATACGGTTGTGGCATACAATGACCATTGAAGGGCGCTGCTGCACGGAGACGCGCGAGAGATGCGTCCAAGAGAAGAAAGCAAAAAGGTACTAACCGGCTACAGCCAAAGTTCCCCTCGTGCTCCGCGCCGCATCGCGTATAATGTGTGGCAGGTCGGGTCGGGCGCATAGAATCAAGGCGTCGGCGGAAGAGGCAGGCGATGCGTGCTTCTCCTGGCTATCGCACTCTGTCGGAACGTGCTCGAGTTGCGCAGGGAGCAGTTTCTCGACGCTCTGCTGCGTGATGTGAAGGGCCATATTGAGGGTCCCCGGCGGTGCTAGGGCGCGCGCGGTGGCAAGCTGGTCCTCCATCCAAGCATAGGAATCTGTACAAAGGATGTCAGTATGAAAGTCCCTCTCACGAACTCGCATCACCCGAAAGCCTGAAGGGCCGCAGAAATGCATACCTTCATGCTGTACAGCGAGTACAAAATCCACCCTCCGACACCTCGTCTTGCCACGCTTCATTCTCTCCGCCAGATCCATCAGAATCGGCAATGTGAACGTGGCCCCTGCACCGCAAATCGTGAGCATTCCCTCTCGCAATCCCCATCCCGAACGAGGGAAGAATAAATGCACGCACCACTCCCGCCCGCTAACAACAGCACCCTGTCATAGGTCCTCAGTGCGACCGGGACGCCCCCATACGGTCCATCCATCATCACTTTCATCCTCACCCCCACCTTGCCCTCCGCACGCTTCGCCAACGCCCGCGTTGTCCCTCCGCGCACCCGGAGGACGATATCTGCCGCCCTTTCCCCATCCCCCTCCTCCCCACCTACCGGTCGCGCCACGGTAAACGGGTGCGACGTGAACGCATGGAGCCCCGCGCCCAAAAATCGCACGAAGACATGCTGGCCGGGTGTGATGTTGAACTTCGGGGGTAACTTATGGATGCGTACGCGGAGGAAGCCGTCGGGCAGCGTCTCGAGGGTGGCAGATAGCCCGAGGCCGCGGCTGTGATAGAGAGTGCGCAGTGTCTGCAGGAGGCGGGCGAGACCCCAGGCGGCGGCAGTGCCCCAGAAGTAGTCCCTGATAATTCGGTGAGTGAAGACGAATATAGACGAAAAACGGGAAGACATACCAAGAGGTCAGAATCCAGTCGGTGTGGATGAAGAGGGCGATCATAAAAACAGCCGCGGCTCTAGGAGGAAGAGATAAGGCGACTGCAAAACCTCGGGCAGAGGGACGTACAAGAAATGCATTCTGAAGGGTGCGTAAGCATCGTTAACACGCAGGAGTGGGTCTTACGGGACATACTTCTTAAATATTTCATAGTAGCGATTACGGCAAGGGCCCCAGGACAGGAGAACGAGGTAAGTCTGCTAGGCGTTAGAGAACACCACAACCAGCCAAGCAGATCAAAATCCGCACCTGTGGCGCAAGCGCAAGGAACCCGCTCCAGTAGTATAACTTCGTGTTGTATCTCTCCTTCCAGACGCCATCTCGAACATCGGTGTAGACGAACGGCAAAGTATGCACCAAGGCAGCAATATCTGTTCCCGGTCAGCGTGCAATTACAGACGCGCGGCATGGGATACGCACACATTAACAACGCGGACCAGCGATGAAAAACCTGCAGCCGCTCGTGCGATGTGCCCGCGATCATGGCCACGAAGTTGATCTTCGTCGCAAACGCGCTGCATGTCCATTCAGCTCTCACTTCTGCAAACTGAACTGCCGTACGCACATCATAAAGGGCATTATACCCATAGCGATCCACCCGCTGCGCGTCGCAATCGGCGTGCTGTGCCCCATCATGTGGTTTTGCCAGTAGTACGGGCGAACAGCGAGAATCAGGCCTGTTTGTATGCGCATGAGCTCTAATTTGCACATCATGTTTTACAGCGCAGCGCTTCACATACCCAGTACGAAGATCGTCATTCCCGCGACTGCCAGTACAGCCGAGAGCGGTGGCGAATACCAGCCCAACCGTTCCACGCGGAACTGCCTCGAAGACGCATAACGACAGGCGGCCGTCAGTCTGTCCAGGACGCTTGGCGCTCGTCTGTAGTCTTCACCAAGTATCGCCTCGTTTTCGCTGGCAAGCGCTCGTTGACGAAATCTATCGCGCAAGACGACGGTCATGTACATCACTGTCGCCACCCCGATTCCGGCACAGAAGAACGCGACCGTGGTCTGGCCGTAGTCCCAATCCGCTCTGTACCACTGCAGGTGCGTCAGAGGGGAGCCTCCAAGTGAATGAACATCGCGGCTCACGTCAAGCCATTTCTGTTGTACCATCGCGATCTCCCATTCTGTCAGCGACGGATCGAGCTCGCCGCGATCGCGGTAGGTATGCCAGACGCCCAATGGTTTGGATAACCACACAACCATGGTCTTAAAGCTGGATGATGGAGGGATTGGACAAGTTCGCCGTGCTGCGGGTGGGCGCACATAAATGAGCAGTTCGCCAAGAGACCCCTCACGCGGAAACAGATGCACTCGATGTATTATGCCGGCCGACGTTATGCCAACCATATCAGAAACTAGGTACGCGTCATACAGAGGAAAGAGGAGGCTCCGCGGTAGGTCAAGCAGATGATGAGAGAACTTTGTTCCAAGGACTCCAGAGCGAAGCGGGCAGGACAGGACGTCTTGAGACCTGTAAGCTCTGTTTCTTCCGCCAGCAGATTATTGCGAGTATGGGGGTCTACACCTCTTTCCGGCACTATTCGGCTGCGGACGATGCCAAGGCTGCAACGAGTGGATGGACACGACGAACGAGATCCTTCGAATAACGCCAGGCCAATCGTAAAGCGTCGATGCAGTGCCTGCATTTGTCACGGCGTCGCCGACGGCAAGCCTTCCTTATCGATGACGGGTAGAGACGGGAGGACAGCGAGAGACGAGGGGTGATGAAGTCAAGGACGAATGTGGATGCGACGGGGGACGTCCATGTCTGCCGGCCGATCCTGTACTGAAGAGGGATAGACGAGCGCGCACGAAAAGCGAGGGGAAGGGCGAGAGCGAGCAAAGAGCGGAAGGAAAGCCAGTAGCGCCGAGCAAGTAAGGACGCAGATGAGTGTCGGCGGAAAGATGGCCATATTGCAAGGCGCTCTTAGAAAAGTCCTTACAAACTGGAGTGAGCTGTAAGGTCCCTCAGTATATTCATTCTTGGAAGATATACCACGCACCAGCAGTATAGTCTTTTCTTCAAGTATATGGACGAGGAAGGGGGAGGCAGGCTGCAAAGTTTGAAAGAGCGTCTCGCAGGAACCTCCCGGCCTTCCCGGCCCTTACTTATATACCGCGGGTGATGGCGGCCACGCGCTCTTATTGCGCGCCGAATTTATGCGATTGGCTGGCATCTGCCGATGTCATCCTCGGCAACAGCCGTCCGCACTCAGTTGAAGATCAGTGACCCCGATAACTCTTGTTCCCTACCTCCACCACAATTCAAAAGACAGCATGCCCATCCGTACGCTCGAAACGCCAGATACTGCGATGCTGGAAGCGGCGCCGGAGGAGTACTTCATCTTCTACTCGTCCGTCGTCGATGGCAAGATGTGGTGCCCGGTAGGCGCATGGCCGTCACCGATGCCACCGAATAGTATTCAGTTGTGCTGACTCTTAGTATGCATATAGGATTGTCGCGACGTCGAAGGGCGCGTAAATGCCACCTTTACCGGCGCCAAGGCGCCATCTGCACTTATTGTTTTCGTCGGCGACCGTCCCAAGTACGTGCGATTTACCAGCGACTCTTTCGTCCGCATGACCAGCTCTGTTTGCAGGTGGAAGTCACAGGACAATGTATACCGCCAAGCACCCTACACTATCAGCGGCGTGCCTACCCTGCTGAAGTTGGAAGACGTGAGTTGAGATCATCCAGTAAATGCCTAGTCTCGACCATGACGCCGTTTAGGGCAAAGAGGTGGCCCGTCTCGTCGAGGGCGACATCCTCACCAGCAAGCTGGACGAGCTTCTGGAGCGATGAGTTTATTCGATGGTAGTCGGCATATAAAGGAAAATGTTATGTGGGTATACAAGCTTTCTCGTGCACAAATAATACAGATCATGACGGCAGACGTGCGCTCGACTGCCACTGGACAGTGGGCACAAAACTCTCACGCGCAGGCCGCCGCCAGGACTGCCGCCGCTTGCGTAACAGAGCCATCGGTAGCGTACGCCAAGTGCGTGGCGATGTCAAGACCGCCGTCGCAGATCGCGTCTCCGTCGTTGCAGAATCTTTACGAAAAGAAACTGACGTTAGTCCTATGCTCTGCTTTCACGATTGACAGCACTCACGGAGCGACGTTCACGCCAATGACCGGGTCCACAATTGGCCAAACTGTAGGACAAAGCTCGTCAAGCCAGCGTACATGTAAAGCAGTGTGACTCTTACCGTCGGCCAATCCGCGCCCCGCTGCGAGACCTTTTGCGTCGTCTGGGTCCTGGTCGATAGTTCAGCGGATTGTATTGCAGAATAAGATAAACCATTCCCTCACCCCGAAGACCGATATGCCGCAAACGTGACTCTTCAACTCATCGGACAAGTCCGTTGCTATAGGAAATATCAGGAAAGCAACTCCAACCGCGCGGGGGAGAGCCGCTTACCATGAACCACCATAGCACCCCTTAAACAAGATAATCAGTCAGAAGCGAGCGCGATAGATTCATGGATTTCACGCACTTGGAGTATCCGCTCAAGATGAACTTCTGCTCCGGACACGTCGACGAGAGGTTGGCCTAGGGGAGATTGTGGTAAAGAGCACACCTAAGGCTGAGGACGAGCGCCAAGCACGTACGATGAGGTCTCCCATGGTCTGCCCCCCCTCAGCGACCGTCGCGTCATACTCCGCGCTGGCTGACATCAACGGTCAGTATGAAAGCAAAAGGTCGCATGTGCCAATCAAGCCTTGCACTCTTCAACGCACAGTGAGCTATCACCTACAGTCCAGTCCGACGGCTGCAAAGCTGCAAACATGCATTACCACTGCGAACCAACTGTACCTAAAGTAGCACTCACGAGGGAAGCACGTCGGTCAGATTGCCCGCCAACGGTTTACCGACAACCCCGAGCCCGTTCTCGAACGTGCCAGCGGCATGAATGAGGTACACGGACGCGCACTCATGCCGCCGGACGACGGGGACGGCCATAGCCATCGCGCCCATCAGACCCACGGCAGTCTACATGGTAGTCAGCCTCCAGCTACGGCATTCAGTAGATCGAGCAACCGCAAAAATTGTGTCGACGGTGAACATCACGGTGTGTACACGTAGCCGGTGCAAAGACGGGGAGCGGGGGCGCTGTAGATGCCTGGGGCGTCTAACTTGTCGTCGCTGGCCTTATAGTTGCCGATCTCCATTGCGGGCGAATAAGAGCTCGGTATAGAACTCGCCGGGGCCTGTGTATGTGAGTAACTTATAACAAGCTACTCCCACGTTAGTCTCCAAGGCAGACGTTCATAAGTACATACTCACAAGAGTAATGAACGGATCCTGGAAGGTTCATACGGGTCTTAGGGGTCCTGTTGATAGTAGTGCTAGCTGTAAAACCATTGTCATCTGCTCCGGTGCACGGTATAGTGTGTCAGACACGGCGGCGAAAGGCGGAGACAAGGCGGAGACGCGCCTGAGCTCGGAGGCGCTGTCACTGTCAGCGACGTCACGCCATAGTCACGTGTGTTGATAAACGGACCGACCCACAGTTGACCCACAGCGAGATTCCGCCGTTCGAACTTCGCAAGCCATCCGGCTCTGGCACGCGTCTACGAGCCTCATGCATGTTGCCCATGCTGCTGCACTACCTCCTGACGCTTGAAAGATTTTATGTACCCAACAATGATTACATAACACACCTTGTGAGACCCTCGAGTAAGTAAGGCTGCCATCACTTCTACAGCCTTATATACATACTTACAGGGGTTTTATACATATGTTACTGTCATAATACATACCGAGCTCTAGTACTGCTCGGGGGCTGTGGGCATGACCAGGCGCGCATGGCTGTTCCTTGCGAGATATACGCAGAGCTTCCATGTTTCCGAGACACTCGATGTCGAGCACCCGATGAATAACCTCGGCTACCGAGGCCGAGGGCGCGTAAAGGCATCGTCCACTGACATGACAGAAGAGAAGCTATACAGCAAGAAGGCCGAGGGAAGGTCAGAGAAAGGTACTGGGAAGGTTGCATCATGCTGCTGCCCCTGCATGGTGGAGAGATGAACTCGAGGACGAGAAACGCCCAGGACCTCCGTAATATGGTTGTCAGGTAAATCTTGGCGAGAAGGGTGATTCGCCGCCCTCCCAGGTGGCATCCCGGTTTGTTTGCAGAGCGCTCACTAGCGTGCGAAGAATCGGACGGATGTGAGTGGCGTCGACGTTAACTCCCAGTCAGATGAGGAGGAGATGGCCCCACGACAATGCGCCGTCTCGAGGGCACCGCGTGCATTCGAAAACGTTGAAGTTAGAAGAAGACGACTCCAACTCGAGGGGTACGTCGAGGGCATTCGATGGGATCTGAGGGGAGTGGAAAGAAGTACTGCGAAGTTTGACTGACCGCCGCAGGTAAATCACAGCCATGTTGAGAGGCCCGCTTGCTGCGTGGTCGATTATGAGGATGATAATGAGGCTGGAATGGAAATCATTGACGGTATGGTATGTCCTCGGCCTCACAAGCTTTTAGAGCAATGCACTACCTCGAAGATGGTCGACATCTCACGGAAGACGCGCTGTTATTGTATAAGCTTTCTCGTGGACATACAATCCAGTGTAAGCACGTACTGGTCCGGTGCTCGTTCCGTCGTTTCATTGGACACAACACTCTCATGCGCAAGCCGCTGCCAGGACCGCGGCCGCTTGAGTGACAGAGCCATCGGTATCGTACGCCAAGTGCGCGTCGATGTCAAGACCGCTGTCGCAGATCGGGTCTCCGTCGTTGCAGAATCTGCACGAAAAGGAAATGCCGTTAGCTCTGTACTTACTATGTTTTCACGATGAACAGCACTCACGGGGCGACGTTCACGCCAATGACCGGGTTCAAAATTGGCCAAACTGTCGGACAAAGCTCGTTAAGCCAGCTTACTTCCAATTTCAAAGCAGGCCGACTCTTACCATCGGCCAATCCGAACACTGCAGCGAGACCTTTCGCGTCATCCGGATCCTGGTCGAATGATAGTCAGTGAAGTTTTTTGTAACAGAAGAGTAACCGTCCCCTCACCCCGAAGACCGATATGCCACAAACGTGGCCCTTCAACTCATCGGACAAGTCCGTTGCTATCAGGAATGTTGGGAAGCGCCTCAAATTGCGGCAGTAGAGCCGCTTACCATGAACCACCATAGCACCCCTGAAGCAAGTCAGAAACGGGCGCGATAGTATCATGGATTCCACGCACTTGGAGTATCCGCTCAAGATGAACTTCTGCTCCGGGCACGTCGACGACAAGTTTCCCTAGCGATGAATTTGGTAAAGAGCGCGCCTAAGGCCGAGGACGAGCACCAAGCACGTACGATGAGGTCGCCCATGGTCTGCGCCCCCTCCGCGACCGTCGCGACATACTCCGCGCTGGCTGATAATAACGATCAGCATAGAAGCAAGACTCATGAGCAGTGTACTACTCACTGTCGTCTGATAAACATATTGCATGCGTCAGTAAAGCCCTACACTCTCCAACGCACAGCGAGCCATCACTTACAGTCCAGTCCGACGGATGCGAACCTGCAAACATGCATGAGCGCTGCGAACTAACTGTACCCAACCTAGCACTCACGATGGAAGTACAGCGGTCAGATTGCCCGCCAACGGTTCACCGACAGCCCCGAGCCCATCCTCCGACGTGCCAGCAGCATGAATGAGGTACACGGACGCGCACTCCTGCCGGACGACGGCCGCGGGGACGGCCATAGCCATTGCGCCCATCAGACCCACGGCAGTCTACATCGGAGTCAGCCTCTCCGTCCAATGTTCCCAAAACCAGATCGAGCACTCACAAAAAGTGTGTCGAGGGTGAACATCATGGCGCGTAGACGAGGCCGGTGCAAAGACAGAGAGCGGGAGCGCCGAGTCGCCTGGGGGCGCGTAGTCGCTGGCCTTTATAGTTGCCGATCTTCAGAATCATGCCCCCGCGCACCGATCCTCGTACTCGGGGGCTGTGCGCATGACCAGGCGCGCATGTGGGGCGCGCGGTCAGGCTGTTCCTCGCGAGATATGCGCAGCGCTTCCATGTTTCCGAGACCCTCGATGGCGAGCGCCCGATGACTACCCTTGGCTACCAAGGGCGCGTAAAGGGATGGTCCACTGAGATGACAGAAGAGGCGCAATGCAGCAGGAAGGCCGAGGGAAGGTACCGGGAAGGTTGACGTTGCATGACAATGCATGCTGCTGCCCCTGCAATGACATGCATGCATATGGTGGGCACTGGCCCCAGCCACTGGGGTAGACGAGCTCGAGGAGGAGAAGCGCTCCGGCATGGTCATTGGTCAGGTAAGTCTTGGCGAAGAGGGCAATTCACCACCCTCCCAGGTGGGATACTGGTCTGTATGTGTATGTACTCGTGCGAAGAATCGGTCAATGGTGAGTGACGTCGACGTTGTTCAAGTCAGATGAGGAGGAGATGGCCCCACGACAATGCGCCGTCTCGAGGGCGCAACGTGCTAGGCTATGAAGGGTTGTCAGTTGAAAGAAGACGACTCCGAGTCGAGGGGTACACGGAGGGCAGACGTTGAGACCTGAGGGCTATGGAAAGAAGTGCAAGATTGATTGACGACGACTGACCGCCGAAGGCAAATTAAAACCATTCCCAGAGGTCCGCTTGCTGTATATGTTAGCTATGAGGATGGGAATGAGGCTGGAATAGCGGTCATCGACGGGGTGGCATACCGTGCTCTTGGCCTCTCGACGATCTTTTAGCACTGTCGACCTCAGCACATCCACGTCTTATTCTGATAGTCATCATTGCATTTCTATTCGCGACGGGGGCGACGCGAGAGTTGTCGAGACGCTGACCAGAAGGTCTCAGGAGGGTTCGGGGAGTCGCCTGGCAGGCTGGGCAGCGCCTGGATCGGCCCTTTGCGCCTGATGTGGCAAGTAGTTTGTTTGCGCAGCTTTGCTTTTCACGCACGTGGCTTGACGTTCGACTTTTCCCAAGTGCCGCATAACGTCCTCCATGCTATGGACCGACCGTGCAACACCAGACTTCATATACAAATGAATATGGAAGACCACAGGTCTTTGAGAATGTACCCTTGGAAAGGAGAGACAATGAGACTAGTACGGCGTTCAATGATGTGCCACGTTATTCGTTCCTTGCTCCCGACCGCCACTACGGCAGCGGGCGGTCGCGTTCGCGCGAGGTGCAAATGTCTGAGAAACACAACAAGTTCCTATACCGCTTCATCCAAGACACCGTTTCCAGTGGCCGCCGCCGCCTGTCTGGGAACGGAAGCCTCTCCCGTCTTGCCGTCATGTCCTCCCCCCGCCGCATCCGCGCCCCGTCCCCCGCCCTCCCGACCCAATCCAAATCCGCGGAGCAGAGCCCCGAGGGCTCCGAGCGCGCGGACGAGTCGGACTCGACCTCGACCTCGCACTCGCACTCCACCAACGCGCTGTCGAGCGCGGCGCGCCAGATCGACAAGGCCATGCGCTACCTGCTCGACTCGGACCAGCACCGCAACGACCGCGGGGAGGAGATCTGGTTCATGGGCGTGTGCCACCCGGCGGGCGCCCCTGACTTCTCCGCCGACTTCGCCACCCGGATATGGCTCACCTATCGCTCGGGCTTCGAGCTCATTAGGGACGTGCAGCTCATCGATCTCCCGCCGCCGGTAGCAACGCTGGACGACAGCCTCGGGAAGGAGTGGGCGAAGGAAGCGGAGCCGCCGGGCGCGTACGGCTTCTCGTCGGACTCGGGCTGGGGGTGCATGTTGCGGACAGGACAGAGTCTGCTGGCTAACGCGCTGATGACTGCTTGGTTTGGACGAGGTGCGTCGTGTGCTGTTGGTATCCGCATGGATTGCTCATGCGCGTAGATTGGAAGCGGATAGCGCAGTTGGAGACGCATCAGCATGCCCTTTACGTCCACCTATTATCGCTCTTCTTGGATACACCACATCCCACCGCGCCTTTCAGTATTCATCGCATGGCCCTTGCCGGCAAGCAACTGGGCAAAGACATCGGACAGTGGTTCGGTCCCAGTACCGCTGCAGGTGCTATCAAGTCAGTTTTGCCACCGTCCCGTATGCACGCATTGCTAACCTTCCTACCAGAAACCTTGTATCCGCATACCCTCTCGCCGGCATCGGTGTCGTCGTCGGCATGGACGGCGCCCTCTCCAAATCTGAAGTATTCACTGCCAGCTACTCGCAATGGTCAGACGACGACCACGCACTCGAATGGGGCGACCGCCCCGTCCTCGTTCTCCTCAACCTCCGCCTCGGACTCGACCGAGTCAACCCCATATACCACGATACCATCAAAGCCCTCTTCACGTTCCCGCAATCCGTCGGCATCGCAGGTGGTCGACCGTGCTCCTCCTATCATTTCGTCGGTGCGCAAGGCAGTGATCTAATCTATCTCGACCCGCATCACACGCGGCCTGCTGTACATACAGAGGATAGCACCGCGGGAGAGCGGGAAGAAGAGGATGCCCCGAAGCGTCGTTCGCACTTCACCATCAGACGTTCCCCTCATAAATCGGCATCCCCTCAGAAAGCCTCCTCTCCGCGCCGTGTGGTTCCGTCACCGCCGCGCTCGCCCTCGCCTGCGTCGTCACCACCTAAAGCATCATCTCCCTTGTCAACGTCGCCCAATACGCGCTCGCCTTTGGCCACCATGCCGGCGCGCTCTCCCCCAGCATCACCCTCACCACCTCCCCGGCTGGCAATTCCTACCCTGCCGTCTCCAGGATCAGGCGAGCCACGCTCGCTTTCGACCCCCACTCTTCCTGCATCGCCGCCAATGTCGCCAATATCGCCGGTGACTGGCACGACCGCGCCCAGTCTTCCAGCCGCACTGCAGACATATTACCAACAATCGTTCACCGCGGCCGATCTGGCGACCTTCCACTGCACGCATCCGCGGATGATGCCTGTGACGGCGCTGGACCCGAGCATGCTCGCCGGCTTCCTCTGCCGCGACATCGCTGATTGGGATGATTGGCGGGCGAGGGTGGCTAGGGTGCGTTTGTGTTTACGGGAAGACTGCGTCGTGCTAATTGACTCTCACCTGCAGCTCCCCAAGCAGATTATGTCTATCCAAGAAGGCAGCGCGGGAGACGAGGTTGACGTGAGCCTCGACGATATGGTGCTAAGCGATGAGGACGACGAGTTCGATTGAGCGGAGCCTGGGGAGAAGACACTGCGAGGCGGGCCAGTCTTCCAGGACTGCCTGCGATGTCATGAAGCACGTTGTCGTGCTTTGCGTGCAGAGGGCACGCCAGGCCGCACCCGTCGCTTACCGCGAGGGTGCGTCACCTGTTTACGGTGGCATGGAATTGTGGGCATGTCCACATGAGCTTCTTGAGGAAAGGGACAGAGGACCGGCTGGAGTGGATCTCGCGCGACCAAAGTAACTGTATTTATCGCTGCTATTCTAATGTACACTACTACATACTTCGTCTGTACTATATCATGATGTAGCCCGACGCAATGGTCTTGCTTGACTGCTGTAGGTGCTTGTAGGCGAGAAGTCACGTGAGACGCTCAACGAGACGCGTGCGTGGGAAATTGTGAAATTATGCACGTGTTCGACATGCCACGCCCCGTTGCGGCTTTGTGTTTCCTCTCGGACCGTCATCTCGCCGCCGGATATTGAACGCCCCCGCCATTGTTCTTTCTGCTAGAGGAATCATGCCGCGCCCAATGCTCCCCGTGCGCTACGCGAATCCGAAGATACAGTCACTCCGTGCGCATCGTTTCCCCATCACGCGCCCATCCACTCATTTCCCCCAGTATCATCTGGCGGGGCCCTGCCACCAGTCAAGTACCAAGTCCTTACATGCCAGGGGCACGATATTGTTGTGCGTAGTATGCTCTACTCTACGCGTTGTATGCTGATTAGCTCTGCAGGTTGGGCGTATGAAGGTTGAGACACCGACGGTGCGATGGTCTTCCAAAGTGGACCTGCAACATACTCATATTGCCTTACAGCCCTCTGGTCACTCGTTTGTCCTCCGTCGCTTCGACACCGGTGCCGTATCCCTCACCACTATGTTCCGCGCGGCCTTCCCCACGGCTCCCGATGACGCAGAGAAGAGCGAGCTGCAGTGGGTCAAGGACACCTTCGACCTCACGGGCACCAATGGCTCATCCCGCGACACCTCCATCACCCGCCTAGCAGGAACTTGGGTCCACCCCACGCTCGCCATGGAACTCGCTCTGGAGTACGCCATTGCGCCGCTCATCAGCCTCGTCGTGGAAGCGCAACCCGATCCCGACACGCAGTACCGCAAGAGCGCCAAATCAGCCGCCAACTCGAGCGCAGCACCTCCGCCGCCCGCTATAGCCCCTTCTCGCTTCGGTGCTGTGCAGGCGTCTCCGGTGGCCCCGTCCCCGCCTTCGAAGCGGCGGAAGGAGTCATCGCCTGGGCCGTCTCCCGCGCCTTTGCCAGCCATCTCAGCGTCGAAGACCGCGCCTCGCCGCTCCACTCGCTCGCGTACCAGCCCCGCACCTAGCCCTGCGGCGACCCCTCGGGCTACGCGCTCCCGCACAAAGAGTCCTGCCGTCATGGAAGCGCCGCCCACCTTCGGTGCCGCCATGTCCACCCTTGACTCCGCCGAAGCATCCTCCCCATCGAAGCGGCCCACCTCCCGCGCAAAGCCGCCCTCATCACGCGCCGCGGCTCCCTCCACGCCCGCCAAGACCTCGATCAAGCCCGCGAGCTCGACGCGCAAGCTCGCAAACGCGGTCACCAAGCAGGAGAGCCGCCTGTCCGTCGCCGGCTCAGACGAGACCGCGGTCGAGGACGAGCGGCGCCACGAGGACGACGAGGGGCACAAAGTTATGACGGAGGCGATGGAGGAGCTGCACCGCGCCGACGTGCAGGAGCAGCAGCAGATGGTGTCTGACATCATGGCCGCGGGCGGGCGCGAGATGGCCGTTGACGCGGGCCCGTCGAGCAAGCGCGCGCGGGAGGAGGACGAGGACGAGCTGCCGACGACGTTCGACCCGAAGGAGCCGGAGACGGAGATGCGGCTGATCAAGACGAATCCTCGGGTCGCGACCTACGCGCCGCAGCGCAAGGCGGCGGCGTGGGGCACCGGGCTGTTTGTCTTCGGCGTGGGCGCCTTGTGAGTGGAGTGATATCCTCTGCTACCACTGTTTTGCTGACCATTCAATCCAGGACGCTCCTGCCCAATCTCGCCAGCCAGTGGCTATAGATGCTGTGCTCTGCATACCCTCTTGTCTGCATCGTCGCGTACGAGGTATCTATAACGTCCCTTGAATTTATGACTATTCTTCCCTTGTGGCGTTTCCATGTTATACGTTTCCTTAGTTGCAGATATGTCTAGCTTTCGTTTTGTAGTGTACTAGGCCCGGAGTACGGTGTAAATATATGTAATGACCTTCATGCCTTTGCTTGCTGCGAACGTTCTCTCCTGCCTACCATGATTTCAGCTGTCACGCAGGTCGTTGGCGAAGCTAGATGTTCATGCAACGTAAGTCATTGCTAGTAGTAGTACTAGTGTAAGCACTGATCATAGTGAGTACTCATTAATCCATCTCACAGGCAACGAAACCGATACAGGGAACAAACGAGAAAATCTTACGAACCATGATGCCGCCTCGACCAAGTAGACATGGTGAGCGCCCCAACGACGCCCACCATTAATATAGCCGTGCCAGCGCCGATGATAGTGGGCACATACAAGTACCACGCATCGTCCATATCCTCCGGCGCCGCCAGCTTCTTCTTCACCAGCGCCGCCTCCTCCTTCTGCCGATCCTTCTCGTTCAACATCTCAAACGAGGGCATCTGGAACTGCTCCGGCTCCGCTATCGGCGACAGCACGGGCACGTCGAGGTCGGGCCGCAGCACCCGTGCGCGCTCAAAGTAGCTGCCCGCGGCCTCGCGGTCCCGCCGCCAGGCGTGCGCGCCGCCCATGGCCAGCGGCGCTTTCGGCGGAGGCACCCGCAATGAGGAGAGGCTGGAGAACGAGGGCGAGACGAGGCTGGAGGCGGCCCCCTCCAAGTGCAGCAGCCCCGCGTCCAGATAGAGCTGCGCGAGGCCGTCTGCGCCACCCAGGCATTGCGCGTAATAGGCCTCCGTGTCCCGGGATGCCGGCGCGTCGAAGTCGATGTCGAAGCTCGCCTGCACTGGCACGTAGTTCGTGGCCAGGCGGATCGTGGCCGCGGCGCCGTGGTTCTGGTGCCATGCGCGCCTGGTATGGAAGTCAGCCATGTGCACACCTCAGCAGGCAACGGGGGTGAGACGTACACCAGGAACTCGAATGCTTCGCGCTTCTGCTTGCGGATGTCGTACAGGTCTAGGCCGATGAGGATGAGGCTGGTCGGGTCCATGTTGTACTGGTGTTCCAGCTCATCGCTGGCGTCATACACGACCCCGTGGGTGACCAGAGGGGACAAAGTTGGCGGGACGGGGCCGACGACGAGCGAGGGCCATATGATGGACTGCGCCTTGTCCAGGTGCAGGGTGAGAAGCCGGTCGGAGATGCGCGACTCCAGGGATTCGAGAGACGAATAGTACGCTGGCGAGGCGGGGCCCGAGCGCGTGGACCTGGCGCGCGAGAGGCGGATAGATAGACCGTGGTGATCGACTACTTCGGAACCGCTTCCTGGTAGAGGTGAGGTCCCCGCTTCCTCCGTTTCAGAAACGGGGCCGCTGTCGAGGGAGGCTGCGAAGCTGCTAGAGATATCTGGGTCCGAGACGAAGGCGTAGGAAGAGGGGGTAGACGCTGATGAGGTGCTGGAAGTTGTACGGCCACGACCAGGTCGTGAGTTGGTCTCAAGCTGCCAGGTCGAGGTAGAAGGGTCAACTTCGCTATACAGCTTGCCCTACTCAAGTGCGTTAGCAAAATACCAGCCTGCCATCCCCAGTTATGGCGGTACGATGCGCACCTTGATGATAGGTTCACGGCCTTTGATCCCAGCAACCAAGTACTGACCCTCGATAGTCACCTGCAAGGCCACTTAGGCGCCACAGACCTGTCAGCCCAATCAGCACACGCACCACCACATCTTCCTCCCTTGCTGAATTTGGTACCATCAGCAAAATGGTTGCCTATATCCGCGCATGGCTTCAGCTCGCGCAGTCCACTGGTATGCACCCAAATACCTGATCATGAGACTATATAGAGGGTGCTGCTTGTCATTTGGTGCTGATACGCGGCGCGCGCTGTACGACGCACCTGGTGCCAGGAGTACGCGAGGCGCTGTTCGTCGAGCATCTCCATGGTGAGCTGCAGTGGTTGCTGTGCGTGGCGCAGTGGTGGGGGGAGACAAAGTGGGGCGAGCAGTGCTATTATGTCCGCTGCCCATGACCGACGCCAACAAGCGCGGCGCGTGGCCGGCTCGTGGCCGCCCTCTTTCGGACTCTTCGGGTCCTTCGGCGAGCAGTCGGCGTCGAACGAACAAACAAAACGAACAAATCGCTTCAAACAGCCACCACCATTGTCCGCGCCCGGGCGCTGACAGTGACAGCGGTCCGAGTCGGTTATGTATGTGCGCACTCGGCAAACATCGGTGGAATCTCCTCGTCTGTTATGATGACTCCAGGATGACTCACGCTCTCTGAATCACTGACTGTTTCAACCTCACCCTTATCACGCCCTTTTGAATCCACGGTCTTCCTTCCCACGTCTACCAGGTGCACGCATAGTACAGCGCCCTAAAAGGTGAACGTAAAAATACAACGTCAGAATTGTCGACATGCGCTACGGAACGCCCATAGCCACCCTGGTGTTGGTGAGCATAATATTCCATCCAGTCAACCAGTACGACTGACTTAGGTCCAGAGCGTCATCTTGTGGCGCGGCAAGCGGCTACTGCAGAACAACATCCTCTTCACCCCGGCTCTCCCGCAAGCCTACTACGCGCACGGCAACGCGAGCGAGCAATGTGTTGCCCCACAAGTCGACGGCCTTCAGTACTGCGAGGACGCCGTGTTCTGGGACGTTCACGCCCATCCTGAGGGCCCAGTCACCCAGCGACGCGTCCTCGTCACCTGCGATGCTGGCAGGAAGGCATGGAACACCGTCATGGGCCCTATGCACGATCCAGCCCCCAAGGGGTCCTTGTGGGTCATTATGGGCGAAGGCGAGGCTGGTTGGGCTGGTGCCGTGCCCGTCCGTCTCACGCTCGACGGATACCCGCCGGAGCACGACTTTCACCCGCTCGGCCTCGACATCAGCCCGTCAATCAACGGAGGCGCGTCGACGCTCTTCGTCGTGAACCACGCACGGGATAGGACCTGCGTCGAGCAGTTCTCAGTCTCGCCGGCGGCGCCGACGGTCGCGACACACGTCCGCACGCTCGACTCCCCGCACTTCATCTCGGTGAGTAATGCGTGCTCAGCTCCTCTGAGTTCCAGTACGCGTCCCTACATACGATCATTCGTCCCCGGCTCTGTGCCAGATTAGGTTCCGCAGATGCAATCTCGCCGTCTCGGCGGTTTTCCAAACACGGCGCGAGGGCCTTCCAGGAATGGCATGAGGGTCTCCCAAGAATGGCGGCTACTTTTCACGAGCATGCCAGGCTGATTCCAATCTTTACGAACAGGCGAACTCACTGGCGCTTACGTCGCCCGCAAGCTTCTTCGTCACGAACGATCACCGCTTCACACGGCGACTGCCTTTCCCCCTCAACCACGTCCTCCCAATCGCCGAATCTGTCTTGTCGCTCCCACTCGGATGGGCCGCTCATGTCAGGGTGGATGAGGCTCACGACAAGGTCGAGCAGGCTCAGGGCAGGCTCGATGGGTACCACAGAATTGGCAGGCTCGAAAGCGCGGCTGTGGCCGCCCACCCCATAGCCGCCCCCAACATCCCCTTCCCCAACGGCATCGCGCTCTCCCCCGCGCGCGACACCGTCGCTATATCGTCCACCACCTCCGCAGAAATTTGGCTGTACAAGGTGGCAGGCTCGTCTGCGACGGAGACGGCATTTACAGGGCCAGGCGAGTCGCCCGACTCTACGGCATCCGATCAGTACACCGCCTTCGACTCGTCGTCCGCCGCGCCTCTCGACAAATCGCTCGCCTTCGACAACCTCATCTTCGAGGACCGCATCCCGCTGCCCTTCCTGCCCGACAACATCGCCTACACCGACGACGGCTCGCTCATCGTCGCCGGGCACCCGAACTTTCCCAATCTTGCCGCGCTGGCGGGGGGCGGGACGACGCCGGCTGGCAGCTGGGTCGTTCGTGTGGCCAGGAGGGCCTCGAATGAGTCTGCAACACCCGTTGAGTCTGCTTCGTTCGCCGAGTCTGCTACGCCGGTCGACTCTGCTGGACGCGTCGAGTCTGCCGTACCTACTGACTCTGACAACGCCCCGGTCGACGCGAACCACTACACGCCCCCGCATTCGCGGTTCATTATTACCACGCTCTACCAGAGCGACGGGTCGCACTTCCAGAGCTCGACGACTGGGCTTTACGACGCGCGGACCGGCGGCCTCATTATCACGGGCTTGTACGCGGACCCTGGCGTGCTGCTGTGTGCGCCGTTGAGCCGGTAAAGTGCCGTCTGGCCTTCATGCATAGGTGCCGCCTGGCCTCGAAGGGGTTCATGGATGATACTGGGCTGATGAATGACGAGCGCACGACGGATGGCAAGTCAGGAAGGTTTGGGGAAGAAGGGGGAAGGACTCGCCTTGAGGGGAGGCCTGCCACGTTCGAACCTGACTGTCAGCATTTGGGGTTGATTCAGGGAGGACGTATACGTTGGTTGTTCATCATGATGCTGTTCGACCTGCTGTTTGCTCCCTCTGTTGCCGCCCCTTGCGTATGACAGCTTACTATGCGTCGCTACAGATAGCGAGACGGGATCCCCACCGAGGAAATGCCTCGCTCGACACCATGTCCGCATCATGTCGCTGTCAACGTTCTGTTCACGTGTTGTCCCTCGGTCGCCGTCGAAGCTCGCCCAAATGCATGGAAGTTCAACCTGCCGTCACCTGATTCAACATGTCACCGTCACCTGACGAGGGCCGTGCCGTCACTTCTGAACCGTAACGTGAACGCGCGTCTAGCATGCTGCCGGACGCGCACCGCCATGATCATCAACACCTCCCTCTCACCTAACTCTGCTTGACATTTTCAGTTGCGGGTGTCAGGACCCAGGACTCAATGTTGTCTGAAGTCCGCGACACTGCGTCAGGTCCTCACGTCGAATTGGGGGACTGCTTGGGTAGTAAGATGAGCTCCGTCGCGGCCTTACTAACATATTTCCATGTAAGTTGTGCCTTCATACGCCTCGCTGTTATGGCACTTTTTCTCATGAACTCATTCTCCTCCAGGGTTGCCAGCTCGTCATTCTTGGCGCAGCGGAGAGCGCTCTGCACGGCATTCCGTCGTCCGTACTCGATGTTCAATATTCAGTTGCCCGGCACGAGGCTCTGATTTGGCTATACCGGACTTCACGGTGAAAATGGGCAAATTTGCACGAGCATACTGCGCCCGAGAGCGCCCAACCCAAGTTGCGAGGCGCGCAAGTTGGCCGTTCAATGCTCGAGCAGCCTGTATGACGAATCGCACGTTCCATACATTGACTATGCCGCGGGCCCACTCAAATGCCACCCTTTGTAGGTAAGTATGTTCTGTTTTACGGTGACATTCAGTCTTGCGCATTCGATGGCGACTTATGGACAAGCGCCTGACGCGCGCTCCACCTACCTATTGGCCTCGTTGCAAGGTGCGCCCTCGATGAAGTACCGAAGCATCACATTTTGGCCGAACGCAACGAGGCTGAATGAACTGGGAATCAAGAGGCAACTGCATGATCAGCGGTCCCTGTAGCAGGTCACTCCACCTCTTTCGAGACACATGTCGGCGGCCATGAAGACGGGCTTCGAGAGTCGTTCGAATCCCACGGGCCACGGCCTTCATCCCCTTCCGGACGGCCAAATTTCTGCGAGGGTGCCCACGCTCCTCGTCCTCTGTCAATGCTTGTATTCACCGGCGAAAAAATCAGCGTGCTCAATGTATACCGGTGAGACGCACACCCCTGCTCGCGCCATATGTGCACCACTCAACTCGAATTCCTCAGCGTCACCGACAGGGTCATTCTATCGACCCCTCGAGCAAGGCGCGCGATTTCGCCACCCTAGAAATGTAATCACCGCTTTTGAATACGACCCAGAGCAAGCCACCCTTCAGAAGGGCCGCGGAGATCTGTCGTGTTGCTATGTTTTTCTCTCGCGCCGTTTTTCCATGAATGGGGCAGATCTCGGCCGCGGTGCGAGTGCCCTCCCACAACATGGAGTCGTCATATCCCCTGCAAAGCATAGCGGCCGACCTACAGGCGGTATGAACAGTTGTCAAGACCATCCCACGGTAACCTGCAGCGTATAAAAGGTCGCTCGACCAGCCTGCTTTCTCCAGTCCAACCCACAGCGACTACCTCGAGCCCGCTCCCCGCCTACCAGCCTACCAGCCATGTACGCCCAGCGCCTCGTCTCGTTCTTCCTCTTCTTCCTCACCCTCGGCCTGTTCTCGCACGCCGCCCCTGCGGAGGCGCAGCGCGACCTTGCCAAGCGCCAGGATGCGGACGGCCTCACCGACATCTTCACCACGCTGAAGGCGCAGAAGGACGAGATCCTGCCTCAGCTCAGTACGTTCCTCTTGCGCGACGTGTTCTCCCTAGCCGCTCACTGTACCCGCAGCCACCTATGCCAACTCCGGCAGCGCGACGTCCGACGAGGTCCTCCCGCTCGTCCAGCAGCTGTTGGACTCGATCAACACGGCCAACGCCGGTCTCGAGGAGGCTAAGGGCAAGCCCCACGGCGGCCACCCGCCCAACAAGGATGATCTCGCGAAGCTCATTGCGGAGATTCTCGGGGTGCGTACTTTTTCCTCCTTGTCGGTCTCATCAGGACTGACGACGACGCTACACCCAGGACATCGTCAAGACGCTCGACCTGGTTCTGCTCAAGCTCGGCCTCATCATCCCCGGTCTTGCTCCGCTCTTGATCTCCATCGACATCGCGCTCTCGAAGATCCTATCCGGTGTCGAGTTCCTCCTGGCTGGTGTCCTGAAGCTGGTCGCGGGCCTGTGAGTTTTATATGCCTTCTTGCCTCGGACTGGTGCTGATCAAGCTGCTCTCGAAGGCTCGCTGGTCTTTCTGGCCTGCTCTACAAGCTCAGCTTCGGCCTTCTCCTCGCCGCTTTGGGCTTCTGAGGAGCTGGTGCTTGCGACTTGAACGAACGAAGGGTCAGGTAGACAGCCTCAAAGTGGCTTGGACTCTCACGAACATAGTATCCCTTGATTTCATCCTTCCGTATTAGCAAGCTCTGTTGAACGAAAAGAAAAGTTTTTGGCTGTGAACCCATTTACTGGTCAGGTTGAGGTCATCGAAGGGTAGCTGGACTTTTTGAGCACTTTAATGGTATATGCGTTGGTCAGTGGCAGTAGAGGTGATGTGACAGTGAAGTTCTCCTGACGCTGATAGAACTTGAACCGCGAGTCACGTGTAAAACGCATGACGTCCCTGAGTGCCTCGGCCGCTTTCAGTTGCTTCGTCTAAGTACCATCTAGCCTCCGTACGCTCAAGCGCGGATGTCCGTCTTTCCTGTTACCTTGCTTGCAAGGTCTCTCCACACCCTTGATGTCGGGTACTTTTCCGTAAGTACATAAGACCAAATAGTGACTCTTGTCGGCCCAAAAGTCCGAAAAACCAACGTCCAATGCAAGCAAGGTCAAGGCCGAGCGCAGCCGGCACTTCCTCTAGTAATTGTTGTGCAATGCAATACACACTCAGGAGTCAGAGCAACCCGTCCTCAGAGTCTGACCTGCTCGCCACAGCCATGTGTTGATTCAGTGGTCCGTGCGTTGCCCCCTCCCTATATAAGCCGTCTTCAGACGCCTGGATTCTTTACCACTCTGGCCTTTTGGCTTAGATCAAGTGTAGTATCTGTTCTTAAAAGTTTAACCACTTTTACCGAAGCACTGCTTCGTGTTATGGTTATCCAATTTTTGTCGCCCCTGCTCCCTGGGCTCTGCTTGCAACCCGGGGGCGCGATGACCTTGCCATTGCAGTACCGGCTTGTGTCGTCGGGGGAATCACCCTTTCTCTTTGGGCTCCGTATCATCCCGCGTCTGTCGACGTTGCGGAGGTCGGGCGCAAACGGACTGGTTGATCTTTTGCATGCGATACGTACAGGTCCGGATTTGCAGCGTATTCCTAGCTCTATTTATCAACGATAGCATGAATCGATGTCGAAGAAAGCTTGACGTGCTGATGGCGCTGATGGGTTCGGATAGTTAGCGATGAGTCACACCGATCTTCCAAGGAGTCTGTGATCGTGGCAGGCTTTGTTCATCTCGTACTTGGTTATGCTATCCCAACCACTTGTTCACCAATGTGCGCTTTTCAAGCCTCTACGCTATCTCATGGTGCAAAGCCTGTGAGACACTGCGTGATACGTATCGTACACGGAAGGAAGCAAATAATGGTGTTCCGAGTCCACGAAGCCCTGGTCAATGGGTGGCGGCCGCAAATGTTGCGAATTCAGGGTCTTGCTCCAGACTACTCAGGCTGAGAAGGCAAAGCGAGAAAGGGAAATAAAGGTCGACATAGATCGCAGATGTACAGTACAACTCTACGCCGACATTGGCTGCTCTATGGGAGGTAACCGAGCGCCGAGGTTGTCCGGAACAGCGAGCGTGTCGTCGATCTCGCTCGCCAAGCGTCCACCGAACGCAACGGTGCCGTTGGCACGGCGGAACTCCTCGATACGCCTCTCAACCTCCGGCCTGAAGTGGCGCATCAAGCCCTGGATGGGCCACGCAGCAGCGTCGCCCAGAGCGCAGATAGTCTTCCCCTCGATCTGCTTGCTTTGGAAGGAGTCAGTTCTGGCAGCTATCAAAAGCAGAAGTTGGGCCACGTACGTGATCTCGAGCAGCATGTCGATCTCGCGGACGTGTCCGCGACCCTCGACCATGCGGTTCATCATGTTCATCATCCAGGTAGTGCCCTCACGGCACGGTGTGCACTGACCACACGACTCGTGCTTGTAGAAGGACGCGAAGCGGGCGATGGCGGAGACGATGTCGGTGCTCTTGTCCATGACAATGACGGCACCTGTGCCGAGACCGGACCCCGCGTCTTTCAGCGAGTCGTAGTCCATACTGAAAAGTCGTCAGTCATGGTCGTCAGAGACGGCGATGACACTTACAGCACTTCGGAGCACATGTCGATAGGGAGAATGGGGACGGACGATCCACCGGGGACAATACCCAGCAGGTTGTCCCATCCGCCGATGACGCCACCACAGTGCTTCTCGACGAGCTCCTTAAGCGGTATGCTCATCTCCTCCTCGACGACGCAGGGGTTGTTGACGTGACCGCTGATGCAGTAGAGCTTGGTACCCTGGTTGCGCTCGCGGCCAAAGCTAGCGAACCAAGCACCACCACGGCGGCAGATGGTCGGCGCCACAGCGACGGTCTCAACGTTGGCGACCGTGGTCGGGCAACCGAACAGACCAACGTCGGCCGGGAAAGGTGGCTTCAAGCGCGGCTTGCCCTGCTTCCCCTCCAAGCTCTCGATGAGCGCGGTCTCCTCGCCGCAGATGTAGGCACCCGCGCCACGGTGGAGGTACACGTCGAACTGATAGCCCGAGCCGCACGCGTTCTTGCCGATGAGACCGTCCGCGTACGCCTCGTTGATAGCCTGCTGCACATGCGAGGCCTCCTGGAAGAACTCGCCACGGATGTAGATGTAGGCGGCGGTAGCGTTCATGGCGCGGCCTGCGACGAGGCAGCCTTCGATGAGCTTGTGGGGGTCGCCGCGGAGAATCTCGCGGTCCTTGCATGTCCCGGGCTCGCCCTCGTCGGCGTTGACGACGAGGTAGCGCGGCCTGAGGGTGATTAGTGAGCTTAGACATCGTAAAGAGGGGCGGGGCACACACCTCGGGTCCTTCTCCCAGCCGGGCTTGTTCATGAAGCTCCACTTCAGACCACTGGGGAAGCCAGCACCACCGCGACCACGGAGGCCGGAGTCCTTCATGGTCTGAATGATCCAGGAGTCGCCCTTCAAGATGATGTCCTTCGTGCGGTGCCAGTCTCCCCGCGACTACAAGCACACTCAGCACCTCATCCAGTGCGAACCGCATGATTACCCACCTTGGCGCCCTTCAATCCATGGTCGTGCTTGCAGTAAGCATTGGTGAAGATACGGTCCTGGTCTTTGAGACCGCCATATCTCCTGACTGGTGTGTCGGTGACGGTCGCGAAACCTCGACTTGTTCTCAATTTGGCGGCGCGGAAGGGGCGCGCGACGGCTAGTTGCACGGTCAGAGTCTACGAGAAATTGTGAAGGTCAAGATGAACGTACCGGACGACCGCCGCGCGGCCTTTAGCATTGTGCTCATCGTTGCAGGCGACGAGCAGGAAGTTCCGGTACTCGTCGAATTCAGTGCGATCCGATTGGTCGACGGCAAACAACAAAGGAAAACAAAAGCTGCACGTGACTGTGTGTTCCTCTTTCGAGTCCCACCATCTCACACCACCACCACCACCACAGCTGCCTACTTGGAGCAACTTGGTCTGCTTTCGGCACGATACGGTAGACTTCTTGGATGTCTCGCCAACATTTTTTCTCTCAATGAACCGCCGCAACGTTCATGGCGGACTCCGAGCGTCTAACTTCTTACCCTGAATTTCGACCAACGTTCAGGAAGCTCCCATCATGAACGTACAGATTCTTCATCTTGCTCCTACTTATGACCGCTCGCTCCGCCGTCTCTCTGATTTTGACGCTACAGAACCTCTCGCAAGATCCCGAACTGTGTCCTTCGCGCTGAGTCCTTTAGTATCCGCGGACGACCCAGTGCGTACGAAGACGCTGTTACAGTTGTAACTCTTCCTCAACCGTCAATGCAGTCTATATATGTGCGTCCGGCATGTATTCGACGACCGCACACTCTATTCAGACACTCTATTCCAGTCCTCCCTTCATAACGTCGTCAAAGAAGCCTTCCGCTTCAAAAATACTGACGACCACACAAGTCCGCGTCACCCGGTCGCCTGATGTCGTCAAGACTTGCGAGTCCGTTTACTCACTCTGACGCCGCGGCGCGCTCGCGACGCCGTTCTGTCGCAAAGCTTCGTTATGATACTTTTGTGCGGCGCGATGCCCGTCGGCGAAGGCAACGGTAGCGAAGGCAAGGACGGACCAAGCTTAGGTACCACAGACGCGGCGAACGACATCGATGGCGACGTCCACTCAAAGACGAGACCTCCGACGGTCTCCCGCTCTTCTTGTGACCCCGACAGCATATGGGTCCACGCCGCGGGCGTATCATCCGTCCTCACCGTCGACAACCTCATGATCTCGCCACTCACCCGCGTCCTGGCCTCATCCCGCAAGCCGCGACGCCTTTAGCTCTATCTTTCACATCACGAACTCAACACCAGGCTGTCGCATGCGCGTCCTGCGAAATGGCGTACGCTCGTGCAATATGTGGCACGGTTCACCCCGACTTTGTCGACATATCTGAACATATCATGTCGCAGCGGACCATGGAAAGAGCTTTCCGTCTGTCCTGCCAACTCGTGCAAGGCCCCGGAGACTCGAGAGCCAGGAACTCATCCACATGTCGCCGGCTTCGAATAGCCATTCTCTCAGGCGGCTCAGGCGGGATGCAAATACGCGCCGCGGACTGCCAAAAGTCAGAACTCCGGTCACTTGACGCTCGATTCGCCGGCGCGCAGCTCACATGAGCTGCAACAGCGCAAAAGGAGTATGTCCAGGAACAAGCTTCGTACCATGAATATTCATTGCGGACGCACCTCTCTGTCGGGTGCGTCGGACCATTCGTTCTGCGCTCGTGACGTTCATCTCACTTGGTCCCCGATGCACGGCTGGCCGCTGGGCTGGGGTAGACGCAGTGTCGGCCTTACCGATCGCGAGCATCAGGCTGGAATACGCGGGCCCGATAAAAATTATCCGACCTGCGTGCTGGTACGTCTTGGTAGGTTATGTCGTCCTCAGCGTTCCCTGTACATGTAGACAAATGATTGGTCGCCCTGCTGAGTTGTGGGTCCATTACCCCGCAATCGAGTTTTTCATCTGGAATCTCGGATCTATCCGTGCTTCCCTATGGGCCACGAGGCTCTCGTTCTTCGCCTTTACGTCCTTTTTCTCCCACCGCCACCAACTCGCACTGTGTGTCGAATTTTGTGTCGTTTGCGTGCTGGATGGCACTCGGAACGTTCGCAGTTGCGCGAGCGGAGGAGCGCATCTGGATGCGGCTCGGAAGTTACGCGACCATACCAGAAGGTTACTTCAACCAGGGCTCCACCCCTAGCTGACAGTATGGTGTACACTTGCACCCTTGGGCACCGTGACCACGTTCGACTCCGAATGGCTTGATCCCTCGTAAAATGCCTCTTGAATGACGGAACAAGACACGCTCGCCGCCAGCGCCTCCGACCGGCGTGTTTAATCCCGTTTTACGTGTCCTTGTTTGCGACGACACGGTCATCTGGTCTTTCCTCGCCTCGGGAAAGGAGGGACACAAGAGGGACGCATGAACAACCTAACAACTGGGTCACGGGGGCTAACACGAAGAACACTGAAACCTGGATCGGGCCTGCTCATTGTGAGCCTTGACTGCAAGCAGAAACTGACGAGTGCTTGACGTATACTGCAGCAGACGACGGTCAAGGCCAGGCGAACGTGTGCGGGACTGCCGTCGCGTCAAACACTGCAGGGTCCACGAGCCGTCCCTCCGAGCGTGGAGAGGGGCAGCTCGGACGCGCAACTGCAAGGCTGGGGTCCGGGGAAGAAGACAGATCGATCAACAAAAACACAAGTGCCTCCTTCCTAATATGGAATGTCTCCGTCCCCACGTGTGCTTCGCCGACAGGCATATATAAGGCCCGTGTGCGTGCTGATGACTCTGTCGGATCCTCTGCTTACACTGCCCGCCGCGTCTTTTCTCTTACCACCATGTCCATCGAGGGCAAGGAATACCCCGTCGAGCTGCTCTTCGCCGTCAGCGCCTATGTCTATGCTGCTTGTCTACCCCCTTGGGAGTGCTCGCTCGACCCTTTGATGGGGATGAGTGATCGAGCACCGAAGGCCTTGCCTTCCTGCCACCCCCCTGGCCACTGGTCCGAGCCCGACTCACGCCGGACACTCGCCAGCCTTTGTCTCGTCAATCGTGCATGGTACGCTGCTGCACGACCATGGCTTTACCACAAGCGTGAGTGTCCCGCCACCCTTTGTCTGAATGATCGCTGACGCCACCCAGTCGAAGTACGCATGCCGCGCAGCTGGCTCTCCCTAGTCGAGCAGATTGCCTGGGACTACGACGAAGAGACCGTCGACATGGTCATGGACCATACTTTGCAAGCTGCGGCACGCGTCGCGCTTGCGTCCGCGCATCCCGGTGTTCCACTTGACGAGGGAGCGCGGCTCAAACTCCAGCAAAGCATACTTCAGACGCTGGACGGCCCAGACGAGTCTATACCCCCCGAGCTTCTCTCCCCTGCCATCTCGCGCGAACCCAGCCCTCGTCGCATTCGCCCTAAAAGCAAGAGCCCAGCACGCTGGCAGCTCATCCAGTCGATCAGTGACGCTATACGGGATGTGTTTGAGCGGCGAGAGCCCAATGTCTATGGTGCGTCACTTTCTTCCTGCGACTCCATCGCCTTACACCACCTGTCACCCAGTTCCCACCCCCGACGATCCTCGTCCCGGTCGGTTCGTCTACCACTTCGACTTTAATCACTTCCGGACCATCGGCCTACGTCGTTCCGTCAGTGAAGGTGTCAACAGTCGGTTCGTCACCGGTGATCGTGTGGAGGCAATTTTAAAGGTGCGTCTTTGCCTCGGCGGACCCAAGGCGCAATAATGACGTGTCGACAGGAAATGCCCAACCTGATGACCTTCGGTGCGACAGAGTACATGGATGGCGCGCTGACGGGTAGGGTTCTCAACGAGCTCTTCCTTCGCGGGTCTGCGTCGCAGGGGCGGGGGAGGCCCATGCGCGGTCGCGCCCTCGCTGTTGCAGACCCCAATGATCAGGACGAGGACGATCGCGAACGTAGACGCGGGTGTCGCGAGCTCGAGGCAATGGACTTTACGGGCTGCGTGAGCGCCGTATTCATCAACGCCCTCACTGAATTTGTCGAGCGTAACATGGCTTCCGAGGAACATGAGGATGAGGACGAGCGTCGGTCACGCCACCGCGCCTCTGACGATCCCCTCATGCTACTTGGACTGCGCCGTCTTAACATGCGTGCCACCAAGCCTCTGTCGTCTCGCACCCTGCGGCTATTGATCACGGCGTGCCCTTCTCTGACCCATCTCGACCTCTCCGCCACCCGCGTAGACGCTGAGGTTCTGTACGAGCTAGGTCGCTCAACCACCGTCCGCCTTCGTTCTCTCGCCCTTGCCCGCTGCGTACGACTCACCGGCGAGAGCATAACGTCTTTCCTCGTCGATTCTCCCGTTACCAGCGAACTGACCGAGCTCAACCTGTATTGCGATGCCACATTCGTCTCCCAATTCTCCGAGGATGACGTCCGCCGCCTCATCACTCTCGCCCCATGCATCAAGCGCGGCCAGCTGGTCTACCTTGACATTTCCAGCGCACCCATGACCATCGAGCACCTCGCCGCCTTCCCCAAGCAGCTCAAGCTGCGCTCCCTCGGCTTCTCGCATTTCCCTGATCTCCCTTTGCCCGCCGTCGCGGACTTCCTCGCGAACAAGGCACCCAACGTCGAGGTGCTCACCCTTGCCGGGACCTCGCCCGAGCTCGACTGGGCGCTACAGCCCAACGCGCCACGCGGTTCAGTGCGCACGGCGTCGATGGCGCTGCACACCCATATCATCCGCCCGCTCTGCACGCCACCATTTGTGTCGTGCCTAGCTGCGCCGACGGACGCGCTCCCGCCAGCCCCACCGACGCGGTTGCGCGTCATTGAGCTGTCGACGGCAATGCTCGCTGGGCTCGGCGCTGGCGCTGGTGCGTGGCGCATCATTCGCAGCAAGGGCGGGCGGGGGTGGTACGTCGACACCGCGAGCGGCTGGTGCGACGGCGTTTTGGTGCGCGACCTCCAGGAGGACCACCCGCTGCGAGAAGAGCTGCAGCGACTGGCGGATGCGCACGGGAACGTCAACAGTGGTGTTGGCTGGCATGCGCGCAAGATGGAGGTTAGTCTTTGCTTTGCAGATCAGACGAGCGACTTTCTAACTCTGTTGCAGGTTCTCCAGGGCTACGGCATGCTGGGGAGGGAGAATGGCATGTATGGTGCGGTTTCGTTTGCTTTCCAAGGTTGATGGCTTCGCTCAAAACCCATTCATGCCTTTTCCCTCCAAACACTAGTACTCATTTTTTTCACGGAGACTCCTTTATGTACACATCATGTATGACCTGCACTCTCATCATTCACCTGCTCTCAATGCACTGCTCTGCTTTCGACCGTACTAGTCTACTAATCGCTATAATCAATCCCTACATTGCGTATGCCGTCCGTGTGCTTGCTGTGCAGTCTGCTAAGGACCAAGGCAGGTCTACCAATTTACCAGAAGATTGGCGGCGGCGTCATGGTCCAGGTCCAGTGACCAGTCGGACAAGTCGAACTTCAAATGCGTGACTTCACGTGCTGCAATCCACGCAATTATCAACATGCACTTGACAATGACAAGCTTTCGGCAACTCTCCCGACCCTTTTGGTTTGGCTCTCCGTCCTGACTCCTGACTAGGACTCCTCAGTGATTAGCGCCGAAGAAGTTGACTTCAGGGCATGCTTGCAGACGCTGAATGCGCATCCCGAGACCATCCCGAGAGCCCAGACTTTGTTGCTTCACACAGTCCAAGCACAAGGGCCAAGGCGGACCGGCACACATGTGCCGGTCAAATTGCGAAACCATGGACGTCGCAACCCGGTCGCAACGTCGTCACCGAATCCGAATCTCCTTCTTTCTCAAACTTTCCACCTTCCAGCACCTTTGACTAGCTTGCAAACCTTTGGAGCTCTCTACCTTCAGCTACCCCAAAATGCCATACGATATACTCGTTCTCGGCGCGACTGGTGCGTGTGCAGTCTTCCAGCACATTCACAAGCTGATTATCTATCACCCGTAGGCTTCACGGGGCGCCTCATCGTGCGCTACCTCAATGCTCACCCGCAGCATCGTACATCCTTCTCCCTCGGTATCGCTGGCCGCTCGCAGTCCAAGCTCGATGCGCTGAAGGAGCAGGAGAAGCTGGACGACTCGATCACGGTCGTTCAGGTTGACGTCACGCAGCCCAGCGATATAGAACGCGCGGTGAAGGACGCGAAGGTGGTCATCAACACCGTTGGGCCATTCATTCGATGGGGGGCTCCTGTTGTACGGTGCGTAATACGAAGTATCGCTCTTGCATTGGGATTGATAGGCGGTCGCAGCGCATGCGTCGAACACAACGTCCACTACGTCGATATCACGGGTGAAGTCCCCTGGATCTACGATATCATACAGGAGTGCGTCTCGTAGCTATACTCCGCCATCCTCAGAGCTAATCTGGTCATCAGATTCCACGACCGTGCCCTCCAGAACAGTACCATCGTCATCCCCGCATCCGGCTTTGACTCTGTCCCCTCCGACTACAGCGCCTACCTCGCGCATAAGGCGCTCAAGTCCGTCGCACCCAATGCGACCATGGCCGAGACGACCAGCGCCTTCACGCTCAAGGCCGGCATCTCGGGTGGCACGCTTGCCACCGTGTTCGAGATGCTCGAGGTCCCGCGCGACAAGGTGAAGAAGAGCTTCGCCAACTTCGCCACCAGTCCCGGTACGCTACATATCATCCCAACAATATATGTGCCCGACTGACGCTGCTCAAAGTCAAGGGCAAATCGACGCCAGCATTCCAGATTTCCTACCGGCTCCCCCATCTGACCCCACCAGTCTATGGCGGCACCTTTGTAATGTCCAGCGCCAACCGCGCGATTGTCCAGCGCACGTGGGGCCTTCAGCAGCAGGCGGGCTCTGCATCCGCGTACGGACCGAACTTCAAGTACACCGAGTTCATGCAGACATCCGGGTGGCTGAGTGGCGTAGTGCTCAGCCTGACGATGGCGTTCGGCGCCATGGTGCTCGTGGCCTTAAAACCGGTGAGCGACTTTGTTTGCGAGGCACAGAGTATGACGCTGACCTGCCTCGTAGCTGCGTTCTTTGGTCCAAAAATATGTTGCGCAGCCCGGGCAAGGTCCGACGCAAGAGTAAGCAGCGAAACAGCACTGTGCACTATCATTCAACAGCTGACGCCTGTTCCTTTAGCGAACTCGAGAATGGGTTCTTCAAGACCGTCACTGTCGCCTCTTCCGACCCCCTTTCCGAGACGTCTGCCCCCGTGCACGTCAAGTCAGTCTTCTCAGCCAAGGGCGACGGCTACCTGCTTACTTCCGGTCCGTATCCTTTGTTATCCTATACTTCCCGCGACTCATGACGCTTTACAGTCTTCACTTCCGAGGCCGCGCTTTCCATCTTGCTCGACCACGACAAACTGCCGACCTTGGGCAAGCAGGGTGGTGTGTTGACGCCCGCGTCAGCGTTGGGCGATGTGCTGTACAATCGCCTGATGGCTACGGAACGATTCGAGGAAAAGTGGGAGCAGATCGACGATAAGAAGTCCGCCTAAAGGGGTCAGTATGGTTTCTACATCGTTGGCTCGCGCCGTGGACGAATATCTGTAATAATAGAGTGTATTTGCACCGAGATATACCGGGTTTCTCAACTGAATTTTGCCTCTTGTACTAATATACGCGAAATGCAATATGGACGAACTCCAGCAGTCGCTCAGTGTGAACGATGGCCTCAAAATGTTATTTCGAGGCCTCGTAGTATATATTGAGCTCGTCGCGCCATGCAGCCGTGGCGCAAGCGCGGCGCTGCCACCATCAGCCGGTACTCGTACCGTGGGCAACACCGTATGGAAGGGAATCTAGGGCTACTTCAAGGGGATGGTGAAGGTGTCTCCGTGCGTGAGGCCACGGAGAGCTTCCGCGGACGCGACGCCCTCAAGCGGGCCCTCTGCCAGAACGGCAGATGGTCTCGGGGTTGCTTACAATTAGAGAAGAAATATTCTACTGTGAAATTATATACTGGCCTCCTCTTGTATTGCATCTCGCGCTGGTTGTAGGGCACCACGATATATTCAGCAACTCGGTTTTCGATACATATCTCGAGCTTTCGTGTGCAATACAAACCCGGTATTTATCGGTGCAAATACACTCTAATCACATTGTACAATTAGAAATTCGACGACTCTTGGCTATGTATGCATCCTGAGGCCTGAGGCCCGAAGCTTGATGGCCCGGAACCACCTACTTATATTATTAGAAGCCGCCGCATGAACAGAATATATAGAACGAACTTCAATTTACGAAATACAGGCTTGCAGCCTGCTGCACTTGGACGGAACTGGGATCCCGACGAGACTGGGACACGATCCTGTCAGCAAGCGAACAGAATCCTCTTTCCAGTGCGTACCTCGCTAAGAGGTCTTCCATTGCGCAGCAGAGCTTCACGCGCTCGAGCAATCGCTGCCACGATTTTGGAAGGCAATTCCTCCGCTTCATCGTCCGTCAAGGATTCTGGTCGTGCGCAAATGCGCTCGAACGCGTCCTTCGCCCACGTTCTGTTGACGATGTACGTCATACAGAGAGCGATTTTGTGCGCGTCCGCCAGTGCGCCGCCTCGACCTAGAGCATAGAGCGCAACCGTTTAGCATCTTCCATGTCGAACTTATGTGCCAGACGAAGGACGGACTCCCACAAGGGGATGGTGGTCGAGTCCACAGTGGGACTCCTAGGTGAGTCGCTCAGCGGGCAACCCATGCGTGATGAGCTGATGTACTCACCATTCATACGCCGAGTCGTAGAAGAAATAAAGTAGATTTTCGAAGTCATACGCTTCGACATGCAGGTGGATCGGGTTGTCCTCGCTGGTGCCCTCTGCCGCTTGACCTTCCACTGAGGGCAACGAGAACATGTCGGCGAACACCAGGGACGCCGTGCGAAGGTGATAAGAATGGATGCGGAATAGTCGCTCTTCGACCTATAATACTTTGAGATCCAACTGCAATCATCATGACGCGGATGCTGTCCAATACTTTGAAAAAAACGTCGCCAGTGCCTATGTATCCCTTGTCAAAGCTGCGCAATGATGCAGGCGCCAGTGCGGTATATTCCCCTGCCTCTGAATATCGCATCAACGTCGAAGGAGACGTAGTAATGATTCACATACCTTCGATGAGATTGATCTTAGAAACTACAGCATTCTGTGCTTCGAAGGAGTTGTTGAAGGACCAGGTCACCTCATTCGGGCAATCGCGATAATGCGCGGACTGCTTGCTAAATCTCGGCTTGCATACATGTGCAGATCTGAAGCACACTGCGGGTTCGCCACATTGAGGACAAGTCGGTGCGGCGCACTGCACATAGCATGCGGTCTTAGGCAGGTGAAGCCAGTCTTCTCGAGCAGCGCTCAAGATGACCGTTACGTCGAGACCAAGCATTCGGGCCTCGTCAGCAGATAATGCGTCTGATCTAGACACCACTCTCTTGAGCTCTTTTTGGACCCAAGCGTTGCCCATGCGATGCTTCGCGCAAAGCGAGATCTTGCGAATGTCGCCAAGGATGCCAGCGCGATCCAAAGCGTGACACGCGACCTTCGCCACCTGCAGCATCTGGAATTTCTCGGCACAGAGAAGTATTGACTCCCAGATGAGCGCATCAGACCTATCAACGGAGGCGGACCTGATGGATGACCCAGTTAGTCCTCGCGAAATGGAGAGTCTGTAGTGGCGCACCACTTGTAAGCCGACTCGTAGAAAAACCACAGCAAGGCTGCAAAGTCCTTGGCATCTATGCCATCCAACGTGAGCGGGGTCTCGTCGTTTCCCGAGCCTGGCAGTGATGGATCCGCGATGATCTTGTCCAGGGTGTCGTCGAAAGACGATGTCGCCCTTCTGAGGTGGAAGCTATGGAATCGGAAGAGACTATTTTCAACCTGGGAAATAAATCAAAACGATAATGTAGCCCTTATAACACGACCACATACGCGCGCGACGAGATCCCCCGACTCGAAGTAATACTTCTCGTTGCGTGCGATAGTGACAGGCTGGTCGTTGGATTCCATGACGCCTGGTGGCGAGAGGGAAAAGAGCTGCGAGCCAGATAGGCGCCCGATTACACCGTGGCAAGCTAAGCACGGGTTCTCCTCGTGTCTGTCCAGCTTCTGCCGCTCTAAAGGCTCACCGCCGGCCGCGGTGACCTCAGACGTCGATTGACCTTTGCGTGCAAGTCATGTTCGGCGCTTTAGAAAAGATCACATGCAAGTAGAGGCGCATTGAGTCAAGATTTGAGTAGCAGGGGTATATCCTGTCGGCGAAGATCATGGTTCGGAGCAAGTGGCAAGCGCCGGCATTCGCCGATTCAGCACGTGACGTCCTTGTTTGAAGTTGAATATGCCTTTAGCCCTGCTTGCATCCGAACTCCGAAGGCGGGCCGCTTCTCTGCTTGTCCTACGCGCTTCTGTGCACCAAGATACCAAGATATCAGCTTGTCTCATTTGATGTGCCATGAAGCTTCATCGGCACACACTGCAGTACAGTACTAAGCAAAATCCTCGCGGTCAGAAATTTCCTCTGAGTCGGTCGGATGACATTCGTTGGATTGGTGCTCATAAAAGTTGAGTGGACTGCCGTTTTGATTGAGCGCGGTCATCCAGAACGTCTCATAGATGCTCTAGAAGCCCCTTGTCTACCTATAGCCCGCATCTCTCTAGTAGAGAGCTAGACGCCCCAACGGTGTGGTCGGATGAGTCATGACCGAGTCAGCGAGTCCCGAAGGATTTCCATCCACTGGTGGAAGGAGGTCCAAATGAAGCGTTGCTCGCAATGTGTATTCCTTGACGCCACCGGTTTCTTTCACTCACCGCGATACCGCTGCGCAGGAGGGTGGCGCCCAGGTTCGCGAAGTGGTGTTCTCATCTTACCCAGCGATAAGCCCACGCCTGCCCTCAGGCCTCAGGCCTCAGGATGCACACGGAAGACGTGTGATAGGCCCCAGGGGACGCCCATGGCTCTCCACGGAACGTTTTGGACCTTCGCGAAGTCCGTCCTCGTCGTCATTAACGAGCAGCGCGCGTCATAAATGATTAGAATCTCGACATACATGGCCCAGCGCTATCGTCTGGAGGAGGATATAGAGCTGGGCAGGACCGCGGGGGCGTACCCAGACAACTGCTTGTCCCACATCCCCCAACATGTTGCTTGTGGCCCATCCTCAGCCTATTACCCCGACCATTGGTCTGGGTTCGCCCACTGCACCACCTGTCCACACGCCTGCGTCTCAGTCTGCGCCGTCGCCCGTCACTTGTCAAGGTAGGAGGAATGGATTCATCCGTCGCATATACTGACCCGTATTTATGGCAGTTTCTGACGCCTTCATCGGCAAGCCCGCCGCCGGAGTGGAGATTCAACTGCAAGAGCTCAGGCGCGAGGGCGACGGTAAGACTTTCCGCTTCGACCCTCTGGCAGTCGGGTATGTCTTGCAGTCTTTGTGGCAGAAGACAGTGTTTTAATAGACGGGGTTTGTAGAACGACCAATGCTTCCGGCTGCTGCATCGACCTGCTCCCACCGCGAGGTTCAGAAGAGGCGAAGCGACACGACGCAGAACTGAAGCCAGGGGCGTACAAAATGATCTTCCGTACCCGAGAATATTTCGACAAGTTGCGGCAGAAGTCCCTTTACCCATGGGTGGAGGTGAGTCTCGGCTCTTCTGTTCATGCGCATGCGTCGCTTGCTTACGGCGACCGCAGATCAGCTTCACGATTGCAGACGCAGCGCAGGACTATAACCTCGTACTGCACGTCAGCCCGTACAGCTTCACAACGCATCGCGGCGCTTGAGGTGGCAGACCGGGCACACTAGAGTTCGTAGACATAGATCCAACTTTCTGGCATGTTTGGATGGATTATTTATTGTACAATGCGACACATTCGACAGAAGAAGCATAAAGGCAGCGAGTGCTCACACAAGATTTGTTCAAGCAGTCGCATTGTACAACAGGAAGTTGTCGCGGACGATGCCTCCGACCATCAACTCCTGCTCCTAAAACTCATGTCAATCACGACGTGCGTGGCAGCGAGCGCAAAGAACCTACCTCAGGGCTCAGAGTCGTGGGCGTCGCGGCATCCGAGCCTGCACCATGCATTGCTCGAATGGCAGCCTCTCGTGCCGTGCAGATGGCCGCAAGCGTGTTAGGCTGCAGCTCAGTTATCTCCTTGGCGGTGAGTGCTGCCCGCCGAGTACAGAGACGCGTGAATGCCGCTGACGCCCAGGATCGATCGATAGAATAACGCACGCATAGGGCGATCTTGCGGGCGTCCGAGAGCGCGCCATCGAGGCCCAGTGCGTACAGTGCAACCTTCTGCACTTCGTCCATGTCGAACATGTCTGCCAAGTGGAGGATAGACTCCCACATGGGCGTCGCGCTCGGGTCGATGGTCGGTAGCCTGAAAAAGCAGTACATTGGTCGTTGTCCAGAAAGGTAGACAAGATGAGATATCACACCATTCATAGGCCGAGTCGTAGAAGAAGTGGAGTAGATTCTCGAAGTCCGAGGCCCGGATGTCCAACTTCACTGGATGGTGTTCCGTGAAGCCTTCCTTCGGTACTCCGTCCGTCGGCGGTAAGGAAAACATGACGGCAAACACGTTGGACGTCCTTTTCAGGTGATACGAGTGAAGGCGGAAGATGCGCCCTTGGATCTGTACCGCGTTGTTGATGGTCAGCGAATAATGATGACGGAAAAGACTCGCCTCAAAGTAGACATCGCCCCCGTAGTCGGCTTGCCTCAGAGACTGAGCTTCGGACGCAGCATCCTTGGGTTCCCGGCCTGAAGCTATTCAGTCATCGCCTCATCTGTTGTGAAAAGCACTGTCACCTTCGAAAAAATCGAGCCTTGCCACCAAAGTCCTGATAGACGAAAGCGGGATAACAGTCACAGGACAAGGGATAGAATGATGATCGCGCGCTCTTCTGCAAACATGGGTACTTCCATAGCAGTAAGCCGGTGAACCGCACTGTCCGGGACACGTATGTGCGGCGCATGATTTCTTCTTCAGGCGCAGGGAGGCTTCGCGAGTGCCGGACAGTTTGGCGGCGGCGTCAATGCCAATGAGCCTGATCTCGTCGGCAGATAATGGTTCAACGCGAGCGACTACCGCGTCGAGGGAGCTGGACATCCAAGAGTTCCCTAGCTTATGGTTCAAGCACAAAGAAATCTTGCGTATATCGTCCAAAACGACAACGCGACCAAGAGCGTGGCAAGCGACCCGGGCGACCTGCCGCATGTTCCATTTCTTGGCAAGAAGGAGGATAGATTCCCAGGATGCAACTGTGGCAGAAGTCTTGTTGGGGGTATCGGACCTGGAAGGTCGGGGCATGAGCAGGAAGACAGCACACGCACGAACATGACCGCTTACCATTCGTACTTTGAGTCATAGAAAAACCACATCATGGCTTTGAAGTCCTCGGCCTGGACATCGTCAAGCACGAGGGGTGCATGGTCGTTTTTTGCAGCACCAGGCACTTCGAATATAGCCTTTGAAAGCTGCTCGGAAAAGAATGAGGTTGAGCGCCTGAGATGGAAGGCATGCAGGCAGAAAAGCGTAGTCCCTGCCTAGAGGTGCAAGGTATCTTCATGTGAGTATTTACTTATATCACGTCTTTGATGCGGCAGAGACGCTCACCTGAACGATAATGTCGCCTCCCTCGACGTAGATACTCTCTCTCCGGGTAATGGTCTGAGTGTCCTCGCTAGGCATAGCGTAGGTGTTGGTGGAAAAGAGCCAAGGATCAGATAAGCGCCTTGTCCTCGAGGTTGACTGCATAACGATTCTAGGCATTCCCGTGCAAGACGTCTTCTCAACCCGCTTTAAGCGCGTCTCCACTTACGATGACTGGGTCTCGGAGATCCTTCGCAAATCAACTTGAAGGAGAAAGCCATCGCAATGATAGGCGCACAGCCAAGTGCTGGAGAGACCTCAAAATTGTGTCCCGACATGGAGATTGAATATTGAATATCGAACGTTGAGAACAAGGACGTCCGGCATTTGCCGATATGTTACAGCTTCACTTCCCCGGACGCCGGAATCACATGGCTCCTGCTCTTCCCCACCATAAACCTCTCGGCACGTCTGCTCAACGACGACCACCATGACCGACTTCACCAAGCCCGACGCGTTTGCCGACCCCGAGGACTCTAAGCTCGTCGCCGACGCGAAGCGCGAACCCATCGACCCCGTCTCGTACGAATACACGGAGCGCGACGTGATCCTGTATAACCTCGGCGTTGGCGCAACAGCGGCGGAGTTGCACTGGACGTTTGAGAACGACGACAATTTTGCCGCGCTGCTCACCTTTGGCGTCGTCCCCCAGTTCCCTGCGAGCGGAGGGGTTCCTCTCGACTGGCTGCCGAACTTCAACCCAGCGAAATTGTTGCACGGGGAACAATACCTGAGCATCAAGGGCCCGATTCCGACGAGCGGGGAGCTGGTGAATCAATGCAGGTGCGTAAATGTTAGGAAGAACGCATGGCAGATGAACTGAACATGGAATAGGATCTTGGAGGTGCTTGACAAGGGCAAGGCTGCGGCGGTGACTTCCATCGTCGAGACGCGCGACAAGACGTCCGGCGCGCTCATATTTGAGAACCAGTCCACTGTCTTTATTCGTGGTGCTGGCGGCTTTGGAGGAAAGCGAACGGGCAAGGGTGCGTCGTACCGTCTCTGTCCGGCTCAAGGACTGACGCGTTCTGACCAGATCGCGGTCCCGCATCCGCTAGCAATGCTCCGCCCAAGCGGAATCCGGACGTTGTCATCGAGGAGAAGACAAGTCCCTCGCAAGCTGCTCTATACCGGTCCGTCGAGTCCGCGGAGGCATGCGCGACCCTCTGATGCTTTTTCTAGGTTGAGCGGGGATTATAACCCCCTTCACGTGCGCATATATCCCACTTCCACGAGCATATACTCACTTTCCAACAGATTCAACCTGAGTTTGCGGCGATCGGAGGCTTTGACAAGCCGATTTTGCACGGTTTGTGCTCAATGGGCATCGCTGGCAAGCATGTACAGAAGGCATACGGCGCATACAAGGACATCAAAGTCCGGTGAGTAGTAGCACTTGTCTTCGTAGGCCAGCTGTTCAACTTATCTGTCTGCAGGTTTGCTGGTGTCGTATACCCCGGAGAGACGCTTGCAACGCACATGTGGAAGGAGGGCAACAAGGTCATCTTTGGTGAGTATCGGTTCCACATATATGCGCATATGCTGACCTTGCCCAATAGTGGTGAAGGTGAAGGAACGCGACGCGGTTGTTCTTGCCTCCGCCGCAGCTACACTCGCCGACGAAATCAAGGCTAAGCTATGAGAAACTGCCACTCGTTCTAGGGATTTCCGTATCTCAGGTACGTCACCATCGCAGACTGTACGCCAACCGACTCATTCTCAATGCCTAGGAACTATCTGTACCATGTATCCCGCGCAGTGCTCCAACGACAATTCTATCATCTTTCGTAGAACAATTTATGCATGGGAGACGGCGTCGACCAACCCCTACCCGTTTCCAGTCACGACTACTGTGCGATTGCTGGGTTGATACTTACGGAGTCTATGCACGCGTCAACCGTCTGCCCTCTACTGTCAACATCCTTACGCAAGCGTCGCGGTCAACCTTGCCGAGCGGTCCTTATTTACTCTCGGGGAGGCGGAGCTGTCGGTGAGATCATCGCGAGCTCCTATCATGGGTGCACTTTTGGTGCGCATAATGGTCGAGCGCTGGGCGCTGAGCGCTGAGCGCTGAGGACTGACCTGTGAGCGCAGGCCCCCACAAACTTGGGTAAGGACCTCCGCTTTCACGCACCTCTGTCTGAGCTGTGGGCTTCAGCTGACCTTTGTGATGTACAGTGGTTCGACACCTGATAAACCTTTCAACCGCCACGTTTAAGCGCTTAAGCACCGGCACATCTCGCAAGCTTTCAGCGTAGACTTGCCACGGCTTTGGTCTAGCACAACATGCTCGCTCGCCTGTCCTTCATGGTACTGTGCTTCGCTCGACGCGTGTAGGCGAATAATATCGGAAGTTTGACCAGCTGCTTTGGAACTCGACTGAGTTGGCTTTAGCCTTCAAGCTTCACGCTTCACGCGTCACGGACTAGCGAGAGATTGCACCACAGATCTGCATGGGTCGCCTTTCCTTATCATGCGCATACATAGGAAATCAGGAAATCAGGCTAGTATGTAGGGGAGGAATAGGTGCGTCATCTGGCGTCACCCCAAGGTCACACGCGAACTTTGGGTGGAGCTCACAGTCAGAGCTGGATTATCATGGACCCAAGGCCGACCTCTGGAGCTCTCCTTCGCATGGACAATGCATTAGCTAGCAAGCCCGGGCGTACGATGAGACTATCGCCGCCTGACCGGCAGGTCTGCAGACCTCCAAGTGCTGGAGCAATGAGCAATGCTGGAGTACATGCTGTGTTTTCGAACCCTGACGCACTCGGTAGAAAATTGTACGAGCTCCCTGCTTTGGAACTTCGGTGTATGGTTCACCTACATCAAGACGCTTCGTGACTCGCCGCACCTCATCTGGGTACATGACCGCATACCCAGGCTAGCTGCTGCCGCTTACCACACCAACTCGGCCAGATGCCTACTTAAGGAAGGAGGGATTGACGACCTTCCAGTAGCATATCTTTCCTTACCTGGACGACCGCGCGTCAACTTCAGCGTAACACGTGTTACTGTGCCTGATTATGTCGCCAACACCATCTTCTTCTGTCGTGCGTCCTCCTCTGGACCTCGAACTTCCGACGGACGACGCGTTCTTCAATGATGTGGTTCATTGGGACCAGGGCCTAGGTAGTGCCGTCCTTCACGATCCATGGCCGCCCGAGCCACTTTCGGAGTCGTCGGTACGTCGTGGACATAATACTTATGCGCTTGGCGTGACACTGACTATGTGTCTGTAGGATGCCTCTATGTCTACCTGCGACCAATGGTTGATCGACGCAACCTCAGGAAGTCCGTCTTATCCCACCCCTCCCGCGTCGAATGAAGGGACGAGCGCCAGCGGCACGCCGACCGACTGGGCGTCCGACGGTAGTCCTTCCTCGACCGAGCGAATTGTATCCACCGCATTCAACATCCACTCCCCACCCTCTGCAGTACACTTTCCCGACATCGAACTGGTCTCGTCGGATTATGTGCTTTTCTACGTGAGCTGTGCGGTGCTTGCCAAGGCTTCCACCAACGGCTTTGGCCATGCCGTCCCTGCTCCAGGCGGGCGGCGTGCAATGCCTTTGCGCGCGGAAGTCCTCAACCTCCTCCTACACGCCGCATACCAAATATCTCCCGCCGCGTTCGCACCGTCGCTCGACTTGCTCGCAGAGACGGCCGGCCGCCTGGAGGAGTACGGCATGGACCGTAACGCGTACGTTGCGCGAGGTACCGTGCTGTTCGATACTTTCGCGTCCTTCGCGACAGTGGCGCCCATGCGCCTATACGTCGCGGCTGCAGCGAACGACCTGCTCGACCCAGCGCGCATAGCTAGCTCGCACCTACTCGCCTACCCAATGCACGCATTGACGGACGCCGATGCTGCCGCCATGGGCGCGACCTACCTCAAGAAGCTCTTCATGTTACAGCACATGCGGTCAAGGCGACTGCGAGAGCTGCTTGTGCCTCCGCAGGGGTTTCACGCCGAGACGAGCAAATGCGGCCTCAAGGAACAGCGGAATTTGACTCATGCATGGACGCGAGCTACATTGCAGATGCTGGCAGATGCGCGTCCAGGTCAGTTTCGTCATCTGTCCCCAATCAATGCGTTGCTGACGGTCTCACGCTCAGACACGTCGAGCGGAATGCTGCGTGCTGATCTTTCTACCCTCAAGAACGAGACGTCATGCGAGGAGTGCAAGAAGATGCTCGAGGCTAGGATCTGGAAGATGCTTGTCGATTGGATGACTACACCTGTACGCGGCCCGACTTCTGTCCCTTTCATCCGAAGCTCATCCTGTCTTCCTCAGATGACGATATGATAGTGGCTATTGCTTCTTTCCGAAGGAACTCGGGGCTTATTAGGGATTCTTTTTATACACGATGTGCTTGCTAGCGACGCTCAAGACGCTGAACTGATATACCACTAAAAGACTACCTTCACATGCACGATAGCGCGCCGCCGACACTGAGCTGCGTCCTTGTTCGGACTCGTCATGATCGTGAGAGAGCGTATCACGAGACTATGACTCTGCTATGACTGTGTCTGGATTCTGGAAGCCCCCCTTCCATTTCAGTGTTCACACTTATGTATGGCCAACAAGAAGCCACTCATACCCTAAGCTCAACGTTGCAACGTCTGAGCCATATAATAGCAGCGGCTGTTATATGTATCACAATCTAGGTAACAACTAGTAGGCGTGTATGCATAAACCCCACTGGCTGTATCCAAAAAGGTCCAGCGACTGATAGCAAACGAGCGCACCCCCGAGCTGCCCCCGAGCGCGCTTGTTGTGATAAGATATATAGATCATTAGAGATGTTAGTGTCCCTCGTAGCGAAGGCGGGTATATAAGTAGCTCAGCATGCCGGGAGGAACGCAGACAGATTGGACCCAGGATAGAACCTGCGAGGGTGGTCAGAGACGGAGTGCGATCGGTACAGTTCACACAGAGAAATGAGAGACGTACCAGAACGTGACACCCAAGATAACGTAGAGGCACATCAGGATAAAGCCTACAGTTTGCAATCAGTTTGACGTTCAAGACTTGGCCGACCTCCGCGGACGCTTGAGACGCAGCAACGGCTGCAGCGCATGGGATCCTCCACGCGTGGAAAGCACAGACAAAGCCACGACGCGCACCTTCTAACCAATTTGACTTGCCGTCTTGGACGACGTAGTTCACGACGAGCACTAAAACAACGGTCAGCCTCACAGGACCAGGACTACTCATTGTAGAGTATATTTGGAAAACAGATGAAGGCGAGTAATATAAATGAGACAGCCAGAGTGAGGCAGTCCGAAGAGGCAGGGACAGATGAACGGCATATATTTGCAGAGTACCGGATGCAAGAGCAGAAGACGGATGGATGCTCAGGAAGACAAAGTCGATGAAGCGGCGGTGATTTTGGAAACAGCCGCCCAGCAAGCACAAGGCGCGAGCACCGAGCATACGCGCGCATGAAAGCAAAGGAGCGAAACTTCCGAACGGGGCGAAAAAACAGTCAACCGACGTCCACGCACCTGACAAGAACATCACGATAGACTGGTACGGGTCAAACAACAGGGTCAGCGGCTTTCCCATAATCCAGGCCAGGGTCACGATGAAGCTGCAGAATCCGTTAGCAAAGTTATCCGAGGCGAAGGCACGAGTGAATGAACGCACGGAATGACGAAGAGCGCAATTTGCTGGAGAATGAATGGTCAGCCTAATGGAGCAGTACCGCCTGCAATGACATGACTCACGATACTCGAGCCCATCGCAACACCCATGGAGAGAGTCAGTTTGTCCTTTACTGCGACAGTCACCGCCGTTGCGTGTTCTGTCGGCGACGTCAGCGAGAGTCCAATGAAAGATATATGCTGTCGATAGTACTCACCTGCCGCGTTGCCAACGATAGGAAGCAAGATAACACCGACGAACTCCTCGCTGATGCCACCGCCCTCCACCAAACCGTCGATGGAATCGACAAGCCATTCCGCCGTTACCGCAATGAGCTTTACATACGTTGTCAGATTCAAGTTGCACTCGATAGCCTAAGACCACATACCACCGTGACCACCGCGAGCAAAAACAAGCACATGAACAGACTCAGCTGGGGCGTCTCTTCTTCCTCGTCTTCCTCGTGCTGCGCCTCTAAATCCGCCGCATGTCCCGCGTCAGCAGGGGGAATCGGCGCGCCCCCGAGCGTGCCGTCACCGTTGGGTGAGTCCACACGCGTAGCCTCCGTCATCATAGGTGTCCTGCTCGTCAGCGTGCCCGTGCGGGACTCCACGGCGGTAACCTTGGCGTCCGTCTTGTTCTTCTTGAAGTCGAACAGCTTCTTCTCCCGCGGCGCGTACTTGTTCGTCTTCTGGATATCATCGTGCTTGTCATCATACATGCTCGCGTGCGAGTAAAGTTGGAACCAGAGGTAGGCGCCGTAGACTAAAAAGGTTGATCGAAGGAGGAAAAAGAAAGGGGGCAGCGTCAAAAGGGCGTTATCGAGTATAGAAAGAGGGGTACGCACTAAACAACAAGATGATGGAGACCTGAATGTGCTTGTCAGTCAATATCTGTCGCTCGCAACGTCTCAGCTTACGCCTCTGCTCAAAGCCAGGATCGGGTAGCCCTGGTCAGAGTCGTTGTTGGTGTTGTCATCAGTCAACGCCAGATGATATGCGGCAGGCAGAAGGACCGCGATGACGGAGATAGTCAACAATGAGCTGTTGAGCTGTGTGGTGCCTAAGGAAATGCGCATAGCCCATTAGCAAGCTGTCCGAACAAATCACGAGCTGCGAGTACAACGGATAGGAATGATATAAGTCGTTCGATAACATCAGCTCGCAATGGGGCGCATGACGGCGTTTTTACTGGTAAGCGCCCGTGCCGTGAGGCGCTTAGCATCAGAGTGCAGCGAGACGGTTGGCTCGATAGGCACTCACGCCCAAAGCGGAAACAATGACCTCTGTCCTTGGCGCTTGGGGCCGCGCCGAGTCCACCCAGAGATTATCGGTCATCTGCTTGCACTCTGCCCAGATCGCCCAGCATGCCCAGCCCACCGATTGCAGTGCATATATAAGAGCGGACACTCACTAACGCCAAAGCCCTGCTCCGCGTACTTGAGACCGCCTGCGAAGAAACACATCCCGAGCACGAGGACTGCAGGGTTCGGTTATGGTCGTCTTCTCGCTTCTGTTGTACGGGAGGCGCTTACGCAGGTTACTCAGGACGGAGCCTATTACTACAGAGGGCAAAGTCATCAGCACACAGGTCGACGATCGAAGTGAGAGCGATGCCGCAGAGGAGGCGACAGGGGCGCATATATGCGTTTCAAAACTCACGCGAAGATTGGACAAGGTCAAGCTTGCAGTGCACCAGCGAAATGATCTAGAAAAGGTGAGTTTCGGTGCGTGAATGAAGAGGATTGACTTACTGCAACAATAAGCTCGACACTGGGCAAGGTCAGCTAGATTGAGGCGCATATATGCGTTGCTTACGCGTTTCCCTGCATTGCATAAGCGCGGGTAAGCAGCTGGATATTGAGAGACACACTAATGTGGCATTGAGAAGACCCGCAAGTGTCTGGCCGACGCGCATTGACAGTTCATCCGTGGCAAAAGCGAGTAACTGGTGGACTTTAGCCGCTGAGCGATCATCGGGCGCATATACTCACTTTGGCGAGAGGGATGATGGCGAGGAAGGAGACTGTAACGGGGATCAGCGTTTGGGTCGATGCTCCGAGGGAGTGTACGCACAGACGAAGGTCAGCGTATCCTTGTTTGAACCGATCGCGCTCTCGGGGATGAAGTTGAACGCCCACTGTCGCAGTCGTCAGCCTGACATGCGCGCCACAGCACCACGACCCTCACGCACCGAGAGAGGAATGAAGATCAGCAGAATATTCAAGTCTGAGGGGTTCGCCGGTCAGTCGGGATACGCGGCCACGAAACTGACGACGCACATGAGGCCAATATGATCGACTTCAAACTCTGCCAGAAGCTCGGCGCGGGCCCCAGAGGTTTCGCAGGCTCAAGAAGACTCTGTCGCTTCGACCTTCGACGGGACATGCGGCGGGCGAGCTCAGGGTCGGCGGTCTGTGCTCGTTCGCGGTCGGGGCCGGCATGCGACGTTACGCTCCGCAGCGGAATCGGCTCGCTGGCGCTCTTGCCATTGGTAGGGTGTGAGTTCTCCATCGACTGCTGTACCGTCGACTCTTCAGACGACTTGTGCTGGGCGTCTGCGCGGCTGGTCAGCGGGAATTCAGCGGACGGCTGTTGTTGTTTCGGCTAACCCATGATGGACGTGTGGCGTTGTACTTATATACAGCAAGGGTGGGAGCAGTTCAACAAGGCGATGCGACTCAAAGAAAACAGCAGAAGGAGGTCGTACAGCGAAGAGCTGTGGCCGTCTATGACAACTGGAGAGTTGCTGGCCGGCGTGGTGAGTGTCGGAAGAAAAGGAGCGAAGAAGGTCAGAGCGAGAATTCGGATCGCATGGCGACCAAAGATCGAAACAACGACGCAATTCAACCGGCACGTGTCACAAATAATTCCAGCAACTTTCATCCTCTCTCCCGCCTTCCTCTGCGCCCTCAGACCTCTCTCGCATCGATCACACCAGAACTCAAGCATTTCACTTGATGCGCTTACCTGCAATACTTGGGACGCTGTCGACACACGTGCGCGAATAGCCCTAAGGCCTCATGTTGCTCGCGTTCAATACGGCATGCTTCCGAGTCGGCCATATCCTACACGAGTTCGCCGTGCTCTGCACAGAAAAACCTTGATTCTCCGAGATGATCCTATGCATGCCGACAGCATGAGTTACCTCGAGGTAACGGACACGCTCCTCGTCGCGCTCGACCCGTCGCACAAGGTCGACCCTACATAGGACATGATCGTGACGCAGAGGTACGTCTTCGCTCCAACTATCGAATCTCTGCGCGACCGCCTGCCCTGAAATCGATGTCACCCATACAAGCTTTGCCAAATGGGATGACAACGGGCACGCTGAACCCACGCATCCACTGACGCAAGGAAGGTGTAGTAAGAACGCTCAAGCAACGCCTGCACCCTGGGCCTCATTGACACGGCTGCGCGACGCCATCGTTAATCCTACTGCGCTTGTTAGCGAAAGCAGTCGCACGGGCGCTACTGCGCCTCCATCTCGCAAGTGGGCGTCGGGCCCATTCATTTGAATAATTCAACAGCGTTTGCGGACGCAGGTTCCGTAGCGGCGATGAGCGCAACTACTGCGCTAGATTGGCGAGCAACTTCATGTACTGCCTTGGGCGCGCACAGTGCCCTAGACGGATCGACGACTGCTTTGCCGATGTGGGCGTGCTATCGTCGTCGATGCCGAGGGTGATGTCCCGCGGCTGTGGGCCGAACGCGGTGCCAACTACTATTCCGCTGGTAGGTCCACGATGAGTATAATTTATTATGGAAGTCATCACAGTGGCGAGGCGCGTGCTTGACCCACCTGTGGTTCGTCAAGATCATGTCTCAATCCCTATCACACTGGGGAGTAGAGTCACGTACCGGATTCTACGGTTGGACGCTCAGTGCACCAGACGCCGTAGGGTTTGCCGGAAGGCGTGGACGAGCTCTTTGTCAAGGCTCTCGTCACGTCTGTACATGAGGCTGTACGTCCACTTTGACAAAGCCTTGCTGAATTTCTAGCTGAACTTTCATACGCGAGAGCGCGGGTAGAAACAATAACACACTGCCTTCTGTCTGAATGACATGCGAGGAACCCCGCTACGGGAGACCATACCTCTCGGACTTGCGTGGTTGTTCATCTTCGGCGCAAACGCCAGGCTCCCTTTTGGCTGGGTTGCCATGAGGGCCGGTTGACAATGGAGTGTTCAGCAATGATGGCCGCCTATTCACGCTGGGAATCCAAGGCACTACCCCTGCTGAAGCGCGTCGAAGTGGATATAGAATCCAGTAAAGGCAAAGAGCCGAGTTGGAGAAGAGGATCAGATTCACAACGTTGAAACGGAGTCACAGTCTGTGACTGTCAATGAACTGTCAGCTGACTTCGCGTCACATGACTGAAGTTCAACTTCAATTACAGTACTTCCTGCGCCCCGGCAGCCGTTGCCACTGCCGGTGTACGACCATGTCTACACGGGCAAAGCCTACCGCGGCGGGATATGACAAATGAATGTATATATAATTACAAGCCGAATGAGCGTTACAGAACACCGGAGGTATGCACTGACGAAGAGATTGCAACCACCACCTGGTGTCGGATATTCAAGTATGCATATGAACGATTCGCTAGGATAAGTAAGATGCTGTGTACGATTGGCTGATACCGGAGATGGCAACCTCGAAGCGAAGGAAGGACTCCGGTCTGTGTGTATGGGGGATCGCTGTTCGTGTATGTGTAATAGCGGACGTAGAGGCGCGCGGCGACGTATCCGTGACCGCGGGCGTGTGTGTGATGAAAGCGGGACGGATAGCATGGCGAAGGTGATGCTTGCGATAACGAGGTTGCGCGACGACGGTCCGTTAGATAGTAAAATAAGGAGAGAAGCTAGAAGCAGGCGTCAGAACGATGTTGAACGCAGGAAGACAAAGCACGCACACGACTAGAACCCAAAGATGAAGACCATATATATTCTACCGTTGGCATAGTAGAATGAGATGAAAAGCTGGACGACTCTGTCAGCACGATGGTAAAGGCAGGAGAATTGTGTACACACGCAACAAAATTTCCCGCGAAGAAGATCTTGTACATTCTACCGAAAACCAAAGACCCCGCTGTTTAACCCATTACGACCGATGTTCTGCGTTCTTTCGTGTTTGGGGCATCGGCATGCTAAGACGCCGCTTGGCCTTCCACGCTCCCGCTTGAGACCCTGCGCTTGTCGGATCCGTTCGAAGCGGGCATGGGCAAGGAGTCAAGGCGGCAGCTGCTGCTACGGGCGCGTGCCTTCTGCAGCAGACTGGGCGGGATCGGCGGGCTCGCGCGCTGCAGCTTGGGGTGGGCGGCAGGTGGACTGGTAGCCGGCGGCGGGCTGCGCACGACGGTGCCGCCAAGTACCGTGTTTGAATTGCCTAGTATCCCGCCCGCGTTGAGCGCGTAACTGCCGGCGTGAATGGGGCGTGGCGAGGCGAGAGGGAGGCCGAGGGGACTGATACCGCCCACTGACGACGTGGCAGACGAGGCCGGGGAGACGAGGCCCTGGGAGTATGCGCGGGGGAATGGATACTCGAATGGCACATCGTCGCGGGGGGCAGGGGTGCCGACGATATGCGAAGGCGAGTGAAGGGCGAGACTGGCGAGGTCGAGGCGGGGCGCTGAGGCAGAGGCGTTCATGGGTAGCTCGATGTTGTCTGGAGCGGTGTTGCGATCTGTCGAAGGCGGCGTGGCGGACGTGCCGCGGGGCGCGGAGCCCGGTGTCGCTAGATGGCCGTCGGAAGAGAAGGAGGGCGGTGGAGATGCGGCTCCTGGATTATCGCTCGGGTCTATATGAGCGGGTGAAGTAGCGCGATGACGTGCATGATTCGGGAGCGTGTCACTGGCGCGCTCGTTCTCCTCCGCGCCGGCGTCATTTCCGCGCTCGCGTGGTCCATCTTCAGGAACAGGCGAATCAATCATCGACTCGAAGGACACAGCTATCGAGCGTAACGGCCATCCCATGCGCAGGGCGGCCGCGATGAAAAGGGAGAAGGGGGAATGCGAAGAGCACAGGTGACTCACCATCGTCAAATACCACCGCCCACGTGTGGCTCGATCGAGTCTGATCCGTCTTGCATATTCCAAATGTTTTCCCGACTTGGCTTTCTCTTTCTCCACGAGACGCGGTTTCTGTTGTGGAATCTGATGTGCCTCGCCCCGCTCGAAATGTTTTGTTTTTCTTGGGTCCATCGCGCTCAGCAGCGACGCACTCTGAACTCGCTCTGAGCGGCAGTTCCCGTTTGTGGAAGCCCGCAGGAGCTACTCGCATTCATCTCACCAGCTTCCGTGTACTGCCCTGCGCCCCGGATCCTGACAACGTGAAGACCCGAACCGCGGCGACTCTGCCGACCCTTGCCATGCCGGCCTTCTGCGCTCTTCGCACTCTCCGGGCCTCGTGTATCGCTGCAAGATCTATTCAGCACGAAGCCAATCTTCATCATCTCTAAGGGCCGGCTGTACGAGGGAGGACACGGACTCGTGCAGGACGCGTGAATGTCTTGCCGGGTGCATGGATCCATCGCAGGACGCATGGATATCGTGTTGGACGACGGCGCGCCATCGTACTTAGCTGCGTCACAGGGCGTCCGCGCCAGAGCGATTACGGCGTGGTCCCGAATGGATTCTGTATTCTCGGCGACGAGTTGTGAATCGCGAGTCGCAAGACGTGTTCCACGACTTGTACGTGTACGCGCGCCGACGCGTCATGCGCGTGGTCGCGTTCAAGGTCGACCGTCATGCCCAGCGAGTCGATGCGTCATGCCACTCGTCGTCAATCTCTCTTCCGGTTGAATAGCATCTCACTACCGGGATATGTCGCGACGCACGTACCTTGGAGGTGAGTAGCGTTTTGCAGTTGAGCGAGCTGATGTTGAGCTGAAATACCGTGCGGAATGCAGTTGTCAGGGATGTGGTTATACGCGCGAGCATGGTTCGTACGTACGGCGCCCATCCGCTTCCCAGTCAGCTCGACGGCGGACGCCTACCAGCCGCCTCACCCCTGCTGACAGTGACAGGGTTCAAACGTTCGACTTGGAGATTACTCGTGTCACCGACCATGAATGCAATATTGAATACAGTACCTTGCCATGAGCTGCACGACCGCGCCGACTATGTTACAATGAGCTTCATTGCGAGTTAGCCCACGCAGTCGGTCGCTGTATTCTCTGCATTGCGGACAGCTTTGATAGCCCAAGAAAAAAATCGATCAGCATCGTTATGAAGACATTTTGAGTAAAGTACACTTCGTGTATACCTGCCTGCAGCTCTCGCTCGACGACTTCCACTTCATCATTCTTGCCTTCACCCAGTTCATCTTCCCTTCAGTTCACTCCTTCTTCTCTTCAGCGCCCCAAACCAGCCTCTCCACCTCCTTCCTCTTCAGCGGCCCTTTCTGCTCGAGCATGAGCCCTTTGAACCAGGTATCCCACGGCTTGAACATCGCCACCCGCGCCTGGTACGCCGCGTACGCCTCCGGATACTTGCTCACGCTGATCGACTCCGTGAACGGCGTCGAAGAGTAGAACAGCAGCGAGAGCGCCACGCCAGGGAACAGCGGCCACAGCCGCGAGAGCATCACCCAGGTCGACGGCGCATTGATGATAGCCTTGAGCGAGAGCGGCGGCGCGCCGGTGTGTGGCGGGAGCACGGGAAATAGAGTGATGAGCCACTAAGAACGAGCAAGGTCAACACGTATGCGTGGCAGATCGCAAGGAAATGCAACGCACCCAGAACGTCTGCTCGCATGCAAAGTTGGGGTGCCGCACGTATGCCCACAGGCCGCGCGTTACGAATCCGCGACGCGCATCCGCAGGTACCCAGTTCAGACGTGCGCCAGGCCACTGCTGTGCGAGGTCGTATGCCGGCACCGAAGTATCGCCCTTGTCCGCGGCGAGGATGGCATGCTTGTATGCGTGGAATGCGTACTGCTGGTTATCGGCTGTAAACTCGAGAGCCAGGTCGACAAGGGTGAGAGCGGCTAGCGCGTAGTCCGTGACGGTCAAAGGTGCGCGCGATTGGTACACTGACGCGATAGCAGTGGGGACGGCGATGTAGAGCAAGAGCATGTTCTGGATAGTCGCTGGTAGGAGTTTGAATACAGTGATTATCATACCTATCAGAAGACGTACCGATGAACGTGAGGTTCAAGACCTGGAAGAGCCAAGGAGGAATCTTCTGCCTAAGGACAGCCCAGCGGTAGTCCTCGTCCTTACTTCGCGAGGTAAGCAATAGCACGGCGACATATCTGCATGCACTCACAGGCTGAACAATCCGCGTCGCCACGTGTTGTAGCTTAACCTGTGCACGTCACCGTGTCAGTGGACGCGCGTCAATGATGCATTCGCTGCATACCTCGACATCCAGGTCACCACCAGCGCCAGCATCAAGACAGCGCGTGGGCTTAGCTCATTTGGCACGTCCAGCTCCTTCGGCGTGTAAGGGAACAGAAAGAAAGGCTGTGTGTTCGGGAAAAGAGGCAGCAGTGCGAAATACGCGGTATAGATCGTCGGGAGGAACGTCCAGACGCGGTCGACCTGGGAGACATTCGATGTCACGAGCGATGCAATGTACGTCGCCACCGTCGTGAAGGTGCAGAACTGCACCGGCCAGTGGTATTCCGGGGGAAAGTAGGACAGCAGCGGGTCCAGCAACATGGTGGCAGGAAGGAAGGAGGGGAATTGAGCGGACGCGTCGTGCTACGATCCGGGGTTGGCGGGGGCGCGCGATCGGACGCGTGGCGTCATTGTCGACGCGTCGCGTGACTCTTTTCCAGAACCCATGGTCTCGAAGTTGAAGTTGAAGTTCAAGGTCAGTATCGACCACTCGAGATCACCGACGAGTAGGATCGCACATACGCTTCGCTCCTGCAAAATACACGCAGTTATATCGTGAGCCAATTGATAAGCCACTCGGCATACATCATATCTGCGCATGCCACTGCCGGACCAGTGTCTGCCTATCTCACCGACGGCCGGGCCGCCTCCGCATCTGCAGGGGAATATCATGGACTACATCTCTGGCTTCTCCTCTCACGGTGAAGGGCGCTCTATATCGGACGAGGATGCTCGTCCCGCTCTTGTCCATTGCATCGATTTGTCTTCAACCCTTCCCCGTCCCTTGGAAAGCTTCTCCCTCGTCTCTCTCCACACACCTCGACGTCCGCCTGAACACGGGCATCTATCGAGGTGTCTCGACCGCTAACGCGACAGAGAAATGGCTTGGCATACCTTACGCCCTTCCCCCGGTTGGTGACCGCCGATTCTCCGCACCGGTGCCCCTCCCGCGCATACGATGGACAGCTAGCGGAACCATGGCTGACAAATTCGGCAACGCTTGCCCTCAGCCGCCAGCAGACAATTTAGGTGCGCCAATAAGCGAAGATTGCCTGTATCTCAATGTTCGTCTTTCTTTGCTCGAGCCTTTTGTCTGACGTTGATATCTGCACAATCAGGTATACAGGCCCGAAGGTACGAAGGCAAGCGATAATCTACCCGTATTATTCTGGATCCATGTCAGTGCGGTCCCATGATGTTGATGATACGCTGACTGCCGGCAGGGAGGTGCATGGACGACAGGGTATACCTGTACCCTTCCTGTTAAACCGACAGTTTTCATAGTAGTTCGTCAGGTCCGGAAGCCTAACATCTCCCCGGTTCGACTCGGATCCAACTCGTACGTCGTTGATGATCAGACGTGCTGTAGCGCCTCTCAACCCTATTCCAGGAATCATATCTCGCAGCGTAGCTATGGGAAAACCTCTCATATACGTCTCAATGTATGCCGGGTTGTTATCCTTGCGCGACCTAGCCACTGACCAGACTACAGTAATTACCGACTGAACACCTTTGGCTTCGTATGTTCTTCCCTTTTTATGTCTGCGCATCGTGCATGACCTTGCCTGACCCTGTCAGCTGGCCAGCGCGCGCCTTTCTCCAAGCGATTTGAACGCAGGCTTCCAAGACCAGCAGCTCGCTTTGAGATTTGTGCATGACAATATCGCTGCGTTCGGCGGCGATCCGGACAAGGTCAGTATACTGTCATTGTTAAGTCCATTTCTACAGGTCCAGATCCTGACCGCCAAATTTGAACGACAGGTGACTCTCTGGGGCCAATCGTCTGGCGGCGGCAGCGTCAAGGCGCACTTCCTCTATCCACTTCCTGGAAAGCCGCTTTTTCGTGCAGGTATAGCAAACTCAGATACAGGGCCGTTGTGAGTACCACACCATTCGATAACTTGCCGCCTTCAGGAAGCTCCTCGCAGACTGCTTGCTGACGAGTATCAACAGCAAAAATTCGCCCGACGCGTCTACGTACGACAAGGCTGGGATGCCTTTCGATCGTCTCCTGCACGCAACTCGATGTGCACGGGTCAGGGACAAGATGCAGTGCCTCAAAGAGATGCCGTTCCAGGTTCGCTTTCTACCCGGTCGTCGGTCTCAAATAAGAGCTTGAACCTTGCCTGTCAGACGCTGCTGAATATCAGTAACACCATGATAGAATCTACGCTGAATATGCAGCTCTGGGAACCCGCAATCGGTCCGCCCGGAAGCGTCTTCCCCGAGCGCGCATTCACGAGGATGCGACGCGGTGATTTCTTGCATTTGCCGTACATGGCGGGCACGAATGTCAGTTCCGTATCTCTCTTCTCGAATGTGACTGCGAGTGAGGCTCACACGGTGCGCCAATTATCTCCAGCTCAACGAAGGCACGCGCCTCAGCATCGACGTCTACAACCTCTCCATCGGTTCCCCGCAAGAAGATGCCGCCTTCGACTCATTCGTCGCTCGCCTCCTCATCGACAACAGCACCTTGTCCTCAGCTACTCTAGAACACATCCGCGCCCTCTACCCCGCGAGCGACATGCGCCTCGGCGGGCCTTACCATACGGGCGACAGCCTCTTTGACCGTGCGGCGGCGTGGTACGGCGATGAGATGTATCTCGGCGCGCGCAGGCTGTTCTTCGACAACGCCATCGGCCGCCAGCCACTCTACGCATACCACTACCAGGAATCTATACCTGGGAGAGACGCGTATCTTGGCGGTGAGTCAATCTGAGCATCGGAGTATCGGTAAGACGCTGACCTGTATTTGTGGCACCAGTCGCGCACGGCTGGGAGTTGCCGCTCATTTTTGGGCCTGTTCCGCAGGGGGTGAATATGACATTTGCGGATCAGCTGTTGGATTATTATGTGAACTTTGTGAACGACATGGAGCCTGGAGGTATGGTGCATTCTACCACTACAAGGAGGGCAGTGTACTAATCAGACGTGTGCTTCAGGCGGATGGAAAGTCTATAGCACGGATGCGAAGAGTGTTCTCCAGCTGAGAAGCGTCAACTTGACGATGATCCCCGATGGTGAGCCTCTAGTGTCTTCGTGGCGGGCTTCATTGTTAAAGGACGTGGCAGATTGGGATAAGAAACGGACAGAATATCTGTGGTCGCAGGCCGTTCTTGATGAGTTCGAGAAGTGAATGCGCAGGAAGGTCCTCGTGGATACCTGAAGTCATACTGCTCTTTGCAAGCGAACGATGTTATCATGTGATCGTGCGATCTTCAATATCCGGCGAGGCACGTGCATCTTCCTGCCGTGACCACTGACGACGCGTCCTCACGCCGACTCCAGAACTTCTCGCCTTCATCTCGGTCGCTAGTTCTGTGTACACGTAAAGGAAGACCACTATGGACACGGAAATGCCCAACAGGCGCGTCCGAGATGCGCTTCGTGCACTCCACCGGCGCCGACGCGACGCGCGTATGCTGCCACACCCTGGACGATACAAGTGCGGTGCGATCAACTTATAATGACCCAAGTCTGGCGAATGAGAGAGCTGTCTCTTCCTCTGCAATGTCCGAGCGCCAGCCTTGCGATATGGGCGACGGAGAGGTGGCGCCGCCTCGACCAAGGCACTCAGACGAGGACAAGCTGGATGCGCTCGACTCGGAGGTTACAAAGCGAAGCGAGCTCGTGAACGAGATACACAAACACCTGTATGGGAGCAACATTGCAAGCTATAGTGCGGCTGCAGTACCGGCCTACGTCGCGTACACTCTTGCCACGCGCGGAAGGTCTGCATTGAGTCTTCCTGAACTAATCGACAGTTCATTTTTGTTCGGTCTCATGCCAGGTGTGTCTCTGTCGTCTTCTTGCATGACCCACTCCCAATCTATCTTCGACACACGTTTCTGCAGGAATACTCTCTTCCTACCTGGAGACTGCTTATCTGTGCGCCGCGCGGAATTTCGAAGAACTTGAACAATATGCTGTGCAACTGAAGAATGATGTGAGCGGTCCATGTCTCGCACTCAAGTACATCTGCTAATATACATCCAAGGCATTTCGTCGCAGTCTGTACAATCACTGGTCCCACGGGTTCAATCTAGGAGTCGCATTCATACTACTGAAGCGACCTGTACTGCCGTCAGGCCCACGTATGGATAGGTCGGACAGATGGGTAAGAAGTAAGCGGGCTCTCAATCTTATTTGCTCGGTCTGACATATGTGCCACCTAGTAATGTGCATCCCCCTTGTTGGCGGAAGTCTCGGTGCGAACGTGTATTATGCGAAACGCAGCGCAGCGCAGCTTGGGATTGGTCGACAGTTCGGTCCTCCTGTGCCTCCCAAGGTACATGTTCCGAAAGGACCACTTGCTGACAAGCCGCTTTCCGAGCAAATCGATCGGATTCGCGACTACATGTCGATCCAACTTCGATATGGCACGATATTCGCCTTCACGTCCTCGTTGATAGGATTGCCCAGCTGCATTCCCTTCATTTGGCTCGAATCGTACCTTATGCACAATCGGGGATGGTCTATCCTGTTGCTTAAGCCCTACGTGCAACACGCCGCTTTCTGGGCTGGGTACGGTGAGTTTATCTATCTCACCTCAGGGGCCGTCGCTAACTTATGTCCACCGCATTTGCAGGACTTCTGATAGGAGCACCAGCAATGCATAGCGCACTTGTCGACCAACATGCCCAGACTCGGAGGTTGGCCCGCGTTCACGCACATGTGAGTGTGAATGCTGGGTGATGGATATACGTATGTTGATTTAAGTATCTCAGCCTATATTCAAACTTTGGTCTCAGTATATTGGCTATGGTGCGGCGGCTGGAAGTGCAATGGTCCCATTCTTGGTTATCAAACATGCCCCGGCTTCTTTCAAGCGCGACTTCATGCGCCAGGGCAAATTCCTGTACTCTCCTCGAAACGTCATGACCCGTGAGTGTGTCTTGCTTTCGCACGATTTCACTCTGTTTTTCTGACGCAGCATCTGCAGTGGGAGGTGCAGGCATGGCACTCGGAGGCGGCCTAGGCTCCCTCGTGTTCATTGCGCGTTATGTCGACGTGCGCTGATCAGAAGGTTATTGCGCAAGCATGTAGTCTCATGAAGCTCGTCTGTGATGCTTTGATCGCCGTGATCCTTGAAGAAGTACCCAAATAACACTCATTCGTCTATCGGCTTTGTACGACTGTTGTGGGTGTCCGTTCCACATGCACCCGAAGTTCAACGACAGTTTACATTGACTATCCTATCAAACGGTCGTGGTCATCGCTGCCACTGCGAGCGCCGCGACGACTGTAACGCATCCTCAAGCTTCACGTACAGTGCGCCCCAGCGGCGACGGCTATCCACTCGGTACTCAACACCGGATGGACACCCGAGCATGCCTTTGCGGCTTGCCCCGTGCGCGCGCTTGCCGCGTGGCTCTAATGCCTCGACTAGGCGACTATACACACTGGATATTCACATCGTCCGCAAATTCATGCAGGGAACTCGCGAAGGACGGTTCCTCGGTCGGCTCGAGCCGAGCGCAGTCCTGGCGCAGTCTCTCTGCCAGATCTCCGAATGCTTCGTCGGTAGTTGGAACTGGAGATTGAACAAATCCAATGGTCACGTCGAGTTATAATTCCTGGGCCGACAGCGCTCGTGCCCATAAGTCAATTTTCCACGGTGACTCAGAGTGAGACTCTTGCTGATGACCGTTTTAGGAACGTCAGCGGTCTCAGATCTCAACGTTGACCCTTGCCACCATCGTTGTTTCCAAGGTAGAGACGACCATCGCCCTTCTCATCTCATCGTGTACTCACGCGGTATAGGACACTACAACAATGACCTACCTTGAAGTCAAAATTCCGGTGCGCGCATGAATATACAGATACGATTGCGCATGCTCACCTGGGTGTAGGCGTGCTTGCCCGGATTTGCGTTCATCTATCCGATGACCTCTTCGATGACCTCTATGCAAATGACGTCCGGCACACTCTTTGAACCGGACCTGCATAACGCTCAAAAATTGGTCCCAAAACCCGCCAGCGACGCGATGCACGCCATAATCAACCTCGCCGCCCATGGGCAGACGCTAGCGCAGGCCTTTTGCGGTCTCTCTGACGCTGTTCGGCAGGTCCTGCTGCCAGAAACAGAAGGTCCTCTTGAATCTTATCTAGACCTCATCGACGTGCAATATCGCGTCGTACTTCGCTGCCTGGACGACATCATAGTCGCCGTCGACATCACGAATGCCACTTTTTACGCGCTCGAGTACGCAACGACCATCAAACTCACGCGCCCAATGTGGGGGGCAGAGGACTTCCGCGAACTGCTGCCAGCTATCCGAAAGATGCGCGAATTTATCGAGGCCCTTAACGTCAAAACGGCTGACATGAAGAGCTCCGCCAAGGACATCCCGGAGCGTCTCTCCCTCTCCGAACTTGCTGAGATTCGCGGAGATTCAGAAAAAAATCGGCGTGAGCTGGACCTCTGCATCAGAAGGGTGGATGCCTGGTACTTGCAACCGATGGCCGACGAAGCGCAGAAGTTGGCGAAATTTGCGAGGCAATATCTATCGAGTCCTCACAGTACGTACTTCATTCTGATTGAGTTCAGGAAAGTGCTCATGCGTCCTCTAAGTTTCAGCCGATCAAGCCAGGCAGAAGGCGCTGCACCGTAGGCCGTGGTGATTCAGATCATATATCTACTGTCGCACGCCCGATGGCCACGGAATGCTCTGGCAAGCGAACCAGAACGTCGGACATTGCGAGCTATTAGCACTCGAGCTCAGTCAATTTTGGCGGAGGGCAGCCTACAGTTGCAGACTTGAGGTGTCCAAGCTAGTAAATCTGTTAAGACCACCAGCGGCCAGGATCGCTAGCCTTAGTAAAGCTTCGACGATACACCATGTTCATAGCATTGTCACAGCATTAAGGCCTTGTCCCTGGGAGACCACTAATACAACGACGACGAGTTATACTGGTAGCTAGGCGCCAGTGGGTAGACGTGATCACGACAACATTGCAAGGGTCAGGCGGCCTGAGTCACTGGAACGCCGCGGGTTCCGTTGTGCCCAGTTTCAACCTCAATTCTTCAACTCATCTTCCCTGTCAGCGGCACTCATTGACGCGTTCGCTCGAGCGCTGACTCTGAGGTCTGGAGGTCGTAGAAAACGTTTGATGAGCACAAAGACATAGATAGTGCATATCCACCTGGCAGGTCTACCGCCGGATGAGACCATAAGATTCATCGACATAGTAGCTAAACACCGCAATAACCAGCATGCTTCAAGCATGTACAGTAAGTACAACAACCAGTGAGTAACAGACACAGTAAGTAAACACAGACACAGTAAGTAACACAACAGTGAACAGAAGAGAACGTCGTCGGCACGCAGTACCGAGGGTCTAGATATACCAGATCGTGAGGGCGTAGAAAGAATAGGATAAGTTAGCGGGAAGGAGGATGAGGCGCAGTCGTATGAGGAGCTAAGTCACTCAGAACGAGTGGCCGTGGCCGTGCGCGACGTGCGCGAGACGCCGCTTGGACGTCATGCGCTTGTGCGAGTTGGCGTTGCGGCGGCACTTGCCAGTCGAGGACGAGCCGACCGCAGAGCTCGAAGCGCTTGCGGTGGACGTCGCAGGGCTGTCCGTGGTCGCAGGGTAGGCATCAGTGGAAGTGACAGGCTCATCGGAGCTGGCGGGTGCATCGGAGGTGGCAGACGGTGAGGCAGCGTCGGTCGAAGTGGCAGACGACGAGGCATCCACGGTCGATGTGGCAGCCTCGCTCGATGTTGCAGCATCGGTCGATGTGACAGCCTCGGTCGATGTGGCAGCCGCCTCAGAGGTAGAGGAAGAGCTGCCAGACGAGCCCGACGACGCGCCATCCCAGACATCCGGACCGGGGACGACGAAGCTGTCCGCGTCCGAATACACCTGGAACGTGGCGAAGTCACCCGTGGGGCTGTAGAGCGAACCGGCCTGCGTCCCCTCAGGCAGCTCCGCGGAGCCGTCGCCAGTGACCGTGATCTGGATGCAGCCAACGTAGAGCTGGGGACCCGACGAGCTGTCGCCGGCGTTGTATGGGTTGTGCACTGCGGCGAGCTCCTGGCGGACGATGTATTCGCCCGCCTTGAGGCCAGAGGGAATCACGACGTCCCACTTGGAACCATCGGCGACGAACTTCGCCATGGCCCACAAGCCAGCACCCTCGGGGTAGTACTTCTCCGGCTTGTTCGTCATCGTGTTGCGCAGGTCGTCAGAGATGGACTGGGTCAAGTCGAGGCTGTCGCCGGAGAGCTTAGTCCAGCCATTGTTGGAGACATCGGCGTTGGAGCACTCGCCATCGCAGGAGGTGATGTAGTTCTGGATGCTGCCCATACTAAGCGAAAAGAGTTAGCAGGTAGATGCTAGCAAGTGTATGACGGGACGTACGCATGGACCCAAGCCTCCATACCATCCGGAACGGCGCCAACGCCGGGCTGACCAGTCAGCTCGCCAGTAGAGCCGGACCACTGCACAGTGAAGGAGTTGCCAGCAGCGACTTCAAGCGAGGTCGGAGCCGGGCTGGCACTAGACCCCTCACATGCCATCTTGCTGTTCATCATGTCAACGGTCGGGGTGATTGAGATCGGTGTGTGCCACGTACGAGTTGTCGCTGAAGTCCTCGGGGAGGAGGTACGCCGGTGAAGACGCCTTGTACATGACGCGAACAGGCGTGTCCGAGTTCACCCTGTCGGCATCGTAGTATATCTGTCGCAGCTGTCAGCGCGATCCAGGATTGGAGAGCGAATGCACATACGTTCGGCGCCGACATGCTCGTCGATCCGGACTCAACGGTCTCGATCTGACCGTGTGCACGCGCGAACGCGGCGAGGACAAGGGAGAGGAGGATGGAGCGCTGCATGGTCGTCGTCGTGTAAATGTTGATGTAAGGTGAACACTAGGGTGGCGGCTGCGGGAGACGGGAAGCGAATGCTGTCGTACAAGCGAAAGTGGGGCGAAAGAACGTTCGGTGCAGCCGCGCGCGACGAGGGACCAGGAGCGGGGGGGGAAAGAAGGGGAATGAAGGGAATCGCAAATGTTGACTGCGGCATTTATATATGGGCGCGGCGGCGGACGCGGCATGCCAAATCGGGCACAAAATATTGCCGCTCCTCCGGGCACAGTCCGGACCTCCCTCTTGGAGGCGGAGCTTGACAGCATTCTCGTGCTTGCGAACAGGTTGGTCGCAAGCGAGGATAGCGCCCGGACGTGGCCCGTACAATGTACAGGTGAGCTCGTGAAGTTGATGTCGAGTGCTTTAGGACACTGCCAAGTCAGGCAGAAGTCGAACTTCGAATTCACTTCGAGCCCATTCAATGCGAATCGCGTTTGTGCCTCGCGCAACTCCGTCGCCAGGTGACCGCCGCGCAGTCTGGCAGACTAGAGGCTGTTTGATCCGTCAAAACTCGCCGCCGGACATAACTCGTGGAGCGCGATCTAGTTTTGAACGCGTTCAGAACGAAGTTTAAACTCGCTCTTGGAGCAGGCGTTACGGGCGCGGGACGAGCTCGTCCCCGCCAAAGACGCCTGATGTCATAGTTTGAACTCGAACTCGGAGTTTTGAACGCGTTCAAAACTCTCATCAAACAAAACTTGTCCAGAGCGAGTTTTGACGGATCAAACAGCCCCTACTGTGGCCCAGCTGTGGCCTTCCGAGGCCGCGCCAGTTGGCTCAGTTGCTTGTGGCGCGCAGTCCAGGGGGCGTCACGCGGTCTTCTCTACAACTCGCCTTAAGTTGTCGACGTGTTGTCGACGATGCATCGCCTTGTTCGAAATTTCGAGGGACCTTCAAAATTTCAGGGGGGACGGACGGCTTGGACGCGGCGACGGAGGCGATGGTGCGGAGAATGCGGCACTTGTGCCTGAGCGATTTAATTGTTCGGGTAGCTCCGTAGATCACGTGTATGTTGAACTTCAGCTGGCGCGTACGATTCTGAAAGAGTCGGAAGACCAACGGAAGACTCCCTACGCAGGACGCTAAGCGAGGAAGCGGAGAGGCAGGTTCTCGTTGTTCCCTGGACTGTGACCAATGCCTTCTCGAAAGCAAAACCGTCTTCTGCCCGAGCTTACGGCGAGCGCAAGCCTACTACCCTTACTCAACCATCCTCCTACCCAATCAAGCCCTTCACGTACTTCAGCAGTTCCCTCCCCCCGCGTTTCTTCACGTCCGCAACCATGCTATCCACCCCCGTACTGTCCACACTCGCCGTGTCCACCGCACCCTCAGGCGTTGCTTCTCCAAACGCAGTTTCCACGCCCTCCTCGATCCCCATCCTCTCCCTCAGCCGGCGACTGGCTCCATAGCGAAGCACAATGGTCAGCACGGCGCGCCAGCCCTCAACCGGTGCATTCGGGTCGGAGAGCGAGGAGGTCGAGCCGGACCGGCGATGTTGGTCAAAGCCGCTACCGCTCGAGGCCGGTTGCATCGACGGCGGTGTGATTTGCATCGACGGTACGACCGTGGACTGCACCACATAAGGACAGAAAGCCCTGCGAGGGGAATCAGCGCCGAACCATGACAAGAACGAAAGTCAACTCACCTGTGCTCCTTCAGCAGATCAAATTGCCGGGAAGTGGGCCGCGATGGCGTTCGCGGCGCTGGTGTCCCGTTTGCTGGAGCAGGTGTTGACCCTTCTACGACCGATGTCCCATTCGCCAGCGTTGCGGCGCCGTTCGTTGACTCCCGCTCTCCTTCACCGGCCCTGAAAGCCCACAATCCCACCCGCCGTTGACAAAGAACGCAATGCACGACATCACCCACAGCAGCGGTCCCGCGGCTCGTGCTCAAGGCGATAGAAAGCGACGAGGACGCCAGTGGCAAGAACGCCGACTGAATGGCCGAGCCGCCAGGCGTGGGCGTCCCCGGTCTCGAGATCGACGCCGCGCCAGGCGCAGGCGTGGCACGACGCGAGACCGACGGTGACGTCGCACGAGATATGCTCGGCGTCCGTCTCGTCGACGAACCCGCCCGCGAGAGCGACGGTGCACGTTCGGTTGGCGGCGGGAGGGACCAGCCGAACAAGGATGCCAGAACAGCGGCCTCGCAAGGTTGCGGGAGCGGCGGGTCTGATTCCGCGCCCTCGCTGACGGGGAGGACAAAGTTGGCGACGGTTTGCCGCAGAGAGCTGAGCTGGGTGGCAGAGAGGGGGTGCTTGACGCGTACGTCGGTGAAAGACGCGTTGAGGATGATCGCGTTGGTCTTCATCGCGCGCACCATGGTTTGCGGGGACTGTAAGGGGATGCGGTAAATGGTGGCTGAGAGATGATATCAGTTGAATGCGGGTCGGGTAGCTGCTTGCTTGCGCACCATCACATTGTCGTTTCCTCTGCAGGGCCTGTTAGTACAGCGCTTGTATTCGCAAAGACCAGAACGCACCCATGGACATCCCTCCTTGTGCGCCTCAATAAGAGCAACGCGCTGCTTCTCCACAAGTGTGTTGGCCGCATCGCGAGACAGGCCTTCGCGACCCGCGACGTTCCACGACGCGTTGCAGATGCCGCATACCAGTCGGTCCTTCCCGTCATTCACCCACCCCGCGGCAGCGGCTGCAGACGCTTCCAGGGCTTTCGGCTTCCCGGAGTAGGTCGCAATCTTGAAAGTGGCCAGCCGTTCGAGGAAGGAGGTCACGGATGACGGACGGTAAGCGCCATGAGGGGTGACGGGACCGGTCGTAGGTGCTCTGAATGTAGACTTCGCGCGGCTGATGATGGCGCTGAGATGTGGGGTGCGCTTGAGGATGGCATCGGATGATGCGGAGGCGCTGTTACGTTATTCAGGACAAGGACGCGTCGGGGGAAGTGAAGTGCAGCGTACGACTTGGACTGCTTTGAGATGACCCCATAGCGGGAGAGCGTCGTCAGAAACGACCGTGAGGTGTTGGTACGCTTCGATGGGGGAGGACGGGCTTCCTCCTGTCCTATCGCACTGTCCAAACTAGAGAATGCGTCGTCCAGTTTGCGCTGGAAGGGCTGAGTTTGAGCGGTACGGGTGTCAGTGGTGTCTTACCTTCTGTGCACGATATGCGGACGCCGAGGGAGGCTGCGCTGTTTGTACATCGTTCGGGGAGATTTGAGGTGCTGGTATCGGGGAGGAAATGGAGGGAAACGAGGCCATCGGCGTTCAATATAAGTTCAACCTGACGGAAAGAGAACAAGGCGCGCAAGCCACGTGGTGGTATAATACAATTAATGCCAAACAATCTGGCCATTAGGGACGTTGAACACAACGGAATTTCCGTTCTGGGACACGAAATTTGATTTTTCATAAACGAAATTCTGAATAGCGCCTCGTTCTGTTGTGCGCCGCCCCTAGTATTTTGGTAGCACTTACAGTCGGAGGGCCTCTGCATCGAGCAACTTTCCGTTTGTTTTCTCGTCGACGCTAAGCCGAGGCATGCACCATTTGAACGACTCGGCAATTTCCGTTGTCGAGGGTCAAGTCCGCCTTTCGAGGTTTTCATGCGCTATCCTGGACTCTGAGCAAGTTGAAAACCTCATAGAAGGCGATAAGGCTCCTTCAGCACTTGCCACAAGTGGTCTGAGCACTTCCACCACCGAAGCAGGCATCGCAGGCAGGCAAGAGTTAACCGATTGGCTCCTAGGAATATTTGGCCTTCGCGAGTGTCGTAGCACTCGCTAAGCAGAGATACATGACCACCAGAGTGTCTTTGTTCTTATTATCACCAATACCTAGGTTGTGGAAGGACTCAGCGAGCGGGCATGGTGAGGGAAGAGCCATAACGGATATTTGATTTGTTCAAAACCGGAATTGATAACCGAATTTCGGTTGTGTTCAACGTCCCTATTGTGCTTCCCCCAAGTTTGCCTCTTTCGACCTCCGTCAGAAACAAATCGGCCAAAACACACCTGAGTTCGCATCTCTGCCTGGACTGTCTGTGCTACATCCTAGTACTACATGCCGCCTTCCTCATCAGAGCACCTAACAATTCCACTATCGACTGGCGTCGAATTGGAAGCTCGCCTTCACAAGCCTGAAAATGCAAGGACATCCGCCAGCACAAACAAAATCGCCATCTGCTTGCATCCGTGGTCTTGGCTGGGCGGTCGGATGACGGACCCGTACGCCTGTTCGGCATCCCTTGTACTTCATCAAACTTATGTTCCTTACGCAACCTATGCGACTTGATCCTCAAGCGTGCTCGGCATCGTGAAGGACGCTCTCCTGCTGAAGGGTTATCATGTTCTCCGCTACAACTCTCGAGGGGTCGGTCGTTCAACCGGTCGTGCCTCGTTCACTGGGCTAGCCGAAGGGGAAGATCTTGAAGCTCTGGTAAGATGGGCACTGGGTCAAATTCCTAATGTCACCAATGTCGCAATAGTGGTGAGTTGAAGCGTTGCGTGCATTATGGATGCGAATGATCTGACTGCACGTCCTGGTTGCAGGGCTACTCACATGGGTCACTCATCGCGAGTCTTCACCCCGTGCTCGAGCCTCCCGTTCAGACGCAGCATATCCTAATCTCGTACCCGTTAGGGCCGAGAGGATGGTTGACGCTTTTCAAGTCTTCGCATTACACGGCAAAGCTCAGCGACCTCTTGCGCGATCCTCGCGGCCGCGTGCTTATTGTCCACGGCGACAACGATGAGTTCACGTCGGCGGGGAGCTATAGAACATGGGTGGAGGAGCTTCAGAAGGTCACGCAAGGGGAGGCAAAGGCACAGCTCGCGATTTCTCTGTTTCCTGGCGTCTCCCACTTCTGGCATGGCCTTGGGCAGAAGGACTTGGAGGACGCTATCGCCAGCTTCGCTGTATAGTAGATTTATTGCTACGCATATAGATAATTCGGTTTCTACCGGCTGTCTTTGCGGTTAGACTTGTTGAAGTTCGATTCTGGAGAGTCTGAGGGCTCCGGCAGATTTGCGGCCCGCCCGCAGCGGATCCGGTCCGGCGTACTTACCATCCTGGTTGAAGAAAGCCATCATCTTCACCGGGTTCACAACTGTCTACGCCAACTATATCTATCCCATCCCTATGCATTCATAGGGAGACTTACTATGTCGGACCCTGCGACAAGCAACGAGCAGCGGCACTTGGTGTCCCTCGTTCTCCAATCGAAGAAGGCCCTGCAACACGGCGAGCAGCTGTGTTCGCGCGCCAGGGATCACTCCACCTCCTCGTCCCAGAGCGCAGTGGACGTCCTCGCTATCGATGCGAAAGTGCGCTGGATTGCTGATGGAGTGCTTGAGCAGCTCGAGGTGCGTGCTCCGATCGTTGCCAGTGCAGGTGTTGACAACGGCTACAGGTGGCTGCGGCTGTCGCGTCGAGCATCGCAGACAAACGCGCAGGGATTATGGAGCAGGTCAAGGTCAGTATCCTTTTTGTATGTGCAGGCCTGCTCTTGAACATCCTTCTAGGCTTTCGACGCGTCGCGTGCACAGCACACAGGCGAGCTGGATCAGATTCTGGAATCCCTCGAGTCGCAGCTTGTTCCTCCCGACTTTCATGAGAACTCTGAGGCCTCCTCCCTCTTCGGCAGCCAGCATTCCGACGACGACGAGCGCCAGCATCAGCAGAGCCCCTCTGACACCGTGCGCGACTTCCGCCATCCGCCCCGCGCGGTGGACCGGCGCCGGTGGAAGAACCTGCGTGACTTCGTGGACGACCGCGCGATCGACCAAGTGCTTGATATCATGGATGACGAGCGGGGCGCGCTGGATGTAGGTGAGGTTCCCGGCAGCGGTCGGGACGTGCGGCGCTAATGCGGCGTGAAGGATACCCTGCACAAGACGCTCGATTATCCGGAGTCTCTCATGCGGTCGATAGACAGCATTAGGAGCGGGCTGCCAGAAACCGGCGCATTTCCTGCAGTGGAAGAGATCATCAGCTCACAAGATGCGATAATACACTCGATGGCCGGTCATTTGGAAGATCTCGCTAAGCACTACGACCAGATGGCAAGTGCTCTGCACATCACGGAGGAGGGCCATGAACACACTGAAGAGGAGATTGAGCGTGGGTATTCCGTATCACCTGTCTGCACACTCGTTTTGAGCGTCGGGTTGCAGAAATGCACATGGACACGGACGAGCTTCCGTCGATTATGACTGAGCTCGAGGAATGCTTGACTGCGATAGAAGAACTGCAGTGAGTCTGTCTGCCTTCGTCTTTGCTCCAGTCTCAACCGCACAGCGATCGTCTCACCACAGCGGAAACGGACGGCAAAGCTCATCTCGTATACCTACGGCAAACGCTGAAAGACCTCGACCAACTGGGAGACATCATGTCGGAGATGCTCGTCACGCAGGACTCTGTACAGGTTTATTTTTTCCGTGAAATTTCTGAGCCTATGCTGAGGCTTTAAACCTAGGCAGCATGCGTCGAACAGCTGATCCGCTTACAACAGCGCCTCGATCCACTGAATCAGCTGCACGACCAGTACTGTGCGTACCAAACCTCCTTCAACAAGCTCGTTCTCGAGATCGCGCGCCGGCGGCACTACCGCGAGGCTGCCGAGAACGTCGTGCGCGGCATGATGGACCAGTTGGAGGCAATGGCGACTGGCGAGTCAAACCATACGCTTCATCAACCTGGACTAATCCTTCTATTCGATAGAGGAACTGGAGGTCCGCGAGCGCTTTAATGCAGAGCATGGCGCGAACCTTCCCGAGGACATATGCCTCAGCATCGGCAATGCGCCAACGCGATGGGAGATTGGCCCTTTGGCGGGCGACGCGCGTGAGGTCCTGCCGGATATCCAGGCAGATATCATCACTGATGTGAGTCCCCCATATGGGCGGGTATAACGGACTGCTGAATAAGATCACAGGCGAGGGAAAGGCTCAGTGGCGAAGTGAACGTCCTCGATAGTCTTTAGGATTCTGAGCATCGGCCTGATGTCTCGCGGCAATGTAATTGTAAGCCAGTTGTGAAGCCAGCACTCGTGGGAGTCGGCACAAGGCAGGAAAGCAGGCATTTTCCGACAACAAGTATCCTATTGCGCAACTTCATCGACGGCGATCTCAATGAAGCCCTTTCTGTTTCCGACTCGGATGAAAGCATGTCGACATCTGTATTCCCAGCACGCAAAGAAGATGTCTGTCGAGTCATGCGTATCCCGATCCTCTGGAGGTTCCCCTAGTGCATTGCTGAGCTGTATCGCCGGAATATGATTGTCATGCCCTTGAACAGTGAGGAATACCCGGTTCTCAGTCATCCGTCACCAGCATGTCCCGGACCGAACGGCATGTATAAAGCAGCCATCTCAACTGTGTGATACGCGCACCACAGAAACCATGAGCCCCTCAGCAGAACCCAAAGTCTGGCTCAGTAAGTCCTTCATCCACTGCTCGATGGTTTCCGCCATTCACGTCTTACACACAGTCACCGGCGCATCCGCTGGCCTCGGTCGCTGCATCACTGAGTATCTCCTCGGACGCGGCCAGCGAGTCATCGCTACATGCCGCACACCCAGCGCCCTCGCCAACCTAAAAAACAACAATGCTGCCACCATGTTCCTCGTTGTTCCTCTTGATGTTACCAAGTCCGAGGACATTCCACTCGCCTTCGCGCAGGGAAAGGCGGCTTTTGGGCGCATCGACGTCGTGCTCTGTAACGCCGGTGGCAGCGACATGCTCGAGATTGAGGGAATGACGGTCGAGATGGGCTCGGCGCTCTTCGCGCTCAACTTCTGGGGCGCGGCCGACGTGGCAAGGGAGGCGGTGCGGTTTTTCCGAGAGGACAACTCGCCGATGGGAGGCACGCTGCTACAGGTGAGATAGTCGGGGACTGGCGTTCTGCTTAAACACCGTGTGTGCTCATGGTGTCATACAGATCTCCTCACTGGCTGCCGTGCAAGGCATGGCCAGCATCGGCTACTACAGTGCCACGAAGAGTGGTAAGACGGCCTTTGAAGCGACATGCATGACCAGCTGACCGACATCCTCTCCAGCGATTGGCACGCTGCTAGAAGCCTACAGCAAGGAAGTCGACCCTGCATGGAACATCCAGGTGATGCGCGACCTTGGCTGAGGTGTCTCTGTCTTCTGACCACCGAAGCAGATGCACAACATCGTCCTTGGCTCGTTCCTAACTCGGAGCGTCGATCCTGCGCACGGCGACCCGTACAAGCACGCACCACCGCCTGCGTACACCGGATCGCACCTCACCGCCAACCAGATGCGTGCAGGATATCGCACGATGCGATTTCCGCCTGCCGCACAGGCTGCGCGCGCGATTGTGGACGCAGTGCTGAGCGGCCAGCCGCTGCCGTTCCATCTTCCGATCGGACATGATGCACTCGCCTTCATGCGCAAGAAGGCGGAGGAGTACATTCAGAGTTGTGAGGCAGTGGAACGGTGGTCTACAGGAATCGTCGAGTAAAGTAGCAGCCTGTGGATTATCTGCACTTCTTCGCAAAGCCTAGGTTGCCTGGAGCTGCCTCTCACTAGTACGTTTGTCACGAGGATACAGACATGTTGCTCATCTAACTGAACCTAGCGAACACCATGCCTTAGACAAATGCAGTATCATGTCAAGGAGCGTGAACGCATCAGACAAGAACGCGAATCAGCCGTGGCCGCACCGTTCTGGCTACTTCTGGCTACCGCCTTCGCCGCTATCGTGATTTGGTCGTATGTAGTGTGCCGAAGCCCTACCGTCCTTGCCGCCCTTCGCCTATATAGGTCTGCTGACCCTTCGATGTCGCAATCAGGCTATGACGCACCGCAGACGTCTCTTTGTGTCTTGCTATCCCCCTCCATGAAGATCGCGATCACAGGTTGTAATGGGTCGGTCGGCAGGCGCGTCGTCCTCTGCGCGTTGAGGCGCGGGCACCACGTCCGCGGAATCGATCTTTCGCCAGATACATCAGAGGCTCTCATAGCGCTGGTAGGCAACAAGGCGTCCAGCTTCGACTATCACTCGGCAGACCTGCGTGACTTCGACGCGGTCCTGCGCGTCTTGGAGGGTTGTCAAGCGGTCGCGCACCTCGCAGGCATCCCGAACCCAACAGACTACAAAGTGCAAGCACATAACACGTAAGGTTTTCAGCTGAGGGTCGGGGCATCAGGGCGCTGATGTACTTTGACTAGTAATGTTGTGATTTCGTGGAATATCCTCCGCGCTGCAGCTGAAGTAGGTGGTTGCGCATCTCTTGGCTGCGGCCTGGTGACATGCCACCACACAGCTCGGCATCAAGCATGTCGCTCAGGTACGTTCAGGCGCACGGAGGCTGGGTTAGTGGACTACTGACGGTACTGCGCAGGCTTCCAGCGTCAACGTTGTGACCCTGGTTTACAGCCAGAAGCCAGATTTCCACTACTTCCCACTCGATGAGGAGCATCCATGTCTCCCTGACGAGCCGTACGGTCTATCCAAAGTGTTAGTGAACTCGGAGCGAGCAATCAATTTGATAGCCCTTGACTCATCGACGCACTAGCATTGCTGAGCTTCAGGGGAGTACGATTGTACGACGTTACCCCGATATGCGCGTGGCCAGTCTCCGCTTCTCATGGTCTGTACCCGAGAAGCCGGGGGCGCACTGGAAACCCTTCAGTCGCGCGGCGACCGATTTGTGGGGCTGGGTACATGTGAGCGGATCTAACACAATCCACGAGGTTGTGGTAGCTCACCACGGACTGTTGGGTAGGAGGACGACACAGCGGAGGCCTTCCTTCTCGCTCTAAAACCAGATAACGCAAGATGGTCGGGTCATGAAGGTAAGCTATCTTACAAGTCCTTGGGCTTCGACCACAGGAAACTAATCATATGCCAGCGTTCTTTATAAGTGCACCGATAATCTCGTACGAGGAACTTGACTCGAAGGATCTGCGTCTTGAGTACTGGCCCGACGTACCCGTCAAGGAAGGGAAGGACGTAAGTGGGCAAAAGGGGTTCTTCGACTGCAGCAAAGCGCAAAGGCTGCTCGGATGGGTTCATAAGGCGATGTAAACTCTTTGGATATTGGAGTCATTAGAATGTACACACCATCTATAATACATTTCAGCTCGGTCTAGACACAAGCACGGGCCAGTGGCGGCTAGTAGTCGATACAACGTGGCCTTGGTCGCTCGGCGCGAAATTGATTTTGAGTATGACGGCAAAGCCGAGCAATTACATTGTGTGATGAAGGCGTACAATGTTCAGATGGATCAGGCTCACGCGTGCCCGCGGACAGATTTAGGTTGGTACCTACGCACGCCGTCAGAATAAGGGATGGAAGAAAAATCGAACGATGCTCACGGTTCCTCCAGATATTTGGCCTCTTCCTCCGTCAGCTCTCCATCGACGACACTGTCGTCGATGCGCTTGATGGAGTTGATACCGACAATGGGGCTAGCAACGTTCCGCAGCACCCATGCAAGGGAGACCTAGCATACTCTGAGCTCGCGGAATCATCCAGGAGACACAACAGGCATACCTGGGACATCTTCCAGCCGCGCTTCTTCGCGATCTCCTCAACACGCTTGCGGACTTCGATGTCGTCGTCCGACTTCGCGCCGAACAACTTCGTGCGCGTGGTGTCAGTTTCACTCAAAGCGCGTGCCAGGACGCCGCCGGCGAGGGGCGACCACGGAATCACGCCTATACCGTTGTACTTGCAGTACGCCAGCATCTCACGCTCCTGGAAGCCATCTTGTCAGCAAACAGATCTATATAGCGCGATCCTTCCCCACTAACCTCCTCGCGGTAGAGCAGCGAATATTCGTTCTGCATGCTCACGAACTTCGTCCACCCGTTCTTCTCGGCGATCTCGTTGAGGAGCGCAAACTCCCAGCAGCGCATCGAGCTCGCGCCGATGTAGCGCACCTTGCCGGACTGAACAAGGTCGTGCAGCGCCTTCATCGTCTCCTCCGGCGGGGCGGTGTGGTCATAACGATGGATCTGATAAAGGTCGATGTACGACGTGTTCAGGCGCGCAAGAGATCCCTCGACAGCATTGAAAATGCCCGCGCGAGAGAGGCCGACTTGGTTGACATACTCCCGGCTTTGGACGACGGCAGCAGTTTTAGCGAAAGTCATGGCATCGCGGTCGGCACCCTTTCCAACGAGGCCGCAACACTTTGTTGCGATGATGATCTCCTCGCGCGGAATTTGGTACTGATTGAAAAATCAAAACGGCATAGCCTGTGTGGGATGATCCAACCCACCTTCTCAATGAATTTGGCTATAATGCGCTCGGAGTCGCCGTTGGAATAGTTGTTGCTCGTGTCGAAGGTGCTGGCAATATTCCTTGTAAGGCATGTTTATCTGTTGCTTACCCGCTGGACTCACTTTATGCCGCGGTCCCAGGCGGCCTTCATAATTGGGAGCGCTTCGTCTTCGCCCTTGATCCACTGACTCGATGGGTCGAAGGACTGTACAAATGCCACAATCAGTTAAGTAAGAGGCCCACCTGTCGCTCAGCGCACGTACCGCCCACTTGGGGTTTCCGAATGTCATCAGACCCATCTGTGCGAGAATGCATGAATACAGGCTTGCGTTTTACGCAAAATCAATCCACTCACGATGGGCACCGAGATGCGCAACCCGCTCTTCCCAAGCTGGGCGTACTTGACTGAAGCAGACATTGCGAAGAAGGTAAAGGGGGCTCGAGGACGTCAGTTGGTGTCTCTTGTGTTACTTCTCCCATGATCTTATACAGTCACTTGAGAAGGAGCTGAGTAAGCTCAAGTTGAGACAAGGACTGGCGCTTTCGAACTTCTGCGCCGACTCGGGTGATTGAGTGAGTCTATTTATCCAACCGGCTAGTTTACCCGGCCCTACCGTCTAAAGTCGAGACTGGGTTACTCACCGTCTCATTCTCGATTGCGGCGGCGTTGACATATAGCGTTGACAAGTCTCCGTCAGCAGCAGCATCGGCAAAACGGTAGAGTGTCTGGACTCGGAGGCGCGATGCCGTGACGACTTCGGAGATCTCCGACATTGTCACGGTTGTTGAACTTGTGTGACACCGTTCGATGAGCCTTGTCTCTATGAAAAATTTGCAGCTTGCACAGATAGGACATCGACTAGTGGTGTTATTGTCAAATCATTGGTTCTTTGGCGACACCAAACTTCGATCCACGTGCCATTGCCATTTTGGGTGAACAATGCGACGTGCACGCAATACGCGTGCCGTGCGTGGGTCACCTCCGAGGCGCCGGAGTTTTTCGGACAACGCCTGCTCAAGCGCTCAACGATCAGCGTTGAGCGCTTAGCGTTGACCGTGACATGTGACTGTCCAGACTCTAATAAGTGAGTATCAGATGCGATTCCCGTGTTAGTGTAGATCTACAATGTATGGAAAGGAAAACATTGTTTGCCTCTATGATGCGAGAATAAACAGGCGACAGACGTGACAAGAATGACTGTCTTCTTCAGATCACAGCATTGACACCGACGTGGATGATCCTGGGCAGAGATCAGCTTTCGAAAGACTGGCATAAATATGACTCACTCGTCCGCGGGCGTCATCCAGGCCGTCGTCTCCGGAAACATCGTCGCTACGAGAATGTTAGCGTACTTGGATAGGTCACAAAGCGAAAGACATACCCATGCGATTGTAGATCTCCTCAATCATCATCGACCGAACCCAATTCACAACGGAAGACAGACGCCCATTATCGATCCTCTTGCTCAGGACGTGGTAATGCGGAGTTCTGTATCAGCATGATGAGACTGGCCACAATTACTGTATTAACGACTTACATATGAGTGGATGTCTTGGCCACACGGCGGATCTCCTCTATGGTACGCGCAGCTTGAGGTGACGGCGCCATACTGGCTTCCAGGTCACAGATGCGGTCAATGATATCCGAGACCTGGAGTTCATAGGTCAGCACCGAGCACACACCGTGCGTGCATTGAGACTGACCTTGACGTCGAACTTTTCCCTGAAGCCTAGGTGGTAGGTCGCGCTATAAAACCCTGGCGTCCCTTGGTTGGCTTGCCGCATATACAGATGCATAGAGAGTATGCTGTACCTTCCAGACTGCGCGTTTTCTGCACAATGTATCGCGCTTCCGGTGTGATACGTGCAGTTGGCAGCACGCACACAGAGAGGAAAACCTGCGCATTCGTTGTCGACAGCGATCTCACTTGAACGAGGCTGAATCAACTCACCACCACGCGCGGGAGCGCCGGATACTGGCGGATGAAACCTTGCCGCACGTCAGTAAACCTGATGAAAAGAGACTACACAATGCTGCACCTACCGACAAACGTATGTGGCACGCCCCTGCCCGCTGTGAATTTGTGGAACACCGCGCAAGTCGGAATGCGGGTCAAGTCACGCCTCTGCGGAACCTTCTCGTCCTGGGCCTCATCGTTCTGCTCCATCGAGGACATGTTGCCCGAAAGATAGTAAAGCGGAGCAGGTGTGGGATCATCCATCGGTTCCTCGACCGCGCTGCCTCCTTCGCCGTCCTTGTCACCCGCGAGAAATGTCGGATCGTCAGGCAGGTCACCCTGGAGGATGAAATGCCGCAGGTTGACACGGTTCTTGCCATCGAAAATGTCTTCGAGACCCTGCATTGCAGCACATAAGCCAAACATGTATACATACGCTCAAAGAACGAAACACGCACCTTTGCCCAAGTCCAATGCACCATGATAGCTGCGAGGATCCCTCCGAGCATGAGCGGTACCCAAGCGCCGTGTGGCACCTTCTTCACCGCCGCGCCCCAAAAGAGGCCGTCGAAGAAGCCGAAAATAAGAATGAAGCCAACGCCGACGACAACCGGCCAACGCTTCACAACGCACATGTGCACGCCAAGGAGCAGAGAGGTCGACAGGCTGACGGTGGAAACCGCAAACCTGAGTAAGAGGTATGTAAGCCCGAGAAGGTGGAGAGGAAAGAGCTCCACGCACCCATATGCATTTGTGAGCGCAGATAGGTCGGAAAAGCCTCCAACGACGGCGAGGACAGCGATAAATACTAGCAGGATAATGCTTCAGTATCATACAGCGAGAAGGGCAGATCGAACACGACTTACATGCCCAATTGACCGCTGGCACATACACCTGCCCCTGGATCGTATCCGACGTGTACTTGAGTCGCAGCGGCGGGAAACTCTTGAAGTTGATGACCTGCTGGAACAAGCTGAACGTCGCTGTAATCATGGCTTGCGAAGCGATGAGCTGTATGGGGATGTTCAGTGAACTTCAAAGTATAAGTAATTGACAAATTCACTTACCGTCGCCAAGATGGCAAAGACGAAGACAATCCTGTTGTGCGGTGTAAGCAGGGTTTTGAGAGCACAAACATTGATGCGTACCAGAACAGCGGCCCATTACGTGCGCCGGGTATGGTCTGATAGAAGATATTGGCGAGAACGTTCTCTCCATCGACGATCAGGCTGGCGCCCTGCCCGAGATATGCGAGGACTAAAGCCGGATAGACGACAAAGCAGAAAGACAGCTGTGAGAGGAAGTTAGCACAATAGTATCGCTCAAGTTAAAACTGAGCTTAAGAATCGAGACGTACGCGAATCGACGTTCTATTGAACTGCCCGAGGCTATAAAAGCGTCAGATATACACGAATACAGAGGGAATGTCGAGCAGGAGCCCTCACTTCGCAAATATAGCTTCAGCGCCCGTGAAAGCCAAAAGAATGCCCGACAGGTAGTCGTAGTGGCCGGTGCGGACGAATACTGTACGCGCATGAGCAGACAAACGTTGAAGTGAGAAAGCGAACGACGAACGCATAACGGCACGGGAAGGATCAAACGCGCGAAAAATCCCCGGAAACCTAGTGATGTTGTAGATGCCCGTGCCGGCAAGCAAGAGGAACCAGATGAGCGCGACTGTAAGAGTCAGTTTTTGTATCAGCGAGCGCGGCATATGAGTTGAGCAAGCGTACTGGGACTGAAAAGTGCAGAGATCTTTGTCGTGCCGAAGCGCTGGACGAAAAAGACGGGGACGAGGAACGCCTGCGTAAAGTTAGTTGGATATTTGCCAGTCGTTTGTGAGAGAGGGGCGTAGGACATACGATGGCAATTCCTGTAACATCCTTGGCAACGGACGGTTTGGCGACCGCTATGCCACCGACAGCGCTCGTGACGGAGACGGCGGGTGTAAAGACGCCGTCAGCCATGGTGAGCCTGCAACTATGATGAGATGACGAGTGGGATGCCGTGTGCGAAGTGGCTGACGCTGTTCCGCACAAACACTGGAGGAAGTGTCGTCAGCTCCCGCTTGTACATCGAACGATAAGACGGCTTGTGCTCACCCAGATGAGGAGAGGCCATCGAAATAAGCGTTTGAAGGACGACATTCGGGAAGAGGGGACATTGACGCTGTCCCCAGTGAGGGTACGGTCGTTGTCGAAATCCTTCTCGTCCGGGGGATATATGCCTTGATACAGGGCAAACGTGCCGCCCTCGCCTGGTTGACGGTCAATCGTGAGCGAAGGCATGAGCATGGAGTGAGTAGACGGACCTTCGCGAGTGCCAAAGTAGAGCGAGACGAAGACCTGCTAGATGTTAGCAGGGCTCATCGTGAGACCAAAGTCGTCGACGCACATATTTAAGCAAGGGAATCAATGTGAGGGACCAGATGATAGCCGAGACTCCACCTATCACATCCTCTTGCGAGGGGACGCTACCGCTGGCAGGCCATATTCCGTTCAGGACGTACAGCGGCGACGTGCCGATGTCAGAGTATATAATGCCTACGGTCTGTCAGAGCGGCTCCCTAACGCTATCCAACGGGCACTTACCAAGTGTGGAGAATGCCAAAGCGAGAAGCTGAAATCCGCGCGCTTCGACCGCCGTCCGCTCGAAATTTCGGGCGCCTGACTCGAGGACAATGAGAGAAGCCATGAGCACAATGCGTGGGGCTTCGGAAGCCCCTTGCGTGAGCTTATATACAGCGTGGCGGGCATGGAGAATTATATACGCCGATCGAAAGACAAGCTGTTGAGCGGGCGTCATGTCAATGGCGATATTCGCGCTCCCCGCGATACGCGCAGGGCTGTGTCCTGCGCATCACTGAGGTATAATGGCGGTTGGTCCTATCATTGACCAGCGAGCACGGTGACGCAGATATCAAATGCACGTTCATGGGAAACCGTCGCTGCAATGCATCCAAGACGCCGCCCGTGGCAATGCGCGGATGCACATTGCATATATCGCTGGAGACCGATCCAGGCTAGTCGGGAACTGCATGCTCATGGGGTTGACAGTTGGGAAATTTGAGCATGCGGCGTAGCCTGCGCGATTTTTGCCGAGTCAAGACGGCGTCGTGACGGTTGAAGACAGGAAATTGCTGGGAAATTGAACAAAGAGTGACCGTGGGAGATTCTGGGAATCGTCATGCGCTTAGTCAGCAGCGCGCCGCGTTCGGCGCTCGTCGCCTCCTCGGACCGCGTCGTGCACTGCGCTGCTCTCGTCCTGCCACGATGTCGCAGTTGGCGCCCATCGTATGCGACAATGGAACCGGATTCTCGAAAATTGGGTACGAGATCAGCTGGATTGCACCGAATACGCGCTCATCGCCGCCCTCAGGTTCGCCGGGAACTCTGACCCATCATAGTGAGTGCAGGACCCAAGCCGTACGCGTCAAGCAGCTCACCACGCATTTCGAAGTGTATTCCCTACCGCGATAGCCGCGCGCGGCTCATCCACCCAAACCTCCCGCGCACCCGCTGTCCCTTCCAAGCCCGGCCATCTCGCATCCAAGCGAGGGGTCGAGGATCTTGATTTCTTCATCGGCGACGAGGCCCTCGCAAATGCCCGCACCCCTGGCTACGGCGTGCACTACCCCATCCGCCACGGCATGATTGACAACTGGGACTACATGGAGCGCTACTGGGAGCAGACGATCTTCAAGTACCTGCGCGCCGAACCCGAGGATCACTACTTCCTCCTCGTGCGTGCATTGCCTACTCGTGTGTCCCACCCTCGTCTCACTCTACACGCAGACCGAGCCGCCCCTCAACCCGCCCGAAAACCGAGAGCAGACCGCGGAGATCTTCTTCGAATCCTTCAACATCAAGGGCCTCTACATCGCCGTGCAGGCCGTGCTCGCCCTCGCCGCGTCCTGGTCTTCTAACCGCGTCACCGACCGCACGCTCACCGGCACCGTCATTGACTCCGGCGACGGTGTCACGCACGTTATCCCCTGCGCGGAGGGCTATGTCATTGGCAGCGCTATCAAGCACATCCCCATCGCCGGCCGCGACATCACGCAGTTCGTGCTCAACCTGCTGCGCGAGCGTGGCGAGCTGGCCGCGGTGCCGTCGGAGGATCACATGAAAATTGCGAGCAAGGTTAAGGAGAACTACAGCTACGTGTGCCAGGATATCGTGAAGGAGTTCCGCAAGTACGACGCGGAGCCCTACAAGCACTTTGAGCGGTTCGATGGCGAGCATTCCGTGACGGGGAAGGTGTGAAGCTTTCATATTTGTATCTGGCTGGTGACTGACGATTGTTGCAGAAATACTCTGTCGACGTTGGCTACGAGCGCTTCCTGGCACCCGAGATCTTCTTCAACCCGGAGATCTACTCGTCTGACTTCCTGGACCCGCTGCCCGAAGTTGTCGATGGCGTTATCCAGCAGTCGCCTATTGATGTCAGGCGAGGATTGTACAAGGTGCGTGGCTCTTGCCTGTATATCAGCCTTCCACTGACGTGAATGCGTAGAACATTGTGCTCTCCGGCGGCTCGACGATGTTCCAGCACTTCGGACAACGTTTGAAGCGCGACCTGAAGCAGCTCGTGGATCGCCGACTGGACGCCAGCTCTCTGGCGAGCGGCAGCTACATGAAGGTATTTCGTGTTCTCCACGTCGTACTTCACTCCCTAAACACAGTCTTGCAGTCATCTGGCGTCGAGGTTGATGTTATTTCCCATAAGCGTCAACGGTTCGTTTTGTGCCCTGAACGTCTCAGAGTCGTTCTGACCTTAAGCACAGCTACGCCGTTTGGTACGGAGGATCCCTGCTGGCATCATTGGTCAGTCTTTTGCGCATTACTGACCCCCCATTCCGTGTCTTCCACTTACTGATCTATCTTTCAGCCCGAATTCTACACCTCCTGCCACACGAAGGCGCAGTACGACGAGATTGGCCCGAGTATATGCCGCCGCTACCAGATATTCGGCAGTGCGACGTAGCGTGTTACACGAAGAATGTATATTATTGAGTGGAAGGAATTTGGCATGCTGTCTCGTCGGTTTATGTGCTCTGTCTTTGCTTGTCCGTCAAGAGTTTGCGCATCGTTGAGTCCAGCTTTACGAGTCGTGAGAATACTGTCACGTGTTTGCTCGAAGTTGAAGTTCGCCGCGACCGCGATGATGACCGAGAGTGTCTTGAAGGCATCTCCCCTTTCATGCTGAGCGCACGTTACGTTCATGCCCCTTGTGGCTTGCATGATCAGTGCTGAGTGCATGTTGACTGACGGTTCGGTCACGAAATGCGGCGCCAAGATTCAGGGTATGCTTGATGTAAGTTTAACAAGGGGTGTTATGAAAAATTGTCGCAAGCACTTCCTGTCTCCAGAGAGCTTGCTCTGCTAACTTGCACGACGCCGCCGCGTCTGTGAGAGCAGCGGCACGCGCCGCCAATTGCGCCGCGGGCTCCGGACCGGCACCGTTGAAGTGAAGATTCACATGTGAATTCCGGTCACCCTGCTCCCCGCCCCCGCATAAAGCTCGACAAATGAGAATCGAGCAGTTGGCTGATACGCTTCAGCGCTCTTGTATCCCTCTATTACTACCTCCCCCTCAGCCAGTTTGCAGCAGATCATGGCGGCGACGAAGCAAATATCCCTCGAAGAGCTCGCGAAGCACAACAAACAGGGCGACTTGGTGCGTAAACCCCGGCCGCATCCATGGACGCAGGTCGCTGATGCCCTCGCCAGTGGGTTGCAGTGGACGCTAAGGTATACGACCTATCCCGCTTTGCAGCCATGCATCCGGGCGGTCTGTCGGTCCTGGTAGATGAAGATGTCGGTGCGTGTGTGCGTCCCACCCAAGGAGAGCACCTTACTGACGTGTCCTCTTCCCTTAGCTGGCAAGGACGCGACGGAGGCGTTCTACAGTCTTCACCGGCACGAAGTCCTCCAGCGTCCCCAGTACGCACGGCTGCAGATCGGCGTGCTCGAGGGGGCGCGCGCCAAGATCGCTCTCCGCGAGCCAGGCGCGGTCAGCCTAGTGCCGTACGCCGAGCCGACGTGGTTGGCGCCCGGGTACCACAGCCCGTACTACAAAGACTACCATCGCAAGTTCCAGACCGCGTTCCGCAAGTTCATAGAGGAGGTTGTGCTGCCTGACGCGCAGGCGCGGGAGGAGGATGGCAAGCGCCCCTCACAGCATGTCTTCGACGAGATGGCGAAGCAGAATATCCTTGCGCTGCGCATGGGTCCGGGGAAGCACTTGCAGGGCAAGGTAATCATGGGGGGAGTGGTGAAACCAGAGGAGGTACGTCGCGCACCGGCAGGGGTATCGTACCACTGACACGTCTCTAGTTCGACCACTTCCACGAGCTTATCATGGCTCAGGAGTCCGCACGCATTCAGGCCCGCGGCTACTATGATGGACTGGGTGGCGGTGTAAGTCTCTTTCACAAATTGTGTGGTATAGGTTGATACTCACAGTACGTTGCAGACCTACATTGGTCTCCCACCTGTGGTCAACTTTGCCAAGCCCCATATTCGGGAAAAGGTCACGGCAGAGGTCCTCACTGGCAAGAAATTCATCTGCCTTGCGATTACGGAGGCCTTCGCAGGCTCCGACGTCGCTGGCCTGCGGTGCCATGCAAAGAAAGTTCAGGGCGGATGGCGCGTAACGGGAACCAAGGTTAGTCAGGCCCTCGTCACTTAGTGCAACAAAGCTCGTATCTAATTCGCAACAGAAATGGATCACCAATGCGACTTTCAGTGATTACTTCACAACCGGCTGCCGCACTGACAAGGGCGGCCTCGTCGTGCTCCTCATCGAGCGCGGAGAGGGCGTCGAGACGAAGCCTATTAAGACGTCGTATTCGACCTCCGCGGGTACCGGGTACATCACTTTCGACAATGTTTTCGTGCCGGAGGACCATCTGTTGGGCGAAGAGAACAAGGGGTTGCAGGTTATACTGTCGAACTTCAACCATGAGCGGTCAGTTCACAAGCCTTCCGTCATTGGCCTAGCGCTGACGACACCTCAGATGGGGTATGACGGCCGGCAGCATTGGCGCACAGCGCTGCATCGTCGAGGAGTGTCTCAAGTATGCTTCTTTACTAGTCTATTGGCATTGAGCACCATACTTACCTCGTCCAGGTGGACCACTCAGCGTAAGGTCTTCGGCAAGCCGCTCATCTCGCAGGCCGTCGTGCGCGCGAAGATCGCAGCCATGATCGCTCGCGTCGAGAGCGCGCAGAACTGGATCGAGAACGTCACGTACCAGATGAACAACATGAGCTACCGGGAGCAGGCGGACAAGCTCGCGGGGCAGATCGCGTTCTGCAAGATGTACGCGACGCGGACGGCGCAGGAAACGGCGACGGACGCGGTGCAGATCTTTGGTGGTCGGGGTATCACGAAGACGGGGATGGGCAAGTTCATTGAGCATGTGAGTCCTCGTGTGGGTGTGGCGAGCGGTTGCTGACGAGAAGTGCAGTACCATCGCACGGTGCCGTTTGACGCGATATTGGGCGGTGCGGAGGACGTCCTTGGTGACCTTGGTGTACGACAGGCGTTGAGGAAGATGCCGAAGGACGCGAGACTGTAAGCTCTGTAAGGATGGTGGATATGGTGCCTCGGACTGTGTTTGACCAGAGTAATGTATGTAAATTATACGCCCAACCTCGTGATCTGTTCGGATACAACGTGCAGTGTACTGAGAACTTGCTGAGTACTGAAGCTGACGCTTGGGTCCATGTACCTCGCAAGCAGTAAAGTTGCCATTTCGGGAATCCAAAGCACTGTGGGTCCAGGAACTTCGATCCATGATCGGACCGGTTGCAAACAACCATCAAACGCGCACGTGGTCCCAAACAGAACTAAGAACTTCAGCCTGGCTTTACCTGACATCGCCACCCTTCCACGACGACTCACTGCTTCACTCTTTGTCGTCAGCGCATGTCTAGGCTAGTCCCCAACTTTTCACCTTCAACGGCAAAACTTGAGCCTTGACACCAGCGCTCGTGAACCGCGTTGGGATGGGACTGGGAGGGCACGCTCTGCATCACTGGCCGCCCACTGAGCTCAACGTTGACATCCCTAGAAGGCTATACCCATTGAGTTACCCAGATCTCTCAAACAGTTTCTGTCGGCGCTAGTTCAGCGCTCAGGTCCTATTATGCACCGCTTCATGAATGCATCTCGAGGACGAGATGGCAGCTCGCTTCGTATATGACGGAATCAACTTCGACGGGCGCTGGAAGGTTCGCTGCACTTCCCTACAGATAGGCGGGCGCCTCAAACCCTCAAATACAAGTAAGCCCCCAGTCGGTTCCTCTCGCGCATCGGCCTTCCAAGGATCTCTCGCAAAGCTGGCATGGATCGGCCGCTAATCCTATTCCTCTGTTTCCTTGCTTGCTTCGCTCGCACTGCGCTCGCTGCCTTGACGGACGAGACGATCTCCGACACGAACGACACGCTCCAGTACACCCCACTGGACATCTGGAAGAGCCAGACATGCCAAAATGACCGCTGTCCTCCCGACGGAGAGCAGCAAACTTGGCACGGGGCTATCTATTATTCAGTCTCGAAAGAGCCTATCAACCTCAGCTTTGACTTCCACGGTGAGCTTCTGCCCACTACGCACGGGTCGCCCGGGACTCGGACATGCAGCTAAACGCTTTCAGGCGTCTCCTTGCGCGTCTATCTCACCCTTCCCGGAACAAACCACGCTCTGCCATTGACCACATGCAACTTCACCCTCGATGGGCAGCAAGTGTTTGCCAAGGACGGCAACGAAACCGGTAGCTACTCCTATGTTGCCTCCGAGCCCGGCTGGCAGTACAATCAAATGGTCTTTACAAGTGAAACCCTGAGTAACGAACCACATGTTAGAATATATTCATCTCTGCGCACATATGCGCCCATAGGTTTCCTTTTACGGACTTATCTCCGATAGATACTTCGATCGTCTCGACGACGCGCCTCAGCTTTTACCTTCATCGCTGAGGCGTGAGTTATATTTCCTACGCATACCTTACACCTATACTAACGTCCCTGTAGTCACACGCGACTTGTATAGGTACGGTAGCACACACAGAACTAGCTTTTACCTTCATCGCTGAGGCTCACACGCGACTTGTATAGGTCCCTCGGAATCTCCTCGCTCGTACCTCTTGTCAGGTTATGAGCCCCGACAGTTCCAACATGTCCATCCAAACAGTCAAGATCGACACCCCTCTGAAGTGCAAGGACGACGGTACGAACTGGCCCCGCTACAAGGAGGTCACAGTTCAGAAGATCAAGAAGATCACCGGACTCGCGCGCCATCTGCGCGGCACGCCGAAACCGGCGCATCCTGTCTACGACAAGGACAAGCGCCAGTGGTTCAAGAGCACCGACTTGGAGTCGGATTCAGAGGAGGACGATTCGGATAGTAGCGAGGACGAGGAACCTGCCGCAGCAGGCGCCGCAGCAACAACGTCGCCGGCGCAAGTGCCATTACCCCCCACCCCCACTCCACTCAGCGACGCTGCCCATGAAGAGTTGCTCGACGCGCTCGACACGTGGGAGCAGCGCGAAGCCCAGATGCGCGACATCATCTACACGTCGGTGTCGAACGCTACGTTCACCGAGATCAAGGGGCGCGCGACCGCGAAGGACGTGTGGGAAGCGCTGGTGAGCAAGTTCGAGAACGTCGATAACGTCGCCATCCGCACGCAGCTTTACCGGCAGCTCAACGCCATGAAGTGCGTTGAGGGCGATAACGTCCGCGCGCATCTCGCGTCTATGGAGGACCTGTTTGATCGCCTCGAGCAGCTCGGCATGACCTTGGGCGAGACGGAGCGCATCGAGCTTATGAAGGAGTCCATCCCCGACACGTACCGGACCATCATTACGCAGATGCAGCAGACCACGTCCGCGCTCAACCTCATGGAGAAGAGGAAGAAGAAGCCGAGACTCTCGACTCTTCAGGCGTCGGACGTCGTCGCGCAGCTACAGGCCACGTTCGACGCGGAGGAGCAGCAGAAGCGCAGCGACGATTCGGTTGCGATGGCCGCGACGCGTATGTCGAAGGGGAAGGGGAAGAGCTCGTCATCTTCGAAGTCGAAGAAGGACGACAAGTGCACCAACTGCGGCAAGTTGGGGCACTGGAAGCGCGACTGTTGGGCGAAGGGTGGCGGGAAGGAAGGCGAGGGGCCCAAAGGAAAGGGCAAGGGGAAGGGGAAGGGCCAGGCGAATGCCGCGAAGAGCTCCGGCGTTGACGACAGCGACGACGAGGTCGCGCTGATCACGATTCCCCAAGGTGCGGACGACTCGGACATTGCGCTCTCCATCACCTCAGACTTCCGCAACAACCCGGCCTTGCTTGCGTTGCCAGCTACGGCGCGCTCAAAGCCCACTCTCGTCGACACCGGCGCTTCATCATTTTTCTCAGGCGACCTACCACGCTTCGAGAATCTCGTCGACATTCCCCCATCACTGATTACCGCGGCCGACGGCAACACGCTCGTCGCGACCGGGAAGGGTGACCTGATTGTCGACATGCCTATGGGTGACGGTGAGCCGTTGACCCGCACGCGCCTCCGAAAGGCGTTCTACGCGCCGAAAATGGCGTTCACGCTGATTTCGGTGAGCAAGCTTGATCGCGCAGGCTGCTCGGTCAAGATCGAGGGAGGCTTATGCACTATCGCGCTGCCGAATTCGAGGGTAATCGGGCGCATCCCTCTCGTCGGCGGACTCTACCGCGTCGACACTCATGGCCATTCGGGCGGCTATGCCGCCGCCGCCGCGCTCCCGAAGATTTCCATCACGGAGCTGCACAATAGGATGGGCCACAAGAATCACGATGCGCTGAAGCGATCCGTCGTGGACGGACACATTACAGGCATCAACCTCGACATGGACTCGAAACCGGAGTTCTGCGTCGGGTGCCTCGAGGGGAAGGCGAAGCGAAAGCCGTTCGCAAAGGTCGGCACCTACGAGGACGTCAAGGCGTATGGCGACAAGGCCGTATGCGACCTGCAGGGTCCGTTTCCAAAGTCCATCGGTGGCAAGAAGTACGCACAGGTCTACCGCGACCTCCACTCGAGGGAGCCGCGGCCGTACTACATTGCGCGAAAGTCGGACGCTTTCGGCAAGCACCTCGAGTACGATGCGTTCGTCAAGTTACATCGCGGCGTTCGGCATATCCGCGTACTGGGCACGGATCGAGGGGGAGAGTTCATCTCAGGCGAGTTTGAACAGTACCTCGCCCGCGAGGGGACGATTCACCACAAGACCGTACACGACTCGCCACAGTCGAACGGCATCGCAGAGCGCGGCAACGGCTATCTCATGGAGATGGCGCGTGCCATGCTGAAAAGTGCCGGTCTGCCAGACTCGCTCTGGGCGGAGGCGCATCGCCACGCGTGCTGGTTGGACACACGCACGTCAACGAAGGCTCTGCCGACTGGCAAGACGCCGTTCGAGATGGCGACGGGCAAGCCGCCGAACATGTCGCAGGTGCGAGTTTGGGGCTGCAAGGCGTGGGTGCGCAAGGAGAAGCTGAAGAAGCTGGACTCACGAGTGGAGGAGGTGCGCTTCGTTGGCATCGACGAGGAGTCGAAGGGCTTTCGGGTTTACTACCCGAAGCAGCGCAGGGTGGGCGTCGAGCGCAACATCTATTTTGATGACAAGGAGGCGCGCGCGGGCGCCAAGGCCAACGGTCCCGAGGGGGAGACGTTGCATATCGATCCCGAGGCCTTGGACGAACCCGCAAACGCACCTCGAGCGCCGCCGCCGCCCGCGAAAGCGCAACCGGACGAGAGATCGCCGCCGCCGGACGCGCCACCACCTACTCCATCACCACAACCCGAGCCCGAACCAGTCCCGGCACCGCACGAAGTCGTGCACGAGCCACGTCGTAGCGCGCGCAACGCAGACGCGCCGAAGGTCGACTACAAGGAGGAGGATCTCCGACGTCGCCCTCAGCATGTCGCCCAGGCCGTCGAGACCCAAGAGGTCGTCATCGGCGATGGGGACAACTTCATCGACGAGGTCGAGAAGTTCGCGTGCATTGCCGCTCCCATCAGGGACGTGCCGGAGGAGGAGGTCGATATTGGCGGCTCGGAGTTCGACTCGAGCTGGGACCAACTCGTGGAGAAGCTCGGCCTGAAGGCGGGTGTGAAGGAGATGGAGGTGGAGCCGGTGACGGTGCGCGAGGCGTTGGGCAGGGCGGACGCGGAGAAGTGGGAGAAGGCCATCGGCGAGGAGCTAACGCAGATCGGCAAGCTCAAGACCTTCGACGTCGTACCAGTGCCGAAGGACGCAAACGTGATCAAGGTCCGTTTCGTCTTCAAGCTCAAGCGCAACGAGCTGGGGAACGTGGTGCGATACCGCGCGAGGCTGGTCGCCCGTGGTTTCGCCATGATTCACGGCGTCGACTACCACGACACCTATGCCCCAGTCGTACGTCAGGCCACTCTGCGAATTGTTTTCACAGTTGCAGGGAAGCGGAAGGCGGTCGTCCACCAAGGCGACATCAGGAACGCCTACCTGAACGCCGACATCGACACCGACGTCTTCATCGAGCTCCCGGACATGTGGGAGAAGTACTACCCCATTCCGGCGCACCTGAAGGGCCAGCGCGTATGCGGGAAGCTGCGGAAGGGCCTGTACGGGACGCGTCAGGCTGGACGAGGATGGTATAAGAAGTTGCGCGAGACGATGCTCACGCTAGGCTTCACGGTCAGCTCGGCTGACGAGGCGCTGTTCTACGCCATCGACGGTGCGGCATACACGGTCGTGACCGTGGCGACGGACGATTTCGTGATTGTGGCCGACAGCGATGCGCGCGCGAACGAGTTCAAGCGGCGCATTGGTGAGCACTTCGAGTTCGTTGACCTCGGGCAGGTCAACTGGCTACTCGGCATGCACGTTACTCGCGACATGGAGGCGTGCACATTCCACCTCGGACAGCAGGCGTACATCGACCAGATGGTCGAGCGTTTTGGTCAGCAAGACGCGCGATCCGTGGTGACGCCGTTCGAGCCGGGCACCGACCTCAGCTACGAGGCGCCAGGCATGTCGTCGGAGCTGCTGCCAAAGAAGGAGAAAGGCACGTACCGCGAGCTTGTTGGGTCGCTGATATGGACGTCGACGTGCACTCGGCCGGACATCCAGTTCTACGTCTCGACGCTGTCGCAGTACTTCGAGGAGCCGCGCACGACGCACCTCAAGTATGCGATTCGAGTCCTTCGCTACCTCAAGGGGACGCGCGACGTCAAGCTCGTACTCGGAGGGAAGCACGTCAATCCGGTCGGATACGCCGACTCGGACTGGGCCTCGACGCACGCCCACCGGAAGTCGATTTCCGGCTTCGTCTTCTACATCGGCAGGGGGCCGGTGATCTGGAGGTCGAAGAAGCAGCCTATCGTGACGCTGTCGAGCGGCGAGGCGGAGTACGTCAGCCTGAGCACGGCTGGCAAGGATGTTATTTGGGTGCAGAAGTTGATGATGGAGCTGGCGAGTTTCTTTGACGACGAGCGCCGACTCTACCCTTCGCAGCCGACGTTGCTGTACACGGACAGCCAGAACGCGATCGCCTTGACGAAGGATTCGGTGCACCACGAGCGGACGAAGCACATCGACGTGCGCTACCACTGGATCCGGCAGACGGTCGAGAAGGGACATTTCAAGATTCGCTATTGTGCAACGGACAATAATGTGGCGGACTTGTTTACGAAGGCATTGGGAACGGTGAAGTTTATTCGTTTTCGGGAGATGTTGGGCTTAGATGGTGCTTGAGCTGAGGGGGAGTGTTAGAATATATTCATCTCTGCGCACATATGCGCCCATAGGTTTCCTTTTACGGACTTATCTCCGATAGATACTTCGATCGTCTCGACGACGCGCCTCAGCTTTTACCTTCATCGCTGAGGCGTGAGTTATATTTCCTACGCATACCTTACACCTATACTAACGTCCCTGTAGTCACACGCGACTTGTATAGGTACGGTAGCACACACAGAACTAGCTTTTACCTTCATCGCTGAGGCTCACACGCGACTTGTATAGGTCCCTCGGAATCTCCTCGCTCGTACCTCTTGTCACCACACAGCTTCAATATAACTGCGTCGGGCAGCGATTCTGCATACGTCGGGTTCAGCTACGCAGTAGTCACGCAGTGAGTTGATGTCTCCTTCACCATCGCACGAGAACTGAAACTGACAATGACGCATCAGCAATGAAATGGACGCATATGCGACCGGCGCGAGCACATTCTCTCCATCCCCATCCGCGACAGCAATGTCACCCCACCCATCCAGCTCGAAGATGCACAATCAAGCCCTCATTATCGCCCTCTCCATCGCAGCGGTCACCTTGCTCGTTATTTCTCTCGCTGCCCTAATTTTCTGCCGCCGCCGTCATCGACGATACCAGCGTCACCGTACTGATCGATTCCGACATGTCGAACAATACGCTGGTGGATTGAAGCATCCCCACCTTACTGAGGACCTCGGGCGCACCTCCTCTACGCCTGCCTACCTCCGCGTCTACCCATCGCTGCCCTCGATATTCTCCACAGGCAACTCATCAGACGAGTTGACGAGCGACTTCTCGTATTTTGATCGCTTTCTGTCCGACGTGGCGTCCACGGCGCGTACAGGTCCGCCGAGCTCGACCTGGACGGGATCGGGACCATCGAGCTCGACGCGTACAGGCTCGGGACCGCCAAGCTCGAGGCTCTCCTCTCGCGCGCGGAGTGCGCTGGGCCGCAGCGTCACGATTCTGACAGGCTCATCTGGATCGAGGCGAAGTGGACAAAAGCCGCATGCTATTGGAGACCGGGACGACGGAAAGGGGACTCGGGATGGACAGCATGCCAAGCGACGGGATCATCGCCCCCGAGGACAGAGCGCAACAGGACGACCCGTGGACGGCGCAGAAAAGGAGAAGGATCATCTGAAGGTAGAGATGAATGGGACGGCTGAGAGGCTAGCGGATGAGTCGCCGATGCGAGAAGAGGCTGTTCGATGAGCGGCAAGGCAGGAACCTTTCACATTTCTTACTGTATCCAGGACCACACACAGCACACGGCCAGCATCTGTAGCTTTACTAAACATCCCTGCTTCGTTTGCCGATATGCATGTATCTTAAGTACAATTTAAACATCCTACTTATTACATTTGTCCCACTACTTCTGTCAGTCAATATACAGTATACTCGATTTGCACGCATTCCGTCTACGCGGCCGTGAGCCCCATTGCATATCGTCCGGCCGCCGTAGTCACGTCCTCTGCCTTTCCGATACCGATGAAGGAGTCCTCGAGGGTCCTTGCGTAGTCAGGGGGCGCGACACCGTTCACGAAGCGCTCCGCCTGGCGCTTGATGTACTCGAGATTGCCCGGCGTCGACGGCACCGCACCGATGTACATCACCGCCGAGTCTTCGTTCCCTAGGTGCTCCTCCTCCACTGAGCTATAACAGAAAATACGGTCAGCAATGCAACCGGTACGGGGGCCACGCGATGACGCAACTGGATAACGTCGGTGTGCCAGAAGACCGCATCACCGGGCTTAACATCTGGGATGGAAATCATGGTCTTGTCCAGCGCAAGGTGGGGGTGGAAGCGCTCAGTCGGGCGAGGGCCACCATACCCGCCGTCGCGCTCGTAAATGCCGGGGAAGTTGGGCGAGGTGATGTCTGTAGTGTTCCATGAGCATAACTGTACGCAAACAACAGCGCCGTGCAGCGTACCAAAGGCCCAGTTTTTCGCGTCTAGGGCATCTGGGGAGGTAGGATCGACGAGAGGCTTGAAGAAGGGGCGGAGGATGATGTACTGTTGACTGTCAGCGTTAAGACGATGCTGTTGCAGCGGAATAACGCACGCAGTTGGAGAGCAGAATGTCAGGGAAGACACGTAGTGTGCCCTTCGCAGACTGTCAGCTAGTTATTATTGACTTATTTGACTCAAGCGCGCCTTATGAGGTCCCGTCTCACTTTTGAAACGTCAGCTCCAGCTCATCGCCTCACTAAAAGCGCAACAAACCTCATAGCTAGCCAACCCTGGAAGGTCCTCAGCACTGCGAGAAGATGAGCCTTCCACTACGACGTCGTAGCGTGCTAAACAAACCCGAGCACTGGACCATGTTCAGTTTTCTATGACTCGTGCAAGACTCGCCGGCCGATACTCACCTGATTGGGCCGGCCATACATGGAGGTCTTCGCATGCAGGCGGCTCGTCAGGTCGTACGGGTCGTGCTTGCGCCATTCTCCCGACAAGACGTCCATGAAGCAGGCCCGGAATTTCTCATCTTGCCAGCGCTCAATCGCACCGCCTGATATCATTTGTCAGCAAGGCGACGATGAAACCAGTAAGGCGACTGACCATCGACGTGAGGTGGGAACCTATCAAACGAGCTGGTCAGCCGGCGACTCACTTTGCAACGCACAGCAGCTTACCTCGTCCACGCGCCACCTGGGTGTCGAATACGGAAGCGGTCGGCATAGGTCAGAGGCGTGTTGAGGTCAACGCCTTCCGCGTTATCGACATGGAACACGTTGTTTAGCCACTTTGACACGGCGAGCATGTTGGGATGTGCACGGGCGCGCACTTGCGACTTCGTCCAGCTAGGGTCTGCCGTCAGTAAACTTTGTGCGCTGAGGCCATGGTACTCACAAAAGCTCGAAGAACTGCTTGTTGTCGATGGGGAAGCCTAACATCATGTCAGGATAAAACATGCCTTGAGGTCAGTCAGATCAGACGCCCACCTTCGACGTCTGGGTTCGCCTTCACGAACTCTTCAAGATCCGTCTTCCACTTCATGGCCTCCTCGTCGTCAACGATGTTGTGGATGACAACGCTCCCGATGCGCTTGATCTTGTCTACGTCGTCCTTCGAAAGCTTTCCCAGGTCCGAAAACTCGACCTCGGGAATGTACTACATAAGTCTCACCGTCAACAAGCCAGGCAATGAAGATTATAGAGTTGAGACGCACACTGGATCCTTGCTTTGCGACCTGCTCCGTAACGGTGGCCAGCTCCGCAATCAGCTCTCCCCACGCCTTCGTCGCCTTACTCTCAAAATCCGGTATCGACGCCGCAATCTCCCCCTTCAGCGCCGCAAACTGGGGAGGCATGTCGCTCGTGAAGTCGCTGTCGGCCATCGCTCGTCAATCGCTCGTCAATCGTGGTTTGAATAGGCAGTGCGTCAGTATCGCGCGCCCCCACTTCCCTCCTTCTTATAACCCACCCTCGACGGTTGCATCTTCCACAACGGGCCGGTTTCACCGTGGAATCTCCGGCCATGCTGAAAAGCCGTGTCAAAAGCCGCACCCTCAAACGACGATAACAGAGCGCGGCGCTCACCTGACCAGTCCCGCGAGCAGGTTCGCCACCTCAGCCGACACTATAACCTCACCAGGGTGAGAATGAGACGTACACGGGCGGCGCTTTTGGCCATAACGAAGCGTTGCCGAGATCGTCAGCTGGCGGGCGGTCTCCTTCGCTATCGATAAATTGGGAGATGAGGTCTGAGGCGCCAATGAGGCGCCGATGAAGACCTCTGACGTCCTGAGGTCACAATGAATGTTGTACTAAGTACGCGGCGGCGTGGCACTCACCTTATATCAAGGCGCCCTTGATTAGTGCGACGATAAGTAGGAGTGGCTTCGACAAGCTCCATATCCCAGGCCGTGGCCAATGGAGACACTTGCATACGTACGGGCATTCGTCTTTGTGAACCGCCCAGTTCCGACATGTCTCGGTCAAATGGATGACTTATCTGCAGCATCGAGGAAGCCGCACGTTGACCACACAATGAAGAGGTGGCGCGGATTATCATAGTTATATCGATTAGACTGTATACGAGATTAGCATCCACCTCTCAGTGAGCAGTTGCATGATAACGAAGAACAAGCGGTGTCACAAAGAAGGAGAAACGGTGAGCGGCGTCACGAAGACCAAGCGGTGTCATTGGGGAGAAGCAAGCGAGCGAAACGAGCGAAAGCAAAGCATTAAATGGGTATCGGCCGAGATGGAGATGGAGATGAGCCAAAGGGTGAACGTCTGAACACTCGTGTCCCATTATTGCTCCTCCTCCGCGGCCTCCTCGTCTTCATACGCTTCCTCGTCCTCCACAGTCGCTTCCTGGTACTGCTGGTACTCGGCGCTGTGCAGCGTGTCAGTAAGCAAGACTCGAGAATAACTCTTGACGAAAGCAAACGTACATGAGATCATGCGTGTTCGACTCCGCCTCGGAGAACTCCATCTCGTCCATGCCTTCACCGGTATACCAGTGCAAGAAGGCTCCGCGCTTGTACATGGCGCTGAACTAAAGCAGGACATCTCAGTATGTAGCGTCGGAGAGAGGCACGCCCGCGTACCGAATTCATAGTACGCTGGAACACTTCCTGGATGGACGTCGAGTTGCCTAGGCATGTCGCAGCCTAGTCGGACGTGTTAGCCCGCAACACCAATCATCCAATCCTGTGCAACAGACCTGCGTCAATCCAGCCGGCGGCACGGACACCAGGGACATGGACACATTGTCCGGAATCCATCTGAAAGTTGTGAGCAATATAGCAAACAAACAGAATCAACCCGCACGCACTCCGTAAACATCGCCGCATTCTTCGTCTGCAAGTCATGGACCGCGACCTAGGTTGCGTTAGCCTATATGCAGCCGAAGCATACAATTTTGCGACGTACATCTGCCTGGGATAACGAGTTAGCGAGACGTGGCTGCAGTTAACCATGATTCAACTTACTTCTCGGGACGATATAGCGCCGCGATAGATGATCGTCGCAGTGAGGTATCGCCTATTGAGGAGTAACACCGTCAGCCCGGATTCCCACAGGCGAGGAAGCAAACGCACCCAAAGCGAGGGTCGCAAGCCACCAGAAGGTTGCGGCGATCGAAGAGTCTGTACACCATGATATGAGTACAGCGACCCACAAAGCTCTTCATCGAACGTACGCAGACGTCAACTCCGGTGTCGTGAGCCGCGTGAACTGCCGCGACTTCGTGTCTTGGAATGGCGCGTACGACGGCATCAGGAAGTGCAACTGTAAACAGGGTCAATAACGACAGGGACACGGCGCTCATCTGAACGTACCCGAGGGAAGGGGATGAGGTTCGTGCTCATTTTGCGCAGATCGCTGCAAGCAACGTCAGCTCAAGGTCTGAATATATAAATTTCAACGCTCACCCATTAAGCTGACCCGGGAACCGCAAGCTAGTGCTGACACCGCACATGACACGAGAAATAAGCTGAGAGCGCATAAGTTTAGTTAAGTTGCTTGACCAGTAAGCAATGGTATACCTCGTTAAGGTCAGAGAAATGGGGCTGCTTGACGTGGAGCGTGCGCTCGACGATGTCGTACCTGTTGTATAGGTTTAGCGGGCTTCGTCAGAGGTCATGAGTCCCACTCACAGTGCCTCATTATCGATGCAAATGGTCAGGTCGCTGTTATCGACCAATTGATGCATGGACAACATGGCATTATAGGGCTCGACGACGGTCTCCGAGACCTTGGGAGATGGGAGAATGGAGAACGTGGCCATCATGCGATCGGGGTATTCCTGAAGGGTGATGTTAGGTAGAGTCGCTCGAGACAATGACGACGCACCTCGCGCAATTTGGACAGCAGAAGCGTTCCCAAGCCGGCTCCACTTCCTCCACCTAGCGAGTGCAGGATTTGGAACCCCTGGAGGGCGTCGCAAGCTTCGGTCTGCTTGCGAATGACATCCTAGAGAAAACTGCCGTGAGCCCAACTGCTACGCAAGGACCGCGCCACTGGGACATACTTGTATGGATTCGATGAGCTCCGCGCCCTCCGTGTAAACTAAGTATGCATGCTTTAGCCGATATTCACGAGTCCAGTGTCAGCCAACGCACATCCTTTTGCCCAGTTGTTCCCGGCTCCCACTTCGCCAAAAAGGTACGAGTCCGGCCTGAATAGCGCGCCCATGGGGCCGCTCTTGATCTGGCGGAGGGTAAGCAGGAAGTCTTGACGCGATGCTTGTAATGCATACCCTGTTGCATACTCCGGCCTCAAGGTCAATTTGAACACTTCTTGGCACAAACTTCGCGGGACCGCTGCTCTCGATCTCGCTGAAATACACGCCCGCCTGCAAGAGTGACGGTTAGAGGAGTGTCGGGCTCATATGCTGTTGACGCATACACGTTGCAGCTGTACGGAGTCTGCGGATGCCTCTCCTTGAAAGAACTGAAAGATCGCGCGATTTTAGTGCGCCGTTGGTCCCTACGGAGCGCAGGACTCACCCCCGACTGATCCAAGCCGTGCTCCTGCAGGACCTTCTCCCAGAAGGCCTCACCGATCTGGTTTCCAGCCTGTGCAGAGGGATCTTAAGCGAAGTGCACGGGCGCGTTCAGACGCGTTCACGAACCTGGCCGACCTGGAAAACCCGTTTCAGAATGCGCGTAAGTCTGGAAGAAACGGAAACATACCTGGATGTTGACAATCTCGCGCGCAGAACCCATAATCATGATGGGCGTTGAAAGCAAAAGCAAAGGAACAACACGAGCTCGAACACCGGAACAGACGCGTCTTGACTCGACGCGTGGAATTCGCGCTGACGTCACATTAATTGTGCAAAACAAGAAGGAACTTCCCACGGGCGGGGCTCTCTAACTGTTGAACGTAACGTTGAGTCCGGGGCATCCTACTTTCACTCTTGACGAGTCAGGACAGCTTTACCCAGCGAGTTCAACGCATGGCAGGGAATTCCTGGAGGATACATAGCTGACATGAGTTTTCGTGGAGCTCCCGCGCCGCACCCACAAAGACCCACAAGCGCCGCCCAAACTGACAGTGACAGTACTTGCCTTGCGCGACGGACTCGCAGTCGTCGGTCGAGTCTGGGTGTTTCTGCTTCTACTAGACGACCTCGGGCTTGCATTGACAGCGAATATTCCGTGGCACTCGCGAAAGGCAGAACATAGCATTTGCCATACACAAGGGAGCATATAAGCACATAAGTAGCCAGAGAGGAGAAGCAATGGAGCGATAGATACTATGCGTGTACAAGTCGATGATGATATCTGAACGATTAGTTATGTATAAGCGGGAATGGGACAACATGACGAGAATAAAGGACGATACCGGTGGACTGCTAGGCAGAAATCCACGCCAGCTCTGGGATGCGGGATAGAGATGTCCTCTGAGTAGTGTCGATGTGGAGGGGATCAGACCTTCCCCCGCTTCTCCTTCATCCTGCGGCGCCGCTTCTCCTCCTCGTGCCGGCGCTCTTGCTCTGCCGCCTCGATGTCCTCCTGACGAGCAAGACGCATGCTGCAGGACAAGTCGGTAGGTGTCTACCCAGCGCATCACCGGGACGTACCTGCGCTTCTCTTCTCTCTCCAATGCCATGGCGTCGGCCTCCATATCGTCGTCGCTCTCGACGTCCTGGCCGACATATCGATCACGGTTCTTCCCGAATAAACCCCAAATCTCCTGCGAGAGTTTCTTCGCCTTCTCGTCCTCGTCAAGAGGGCGCCGTTTGCGGGGCTTCGGATAGTCCTCTTCGGAGTCATAGTCGGACGGAGTAAGTGAGCGGGGCCGCTTGGTGGACTTTGATATGCGCGCCACCGAGCTTGTCGAAGGTTTCGGCTGGCTGGGACGTGGTTTCGACGACGACATCGCTGACTTGCCGGAAGGTTGTGAGGGTAGTGAGGAGGACGTGGACTTTTTGAAGGAGGGCAAAGCCGGACCTGTGGCACACAACATGCGTCAGTCAGATGCACGCAGCATAACACTGCAGACTCACGAGCAGGGGTCCCCGCCGCCGACGGACTCCGCGATTCCTTCTTGTTGCCAAACCAGTCGTCAAAGTGGCGCGCCTCCTCCCCATTGAGCGCGTGCGCCTGCTGCTGATGCGCCTCGATGATCTCCGCCGTCGTGCGCGTGTCCCGCTTGTTCTGATTCAGCTTCGTCAGCCCTATTGGGCCCGACAGCAGTCGCTGCTTCGTCGACATGCCTGGCGCCCCCGCCTGATCGCCATTGTCAATGATGTCCATCGCGCCACCCGGCAGCCGCGCGCCATATTTGCTGTACCCCCCGGCCCTCTTCGCGCTCTTCGGCAGCGCAAACGCGCGCCGGAGCTCCGCCTGTATCTTGCGCTCGCGCTTCTCCTCGCGGGTGAGCGGCACGGACGACGAGCGGGACGTGCTCGCGTGCGCCTCGTCCTCTTCCAGGAATCGGTTCTTCTTGTGTGCCGGCGGGGCCTTCTTCAGGCCATGGAGGGCTTGTTCGCGCGCCTCTTCCTCTCGTTTGAGCCGTGCTGCCTCCTTGGCCCGCTGCTCTTCCTCTCGGCGCTTGATGCGCTCTTGCTCGCGGCGGTCCTCCTCGAGCTTGCGCTGGATTCGCGCCTTCTCGAGCTCCCGTTCCTTGCGGTCGCGCTCCTCCTGTTGTTTCCGCCTCTCCGCTTCCTTTCGTTTGCGCTCCTTGAGCACGGCCTGCACCTGGCTCTCCGCTTGCTGGGTCTGTGTGTTGGCTAGTTGCAGTAAATCCGCAAAGCTGGTCATCTTGAAGCGACGAGCGAAGGTGTCGGTTTATGTGGCAAGGAGGGTGAGGACAATGTGTGGACGGCGGTGCAGGCCCGTGCTATGACCGTCGAGAAGAGGATAGGCCATTCGGCATATGCCGCCGCTTTGACACGGAGCCGATTCCATCAAATTGGCCGTCCATTGTGTTCAAGTCTGGTTCGGATTGACTTTGGCCATCTACACTGAAGTTACCGTCGCACGTCTTATGGATGTCCACCTTACAATCAGGCATGTCGACTTAAGTTAACATGGCTTCTTGAACTTCGGTTCTCAAAGCATCTCAACTATAGATGACCAATCTGACTGTTTTTTGGGATCTGCTACACGTTCTACGCAGGACAAGTATGCTACACAAGCAGTCAATGGTCGCTCCCCCCTCTTCTATGAACTTCCTCGTACCCATGATTCTCCTCCTCCGAGTCGTACCCGTGTTCCTCAGACTTACTTCCGCGAAGGCAGCAGCGACGCGATGAACAGCGCTACGCCGCCCACCGCCAGCAGCACGTAGTACACCATCCACCCACCGAGATAGTTGTGCTTGATGGACAGCGAGAAGAGCGAGTTGGCCGCAGCGGGCCCGATAGCACGCATGATAGAGACAGACATTTGGCACAGGCCACTAGGGAGGAGGGTCAGTCGTGTAGCCTTGCCCATGCTTTGAAGCAAGGGACAGGAAACGCACTTCGTAGCACCGAGACTGGCGCGATTTGGCGATGCCGCCGAGATGAAAATGAACACAGCGCCTGCATGATAGTCAGATTTGAGTGCGATGGTACAGGACTGACGACAGACTCACCATATGACAAGCTGACTAGCAGCGACAACACGATCTGCAAACCGACAAGTACCCAGACCATGAGCGAGTAACCCTCCGCTTTCGCGTACAGGTTGATGAGCGGGAAGAGCGCAAAGATGGGCAAGCACGACGCAATGCCGACAGTGAACGTCTTCTTCGAACCAAAGTGGTCGTGGATCCTAGCAAAGAAGAATATCTGACGTCCGTCAGCTTCGGGTTTTCCTAGACGTCTAAGAGGTGAACTCACCTGGAAGATACCATTCAAGACACCGAACACTGATAAGATTGTTCCAATTTGTGAGGGTGGAAGCCCAAGTCCACCTACAGCGAAGTCGTTAGACGGACTATCCAACTCAGAAAAACAGCAGTATAACCCACCCAAAGCGACCGGCGTGGAGAAAAAGAGCGGCTGGATAGCCCGGTAAGATATATCCACGAGCGACAGGAAGGCGTAGTTCAAGCCAGCAATCAGAACACGAGGGATAAGCAACTTGTTGAGCGGCACCGGCCGTTCGCTCTCTGGTATCTCGTCAACGACCTTGATGGTATCCACCAGCGTCGTTTCGTCCTTGCGCCCAAAGCCCAGATATTCGCGCCAGGTCTGCGTGACCTTGGAGGTCTCCTTGAGGTAGAAGTACGTGACGAACCAGGCCAGGACGGAGAAGGTGGCCGGGACAGCACAAGGAAGGAAGTAAGGGTACTCCTTCAGCAGGTTGAACCGCCCGAAGATGGAGGGGAACTGCTCCGCCGGGTGCGAGAGCGCACCGCCGATGACTGTGCAGATGTTAAGACGTATGTAGAAGACGCGGCAAAGACACCCACTGGGACCGAGCGTGCCGCCAGTAGACCAGGCGATCGGCATGTATGCGTACGCCTGATATAATCTGATCAATGTCTGCCTCCGTCGAAAGAAGCAAGATACTCACGACTGCGATATTCGTCTCGTCCGTCATTTCCGCCATCATGCTAGCATCCGGTCAGCTAGGATAGATGAGGACGGTTAGGTAGGAAAGGTCACCTCTTGATTACACCGATGTTCCCGTCTGCACCGTACGTTCAGTCACTTGCGTAGATCGTGTGAACGAGGGCGACTTACTCAGTGCGCCATTCAGAGCGCGACTAAAACATGCAATTGTCAGCGTGATGTTGAACCTTAGTCCTCGTGATACGCACCTCAACACCAGACCCGTGAACGTCTTCGACAAGCCGAAGAGGTACATGGACACTGAGAGACCGAACAAGCCAATGAGAATGACGGGCTTGCGTCCCACACGGTCAGATGTACGGCTCCAGTGCAGGACGGTCATCGCTTGCGTGAGGAAGAACAGGGATTGCTGGTCGCCGACATGAGTAAGCGGGCCGATCGCGGCGTCGAGCTACGCACCAAGAGTCCGACATAGTGTCCAACCTTCGTCTCGTCGCCGTTCGTGATCCCGATATCCCGAATGAGCTGGGCATATGTAAGCATAAGGACGACGAGCAGCAGTTCAAGCCGCGCACCTGGGGCGTGAAGGGGTAGATGACCTGGCTCGTTAGCGGCTCGGCAAGCTGCAGGAAGAGCACGATGGAGAGCTGGCCGTAGTCGAGGGGGGTGCGCTTGGGCGCCCCAACTTGCAGCAGGGTAGTCTCCTCGTCGACGACAGTCGCAGTCATGGCGTTCGTGAATGGTCGTGAAAAGCAAGAACCGTGTAGCGAGAAAGCGCGAAAGCCGCCAAGGGGTCTTCCTTATACTTAGATCCGGGGTGCCGATATTTGATACTTACTTACACCTCAGGCCTGAGTAACAAGTCTTACCGCCTTCTTGTCAAGTTAGTTCTCGAGTCACATCGCCCTCGCCTTCTGCTAGCTTCGCGGTTGAGTAAGCCGGTGTTCAGCTGTGTTCTGCGACCAGTCCATGCCGTCGATCGCACGCCGTCTTCGCACACAAAACTGATAGGCGGCCGCGAACAGGCGATTGTAGACGGCAGAGGAGACTAGGAAGCAACCATACGGTCCGAAAAAGCCGCCGATGCCGCGACTTTGACGTCAAACGATGTCGGATTACCCGTGGCGAAGAACAATGGCCAGCACGTGCCCATTGTTCAATTGGAGGACCTGTACTTTGGCCTGGGCTGAAGTACTCTCCCAGAGCAGTCCAAGACTGGCCTAAGATCAATACACTTGTCTTGATCGATAGACGTCAAGGGGATGCGAAGAGCTTGCATCGCTGTATGCTTTGCTCACGTCGTGCGACGTGCACAGTGGAAGCCGATCAGTCATGAAAAAGTCATGCAGACGACTGCCGAGATCAAGAACAGTTACAGCTGAGAGCAGAACGAGTAAAGCCGGCGCAGGTTCACATCCTTGATCGAAAGCCTGCAGTACGCAGAGGAGCTGGAGCAAGACGAAGGAAAGTATGCACGTACGTATAGAGGACAGCGAATGATTGGCGAATGATGTGTCGAAGAAGCACATCGTGTGTCGTCGTAGTTCTGCACCAGCAAAACTCATGAGACGAATCGGAGCGGCTCTTGTATTCCGGCGCGTCGTCGAACATGGAAGAACGGGGTGAAGTGTTCGCGTATGTACACCACGCGTACATTCATTGAACTGCCCATGTACAGAGGTGGAAGAAAACAAATAAGTAAAGCAAATAACAGAAGCGATAGATAAAGACGCAGCGAAATGTCCTTCAGCAAGTTGAACGTTGATCCCTTCAAGCATCCTTTTCGACTCGGCCGTGTCCTCTATTGCTCCATCTTGAATCGTTTCCGCGGCCCATCCGGAGCGGCGTTGGCCGCCGCGTTCCCCATAAACGCTGGGTTGAAGTGGCCCTGCATGCCGAAGCCGCCACGGCCACCCATAGCACCACCACCTACAAGACATGATTCACAGGTAAGAACACACAGGCAAGACGCGGTAGTCTAGGAAGCCATACCCATACCGCCGCCCATCATGGCTCCGCGCCCCATCATGCCGCCGCCGCGCATGGCCAGGCCACCGCGACCGTTGAGTCCGCCGCCCATGCCCATCATGTTCGACATGCCCATCATGTTGGCCATCATGTTCATGTTCATGTTGGGCATGCCCATGTTGCCCATACCGCCCGCGGCGGCCATGTTGTTGCCCATCATGCCGCCGCGCATCATGTTGCCGCGCATGTTCCCGCCAGCCATACCACCGCGGTAGGTACCACGGGGACCGGCAGAGCCTTGGCGTAGCTCGCGTGGAGGTGGCTCTGCACGAGAGTCATAAGCAAAGCTGTGTGACTGCAGGTGTGAACCGACCTTTGGGGAGAGTGCGGAACGGATTGCCTTGTACGGATGATGTGAAGGAAGCGCTGGCTCGGCGGTTCTGGAAGTCGCTGAGGGAGTGTCAGCGATGGATCACCGAGTAAGAGGGTTGCTCCCGCACTTGTTGTCGAACCAATTCTTGATGGTTGTTGCGTTCTCCTGGCCGCCGCATTCGATATATGCGATGCTATATGCGACATTAGATAGGCGGCTTGCAGAAAAGTGCATATATGCGCACCCTTTACTCTTCCCATTGACCTTATGTTCGGAAAAGGTGATGTCCTTGTGATCAATATTGACGCCCACATTGAGCGCGATCTGGCGGAGGTCTTCATCCGTCGTCCACTATGCAAAATTGAGCTAGATCGTACACCCACAAGCTGGGCACGCACCCATTGCAAATCCCCGACGTATAACGCGTCCATCATCCCCCCTCCGGCGGCGTTGTTCATCCCTTGAGCAGGCATACTGGGTGTATGCGCCATCTGGCCGCCGTTGGGGACCGGACGCTGCGTATCCTCAGACTTGAGGGACTTCTGCTCTGTTTCCGCGCCATCCGCGAATGAATCTTCTTCGCGAGGGCGCTTCTCGCCCGTCGTCGGCGTGGTCTCGTTGACCATCGACTGAACAGGTTCTTCCTTCACGGCATACTGGTCCGAGTCGTGCGTCTAGTCCATCGTCAGCGATCGCGCCTCAAGCAACACGCGCAGGGGAACGCACCTCTGTCTGGTGGACGCTATAGCTGATGTCCTCGCCATAAATATCGAAGTCGTCTGAGGGCATGGCGGGCAATGGCTGGGGCTTCAGATGGTCAAGGTTCTTGCTCTGAAAAGGACAAGCGATGGGCTAGTTGAGCAAGCAGGAAATTGGCATTCGAGGTGAGGATTACAAAACAGGGAGATGATCTACGCGTCAGTGGGAACAGAAAGAGGCGCCCTTACATGCAGTTACTGATACACAGGACGGCGCTTGTACAAATTGAGACACAATACAGGAATTAGGGTAAGACAGGATTTGCGGGGGACAACAATTTCAGAGCTATGCGGTGCGGGCGAGAGGGAAGATGATGGGAGTTCGAGAGGACAAGCCGGTTTGTTTACACCTGTTGCTGCCGAAGACGGAAGAATGAACGAACACAATTCCCACGATCAGTCCAAGAAGGCAACGCTGGGCGAGCGTTCTCGTTGACAGCCAGGCTATTGCAGCAGCTACATAAAGATGGCGTATATAAGAATATGCAACATGTCACACGCAGCACGGTGGGCCCAAATAATAGTAAGTATACAGTGATACACGGACGATGATACGGCGATGAATACTATACAGCACTGTAAAGTCCGAAGCTACGGACTACAGACGAGAGGCGTCGCCGCCAGAGCGACGCAGGCTGATGCTGTCCGACGAGGCGGCACTTTCCGTACGCTGAAGTGTCTGTACCAGCAGACGAAGAGGAATTAGTACCGGCTGATGACGAAGGGTACGAGCCAATGCCAGAGGTCGGAGAGGCGCCTGCGCCTGCCGAGTACGACGTGTCTGTATCCAGGGTTGAATAATGAATCATTGTCGCAGACGAAGTGGGATCGGTGACAGTAGCAGAGGAAGTGATCTGGCTTGTAGTGGAGGGCTCGCCAGCAGAGGACTCACCAGACGCCGTGCTGCTACCATCGGAGGATGAGGAGGAGGAGCCGCTGGAGGAGCCGCCGCTGGAGGAACTGCCGCTTGAGCTGGACACAGGGCCACAGTCCCCCGTAGGGTCGCCAAGATTGCTGTCTCCGTCTTCCCTTTCGACCTGGTCTCCTGGGCTCGGGTAGAGGACATCGACGCCTTCTGCGACGGTGCAGGAGTTGATGCTGCTCAGCTGGGCGACGAAGACGTCGGGATAACTGTCCAATCCGGATCCGCCGTCCTCGATCGTGATCATAGCACTGACCTGAAGTCAGCGTGGGCTCGTATGCGATGAAAGTTGAGTGCGTACCAATTCATGTAATATTCCCTGTTGCCGATCTGATTGTTCCAGGTCCAGGCCAGGACTCTCGTTCCAGACGATACATCGGAGGGTACGTCCACATTGAGTGTGTCGGGGCCTTCAGTGGGACAACCTCCTTCGAAAGACTTGATGACCTTGAACGATGCACCATCGTCCTCGGAAATGGACAGTTGACAAGAGCCACCACCATGCGTAGCGCTACCCTCAAGCCTGTCGGCCTCGTCAGCGCCTCATGCACTCAGCAGGGGTATTGTGGAACGTACGTGACTGATTGGGAGGAGCCAGCCTTCCAAGTGGCCACGGCCTCCTTCCCGTCAGTGTCGTCGAGATACCCCTTGCATGGGTAGTTGGAACCATCCGAAGCGAGAGGACTCGTCATGTCATAATCGGCGTTCGTAGAGTATTCGTTGTACTGGCTGCGCAGCGGAGGAGGGTCGGTCATCATCATGTGCGCAACTACGACGCTGCTCTGCAGAGTCGCAAAGGCACGGATGGCGAAAACAAATGCCCGCATTGTGCGCCGCCTTAGTAGATCGTTAAGTGAGGGGGGTCGTGGAGGTCAAGAGCAAGTTCGCAGCACTGTCCCCGACCCTCATACGGGCGATGCATGATAAGATGAAAATGAGCCCCCCACGTTCCTTCAACACGTGCCACGAGGCCCATTGTGCCAAATTTGTCAGGACAGTAGGTAGTGCTGCAGCCGCTGTGCGGTCGAATGCAAGAGAGCTCGACAAAACTTTGGAAGAAGACGGTACTTGGTACTTATCGATTTTATTCGTCAACCTCAAGTTCAACTTCGCGTCCATGATCGAAGTCTGAGAGACACGTGCTCGGATCAGCGGAAGGCAGGAGGTCGGTCCGGTCAGCCAGCTCTTGCTCCCGACCGTCATCCCTTTTCACAATCGAATTTTGGGACTTGCAGTCTCCTGGACCTCTCCAGAACTTCACCATCGGCCTGAGACCAATAATTGCTCCACTAAGTGTTGAAAACTGCCTACACATTGGGTCGCAATGGCACAAACGTATGCCACCCTCTTTTCCCAAAGTGCACCAGTCTCACAGGCGCTTAGCTACCTTGGGATCACGCCTCCTATCACTACGAACGAGTCCTCGCAAGAAGACAAGGATCTGACTGAATCTCTCATGAACGAACTCCGTACCCAGAACACCTTCGAATCCGAACAAGAGTCGCGCACAAGGTGCGTCGCCTACCTATCCCCTCCCCCTAACCGCTGACCGCCACACAGGGAGATAGTGCTGGGTCGTATATCTGGCTTAGTGAAGAAGTTTGTAACAACAGTAGCGAAGGCGCACGGCCTGTCAGACGCGACCGCGAACGCCGCAGGCGGTAAAATATTCACCTTTGGCTCATACCGGCTGGGCGTGCACGGGCCAGGTTCGGATATTGACACTCTATGTGTTGTCCCTAAGCATGTCAACCGCGATGACTTCTTCACCTTCTTCGAGCCCATGCTGCGGGACGAACCGAATATCACGGAAGTCTCGGTGCGTGACAGGAGGTTAAAGACTGAGAGCGCCCAGCACTGACCCGCGTCCACCAGGGTGTCCCCGACGCGTTTGTGCCCATTATCAAGATCAAGATGCTGGGTATTCCCCTCGACTTGTTGATGGCGCGCATGGTCACGCTCTCGTCGATCCCGGACGACCTCTCGCTACAGAACAATGAGCTGCTCCGCAACCTCGACGAGCGCTGTATCAAGAGTCTCGGAGGCTCGCGCCTCGTCGACGAGATCCTCAGTCTAATCCCGAACCATCAGGTCTTCCGCGACGCGCTTCGGTGCATCAAGCTCTGGGCGCAAAGGCGGGCGGTGTACTCGAACATCAACGGCTTCCTGGGTGGTGTCGCTTGGGCAATGCTGGTTGCACGCGTATGCCAGCTATACCCCAATGCCGTAGCGGGCACCATCGTCCGGCGCTTCTTCACCATCATGTACGCCTGGTGAGTAACGCGTGTACATCCGCCCTACGCATCATCACTCACAGCGTGCAAGGCGCTGGCCCCAACCGGTTCTGTTGAAGCAAATTGAAGAGGGTCCCCTCGAAGTCCGGATATGGAACCCACAGGCATGTCTCATACACCTGCTTTCTGCACATATGTTGACAGCCGTGCCAGTTGTACACGTCCGACAGAGCACATCGCATGCCCATCATCACGCCTTCATATCCCTCCATGAATTCAACGCATAATGTCTCCCAATCAACACAGACTGTCATGATTGCAGAATTCAAGCGAGGTTTGCCCTTTGGTCTATCAAACTACGTTCGACTGACAAGAAATGAAGGCCGTGATATTGTCGAGCAAATTACTCGCGGCGAATCCGTCTGGGCGGACCTCTTCAACAAACACACGTTTTTCACCGACTACAGGCATTACTTGCAAATAGTTGCCTCCGCTGATGACCAGCGCTCCCACGATAAATGGTAGGTGTCTATACTATACGCTTTCCTCATCGTTCCTTACCCTTGCGTCGCATTCCAGGTCAGGCTTCATTGAGTCTCGCATGCGTCAACTGGTCCTCCGTCTGGATGCACAGGAGGGTAGTATCATCCAGGTAACACGACCATTCATCAAGGGCTTCGAGAAGGTCTTCCAGTGCGCGTCCGATGCTGAGCGTCAGGCGGCCACCGAAGGACGCTTCACGGAACTGAAAGCCGCGGAAGAGCGTCCCGCCAGCGACGACACGACCACCATGTACACGTCAAACTTCTACCTGGGCTTGGAGTTCAAGCCTAAGGACGGTACGCGGTTTGCCTTTTACACAGCACATCACTCACATAAACCTACTCAGGTAACTCGGGCACCCGGCAGCTGAACATCTCCTTCCCCACGGGCGAGTTCTACAATCTCGTCAAGAAGTGGGACACGTACGATGAGACGAAGATGCGCATATCTGTGCGGCATATTAAGAGGTGCGGACATCTGATCTCCAGTCTTTCTGGCACCTGCCTCACACATGGCTACCTATGCAGGAGCGAGCTGCCGGAGTTCGTATATGAATCGCCAGCAGAGCGACCGAGGAAACGCAAGAACATGGCCAGTGCGGGGGCGCCCGAGAAGAAGCGGCGGTGAGTGCTGCCGAGAGATTCAGCTTCGTGCGAGGGTCGCTAATATTTGAACAGTGTCACTGTGCCGCACCCGTCGTTGGCTAATGGCGTAAAGGCAGAGACCAATGGAAGCGCGTCGGTTAGGTCGACGCCCGGTCTTGCTACGCCTGCGTAGGTTGCTGTCTTGCTGGGTGGTATGATTGCGTCCCTCTTGGCATGCACTCTGACATTTGGAGGCTGTTTCTGGGTTGTTGGACCGCTTTGTTATTTTCGTGAAGGACGCTACGCGCCTTCGTTCATCTGGACTTTACTGCCCTCAGATGCTCTTGCGGGGTTTGGGAGGTTGTTGCGTATATCTGTATCTAAAATCCTGTACCCTATGCTTACATGTCTAATGCTGAAGTGAAGTAAAACGTTCGTCAGGCTTCATGTCGAAGAATGAACACCGCCAGCGTGGGAATGGCCCGCTGACAGGGCCGAGGACCCGGCGTCACGCGTGCAAATTCTTATTGTTACCTGCTTTTGACGCTCATCTGCATCGTCAAGGCCACTCTGCTCATCGTCGCGCGCATCGAGCAAGCACCTGAGATGGAGTACGTGAACGCGGAGGCGGGCCCGTCCAGCCCACGCGAGGTCCAGCCAGAGCCGCGGCTGCACTTGTGGCCGCCACGCTCGCCTCATCCCGTCTACTACCGCAGCACAGACGATCTCCTCGCCCGATTTCAGCTCTACCCTGCTTACGATCAATGGGTCCGCCCTCACGTTACCCCCCTCGATCCGAATAATCCCAACGAACCACCGCCCGACAACAAGGGCAAAGGCAGGGATGACGCGATGGACGTCGACACCCCTCTCCCTCCCCCGCCGGCAGGCGCAACGCCTGCATCAGAGAACGGGAAGGGCGAGGGCTCTGAGGATGCGGGGAAGGACGAGAAGAAAAGGAGAAACAACTACAGGCATCTGATCAAGGGCCTGCCAGGTGCGAGCGCATGATACCGAACGCCGCACACACGCTCACACGCTTCGGCAGGAAAACATTCTACAAAAGGGCACGATGACTACTTTGAACGATTGATACAACAAGAAGATAAGCCGCGCGTTAGAATAAGACCTTTCGACCTCCGGAGGCACGAAGAGGCATTCAGCGTCAGCCCTCAGGGTATCCCAGGCGTGCGTGCACAGAACATGCTTGCCACCATCGCCACTAACATTGCCGCAGTACAACGCTCACGTCCTCATCCAAGAGTCTGCCCAGGCGCGCGAAGACCGAAAGAAAGCGAAACAGCTTCGCAAGCTCCAGCACGCTCATGGTTCCCAGCCACCGCAGCCCACCCAGGCTCCCACCCCCGCCGCGTCGACACCGCGTGCAGGCCTGCCCGCCCGGCCCAACGCAGTCAAGCAGCCGCCCCGCATCAACACGCGCCCGGGGACGGGGACACCGCGTGCAGGCACCCCTCTGCGGAGCGCCGTGTCCGCCCCGACGCCCACACCGACGAGCACACAGCGGCCCGCGGCGGCGCAGACACCCGTCGCAGTCAACGCACCCCGTGGCGTCAAGCGCGAGCGCGAGGAAGCAACGCCGACTCCGCAACCCCCTGCACCGCAAGCGAACGGCGGCGGCGCGCCTGTGAAGACGGGCGGGAGGGCCGGCATCCCCGGGGTACGGCCCAGACCCCTCAAGAAGCAACGTCTGGTGAGTCGAGAGTCTCTATTTGACGGGCGGCGGCACGCACTTGACCGGGGGCCCGTGGGCGGCGGGCGGTGTGTGGCGCTTGGGATGGTGTCCTTTCTCAGGACGGGGTTCTTTGACCTTCTTTCCCTTCTCGTCCATTCCACTCTGGTCGCGTGCTGAACGCAGCTCGTCGCTCAGGACTCGCAGGGGATCCCTCGTGATACGCCTGCGCCGATCCAGCAGCCGACGCCGCAGGGCGTTTGAGGTGTCGACGCCGAAAACGCTGTCGGTCGACAGCGCCGCATCCACAATTCCTGACAATGTGGACACAAATAACGACATGCAGGCGGAACATGGGTATCTGCGAGATCTCTCCTATCCCTGCTGGACGGTTCCCACACCAATCTCCTATCGGACTGTCAACTACTCGCGGAGTGCCTGGTGTAGGACCGTTGCCTTCAACAGCGGAGCCGACCTTCCGACGCCTGCCGCCCTGCTCGGCGAGGCGGAAGATCCTCTCGGTCGCGGATGGGTCCATCCTTGACGTGGGCGCGCTTTTACGGCGAGGTCGCATTGCACTCCGTAATTCATCCTTCCAACCCCATCCCGCCGCATCCCCTCCTCGTAGTGGTGCATCCCATTAGTAACCCACCCCCTTCCTCCATCTGAATCGAACGCAACCCATTTGCCCTATCGCATCTCATCACGTTTATAGCATAAGTACGTTAACGTTACCATCACCCCACCCATCCAATGATTCATAAGCTGTTGCCTTCGCCTAGGTACGGCGTGTTCACTTCACCTGCAATGCGCCAGCTTTCGTGTGAATACTTCACTGAAGTACACTGAATGCCAGAGTATAACAATGATATATCGAGGATTGCCTGACTTCTCTCTCGCTCTGAGCGAGCTCGATTGTCGATTCCGATGGAAAGTCCTCGGAACATTCGCATCAGTCACGTACCTGAGGGGGTTGGCTTCCCAAAATCAATGAAGTCATGAAGTCACTCAGACTGTCGTCGAAAGATGCTCAGAAGACTCAGGTCGCGCAGTGCAACGATAAAGCAGGGCATGAGTGCAGCATTCATGATAGTGTGCATGTATATCCAAGTAATGATTTATATGCGTCGTGTACAATACATGTCAGAACGAGTTACAGTTGTGAGTACAATGGTGATGATTCCGTCGGATCGCGTGGATAGGAATCCAACATTTACTTGTTCATGCCGAGCGTGCCCTTGGCCTTGTCAATCAGAGACTCCTGATAAACGAGTCAGATACCAGTCCAGGCCGCTAGACCGACACGGCTAACTCACATGGTTCTCGTTCGAGTTACCAGTCATAGAGTCGGTCGCCTTCTGCGTCGTCGACTTCTCGCCGCTGGGCTGGAAGGTGGAGCCAGCAGAGTCAGCCTTGCCCTGTGGGAACTCATCAGAATCAAGCGAGCATAAAAGGAAGACACAAACGAACCTTGACGGTGTCGCCGGCCTGCTCGGTGGTGGACTTCTGGGAGTCGGGCTGCAGAACATATCAGTAAACAGTAAGTCAGCGTCACCGCCCACGCCACCCACCTTGAGAGCGGCCTCAGCCTTGTCGGTGAAAGATTGCCTGCCAGCGTCGGTCATGATTGCTACTGCAGAACAATGCGAGTCAGCTGAGAGCTCGTGGTTGTTACCCGCACAACCAGTGAACTCACTGTGTGTGGTGGTTGGGTGTTAGAGGATGAGATGTGTGGGAAGTGAATGAGACATACCAGCGAGACCGAGGACCTTATATACTCAGCACGGACTCGCACGAGAGGGCGCGCAAGTCGGTCGAAGGTCATCGATGGCGTACAGTGACGAGCCCCATGACGCTCGTGCATGGCTCGTCCTCCATAATGTTCGGGTGCTATCTGTCGGGTAAGCGCCGTAACATATGGACTGCATGGCACAGCAGAGGTCATTCACCACTCCCTCACGAGGTGCGTACGTCGCGCGCGCTGCGGCTCTTCACTTGTCGTCATCGTACCTTTGTTCAACCGCACCAGACCGCACCACCCCAGTTCAGGAACTGTCGTCATCGCAGTGGGCGGGCGCTCAGCGCTCAGGAGGCCACCGTTACGAAAGGATGGACTCAAGAGCAAGAGCAAGACCCGCATGCAACAGCAAGACAGTTCATACAGAAGGGATAGCGTGTCCAATCTAAGTACCTAGACACCAATGAAACGTAGATTAACCATACAATAGAGGACGAAGGGCGGACGTACACAAGAGGTCCAGTTCTGTTCAGCATCGGAGTACAGCAAGGCGCAAAGAATGAAGATGGGTATGACCATAGCAGGTAAGATGGCAAATCAGCCAGTCGCGAAATCGTTCCGTCATATTGGGGTGTCGTAATGCGCCCCCACACAATCCCAGTGGAGGATGTCATGGCAGGGGCCGCGGCGTAAACCAAGGCGCAGTCATCGAAGAGAGCGGCGCTCCGCCCGCCATCCTCATCTCCTCGCCAAGTTCGTCCAGCTTCTGTTCCCCGGCACATCGTAACTCCTCCGCTCCCCGCCGAGTACCCCGTCCTCCGCGACAGCGCCCAGCTCGCCCCGTCGCCCGTCCAACAGCTTTGGACTGCCCGCCATCTCGCCACCGCGCTTCCCGCCATCGAGAAGTTTGGTCAAGCTCTGGCTACTTGAGCTCCGACCAACCACCGGCATGCTCAGACGCCGGATCCACCCCTTGGGCTTCTCCGGCCGAAGGGTATTGCTGACGGGGGCCCGATGAGCGGCTGGGATGCTGGAGTATGACTGCTGGTCGGTGAAGGAGGGACGCGCGTAGTCGGCTGTGGAGGGGCGCGAGTGGTCGCCGGTCGAAGGGCGCGAATAATCGTTCGAAGATCGCGGGAAGGGCGCGTCGCTTGAGGACCGTGAATATTCATTCATGGTTCGCGTGCGGTCGTCGGGCGAGCGAGGGTACGGTACAGCGCTTGAGCTGCGTCCGTATTCTTCGCTGCTGCCGCCATGTCGGTAATCCTCCCCGCGCCCTTCGTCGCGTGAACCGCCAGGTGGTATAAGGTGTGTGGTGCTGTACGACGACATAGGGCGCGCTGACACGGGAGTGTGCGGATACTGGCTCTGCGCCGCGGGATATGGACTCGCGGTCGATGCGCGCCGCTGTCGAGGAGCCATCCCACCCCATCCGTCTGCGTCCTCGGGCCGCGCCCGACTATTGTCGACCGGCCCTCGAGAATCATCAAGGTACCTCCCCGAGCTCGCTAATAACTCTCGCTGGGAGTTCACGAGTTGTTCCTGCGGTGAAGCAGCTAGCTGCCCCCGCTGTGTACTTGCCAGCTCCTGACGCTCGCGCTCCAGCGCCCGCGCCCGCGCCTCAATTTCGCGCTCGCGCTGCGCCAGCTGCTGTTCCTTCTCCTGCATATCAAGCGTCTTGCGCGCATCAGGCCCCTGCTGCATGCTGGCTCCCCTTTGCGATGATTCTGGCTGTCGCCGCGCCGGACTTGCAGGCTCGCGCGACGTGAGCTCGCCCGCCGTCGACATCGGGCGAGACTCTGCGCGATTCCCGGCGCCCATGAGTGGACTAGCGGGCTCCGTTGTTGGCGTTCGGAAGGCGGCTTCGGCGGCGCGCGCCTGTGCAGTGATATCCAGCGGTTGCATGGGCAGCGGGCGCGAAAACGTGGGCGAAGCCGCCCTGTTTAGGCGCGGTGAGGTGGGCTCATCAGGGCCTTTGTAGCGCGTTGCTAGGTCAGCCACATTTGTCTGCAATCGAATTGGCTCTTTGGCCGGTGGGGTCGTGCTTCCGACCTGTAGGATGGTGGTCAATCTAGGGCTGGAACGTAGAGTAGCATATGTAGACACCTACCGTCATGGAATACCTATTTCGCATGGCTGCGACTACACTTCCTGTGCTCCCAGCTGTGTCCTGACGTTCGAGAGACGGCGCCGCTTTCGAACTCGGTGTACTGGGCGACTTGCTACGCAGAACACCAAAGTCGTCGACGTCTGTGCGTCGCGGAGACACGCCTTCACGGCCTTGATAGGTGCTTGTTGTGGGCGTTGGGAGTGACCCTTGTCCTCGATCCGAGAGCGGCCTCTTGCCAGGTATCTCCTGCGAAGTCTCGACGTCTTTGCCTGCTTCCGAGGATGAAGTTGCCGCTTGCGGCGACCGGGAGGCTTGCGTCTGCGCGTCTGCGATTCGTTGCCCCTCCGGTCCAGTGTCCTGTCGCGAGGGAGGATTCTCTGTAGACGGAGAGGGCAAAGGCGACTCCGTGAATCGCGCCCTGGGGAGGGACGTGTGCGATGTAGAGCTCGATTGAGATGAGGCTTGTTGTTGGCGAGCTGTGGGCACGGGGAAATGCGTTGGTGGTGAGGGGAATGCGGATAAGGATCGCACGGATCCGGTGTTGGGGTCGTACAGAGGGCGTGGAGGCTCAAATGATGAAGGTGGGGCGGCAGAGGCGCGTGGGGCATCCTGAGAAGAAGGAGCAGTGGCTGGAGGTCGCGGAGATCGCTGCGTCTGAGGGACAACTTGAACTACGGGTGGTCCTGGTTCGCGGTCTGCAGGCGTTGGGGTAGAGGGTGCGATGGGTGAGGGTTGCTGATTATTCGCGGACTCCCTCGAGGTTGATGTGTCTATCTGCCGTGGGGGCGGCAGGTTGTTCATCTGAGTTGGCTGTTGCGTTGCTTGCGCATTCTCATCGTCAATATCCGGTAGATCGCTGGGTATAGGTCCTGTCCATCCGCCCTCGCAGTAGGCGCGCCATTCGGACAGCCTTCCTATATGAGGGGAGAACCGCCGCACGCTCTCGCAGGACTTCATCCATTCCGCATCAGCCACTCGTGCAATGCACGCTGCGACACTGTATGTTGTGGTGGTATGTCTTTGGGTGACGAGGAGTGCATGATCGCTATCGAATGTTAGAAAGTGTGCAAGATGGAAGGATAATCCGACGCACTACTTCTCCTGCGATACCTCCGGTCCGAGGGCGGTAATGAGCTGGATATATCGCGCATGCTCTTCCCCCGCGTACTGCGCGTTCTTCTTCGACTTCTTCTCGTACGCCTGACCAGCCTGTTTAATCTTCGTGTCCGCTGCCTTTATACGGTCATCGTGGGCCTTCTCCTCCTTCTGCAGCACGAAGTCAGTCGGGGAACGCAGGGCCATGGTACAACACGCACAGCCAGTCGCTTGAACCACTTCTTGACCTCCCCACTGATCCCATCGTACTCCTTGTCCGCAATCTTCGCGTACTTCGTGTCAATATCGGACAGCGCCTCAAACAACGCGGCGCTGCAACTCAGAGCGTTACCTGCATCAGGGAATGATGAGCGGCGGAACAACTGCTGCGCATTGTATACGCACTCGCCAGTTCCCCCGTCGCCTTCTGACTAGCGGTCTCTTTGAGAGCCTTCGCTAGCTTCTTCTGAAGTAACACCACAGCTCCCGCTGCTTCGCAATAGTCGTTGAGAACATTGAGGAGGGACTCGAGGGATTTGCAGGACTTGTGCACGTCTGTTCTTTCGGAAAGAACGGGTTGAGAAGTCAAAGCAGCAGCCATCACAGCGAGGGGACCGATGGGGAGGCTCCCCAATGCTGTTGTCAGAGATATACAGGATAATCAGGCGCAGGTCCAGAACAAACGCAGTGAATGCGGTAGACAGTTCCACAAAAGGAGATATGCATGTTCATTGACTTGTCACGTGCTTCTTGTATAGAATTTCTGAATCGTCGGGCAGTTTTTGTTGCTTGAGGAGCCTCTCGAATGATATGTTTTCAGTTGGCTACACACGACAGCTGAGCGCTGAGTTTCGCGGCGGCGTGCATGAATCGGATGAATGCCCTAGCACGTGCGTAAAGCACAGGAATCACGTGCACGTGGCTTCCCACGTTTGAATTTCCCAAAACTTGACGGTTGCAGTGACTCGCTGCTCAAGCGCTCAGTGCAGCAGTTGTATGATCTTCGCGCCCATTGGACCTCTGGCTATTCTCAACCAGGAGTTTTGACAAATTCCCGAAATGTTCGACGAGATTGCTAATTTCGTGGACGACTCGTTGGAATCTCCTTTTCGTGTGCGCCGCGCGCAGCTGAGGCCTACTCTCCCGGGCCTGCCGCCGCCTGCTACAGACATCGTCATATACATAAACTTTGCTATGCTGGCAGCCGTCTGAGTACGCTCTGCCGATCTCACCTTGGTCGCCTTGCACTCTCACTTGAACATAGGCACATCGACAGTATAGAACGCCAGAAGGCTCACGATTTCTTCCGCCACGGCGACTTCTTCCGGCAGCGTGACGCCCTTTCATCTCAGTTGTCGACCACAGGGCTGACTCACGGCAAGACCTCACCACCAGCTCTCTTCTGAAAACTGGGCATCTCATGCACTACCTCGTTCCGCTGTTCTCACTTTCATCCGGCCCACAGCCCGTGCTCGCGCATGATTGCCCGTTCATCCGAAGTTCAATCAAGACAAGCCGATGAATCTTCGCTACCTTCGCGGTCCGCATACCGCCGTTTTGCCATCCTTTCTCGCTGTACTGACCTTCGTGCTGAGTCGCCCCCGAGCCAGTCTTCGGCGTTGCGAACAGTTTCTCCCTGTGCGCCTCACGCGAACCAAGCACGGGAAGATGCCTATTGTCTCATACGGGGATGCTTGTACTGCATACAGTAACAGCGACAACACTGAAACTCCGGCTGATGCGGCGCATCTCTCGGCGCACGCGCTTCCCCTTTACTTCATACCTGCGCTCACCTGGTACTTAACTGTTCTATGCGGGTTATAACGATTAGCCCTCCCCCTATTCCGCCCTTTGTTTTCTGCAAATGACCGCTAGATGCCCAGCACCCCCTGAATACTCGGAGCTTCCTCGTTACAGCGCTGCCAGCCTCTTGCCCAGTGCACCCCCCTACCCGGGTCATGCGAGAGATGCTACCGCGATAGATGACCCTGACCAACCACTGACATCGAGGATGCACACCACGGAGCTCAAGGACAGCCGCGGACGACCCGTACTCGTTCTCAACCTGATTGCGCCTCGATCTTCGTCCCGCGGGCTGCCCAAATACCTCGCAGGCGAGTCTATCGCAGGTCAAGTTGCGCTCAGCCTCGAACAGTCAGAGCCCGTGCATAGCATCTCCTTGACCGTATGCATCCCTTTGTTCCCATGTACTCAGCTAAGTCGTCGACAGTTGAAAGGCCGCGTCGTTTCCACTTACAACGAAATTGGGTCCTGCGTCTTCCTTCAAGTGACCCACGAGCTCTACAGAAAGCAGCCCACCCAGAGCAAGCTGGCCGGCGACCATGTCTGGCCATTCTCCTTCCCCTTCCCCACTGAGGTGCCCATAGACGGTTACGGAAAATGCTTTCTGCCACAAACATTCATGGAGCGTACGACCGCGGTGGCCGTCCAGTACGAGCTCGTTGCACACGTCAACCAGGGCAAGCTTCGGGCGGCGAAAAGGTGCGTTTCAGACTCGGCGCCTTGGTATAGATCATGTCACTGACGTTCTTGGGTGCAGAGTTCAGACGCATGTCGCGTATATACCGAAGACCATCGCCGATGCGCCGTCTCCGATACGAAGCTGCGTTTATGCGCGAGGGCTGCCACTGCCGAGTCCACGAGAGGATCCACGCGGCTGGTTAACGCTCGAGCCCGCGGTCGTGCGTGGCAGGCTTTTCGAAAAGCGCGATGTGGAGGTCAGATTCATTGTGAGCTAACCCGCGTACACTCGTCGTACGCAATTCATGCTCACAATTCACTTACTTCAACGTTAGCTCTCACTGGCGTCTCCGGTACGTGATATTATAGATTTTCGAAGAGCAAAAGCTAATGTCAAAGATCAGCTCTCCTACGCTCGAGGCACTGTCATCCCCTGCCATATGACGGTGCAATGCTTCGACGAACAAGCGCTCGAGCTGTTGTCTAAACCCAAGGACCTGGTCGTGCACCTCCGTCGGCAAATCACCTACGTCCTCAGCGAGCTCAGCGGCTCTCCGACGCGCCCTCCTCCTCGTCCACTGATCCACGACATCGCCAAGGCCATCTGGTGGCCCTCGTCAAGCGGCAAGCATAGGCATGAGTACGAGCGCCGCCTGGACGGCGAGATACATCTCGGCCACGAACTGCAGCCTTCATCGGATTTTCCCCATTTTAGAGTGAAGGTACGCATGATCCCATCAGCAGTCATTGTTTCTCGCGCTGACTCTACCGCTGCAGTACGGTGTTGTGGTCATTCCTGCCCCGCCCACCGGCTTCAAGCCCGAGCACAAACCGCCACAGGTCGCGCAGACCGTCCAGATCGCGACCTGGCACGCGCCCGGTCCTCTTCCCCGTCCCACACGGCCCAGACAGGAATCCGCAGCGCCGGTGGACCAGACCCATATTGAGAACAATAACGATACCCTGTTCGACAGCTTGATGACCGTCTTCGGCAGCACGCGTCGGCGCAGCACGATACTTTGACTCCTACTTACCGCCTTACTTTCCATCAAACCCACGAACTTTCTTCCACAGCACTTCCATACACTGTATTCGTACACACTGTCTAAAGAAACACGAGAACGCGACAGTCTCAACGTGTCGCCGCGACCGCTTCAGAACGCCAGCTGGCAGTAAGTCAATAAGCAAAGAGAGCGCCGGAGTCGTCATCCCCTATGCCTTCCATGAGATCCTCATCGTCGTCAAAGTCGTCAAAGTCCTTCAGAACGGGTGTGTCAGGCGGGTATTGCAGCGGCGCGAGCTCGATGAGCGCCGGGAGCGGGGCGGCAGGCAGTAGCGGCTGAGGGTCGACGACCATGGGGGCAGCAGGAGGGGGCGCGGGGTGGATGGAGCGATAGAGTAGCAGGCGCTTGGCCATGGTGTCCCGCACACACTGCGCGCAATGCTTCGGTATTCCGTGCTGAACGTACTGCGCGAAGGGCATCCCCGCGAGCTTACGGCGACAGGACCTGTTTTGCGCGTCAGTTCCCGCTCATCGATTGTGGCGCGCGCGACGTACCGCCTAGTACGAACCAGAGGAAGGCTAGATGCAAATGCGGAATTATGAGGTTCGTGAGATTGGTGCGATAGCGCTGTTTGGCGGGATACGACTCACGAGACAGCGCCGCTGGACGGCCGGGCGGATCGGCGCGGGGCGTGATCAGAGGGAGCTGAGTCTCGGGCGGGGTTCAGCGGAGAAGGGCGCCGCGGGGCGCGGCTGCACTTGCGGCTGAAATCATCTAGACTAGCAGCCCCAGACGAAGCTCGGCATGCATCAGGATGAGGCGGCGCGCGCCGCGACGGGCAAGGATTCGGAGTCGCGCAGACCTCTGCTTCAGCTGCGACGACGCCACAGCGCCCCGCGACTTGGCCTGGCGAGACGCGCTCGGGGAAGACACAGCTAGCGTCTGACATGCACCACATCGTAGAGGGGACGAGAGGAACGGAAGCTATGACCGGACGACTGGTGGGCGAACGGCGAGATCGCTTGAAGGAACGCTTGAGGGGAACGGTGTGGCCTCGATGGCCCTGTCTGCGTGACCAGACCGGCCTGCAACAAGTCCACTGCGCGCAGCAGGAGAGATCAGAAAACGCAGACCCGCAGAAGGGGCTATATACTCACCTGCGTTGTTACCAACATGGCCTCCGTTAGGTTACAAGACCCTTTGTGCCCTTCGCGCGCGACGCACTTCATTCTAATGCACAGCATGGTTATCGTGGGACGTAGAAGCAGATTCGTGAACAATAGACGCGTGAGAGCAGCAGAGGGCAGAGATCATGGAGGGGCCCGCTGGACGGTCTGCCCGTGCGCTGCCCAGAACGCAGCGCGTCAGAGATGGCCATTTTATAGATGCGCGCCTGAACCCGCGGTTGATGCCGTAAACAAGGGTGATCAGACATGAGTTCGCCATGAGTCTTGCGACATGCGCTGCTCTGCATTCCCTGGCAGCGCCTATCTATTCGAAAAGACGCCAGAAGCAACGTGGAAGCAGTCTAGAAGAACAAAAGAAAATCGATGCACTCCTTCCCTGTCCGTGGAGGGGGAACAATAGGAGACCGCCACGTGTGGCGTCGCGCCCCCGGGTCGTGTGCCCCGCCCGGCGTCTGAGATAGCAAAGGAATAGCAAGAGTCAGAGCAAGATAATAACGTACAACGCGGGTATCGGTGATAATACAGTTAGCTATGTGTGAGTTCGTGCCGTTCATTCCCCAAGTGAGTATTCATCCATAAGTTCCCTTTATTGTGTCGTCGCCCGGCGACCACCAGTCTCACAGACCGTCAACCGTGTCTGCTAGCGTCCGTCCACGCGCACGCAACGCATGTTCGGATACTTGATCACCAGAAATTCTTTGTTCATGGCCGCGTAGATCTCCTTAAACTGCAGGCTGTTAGCTCAGCGACAGTCCTGCACATGGCCCATCTCACCTGTGTGCGCTCAGGGAGCGGGATCGTCCTATGACAGATCACCTCCAGGCGCTCTCTATAGATCACACCCTCCTCCTCCCACTCCGTGATCTCGGCGCTCGCCCACGTCAAAAGGATGTTGGGCTTGTTGCGCTGCGAGAAGCTCATCTTCACATGAATGTCCTCCTTCGCGACACCGCGCATGTCGAACGTCGCCACAATGTACCGCCCGTCGGACGACTCGCGGTACGCCGCACTGCACCGCCGATCAGCACCCGTCCGCGGTCGTACAACCCAGCAGCACACACGCACATCGACTTCTGCCGCTTGAGCGACTTGGGCGGCGGCGCCTCCTCCAGCACGCTCATCTCCTGGTCAAACGCAGGGTCTTCCGCCTGCGCGGCCATCTCGTTCGCGATCTCCTGCAGGTCCACCTTCGGTTTCTCCTTCGCCATCTTCGTCTCCTTCTGTCGCCGGATGCTGTTCCACACCGCGTGCAGCGCGTCGACGTTGTCCGGCGGGTCGACCAGGTCGTTCAGCTCCTCGTCCTCGGGCATGCGGTCGTCGAGCGGGAGGCGCTCGTTGACGGGGATGCGTTGACTCGTGGAGGAGGGTGCTGAGCTCGAGCCACCCCCGCCACCGCCCCCTCCGCGCTTGCTCGTCGACGAGGGCGGGGTGAGATACGCGCCGTTTGCACGCGCGCCGGTCTGCCGTCGGCTGGTCACCGTGGACGCGGGCGCGGGATAGTAGATGGGCGTCACCGCGGCCGTGATCGGGGAATGCGACGCGTGCACCTTCGTGTTGACCTGCGACGCCGAGGGCCGTGTGTTCCGAGCCATGTTGAATGAATGAAGGATCGGAGGGGGGAAAGGCGTGCGAAGGAAGAAAGGGTTTTGTGCGTGCCAAAAGCAAGTGCAAAGCGAGGCAAAGGGGGGGAAAAGGCCCGAGTCAGAGATGCCTCGAGGATGGCTGCTATCGGGGTCCGGCCTCGCTGTCTCTTCAAAGTCCGGCGTCCACGCGTGGGGGAAATAAGAGAGTAAGGGGAGAGGGCGTAGCAGTGTACTCTGAAAGATGAGGTCAGTGAAGGTATATGACAAGAAATCCACGCGTTTGAGCGCTTCCTTGCGGCTCCTCGCCTCATGGTCAACGCCAGGCGTACCCCCATCAGGCAATTTAGGACGCCTCACGTTCCGGATGGTTCGAATTGTGTCCCTTTTCCATTGTTGTCGAAGCGAGACGCATCGTCCTGAGCTTGCCCACTGCAGCAATGGGCTAGCCTTCCTGTAGTCCGGCCGGATTCGTGTCGAGCGCCCTTCTCATTTTCATTACAGCACCCGCCTTCCCTTCTGCCAGCTTCCTCAGCAATGAATGAGAGAAGGAGGCCCGTCTTGCACGTACTTCTTCGGACGAGTAGGGGAACGTGAAGTGCGTATACAAGCGCAAAGCGCTCACTGCCTATATCACAGATGTAGCATGTCAACCAGGGTGTCCTCTATGTTACTGCGAGCACGTAGATGCTCTGTACCGTACGTAGTGTGTTCGAGTCCGCAACCATAATTAATAGAGATCGACAACGTCCCCAGACAATCAGATAGCTACACACCTTTGCACAGCAGGGGCCCTCGCACTGAATGGCCCCGCCACACATCCTGCCTGCGTACCCTTCTTGACTTCCCCTGTCACCTCCTTCCCTCGCACTCTCCACAGCTTTAGGACGCCGAAGCGGCCACCTGCTGCTGCTGCGCCGCCCGCTTCTTCTTCTTCTCCTCGAGCTCGACCCACGCGTACACAGCCCCGCCCAAGATCGTGAGCATGATGCCCAGGCCGTTCAGCGGCGTGATCACCAGGTTGAAGATCACGACCGAGAGCACGATCGTCAGCGCCTGCTTCACGTTCGCCGCCACGCTCATCCCAACCGCGCCGACGCGCTTGTTCGTGTTGAAGCTGACGACATTGAGCAAAAACGCGATCGTGCCGTTCAGCGCCAGCCCCCACAGCCCGGTCACCTGCGCCGACTCCGGGGTCGGTTCCCGGAAGCCATACTTCGCGCCTATCGATGCGACGACGAGCGACCACTCGCCCGTTGCCCAACTGAGGAATATGCACTGCACGAACGCGAGCGGGCTCAGCGTGTACAGCAGCGCCATCGGGTTCAGCGACAGCGTAGGCGTAGGGAAGCTGATGCTGTGCTTGGTGGTGATGGGGATAGTGATACGCGGGAGGTGGTCGGCCGGATTCGGCGCCGAGCCTGGCGTCGGCAGATCCTTGGCGACATCTCCCTCATCGCGCTGCGGTAACCGCGCGTACTGCGGGTCGACCTGACGCGGCGGCGACTGCAGGATATTTGTAAAGACAGTCTTGAGCGCAGCGAGGACCGTGCCGAAGACGGTCAGGAAGAAGCCATACGTGGTGAAGTAGTAGTCGCCGTACGTCGCGATGCCGACTCCAGCCATGACGGGGATAAGGGAGAGCACCTTGCCCCGTGACGGGTGCCGCGCGAGGAGGAGGGCGGAGAACATCATGGTGAAGATGGGCGTCGCGGCGCGGATCACTTGATGCACGGGCACCGTCACAAGCCCGAGGGAGGCGTTGCTGACGACGATGTTGATCGAGTAGAGCATGCTGAATAGCAACACGGCAGTCTTCTCAGCACTGTTCAGCCGCGGAGGCTTGAACATCTTCAGCAGCACGCACGCGAAGGTGCCCAGCATGCCGAACAGGCAGTGGAGGGCGGTGAGGGCATATGGGAAGGGAAAGCGATTGAGCACCTGCTTGTTGTAGAGGGTGAGGGCGAGGTTGAAGACAAAGTACAACGACAGCCAGAATATCTGGATGGTGTTGACTGAGGTTATGGATGGGAGGTGAGCGCTCGGGGATGGGTCGGGATTTGGCAAGGGATTAGACCGTATCCGCGGGGACTGGGAGGAGCTGGATGTCCGACCATGTTTCTCCGTCAAGGGGTGAGCCTCTGGCTGCAGAAGGAGGTGAGCTACGCTCATATGAATAAAATGCGGTGGGACGCACTATTTGCTGATTCGACGTCCACAAAGACGGGCTGGACATGCCGTGCGAGCCCGATGTCGGATGGATGGAGGGAACGAGCGTCTTGGTCTATGTCGTGAGCTACCAGATGTGAGACAGGCTGGATCCCGCGGAACGTTATTTGGACGCACGTTTTGTCCTTGCCAAGGCGCCGGAGTTCGAGGCGGGGGCGAGCGGGAGGTGATTCGGGGAGACAATACTGGGAGTTCCCCTGGAGAGTGTACGGTCGTATCTCCTCTTTAAATGAATAAAGGAGAGTAAGGGGACGTCGTGCAGCACGTCGTGGTCGGGTTCAAGCCGTTCAAGGTGCCCAATCTCCACGCAGGCCTGACGGCACCTCGGACCGATAGCACCGTAAAAGGGTCATCGTATTATCGTAATATCATGATCATCCCACGCTTGCTTCCGACTTGTCAAGTTGAACTTGAACTCTGAACTCCGTGCGCGCTGGCGTTCGACGCGACGTTCGCTCCTATACACGACGGTCCTCAATACGCCGTGTCGCACCTGCAAAATTGCAGCTACGTGCACTCTGTCTCTATCGCCTATCCGACGCTCGGACGCCAAGCCCTCGCTCTTCCACCGCAAGGCTCTGCCTAGCCGGTTTCTGAAGTAGCGGCAACTTTGTCAATACGTTACGCGCGACATCTAGCCACGGGACTGACGCTATCTCTATACTTCTACCCCTACGAGGCGGCGCATGAGACGTGGCACGAAGATGCGGCAGTTCTACGGGCTATCCTCTCGCAGATGACTGACGCGCGCGACAGTTGACGTTGAATTCTACATCGAGACAACTGCTCTCGTATTCCGATATCGTGGCTTCATTCTATTCAGTCATTTGCCTGAGCTTCTTCAGTCCACGACCCCTTGTGGTCTCATGCAAGATCGTCCGAAGTCGTGAGTCCACCTTAGCGTTTATTATTTCACTGGGCATGTATACGCCGTGCTATCATAGATATTCGTGTACATGATTTTACGGCTCTTGTAGTTAGAGTGTATTTGCACCGAGATATACTGACTTTCTCATCTGAATTTTGCCTCTTGTACTAATATACGCTATATGCAATATAGACGAGCTCCGACGGTCGCTCAGTATAAACAATGACCTCCAGATGTTTTTTCGAGGCCTGCTTGTATATATTGAACTCATCGCATCGACACCGACGGCTCCGACAACGAGGCTGAAGAGGGCTGAAGGCACACTGAAGGGCCCGTCGTCAGGCAGCAGCTCCGGCAGCACCGTCAATGACACTGCATCTGAGGGGAAGCACGTCAGAGTACTGAAGTTCAAATTCCGCGGCTGCCTCAAGCGGGCCCTCTAGTGCCAGCACGGTGCGTTATCCTCGGGTAGGTTCGACGCAGCAGGAAGGAAGTTGAAAAGGGAGAAAATATTCCGCCTCGGATGTATTTACTACATAGCCCCTTGTTGTATTGCATTTGGTCCTCGTTGTGGAGCACCGAAATGTATTCAACGACTCGAATCTCGGTACATATCGCGAGCTTCTGTGTGCAATACAAACCCGGTATATACCGGTGCAAATACACTCTGTTGTACATAGTCTAAGTTGGCCGCACACAAAGCAGCCCGACAACAAATACACTTGTATGTTTCGTCCGCTCCCACCACCTCATGTCTTCTTCGTCTCTCATCACCTCACGTCTTCTTCTGCAGCTCGTTGTACGCGTCCACCACCCCCTTCACGTCCTCGTGATCCGGCGCCAGGCTGAGGAGGTCAACGACGACCTTCTCAACGCCCTCACTCGAAATCCGCTCCGCCACCTCCTTCGCCTGGTCGTCACTATCGTCGCGGAACAGCAACGCCGCCGCAACACCTACATTGCGCTCCCCGTAAGCACACAGCTCCCCTCTTAACCTCCGCATGTACACACGCACCCTTTATCAGATTCTTCCTCGACAGCCCATAATCCCTGCACATCGTCATCGGCCCCAGCAACCGGTCGCGCGGCTGCAACTTGCGCAGCGGCTGCCGCCCAACGCGTTGCGGGCTATCCGGCACGTTCGGGTTCTTGAACCGCACGATGATGGTGTGCCGGTAGTGCGCGTGCTCCTTCTCGGGAAAGCCGTACTTGTGGCGGAGCGCGGCGCCGCTCTCCTTGAGCGCCTGGGCGACGACGGGCTCGATGGTGGGGTCGCATATCGCTTCGGAGATGCTGTCGTAGCCTTTGAGGTAGCCGAGGTAGCTGGTGATTGCGTGGCCGGTGCTGGTGGGGGAGGTGGGTTAGTCGGAGTAAAAGGTGAGGGGAGGTAAGAGGGAGCGAAGGGGGAGGAGGAGGTGAGGGGGGAAGGGGATGGGTACACGCACTTCAGTGTGTAGAGCTTGCGCATGATGTAGCTCTCTAGGCGGTCGGTGGGCAGGATGCCATTGATCTGCAGGTCCGGGTGGGTTACCTTGAGGGAACGCTCGTCGACGTCCCACTCATAGAACGGCTCGACGCCGACATCCAGACTCGTCTCCTCCGTCTTCACATCTGCGTAGGGCGGGGTGAAAGTCAGCGAAACGTCGCGCGTCGCAGTAGCGCACACACCTGGCTCGAACACGGGGACGATGCGGTCGACGGCGCTATCGGCCCATCCGACCTGGTGCTCCGCGTACTCCAGCAGCTTCTTGTCCGCGTCCTGCTCGCGCAGCTGCTTCATCACCGCCTCGCGCAGCGCCGTGGTCGCGCCCTCCGTGTTCTCGCATGCGACGACGTTGATCGGGCCCTTGCCCGCTTTCTGACGCGCGCGGAGCACCGTGATGATGGAAGGCGCGATCTTCGGGAGGATCGCTGCAGACATCCGGTCAGTACTTGACAAGTACGAATGAACATCACACGCACAGGGTCCGACTGCCGTTGTTATGAGCACCAGGTCGCGGACAGCGACCTCCTCGAGCGCCTTCTGATCAGTGGAGAGGATGCCGGAGACATCCTGGATGAGTTCGGTCTCGGGCTTCTGCTTCTCCCCCGCCTCGTTCGCGGCTAGGATGTGGACCGTGTACTTTCCCAGCTTGTTGACTCTGTCGATCACGCCCTTGTCGACGTCCGCGAACACGACGTGCGCGCCGGCATGGACGAGCACGGCGCCGACAAATCCGCGGCCGATGTTCCCCGCGCCGAAGTGTAATGCGCACGGTTTGGTGGACATGACGAGGTGTCTTCGTTGAGAGAGGTGGTCGTTGTTGGGGGAAGGTGCTGGGTGATTGGTGGATGCAGTGCTTCAAAATGAAATAAAAGCCATGGGCAAGTGATTTGCGACTTGCTGAGATGGGTCCCCAACGATGATGCAATGGCAGGTGACGACGCCGCCGTACGCACGAATCCGGCGTCCACATTGTACACAGGTGCAGCTTGGCAATTGAGGTTGAATTGAGATGGATGAGGTTCAAAAGAGGTCAAGCTGGCTAGAGGGGGCTCGATGGCCTCTGAAGAAGGAGAGAAACAAGATGTGGAACACGAGGATTTCTACAAAATGAAGGGCAGTTGATCTACGCAGCTTTTGCGTCATTCGATCTTATTCGATGTGCGATAGACTAGATGGGGAGATTACCCCCTGCAAGTTACAACTGCAAGTTGAGAGGATCAAGCCGCGTATGCCGATTCCAGTTTTCGTACTATGGAGACGGCAGTCGACTCACAAGACATGTGATGAAAGAAGGAATATGGTTGAACGATCACGTGATGACGCGTGATCCGGTCCCGTTTGCCCTCCACCATTGTTCGACTGGAACACTCCTTCACGATGGATGTGAGTAGATCCGTGGCGATAACTGAAATGCAGTGCCCGCACTGACGCCCAGGACGGCTGTCAATGGATAGCAATGGAAAGCTGGTCATCGCGTCCTGGTCGACGTCATGCACTTATTGACAAGGGTCATTGGAGCGTGAAGTCAGTCCGCCCGAGACCTTCTTAACCGCAAGATCAGAACACCAACACCACGAACTCTTCTCCTCTTACCATCATCTGCACTTATCATGGCCTCCACCAACAACCTTGACAATGCCTTGCCTACGACGCCATCGAAGGAATGGGCGAACATGACGACGAGCGCCCTCGAGCAGCAGCAACAGCACGTGCACGAGAGGGCTACGGCGCCTAGCACGGCGACCAAAATCACGCCCCCTGCCATTGCAGACCTTGCCGTCCCGGGCGCGTACCCGGGGAGCAGCCCAGGCGACGCGAAGCCACAGGAGACGCTGGAAGCGGCCAGAGGCTACCTCCCTGCGCAGGAGGACGTTCAGCACGCACTGGGGCAGGCCGCGGAGACCGCGAAGCAGTACCTTCCTGCGCAGGTTGCGACTTGGATACGTGCGTAATTCTATACCACCGCTTCGCCAATGATTGACTGTCCCGCAGCTGGAACCTCCAACCTTCCCACCAAGGAAGGAACAGACGAAACCCTTGGCCGGACCTCTGGCGCTGGTGCACTCCCAGGCAGCGCCACCGAGTCCGGTGTTGCCAAACTCCCTGAAGAGCGCGCCCTCGAAGGCGGCGCACCCGTCCCTACTACCGTCAATACGACAGAGCGGGCTATGGCCTCGCAGCCACCGCCAGTCACCACCAACACCACCATCCTGCCGTCCGTCGCCGATATGCAGAACACGCTGGGCCAGGCCAGGGATACCGTCGCGCCGGCCGCTACCAGCGCCCAGCAGACGCTCGGCCAAGCGACGAGCGCAGTAACGCCGGCGCCTGGTACCATGCAGAGCACCTTGGATCAGGCGACGAACCTTGCGAAGCAGTACCTACCGGCAGCTGTGGCGAGCTATCTGCGTGAGTGATCTTAACATCGTGAATCCCCACGTCATACTCATGCCATGCAGCTGCATCCGCCGTCGCGGCCGACCTGCCTTCGAAAGAGGGTACGGACGAGAGGCTGGGGCAAACGGACGGTGTCGGTGCCCTCCCGGGCAGCGCAACCGAGGCCGGCGTCGCCAAACTCCCTGACGAAAACAGTGAGCTCTTCCCTACGCGCTGTCATATACGAATACTGAACCTACACCCCAGTCATCAACGCCTCCTCCGCCCAGCACCAGCACGGCACGCCCACCACCAGCGTCGCCGGCGAAGGCCTCGGCCTATCCATGAGCGCCGACCTTGCAGGCAAGCCTCCCGTGGTGACGACCACCAACACCGTCTCGCACGCCGAGGATAACGACGCGCACCCGACGCCTAACAATACCTTGGGCTCCGCCCCCATGCCCGCCGCGGGCCTCGTCCGCGGGCACCAGACGCCCGAGAACATGAGCATCCGCGCCAACGATGGCTCGGTGCCGAGCTCGCCCGGGATGGCGCCGACGGCCGCGATGGTCCCCCTCCCCAGCGACAGCGTCAAGAACGTGCCGGGCACAACCGCGGACACGACGTCCACGGGGTACACGCGCCTCACCTCGAACCCGAGCTTCCCCTCGGACTCGAACGTCGGCACGCCCGCGCCCTATGACACGCACACCCTGCCCGTCGTGCACCCGAAGGATAACGGCCCCAAGTCCCCCGGCTCCTTCCAGCCGTACGACATGGACACGCTGCCCGTCCCTGTGGACGGCGGCCCGGCAACGCCCGATGCTACTGCTGGCCTTAAAGGCCCGCAGCACGGTGAAGGCGCCACCGCGTCTAACACATCCATCCTCTCGGGTCTGACGCCAGATGGGACGCGCATCCCCGCGCCCGTGGCTAAGGACGAGCCAACGGACAAGCAGGAGCGCGCGGAGAAGGAGGAGCACACGAGCGACTACCACACGCGCGAGCCTCTGACCACGGGCGCCGAGCGCTTGTCGCCCAACCGTCGGGGAGACGGCGAGCTTGCGGAGAACGGTACGCGCGTCCCGTCGACGCAGTCGCACGGCCTGTCGTCCCAGTCGCACACCTCGACTACCCCGTCGAAGGTCCCGTCGACCGACTCGCGCGACTCGGAGAAGACGAAGGTGTCGATGGCGGACAAGATCAAGGGTGAGGCGAAGATCATCTCCGGCAAGCTGTCGCACAAAGAGGACAAGGTCGAGGAGGGCAAGCGCATGATGGGGAAGATCTAAAGGAATTTGGTCTGTGGGCATGGAAGAAACTGGCAATGTATGAACCGGACACTCTTGGATGTAATCGCACTGTACAACCACCTGTATTTCTAGGCTGCATGATATACTTACAGAAATGATTCAAGTACTTTGACTGCAGACAATATTGTGTTTTAGCCCCGCTTGCTCAGCATCCACCCTATTCCCAATGCACCGCCGACAGTCGTGACTAGGATGCCCCATATCACCACCGCAAAGGCCTCTGAGTCGTCCCCATCCCCCGGACTCAGCAGCGGCCGCGCCAGCTGCGCTACAATGAGCGCGATCTCCCCTCGTGGAATCATCGCCACGCCCAGCAGCCCCGCGCTCCACAGCCGCGACCGTCTTGCTTCCTTCTCCGTCTGAGTGTCCTCATCTTGAACCTCGTCCCGGTCACTGCGGGGCAAGCTCGTTCGAGCGCCAAACCACCCTCGCCCGTTAGCAGCGTCCGGCCATATGAGCATCCATACGCCGACGACGGCCTTGCAGAGCACCATGAGGATGGAAAAGACGATGCCCTTCCACACGACGGCTGACGACCCCTCGACGCGGCCGAGGGATTGAATGGGCAGGGCGCCACCGACGGAGGCGAAGAAGAGTGGCCCGAGGAGTCGGTTCTGGACAGGCGCGATGTAGCCTTCGTACGCTGTATGCGTAGGATGTGCGCCGGTACGGGACGCTGACGTGGCGCTCTCATTGTCGCTCATGAGCTCAGGCGTCTCGAATAGGATCGACAAGAAGATGCCCGCAAGGTAGGCGCCGAACAGCTCGCTTGTTCCCGCGTAGTTCGCACCAGCAACGATGCCCGACAGCACGGCGACGAGCAGCAGCAGCTGTGCATGTCCAGAGCAGACCGCTGGCCTCTGCAACAACGACGCCGGCACAACAGCGCGCACCGCATACGCCAGGGCAGGCACCCCACCCGCAAAGGCCAGCGAGACCAGGATCGGGCGCACGATGACATACCACGGGACGGTTCCCGCCGCACCGTTATCCGCCAGCTGGACGATGATTGCCGCGATGACGAGCCCTGCGACATCGTCTAGGAGCGCAGCGCTCATCAGCACCGCGCCCACGCGCGTGCGGCGCATCCGGGCGGGCAGCAGCGCGAGCGTCGTCCCCAGCGACGTACTCGACAACGATGCGCCCCGCCGCGAACGCCTCGAGCACGGTGTACTCGAAACCGAAGTACAGCAGAAAAAAGGAGAAACCAATGGGGAACATGATGCCCGTGAGCGCTGTAACTGTCGATAGGGCGATGTTGGCGACGAGGAGGGAGAGGTCAGTTGTGAGTCCGGCTTCGAAGACGATGATGAGGAGGCCTATGTAGCCCACGTCGATGAAGGTGCTCAGAGCATCCGCGGGGATTATATTAGCAACCTGAGGACCATAGATTATGCCAACGAAGAGTGGCCCGAGCAGATTGGCGTGGACGAGGCGTTCGAGGAGGCTGCTGGCGGCGCTGTTTAAGTACAGAAAAGAAGACAGCGTGAGGAGTGTGGGGATCTCGGGGGCTTCATATACAGTTTCTGGCATGTCTTCCAGTGATTCATTGAAGAATTGAACTTCAGTAGAGCGGGCGGGGAGTGCGAGATATGAAGGTGAAAGTCGAGAGCAAGCTTGCGTTGTTTGTCTGTGCTGTTTGTTGTCCGAATAGTTCCGGGACGGGAATCACTCTCCCACGCTTAGGGCAAAGTTGAACTCGAACGTACACCTTCTGTCAAGGACAAATCGCAACCGCGGCTTGTTGGTAGTCTTCGCTCTGGAAGCAATACGAAGTCCATCCACCTAAGTATGATCTAAGTACTCGAAGCACGAGCGTATAACACGGTCTCTTATCGGCTCGCAGCAGTTAGTTTACGCAAGCCGGTGACAGGCAACACAACAGCCCCCCCTATCCCGCCACTGATATATAAAGTGTCATGCAAATGCCTTACTTTGGACCAGCTATCACACCTGCCTCGATACACCAATCATGATTCAACTCGCGCCTCTTCCAACGGATTTCCACTTCGTGACGAGCGCTCTTTGCGTCCTCGCTCTCGGGCTGCTGGTCAGGCTCTTAGTGCGACAGAATAGGAGCCCGTATCCTTTACCACCTGGTCCGCCTGGAGAACCCCTACTAGGTGAGTGACACTAATTTCGAGCGCACGCTCACGTCAGCGTCCAGGGCACCTGCGCATTGTGTACGTTGCATGCCAATGGCCTATGCCGACGCCGGCTTCATTTCCTTCTACAGGCCGACTGCATCTCCGGAGTACCGATATACGGAATGGTCGAGGGAGTACAGTACAACCTCTCTCTATATTTATGTGCGCACGCCTGAATCCGAACAGATTCAGATGTGCTGTACTTCAAGATGCTCAATCAGGATGTCATCGTCTTGAACAGGTTCGCCGAATCCCACAAATCATTCAGTCAAGCACTGACCGTCCTCATAGTCGTGCGGTCTGTATTGCACAGACCTTTATACTCAGGTCTAAATGAACTGACAACCCCGCAAAGGCCTCCATTGACCTCCTCGACAAGCGCGGCTCCAACTACTGCGACAGGCCTGACTTCATTCTCTTCGACATGTAAGCCCCTCCACTTATCCCGTCCCATCAGCCTCTAACCTGCCACCCCTAGCATGGGCTTCCGTGCCACGCTCACCTTCCTGCGCTGGTCCCCGCGCTTCCGCATGCACCGCAAGCTCCTCCAATCCGCCCTCTCCAAAGCAAAAATCACGCAGTACCACGCGCTCCAGACGACGGAGGCGCGCCGCATGGTACGCGCCCTCGTTGCCCGGCCAGAGAACTGGGAAACCCTGCTCCGGCGCTACGCCACCGCGGTGGTCCTGGGCGTCGGCTTCGGCGTGTCGATCGTGTCGGACGAGGACCCGTACATCCGGATGGCAGCGGATGCGTCGTACGCGTTGGGTCACGGGGGCGCGCCGGCGGGTACGCTGGTCGACTTCTTTCCTTTGCGTGAGTCTTTTGGTTGTGCTTGCGTGCGGATGGCCTGTTGGAGCTGACACCTAAAATCCAGTTCGATATATACCCGAGTGCATTGCGCCCCATTCGCTACGGTTTGCTCGCAAGTGGCATGGCGCTATCCGAAGAATACACGAGGTCCCCTTCGCCGCCGTCCAGAGGGAAGTCGTGAGTAATGCGGGAGCGCTATATAGCTTGGGTTCGTCTCACCCTCAAAATTTTCCTAGATAAATGGGACCGCGCGAGCGTCGTTCATCCGAGAGCAATTGGAGGCCTACGATGAAGCAGCAGAGCGCGGCGAAACGTCTCAAATGTCTTTGGAGGACATAAAGGGAGCCGCCGGCGCAATCTATGCTGGCAAGTCCACCTATCCTCTTATCCGCCCGTTGCTGCGCTGATCACACCCCCCAGCCGGGCAGGACACGGTGAGCTTGCATCCACTCGTCATGCTAGGCGTCGCCTTCTGACCAGTACGGTCCTTTCAGACATGGTCAACGACCGTTGTCTTCGTGCTCAACATGGTTCTCCACCCCGAGGTGCAACGACGAGCACAACAAGAGATTGACTCCGTCGTCGGCGCGGACCGCCTCCCCACCTTCAGCGACCGCCCCCATCTACCCTACCTAGAATACGTCCTGCAAGAATCCCTCCGCTGGTGCCCCGTCTCACCCCTGGGCATCCCGCACAAGTCGCTCGAGGATGATGTCTACCGTGGCATGTTCATTCCGAAAGGTACTTACGCGCAGCCTCCTCTATCGTTTGTCTGTATTTGCGGGCGGGACTCACGCCAGTGAATGCGCCAGGATCCATCGTCTACGCCAATGCGCGCGCGATGTGCCACAATCCGTCCACGTACAGCGATCCGGAGGCATTTGACCCCATGCGCTACGCGCCAATATCCGAAGGTGGACGCGGGGAGCCTTATCCTGTCGGCCAGTTTGGGTTCGGGAGAAGGTGAGTAGTATAGCACTCCCCGTGCACCATTCCCTATCTACACCTACCGCGAAGAGTCCCTGTTACTGATACTCCCTGCCATTACTGATAATCCCCTACCCTCTCAGAATCTGCGTCGGACGGCACCTCGCAGACTCGACCCTGTGGATCATCATGGCCACCATACTCGCCACGCTCGGCTTCGAAAAAGCGGTCGGGGACGATGGACAACGAATCACCCCGACGGTGACGCTGACGTCTGGGCTGACGAGGTGCGTGCAGCGCAGTTCTTGCTGTGTGTGATTTAGTGTGAGTTTGACTCGATTCGACAGCCATCCAGAACACTTCCCCTGCCAAGTGAAGGCGCGATGCGGAGGTGTTGCGCTAAGTGCTGGGGTCTGAATGAAGCTCACAACCTGGCTCACAACCTGGATCCTTGCCCGAGGCTCGAGGCGTAGCTTGTATGCCTCGGGGAGAAATTTCGAGACAGAACATAACGAAAGGCGGACTCGAATTACTTAGGTTCAGTGTACCCCGCACGTAGACAGCCAGTGACGGGGTTGTTGTAGTAGTGTACAGTATTCAGATATCGTGCACTCGACGAGGCGCGTAGTAAGACGATAGATTCTCAAGCAAGAAGCGATGTTCTCCGAGGCGGACGGTAAACCAAGAAATCTCCAGGCAGATGTTAAGGCGAGCGATAAAGCAGACAGACGGGGCCGCTTTGATGTCTCTCAGGATGTGCTGCACCTCAGGTAGAGATCATCTGGGTGGTGTCGTGTTAGCGAGTTTTGCGGAACGATCGAAACTATCTTACCTTGACGAATTCTGTTAGGGTGGGGGGTGAGGTGCGCAGGATTGACAGATTGAGGCAGGGGATGTAGAACGCGGCCAGAGAGCAGAAGGTGGGCGATGGAGGGGTGGAAGATACAAACACGCGATCAGCCATGTCACAATAACTGAGTAGACACGAGCGCGCACCTTCGTAGCCAACGGCCCCATCGCCATTGGTATCCGCTTCCTGCATCATCGCTTCCGCCTGCGCGGGGGATAGGCGGGTCCCGAAGCTTTCCAGAATCTCCCTCAGCTCGTCCACGCTGACTGTGCCGTTCCCGTCCTTGTCAAACGAGCGGAAGATCTCCCTAGCTTCCTTGTCTGCGGCACTCGGCGCGCCATCGACGGCCATGTCGTCAGGGCGGAAAAAGGAGGCGTCGGCCCCCATAAGCATGAGGAACTCGCGGAAGTTGACGCGGCCGTCACCGTCGACGTCGACCTGAGGTGGGAGTCGACTCAGAGGTTGGATTGAAGTAGGAGGGGGTTGAGAGGACAAGGAGGAAAGGGGGAAAAAGAGAGCAAGGTGAGGGTGAGGCGAACGGAGGTAAAGGGGGTAATGGGGGACAGACATGGGGACGAGTCAAGGGAGAGGCAGGGAAGGGTGATGATAGAGCAGAAAACGGAGGGCGGAATGGAGGGGTGGAGTGGGAAGCGTTCGATGGGGAATAAAGGGGGGATGTGATGTTACGATGTCGAACCTTGTCAATCATGGCCATGAGTTGCTCGTCCGTTGGCCTGCGATTCAGCGAGTTCATAACACTACGCAGCTCGTCGACGGTGATCATCCCATTACCATCTGCGTGTCGAAAGTCAGCGCCCCTCCTATCATGACCTGTAGATCGTCCCCCACGCACCACGATCGAAGCTCGCGAAAGCGTCCTTGAGCTCTGGCATCATGAACACCGATGAGTCCTTCCTGGACGGCGCCTCGCACATCGGACCCTTCGCTCACCGAGCAGTTGATCTGGCAGCGTACGGGGTAAGCGTGCTGTGCGGAGGGGACTGCGCACATGGAAGCCGTACCCTTCGACTGTGAGCAACGATCGGGCGTCAGCTCGAATTTGTCTGCCAGGCCGACATCGGCTGAAACCAGCGGGCCTAGACTGCTGAGCTTACCAGCGGACCGTCCATTGGTGTTTCCGCGTCGGCGCGAGGAGCTGCTGGTGAAGGAGTTGGGGGTGGCGCGGCGGGGGCAGCTGACCGCCGGGAGAAGAGGTGAGATAAGAGGGAGCGGGCGCCCATGATGTTGCAATGGCGTCGGTTTGGCATCAAGCTAGCTGTTCTTACCTTGATATCTTCAGACGGACCCGAGAGAGTCTTTATGTTAAAGAGAAGAGAGGTCCCTTATAGTAGTACATAATGACGCCCGCAGCCTGCAGCGCGACACGGACACACAGCGGGTTTGTACTTGTATATAATAATTGCATATGCTTGCATCCCTGGTAGTATATCGGTTAGTACACCCGCCTGTCATTTGCCACGTGACCGCGGGAGAGCGGGGTTCGACTCCCCGCCAAGGAGCTCTCGACGAGCTTTTTTCTTTATGTTGCCAGCCCTGTACAAGCATGCGATGTGTGAGGATCATTTGTCCTGCTTGGGGACCAGTACTTCATCAATGTCAACATTTGGTCAACATAAGAGAGTTGGAGAGACTCGAGCGCAGAGAACGCCTTCTGCATGTTCTGTTCTGTGCGAGTCCAGTGTGTGGGCAAGGAAGCCTGACAGATATGTTTCTTCATGCCTCTGCACCGTTGTGCAGGGCAAGGTTTGCCTCGCAGCTGTCATTCTGCTGTTCGAGTCATAGACCGCTCAAGGAATGACTGTGTTTAGATGCCTCCTCTCTCCAGAGTCCAGGCTCCTCGGTGTGTGCATAGATACTGCGGCCGCTGCGCCAATGCGTCTTCGTTACCTTTTGTCAGTACAGTCGCCTGTACAAGCCTGTATAAAGCAAGCTGCTTTCAGAGGGTCTGCCGATAAAGCCAAAGTTCAACATCGGCTTGGTCGGCTTCACGTGATCGATCTAATGACTCGAAAATCAGTGGTCCGGGAGGTATATATCGCCAAGTTTTCAAATCCCTGCATCATCATTTACCTTCTCCTCCTCCCCTCCCCTCCCCCCACGACAACAAAAGACACAAGATGTGCCCCCACCAAAACGGCGAGTCTGCGCCCGCGGACAAGAGCGAGATGGTGTCCATCCCCATGAACGAACAAAAGAGCGGCAAGCGGGGGACGAGCAACACGAACGCCGCCAGCGTCCTCGAGCAGCAGAAGAACAACCCGTATGCACCACGAGCGTCTGACTTTTTGTCTAACGTCTCCAACTTCAACATCATCGAGAGCACGCTGCGAGGTGCGCCGATCACCTACCCCCTTCTCCTCGCGCACCCCACTAACTTGGTTGGCCAGAGGGCGAGCAGTTCGCAAACGCCTTCTTCGACACCAAGACCAAGATCGCGATCGCCAAGGCGCTGGACGCGTTCGGCGTCGAGTACATCGAGCTCACCTCGCCCGCCGCCTCCGAGCAGTCGCGCGCCGACTGCGAGGCCATCTGCAAGCTCGGCCTCAAGTCCAAGATCCTCACCCACATTCGCTGCCACATGGACGACGCCCGCATCGCCGTCGAGACCGGCGTCGACGGCGTCGACGTCGTCATCGGCACCTCCTCCTTCCTCCGCGAGTTCTCGCACGGCAAGGACATGGCCTACATCACCAAGACCGCCATCGAGGTCATCAACTTTGTCAAGAGCAAGGGGATCGAGGTCCGCTTCTCGTCCGAGGACTCGTTCCGCTCCGACCTCGTCGATCTGCTCTCCATTTACCAGACCGTCGACAAGATCGGCGTCAACCGCGTCGGTATTGCGGATACCGTCGGCTGCGCGAACCCGAGACAGGTCTACGACCTCGTCCGCACGCTGCGCGGCGTCGTCGGGTGCGACATTGAAATTCACTTGCACAATGACACCGGGATGGGTGAGCGCTAGCCTGCTCCATACGTGCGTGAAGCTAACGACGGCTCAGCTATCGCGAACGCGTACACCGCGCTCGAGGCCGGCGCCACTCACATCGACACCTCCGTCCTCGGTATCGGCGAGCGCGTCGGCATCACGCCCCTGGGCGGCCTCGTCGCCTGCCTGTACGCGGCGAACCCGGAATACGTCAAGGCCAAGTACAACCTGCCCATGCTCCGCGAGATCGAGAACCTCGTCGCCGAGGCCGTCGAGGTCAACGTTCCGTTCATGAACCCGATCACCGGCTACTGCGCCTTCACCCACAAGGCCGGCATCCACGCCAAGGCCATCTTGAACAACCCGAGCACGTACGAGATCCTGAAGCCCGAGGACTTTGGGCTCACGAGATATGTGTCGATCGGGTGAGTCGGCTGTCATCCAGTTTATTGCCACTGCTGACGCTCTTTTTAGCCACCGCTTGACCGGATGGAACGCCGTCAAGTCGCGCGTTGAGCAGCTCGGCCTGAAGATGAGCGACGAGCAGGTCAAGGATGCGACGGCGAAGATCAAGGAGCTTGCGGACGTTCGCACGCAGTCCATGGACGACGTCGATTCGTTGTTGCGCGTTTACCACTCTGGTATTCAGTCCGGCGAGCTGGAAGTCGGGCAGCACGAGGCTCTCGACCGCCTACTGCGCAGACATAGAAATGAGGCGGCGGGCAGGGAGACGAGCCCGAGCCGGGAAAGGGCGGACTAATCGGTGGTTTCTTGTATACTGTATTTCTATCAGTGCTGAGACACTCGTTCTCTCCGTTCTCCAGGCGTGATTGGAAGAACAAATCGTAAACAGGTCGATACACTGTCTCCCGCGTGATTACACCGTCGTGCTTGGCCTCCATAGCGGACTGCGAGTTCCAAAGTTCGCGCTGCTGATGAGACAGGTGTTTTGTTCGAATAGATACTACAGCTACAGATACATTAGTACGACACCTGGAACCAAGCAGGCCGGGTATAGATAAATTAGCGTCCCGCATGTACAGTATATTTCCCCTCCTGCCACGGCCCAAGCGCCAAAGAGTAAGAAAGGAGCGAGAAATGATAAGTGGCCGCGACCTTGACAACCTCCCCCTACCTACTTCGATATCTACCACGCACGCCTGTGTGTCGAAAGGGCACGCGACCGGAACAGCACTGTGGCGCCCGGCTAGGAGACAGCGTGCAGAGCACTCTCTAGCGCCGCCCGACGCTCAGTGTCCCACCGCACCAATTCGTCCTTCAACCTGCCCACTCGCACAGAACCCGCCGGGTGCCCCTGACCCATGATGCTGCGCACGTACGCGTGTTGAGACTCGGCAGTCGCCTGTTGCGGGGTATGCTCTGCCAACGGCTGGTCTGAGATGCGGTTTTCCCAGAAGCGCACTGCGTCCCGCGCGTCGTAGCCCGCATACGCAAGTAGTCTATAAGACGAGTGAGATACGACAGCTTTCGTGACGGTGAACTAGGACGTACCGTGCTGAGACCACGTCGGCCTCAATCTCCTGTTTATACGTCGTACACGCTTCGCCAATCTTGGTAAGCTCTGACGAGCTCACTTGACCCAGCTGTGCGACGGCATCGTTGACGAACGGCCCGAATAGCATCGTGACCGGGAATATAAGCACGCGCAGGACGTCGGACAGGATCGACAGACTTCCCGGCACGATGACGGTGGCCGAGGACAGCGTCTCGAGGTGATGGGAGAGTACAAGATGCGCAAGCTCATGCGACAACAGGATCGCGAGCTCAGCAGTCTGTTCTGAAGTGGGCATGGGATGGGATGGCCGAGATGACGTCGATGAAGGGCCGAAGACCCACGTCGTCCACGACTGCGATTCCGGCGGCTGCACCGGAAGCGATGCAGTATGCTTAGCGAGAATGCCGTCGATGAAGCCAGAGTAGACGACGATTCCACCAGCACCGTCAGGCCCGAAGCCATAGGAGAATGCATTGGACGCATTCGGTTCCTCTACGATCAACAGCGAATACGGTGGATCGGTCACGATGTGTGGCGACTCCGAAGGATTGCGCTCAGTCATCTGGTCGCACAGCATGCGTAGATGTTGCGAAACGCGTGGACGAGGACGCAAGGGGTACTCCGCGGGGGGTGGTATGGGCCGGTCGTCGTCGGATGTATACCAGTCGTTGTCCTCCTGTCGCTCGGCACATAACTTGGGCACGACGGCCTCCAGACGACGAAGGGTTGCAGCAACCCACGCATATCGCCAGTCATTTGGAGAGATGAGCCTCACTGGTTCACCATTGGGGGATAAGATATCGCCGACTGCACGATACCATCCGGGGCCAGCTAGCTGCTTTGCAATCTCTTGCTCTTCCTCCGGAGACAAGATAATCATCCGCCACCTGCATATTGTCAATAGTGCTCACTGAGATGATACAAACAACGCACCTTCCAGTGAGCGGTGTTTGCTCGAGGCTAGCTACGATTGTCGCCCACAGTAAGATGATGGGCGTGAAGAGCATGGCGTGGAAGAGCATGGTCCTGGATCGGATCTTCTTGAGTATGACCTTCCTTTTCTCCTCGGACGTGGGGGTACCCGCGACGGCGGCACGCTGAAGCTTTTTGCGTGCCTTGAAGTTCTTCATCAATAGGAGGGGAGTGAAGGTGAGGACGATCCTGCCGGCTGTCCGCGCAAACTCAAGCGACGTGGATGCCTGCAGTGAGACTTAGTCGAGCGTCATGCGTGTGAGACGAGGTGCACATACCTTGAGCAACGCCGCCAGAATCGGCAGTAGGGGGCCTGCTTGTCTTCTAGGTGTTGCGTGGAATGAGCGCCGCTGGAGTTCGGCCTGCTGGGGTGGTAGGCGCCATATAGGAGAAGTCAAGAACGAGTGGGGACGTGCGGCGACGGAGGAGAGGCCGTGAATTGCGTGGGGGCGCCGGCACAGCGTCCGCAACATTGTACATTGTACGAGGAGGAAGAGCGCCGGCACGACGGCAGATCATGGTGATGGTGATTATACATGTTTGTCTACGGAGTGATCGCCCGAGATGCCTATCACTGAGACTCTCATTAGGGCCGCCGCCGACTCATCGAGCGTCGAGCGGGCTGCGGGAGGACGGCGGTGAGAAGGAAGGGAGGAAAGCGATAACGGTTGCGAGCCCGGCGTATATATACTGTCCACAAGACCGATGATACAAAAACAAACAGAGAAGACGCGTCCGGGAAGCGAACAAGAAGCGAATATCCCGGTTTGTAGCTGTTTGGCGGTGATAGTGAGTCAAATCGACTCAACGTCGGCTGACAAGCTCAGACAAACAACTTCCCATTGCCAAGCTCGCAAATCGAAGGTCAAGTACTATCGCAGCCACCAAAGCACGACATCATAAGAGCATAGATTGTCAGTGTCACTAAGTTATAAGGTATCAGTACGCGAACGTCTATATGACTATGCAAGCGACTAGTTGTGTATTACACGACGGGAAAGTCCACCATAGTATGAAGAACGGAAACAACCCAGGTCGCAGAGCATCCAGATAAGCTACAGATGAGGATAGGACGGAAAGGAATGTCAGGACGGGCCAGTGTCCCGGTCTACGCGCGGCCTACGAAATTACTCGTGCTTCTCCAGACGCTCCGCAGGCGCCTCCTCCTGAGCCTCCACGGTGTTCACCTCCTTCGCCTTCGCGCCCTTGGGCACACGCGCCAGGTAGTAGAAGCCGATGGCACCCGCGATGTTGACGAAGATGTATACCCACATGATGCCGAAGTTCATCCCTGCAATATTGTCAGCGGACGGTATACGTGAGTGGAAAAAGAGACGTACAGCGGTCGTCGTAGTTCAAGTCGAGCTGCGCCAAGAATGCGTTTGTCGAAGAAACGCTGCAGATCGTGCAGTCCGAGGTCGCGTCGGGGTTCTGCAGGTCGGAGCCCGCCATCGTGATGTAGGTGTTGAGATAGTCCCCGCACGTCTGGCCAGACGGTGGCTGCACGGTGATGAACTCGATATCGGAGCAGTGCACCTCCGTGTTCGCGACGCCGACCGGTAACATGCCTCCCACTAGGTACGTGAAGGGCGACACACGGTTAAGCCTGAGACCTGTTGAGTATATGCGCTCGCCGAAGCAATACAGAAGCACGCACCAAATCCACCAGCCGAGGGTCGGGCGCGTGGCGAGGACACCACAGAACAAGAGACAGAGGGAGAAGCACAGCTGCGCGAGGTTACTTCCGGCTTCCGCGGTCTCGCTCGCCACGATTGACAAGTGCGCGAACGTGCTGGTGAACAGGAAGAAGGCGAGGACGAAGAGGAACATGAGACCGCCTGCAAAATTTATGAGATAATGGCGCGGAGAGCGAACACGTATACACACCTCGCTCGGCCACGGCGTCGGTAGGGACAGCGTTGCGGTACAGGCCAATGGGATAGTACCAGCAGAAGAACACGATGACACCGCCCAAGACTTGCCACGGAAGCTCGACCAAGATCTGCGACAGGATGAACGCTGCCGGCTGCGTCAGCAAGCCTCACGCCAAATGAGCACATTACACACATTGCCAGGAGTACGTCTTCGACGGCCGCTCCCTCGCCTCGTACAGAGCGCGCTGTGTGACGAACTGCGGGTGAATCTGCTGCACAACGTTGTTGAAGATCGTGAACAACATGAAGATCGAGAACATCTGGTTCTGTAACCCCTGCAGCGAGTTCTCTGCCATGTAGAAGGAGAAACCGATGAAGAGCGTCGTAATCGTGGACAGGAGGATCTTCGAGAAGATGTACGACGGGGTGCGCCAGGTCTGCTCCCACGCGCGCCTGAAGCACAATGCGAGTTGGGCGCTGAAGGGCGCGGCGAACGTGCTGGTAGACGACGACTGCGAATCATCTGGAATCTGCGAGAGAGTCGACTTCATATGGGCGAGCTCGTTCTTCACGCTGCGATACTCGGGGCTTGAGCGCCAGACCTCTGTCCAGTCTATGTCCGTCGTGTGTCCCGGAGCGGCACCAATGACCTGCAACACCGTTAGCAACCTGAACATACATGCCACATGGCTGCACCCGTACCTCAAGCATCCATTCCGCAGGGTTAGCGTCCGGCGGGCACTGGTGGGCACCGTTCCGTTCGAAGTAGGCGGTGAGAGTCGACAGGTTCGACCCGAGATCGCCAAAGTACACCGTCTTACCGCCGCGCGCAAGGAAGAGCAGGCGGTCGAACTCCTGCATGAGGATGGCCGAGGGCTGATGGATCGTGCAAAGGATGGCCTGGCCGTTGTTCGCGAGCTTGCGCATGAGCTGGCAGATGGACCACGCGGTCTGGCTGTCAAGACCGCTAGTCGGCTCGTCAAAGAAGAGGAGGAGCTCGGGCTTGGCGACCAGCTCGACACCGATGGTCAGGCGCTTGCGCTGCTCGACGTTGAGACCCTCGCCTGGCACGCCTACGACCGCCTCCGCGTAGGTCTCCATCTCGAGGAGCTTGATGACCTCGTCGACGTATGCGATCTTCTCGTCCCGCGGGACTTCCTTGGGCTGGCGCAGGAGAGCGCTGAAGATGAGGGCCTCGCGGACGGTGGACGTCTCCAAGTGAAGATCCTGCTGCTGTACGTAGCCGGTCTTGCGTTGGAAAGCTGTCGTTTGATTAGTGAGGTCGTAAAGCAGCAGGGACACACGACGTACAACGATCGCGAGGGTGGCCGTTGACGAGCATCTCGCCGGTGATGACACCCATGGTAGTACGTGTCGCTAATACATCGAGAAGGGTGGTCTTGCCTGCGCCAGAAACACCCTAGATTCATGTAAGCAAGTGATCTGCAGATCGGTTTGCTGCAACGTACCATAAGAGCGGTCAGTGTCCCTGGCTTCACCCAACCATCGACGTGGTTCAAGAGACGCCGGTCCTCCTTCTTGATCTTGATGTCGTAGCAGACGTCGTTCCAGTGGAAGGTCTTGGTCTGGCGCTGGATAGCCGCGACAGTCCGGTCAGAGCCAACGCTGTTGTTGTCTGTGACAGCCTCCTTCTCGCCTCCAGCAGCCGCCTCCGGGTCAATGCCGCGACGCTTCGGGAGATGGCCCCGACGGAATACAAGCACTTCGCCCTTAGACTTGCGCGCCGAAATCTTCTCCGTCGCGAGCAGGTGCGTCGCGCAGAAGAACACCATGAAGCCGATGAGGATGCCGAAGTTGCGCCAGACGTGCGAGCGGTAGTACCCATACGTCGTGTTCACGTAGTCCCTGCCGTAGACGACGCGGCTGCCCGGCATCGCGCCCGTAGTCGCGCAGATGAACTGGTCGTCGGTGAGGTTCTCGTAGCCTGGACCCGAAGGGACGAATGCAGAGCAATCGAAGACGCGGCCATCGAACTCGTTGACCATGAGCGTCTCGAATGCGTATCCTATGGGGTTGATGTAGTTGATCCAGCGGAACCAGACGACCATGTCGCGAATAGGAATCGTAAAGCCTGGCCGCTGTATCAGCATATTGCGCGGTCGTAGACGAAACCAACGTACCGGTGTAAATGACGAGGGCCAACATGAAGACACTCGCAGGTGGCATAGCTTGAGCCAGCGTCCGCGTCGATGATGCGATCGTGCGGAAGATCATAGACATGGTCAACGTGCACGTGAAGGCGAAGAGCTGGTACAAGAAGAAGGGACCGGGTTCGCGACGAAGGTTCGACATAAAGTAGAGCGTGAGGTTGACGGCGAGTGACGTTATGATCTTCGACGGGAGGTCACATATCATACTGGCGATGGCTTCTGAGAATGGGTGATACAGGGCGTAGCGGGAGTGCTTCTCGACGATGGGACGTTGAGCGTAGAGGGTCAGCATCTACAAAACATCAGCAACGGGCTCAGAAAAGACAGAGCTAAACACACCTCAAGCATACTCGAGAAAGCATTGGTCAGAACGGCAAAGAAAAGGAGTGCACCACGACGGTAGAACGTGTCCGTGTTGGGCTGCATGTTGAAGAACACACTAGCGATGATGAGGGCCATAACGAAGTTTCCAAAAACCGTGACGTAGAAGTTGGTCATGTCGCCCATGAGCCGCTGGTACCCGCGCTCCATGCAAAGCTGGATTTGCTTGCTGATTGAGAGGGTGTATGGCGACTTGGTGCTCCTGCAGAAGTTATCAAAAAGACTGTCCACAGCACGGGTCGGATGCGACGTACAATGACTTGGACTGCTGGCTGCGACGCGAGCGCTCGAACTGCTCGAAGTTCTCGCCGCCAAGCGGATACTCGGCGTTGTGCGCATCGATGTCCGCGAGCAGCTGCTGGCGCTCGGGGCTCTCCTTCCAGCGCTGAGCGAACTCGGCGGCAGTTCTCGGGACGCTCTTCTCGAAGCCGGGCCGGACGACGCGCTCCGCGGGGTTCGTAAGGGACGTCAAGAAATCGCCGGTGGTCTGACGCTCGGGACACTCGAAGCCCATGCGCAGGAAGAAATCCTTGGCGTCAGTGGTGCGGCCAAAGTAAATCTGGCGACCCTCGTAAAGGACGATGACCTTGTCGAAGATGTCGTAGGCGGACTGCGACGCTTGGTATATGGCGACGAGCGCGGTCGACCCGGTGAACTCGGTCTGCAGACGCAGGGTGCGAATAAATTCGAGGGCGGTGGCAGAATCGAGACCACGAGTCGAGTTGTCCCAGCACTGCAAGGGAGCAGCTGCAAGAGTAGTCTCCGCAATTGAGACACGCTTCCGCTCGCCACCGCTGCAATAGTCTTAGCAAGTACGCGCCAGTGGCAGTCGATAACATACCTAACGCCACGAATAAAGTCGTTACCGACGCGCGTGTTGATCGTGTGGCTCAACCCGTACATCGTCATGACCACGTCTACGACAATTGAGCAAATGTATCCATGAGACATTTGGTGGCTGCTCACCTCGCATGTGACGGGCATACTCCACGCGCGTGATACCACCGATACGGGTGCGGGGCGTACGCGCTTTAGCAGCAAAGAGGAGAGTGTCTCCAACAGTACTGAGACGCGCATGTCAGGACGTTGATGTGCCAAGCAGAGGCAGAGACTCACAGATGAGGGAAGTGAACCTCAGTCTCGGCGTTGTAGATGACTTCGCCACGGTAGCGTTTGTGCATGGTCTCCCACGAGATGCCCTGGTACTGGACGTCGGAGTTCTCGTCCACATAGAATCCATGAGTGTCGCCGGAGACTGTCTTGAGGAAGGTCGAGCAACCACTGAACGGGGGATGATGTTAATCACTGTGATGATTGCGGTGTCGATCACGCACCTTCCAGGCCGACCCAGAACCACAAGCAGCTCTCCGCTCTTCACGAGACCGTCGAAGTCTTCCAAGATTTGGATCTTCTGGACATTGTCCTTGCCGAAGCCAAGCATGCGCTTGAAAGAGCCGAACGCAGAAAGGAGCACATTGCCGACGTCCTTCTGGTAGTCGGTGGGCGTGCCGAAACCGTGCACGTTCAAGTTCTTGAACGAGACGCCTGCTGCGCGGCGAGGGAAATGTTCGGGGTCGCGAGAAGCAAGAGAAACGAGTGTCTTAGTCCACAGGCGGGAGTTGAACTGGGGGTTGTTGGGATCGAGACGGGGGTCGCTGTTGTCGATGAATGGGTTGACTTGCGCTGCCTCTGAGTTGGTGCGGGAGAGGTGGCTCATCTGACGAGCGAGCTCGTGAACGCGGCCCTCACGCTGCCCTTCATCGTACGAGTCGGGCACGACCTCGAACTCTGGGTCTTCATGGTCAGTCTTGAGTGCCGTCGTCGACATTGGTGCCGGGGGCACTGTCGACGTGAAGTTCATGAGCGGGGGAGACAAGTGACCGTTGCTGCGTTTCTGTCTATCATTTTATTGGATGGCGAAGCCAAGCACTTGACGAAAATGGCCTGACGCCCGCGCCGTTTGAGAGAATTCCTTGAGTCAGCGGGCCCCGGGCGCCGACATACCGACCGCTATGATCAACGATCATTGATCAAGGAGACTAAACTGCCCTCCTTGGTCCGCAATCCCGATTTCTTGGTGTCATATGGCGCTATAAAAGATATATTCCTCGTTCTGTACGTCGCCGTGGGGGACGATACGGACACCCACGCTTGGTTCGATGTCTTGAAGTGAAGGGAATAGCGGGAGCAATAAGATCGGCTGAGCGGCCCGCTGACAAATTTGACGGAACACGGCAAGCACGGCCCGAGTCGTAAGCAACATACGTTTTGAGAACAATTGACGTTTCGGCGGCGTCGTCCGGGACAGCTTGGGTCTCCTGCCTCAAGGGACGCCCTGGGGCGCCCTCCTTCGTGCGGCGCTGCGATGTCACGGCGACTGAACAGACTGGCTCCACTGATCCCAGTCCCTGATTCCGGCACGGTCTGGAAGGTCTTCAATACATCGGTAAAGCATAACCGTAATACTTAGAGAGCCCTCACCAGGCCCTCTCCTAGCCTCTCCCTCACAGCAGCCTGTCACTCCATCTGCGTCGCTTTTTGAAGACAGCGCCCGCACGGCAGACCAACCTACACATGCTATCATTGCACTAGCATCCTCGGTCTCACTCATGCACACAAGAGTTACCCTCCACAGAAGCGAATGCCATTCAAAGAAGTAAAAATGCACCGATAACGCTTGTGGTGTCTACGCCAGAGAAGGAAACTATGATGAGCCGGTGGCCTGGGCGTTGCAGTCCGTCTGCTGCGTGCCGCATGCCTCCACCGTGAGGTCTCCAGAGTTCCCTGACGAGTTCGCCGCGTTCGCACACTTGTTATGCTGCACATCGCTGCATATCATGTCAGTCCAAGGTCGTGCGCGTATCTGATGACGACGCACCAAGAGCGGATAAGAGCATTCTGCTCGTTGTTGAACACCGAGTTGCCTTCGACTGAGAACTTGCCGTCCCCGGTGGCAGTCACCGCAGGTGCAGTGACGTCCCCGAGGGAGCCGGTGAAGGTCTGCAAGTTGCCCGCAGTGGCCGTCGAGTCAGTCGAGCTAGCGTCGGTCGAACTCGCCGCGGCTGCGGAGCTCGTGTCCGTCGAGCTTGCATCGGCTGAGCTCGCGTCAGTCGAGGCAGTATCCGTCGTGCTATCGGCCGAGCTATCAGCAGCAGCCTACGCGCAAAGTCCGTCAGCGAAACGCCAACGATTTCTACCATGATCACTCACAGTACTGGCCGCACCAGTGTTGACTTCCCTGCCCTGGTCGTCGATGGGGGTGACGTTGGCAAAGTCCTGTATCGATGTTTGTCAGAGACGAGACACCTTCTCCCGCGCGCACCGCACTTACAGTTGTGATGCCAAACACTGCGTTGAAGGCGTCGGCCTGGCCACCCGTCTTGGGCGTACCACCGGTCGCGGCCGTCTGCGCCTGCGCGCACAGGTCCTTCGCAGCCTGGTTCGCAGCGCACTTGTTCGTCAAGGTGTCACAAATGAATTGACTGCAAGTGATGTCAGGCTCGAAATCTCGCAGCGAGCAAAGCGAACGACGCACCTGATGATACCGATAGCCTGCGCGGAACCGTGGTCGAAAGATGTCTTGTCGACGGGCTCGAAGGAAGTCTCCTTGCGGTTGTCGAAGCCGACTCCAAACTCGATCTGCGGCGTCGAACAGCTGCCAAAGTCCGCATCGCCGGTGCTTGCTGAAGCATCGGTGGACGCGGAAGAGGACGCGGTGGCAGTGGCAGAGGCAGTCACACCCCCACAGTCGTTGGCGGCGTCGGTAACAGAGGCAGCGTCGGTAGCAGAGGCAGATGAGGCGTCCGACGAGACAGACGCGGCCGTAGAGCCCTTACCGCTCGAGACGACATTGCCTTGGTTGTCAACGACGTCTTGGCTCGCGAAGTCCTGTGCTGGTGTTAGGCTCACATCAGAGTTGCAGCAGGTCAATCGCTCACGGTAGTGATTCCAAAGACCGCGTTGAACGCGTCTGCCTGCGCACCAGTCTTTGCCTCGGCAGTCTTGGACGCAGCGATGGCAGACTGGCAGGTGGCCTTCGCCGTGTCGTCCGCGCCGCAGGTGTTGGTCAACGTGTCGCACATGAACTGACTGATGATGTCCATGTTTTGCGCGGACCCGTGGTTGTACGAAGCTATAAGACTCGTCAGAAGGTTCGAGATAGAAAAGCGAAAAGGACGCACTAGTATCCACAGGGCGGAAGGAGGTCTCCTTGCGGTTGTCGAAGCCGACGCCGAACTCGATCTGGGGCGTTGTGCAGGAGCCAAAGTCGCCAATGTTGCTCGACGCGGCAGTAACGGTGCCAGCATCGGCAGCGGAGCCGCAATCAGCGCTTGTTGCGGCGGCATCGCTTGCGGTGGAAGTACTGTTGCAGGTGAGCTTGACGTTACACGACGGGGTCTGAAGTACTCACACTGACGACGAGGCGGCCGACGACTCAGCGGTCGATGAGGAGTCCGACGAGGCGACCGCAGCCGAAGAGCCCGTGCCGCTCGAAACGACATTGCCTTGGTCATCGATGGCGGCCTGGCTCGCGAAGTCCTATTCCGATGTTAGACTCGCATCGAAAATAAAGAAGGGCAGTGACTGACGGTGGTGATACCGAAAACTGCGTTGAACGCGTCTGCCTGCGCACCGGTCTTCACCGCAGCCGCTTTGGATGCAGTTACGGCCGACTGGCACGTAGCCTTCGCCGTGTCATCCGCGTTGCAGGAGTTGGTCAACGTGTCGCACATAAACTGGGTGATGATGTCTATGTTCTGAGCGGACCCGTGGTTGTACGACGCTACCATTCTCGTCAGAAAGCCCAATTAGGAAGCAGTTAACAAGAGCGTACTGCTGTCCACAGGGCGGAAAGAGGTCTCCTTGCGGTTATCAAAGCCGACGCCGAACTCGATCTGAGGCGTTGTGCAGGACCCGAAATCACCGATGTCGCTTGACGCGGCAGCAACGGAACCAGCATCGGCAGTGGAACCGCAGTCCGCGCTCGTTGCAGCGGCATCGCTCGCGGTGGAAGTCCTATTGCAGATGAGCTATACGTGCACATAGTGAGGCGGACATTACTCACACGGACGACTCGGCAGACGACGAAGACGCATCAACGGAGGACGCGGCAGTCGACGAAGAAGCATCAGCCGAAGACGCGACGGTCGACGAGGATGAGTCTGCCGAGGCCGCGGCAGATGAAGCAGAGCCGGACGCACTCCCGCCAAACGGCTGTGTGTTCGCTTGGTCACCAAGCTTGACAGTCGCCTTCGTTGCGGGATCGAAGAAGAGCTCGGGGTCGTTGGCGGGGTCCTGCGCTTGCACAAGACCGTTGAGCTCGGCATTCTTGGGTGCCTTCTGGCAAAAGACTGAGTTGCGGTTCGCAGGCGGGTTCGTAGTAAAGTCCTGCAAACGTGTCAGTAATCGTCCACATTACGGGGTGGGAATAATCGTACGGGGGGCGTGTTCTTCTCTGCCTGGCGGTATTCTTGCGCGAGTGCGATCATGTTTTGCTGCGTCGCGTCGTCGAACTGGCGGCTGGCGTCTATGTCTTGTCAACATACTGAACCGAGGGAGTACGGTGGGGGACATACCAATGATCGCGTCTGCCATATCCTGCTGCGTGCATTCGCCCTGGGCGGCGAGAAGAGGCGTGATGGCCTGGCCGGCGAGGGTCCCGCAAACGCCACCTTCGCAAGCAGCAGAGAGCTTCTCGATGACGGCCGGATGTTCCTGGCCAAAACGACGTGGGTGAAGGAGGACAGCCCGGTCATCGCGTTCCAACCAGCGCTCGCGACCCATAACCGGGCCGGCGAAGAGGGAAAGTGCGACAGTGAGGAGGATGGGCGACAGCATGTTGATGTTCTTGAGTGTGTTACTGAAGATGAAACGTGGCGAAGTGAACGATAGAAAAACGAAGGGAGAAGGGTGTTCAAATGAGTGGGCAGCGAAGATAAGCGAGTGAAGTAGGCGAAGAAGGCGACACCTGGTCCTGTGAAGCGAAAGGGCAAAAGACGCGCGGCGTCGGGAAGAACGAAACGCGAATGTGGAGGGTGGCGGACGAGGGAAAACCGAGACGACCGCATCGTTCGCATGGAGGGCCCTTTTATAGACAGGTCCTGATACCGGAACCGGAGGAACGGATTTAATGAAGCCGAAGTGACGGTTGCCTTGCGGTACCAGCAAGTTGCCAGCATGTCAGTAACCAATGGCAACGAGACGATGGGATGATGGTAACTGATGGCGGCGAGATGGGTGGGCGAGGGTGGGCGCCGCGCGGCTGTCGAGCGTAGGCTTTCCTTTCATCGTCACATTATTTATGCATGGGTCCTGGTCCCTGGGATTCGGGAGGGAATTCCGAGGATATTGAGGAACGTCGGGTCGAGGCACCGTTGCTCATGTTGCCACCGTTGTTGGACTCCGAGCTCAACTGAGCTCGTTACAGTTGTTCTCGATTCATTTGACTGCAGGTAGAGTACTACTCTTCCTATGTGGTACTGTGCAGTCAGCTCGCAAGCAGCATGTCCAATGCGCTATACTTCCAGTAACTCATAAACAGCCCGCCTGGCGGGCGCATCGTGCGAGATCTGCGTGAACAGGAGATGGTGGTGTGCGAAAGGTAGTCTTCGGCAAAAGCCGATAAGAGTACTTTGTGCTCGTCAAATTGAGAAGTTCCGCTGCAGTGTCAACACGAATACCAGATTCGTGTCGTCGTCTACATACCTATACACGCAAGGACATGATGGTATTGCATACTTATAGACGTAAGTGTGTACGACCCCTAGGCCTACACCTTCAGCCTGGGGTTTTTTTCGAGATCGGGACACCGTCAAGCAAGATTGGCTCTTCGACTGTATGCTGCCTGTTGCCTGCCCTCATAACACGCCAATCGCTCACAACTATCGGGTTCGTGCCATATACAGAACAAGACGAGTTCAACACAGTCTAGTGACCTAGAAAAGCCTGAATCGCGACCATTGGCCCGAAAGTCCTGGAAATTTAAGAGCCTGCCTGCCGATCGTTTGCCGGGCTTTTCCCATGACCGAACACTGCCTCTTCTGATTCAGAAGGCTCTTCGACCTGAGATCATAGCGCGGGTCCATTGCTCGACCACGGTTGAACTGGCGGAGTTCAAATTAGAGTGTGAGAATACACCGTGAGTCTTTGGTGGTGATGGGCAACTTCAATTGTCAAGCCGCATTCAAGACGGCCGGTCGTGGCGCACGTGTCAAAGCGGTGGCGGGCGGCTGGCTGACGCGTTTTCGACGCGCCCATTCAGCTTAGCTTCAGCATTGAGTACCGCTGAATCGCGGTTCATCCAAAAGATCGCGTCGTCGCAAAATGTCAGCTATGGTCTTCGCCGCGTTTGGGAAGTATTGAGGCAAAGACATGGTCGCCTGCCTTTCAGCAGCACAGCAAGACAATCACCGAAGTGGATGGTGCGGCTCGTTGCGTCGCATGTTGTGCCGGACGATTTGCAGCGGTGGCTAGGTACCGACGTCTTTCGTGGCTCTTCGTCTCGCAGCTGACACGACTCGATGTTCTGCCTGCAGTTCCGACGGCCATACGCGCCCTTTTGCGGCGAGGGTGTTGCTGGTCACAAAATCATGACGGCGATGACCGATGAACGTGATACTGGTGGACCGTGAGCGCTGAGCCCCACAAGGCACGGCCGACAAACGAAATTACCTTGATGCCCCAGCGGCTGATCTCGAGGAAGCAGCCTCGCGAAGCGGGTGGGAGGCTGCCCCAGGTGAGGGAAGCGCGCTTGATGGGGGCAATAATGAATCATGCTCTGCAAGGTGACGGCGTCGGGCTGAGCGTCATTGCGAACCCGCCTGAGCAGTACAACGATGACCAGGCGATGACACTGGGGCTACACATTTAATTCCCAGCGGTATATGACAGAACTATGGTACAAAGGTTGTGTTGCTGTACGTCATATTGTGAGCGGAGGAGCGAGCGAGAAAGCACAATGGGTACTCACAATGTCCTGCAGAACATGCGGCGGGCATGCTCAGGTATATATGTGATGCACGAGACGTGCAGAATTTGTATGCTACAATGTTCATATAGTTCGCTAGGGAGACATCAGCAGAGCGCGGGGCAACCGAGGAAGGCAGGCTCACCCCCACCAGGGACCAGTCTACTGCGAGCTTTTCGATCCGCGTCTTCAGTGCAGCTTTGCATGACATGCAGCTCAGTTGAGGCATGAGCGAGTACAACGTCGACTCGATGGCGCTCGCGGTCGTATCTGTATGGTGTTAAGGCTGCGCGCCCAATAATTGAGCTCGCACGTACCCGGCTGCGCCTCCATGATGATGCAGGCCGTGACATAGAGCCAGCTCTTCGTGAGCGTCGCCTGCTCGGCAAAGCCGCATGTGGGCATCTCCACGTGTGGATGCGGGGCCTGCGCGAGGAAACCCTTGAGGGAGTCGAGGCGGCGGCGGTGGAGGAGGAACAGGCGGTTGAGGTATACTGGGCCCATCTCCTCCGCAAGCTCGTCGGTGATCGTGTACAATGGGTAAGAAAGTAGGTACGCAGACGAGGCTGCGGCAAGCGCGAATGCATCGTGGCGCGCGGCAGCGACATACACGAGCATCGGAGCGAGCGGTGCCTGGGCGACGAGGAGCGTGTGGAGCGGGGTGGCGGGCGCGAGGAGCGCCTTGCCATCGAGGCCGTACGCTGGGAACCGGTCGATTGCGGCCACAAGAGTAGCTACAGAGGGAGAGAAAGCGGCGGGAGAGAGGCCATAACATGCGTGGAGGACGATGTTAAGGACCTCAGCCGAGTCCGGGACGTGCGCGGAGGGGAGGCCTGCTATAAGTGGGCCTGTTGCGGGGAGGACGCCTGCGAAGGCATTGTCTGTGTGCAGACGAGCTGCGGAGACGTAAAACTGCACGGTGTCGTCAGACACAAGGACGAGGTCCGGGAGCTGGCCGTGGTCCGCAGAGACGTGGAACGCTGTGGATACGGTGGCCATAACGGTCTCGAGTTCGGGAGAGTCGCTGGCACGGCGAGGCGGGGGAGGTGGCATCCTTTCACTGTCGCTGAGGGCGGTGGAGGCGAGGAGACTAAGGGGCATGGCGGTGGACGAGAGGGACTTGGAGGTGAAGATATGACGGGAGCATACGAGCGGTAGACGACAAGCGAACGACATCATCGGCGCGGGTACTCGTGATGATGACTCTTGTGATGATGACGGTATGAGCGATATTTGGAAACTTTGCGTATCGCCTGCAGTTAGCACCCACGTGAACGTCTGATATCTCCGCTGGTGGACCAACAGTTGCGGGTCGACGTCGTTTGTTGCATAAAATCGGACCCCCTGCTCAATCAGTGGGCGACACACAAGAGAGCCTGGTCAAACAAAACATATGCCAGCCGTTTATCGTCCTGTAACACTCGGTCGCCTGACACAAGATATCATACCTTGGGCCAACCTTGGGTGAACAAGGCCGAAGGACTCTTGAGTCTTCTCCATCTTCTTCGTCCGCTTGCAGCGCTAGCGCTCATGAATCGATGTGGAGCTGGTGACAGAGATAACGATCACATGGTCATTGGCGACAGGTATGTGCGGATGCGACGTAGGACGTTATCGAAATCCTCTTGTTCGTTGTATGAAGCGACGGTGCGTGAACGTAGAAGGCAAGGCTGGCTGAAATTATGTAAGTGTTGGCCTGTTGTGCCACGTGAGAACGCCGGGCGCTTCAGCACGCAACTCAAGCGCTCAAGCGCTCAAGTGATACTTACTCATGCAAATTCCATGCCCGTGCTCGACGTGCACACATAATACATCACCATCTCTTGACCTGATTTGCGCTATGTGGTATGTGCCCACCGCCGTAAACAACGTGCAGCAGCATAACATTCCATGACTCTGAGAGACAAGCGCAGTGCTATAGTATCCAGGTCCTGCGGGCACGGCGATCTCGATCATGAGACCGCCACCCTTGACATGGACACACGGCGACACTGAGGCCGTCCGACCTGGGCGTGTCGAGATAAAGCAGATAGCAGCTGATTCTCAGCCTTTTCCCACCCCATCATCGACATCTCCCACTAGTACCATGGGCCAGCGCTTCAGCGAAATGTTCCCGTCCAAGCCGACGTGGACGACGGCGGACATCCCCGACCTGACGGGCAAAGTCGCGCTCGTTACCGGAGGGAACACTGGCATAGGGAAGGAGACTGTCAAGGTACGTGGCAGCGCGCTCTGAGAGAAGGGAAGGCCCGTTAAAGGTTCCTTTTCGATCTCTTTCCTATGCGCAACACCTTACTTCTCCCCTCGGTTCGATGTGCTTTCGTCTTCACGACAACCGCGCAAACACTGTCCTTCACAGGCCCTCCTAGAGCATAATGCTACCGTCTATCTTGCCGCGCGCACACCTGAAAAAGCGGAACGCGCCATTGCCGATCTGAAGACAACGACTGGGCGGGAGGCGCATTTCCTCAAGCTCGACCTGGCGAATCTGCGCGCCGTGAAGGAGGCGGCGGAGGACTTCTTGAGGTGCGTTTGCGCGTGTACTCGATTCATACCGTGCCCACGGTCCCCATCCCCCCGCCCCCTTCTCCACAGCCATGTTATGCACCCGGCGGTCTAGCACCTTGTATAAGCGCAGAGTTGGTTACTTACATCCTCCGCAGCAAAGAAATTCGCCTGGATATCCTGTTCAACAGCGCGTAAGTGCATCGCGTACAAGATCCTCAATGACAGAGGTTCATGACTGAATTGCAGCGGCGTCATGATGTGTCCAGTCCAGGAGTGTACCGCCGACGGTATGTGATGCGCGCTCCGCAATCCTGCGCGCTCCTCCCTTCATGAGGTCGGTTCGCTAAAATGTTCCAGGCTACGACCTGCAGTTCGGCACCAATGTACTGGGTAAGGCCCCTATACCGCAGAGCTCAGGCGCATGCCCACTGTCGCTCATGCATATCTCTTTTAGGGCACTTTTACCTCACCAAGCTCCTGTTGCCCGCGCTGCTCGCAAAAAGCTCCAACTCAGCCGCTAACGAGCCCTCGCGCGTCGTCACCACGTCGTCTATCGGTCATAACCCTGGCCGTCTCGATTTTGCGACCTTCAAGGACGGGCCGAAGCGCAGGAAGGCGTGGACGCAAACCCTGTATTTCCAGAGCAAGCTGGTGAGTACGCGTTCGGGTATGCGATATGCTCTTCCGCTCCTAGGCGTTGCTTGCGAGTCGTTAGCGGGCGCACAATCCAATATGCCAAGATGTTGGTCATTGCTGATATAATCCTGCGAACAGGGAAACATCGTCTTCGCAAACGAGCTTGCGCGCCGGTACGGTGACCAGGGCCTCGTCTCCACCTCGGTGAACCCGGGCAACCTCGATAGCGATCTCTATCGCTACATGCCGCGATTTTTGCACTCCCTTGTGGTACGTGGATCTTTGTCAGGCCGTACGCATGCTTTTTGACTCTCTTCCCCCAGCAACTCTCTCTGTATCCTTGTTCCTTTGGGGCGCTCACGCAGTTGTACGCCGGCACGGCGCCCGAGGCGGCTGATAAGAACGGGCAGGTAAGTTTTCATCCTTTGCCTTACATGCTCTTTATCTAATGGGACGATCCTTACTCGAAGTACTTCATCCCGTGGGCCCGCCCTGGAAAGCCTGCGAAGGCCGCGCTTGATACGCAGCTTAGCAAGGAGTTGTGGGAGTGGTGCGAAGAACAAGTGAAGGACTTGTAAGCAATGCCAGCATTTATCAGAGGCCGCAGATGATCTTTACTCATATATTACGTATTTTACATATAACGTTGCCGGTTCTGTTGACGATTGAGTAGTACACAGCTCGTTACCGTGGCCTGCAGTTAAATTTTACGACTCCGCATCGCTTGTCCTCTATTAGATTGTCTACGATTCTCACGCTGGGACGCCTTTGATAAGGTTCGTCTGAATATGAGGACGGTGGCACGCGATTTGTTGTGTCATGTTTGTATTCTCATTCGTCCCGATGTGCCGAATTTACAATTAAACCATTTTCGGATAAGCCCTTTGTCTTTTTTACCGAGCGGCGAGCTACGTACTAAAGAAAAGGCAAGGGCGGTGATTGCAGCCAGACCTCGAGGGAACTCGTCGCTCAGCTCAACAGAATCAAGAGGTATAGCTCGAAGGAAAAACACACCGCAAGCGGCGACACTGAGTGAGTATCCGGCTCTTTTGGATTTTGCGACCCCTCGACAACGCACCCTATACTTACGTTTACACATATATTGACATCTCCGTCCTTTCTCGAGTTATTTACCATCTTTTGTCTTTGCCCAATGTTGTCGCTTACCATGACGAGCCCACAGGATGGACGGACTGGAGGAACTGCACCAGCACGAACATGAGCAAGCCGTACCGGACACCAGCAACGCTGACAAGGACGCGGACGGCGAAGTCATAGGCTCCCCCTCCCAGGCGGGCATTGGTGCGCAGCCGCCAGTTGCTGGCCCCAGTGTCTTGCCCGTGCCAGAGGGACCGCCAGAGGGACCGCTAGCGGTTCCGCAGAAGCGACGACCGGGACGTCCCAGGGGATCGGGGAAGAAGTACGCAGAGACGAACCCCGATCTGCCCAAGATCAGGCGTCCAGTGGGCCGTCCGCGTAAGGACGGGCTCCCGGCAGGGTCGCTCGGCCCCCCGAAGAAAACGCGAACACACGTTTTCCCTCTGTCCGTGGTGCGTCGCGCGGGTACCCGGTTCGCACGATTGAGCTCATTCCCCCACGTAGACGCCCGCGTCCCTCAAGAAGATCCTCAATTCGATCGATCCGTCGCTGCAGCAGGATGACTGGCCGGTGTTGGCGCAGACGCAGCCCAATGCGTTCTTGCGCGCGCTCATCACGACGATGAACATGACGCCCGGAATTGGCGCGCAGAAGACGGCCGCGGAGGAGGATGCGTACCGGTCGCACTTGTTTTCGCTCTCGGCGAAGGCGACGCAGTCGGAGCACATCCCCTCATTGTACTCCGTGCTGAAGACGTTCTGGCTACCTGCGTCGCCGGCGTACTTCTCACTCATTGCATCCGCGTCGACGGGGCGGACGCCGTCGGAGCATAGGTTCCTTTACTGGGATCCCCTGCCGCTGGTGTTCAATGGCCTGCTCTGCCCGTGCTGCTGCCAGGCGCATCTCATAAATCGCTCGCGTTTGCAATCTGGCCCCCTCAAGGTGCGCGTTGGCTAGCTCATCACGCATAAATATCTGACCTGTCACTACAGGTTTACGATGTGCCGAAGCCTTTCTTCATCATTGGCTGCGAGTACGTGTGCAAGGGTCCTCAGTGTGTTGCGCAGACGTCCAGCGAGGGGCGCTCCTTTGCCAGCACTGACGTTGCCATACTGCGCGCTTTGCCTGCCATGCTCCGCGAAGAATTCCCTGCGCGTCTGCTCCAGGATGAAGGCCTCTCCGGCACGAGCCCCAAGATCTGGAACTGGCAAGCGCTGGGCGTCTCGCAGACGGTTTGGAACATGACCGTGGGTGCTATGCGCGCTGGTCTCAACAAGGACGCCATACTTCAAATGCTGAACGCGACCCTCCATGGCGTGAGCGAGCCGGCGGAAGCACAGTCCCTTCTCCCGCCGCCGCCAATGCCGATGCAGCGTATGGGCTCGCCTTTCGAGATGAAAAGCGCACCACTGGCCATGTCTGGCGTGCCGCCGACCGACGGCGGCGCCAGCGCGGATGAGGTCGAGCAGGAGGTCGCTCAGCCCACGATGGAGGAAGATGAAGCTGGTGTCGAAGGTGGGGACGAAGAACGTCCTTCCCTCGAGTACCCGACCAACTTCGTGCCCATGGGTACTGCGCCGCCCGACGTGCACCAGTCCGCATCGGCGCCTCCCTCCGGCTCCGTGACACAAACCACCGGTCCGCCTGGGTCGATTCCTGCGGACCCCCTGCTGCCGCCCCCACCGGCGCAGCCGCAGCAGCCATACACACCATTCTACAGCGGGTACGCGTACTACGGCGTGCACCCCGCGCAAGCGTATCCCGGCGCTCCGCCGGGCGCATATCCCCCGCCCCCGCCCCCACCTGGCCTTCCACCTGTCGCGGGTGTGAAGCGCGGCTCGCCGGACGACGGGTTCACAAGTACGAAGCGCAGCCCGCGCCATTGCCTGAAGTGCGGGTCGCAGGAATGCAAGGGTAAGGGCGGGCGGCACCATTGTCAGAACCCATGCCAGGATTGCGGGACGATGGAGTGCCAGGGGCGGAACGGACGGCGGCGGGATAAGCCATGCAGGGAGGGGTGGGATTAGCCAGCATCGAAGCTTTGGAGGCGCTCCTGCTTATGCTCGCGAGTAACCTTTGACGTCCTAACTTTCTTGTAAGTACTGACTGTATTCTACTGACCTCTGTAAAAATACTTCTTGTACGTTCAGATAATCGGCTACTTATACACGTTATACGGGCACTGTTATTGGTTCTCCTCAACCTGAGCCCCGACCTCTGCGGCCTGGGTTCAGACTCTATGCGCCGCTGGTGACTCCGTCGTCCGCAATCCAGTTCTCGGAGCAAGCAGGACAGCGAACCGGCTGCGTATTCGGAATGGCTACTGAGGGAGACGGTCCCAAATCATCCAAGAGTTCTCCTGCGCTCCTGCTGTACTGTATGCACCATTGTTCGTGTTATTGCCTGCACGCCGAGGGATTTCCGTTGTGCCAGACGTCCTGCGCGCGCGTCCAACATGTCGACGCCCACTCGACGTCAGTAGAATACCACGTCAGCAAGTCGAACAACGTCACATGCGGGTACTTTCCAGGCCCCGCAAACCCTGATCGTCGATCCGGACCGGCAAATTGCGACACGCTCATTGGCTGCCGGGGCTCGGAATAAGTCGGCATGACCGGCGGATTCTGCCGAGCGCGGGGACAATTCGAAGTTTTATAGTCGGCGTCACACATTTGGTGTTCACTACTCTTTCACCTCCTACCACCACCAACACACCGTCTTAACGACCCCTCCACGCCGCTCGCCATGTCTTTCGCTCCCGGTGACGCTTCCAAGGGCGCTTCCCTCTTCAAGACCCGCTGCGCGCAGTGCCACACTGTCAACGCTGGTGAGGCTCACAAGGTCGGCCCCAACCTCCACGGGTGAGTAGTCCTCTCCTGCCTGTCTCGCTCAGGTCGGTGCTCACGCCCGCCTCTAGTCTTTTCGGTCGCAAGACCGGCCAGGCCGAGGGTTACTCCTACACCTCTGCGAACGTGAGCAAGGGTATCACTTGGGATGAGCAGACGCTCTTCGAGTACCTCGAGAACCCGAAAAAGGTGCGTTTACTCGCCTTCGCTCACTACGCGTTACTAACTCACGCTGTTCGCAGTACATCCCCGGGACCAAGATGGCGTTCGCTGGCTTGAAGAAGGACAAGGACCGGAGCAACCTCATCACCTGGCTCAAGGAGAGCGTACGTCATGTTCCCTCTCCCTGCGCTTCCCCTTCACTAACAACATCCATAGACCGCATAAGCTCGTCTTGTCCTTCACCCGGTGGATGGCCCCACCACACTACTATAGGCGCTCGTGCATGGTCGTTGTAATTCCAGGATATTTTATCGGTCAATATGATACATAGACGACCCTCCGAGCCGCATTGCATGGACTTTGGCACGATACACCCCACTCAATATCATTGTACGGCATTCTGCATCCTATGCAATCGTCGTTGAGCATCACCGAGCTGCTATCCGTCGACAGACCACGGTGCGGCCGAAAGGCTGGTTTCTATCGCACTTGCAGACTTGGAGGTCGCTGCTTCACACCCTTGACCATACCAAGTTCTACAGGGATATCTATGCTTTGCTTCACACTGTCTACATGGTGCTCGAAGTTGGCTCGTTCGCCCCCTCCTTGGCCGCCTGGTCCACCAAGACCATCGTCGCGTCCTCGTCATCTTCCGCCTTGAACGTATAGATGCGCACTTCCGTGTTAGCCCAGGGCTTCCAAGAGTTGCGACCTACGACAAGTCCTCGGTGAGCCCTTGCTCATGCAATACATCCGCGTCACATAGGTCCCGCCGGTGTCCATAGCGCAGTATGCGAAGAGACGCACCTTCAGTGATGTACCGCAAGCAGTCGCCGTGCGAGACGACGACAATATTATTCTCCGGTCGCTCCCGCAACCAACGCCGGTTCCAGCGGGCGCGGGCCTGCAAGGTGGCAGCGTCGCAGGCGTAGAAGCCTTTCTTCGAGTTCCATCCCGGCTCCAGCGTGCTGAGGTCAAGGCCGGCGAACTCGGGGTCTCCTTCAAGGATCTCGCGGTTCTGGGGAACGCGAATGTCAGATCTGATCGTGTAGGGAGGCGTTGGCGTAGGGAGGAGGCGGAGGCGGTGGCAAAGAGACAATGGGATGCAGGAGCGTAGCGGAGGGTGGACGCGAACGACTCACGGATCCCGTGTCACACGGCAAGTCGTTGCATTCCTGCAACTGCGGGAGGACGATGACAGGCTTGCCCGCGGCCTCTAGGCGCTTGCGCAGCTCTGGGTACCCGATGATCATGGTCTGCATGGTGCGCCGGAGACCGCTGGTGACGAGGAGGTCGGCGGTCTGCTGGATGCTATCCTTGGTGTCTGCGTGAAGCTTCGCGGATTGCTCGCGCCCGAGGGCGGTGAGGTTCGCGTCGGGTACTGTAGAACTTGTTAGATGGACGCTTGTTGAGGAATTCGTTGGGGAATGGGGTTGGGGGAGGGCGGTGAATGGGAGGTGCAGTGCGCGTCAGGCAGAGTCGGAGTTTGGCGATGGGTTTCCGATGTTCATATGCGCGACGTACTGGTGTAGTCTTCTGCGACACTAGGTGATCCATGAAAATTAGCAGTGGACGCCGAATTGTAGAAGGTCTGCGCACTTGTGCTCAGCCTGGGCATGGCGGGTGAGGTAGATGCGTTTCTCTGTCGCTTTTGCCATTTGAACAGGACTTTGTAGGGGCGCAAGGGCTATTGACCTCACGATGGTAGGATCTAAGGTCCAGGAGTATATTCCTCCAAGAGAGCGTCTATGTCAGAGGTCCTACGGTGGAGTTGGCTCGAACCTCGAGGAGGTATGACGCTCGCGTGGAATGCCCACCAGCAGGCTATTGACACACAGGGGTTTTGATTTCGGACATACAGTCACGTGAAGGTTCAACATTTACATGCTGCGTCCCGGCTGCGGCCCGCTTCGCCTACCGGCAGCGCATCGAGCTACGGGAATGCATCGCAGCGCTCGACAGAATGGTGAAGCCGCGACCGCTCGTCAGATCATGGCAGGAAGGTTCGATATCGCTGTAATCATTTGTGCAAAGTTCGAATCCGGCGAATGGTCCCAGATCACGGAAAACATGACTGAAGATGGTACCCCGGTGAACAGTGGCCGCGCACATAAGAGGCAGCATCGGGGTACTTGCCGGGACCATGCTGATCGCATACAAGTCGCAGATCCGAATCGCGACGGTGTTTAGTCTCGTAAACCATCCTCTAGTAAACTAGAGTCTGGTATCACTTCGGGGGTAGGTCCCGGATGTGGCTCGGAGTTTAAAATTCGATTTTGGCACGTCATTCGCTGCCAAATGCCAGGTTGACCTGGCTTGCGCGCCCCAATGGCTAGTGTTGCCGCTGAGCGCGCGTTGAGCTGGCTTAAGCTCCCGATCGGGCAGCTTAAGCCGGCTTAAGCCGAGCCAGCTTAAGTTGAGCTCAAGCGCGCGCGCCTGTCCAGGAAGGCCCCGCGCCGCTGTGCAGTGTACAGCTTGTAGCTTGCATGATCCCCCTTTGGCGTGAGTCTGACGCATTGAGAGAGGACAGTCAGCTTAAGTACTGTAATTCACGATAGAGAGTAACGATGAGCAGGGCTCAACCTGGGCTCAACATCGCTACTCAGACTCGGCCCAATGGCAGATTAGTATGTTTTTTACGGTTGGAAAATGCGTGCAATGGTGATGTGCAGCCGCTTTGCGTAAGGCCATGGTACAGACGTCGGCATAGGTATTATAGACTGAGAGCATCCCCTGGTGCTGGCCCTCAGCTGGCACTCGCCGCCAGCCACGTCCGGGCCACGCGAGGCTTGAGCTCGCGCTTGAGTGGAGCACGCTTAAGCTGGCTTAAGCCGCTCCACCTGCCTTATACGGCGCTCAAGCGGCGCTCACGCTTAAGCCAGCTCAGCTCAGCGGCAACACAGCCAATGGCTTCCGCTTCAAGCACGGGATCGTTGGCTCCGCGCGTCAGAATTCAAACTCCGAGCCACATTCCCGACCTACCCTGTATGAGGGCCCAGACTAACGGTGTTCACCTGGCAGTGGTATCCACTCGTGGTCCACTCTGGAGTTTGGATCCTTCCGTTCCGAACGCATTTCCCCTTTATGGAGCGCTTGCAAATCCTCGCTGTTTGTCCGCTTCCATTGCTTTCCATGGTATTTTAACCTCGAGCTCACTCGAAAGTCCTTCGCTCCATCGTGTACTACACCAAGGCCATAGCCGCGTATTGCCGCTTCACCCTCGTCCTTCTCTATGGTCTCTAGAGAAGAAGCGCAGGCGGCGGCGGACCCGGGGGACTCTGTCCAACCCCCACATCGGTCGTCCAGGACGCGCTCTCCGTCGTCCTTTCCGGACACCGCGTACAGTGTCTTTGATGCCATACACCTACCGCCTGCATTAGTATCGCAAAAAAGCTCCCGCGAAAACACTGCCAAGGTATTGACCGGTTACCCTCATCGCTCTCGCATAGACACCCATTTCGCTTAGGATCCAACGCTAGGCTTGGACTCAATAGCGCGCGATGGACCGATCGCTTCATCGTCTTCATCGTCTAGCCCACCGACCAGCACTGCCCGTAAACGCTCCAACGGTCAGGCGCACAAATGCCAACTGTGCGACAAACAATTCCAAAGGTACATAGCTCGCTTCATCTATCTTCGTTCTCATTTATTAAACCACCGCAGGCCGAGCTCGCTCGACACACATATGAATACCCACAGCAATGTACGACGTGCGTGTTTGCACTATATTCTGTCCAAGCCTGTCGTGGCGCTCACTTTGGCCTACTCGTCCTAACCCTAGCGTTCGCCTGCGGGCATCCAGGCTGCGACGCACGCTTCAATGCGCGCTCAAATGCCCTGCGTCACCGGCATATTCACGGAGTGGAGTTCGTGCGCGCCGTGGACGCGGCGGAACGCGAGGCGCGCGAGACGCGCTCGGAGACGCGCGGCGACGCTGTGTTCATGGAGACCATTGTCGGGCAAGAGACACCCGCGTCCGCGACTGGAGGGAATCCTCGTCCTGCCAGTCTGAAATGGATGCCGTTGAACCAGACAGCGCGGCGATACACACCGTACGAATTGTCGGAGCGTCGACGCGAGGGTGCGTCGGTGTCACTGGGCGAGTCGTCTCAGCCCAATACGACGCAGCAAACGGAGGAGGATCTATCACCGGCTGCCGGACAGTCAGCTTCATGAGTGATAGATTGCATACACGCCTGCCTGGCGCGATGTCGGTGCGTGGCATATGTTTGCTCGAAGTGACAACTGAAGAGAACATGCCTTTAGCAAACACGCAGCCTTGCTACCGCAGTCAATTTTATACTTATACATCTTGTCACCTTATGTAGTCTTTCTCGAAGCCATGTCGCTCTTTTGAAGATCACAAAAGGCTCAAGGCAGGATGTTGCCAACGATCTATTGCATCGTGCCCCAGTAAGTAGTCTTTTCAAAAATATCGAGAGAACAAGCCCCAAACGAACGAAGTACGACCGAAAGAGTGGCACCCTAGCGGACTAGCAGCATGAAAATAACGAACGGCGGATTTGAAGAACCAAAGATCCACGACTACAAGGGAGACAGGCCTTTAGAGACGCGTGCGCGTGTCCGATTGCGGTACACAAAAATCAACGTTGTGAGCCAGAGTCCGAGCCCGGGACAAATTTCGGTGGACTGCGGCTATGATTAATAAGGGAAATAGAGAAGGACCCAAAAAAGGGCTTACAGGATTGCCATCACTACTTTGCCCTTCACCCTGCCTTTGAGGTGAACATCCACGTCGAGGTCGACGTCCAGGCGAAGCTAATTTGCGAATTTCGTTAGTATATGATACCGCAATAGAAGTTGGACTTCCCAAGAAGAAGCAAAAGACTTACCTTCGGCTGTTCATCCCAAAGCCAATCTTCGTCCTCTTCGACGATGGATTCCGCGGAAGGCCTGCTGTCCGGGGTCCTGATATCAACAGGAACTTGCGATCTCTGTGGCCGCTGCTCCGCTGCGCCTTCACTCCTTTTGTCTTGACGTCTCCGTCGGCGCCTGCGCGATGGGGGGCTGGCCGCACCATTAGACGGTGAGCTTGCTGTCCCAGTCGTATCCGACGTCCCCGTCGACGCTCTGCTGCGTGACCGTGTTCGCGAGCGGGGCGTGCGCGAACGAGAGCCTGGGGGTGACACCGGTGGCGGAGACCGCGCTTGATCGGACGAGTGGTTGGGAGGTAGCGGGGCCCCATGCGAAGACGCGCGTGGCGAGGATGGGCCTGCCTCCGACTCCATGATACTGACAGGCTCAGGCTGTGGTGTGGGCGCGGGCTGTCCCTGGCGATGGATGCGCCCACTGCTATGACGCGCAGCGGAGGCTAGATTCCTCAGGAACCCCAGTATGAGCTCAACGGTGGCTCGATAGGTTGGATATGTTTGGGCGAGGGTGGTTCAGGCGCGAGTGACGTATGCGCAGTGAATGCACCGGTCCTAGGAACAGTCAGATGACGCTTCTGGTTAGTTATGTTTGTATGCCGAAAAAAAAGAGCTCTTACCGCAACTCGTAGGCCGTAAACACAAGGACTGCAACTTCAAGATGAAAGAGCAAAAAGGAAGCGAAATTGCCTATCGGGGCTCGCGGCCCTGCGGGCCGAGTAAGTCACATGACGTATGTTGAAATCCGTCACGGCAACGCGTTACGCGGCGAGTCCTTCGCCGCCTTCATTCGCGCAAGCAGTGCTGCATCGAGGCTGCATATTGCGACCGATAGAACCCCAATATCTCACTCTCCTGACGTCTGACTTGGAGCCTCCTTGGAGGACCGTGCGACCTCTGACGAGTCTGACCTGCCTGGGCAGCGGGCTCAGCTGGTCGTCAAGGTACTTCGGAGAGGGCCATCGGTTCGAGCGCTCTGGGGCGTCGATGTCAATAGCATCAGCCATGATCTCACATTCCTGCACGCACCGTGCGACCTCACATAAAAGGAGCCTCTCATGGCTTGTTCCTCACACCCCCTCCCCGCTTCCAAAATTCAGGACTCAAGATACAGCCGTGTCTTGCGCACTCTAGACTACAGCAAAGACCAGCAAGACAACACTTCACCACAGTTTGATTCTATCATGTCGCACATCGACCCCCAGGAGAGCCGCCAGCACCTCGACCTCGACAACGACGGCTCGTCTGATGCAGGCTCGTCCACCGATGAGCGCACGCCCGAGCAGAAGCAGACCGACAAGGAGCTCGCAGAGAGGCTCTCCAGAGTCATCGAGGACGCGAACTCACGCGTGCTTCCGCTCTGCAAAATGATTCGCAAGGTGCGTCTTCGCATGCGCCTGCACCTTAGACCCCTCGCTAAACCACCCCCGCACAGCACATCGAGAACATGGACGCGCAGAAGGAGGAGGATCGCTCAGAGCCGGAGCTTGTGAAGCAGGTCAAGCCGCTGCTGGAGCAGGCGACCAAGATCCTGGACGAGACGAACGGCCAGATCAAGGGCGCCGACCCCGACGGCCGCCTCGCGAACCGCGCCAAGCGCAACCAGCAGGATCATCGCGCGACGCCCGAGGAGCAGCGTCTGGCCGAGGCGCTGAAGGTGCTTGTTGAGGAGGTCGGCGGCACCATCGACTGGGCGCGCGACAAGCTTGAGCACTACCCGAAGGCGAAGAAGGACCTCGGTCCGCTTCTCGACGCTCTTGGCCGTGAGTGATCTCCCCGTTTTGCACGTTGTCTCGTAGCTGATTCTGTCCTCAGAGCCGCTTACCCAGATCGTTGGAGGCGTTGGATTGCTCCTCGCCGGAGTGCTGAGCCTCGTTGGCCGCCTCCTCAGTGGTCTCGGTCTCGACAGCCTGCTGAAAGGCATCGTCTCTGCTACTGTGCGCAAACCTTCCTTGTCTCACGGCGCATCTGACTGACGGGTCATGCAGGGCCTCGACAAGATGTACAGCAGCCTGGGCCTTGGAAAATGGCTGAATGCGAAGTAGATGTTGACGACCTTGACGAACGTGTATATGAAATCGCGAATCGTGTACCCATGGACTAAGAAAGTAATGTACTGTATGACTGTATACGACTGCATGGACTTGTATGAACCTTTACACCTCAGTTCAATGGCATGAACCATAGACGTGCTTGCTCCGAAGTCAGACCGTGAGGACACTTTCTCCTGCGTCCTCAGAAACAAAGCGCTTATGTAAGCATGTGAGCGAGTCGCTTCCAGGTTGTGCGACGCGTCGACGCCTCATGAATGCATGAACAGTACATTCCGACCTCGGGCAAAAACGATTCAGATCCTTGATGATGTGCATATAAGTAGGTGTAAATATGTATGATTGCGAAAAGACCAGTATGAATGATCCTCGTTCAGGGGGTATCGAGAAGGCTCAGGAAGCACCGACGACAAAAAGAAAACTCGAAAATGCGGGAAGGGAAAAGGGCGACATGGAGTCGAGCGGCGGCGGCCAAAGGCGAAGAAAGAACACCGGAAAGATGGACACGGGGGAAGCAAAGACACAGAGAAAAGAAGGACGCAAGGCAGAAGCTGGGTACAGACAACAAGGCGCACCGTAAATGCCACTAAAAGGAATGTAGTAAGGTTGCCGCAAAGGTAACGACAGTCGCATCCCTAAGGTATGAGTATAAGTACTGACCACCGCCAGAGGACCGACGGGCGGGCCAATAGACGGGAGGGCCGATAAATACCGCTGGCTGCGTGCGACACCGTCAACGACTAGACAAACGAATGTTGTAGTTGACGCACCTTGGATTGTATGTACAAGTCCCGCTACAGACAGGTCTGGTATATATGTCTTGTCCGCGTCCCTTCTTGCATGAGCTTCCCGTGTGCCACCTTTCCCCGGTACTTCTTCTCTGGCTTTCCACTCATTAATTCTTTCCCATTACCACCCAGCAGACAAACAGCACTCCTCCTACTTCATGTCAAGGACCCTACTCCATGTCGGGGATCTCCCCCAGCCCCGAAATCGACATTGGCCGCGTCTTGACCTCCAGCATGCGCACCATGTCCGCGAGGTCGTCGGCGGGAGCCGGCGCGGTGTCAGCGGCGTTGGAAGCGAAGGCGGGTTCGTCGGCCGCTGCTGCGGGCTCGGCAGCGTGCGTGGGCTCATCGACGGCGTGGGCGAGCTCGGCAGCGTGGGTGGGCTCGGCGACGGCAGAAACGGACTCGGTGGCAGGCTCGGTGACGGCGGAGGCAGCCTCAACCTCAGCGGCTTCTGCGGGTGCTGCTGCACCAGTGGTCAGAGTTGCCTCCACGATTGCGACATCGTCGTCTGCGGCAGCCGCCGGTTCGTCCTCAACCAGAGCATCCTCCTCGTCTGTGGTAGCGGCTGGCTCCTGTGCAGCGGGCGCCTCGGCTTCGATGTGCTCCTCCTCCGCGGCGACTGTTTCCTCCTCGACGGCGGCCTCATCCGCGACATGCGTCTCTGCCGCCTCGTGCTCCTCCGTGGGGAGTTCCTCATGCGCCAATGAATCCTCTGGCTCATCGTCGTGCTCTACGGCTACCTGAGCAAGGGCACCATCCTCCTCGGCCGCATGAGGCGCCTCTTCTGTGTGCTCAACCGTCTCCTCAGGTATCAACTCCTCCTCATCCGGAATCTCCCCCGCTTCCAAGGCTGCCACCGCGGCCACGCCTGCTATTGCCGGGCCTGCGGTCGTGGCAGCAGCGGCCTTCTTCGGCGCCGCGCCGCGCATGGGTGCAGGATGTCCTCTTGCTGCCGCAGCATGTCCTCTGGTCGGGGCGGCGTGCCCACGTGTGGGTGCGGCCCTCCCTCGGGTGGCGGTTCCGCGAGACGGCGCCGCTCCCCTCGTTGGCGGAGGCGACGCAGCAGCCGCGCGGCGCAAAGACGCGGCGGTCGGCTTGCTCAGGCGATCGGCCGCTTCCGGGCTGAGCGCCGTCCGCTTCGCGGGAGCTGCCTTGGGTCCGTCCGCCCCGCGCGCGCGAGCGAGCGACGCTGCCGTCGGCGCGAAAAGTCCGCCCACAGCGGAAGGAGTCTTGGGATGCGTGCCTGCGGCGGGCGATGACTTGGCCGGAGACACTGGCGTCTTCGCGGGCGTCGTCTTCGCGGACGTAGGTGTCTTCGCACGCGTGCCAGCGGCCGGCGTCTTGCGACCGGCGGGTGTGGTAGGCGCCTTGGGCGTCAGGCTCTTGCGAGCACTGCCGGGAGTCGCAGCCGCACTCTGACCAGTATGCTGAGGGCGAAGAGTGGAAGTCTTGGGTGTAGCGGGTTTGGATGGTGTCGGCGTGCTGCGCGACCCCGTCCCTGAGGGCTTCGCGGCAGCACCCTTGGCAGGTGCAGCTTTCTTCTGTGGCGGCGATGCCGGTGTCTCTAAATCCTTCACTGAGAATGCCGGTTCTAGTTCTGGCTGTGGCGGCGCAGGATCGGATAGTGCACGGAACGATGAGGGCGGCGGAGATCGCGCATCCTGGGTGATCGACTTTGGCGGCCACTCTCTGCGCTCCTTGGCTTCTTCCTTGGCTGAGTCGCCAGTGATATGAGAGACGACGCTACCGCTCCTGGATGGTGTCGGTGTTCCGCCGATTGACGCGCGCTTGCCCTGCTGCTCGAACCGGCCGATGAGATTCGCGACACTCGCGCGTGGACGCTCGTCAGGAAGAGGCCTAGCAGTCACAGTTAGTTACAGCCGACCGTGCACGACGTGCAACACACACATTTTCTCCGCTGCTTACGCTGACCGGTCTGTGGTTGTCGGATGCCAGTTCGGATTCCGCGACGTCCTGCGCAACGGTGTGCGGCGTCTACGCTGCTGCGATTGCTGCACGGAAATGCACGGGACGTACGTAAATCGCGTCGGGATGGCGGTCAAGAACAAACAGAAGTTGAGCGACACGATGATGGCGAGAGCAAAGGACAACCCAAAACCCAGTTTGGCAACCGACTGATGGCCGCCACGCGTGTTGACGGAGGCGACAAGTCTGCAAGCTGCTTGGGTCCAGGTCGGGTCGTGCACAAAATACACTGTAATCAGGATACATATCGCTGACATTGCATATATAATGCAACTGAGGAGCTACATCCCTCGAAGTTCGGTCTCCAAAGCTGCCAGAAACGCGTCCGCCTCATCTCGTTTCGCTACACCACTTTGCGCCTCCAAAGCCTCCAACGGATCCCGCACTGTATTGGATGAAGCTGGCGCACGAACAGGCTCCTCCGGCGCGGGCTCCCCGCGCACCTTCCTCCGCTTCGCCTCTAGCATCCGCTGACGCTCCTCCCTCTCCCGCTTCCGCTTCTCCATCGCCTTGCTCATGCCCGAGCCTTCGTTCGCCTTCCCCTTCTGCTTGCCGTCGCCTTCCTCATCCCCCACGCGCATCCCCTCCACCTCCCCCACGCCCACTTCGGTCACGCCCATCTCCGTCCTGACGGTGCGGGTCTCGTCCCGCGCCGCGCGAAGCTCCTCCATCTGCCTCTTCCTCTCCTCCTCGTCCGCTGAGAATGCGTAGAACGCGGCGCCTCGTGCGCGGTTCTCGCCACGAGCGTCGTAGTGCGCCTCCGTCCGGCCCTGCTCCGCAAATTCTTCTTCAATCTGCGTGACGCGCTCGGCCGTGGGCTGATACGTCGGAAAGAAGCCATCGGGGTTGCGAATAATGATGTCCCTGAGGAGTAGGCGTTGCTCAGTACAATGCCAAAAGCAGTATGGGAGGAAATGACTCACTCATCACTGTCCTCCGCGCCACCCTCCTCGAACTGAAACATGAACTCGCGCGGCACCTCCGACTTGCGTGCTGAACGTGTGCGCCCTAGGTCATCCACGTACTCGACTATGGGGTCATTCTGCACTGAGTTCAGCAAGACTATCGTGACCTGGAGCACGGCAACGTACCGCTTCATCTGGCACCCGCGGGATCGTCAGACTTTCGTCCTCGTCATCGCTGTGCGCTTGGTACCCTTTGGCATCAAACTGGGAACATCTTCCATAAGTACGGATTTCGCGAAGGGATAGGCAGCACTCACATCAACCAGCAGCGCGTCGTACTGTGCCGTGTCGAGGCCCGCAGTCTGCCCTCGCTTCAACTTGTCGTACATACGCGCCTGCGTAGAGTGATTAGTGGTCGTCCCGAAAAGAGTGCGCATCAGGAGGCTGGAACGGGACATGGTGCTTGCGGAAAGGTTCGCATCGAAGACGCGAATGCGAATAGAACAAGATGTTGAGGACTGAGGATGAAGAATTACAGGACGACGGAACGAAACCCAGTCATGGGGGTGGGGAGGACGAGGGAGACGAGGAAGACGCGATGGGCCGGATATACGTTGAGTGAAGCGCACCTTCTCTTCTAATCGTGCACGCGAGGATTCGAGCGTCGGCCGATCCAGTGCCTCCATCTGCAAGTCACGCTCCGCGCGCGCCTTCACGCCCTTGTTCGCGCGAAGCCAAGCGGTCGATTTCTATAGTCGTGATATGTAGGGAGGCGTGTTGTTATGGACGTAGATGTACAACAATCAGAAACGGAATTGCAAAAGCAGAGGAGAGTTCGTCAGCGATCACATTCCTCTCCCAAGCAATCTCACACCAACGCACCTTCTCCGGCCGCTTCACTCCGCCCGCAACGTACTCCTTCCCGCCGGCCGCTCTCCGGGTCTTCGCCTCCGCTTCCTGCTGCGCGAGCTCCGCCTTGAGGTCGAGGAGGGAGGATGCCGCGAAGGACTTTGCCTTTGCTTTCGACATTGGAGGAGCGTGAAGGGGTTGAGTTGGGCAGTAAGTCGCGTTGATAAGTAGAGGGAAGGTTGAAGGTTGTTGGGAGGGAGAGGTAGCCGAGAGCAGTGAAGCCCTTCGCTGTGCGTTTGCTGATGGTGGTTGTCTCAAGCCCCGATGCTGCGCGCCACGGCCCAGCGGCGAAGCGCCCGTACATGTTCCCAGGATCACGTGCAAATCGAACACAAAACATGACCCAATTTGAATGTTCTTTCGGCAAACTAGATAGCTTAGAGACAATATCGGGGAGGCATCTTTATGTCATGTCAGTTCTACTGGACACGCCTACTGCACGGTCAAGAATCACAATTACAGTCATAATCTTCGCTTCAGTCATATAGTACCGTCCTCTATCCCAACTCTATCCCGCTAAGGGCATCACTGGACAACACTCCATTCCCGTTTCCCTATCGGCCCAGATATCTGTACGAGCTCAACCTCCTGTACCTCCAGCGAGTCGTCTGATGCTACAGTTGCACCGCTAAGCCCCGTGGTAGACCCACCCGACTCGCTTTCTAAGTCTTCCCGTCGCTGCCTCTCATTCTGGCAACATGACGCGAACCGTAGCGTTTCCAGCCGAATGCCGCTCTGCTGGCTCCTCATCGCCGACAGAGTCGTGGTCTGCTCATGCACAGTCAGGACGACGACGAGAAATGTAGGGTATATTGCCTATGGCCAGTTGATTTAAAGATCGAAGACGGCGCTCGTGGGACGCACCGCAAGCAAAAACACTGAATTATTGCAAATGATCTTGATAGTGTTGGAGACGGCGGAGCTCCTTTGAATTATTGCGCCGACAACCTGAGCGGAACGCAGGCGCAAGTAAGGCCGTGTAGTCTGCCAGAAGGGCGCACGCACGTACCCAGATCGCGCAGTAAGCCAGCCCGGATTCGAGGAGAATCATCAGAATTCCTCCCACCCGGCTACACTTGGAAGATGGCTTGAGCGATTCGGAGATGCTTCGCCGGAACATCCTGCGCGAACCAAACATCGTCAGCAAAATGCATCAAAAACAACCGATTTACACACCAAACACGAATTCCAACGAGCGTCGTGGCAACAATGTTCGTCGCCGGTAGTGTCACGTCTACCACAAGCGCATAGAAAGGAGCCGCTCTCAAGGACGAATTCAAATAGCGGACGCATTCGAAGATGACTGCGACTGTCAGGGGCTCAGTAACTCTCGCCACTGGCGTGCAGCGCGTGTAATGCGCTCACCTAGGCTGCATATCACGCAGGCTAAGAGTAACCCGCGCGCGAGGCGGCTGTTCGGCCATATAACGTAGGCCCTCCAGACGACCAGAGCATCATTGAGAAAAAGCTAACACGACGGGACGGGCCATGAGAGGTATGAGCGCACTACACGCAAATCAATTGTGGCACACACGTTGACGCATGTCGACACTTCGAAGATGGCACGAAGCGCGAGACTGGGTCTGACAACGACGGAGCCGGGATACTTGTATCCATGTATCTCCGCCATGTGCATTCCCATTTGCGACACGGTGCCCATAGTCGAGGAGATGAATAGCACAGTGATTGAAGCTGTGAGTATCCAGGTTCCTCTGCTAGCCTTGCGACTGTATGCGGAGTCAGTCGCATATAGAGAGGGCGAGAGTCGATGGCACACGTAGACTCACCGTGCTAGCGCGGGAATCGCAGAGCTGAACAGCGCTGCTAGCACTCCTGATGATTTTGAGCCTCACGCCTGTACAGGAGGACGGCAGCTGCGTACCGTACAGCATAAATATCATAGCGAGTTCGGAAAGCATTTGCTGCAGGAGATCGACGCCGGCATGATCAAGGTGCGAGATCTCGGGATATGGCATGCCCGAGCTGTAGATCAAGGAGCCTCGGTGAGCACAACGTAGAGCTCGTCGTAAAGTAGGAGGAGCGCACAACGCCGTCACGAACAGCGCGAATATACTTGAAGCCTGACGCAATGAAGGCCTTGGATATTTAAGCCCCTCCACCTGAGACACTGGTCAAAGGAGTATCCGAACAGCGCTGGAGAGGCGGTAGAAGACAGCGGGACTCACTACGGCCTTGGAGTGCTGAGCATTGACATGTGACGCATGGTATCAACTTCGATCCAGCGCAACCTTTGGTGCCGGCATGCTAGCCCTCAAAGTCCGCAAATAAGCGCCGCGGTGCCTCCCTGCTCCGCCAGCGAATGCGTGATAGAACCGTCGGGTATCAGCAGTTGAGCATTTAAGACGACGAGAAGGACTGGACCGGACTTGTAGCACTCGTGAATCCATGGAAGAGCAGCGCCTCGGACGCGTAGGCGCCCATGTACTCGTGTCGTTCTCCAGGTCTGACGCTGCTGTTGGTTCGACTGTAGAAACCCAATGGCAGGTGTATCAGATTCTGGAGTAAGACGACAAGTGGAACATGACTCGCCTAGGCAGTCATGGCGACCGAGCACGCGTCGGCGTTCATCAGACGATGACCTGTCGTAAAAGCGCTGAAAGGTAACGGGCTAGATGAACAATCACCTAGCTAACGTCCCTGGAGCACCTGCAGATCAGGATGTAATGGCAGGGATAGGTCAGCCTTGCTGTGACCAGCGAATTTAAGATTTGATAGGACAAGTGATAGTACAGGCAGGGCGTACTAGCGCTGTCCGCCGTCTATCGCTGTTCCGGTCAACGGCCCTTCGATATTCGACTATCTTCTGCTGTTGCTGTGGCCGTATATATGTACGGCCAATGTACGGCCAATGCTCGCCCAGAGCGCCGCCGCGGAGGTCGACAACGACAGCAGTGAGCGGGATGCGATTGTGTGATGCTGAGCAGAGCGCACGAATGGCAGACGGTGAAGGTGGTGTCCCGTACATCGGAAGTTGGCACTCGCAGCCAATTGTCCTCTTTGTCGAAGTACATGCCTAGCGAAACCGCGCAGCGTCGATGTTCTAAGTCAACCTGGGTGCCGTTGGATGGCGGGTATCAGCACGATCGTCCTGATGGACCACGTCGGGCGAAAGCCTGATTCTCGCAGGAAATGGTTTGCCATGCTGGTGCAGTGTCATCCGGCGAGCCTGACACCACATGCTGGTCATTTGGAAAAAGGCGACAGACGCGATCCTGCTATCGAGCCCTCGAAGAGATAGTCTAAGGCTCACCAATAGGCTTGCCCGTCGCAGCGTCGCAGACCCAGATAGCTCATGGGCGATGCTGCTGAGTCATGCGAGGTCCCGACGCCCACTATAATCAGCGTCGCCAATGGCACACGAGCTGCGTCCATGCGCTCAGCTGAAAAGCGTTACAAGCTGCATGAGGGCGCGCTCTTCGGGTGCGACGAACCTCCAACTGTAAGCGCCCGCTGGTCACAGATAGAGGAAAACACAGATGGTCCCGACGACGTAGATTGCTGACACGCAATCAGCGAAGGCTCACGAGCCAAGGTCGAAAGAGGGCGGAATCGAACGCGGCTTGCCTCGGTGCCGGAATCAAGTAAGCCTTATTCCGAAAGCGGAACAAAGCCTTCTACTTTGAGTAGCAGACGTCATGTGACTGTGGGAATATTGCGCCGTATCCATCAGTTGATTGTTCCTTCTCTTTTTCGTCTCCTTGTTCTCGGATTTTGTCTGTTCGCGATGTTTCGAGAACGACTGCGAGGCGTCGCCACCTCGAGACCATCTGGGTTCCCAAACCACTACGTCAGCAATTTATCACTGTGGCGCCTCGCAGTACGGTGTCATCGACTGTGTCATAGCCCTGTGGCTTCGCTGTTAGAGTGAATATAAGGATGGATCGGCCCTTTCATCGTCACTTTTGCTTTCCTGAACCGACTATACCACTCACCTATCCACGCATACCAACATCAACACTACCCATCTAACGACCATGGAATCCACGAAGAACTTCTCCATCGACAACATCGCCGCCGTCGCCGCAGCCCTTGATGCGGGAAAGCTCCCCAGCCAGGCGCAGATCAACAAGTCCTTCGACTGGTTGCTGAAGTCGCCCCTCATACAACTCGAGGCGCAGAGCGCGGACCTGGAGGGCAAGCTGAGCGACTACGGTCGGCGCCTTGCCAGTGACTTGCGCGGCATCTTGGAGGCCTATCAGGCGCTTGGTAGCAACAAGAATGGTATGTGGTTGTGACCCTTCATGATGATGTGAGCTGACCCGCCGCAGCGGATGACATACTTCAAGAAGCACTCTACAACCTGTCCGAAGGCGAGCTGGCCGGCGCGCGTCTTCGGCATTATCAAGGATATCCCCATCCCGCGTACGGAGTTCACGAGCCCCGAGGTGGACTTTGTGCTCGAGAACCTCAGCATCGCATCCCTACGGCTTCTGCCCGGGCACGCGCACATCAGCACGACGGCGGAGGCGGACATCACACAGGCGGCACCTGGGCAGGAGGCGCAGACCTCGGCCAGCGCGAAGACGACAGTGAAGCTGCAGGGCCTGCAGCTCTCGCTGAAGGAGCTCTCGTTCTACCACGAGCAGAAGGAGCACAGCGGCGTTACTCCGTCCAAGTTCACCGGCCTCGTCGACGTCGAGATCCCCCCGCGCGGCGTCGACGCGGAGATCTCACTCTCCCTGCTCCCCACTACGGACAGCGGCGCGCGCGAGCGCCAGGGCGGCTTCTTCCACATTGACCGCGTCACGCTCTCGCTCTCGGACAACATGGACATCAAGCCGCACAAGACGAACCACTCGATCCTCGTCGGTACCTTCAAGTCGACGATCAAGAAGCGCGTGCGCAAGGCGCTCGAGGGCGCGCTGCGCGAGCAGCTCGAGTTCGCGTTCACGTTCGCGGACCGCACGGCGTACGACGTCCACCAGCGCTCGAAGGTCTTCCGCGACGCGGGGCTCGCGCCTGCCGCCGCGTACGCCGGCGCCGTGGTCAGCGAGGCGGGCCGTCTGCGCCAGCTGCCTGGCCCGCTCACGGGCTGGCGCGCGACGGGCACGGGGGTCATCAAGGACGACCCGCGGTCGGACAAGGCGTACGCGATGGGCGCCGAGCCGCAGATCATCAGCGGTGAGAAGCGCGGGCCTGTGGGCCAGTTCAGCGGCCCGCTCGGCGGGGAGCGTCCGCAGGACAAGGCGCCGGTGGCGGATGCGAACGGCAAGGTGGAGGGCCTGACGAAGGAGGGTGCGCGCGCGGCGAAGACTTTCAAGGCGCGCAAGGACGAGAAGGAGGCGGAGGAGCGGAAGCGCGAGGGCTGGCGGAGCGGGGCCTTCGATGCGCTGACGGCTTGAACTGCCATAGTCAGTGCTGACAGTCTTGCACTCATTCATGATCTTTTGACGATCTTGACGAACGAAGGAGAATGTACGATACCAGTAGACCCAAATGTATCATAGGCTGCTTTTATGGAACAACGGATGGATGACACCTTGGAAGAGGATCATAGCAACGCAGTCTCTGCCAGTTCGCTTATATACTGCGAGTTGACGATTCCTTTGCAGCTTTGAGTAGCACAGATGATCTTCTACAGCTCTCCCCATAGTGTCGATCAGCACTGGCACGATGTTGTCTTCATTACAAGCTATGGTGAAGCTACCCCCTTCGGAACCACACACGTACTAACCCCCTCCCGCTCATGCGCACTCAGCCTGGGGGACGCATGCATAGATGTAGCCGTAGTCGACCTCGCCCGTCGTCTGTTCACCTATTAGCTGCAGTCATGGAGTCGCATTCAGGCTGTCTCCCACTCACCAAATCGTAGCCGCAGACGATGTAGGTGCTCGGGTTATTGGTGGCACTGGTGTCGTAGCTGAGGTGTATATAAGCGAGCAAGAACGAGTGCAGCAAGATGCAGGAACAGCCGACGTACCCGCAAATCAATTGCCCGTCAGAAATGTCGCCGGGGCGGCTGAGCTTGAGGATCTCGTAGCCCTCCCCTCCGGTGGCGGGGCAGGTGAACGAGGAGCATTGCTTCTTCTCGAGTGGGGACGCGACGGCGAGGGTCGCAGCAAGGGCGAGGACGGCGGTGGAGGCACGCATCGTTGAAGAGGTGGAGAGCTAAGATCGTGAGTGACGAGGCGAGCAATGGAGAAGGATGGAGGAAGGTACGCTCGTCTGCGCAACGTTCTTATACGCACGCCGGGCGGCGGCGGCATTCCTGGAACGCTCATACGCGTCTCGCGGGTCGCTAGCCAGTCGCTAGCTGGGCGGGAGGATCGGCGGTGGGTCTGTCTGCTGAAAGAGCTGATAGAACATGAAGGTATCAGGAGATGTGCCCGCAGGGCAATGGTCAAAGGCGGGGACTCGGGAACATCGCCTCCGACTCCGAGTAATCTTGACTGCAATCGAACTCTTGAAAGAGCTTGGCACGCGACGGGCACTGGGTTCATCAAGCATGACCTTCGGTGTAATAAGCAGGACGTTGTCTTTTGTAACAAGCTGTGAGGAAGCTGCAACGTTTCATTGTATTGTCTTCGAACCAACAAAGGGCGCTGATATCGAGCCCCTTCCGCTTCTGCGCATTCAGCCTGAGTGACGCATGCAAAGACGTAGCCGTAGTCAATCTCGCCAGTGGCCTGTTCAACTGTTAGCGGCAACCCTGAAGCCACTTTCAGTCTGTCTCCCGCTCACCAGGTCGTAGCCGCAAATGATATAGCTGCCCGCGGATTCGGTGGTGCTGTTGTCGTAGCTGGGAAGTTGGGTCAGCAAACAACGAGTGCGGCAAGGAGCAGGAACAGCCGACGTACTCGCAAATCAACCGCGTGGAAGCGGTGGTGCTGGTAAGCTTATAGTCCTCGTAGCCCGCTCCTCCAGTAGCGGGGCAGGTAAACGAGGAGCATTGCTTCTTCTCGAGCGGGATCGCGACGGCGAGGGTCGCAGCAAGTGCAAGAACAGCGGTGAAGGCACGCATCGTTGAAGAGGTAAACGGATGGGTTGGTAAGTGACGATGTCAGCGACAGAAGCAAGGGGTGAAGAATGGAGGAAGGTATGCTTATGCTCGTCTGTGCGTTCTTATACGCACGCCCTGCGGCGGCCTTCCTAGACCGTTCTTGCGTGTCTCCCAGGTCGCTCACTGGATGGAGGCACGGTGATAGTAACTGAAAGTATTGGGTGTATGTATGCCCGCGACGGGCTCGGCAACGTCCTGCATCCGAGGATAGCTGGGCCGTTCATCCCTTCTGCTTCGTACATGCTTGTGTGCCACGCGCAGAGTTCCTATGCGTATAGACGTATTGCCGAGTAGAGAGAGACGTCTGCGCCAAAGGCCCAAGATTTGCTAGACTCTTCCCTTCGACAAAAGCTCGCATGAAGTTCAGGGCAATTATCCGAGTGAGCCACGCTCCGAGTGCGGGCTGACGATGGGCTGTCCCTTCATTCTGAAAATCGTGAGGAAGAAGACATGTTTCATAGTGACACGAGCATGAGGGAATAAGGTATGTCCAGGTAGGTCCAGGTCAGCAAGGTGAGCACCTGGCCGTCAACTGAGATCACGGAGCGAACAGAGAGGTATGCGGCAATTGCCGAGGGTCAGAATCATCACGTGGCGTGCCTGCCGCCAATCCGGCGGTCCCTGCCTGCCGTTCACCACCTCGGAGTCGATGTCGACGACCTCTTCGCGTCCGAACGGTCCGGGGTCCGCTTCCCCCACCACTCCTACATCCACCAGTCCCATCTCAGCGCCCCCCATCAAGCTCAAGCGCGGCTCCGTTGCATGCAAGAGGCGAGTTCGCCATCCGAAGCCATCTGTCTACCGCCTTACAGGCGCAGGTGCCGGCGCCTACGGTCGAAATGCAGCCATGAGAGCGCGATGCCACCCTGCATGAGCTGTAGAGAAGCTGGAGGAGACGTGGCTGCCGAATGGTGAGTGGTCCAGCAGTGGCGGCGAAGGGGTGCTCAGCAACGATGTATAGCTTTTTCCCAAGAAGGGGAGAGGATGCGTCCGACAGAGAGGTGCGTAACGGATCCGTTCTTTCCTCTCCAGGGTCAACTGAAGCGAATGTCCTCGTAGTTTAGGACGGGTAGAGTCAGAACACATACCTCTTCGTGCGTGTCCGCCGCTGGCAAACGATCGCTGATCATGAATCCTTTCTCCTTCTCTTCAGAACGAAATTCGCGAGAAAGCGACCATATCCCTCGGTGTGCGTGGTCTTTGCCTCGCAGAGGCTTGTCCTACTTATGTCGTGCGGGCGTGCAGGCAATCACCCGCCACTCCAGAAGTCAAACCAACCGCAGCGCAGAATCTGCTGCCATCGACGGAGGAGCTCGATGATGCATGTCGATCCTTTATAACGTCTTATTTCCAGCTCGGTACGCTCTTGGACTCACTTGCAACTCACCTGCGCTCACATTTTGCAGGCTTTATACCCAAAGCGATGTTCCTCGAACGGCTTTCTGAAGAACCTGATTCCGTCCCGGTCTTCCTGTTGCTGGCCATACTGAGTGTGTCTGCCCGCTTTACTCCGAGCTTGGTGAGGAGGTATGGTAATGCGAGCAAGGCGACGGAGGTCTTTTTGCAGCGTGCGGAGAGCATGGTGCCGCAGGAGATGTACAAGCCCACTCTGGAGCGTATACAGGCATTTGTGAGTCTTGATAATTATTTGTTCTCTATATATCAGGCGAATAAACTATGCAGTTCATTCTGTCGACAGCTGAGTGGGGTCAAGCGGATAGTGATAAAAGCTTCGTGAGTGCGAATTCGCGTTCAGGATATCTTTGGCCTAACCCCCAAAGATGCATCTTGGCATAGCTGTGCGAAGTGAGTATGTTATGTTGGCCTCGCACCCGATGATTAACACCGCTGCACCAGTGGCAGGATATCTGCGATTGCACAGAGAAGAAACTTACCGAGTGCCTCCGGATGCCTCAGTAGACGCTATCGTCAAGTCAGAGGTAGCCCGCCGCACCTTTTGGATGGTGGAAAGTGAATTTTGACCCTTTTACATCTTCTCACCTCATATTAACCTCTCTTCCTTCTCACAGACCAGGCCAACCTTCAAGCCGGCATCAACCACCCACCCGCCTTTGCCCGCCCGGAAATCACGGCCCTCCTCCCCTGCGATGAGTCCGACTTCGCCTTCGGCACGCTACCCGCCGCGCGCGCCGCTCTGGCCGGCACCGCGCCCGAGCGCACGCACCCGCACCTCGCCAGCATCCCCGCGCGCTCCCTCTTCGCCACCCTTATCCAGACGCACAATCTCTGGGGCCAGGTCGCCCGGCGCGCGGTGCAGTGGGAGAATGGGCTGCCGGCGAGCAGCGGCAAGGTCGGTGCGCCCTTGCCTCCCTGGAACGCCGAGAGCGACTTTGCGAGGCTCTGTGAGGCGCTTGGGCGGTTTGAGAGGGAACTGCCGCCAAGACACCAGTGGTCGGTGCAGAACTTGAGGGGGTATAGGGCGGAGGCGATGGATTTGGTATGTTTTTATGGCTTGAGTACAAGAAAAAAGGCTAATGCGCTACGTCCGATATAGTCTTACCTGTCCATCGTCCTGGTACTCCGCATGAGCAACGTTGTCGTGCGGCGTGTGTATCTCCCGTACGCTTTTCACTCATTTTACCCCATGTGTTGACTGACGATGTTGCATGCAGATATATCGCCGTCGCCGTGGGGATCGTCGAAGAGCAGGAGCTGCCTTCGGAAGAATGGAATTTGGCGCCGCCTGCGTATTGGCGGACCATGGCACGGGACCTCTTTGCGGATGTGAGGAGTCTGTATGAGCAACTGGACGCAGCGATTCCGCTGTGTCCTCAGGGCTTTCCGCCAATCATAGTGAGGACATCGGACCTATCGGCCAAAGTTCTCCTTCTCATACCTTATTCAGGTCTTTTGCATCTATATCTGCGGCTCGCTCGCTTCGTACGTGTGCAAGTGGCCACAACGTGCGTTTGTCGTTTATCCTTGCCGGATGTCATACCCCATCGGCGTCTCCGCAATCCTCGCCTGGGCTCCGTTTACCGTTTACTCACGAATGATCGACAGTCTGCCTTGACCTCGCCTTTGACGCGCACACCATCTTCCGCCGCGCGCTCGAGATGCTGAACAGCGCAAAAGATCTGTGGCCGAAAGCGCGCGCATGGCAAAATGCGCTTGCGCAGTCGTCGACGGTGCTTGGGGGCCCGGATAGTGCAACTGGAGAGCAGGCGCAACCTGCCGCGCACTACACCCAGCCACCACCACCACAGCCGCCATCGATGGTCACGAGGTCAAATATGCTGTACGAACTCGCGACAGTGGCTATAAACGAAGGCGCGAGCGCCCCGCAGCCTGCCAATGTAGGGAATGGTACTCTGGTTAATGGGTTGGGCGAGGGACTTCAGGGGGGCGCAATGCAGGGTGGCGCAATGCAGGGTGGCTCGCTCAATGCGCTCGGCGCCGTCGGGGCCTACCTCCCAGGACATCCCATCGCCACCGTCTACGACAGCCTCATTCAGACGCAGGCGCCCGGTCTCAACGACTTCTTTGCGAACAGCTTCGAGGCCGAGCTGACCGCGTTCTTGCACGGTGGGGGAGGAATGGGCAGTGTTGGAATGGGGAACGGGGAGGGGATGGGATGGTTTTCGGGAATGTGAGGTGGAAGGAGGAAGACGAATTTAGAAGTTGTTGTTCAAGGAATGAATTGCTTGTATGTACTCCTAGCACTGACAAGTGTGTTGTTGCATCTTTGTACTTGACATAAGATAGGTCCACTTTCTTTCGATCGTGCGACGGCCGATCTCTATGCCGTTTTCTCTCATCATTAGTACTTAAGCCTACTCAGCGTGCCATTGACGTGGTCTACTTACTGTAGTAGTCTTGATAACGTCGTGTCAATTGTAGTCGACTCCGACTGTACTATACGAGTAGTGGGCGCCCTGCAGTCGGCACAAAATAAACGCTCGTAACTCTGACACCTCATGCAGATATGCGCATGAAGGACCCGATCCCACAATTCGCCTACCTCCCCTCACAGACGTGGTTCCCATACTTCTCTTACCTGTATGGTGTCGATCCGCGCGTCCTTTTCCCAACGCACGTCCTTCAGAGGACAAGAGGATATTCCGCAGGACTCGAGCAGAATGACTTTCCAGCGCGCGAAATCTGGAAGCCGAAGGCGTACATATGCATCGGTGCCGAAGGCTATGTACACGCGCGATCTCGCGCTCGCCGTTGCAGGGGATCTCATCGCCGTCGGGGCGGTCTTCCTGGGCGAATGTGAGCACCGCCGTTGCTGATGGACCATGCTGACATGTGCTTTCAGCCTGACCTTAGGTCTGTGCGGTGTAAAGATAACCTGGAGCTCAATCCCTACAAGCGGCAGACCTTATATCTGCCTGGTTATACCAGTCCGTACGGCTACACCGACTATCCATTCGCAGAGGCTCGGACCGGTCGAGGATAAGCGGAGGAGACGACGAGGAAGGGGGTGCAGGCTTCATCGAATGCACCTGACTGGATGATTATGTTAAAAGACAGAGCGGTTGAGCCGGATCAGGCTTGTGATACTCAGAGCCGCAAATTCATCGACGGACATGATACTGAACATACAGTACTGAACATAGTAAACATGAGGAAAACACGAACCGTCACGCTAAAGTCACAGAAGTGATGGTGATGGTCGCGTTGATCGCGTGATCGACGCGATCGTAACTGCCCCATTGTTCGAGAGGACAATCCTCGACTCCTCCCCGATCCCGTCCTACAGCGCGTCCCGATGGCCGCTCTTGCCCTTATCAGGTCTTCGCACGGAGAGAATAACATGAAGAATTTATGACACGAGAAATGGAGGATGCGAATGTAAGGCAAGCAGTTCCGGATGTCCGAGCCCCGCGCCACGAAGCCCCAGGCCCAAGTCGTCCCATCAAATTTTTCGTCCATTGCGGCCCCTATTCCGCGTCGACGTGGCGTCAGAACAAAACCGGATCCCCGCCATTTGCTCCTTGTCCGCATCCGCCATCTGCAGTCTGCGAGGTCCATCCGTCGTCGCCCTTCCATCCTTTGTCCCGTCCCAGTCGACGGCTACCGCGCGACAGGTCCCATCCCTAGAGCTTACGACTTAGAAAACACTCCTCGCCCCGCTTCTTCACGCCGTTGCCCGCCATGAGTGCCTCAGAAAATAAGTACGAGACTATAGAGCAGGAGCCCTATGTCGTGCCCGACGTCTCTGTCAAGGAACTCCTCGGCTTCATCCCGTGCGTCCTCAAGCCACCATTTTTGTCAACTCTTGGACTAATCTTTCCCAGTGCCCACTGCTTCGAGCGTTCCACTCTGCGCTCGTCTCTCTACATGTGCGTGTTCGCATTTTCCTTCCTCTCTCTCTCGTCGCTAATCACATACCTACAGTGTCCAGGACCTCGCTATCATCGGTCTCCTGTACAAGGGCGCTAGCTACGCCGACGCCAGGCTCCTCGCCGGCACAGTCCCTATCCCAGAGACCCTCCGCACCCTCCTCCCTCCCACGCTCCTATCCTCCTTGGCTGCGTCTTCCTGGACCCTCCCCGCAGCGCGCACCGCCGTCTGGGGCGTGTATGGCTACCTCACCGGCCTCTTTGCCACCGGTCTTTGGATCGTGGCTCATGAGGCAGGCCACCAGGCCTTCTCGCCATACCGCACCGTGAACGACGTTGTCGGCTGGGTGTTGCATTCCGGCCTTGGTGTTCCGTACCAGGCCTGGCGCATCTCGCATGCCAAGCACCACGCCGCGACGTGCCATATGGACCTGGAGCAGGTCTACGTGCCGCGCACGCGCGGCGAGCTTGCTCTGCCCAAGCTCAGCGCTGACCAGGACGAGGACGATGACTGCACCATTCACGAGGAGCGCCTTGGTGCGAAAGTGCGTGAGGCGGTCTCCAATGAGCTCTGGGAGGCTCTCGGTGACTCGCCCATCGGCGCGGTGTTGACCCCAATGATCTCGTACTTGGTGCGTTTTGCCATCCTTTGTTCCTACCACCGACGGCTGATTGACGTTTGCTGGCGTGCAGTTCCTGGGCTGGTGGTTGTACGTTGGCGTCAACGCATCGGGCCAGAGGCGGTACCCGAAGGGCACGAACCGTAAGCGAGCAGGCCGCTTTGGTCGGATGCAGGCTGACGGTCACTCGGTGCAGACTTCAACCCCAACTCGGCAATCTTCTCCCCCAACCAGTACGGCCAGATCATGCGCTCGAACGCAGGCATTGCCATCTGGCTCGCCATTGTTGTCGCCTCGATCCGCACCTACGGCTTCGCCCAGGTCTTCCGCGCGTACCTCGTCCCCTACCTCTGGTATGCATTTCATTCATTAGCTCGGTAAAGCGTACTGACTCATCGCCTTCCCTCAGGGTCAACCACTGGCTCGTCCTCATCACCTTCCTCCAACACACCGACCCGCTCCTCCCCCACTACCGCGCTGGTGCCTTCACCTTCCCCCGCGGCGCGCTCTCCACCATCGATCGCTCCCTCCTTGGCGGCGCCGGCTCCCTCTTCGGCGCCCTCGGCGCATGGGCGACGCACGGCATCTCTGAGACGCACGTCGCGCACCACGTCGCGAGCCGTATCCCGCACTACCACGCCTGGGAGGCGAACGCTGCGATCCGCGAGGGCATGCGCAGCAAGGGTGTCATCATCCGCGACGGGCGGCCTGGCGGGTGGTCGGAGATTGTCCGGGTGTGGCAGGAGTGCAAGTTCGTGGAGGATGTCGGCGACGTCGTATTCTACAAGAACGCGCGCGGTCTCGCGCACGCACGGCCGGTGTTCCGCGATGGGAAGGGCTGGGAGAGTGAGGGTGCGGCGTCCGACTCGGGTGTGGAGGTGAACTAGAGGGGGGGAGCTAGATGGGTGGTGGTGGTTTGGGAGAACCGCGCTCTGGAAGCGCTTGTGTGGCCGCACTGGGTGTGCAGTAACTGCACGCCACTAGTGTGCAGTAGCTGCACGCCTTCGTTGACGGCGTGGGCCGCACTGTCCTTTCCTTTCTTTCGCTCTCTAAGTCTTGCTTTCGGGATGGATTGCGCACGGATGGATCTCCTCACTCACTTTAGATGGATACGGTACCATTTGAATAATTGTTCTGGGTTTTACTTTGGGAGACATGAGTGCCCTGAGGCAGACGAAGTCCTGGCGACGCTGCGTGGGACCGCTTTAATATTGGTATGGCAGTGGTATGGTCTCGTATGTGCTCCTTGTGTGCGTGAGCAAGTGCCTTCTGGGTGCATGTATCCGCTGGCTATGTAACGCCTCGGAAGTTGTGGGTTACATAAGCACTACCTCGGCACGTCCAAGGAGACGCCGGAGACGGTCCTTGACCCCAGCTTGACCCCACGTGGAATGGCGAGGAGCACAGGCGGAATATCCGGCCCGGGAAACATTGACAAATGTGATGACTTCATCGAATGCGCGCGGCTATAAAGTCACGGGCAAGCTCACTAACCCGATTTTATTCGTTTTTCCCGTCCGAATACTCCCTTACCTCCTCCCATCATGTCTGGAGTTGCAGCGCCCTTCCCCATCGATCTCAAGCAGTACAAGAAGTACGTTGCGCGGGCTCCCCGAGCCAGCGATCAGCATCCTCATCGCACTTCCCCAGGGTTACGCTTGACCCCACGAACCCGAAACTCACTGCTGAGCAGAAGGAGACGTTGCTGGCGAACATCAACCTCTTGAGGGATGCTATCGTTCTTTTTACTGCGACGGGCGCTGCGCGCGGAGTGAGCGGTCACACTGGTAAGCGCCAGCGAACGCTCCTGAGAGATCGGAACACTGACATGCGTTCCCCGTCAACAGGTGGCGCATTCGACACCGTGCCAGAAGTTTGCCTTTTGCTCTCGCTCTTCGATGCAGCACCGGAGAGGTTCCTCCCGATCATCTTCGATGAGGCTGGTATGTGTCTATGGGCAGAACAGCAATGATCGCCATGTTCACCGTCACGCAGGTCACCGCGTGGCTACGCAGTACCTCCTTGCTGCCCTCGAGGGCTCGCTTCCTGCCGAGCACCTCCTTCACTACCGTGAAGCGAACTCGAAGCTTCCCGGTCACCCCGAGCTTGGCTTGTTAGTCGCATCCTCGTTTGCGCCGATTATCAACATCTTACACACGTTCGCAGGACCCCGGGTGTCAAGTTCTCGTCAGGTCGTTTGGGTCACATCTGGTACGACTATATCAATCAATTCATCCGTCACCGCATCCTCATCATTGCGATAGGCCGCTCGTCAACGGCCTTGCGCTCGCCAACCGTGACAAGACGGTGTTCTGTCTCGGCTCGGATGGAGCTCAGCAGGAGGGCGACGACGCTGAGGCTGCTCGTCTCGCTGTCGCTCAGAACCTCAACGTCAAGCTCTTGATTGACGACAACGACGTGACGATTGCTGGTCACCCTTCAGAGTACATGAAGGGCTATGACCTCAAGAAGACTCTGGAGGGCCACGGTCTCAAGGTCGCTGTCGTTCAGGGCGAGGACCTTGACTCGCTCTGGGGCGGCCTCTGCGAGATCTTGACCTACGACGGCCCCGCTGCCGGTATGTGCGCCGGCGCTGTGTGCATCGCAGTTTGACTGATATTCCGGCAGTGGTGTCGAAGCGTGTCATGGCGCCAGGTGTTGACGATATTGAGGGCACCACGCACGGTCACGATGTCATTCCCGTGAAGGCCGCTCTCAACTACTTGAAAAAGCGTGGCCACCCGGACTACAGCAACATCCTGATGGAGATCAAGCCGAACGCGAATCCCTACCTCTTCGTTGGCTCGACGAAGGAGAGTGCAGCCAAGTACGTATATCCCGCCACGAACATTCATTTCTGACTGATGATTGCCTCTAGCCGTTCGGTCTTCGGTGAGGCGGTCAACATGGTGCTCGACACTATCAGTAAGGAGGAGGCTGCTAAGAAGGTCATGGTCATCGACAGTGCGCTCTATTCACCTACCAACTTGTGCAGAGCTGACAATGTTTAGGTGACTTGGAGGGCTCTACTGGCTTGAAGGCCATCCACCAGAAGCACCCTGAGGTCTTTGTGCCCTCTGGTATAATGGAGCGGGGCAACTTCTCCGCTGCAGCAGGCTTTGGCTTCGACCACGATAAGTTCGGTGTCTTCTCTACCTTCGCCGCCTTCCTCGAGATGTGCGTTTCCGAGATCACCATGGCCCGCCTCAACAACTGCAACGTGCTTTGCCACTTCTCGCACTCTGGAGGTACGCGTTTCTCAGCTTGATTCCACTTCCAACGCTAACGTTAACTTCCAGTTGACGAGATGGCCGATAACACTTGCCATTTTGGCGTCAACAACTTCTTCGCCGACAACGGCCTTGAGGACGCTAACTCATGGTTGTACTTCCCCGCTGACGCGGCGCAGATGACTGCGTGCGTCAAGCGCGTCTTCTTTGAGCGCGGCGTGCGCTTCATCTTCTCGACGCGCGCCAAGGTGCCATATCTTCTCAAGGAGGACGGCTCGCGCATGTTTGGAGATGACTACGAGTTCATCCCGGGCAAGGATGAGTTCATGGCGATGGGCACTGCGGGCTACGTTGTCACGTACGGCGAGATGACCTACCGCGCGTGGGATGCGGTGTTGCGCCTCCGCCAGGAGGGCCTGGATGTCGGCCTCATCATCAAGTCAACGCTCAACATCATTGACGAGCAGGTTCGTACCTCTGCTGCATATTTCCGAGGATGATACTGACAACAATGTCGCTAGGCTCTTACCACCGCCGGCAAGACGCCTTTCGTGCTCGTTGTCGAGTCCGCGAACCAGAAGACCGGCGTAAGCTGATATCTCTGCCTTCCGGTCTGGTCATAACTGACACCCACGCCCACGCAGCTCGGTTCCAAGTACGGCACCTGGCTCCTCGAGCGCGGGCTCACGCCCAAGTACGGCTACATGGGCACGACGAGGGAGGGCAGTGGTGGCCTCTGGGAGCAAATCTACCACCAGAGCCTGGACCCGCAGTGTATGCGTTCGCTCTTTGTGCGATGTAGGGAGGGATGGCTGACGTTTAACTATAGCCATCATCGTCAAGATCAAGCAGCTCAACCAGGGACTCTCGCTCAACCAGGGCGGTACGCACTCGCACCAGTAGACGATGGATAGACGACGCAACGTGCATGGGGTAGTGCTCGGCGCTCGCGGTGGCGATGATGCGCTGGGCAGACAATACTAAATTCGAAGGAAAATGTACTATTTGTGACAACATCATCTATCTAGACTGTTCTTGATTTCTCGCAAGTGGATATAAGGACGAGCTTCGGATTGCGTTGAATTTCTCACTCCCGAGTCCCTAAGGATGTGTATACTGACTGGGCGCGTTGGAAGTCGTCGCGTGAGGGCAGTCAATTTTCTGACTGTTTGCGCTTCAGAATAGCAAGTAGGTTGCCGGTACTTGGCTGTCGTACATCACGTACAATTTTGCGAGTGCTCGCGCTCCAGGATCGCACACAAATACGGAATGCTACGCACCAGGTATTGTAAGGAGATACGCTATACATGTCGTATGAAATTGTTTCACAGGTGTCGCTCGTGCACTCATGTCGTCAGAATCGTACTGGCCGTTTACCCTCGCCCGCATGGGCAACCCATCGTCGTCACAATCGCGAAGATCATAGCGCGAAGTCCATCGATTCCCGATCGGTGGACCACAACCTCGCGTACTCCAAGCAGAGGCGATATACGTAAACTGGCGAGGTATGAGTGTCAGTCGGATGCAAGGGATGAATCAACCGACCTTCCATATCCGCCTTGCGCCCTATCGTGTTCTTCCATCGCTTTCCAGCCTTCGCAATATCTTGCAGCATGTCATCGTGGCTCTCCACCTCTGGTGGCGCAGTCGCGTTCACGGCGTCTAACGCTGCCTGTGGAGGGCCAGAGAAGAAAGAATGGATGTTGTAAATCTCATCGTAGCCGGCGGAGAGCGGGATAAAGTGCACCCTGACACGGATGGTTAACACCCTGCGTCCAGCTCAACAACATGTAAGGACACACCATGGTTCGATCCAGTCCGAGAAGAACTCGCCGTACACGGTCGCCTTCACCGGCACGCTGTCGCTCGCGAGGAAGGCCATGAATCGCCCACTGTAGCTCTGGCCATCGATGTCGACTAGGTACTTGTGCGCCCAGTGGTCGCCCAGGGGCACCTTATCCGCGAAGCGATGGTCCCGCTGTAGCGCGTCCAGCCCACCCGGGTACGCCTTCGGGTTCGTCGCGTGCGTAAACGCAGCATCCATCAGCTCGTTGTTGAGCGCGCCGACGGGAACGGGTGCGGTCGTCCATCCACCGTGCCCATTGGCGAAGGTCAGCTCGCGTGCCTCGTCGGACGCGTCGCTCGCGAGGCGCACGAAGCGATGCCGCTGGTAGCCCGCGACGTATCCACGGGGCGTGCTCCCGCCGCCTGTCGTCGAGCCCCGCCAAAATAGCTTGTCGGTCTTGTTCTCCCAGGGCACCTCCATCGCGTCCGTCTCGTTCTCTCGTAAGCGAACGGGGTCCCAGGCATACGTGTAATCGCGGGTGCCGCCGTAGTAGTAATGGGAAGGGATGCGTATGTCACCGAAGCCGGGTGCGTGAGCGGGGCTGAAGATGGGAAGCTGGGCGGGAATGGTGCGCCAGTCGGAGAAGAAGAGACCCTGCTGCAGATGGGCCGAGGGGTCTGCGCAGAAATCGACGCGGGACGGGCTTTCGGAGGCGAAGGTGAAGGCGAGCTCGGAGGCGTTCAGGCTGGAATTACTGTTGGGTACCTCAGTGTAGAGCTGCCGCGCAGGATCGGTAGGCTCGCATGTTCGGCGCCACCACTCCCAGACATTTCCGTCGTTCGCCCATGCGGGGTTGAACTTTTCATCGATGCCTTTAACAACCGGTCAGCTTGTCCTGACGCCCATTACACTGATATGACGCGTACCTAAAGCGTGCGCGTCCACGTTGGCATTTTCTTGTCGCCGCCACTGCGGTACCAAGATCATGCCCTCCGCCTTCGCATTGACGGGAAAGCTCATATCCGGCAGCTCGTGCGCGAATTGCTCCAATATCACTCGGAAGCCGTGCGCGCGTGCACCCTGCTCGCTGTCCTTGAAGCCAGTCTTTGGCTCATGGTACCACTTGCCGTCGCGAATCGTTACAACGTCAACCGAGGGTAGCATCCCCGCTAGTCGAGCGCGCGTCTGCAGCTCAGAGCCCGAAATATTCCAAAACGGCTTGAGGTCCTCGTTAAGCACATCGAATTCGTCCGTCATCACGAATTCACGTTCTTGCGCGAATTCCCACCACCGATCGAAGCCTTTGGGCGGCGGACGGCCGTAGCGGCGCTCGTATTCTGCAACGGCTAGCGGAAGCGTCCGACTCTGCCGCGCGACTTTGTGCGCGAAGCGGGTCTGCGCGTCAGTGATGAGGTTCAGGATGGGATGCGCTGGCGGGGCTGGGGGGACGTGCTCGAGCGCGCCGAGAGTGTCCAGGTGAGCGTTCAGCCAGATCTCGAGCGCCTCAGTGGTCTTGCGCCCAGTAGCGTACAAGCTGGTGCGGAGGCAGGTGTACACAGCGACACAGACAAGGAGAACGAGAAACGTGCGCGACCAGAGAGCGGCCCATCTCCGGGGCGCGGCGGCGCGGAAGCCCTTCTCCTCGTCACCCCTGTCCTCGACGGGCGAAGACATGCGGATGCGCCACTCGAAGCTGGACGTCTTGCTGTGCATCGCGGGCGGCATGGATGGGAGGGAGCAAGCGCAACGAAGGCTTGCAGGGCTGGTGCGCGATCGTTTTATGGATTGAGTGCCTGTGCGGGGATCAGTGGTAATGCATTATCTGCTCCACGAAGCACGCGACGACGGTTCTGGCGAGATGCAGGCGAGATCCCACCGGCCAGTAAGACGCAGGTGCGAAGATTGTGCGAGGCTTGGCGATGGGTACGCGTAGCTGCCGCCATGGTGGGGTGGCGCGGGTATGTGTAGTGAACTTGATCTTCGCGCGAACGAGAGGGCACCGAGAGCGAACACAAGCGCATTGATGCCATCAGCTAGCTCAGTGCGGGCAATAGGCGTCGGTGTGTCAATCCCTACGGAATGTAGCACGTTTGGTGATGCCTAAGAGCCGCTCAGCCCGTCTCTTCTGAAGGGTGCACAGAAAAGCGTTCGCGTGATTACATGTATCATATCCACTCACCACCCATCGTGCCGCATTGTAGGGCGATCCTTGTGGCGGTTCATGGAGATAGAAGCATGCGTAGACGCCACCGGTGGTCAGTCCCGTGGCTAGACGTTGCGCGTAACCTATAAGTATTGGGGCCCGACTTCGATACTGCTTCGCCCACTCGTGAGACCGGCAACGACGGCGCTTGGACGGCGCTGCTTCGGGGGCAAAGGGTCTTGACGGGATGCATGAACTGCAATATGCGTGCGTCCTCGGATGCGTCGGCGATAAGGTCATGCAACCGCTGGGCCGCTGACCTTTCCCCCCGTCAATCTGTGAGAAGAGTCTATGTTACCTGTATGACTACCGCTGGGCTGCCTACGCGACACGTTGCGGGGTGTCCGCAGTAGTACGCGCCGATTAAGTAGCCCAGTAGCAAAGTCGGGGACTCCAGTTTGGGCCTACTATCTGAGCGTCAGGAGGATAATTGGGTGCAGAATCGCGCGCATTGGCCCTATCATACATATGGGATAAATGCCGGCAGACTGATCTACTGCAGTTGACGTTGAGCAGGCTAGCGAGTCTATGGATGTCCCTGTTGTTGAAGGTCACCGACGGGCCCTCGATCATGCTGCTTACAGATGCATAGACATACGAGCAAGCCCTGTCAACCCAACACGTCTGAATCCACGATGTCGGAAATCTGGCTTTCAGCGTACCACGGGTGAAAGAGTTCTGTAAGCGGTGATCACCCCAATCCGCTCCCGCGCGGGTGATAACTAACGGTAACGCCGTTTGGTTTGACCAGGCCTGGTCACCCCGGTAAGGTCTTATCCGTCTTACGACGACTTATACGGGGTGATCAGCCGCAAGCTCCCCACATTCAAAAAAATAGCCGGGTTCAGCCAATAGGCCAAACCCACCAGACTGAACAACGCACTACACTCTGACGAATTATATTTGTGGTACAGTAGACATCAATATGATACCTAGTATAGAGGCCTCGTAGTGACATGCACATGGAGAAAAGGATAGGGTAAGGGAAAGGAACGTGATAGGTGGAGCGACGGCCTTGTATCGACCAGAGCGGAGACACGAGGGGATTGTGAGAGACGATGTGAGAGACGGCGACGGTCTGCGCAGAGCGACTGTCGAATGCCAGATCAGTACCGATCTTTGAGATATCGTTCTAGACGCACCTGCCGCAGATGGTAGAAGGTTGGTCATTGACAGGAGCCTGAAATCAGCGCGATAAGTGGTGCATATCCGCGTCGACGAGCATGACTAACACAGTCGAGCACGAACGAGCGCTACGAGGCTCTCGTCAGCAGACAACGACGTACGCTGGCTCCCCTAAGAGACACGCCTGCACTGGGTGCCGGCTCGACTTAGCGTCAGACAGTGGCCAGGTCACTGGTGCTCAGCGCCATAGCGGGTGGTGATGACGTTGGGAGACAAGGCAGCCTCAGCGTGCGCTGAGCTTACAAATACGGTGCCCGGCGTTCGCCGACGAATTTTGACGCCTTTGTGGCGTTGACGTGGTCTGGGAGACGAGCACTGCGGCGAGGTCCCTCGAATCTCAAGTTTGACCGTCAGGCGGGTCTCCAAAACCTGGTATATAATGTGGGAGCTCAACCAGGCAGCATGCGTGCTCTAACTTGACTTTAAGCGCCATTCCCGACACCTGGGCGCCTGCCGGCGGGATTTGCCGACTACCACTCACATGAAGTCATCAGTCGGTGCGGTGAGCTGATCACCGCGGATGACTTCCTATACGCCATGGACGAGCACTTGTCACCGTCCCGCGCTCGCTGACCACCCGTAGTCAGCAGTGGTAATACGATAACGCGTCGCCGGTTCTGATACGCTGAAAGCCAGGTTCCCGACAGAGTTTCAGACGCTCCATATTTCGTCGTGATGAATGGCCTAACCATCCCAAATACAAACATGATCCAGCGCGTCTGAGGTCTGAGAGCAAAGACAAGCCAGTTCCAGGTCTCAAAGCCGCAGAATCACGAACTTTAGGGATGATGGGAGCGAAACAAGACTTGCAAGCTTGAGCGTTGACACCAGGTTGACACTTGCGTTCGTGTCGTTCGGCACCTGCCGGGAGGACAATACTTGCCTAGAAAGGAGGGTGACGTATAGGACCTTCGCGACCAAGACGTAGCCAGCTGGGCGCGGTTGCCATATGCATCATTCACTCGCCACACCTAACTTCGCAACTTCGCTCTCGGATGCAGAAACTTGTGACGGGACGCACCCTAGCAGGGACGGGATGAGCGGTGCAGTGACGATCCTTGGCCTTGACATGACCAAGCTTGCTAGGCAACGGGTTCGAGGTGAGCATTGAACCGCCGACATTCCACGACTGAAGGGTGCTTACTCATAGGTCATACCCTCGTTCCGCGTGCTGGTCACAAGGTCCACGAAGCGACGGTTTGGTCTGGTGTTGAAGATACCAGCAGACCTAACCTGCATGAAATATGCACGTCACTCGCAATTTTGCGCCATCGCATTTGCACGATTGAACCTCCTCGCCATGTCCTTGTGGTCGAATCCTTCGTCCAGCTTTTCTCACAAGCAAGTATAATCAATGTTCGCAAGAAAGCCCGCCGTCTTCATTACAGGCGCTCGGATGTTCGCTGCAGACGAGTCAGACGGGAGCAGTATCGGTGATTCGGTGCACGCGCGGCCCGCGAAAGTGCATATGTGGCGTGGTATATAGGCCGCCGAGATCGAGAGCTAGTGGCCAAAAATTGCGTCTGAATGCGCCGGAAGATGATCAGCAGCGACGAGCCAAATGGGAATTCGACGTTCATACGCACGCTACATTGTGAAGCTTCTGCCACCAGGGCGACAGCTTGACTGTCCACGAATTTTGGTGCTGCAGTGACCTGCGTCGCGGTGGGCGCCCAACATTGGCAGCAATGCGAAAGTAGGTCCTTTCTTGCAGCGTGATCAAACTTACACGAACTTCGCAGGCACATGTTCCTGCGCATGATCGTACGTAGGATTTTCGGTGTTGCCGCATTCGACGACTATGATTTTCGAGTCGACTATGGTGCCTCGTTGTAGGCTCCGCGTCCAGCGAGGTCGTTGACATCATTGCGCGCCACCGTCAGTTTTCTCACTCGGTCAACTTGTAGACTGAGTGCACTCGCGACACGGATGAGGAGAAGAAACAACAGCGAGATACTCACACAGCCAAACGTTGTCGAGCGTCTGACATATTGTTCCTCTTTCAGCGTTGGGAAATCATCTCCACATCGGCTCGTACGTCGCTCATTGCTCTCTTCGTTCGGTCACCCGCACACCCTTTCTTCAATTTTGTTCCTCCTACTCTCACTTTGCCGGCCCGTGCGCCACGAGAGGCCATCAAGAACGACGACCAGGAAAGATGTCGACGAGAAGACAAGACGAAGCGCCAGGACCGCCTACAGGTCAGGTTTACGGTCATGAACCCTGCAGGCGGATGCTTACTGCGCCAGCAGTTCCGTCGAGCGGTCGGTCAGCAAGTCTACCTGAAGATTCTCGCCTTGCGCAGGGCAAGGCGACATCTTCAAAGACTCCAGCCGCCGTCGCAGACTCGTTCACATGCTCCGATTGTGGTAAGAGTTTCTCCAGGTTCGTCCCGACTGCTTGTTCGACCTTCCTTGTCGAAAAAGTGCTAACCACCCTTTGCAGACGAGGCGCTCTGGAGGCACATGTCAATACGCACACAGGCGCCAAACGTGCGCGTCCTCCCTGAGCCTGTCCTGCACGGTGTCCGATCATCCCCTTTCGCTCTTCAGCGTTCGCATGCGACTTTCCTGGCTGCAATACCGCATTCGCCGCCCGATCCAACATGAAGCGGCACCGTCGTGTGCATGGCAAGGCGTTCGCCGACGAGGTCCGAGTCCCCCCACAGCCGATTCAAACGGCCTTCCACCCGCCCATCGTGAACGAGCAGGTCACCGTCCCCGGGCATACGAAGGTTCAGTGGATGACGCCAAATCAGGCTTCGCGGAGCTACACGCGGTACACCGTGGACCCGTCGACGTCTGCGGCTGAGTCGCAGCCGCCTGTTTCCTGGCCCGCGACCTCTACAGTTGCGCCGGACGGGAGTAGTGAGGCTGAGAGGATGTACGTCGATCCACAGGAGTTCTCCCCATAGTCTCGTCCTTTCGTTTACGCGGTCATATCTTGCGCATCATGCATCACGGCAGATCGCAGGATCTTCAGGCGTATATATGAGTTATGAGGGACACTCCTGTTAACGGTAGCGTGGATGTACAGTGCCTGCAGGACATCAATTACCTGCCTAATACGGTAATTTTTTCCCATCGCCCGCTCGGCGGCGCTCGCGAGCTTGTAGGTCATGTATTCACCGCGGTGTACAGCGCGTAGGTACAAGGAAAGACTCTGTGAACCATCCTGTAGTGCATGTAAAAGTACACGGCCAAAAAAAGAGGATAATTCAATGCTTCACTCCGTGCAGACCACATCCGAACGCGCTAGACGTTGTGCTGCATCAAAATTGGCCTTGACCACGACCATCATGCCCAAGACCGGGGGCTTCTACTGTCGCAAAGACAAAACGCATGTCATGTGCACACCAACGAAGCGCGCGCGCATCGAGCGCATGCGCGACAAAGAGAATATGACCTTCGCCGCGATTGGGGCCGAGTTCAACATAGGCCGTCGCGAAGAATTATCGGGACATGAAGGAGACCGGCGACCCGTATGCGCGCGTGAAACAGAGCAAGAAAAGCCGTGGTCACCCCCGCTTCAGCGGAGAGGAGGTGCAACGCATGATCGAGAGCGTGGACAATGGCGAGGCGCGTGACGGTGTCGACGTCCGGAATCAGCTGTTCCCAAACGCTCCCGTCCGTACGGTGCAGAATACCCTAACCCAGAATGGGCGAAGGGGGTACGTTCGCCGGAAGAAGCCATTCCTCACGGAGAAGCAGAAGGAAGCACGCCTTCGATGGGCAAACGACAAGATCACTCTCACGCAGGATGACTGGGAGATTGTTTTGTTCTCTGACGAGTCCAAATTCAACCTCTTCGGGTCAGATGGAAGACAGTGGTGCAGGAGACCTCGAGGGAAGGATCAATATGCTGAGCGGAACACACGAAAGGTGCGTTGATCTTCTCGCGAGTGGGCAGGCACATTCAACTACTGTCAGGTCGTTGCACATGGCGGCGGAAGCGTCATGGTCTGGGGCTGTCTGACCCCTTACGGTCCGGGTCGCCTTGTTCGCATTGAAGGGCGCATGAACGCGGAGAAGTACGTGGAGGTTCTCAAGGAGGGCCTTCTCGGAACCATACACCATTACGGGATGGCCCCCCGCGGCATCGTCTTCCAACAAGATAACGATCCCAAGCACACCTCTCGTCTTGCCAAGGCCTGGCTCGCCGACGAGGGCTTCGAAATCCTCGAATGGTGTTCAAACTCCCCAGACCTGTCGGCAATCGAGAATGCATGGGATGAGCTTGATGATCGCGTGCGTCGTCGGCGTGTTCTGCCCAAGAACAAGGAAGAGATGTGGCAGGCTCTTCAGCAAGAATGGTATTCACTGCCTCCAGAGTATATTAACAACCTGTATGCCTCGATGCCTCGGCGTATCGATGCCGTTGTCCAGGCGGAAGGGAGCTCGACGAAGTACTGAATTATATACTTTTATGATCGCAAAAATCGCGATTTTCTGTTGCCAGTTGTTTGCATACATCTCGTTCTATATTCAATACGCTTTTAACGAGCAAACAACGCGTCTACAGGCCGTGGTTGGCGACCTACAAGCTCGCGAGCGCCGCCGAGCGGGCGATGGGAAAAAATTACCGTATTAGGCAGGTAATTGATGTCCTGCAGGCACTGTAGGTAGTAGTACATAGTAGCCTGCCAACGACGCCAGTTTGTGGATCGGCGGCGCGCGATGCGCCTGTCATTCACGCCTCCGTATCGTCGACCCTCTGGGACGTTGTGCCGCCCCTGCGGTGGTGTCGCTTAGGCAGATTGACCGGCATCCACCGTACGACCTGCGCTGAGCCCTCGCTGCCGCCTGCAACGCCGGCGAGCCCTGCGCCCCCGGACGCACCCACGCTTCCAGAGATGTCCGATATCGATGTGTCCGCAATGATGGGGTCCACGAATTGGGTCTCCCGAGACGTGCTCTCCGCTTCGGCGCGCTCGCTGGCGTCCATCATGGACACAAAGTCCTTCCCATGGGTATTCCGATGGCGGCGAGCATTGGACCGAGCGGCGAAGCGAGCAGTGCAGCCCTCGTAACCGCACACATACGCTGAGAAACAAATAGGGTGAGCAGATAAACGACGGCGCGTCACCGGAAAGAAAGCTCAGAGCAGTCCGCGACCGCCGAGAGACACGCACGCTTGATTTTATTGTGGGTATTCATATGAGTGTTCAAACCGCTGGGTCTGGTCAACGTACAGCGGTCGGTAAACCAAAGCTCAGAAGAATGCACTTCACCCACCTCTGGAATGTTTTGCCGCACAGGGAGCATTCGTGCGCCTTGGGCCGCTTGAACGAGGAAGCATTATTGTCGAGAGGTGTCGACGATGTCGACGAGGATGCGGCGGCGGGAGGAGAGGAAATGCCTCCTGTCGCAGCTGGCGAGAGCGGCGAAGGCGACGAGCGCACATTGAGCTGATATAGCAGCTCAGAAACAGGTAGAAATGAGGGCGCAAGCGTGCAGTACCTGAGTCGGTGGCGGTGACGCGGCAGGACCCAGCGGGGCTGGCTCTGGTATAGATGCTGAGCTCTCCCGCGGAGAACGCGATTCCGCAGGATGTGAGGTAGAAAACGACGGCCTGCCTTCGTTCGGTTCCGAGTCGGTCGGCCTCTCCTTGCCTTCATCGCTGCCCGTCGACCGGGAAGGGGTCTCTGTGGAACTCGTCCTCCCACGTTGCGGTCTGCTGATTATTCGATACATGGACCAGGAGGTCCCCACTCTGGGGGATTTTCGCTATCAGCCAGCAAGGAAAGAGTCGGAGGCAGATCATTAGCTGAACAAAAAGACCAGAAAGTCAACTGTGAGTTCCAGGCGTAGTCACGAGGCAAATAACTTCCGGTGACGCGCACATGACGTCATGTGCTCACGGAATATTCCGATACCTGCTGACCGCAGCGCAGGTTTACAGTAAAACACGCGCACACAAGTCCATAAATCTCCGAGATTCCAGTGAACGATAGGGTATGTTGTCTATTCGAACGCGTTCTAACCAATGCCTTTGCCTTAGCAATAGTGTATGTTAACATATGCATAAAACGGAAGTCCGGGAGCGCCAAGGCAAGGAAGGGTGTAGATGAAGTCCGATGTTAAAGCTACGCTAGGCTACGGGCGCTTAGAAAAGCGCGGCACCAACGAGACCGAGGACACCAGCGAGCGAAGCCGGGGCAGCGAAAGAGCGAGCGTTGGCGGCGTTAGAGTCGCCCGAAGACTCGGCGGAGCTCGTAGCCGAGGCACTGCTCCCGCTGCCGGAACCACTGCTGCTGCCACCAGTGGTGGAAGCGGAGCCGCCGCCGGAGGTGCTGAACGGGAGTGAGCACACAAACAGATGTCAGAATAAATACACATACGCAGAGGAGCCCGAAGAACCAGTGGCGGAGCCAGTCGAGCCGGAGGCGGCGGTGCCGGAGCTCACGCAGCTGTTGTCGTTGCCCTCGGTGATGGTGACTGCGTCGGTGTACGCGACATTGCCCGTGCCGTCCTTGATGGAGAGGGTGCTGCGGGCAAAATCAGTATGCTAGCTAATCTCAAATGCCGCGCAGCGTCGCAGATGCTGCGCGCAAAGGAAAATGATGCAGACGATGCAGGGGGACGTCCCACCCGCGTCCGCAGCCATCATGGAACCCGAGCTCGCCCCGCGATGTGACTCGGAAGGAATGACGGGATGAAGATGGACAAGTAATGGAGCGTGCAGAACAAGACTTACACAGACGTGCCCGAGGCGAGGTCGACGTTCCAGGTGATGGAAGTCGCGTCGGTCTGGTCAAAGGTCTTGAGAGCACCGCTGGTCTGACCACCAGGGAGGATGGTGAGGAAGTACGGGGTCGACCCGTCAGCCCAGCTCAGCAGCGACGGCTGGCAGACCGTCAAGGACGCGCTGCAAAAGGCGGGTAAGCGTACGGCTCTCGTAGTCAGGGCCGCGTAACGCACGGGGTGTTGATGGTGAGCGCCTGCACAGCGGCGATCAACGAGGCGGCGGCGACGAGGAACTTCATGGTTGCGGTGGGGTGGGCGAGGAAGGAACGAGGGGAAGCGACCGAAGAGCGTTTTATGGCGAAGACAACGAGAAAGAAGACGGCAAGAAGTCAACGAGGCGACTGCGGTACACGATGCCGTCTTTATAGCTCCACTTCAAATTTCATACTCAGCCAGCACGTGATAGCAACCGATCTCGCGCGACGTGCGGTTCTGCGCGCCGCCGCGCGCCTGCTCAGCCTCCAGGCGACGTTGATTGGATGCGGGCGCACCAAAAGAATGTTCTTCAGAGGCCGTATTCTTGAGTCGTAGACGGTACACAGACCACAACTGCAATTGGAAGAATTCATTGCCTGGGCGCGCTGCGAAGCGCAGCTCCAAAGCGTAACACTTGATTACACTTCCCTCCCGGCTGTCAGAGCCACCTCGCCCGCCCGCATCAAGCACGCATCGACTGCTCAAGCGTCGGCAGCGTAGCGATATCACTCCCTGATACTTACAGCCTCTACGAACGTCTGCCTGGGGAGACTACTTACAGTCCAATCCAGCTGCTCCTCCCACCCGGGTTATGCAGGTTCGTCTGCCCGATCTTGATCACCGTCAAGGGCTCCCCCCGTGCACGATGGACCCCATGGCCAGAGTCGCGCGCCATCGACGGCTCGCGCACAGGGGTCGCGGGCATCGCCGTATCGCTAGGCGAGCCGAACGGCATGTCCACGGCGTCGATCAGCGGGCTCGACGGCATCGACAGGTCCTGGAGGGACGGTGTTGCTGAAAGCAGCCCCAGGCTGGACGAGCGAGGCTTCTCCCACCCGGGCGCGGCGATCGCTTGCACGGCGAGGAAGGCTTCCGCGTGCCACTCGTACCACACTTGCCGAGTGTTCGTGAGCCGCCAGATCGTGACGTGCAGCTCGGAGTTGCTGGGGAGGTAGAGAGGCTCCTGGAAGCAGATGAGCGATGAAGACATACAAAGGCAAGGCACCACAGCAGTCCCTTGGACGGGCTGGAGGCACAGGTTCAGCCCCGCGCCCCGCTCCGCTATTCAGTGTGCAAAGAAGGGTTCCAATAGCTCACCCTAAACGGGAAGAAAAGCGGGAACCAGCTCAGCATGTCCTTGGAAACATGATCCTTGCGCTCCGGATGTATGCTCAGGCCGATGGTGCCATACAGCACGGCCTCAAAGTACCCGGCCAAGCCACTGAGAAAATGCACGTCAGCGGGGCCCGTGGAAGCGACACTGCCTTCTAGTAGAGGAAGCACTGCGAGGGCACTCTCGGCTTCGCATGTGACTGGCTTCTGCGCGCAGCAAAACATCACTCACTGCATGACCCCCGCGTGCGGTATGTGGAACTTGAGGCGTGCGCTCCGCACATTGTGGCTATTACTGAACGGCAGACCTGTCGCGCGTGGTCAGCACGACGCACCAGAAGACACCAACGATCGCCACTTACCTCTCTCGTCTAGTAGCGCGTCTTTCCGCGGGTGCTCAAAGCTCCAGCACTCTTGGATGCGGGGCCCGCACGCGCCGCTGACGCCTGGGCCGTCTCCGCTCAGGATGTTTACCGCCTGTAGCATGACTACGTATGGTGTTTCCAGCCCTACCATGTCCCGTGTCAGTCAGTCTGGACGACGGCATAGCGAAGAGCACTACGCACCTGCAGGGCTCCCGGACGCCGTTGCCCCCGAGCGAGCCTCGTTGTACAGCTTTGCAGACGACAACGGCGCAAGATGGGCAGTATAGGAACATGGGATGGAAATACCCGTCGCTGAAAATTCCAGATGTCAAAGAGTCAGAAGAGACGAGCGTCGGTAAACATCGTAGTAGACTCACGCTTCAAAAATCTCACCGCGCCATCGAGACACTCCGGGCTGAGCTCATTGTCCCCAAACGACCCCAACAGTTCGCTGACGAGGATGTCCGCTTGCTCGGGGACCTCGAGCGCCCGCATGTCGCCGTACACCAGCGTGACCTTGTCTCCCCAGTCCGCGGCCTTGCGGCGCTGGAGGCTGCAGCCGTTTGTATCAGTAAGGGTGAGTGGCGAAGAAAAACGGATAGACGTACGTCACGTAGGCGTTGGGGTTCTTCTCTACAGCGTAGATTTTGGCGTCCTTCTTCGCACGTTGGAGGGCGTTGAGTGCGCGGGCAACAAGGGGGCCGCGACCGGCGCCGGCGACGCAAATTATACTTGGAGTGCATGAGCTTAGTTTAGAGTCCTAGAAATGCGAGAGACCCACAGGTTCTCGACGTCCTGCAAATCAGACACAGCGCAGAATATCGCCTGGGAACCCGATTTAGCACGGCACCTAAATTTCGCGAAATAGTCAGTCGTACCTCCTCATACTGGTGGTACTTGACTGGATCCCGCTCGAACGTTTCGTATGTCGCGCTTTGGAGATTGTCCATGAGGGGCTGCAGCGGTGCCTGCAAATAATCCTGATAACCCTGCGCAAAATGCTCGACCGTGCCCTCTGTCTCTGTCGCGCGCACCACCGGGCTGGTGCGCTCGAGGTGGCGCACGTACTGCACGTACGCCGCGCCGCCGCCGCGCTCGTGCACCCTGTCCGTCGTGCCGGAGAGAATAATTGTGGGTTGATGCTGCCTGGTGTTGTCAGCGAATGCGCAGGTAGTGGGGGCGGGTGATACTTGCTGTCATGCTCGCGCGGAGGAAGGACTGCGTAGTTTTAGAGAGGACAGGGTAGCCCTTGGCGTTGGCGATGAAGGTGGAGGCGGGGAGGAAGATGTGGCGGACGGGCTCGGCGGACCAACGGTTGAGGACGCCGAGGGTGGAGGGGAGCGCAAGGGCGAGATCGAGGGCTGTAGGCTGGTCAGTGAGAGAGGGAGAGGGGAGGTGGGGCGTAGACGTACCGAGCGAGAGGCGGGTGTTGTAATCACAGATCGTGCGGATCAGGTCCCACATCTCCCAGGTCGTGTTGAGCTCGCGCTCGGGCCCCGGCCGGTTGTGCGCGTGGCGTGAGTCGTCCGAGACGAGCAGGGTCGGCGTGCCCGGCATGGACATGGATGGCATGCGCGGGCTGCGCCCGAGAACGAATGGCGACGCGGGGATGCCTTCGTCCAGCTTTGCGGGGTCATATATGGGCAGGCGGACGGCGAGGTTGACGTATGGGACGCTCTTAAGGCATGTATTGACGATGCGGGCGTAGGACGCGACGTGCTCGCGGCTGCGTGGGGCGGGGAGGATGACGCTCTGGATGCCGAGGTAGGCTGCGTACGCGAGCTCCTGCTGCAGCGCGATCGCGGCGTCGTGGCGCACCCAGTCGTCCGCAGCGTCGAGCTCCAGCCACTCGGATGCGACGACGACGACTCCTTGTGCTTCGTCTGCGGCAAGTCAGTCAGAGGAAAGCGGGGGGAGGGGGGGAACTCACCCAAACGTGTCATCGTCACCTCGTCCAGCTGGAAAGCTGGCTGCGATCGCCAATCCTCAGCGCGCTTCTCGTCCGCTAGACGCTGCTCGCGATCGCGATCGCGGTGCTCCTCGTCCCCCAGCGAGGATATGCATGTCTCCGTCCATCGCTTTTTCCATTGATCGGTGGTGAGCGGGAGGCAGAGCACATCGTAGCCCTCGTCCTGGATGCGATTGGCGAGCTTGACGACCGCGGTCTCCTTGTCATCGCTGGGAGTCTTTGCGATGTCGTCTACAGAGGCGAAGGATCCAAGAAGCGCGTATGCCATGGATTGAAGACAGCGACAAGATATGGCATGGGATGGGGGGCAAAGTGTATCGACGCTGACTTGGAGCTCCCAAAGAAAACCTGCTTTATATCAGTCTCTGAGGTCTATAGAGTGATGCTTTACTGTGCTCACCAATGATGATTGGGATCAAGTCGAGATCCTACTGCTGATTTGGTTCGTCACTAGTCACTTGTGAGGCAGAACTTCAGAAAGACGATCGTTGGGAACAAGCTCGAGAAAGTTGCGAGAAAGTGGCGCGCTGCCGCTTGTTCGGGCCGCGGAAGCGGTAAGCACGAGGTGCGAGAGGGACTTGTCGTTCTTCGTCTTTTCTTCATCTTTTCTTCTACCTCTATCATCGCCTTCCCGCTGAAGTAAGCTCCCCTCAAATTGACTGCAAGTGCTGCTCTGCACTGCTCCCCACTCTTGACACTTATCAGCGGACGTGTCCTAGTGCAGGCAAGGTGGAGAAAAGGCTGCACGCCCACATCGAGTCGTCGACGAGCAGACTACTTACCGTCCGATATTGCGCTCAAAGGTCATTCGCATGGGAACTATATCAGGGCTGTATATTCCATCCCCACATCGATGTCATGACTACTTACACGCGGTTCTCGCTGCTCACTGGCGCTCAACATCCAGCAGTGTTTTGCAGTCTCATCCGAAGGTCGAGACTCAGTGTCGCATCGTAGCCTCATTCAATGTCATCCTTACGTGATGAGCCAAGACGTTGCGTCGCTCGGACAGTGGGCACAAACAGCAAATGCGTCCAGTGAGCGTCCGTTATCAAGGAACTGCATGGCTCAGATAGAGACGTATCGTGTAACAGAGAGTCTGGAGAAAGGCGAATTACCCAGGACATGGAGTGGCAGGCTATACCTCCTCCGTAAGGCGCAAGATTCAGACACAAAAGCACCCATGTTCAAGTCGAACATGGAAGTTGGGATTCCGCAGCGGCCCGAACGGCCACGTGACCACGCGCCTTTGGACAATTTTCCTTTTTCGTTCTGGGCCTTGCTTCTGGTGTGCCTTGCGGCGAGCTAGCGTTTCCGGCCTTTGCCTGTTTTGCTTCTGTCCTTCATCGCAAGGACGGTTTGCTGAACCCGTCTCGGACTCCACATTCCTCTTTTTCTTGACTCTTTACGACATCAACCATGACCGCCGTCGCAGACCCCACCGCGCTGGTGGACCCGCTCAAGACTGAGGACGCGTACGACGCGCCGAGTGTGCCCGAGGTGTTGGGCAAGATCAATGATGAGGAGGTATGTGGACAGGTGGGGTGGCCCCGGGCGCGTTCGCTGATGCACGAGCAGGTTGGTAAGCAGGTGAACGGGGACGCGAAGACGCGTGCGCCGGACATGGAGGTTTCTCTCAGCGGCGACACCCTCGTGAACGAGAGCAATGGGGTATGTGCTCTGCCTTTGTAGCCTTCTAGTTCTCTGACGCGCTTCGCGCAGCATGTTTTCGAGAAGGGTGACCTTGATGGCAAACCGGCAGACGTGGCACTTACGGAACAGGAGTCGGAGCTCGGGGAGGCCACCGACGAGCAGGAGGTGGTTGATGAGGTGCGCGACGCGTTATCTTGGCTGAAAATTATCATCTGACGCGTCGTCAGGCCCCGGTGGAGGAGACTAAGGCAAACAACGTCGCGGCAGCTGAGCACAATTCGAGCGAGGCGGCACCGGAGCCGGCATCCGAAGACACGATCGACGATGCGCCTGCCGCTGCCGAGGAGGCCGTCGCTGACGACGTCACTTCCGTCGCCGAAGACGTCCCTCCGGTCCTGGAGGATGTACCTCAGGTCGACGAGGCATCCGAAGTCCCTGTCGTGGAGGAGCCAGCGCCCATTGCGGAGACGGAGGTTGAGCCCGTTGCAGATTCGGATGCTACTTCAATCGCAGAGCCGGAGGTTGCACCTATCGCCGAGACGGAAGCCGCTCCTATCGTTGAGGAGCAGGCTCCTGCAGTCGAGGAGGTGACTCCTGCTGTGGAAGAGGCGACCCTCGTCGCTGAGGAGACCGTCGCTGCTGAAGAGGAGACTCCCGCTCCTGCCGCGGCTGAGCCTGAGGCCCCCGCTGCTGAAGCGGAGGCGCCCATTGTCGAAGAGACTGTCGCCCCTGCAGCAGTCGAGCCTGAGGCTACTCCTGACGTCGAGGCGCTTGTTGATGACGAAGAAGCAGCCGCAGATGAAGAAGCAGCTGTCGCCGACGAGGCGGCCGCTGTTGAGGCTGAGGCCTCGCCCGTTGAGGAACCTACCGTCGAAGAGTCGGCTGTCGAGGAACCTACTATCGAGGAGCCGACCGCTGAGGTGCCCGCCGCTGATGAATCGACCGTCGAGGAGCCGGTCGTTGAGGCGCCCGCCGCCGAGGAGCCGACAGTCGAGGAGTCGGTCGTTGAGCAGCCTACTGTTGAGGAATCGACCGTTGAAGCGGAGCCGAACGTGGAGGCGCCTGTCGCCGCCACCGAGGAGGTGGAGATCAAGCAGGAAGAGGAAGAGGCCGAGATTCCCCAGGAGGATACCCCTGTCGAGCAGGAGGAAGCACCTGTCGAGCAGGAGGTGGCGCCGGTTGAGCAGGAGGAGACACCGGTCGAGCAGGAGGATACGCCCTTGGAGAAGGCGGAGACGCCCATCCAGCAGGAGGAGGTCCAGATCAAGCAGGAAGAGGAGGAAGCGCAGATCCCGCAGGAAGTGCCGATCAAACAGGAGGAGGAAGAGGTCAGCCTGGGCGACTTTACGCCGTCTGCTGCCGAAGTCGAACTGGAGGAGGCCGAGCCCGTTCAGGAGGAGGTCAAGCCTGTCGAGGATGAGGTCGAACCTGTGAAGGAGGAGCCCACCGTTACCATTGACGCCGTCGATGAGCCAATCATCGCCAGTGAGGAGCCAACCTCCGCTGTCGAGGAGGCGGCTGCGCCTGTCGTCGAGGAAGAATCGACTCCCGTCGTCAAGGAAGAGCCGATTGCTGCCGCTGATGAGGCTTCAGTCCCTGTCGTTGAATCTGTTGCGGCTGCAGTTGAGGAGGAGCCAACGCCTGTGGTCGAAGAAGAGCCGACGCCCGAGGTTCACGAACCGGCACCCGCAGTCGATGTGGTGGACGATGACGAACCCGCCGTCGTTCCCGCAGACTTATCCGAGGCCGTGACTGTTGCCGAGGATGTCAGCGCCGAGGCATCGGCCACGCCAGAGGTCCCTGAGGCTACCGAGTCCTCCGTGGAGACGGCTGAGGAGGCCGTGTCTGTCGAAGCCACCCCTGACGTCGTCGACGCTACCGAGACGAGCCTCACTGACGAGGAGGCGGGAGCCAAGGACGCTGTTGTCGAACATATCGAAGTGGTCGGTGGGGAGGCCCTCGTTGATCCGGAAGAGGCTGTCAAGGTCGACACTGCTGCGCCTGAAGAGGAGACGCCAGAGGCCAAGCCTGTCGAAGACGCCGAGGACGTGCCGACAGACATTACGCTCAGCGTCGAAGCGCCTACACCGGCGGAGGTGGAAGACGCGGAAGTGGAGGCTGACGGGGACGTCGTGCACGCCATCGAGGCGGCCGTCTTTGTGTCCGCTGCGCCCGAGGCGGCTGCGGAAGCCGAGGAGGTCGATGCAGCAGACGTCGACGTCGAGGCTTTGACCCCGGAACCTGACGAGGTCGTGCCGGACATCGTGGTGGCCTCAATTGCCGCGGACGAACCTGCCATTGCTACCGAAGCCATCGACACTGCCCCAGTAGCCGAGGAAGCTGAGGCTGTCGCCGAAGCAATTGGGCCCGCTGCTGAGGCTGCTGAGGCCGAGCTTGCTGATGCTGGAGAGGCGGAAGCGCTGGCTGCTGCTGAGCCCGTTCTCTCGCCGGAGCCCGATGAGGTCGTCCCTGACGTTGTGGCTACCACTTCAGCTTCGGCGGAAGAGCCTACTGTCGTCACGGAGATCATTGACACTGCGCCTGTCGCCGACGATGCTGTCGCCGCCGCTGAAGAGATCGTCCCCGAAGTCGAGTCTTCTATCATTCCAGCCGACGCTACGGAAGAAGCCCCCGTCTCCGTCGTCGAACCTGAGGGTGAGCAACCTGCGGAGGAGGCTTCTGTTGAGGAGGCTGCAGCCGTAGCGGACGATGCTGCGCTCGCGCCCTCGCACCCGGAAATCGAGCGTCCGTGGACTCCGTCATACAGTGTCACGCAGCAGGGACCGGGTATTCCAGAGGAGGAGGAGCCTGAGCTGCCTTCTCCGATCGCTGCGCCGGAGCCTGTCAGAGCAGTCGAAGCACCTACAGAGGTCCGTTCGTTTCTCGATAGTCATGGTATAGTTACTGACAGGCTTTGGTAGCTCGAGGTGGTCGAGCCGGCACCGCGTCCGTGGACGCCATCCTACTCAGTGACCGTACAGGGAAGCACGTCGCCTCACCCGGAGGAGCCCACCGAAGACGCCGCAGCGGCAGAGGAAGTCGAGGCCTTACCTGTCGAAGAGCCGACGGAGGTCAGCGAAGAGGTCCCTGTGCCTGTTGCTGCACCGGTCGCCGAAACTGACAACGCCACTCCTGATATCGTTCTTGAGGAAGTAGAATCCGCTGAGGTTCGTGTTTTGCTCGCATTCATAGCCTTCCTGACTGACTGTCATTCACAGAAGGCCGAGGAATTAGCCGCGGAGTCCGCTGCTGGCGGTCTTGAACGACCCAAGTCGCCCTACCCACAGTCCTACTCGGTCAGCGTTCAGGGCAGCCCCTCGCCGAGCGCAGCCGAGCTGCCCTCCGAGGAGGCTCCCGTGGCCGCTGAGATCGAAGATCAGCAGGAGGAACAGCCCGTTGTTCACCAAGCGGAGGATGTAAGTGCGCGTATGTGTTAGATTGGCATCCCCTAATCGTCTTCCATAGGCGGATTCGGTTGTCGAGTCCTCGGTCGAGCCCGAGGCTGAAGCAGAGGTGCAGCCTGCGGCAGTGGAAACTCCGGTCGTCGTCGAGGTAAGCGGTCATTCCCGCACTCGCTCTACACCAGGTGTTTGACGATGCATAACAGCCCGACGTTGAGGACGTCGCCCCCATCATCGAGACCTCTTCCGCTGCGCTGCCCGAGCAAGTCGAACGGCCGAAGTCGCCTTTCCCACCAGCGTACTCTGTAACGACCCAAGGACCGAACGAAGAGGAGGCCGAGCAGCCCTCGTCTGAACCGGAGGTCGCCGAGCAGCGCTCGCCTACACCTGCTATCGTGTTGCCCGAAGAGGCCGCTGAAGATCACCATGTGGAGCGCCCGAAGTCGCCTTTCCCTCAGTCGTACTCAGTGACCTCTCAAGGTCCTGATGACGAGCCTGAGCAGGAAATCGCTGCGCCAGACGCGTCCGACGAGCCCGCCGCTGGCCCCGTTTTCGAGGAGCAGCCCCAGCCTGCTGCCGAGCGCCCCGTGTCACCGTACCCGCGGTCGTACTCTGTTCTATCGCAAGGCCCAGGGGAGGAGACCAAGGACGTCGCAGAGGAACAGGAGCCTGCGGTCGAGACGGAGCTCGAACCCTCGGTGTCCGAAATCAAGCCCGCTGAGACGGAGGCTCGTCCCAAATCGCCGTTCCCGTCGGCCTACTCCGTCATGTCACAAGGACCCGGGATGGAGCCTGAGCAAGCAGCGGAGTCGGAGTCTACTGAGGCTGAGGAGGCCGCCGCCGCTGAAGTACCCATTCAGAGGGCGGCAACGCCGTTGATTGTCACTCCGCAAGCTGAGGTCGAGGATCCCGTCGATCGTCCCAAATCTCCCTTCCCGCAATCGTACTCGGTTTCTCGCCAAGGTAGCCCGAAGCCCATCGCACAGCAGCTGGAAGACATGGTCCAGGAGCAGGCTGAGCGGCCCAAGTCGCCATATCCTCAGTCGTACTCGGTTTCCAGGCAGGGTAGCCCTCGACCTCCTGAAATCGAGGCGGGCGAGCCGCCTGTGGAGCGTCCCAAGTCTCCATATCCCCAGTCGTACTCGGTGTCGAGGCAGGGCAGCCCGATGCCTCCAGAGGCTGAGCCAGCGGTAGCGCAGGCTCCGGAAAGCAAGTTGACGGAGGTGAGATCATCGCGTTCTTCAATCCTTCGTTTCTGAACAACTTGTTTTCAGGTTGTTGCCCCTAGCGGAGATGCAACTATCGCTGCACCTGCTGAGGCTGTTGACCGTCCGAAGTCTCCTTACCCTCGCGCGTACTCCGTGTCGACACAAGGGCCCGGTACTCCCAACACCGAAAAGGAGATCGACGAGCAGCCTTCAGAGTTAGTCTCTCCCGTGGAATGGTATGTGTTCGCTCTTCCCGCGTACTGTTACAAAACTGATCAGACGTACATAGGACTGACGCGAACAAGGGAAGCTCGGGATCAGGGTCACGCAAGCGCCGCGGTTCAACTGCTTCGCGTACCTCCGCGAGCGGCTGGCTTTCGCCAACTGCGGCTCCTGAGTCCGTCCGTACCTCCCTGGAGGCGGCAAAGGGCGAGTTCGCGCGTACTACCGTCGCTTCCCCGGCCGCCTCTGCCCCCGCGACACCTGCCGACAGACATGACGAGCTATCGATCGACGAGGGCACGGAGGCGGAGGAGTCTGCGGCGGACGATTCGGAGGACGATTCGGACTCGGAGTCGGAGACGGACGACGAGGCACCGCGGCGCCGTCGGTGGTGCACGATTATGTGAGCGCGCTGATGTGCTATCGTTCCTTCCTTCCATCCCCTCACTCGATTCGCCTTGCTGTGGTGCCCGTTCCTCCCTCGCCATGGCTGGAGATTCTATCACACGAGCCCTCCTACTCCGGCTCCCTCAAGATTTTACGACATCTCATGACTTAGTACTCCTAATGTATATGACCATCTATTCTTCATCTTGGATCTATTCCTTTGCTATCCTGCCTTCTTCACATCTTATCCATCGGATTGCATTCATGGTTTCATCTTCTGTTGGATATGTGCAGTGCTTCGTATTCGAGCTCCAGTACATCGTGCTTGCTTTACATACTGGCCTAATAGTCGTACACTGCCCCTTGGCCCTGCATATCTCTTCAGCGTACAATGAACAGATGGCAATCACCACTCCGTTCGTTCGGAGACTTTCGTGCTCGCACGTTGTCGTCAAGCGAAACTTATACAGCAATCGCAGCTCGGTGCCTTTGTTCAAGTTTGTGTATGAGTGCATTTAGCCTTGATACATGGAGCAAATACGGATAACGATACAGAGCATTCCGAAAGGGTACAGACAGTGGGGAGAACGTGCTCGTAGGTATTGTTGCACAAGAAGAAGAAAGAAGATCACATGTGCCACTAGGAGAACATCGCTGCTCCCAAATCTACATGTGGACTCCGACCTGAGGAGCAGAAGTTACTTCCACCAAATTGCCATGAGCCAAAGACAGGCCTGCCACCGTATCCTCATCTGTGAATGTCCTACCGGAGATCGTGAACAGCAGTTCCCGCGCAGGCCGCCCGACTGACTGTGCCACGGCTTCCCTGAACCTGCGCATCGTCTGCGTCGAACGCAGGCGGAACGATACGGTAAGCTGGCGCGGTGCCTCGTGTCGCACACACACTCGGACGTGGATGCTGGCACGATCTAGTAGTAAGAATGAACAGCCTTATAGCACACACAGATGAACGACATGGAGGGGATTACATACCATGAGGTGCCGTGCTATCTTGCGTAGCGACTGTGCCGAACGCGGGCACGTTCGAGAGGGAGCCGGAGGCAGCCGCAGACGGCGAAGATGATACACTTGAAGCAAATCTGCCTGCGTTGGTGGATGGCCTACCGTCTCGTAACGGGATACACGGCCGCGTAGTCGTTTGCTAAAAGTCAGCCGAAGCCCAACATTCCATCGTCAGACATGGCCATTATCTATTATGTGGAATCGACACACCTGTTTTTCAGGTGTCGAGTCCTGCAGGTGCTTTTCAGGTGACGGGACCGCATGGAACCCGCCGCATATCTTCGGACCGAGCGGGCACCAGGCGGGCACACGTGAAGGCGCAGACGGGTGTCCACGCCACATATTCGAACTTAGCATGTTTTGAATTTTCAGCGGTTAAGCCTGCCCTCAAGTGACGCGCGGCCTCGGGGCAGCTCGGGCGCGCAGTCGGTTGCCGACTGCGCGTTCCTCTTCTTCGCCACACCCATGTCCTGCCCATGTCCTCCCCAAGTCCCGCCATGACTGTCGTGGTGTGAAGCTCACCTTCGTTGCTGGGCTGACCATTTACCAGTCTCATGCACTGTCAGCCATTCTCCTCGCCCTTCCCCGGTGAGAACCGCGGCGTACTGGAAAACAGGTACGCGCTTCACCCGCTCACGCTCACTCTTGCGCCGCCTGACCCAATTGACCAGGACGACGTCGATGTCCGTAATCACTAGCTCCACGTCGTCCTTCATCACCTCAAGCGGCGTCTTACAGTGATCACTGCATGTTGGAATTGAATGAGGGCGGCGCTTACGAAGAGCTAGTGTACCGGAATGTACGTGCAGAGCGTCGCTTTCCATCCCTCAAGCTGACAACATCACGGTTTCATCGAAGATACCGCGGCGTAAAGCGTCGTTTTCCTTGCAGCCGTCGCAAGCGGCCGTGGCCTCCACGCCCCCCCCCCCCCTCTTCCCACCTATTGAAGCGACGACGTACAGCCGTAAACACACGGTAAGTACGATCCAATACTGATATTATGCCCCAGAAATGACTAACCCTGATCACAGATATCATGCTCTCGAGAGCCCTGGGATTGAATATTGAACGAGCGCGGTGTGCGCGCACCAGACTGGCGCGCGCGGGACTTTATGTACGACTTCGGTAGCTCCCGTGACACGTAGCACATTTTTGTAGCCGTGTAGTACCGGTAGCATTAGTTCATTGCACTTGCAATATACGTAGCATTGCTCTTTCTATCATGCTCCAGTGTAAGAAGAGGCCTGTATTGGCAGGGTGGGAAGCAGCGCGGCAGGAATGCGCGAGCGGCGGGCGCGAGGTCACGTGTCCAACATACCCAACATCCACTGCCAGTCGCAGCGACACCTGTAGTCCATATACACAACATCTCCAAAACAGATACATCAAAATAGCTGTGAACTGAGAAGCCCCGTTTATCTACATTTCAGCTATCCGTGGGTGGATCTCGAGTGATCCTGGATGCACCTAAAATCTAGGTGTGGACTACGCGGCCGTGTATGCACCACTTGGCCCAGGGAACGGGATATGCACCACTCGGCCTGTGCCAGTCAAATTTTCATAAAAGCCCTAGATATCCGGTGTATCTGTAGCGCAGCATGACATCTACCGTAGCCTGAAAGATCATAGGGCAGGTGTATCTACAGCGAGAGGTAGAAAAATCAGAAGTAGCACGGCAACTCCCGAAAAGTGGTGCATTAGAGACGATGAGCTAGACCGAAATTCGGCTTTTAATTTCCTTTTTGAGCCAGCCGAATTTCGGTTGTGGGCCATTTTCCCGCTTTGACCGGCGCATCCTCCCCGCCTGCGTCTTCTGCCATTCCCGCTGCAGTAAGCCCCGCAGAAATCTGAAAATCGACACAGACAGCAAGGACATATCAAGGAATGTCTTAGCCAAAGCAGAAGCTGATCGGGGCTCTGTGAGGCAAGCTGTATGCATGGAAGCCATAACAACGGATTTTGCCGACTTGCTCAAAAAGCGTGTCGCGAGCCTCTGGCTGAAGGGAAAGATGCCAGAAAATTCGTATGTGTGTTGATCTGTATGCCACATATAATGTCGAAGTTTCGCAAGATACGAGTGTCTGTACGAGGAGCTGTCTACAAATTTCCGTTGTGGCAAAGCCGAATTTTTGAGCCGAAAAAGGAAATCGGTCTAGCTCATCGTCTCTATTACGCTATCACCGTCTTTGCGCACAGACAGTACGGTCGTTGTCCAGTGATAATTCTCATAAATATTTGAGCAAAGAGGGAAGAGTCCTATTCATGGGCCTGATTATTTTCAGAGCAATCGAAGACAACGGCAGCGAGTTGTGGCCTGCAGACTCAAAGTGGTGCATATCCCGTTACGGGACGGTAGGTATGACGTTATTAGACCGTATTTGCACCAGGTTATATTGACTTTCGCATCTGAATTTTGGCCCCACTTCCAATGAAGTGCCCAATACATATGAAGAAGAGCAAACAAAAAACTGAGACAGCAAGATAATAATTCGATCCGAACATGAGCTCAGGGCACCCTTCAACGACCTCTATCAGGCCATCGGTAAGGTTTACGGACAGCGGCCTTTGGCCACGACGATGCGTGTACAGGTCCCCATCATCTGGGCACGATCCGGGCAGTCGAGCGCTGCTCACAGCACGCAAGAAGTCCGCGGAAGCGGGTACCGTCGTTTTGAATATATTGGAGGCCGCGCGGTCTGTATTCTCGGCTCTTCAAAAATCATCAACGGCCGAATTTCCAGTACATCTGAGCGCCGCGTAAGTGCAATACAAACCCAATATAACCTGGTGCAAATACGGTCTATTATCTGCACTGGAGCCTGCTGGCGCAAACGGCGATCTGGAAGGCGCAGAACAGCTCGACGTGGGGCGCAAGGGAGTGCTCCATGCAGTCCGGATCCTCTGTCGTAATACTGAAAGCACCAGAGTGGACAAATCCAAAAGGGTTTCGCGCGCTGATGACCGAGTTGACGCAACCACTGGTGTAGCGGAGTCGGTCAATGACATTTGCGCAGGACGACCGAACATGGACGCGACCGTGTCGGGATTGGCGAGGCGCACAGTGGGCGGCAGCCCAGGAGGACTTGGGGGCATAGCAACGGTGTTTGCAGATGTGGCAGATGTAAGCGGCTGAGGTGCCGACGGAATCGTCGGTACCTGAGCCGTGCTGCTGGTCTCGTTTGTCGCGCTACGGGCAGTCGATCTCGACGAGTCCGCCTGCGTAGGATGTAGACTTGCTGTATGAGAAAGGACGCGTGCCGATGACGACGGCGCGGCCTGAGAGCGCTGCGTAGACAAGCTTGTCGTGGAGGAAGGCAGTATCGCGTTCGTGGAGGAGGTCCCTGCCGCCGTTACCGACGATCCTGAAGTCTGTATGATGCGCGTGGGGGTGCGCGCGACTGTCGCATACGGAGTTGCTTGAGTACGGCCTGCGTGCAAAGGAGGATGGGAGACTCTGGAAGTCGTGACGCGTGGCGAAGATGCACTGGTGTATGCTGTGCCGCTCGAGCTGTACGCTCCCGCATGACGTGGGTTGCTCGTCGTGTTCCGGGCTTCGAGCGGCGCTGGCACATGGACACTTCTTAAGACGCCGTCCATCGAGCTCCTCGATGGCCGATTCCCTGAGTTGTAAGTCACTTGTGATCCCAGAGACGTGCGCGCTGGAAGCGTAGTGGTGTCCGCCTCGTTGTCACCCCAGACGCAGAACTCCTGACGACGTGTATCGTGTACACTCTGCCCTTGAGATGGTGCCAAACCCCGGCTGTGATGTTCACAAGCCGTCTATCGCATGCGGTGACATCTCCTGTTTGCAGTCGAAAGCTCGATGATGGGGGTAGTCGGAAAGTAGTTCGAGCGCAGGCAATTGCATCCTAGTAAAGGCTCAGTGGTGAGTTTGAAGATGGTTATAGTGCTGAGGAGTGTTTGGAAAAAACAGCCAGGCCGAGGCGGGGTGAAGGACTTGGGAAGATGTGATCATTGGTAAAGGTTCTGCATCCGTCGTCGAAAGGAAGAAACGTTCACCTCGTATGTGTCTGGAAGCTCGACCAGCTCTGCCACCCCGTCGAGCATAAAGGTGATCAAAGGAAGGTCTGCTCCGTTCGTCGTCCTCCTTCCGCGTCATTGTGGAGGACCTTGCGCCACGGTAGAAGACGGTATTCGTGCGCGCCGAAAGCGCGTCAGTGTTTGTTCTGGGGGCATATTGACTGCCAATGCACGCGTCTTGCTTGCCCAATTTTCTGATATCGTGAGACTCGGAGCGCTCGAGTCAATGAACAGAGGCAGTTGCGAAGTGAAGAGGGTAGTCACGATCGACGCGTCGCTAATGAGGGAGGCGAAGATCGGTACGCCCCGCGTGACAGTCACGAGGTCGTGGGACTATACGATAGTTGAACTTCGCAAGTTCGCCCAGCGAATTACCTTTCCCGATTTTGCATGAATATGTTACTACGGGCTCAGATTGCAGTCCCTCTTAGAGAGAGCATCAGCCAAAAAGTCAGAATAAATTATCGCAAATAAGCGTATAAGTTAAGACTGTTAAGTGCGTAGCGCCAATAACTACAAGATGGATATGCGGATTGCTGGACTCCACAGCAACACACGCGCTGCGCCGCATCGCCTCAAGCCATTCGAAGTCATCCACTAGGGGGTCTCTCATGACTGTAGTCCCATCCGCCTATTCGAGGTACTCCTTTAGAACGACGCGCTCGCCGAAGGGCTGGCCGAAGGGTAGGAGAATGTCGCGCCCTCGCTTCCGCTGGGCGCCGCTGAGCCGGACCCAGACGGGGCCGCAGAAGATGCTACGCTGCTGGGGAAGCCGGAAGATGCAGCACCGGACGAGACAGCGGAGGTCGCTGCGCCAGATCCCGACGGGGCGGCGGAGCCAGAGCCAGATGAGACAGCAGATGCCGACTCCGAGGAAACGGCCGAGCCGGAGCTGCTAGGGATGACGGACGTGCCCGTAGGCTCTGGAGCGGAAGAGCTGCCGGACCCGGACCCGCTAGGGACGGCCGAGCCAGAGCTGCTGGGCATAGCAGACGTAGGGAAGGACGTGATGCCCGAGGTGGGGAACGAAGTCACACTCCCACTCGCAGTGCCGCTGGGGAACCCGGACGAAGCACCACTAGGCGCGCCAGAGGGGCTGCCGCTAGGGAAACCACCACTAGGGCCGCCGCTGGGGAAGCCGCCACTGGGGCCGCCGCTCGGGAATCCACCACTGGGGCCCCCACTCGGGAACCCACCGCCGGGGGCGCTGCCAGTTGGCTCAGGGGCGCTGGGGAACGAGAACGGCATAGAATCGGTAGGGAATGGCAGCGAGAATGGCAGGGAGAAGTCCGTCGGCAAGGAGAAGGGGAGGGAGAACGGCAACGAGAACGGCAGAGAGAACTCCTGACGCTTCCACTGCTCCGGCGGCGAGGTCGCGGACGGCTCAGCGCCCGAGCCCGAGGGGAAGCCCGTCGGCGCGCCAGATGGGAAGCCCGTCGGCATGCCAGACGGGAACCCAGAAGGCATGCCCGAAGGGAACCCGGACGGGAAGCCAGAAGGTGCGCCCGAAGGGAACCCGGACGGGAAACCTGAAGGGACTCCAGACCCTGACGGTCCACCTGGCGGGAAGCATCCTGAAGGCGGCGCGGAAGGCGCGGACGCTGAGCGCGAGGGAGCGTACGGGCCATCAGTCGGCGCAGTATGGGCGAACGACGCGCCGCCAGGGAAGCCGGACGGTACACCAGAGCCCGAAGGGAAGGCAGAGCCTGAGGGGAAGGCGGATCCTGAGGGGAACGGGAAGCCACCGCAGCCAGAGCCGCTCGCGGAAGCTAGAGAACATATTGTAAGTATGATATGCACAAGCAGTGTTGCAGCTCGACATACCCGAGGGGAAAGACGACGGAGCGCCCGACGAAGCGACGCTGCTGCTGGGAACGATCGTAGGCACGGATGACGCGGACTCGCTCGCGCTGAATTGGCGGCTGCGTAACTCCCTCAGCATCTGAAAGGCGATTGATCGGAGCTCTACTCACCGGTCCATGGGTGCGGCATGTACGCCGGCAACAGCGAGCGCGGCGGTGACGAAAGTGAGGTACATCATCTTGATAAGTGCGGAGGAAGGTTCGACAGCAAGGAAGAAGTGGTCGGACACGAATAAAAAGAAAGAACGTGAAAGAGGAAGAGACTGCTTGTGGTGGTCTGCATTTCCAGGTGCCCTTATATATTCACTGGTCTGTCTGCGCCCGCGCTGCGCGTTTGATACAAGTAAATTCCTCCGTTGCAACGGCTCCACCGAGTGCATAGGATGTAACGATCGACTGCGGAGCTGGGAAGCAAGCTGGAACTGGCTGGAGTGAACGCACGCCCTTCGAGTGATGCTGTCTGACCGCTGACTCGTCAGTAGCATCACCGAACCGCTGACAGGCTACAAACGCACCCCGGGAACGTTCATCGGTTAAAAGGCCTGGTTACGATCCCCCAACGTCCCACCACCACTCAGCGCAGCCGACGCGCCCGCACCTTTGCGTCAATGCCACTATTGGGCCGGATGACGACACGGGCAAAATTGGCACTGGTGCGACTCTATAGCAATGATCAATGGCTCGAGCATGAGCTGCGGCTGCTGCGCAGGGCGGCGGCGCGCCCCCACTTCCTGTGCGCCGTGCGGTCGCATATGAGACGAAGGGCAGCGGCCACGCAACACCCCCGGTGGGTCAACAAGCGTTTCATGCTTTGTTCGTGCTTGATGCGCGATCTCCACCATCACGCTCTCTAAGGCGCGCCCGTCTGTAGGAAGGCAAGGCAAGCAATTTAGCAAAGGACAGCTTCAGGCAGCGGCGCCGCTCACCTCAAACAGGTTCTGCGTCCGAGTGAGTAGGAAGTTACAGTATCCGCTGGATCGAAGCCCTAGGGTCTCCGTGCTCGGCAAAAACTCACCTTAGGCTCGGATAGAGCGTATTTCTAGATGCTTCCTCAAGGCCTCGTTACCAGATTGGCACTTGAACGAAGGCTGGTCGCGTATAGTAGCCAGTTTGACCTCACAGGACCCCATCGACTCGGACACCTAGATTTCTCCTCGCAAAGCGCTGACCAGATCATGAAAATGACCTTTAAAGCTAATTGATGCAGTGTAAGCTCGAGTAGTTTTGCCATGTTCATCGTTGGATGGTTCAAGTCAGTGATCATGACAGCTGTTTGCAGAACGATAGACGGGTCGCGCTCAGACGCTGTGGAGCACGCGTGACCGGTCCGAGGACTCCCGGGCGGCGTCGACGGTCGATGGAGGCCAAACCGGTGAGTACTGGAACCTGATTTATGGCCAAAAAGATAAGGCATATGGATGCCTTCCCCTGCGAGGTCCTCCACGCTATGCGGCGGGCTTGTCGACGAGGCTCAAGTCGCCACGTGCGGTTGGACAATGGTGCCGGGGGCGCGCCGTAGGAGCGCTTCGCGTATGTTTTGCTCTTCACGTGAGGTGGGCGTCAGAACGCGACCCGTCTATCGTTTTGCAAACAGCTGAAGTTACTGTTAGTATGGGCGAGCGTGACAGCTTGCTACTGCACGCGCAAATCACGTGACCATAACGCGATCGGCTCCACCGTCCCGTCACGGTCGGGAATTTACACTCCTTCTTCCACTCTTCCTTCTTCGAGTCCCTGAGGTTTGCGCTGTATATTCGGCTTACGCTGGGACGTCCTGCGCATCTCATGACATCTGCCCGCCTGTGAACGGATCTTCACAGGCATTGCCGGCAGACTCTTGAAGCATCAAACTACAAGCTGCTTTCCCGAGCCGCTACGCTACATGTGAACGTTCAGTCCTACGGAGCATCGAATACGACTCAATGACAGTTCCATGTATGCATTGCGCTATACATCAGTCTCATAGATGGTAGAGACACTCTTGCGAATATCTTGGAGGCGGTTCTGGACCCCTACTGGGTAAGAACGCAAGCGTATACTTATGTCGTCATCTGTCGTAGGCGGGAAGTGACTGGATCGATTTCGCGTTTCGGGCACCCGTCTTCGGCTAATCGGGAGTTCCAATCCGGCCGACCGCATTTTTGGAGATCCTCTCCTCCACCCTCCACCGTGCCATTGAGCACCAGAAAGCATTTTTAAGCTCAAATATAAGTGCCCGGACTGGACTAAATTGAACGGCTTGTGCATGGGACGATCCGCTTGTACAATTACGGCCTTGCGTTTAGCGTTAGCAAAATCACGTGGTCTTAGAGTTAGGACACTCGGTCACGTGTCGTTCGACTTACACCTTAAGGCATTATGCTAGGCTCGTTCCCATCCGGCTACACCACGTGACTCGTTCCTCGCAAGAGGCGTAGCCGGCTGGGCCCACTCGGCCGGATTTTGGCGGAAAGGTGCTTTGACCGGCTCTCCTGCCTTTCTTGGCGAAACATGAGGCTCGGACTTCGTCGTGGGGGCTCGTTTTTGTTCAAAAAATCGTCTCGAGGTCGGTATATGAAAAGTGAAAATCTCAGCGAGAGCTTTCGAACGTATATACGAAGTTTGGGGGCCATTTTCGGGCCGAAAGTCAACTTGGCGCGGGCGGCGGGCCCATGGCGGCGCTTCCCACGACAGGGCGAGACGCGCTAAGTTCATCACCCGTGACCATCGCAGGCTCGTCGCCCTAGAACGGACTGTGTGCGAGAGATGAGCTACGCGGGGGCGGAGGTGACTGGCGTAGCGGTTTCCCCACTTGAAGATGGTCAGAGCGGGTGACCGAGTCCGAATGGGAGTTCGGATGTAGAACGCTCGGACGAGGACGAGCGCCAGACCTGACGATGGGGCTACCTTGCCGCTCATCGAGTCAAAGGTGACTACATGGCTCTTCCTATAGACGATAAGCTCGTCAAACTCAATGAGGGGCACTGGGTCATGGAGTTCCGAGTGCGAGGACGATGTTTTGAGCGTAGATGTAACTGATCGTAGGCGCCGTCCACGTTATATTTGAAGAAATAGAAGGCGGCTGCGAGAAAGGACAAAGAACGCGCGAACGCGCTTCATGGTGATGAACTTAGCGCGAGGCTCGCCCTGTCGTGGGAAGCGCCGCCATGGGCCCGCGCCAAGTTGACTTTCGGCCTGAAAATGGCCCCCAAACTTCGTATATACGTTCGAAAGCTCTCGCTGAGATTTTCACTTTTCATATACCGACCTCGAGACGACTTTTTGAAGAAAAACGAGCCCCCACGACGAAGTCCGAGCCTCATGTTTCGCCAAGAAAGGCAGGAGAGCCGGTCAAAGCACCTTTCCGCCAAAATCCGGCCGAGTGGGTCCAGTCCGCTCGCAAGCTCGCGGGTCTCGATTTGTCCTCTTTTCACGTGACCCGCCTGAGCGCGCGAGCGACTGGCCTGCGAGTCTAGCATTATGCATCAGCGTTGGACGTTGCTGGAATGAATCAAGGGCAGTATGGTTTCTGTCTTGGCACTACATTTGGGATGGGTGTGTGATGTATGTGAGCGTCAGGTGGGCAGACAGTGACAAACAAGCACAAACACAGGCAAGTGTTCGCGGGGTGAATGGGAGGACAGAACCACCAAGTAGTATTTCAGGTAGTGGGTGTTGGCCTTTGTTAGGACATGTCGTGGACGGTACATAACACGGAGTGCGTGAGTGAACAGGGAGAGATGCTATTACTTAGAGGGAGACGACAGGGCTGAGGGCGGAGGGACAAAGAGGGCCGAGAGCTTAGAAGGGAAGATCTGGAGTAAGTGTATGCCAGTAGACGGTCAAAGTATGAGTCCGGGCAAGAGAAGCCTCCGACTGTGCAGCCAAATACTGGGCGATGCGGCACCCCCCTTCCCACGCCAATGCAGCGCCGTCCCAGGGCGAGCCCTCGTAACCACCTTCGCCGCCGTCTGCTCCCGCCATAGCGCCCGAATCACAGACGAGGGATAACGCAAATTTCCAGATCGTCGGTCGATTGGTATGCTGAGCTTGCCGCGGACGTCAGCACGCCGTCTGTAGACCGGATGCCTTTGTTCGCGCCGCGCGGACGCCGACGTGTGGCCTCACGCACAACTGCAAGGCGCGCGCGCCGGCCCCGCCTAACGTCAATCGTTCACTACACGAGCCTTTGCGCCGCTGGGACCGTTGTCAGTATGGTACAAGCCCTAAGTCAAGATGTCCCTCAATCACGGAGACAAACTACGATGTGCCAACGTACCTAGGGACAAGAATGCACCGTCTACGGTAGGAACCGTATGCTAAAGGACCGGGACGAGTGCGAAAAGGACGAGGACAGGCGTGTCAAAATCGCACGCCGGAAGGCTATATTACTTTGGAAGTTGAAGGCCTGCGGGATATTCGTCAGCATTTCCCCAGCTCACATTCATGCAAAATGTACTTACCGTTCCAGCGACTTCGACCTCAGCTTAGACAAGTAGATGGGTGAATTGCAAGGGCTTGAACGACTGTGAAGAAAAGCCTAGGCAATGGCAGGGGTCAGGGTAACCCCACAGGGTTGCGCACCCCAACCCAGTGGGGTCAGGGTGCGGGTCAGCCAGGTGGTGACCCCACACCCCGGCAAACCCCTTGAGCCAGAAGGGGGTCCAACGATGAGTCCGAGCTCAAGGAGGGTTGGGACAGTATTCGTAGAAAGTAGTCTTTATCATATGAATGCGAGGTCTGTACATACAATGGGGATCTCGGAGCACCTTCCTTTTTCGTGCACCCTTGCCAGGGTGCACGAAAAAGGCAACCGCTTTGACAAAAACCCGGGGTTAACCCGCTGACCCCGCTGACCCCGCAAAGACCCCACACCCTTGCGCGGGGTCTCGACCTTGTGGGGTCGGGGTGCGGGTTGGTGCTGGGACACCCGGGGTTGCACCCGTGCCACTGCCTAGAAAAGCCCAATGGCACGTTTTGAGAGTCGACAGGAACATGGCAAAGGCCATGGAGGTTGTAAAGTGTCTGTAGAGTGAATGAACGCACCTAGCGGAGTACACAGCGGTACCGCGCGCCGCTCGCCATTCCAAATCCCTTTCCAACACCCCATACCCGTCGAAACAGTCCTCGAGCCTTCCCGCGCAGATTATTCGAGTTCATTTTACATTGTTTGCGGCCCGGAGCGTCGCTAGGATTGCCTTGAAATAAACAGCGGAGGAAATCAAGTGAACGTGAACGAGGCACATACGGCGACGGGCGTGAGCGGGGTGTTGCCACGACGTAGGCGGGCGGCGAGGTCCGGGCGAGGTCCACGACGGCACAGTGAGCGGAAAGCGCTACAAGGAATTTGGTAGCAGCATGTAAGTACAAGAAGTGTATCGTTGTGAAGCACTGAACTCACATGTACGACAGCACTAGGCGCCCCTCGTGTTCGTCGCCGCGGCCCGCGGTCGTTCGTAAGAGATTCCAGCGTCAAGCTCGACGAATTGAAGTTTACTTTGCGAGTATTGCGACGTTCCTACGTCTGTCGAAAGTGGTCCGCTTCGACCGTCATATGCAGTGCACGGGCGAGAGCCGGGGAGTACTGTATTGTCGCACCTAGCATTGAAGGCAGGGTATGTCCGAACTAAGGACGTCATGAACCAACGTGAGACGGGTTAGAAAACCCCGTCGAGGGCTTGCCGTAGACGGTGTGCATGTCGGCCATGTTGGGTATGAAAGCTTGATCACGAGGAAGAGCGCGCTAATTGATCTGTAAGGTTAGCGAAGTTTCCCACACAAGAGACTTACACTGTAAGCGCGGCATTGTACTGTCCTTCGCCGGCGAAGGATGATAGCAAAGGAGAGTGGTGTCGATAGATATACAGGTTACAAGGAAGCATCAGAGAGTGAATATGTAGGCCGCGCAAGCGCTCTCGAGTCTCCAACTTCGCTCTGAGCTCTCAGACTTCAATGCGGGTACTTACAGCGCAAAACAAACCCGAGTCAGAGGCTACGCTCAAACCAACAACCATACGACATACCTCCCGGCATATCCTGAGCGTGAACATTGATTTGTTGCCGCTCTAAATTGAGGAGGTCGTCCTGTCATCGCTCGGCCCTTCGCCGCTGACTCGCTGAAATGTTGATGCGCGAGTTTACTATCATAACAAGGATAATTTACATTTAACAGATGTGTTGTGAGGTGAACGCGTCGGCTTCGTTGTACGACGCAAGCAGCCCGTGCACGCAGTGAGGACTCATGATGGTCGAGAGGAACTTCAACCAAAATTGGATGGATGGCGCCCGGGCCGCTGCGGAGGTCGGGCCGACGCCGCCGATCGCTGTCTTCGACGAGCACTGCCCGAGCGTCCTCTTGTCGACGCTCTCAGGCCTTGTCACGCTGTGGTATGTGCGTAGACGCAGAGTATTACATAGAAATGGCAAACGCTAACATCAGATGCACGCCACACCGAAGTCGAAGGGCATGTGACGGTAGCGCTAAGTCGAACGTCATGTCGTAACTACGGAAGCGTAAGGCCACGTGACAGAAGTGCAAGCCCACGTGACTTTGCGCAACTCCAATAATTTTGTCCAATGAGGGCACGCATACTCAAATATAGCATATGGATGTACGTTCTGCGCCCTATGATGATGCGAAAATGCGATTTTGAGGGAAAAAGTAATATTCGGCAAATGCCGGTCGATCGGCATATGCCGACCACACGGCCTATACTTACCATGCCAGTGACGTGCTTTGGCCATGTTAATGTTACGCACGTGTGCTTGGCCTTGTCCCTCAGCGCCTCCTCTAGCTTTTGTCTGGCCTTGACTGGAATTAATAAAGCGGGCTGAGAAGTGACAATATGGGTGTCATGAAAAGGCCCGGACTGATGCGACTTGTTCAGAACTTGACCGCATTTGTGTGACGTTCCCCTCACAGTCGTTTTATGTATGTATAGCAGTCATTGACTTCTATGTTGCTGCTTAAAATCTCAAGTGCTTGCTACCCCGAGCGTTAGCGAGTGCACAACAAGGGAAGAGGAGGGCGGGGAAACGAAAGCAGGCGAGGAGCTGCGAGGCGCTAGTGAGAGCGAGGGCAGAGCAGCGATGAGGCCGACGCGTCTTCCGCGCGCGTGACCGTACGGCGCTTCTTCGAAGCGCCGATCACGGCCCCGGCGCTATGGCCGGACGTGCGGCCCTCACTTCGCTTGACTTCCGTAAAGGTACCGCAAGCGGTACCTTTACTATCATGTGAAGTGTCCGGCGATCGCCGGGAAGTTGTGGATCCGTCTTTGTGGGTCCATTCTGTTGCACATGTTGATGAGTGACTCATGGCGCACTCACAAGACTTCATAAGTAAGTCCAACATGAGTATCTGGGCGCTTCAAACTTCAGTACCTCGTTGGGCAGACACGAAGTTTTGAATTTTCTGTAAGTATCCCGAGGTGCGGCATATGCCGAGAAGTGCCTCGGCATCTGCCGAATTTCTTTCGAGCCCGGATTCTGCATTTTGGGGCCACTATGGACCTGGGAAAAAGTGAGATACGCTATATACCGCCATCATATACGTCGAAATTGCCTCAGAGTAGCGGACATGAGCAGAAGAGAAATCCAAGAAATGCGGTCCGCCGGATTGGAACTCCCGATCAGCCGGAGACCGGTGCCCGAAACGCGAAATCGAACCAGTCACTTCCCGCCGACGCCACGTCATCTGCCTTTTGCGGCCCTGGTCAATCAACGCGTCACGTCTTGGTCACGTCCGAGCGAGCCTCATAAGCCTGGAATTTACGGTGCAAAACTTCTCAGGCTGTCTTCAAGCCCGTCATCCAGCAAATATCATGGCACATCAATCCCGTTTCTTTCGTCAACCGTATCTGGCCGATCATAGTACTGGTGCACAGTATCAAGTTGAACATACACTTGCTCACAGCAGACGCAATGATCCGCCAATCTGGAAGAACAATGCATTCGACCGGTAAGCAAAATTTCCAGGACCGTCGTCAATCGCTAATGTACATTTTACCCAGTCTCCCTTTTGAGCTGCTAGCTCTTATTCTCCAGGCGTGCGTGGATACCGAGACGGAAACGCCTGCCAGCTTTTTCCATGACACCACTAAAGCACCCTGTCTTCTCACACAAGTCTGCCGCAAATGGCGTTTGGCAACCTACCAAATTCCTCGTTTCTGGACTCTGGTCCGCGTCTCCGTTGACGCGCTCGCGACCTCCGAAGAGCGAACTGCGACGAGCGCTGCGTTCCTGGCTGACTACCTTGAGCGCTCCCAGCCGCTTCCCATCTCCGTCTCTATCTTCAGCGAGGACATCTTTCCGGATAGTATCCTCCGGCCGCTCCTCGCCACCGCAATGCGGTGGCAGGACCTCTTCCTCTTCGTGCATCCAGACGATTTGGCGCGGCTCACCCCCATCCGCGGCCGTCTCCCTCAGCTGCAATCCCTCAAAATCACGCCGACGCTCCTCGGCACGCCAAACCTGGCCCCGCCCACGATGTTTGACCTCGCACCGACGCTGACGAGCGTCACCCTCGGCGGCTTCGCGCTCGAATTGCGCTTTGTGCTCCCCTGGGCGCAGCTGCGCGCCTTTGAGGCGAACTACACCGCCAGTGCCGACATCCTCCCGCTCGTCCAGCTCATGCCCGCCCTCGAGCGACTCAAGCTCGGCCGCGAGCCGCCCGCGCCCCCGAACGCGCGTGCGTGGCAGGTGACGCACACAGCCGTGCGCTCGCTGACGCTCAACGCCGTAGAGGACCGCGACGAGCCCGCCTTGCATGGCGACGACATGGCCGACTGCCTGACGCTGCCCGCGCTGGTGGAGCTGGAGGTGGAGTGCCCGTCGGAGGCGCGGCTCGAGCGCGCACGGGAGATGATAGCGCGCTCGGGATGCGAGCTGCAGGCGTTGACACTGGTGATCACGTTCCCATGCGCGGCGAACCTTACGCAGCTGTTCCGGCTGACGCCCGCTTTGCGCGAGTTGACGATTTTCGACGGGGCGACGATGACGAACGATCATCTGCTGGATGCGCTGGTGGTGTGCCCGGAGAATGCGGGGCGGCAGATGCTCCCGAAGCTGGAGAATATCACTTTGCTGGCGAGTCGGCCGCTTGAGGAAAAGGACGTGCAGCGGTGGCTGAGCGCCTTTGAATCGCGCGTCCATCCGAGGAAGGACTTTGGCGAGCCGCTGGATGAACAGGATCCGCCTGAGGGAAGGGTTTCCGAGGGAGAGAGCGAGCAGTCGTCCAACTCCATCAGCGCGCTGCGAAGTATACTCATGGGGTGCACATCCGGGGAGCAAATCATCGACAACGAGCTGTCTTTGCGGCGCTTCCACAGGATCATGCACGCCGGAGTCAAGGTCGATTTATGGCATGGTCCTGACCTCTTCTGAGCTGGTTACGGATAGAAAGTTCCACTGGCTCAAGCGTCTTACATAGGGCGTGCGAAACTGAATTATTTTGTTTTATCTTATCGTTGGTGTCGAGTCAATTTTTGCTCATCGAATGCATACTGTACATTATCAATATACACGGACGGTAGCAGCAGTTGGTCACTGGTCATGCAACTCTCCCTGATCAACTCCCATCCCCCCGTTGCCTCTTCTCCGCTGGCGCTCCCTCCATTGGCGGACGGCCATGCCCTCCGCTTGGTCCATCCACATCCATATCCGCATCTTCTGTCGCCGACATAACGAACCCCTGCGCAACGCCCTCCAGCACCGTCCGACTTACCACCGCCCGCAGTTCGCTCTCGTCCGGTTCGCGCCCTTCGGCTTCGGCGCGCTGCATGATTTCTTGCACGGAGGCCATGAGCGTGGACGTGAGCGCCTCGGAGGCGGCGTTTTGGGAGTGCTGGGAGGGTACTGCGGTACTCGTGGATGGTGGTAGTGCTGCCGTCACGATTGTGTGTCCGTTGCCATTGGTTTGTGGAGCGTCGTTCGCTTGTCCGCTGATGACACCCTCGAGGAAAGAGGCGACATCGTCGAAGTCTTCGCGGAGGTGGTCGATGGGCTAGGTACGAAGATTGAAATAGGATGGAAGCACGCGTGAAGAGGAAGGATGCAATTTAGCGCTAAATCTGCGAGAATAGAGAGCACACACCGAGATGCCTTCGTGATTAGTTCTTGCTACGGTTGCGCCGTGATCGACGAGGAACTGTGCAGTAGCGACGTCCTCGACTGTATACAGCGGGGTGTCGCCATCAGAATCGATTACATTGACGTCGCCGCCTGTGGCGCAATGAGCAGAGGCGTTAGTAGGAGGATGCGACGACGCACCCCTTGAGATCAAGTACTCTAGCACCTGCAGTTGGCCGTACGAAGCAGCTGCATGCCTGGGGTCTGTGAGCCACGGCGAGGAGGCGAGCGCCGGCGTTTACATGGGCGTATATGTGTTCTCGTCAGGGATGTTGGGGGACAGGGCTGCAGTGATGTTAGCGAACGCTGCTTTGATCGGGGGAACGTCGTGCGTACATTCGCCTTCAATGAGTTGCTGGGCGCTGCAGGTAAGCCAAGGGGGAATAGTGATGGTATACGCGGCCACTCACTTGGACACGCTCGAGGTCGCCATCCCCAGCCGCGACCCAGATGTTCTTCGGGGGTCTTGCCATTGTGAACTTGAAGATGATTGTGATGAGAAAAGCGCCGCGGTCGCGATCACGATCGCGGTCAGGTCCAAGATAATGAACCCGCCTAAACGGGAATTCCGTCGACGGCGCCGAAGTCCTCACAAAATTGCGCCGAGGACGGCTCAGGCAGCGCCAGCCGTACGCGAGCTCGCCGCCGCTGCCCGCGACGCGGAACGTGTTTGTTTGGGAAAGTTTTGGTCAGCATTTTGCGCGGGGATTCCCTTGTTAGGTCGACTTTGCCCCTCTTTTATCGCCAACATCATCGATTCCAGCGACCGGCGCCGTCGCCGCCGACGTCGAGCAGCCCGCCAGCTTAGTTGCTCCAGACAACGTCACCACCGACCGCCGCGTCGCAGCTGACCGCTCAGAGCCCCGGCCACCGCTCTTGAACGTTCGCGCCGACGCTGACACAGCCTCCTGCCCACCCCGCCTCGACCCCAACACGACCGTCGCCATGTCGCGCGCGCAGAACGCAGCGTCGCAGCCGCCTCCGGTGCTGCCCAAGATCGGCGAGACGCGCTGTTGTGAGTGGTCGTGCATAGTCCGGGCGATCACGATCGACTGGCGGGTTGATCTGGTCGTCTCTTTGGGAATCCGCTGATTACATTTCAGACTGGGCGCTCCTCTCCTCCGACCTCCAGTTCATCTACCTTGACCCCGTCCTCGCAAGCCACCTCGAAGAGCAGGCAGAGACCCTCGTCGGCAAGTCCCTCCTCCAGTTCGTCCACCCCGACGAGCAGGCTTCTGCCAAGCAAGACCTTGGCAGTGTCCTCGACAGCCGTACCCTTCACGGCAGCGTTACTCGGTGCGTGCAACACCAGTGAACCCCAACTATCACTCAGCCGCTTACCCAATCCACAGCGTCCGATTTTCTCGACTCTCCTATGTCCGCCGCCAGCTCGGCCACACAGGCGCCGGCTCAGGCTCCGCCCCCGGCGCCCAGTGGGACGGCGCAGAAAAGGTCTCCTACGACTCGGACTACATGGCCGTCGACATAGTCATCAACTGGGCCGCCGAGGGCCTCGTCCTCTGCTTCATCCACGCCATAGTCGACCTCGACCCCAAGGAGGACAACGACGAGAGCAAGAAGGGCGGCTGGTCGAACTGGTGCGGTACCCCCGTCATGACCCTCGATCACTTCCAGCTGCTCTTCCGCCGCCTCCTCATCTGCGTCCCGCAGGCGGGCAGCGGAATTCGAGTGTTTCAGATCCTATCGAACCAGCAGGAGCGTCAGCTCATGCTCAGCTGGCCCCCAGACCAGGGACACGGGCCCATGGGTAGAGACTTCTCGCGCCTCGCCGAAAAAGTCGCCATGGGCAACGGCGCTCCCAGCGAGACCGACGCGAAGACTAGCTGCACCAGACGTTTCCGCTCCATGCAGACCATGCCTGGCATCGGCGCGGACGTAGAGAGCATCTTTATTCCGCATGGTAGGCACCCCGCGAGCTCCAGGTCACCACGTTGCTGACCACACTTACTTAGGTTCCATCGTTTTCGCCTGCCACAAGGTGAACGCACCCTCGCGCGCCTCTTCCACCCCGACTTCCATGCAGGCGTACGGGCAACCCGCCTACACCGCTGGCCAGCAGCACCAGCCGCCTTACTATGACGGCAGCAGCAACGGCTACGGGCTCCCGCCACCACCACTGTCAGTGAATCCGCCAGCTGGCCCGTTCATCCCTGCCTCACAACCCAACTCTGCCGCCTCCGCTTCATACTCCCCACAACGCTGGTCGCAGCCCGGGGAGCCGTCTGGCTCGTACACGCAATGGCAGGGCCAGCCTGGGCAGTCTGGTTCTCAGCCCCCTTCATCGATCGATCACCAGCGTGCGGGGACCTACCCACCTCAAGGGCAGCCGTGGCCTGCTGGTGGGCAGCCCGTGTATGCGGACGGTTCGTATCAGGGTACGCCGGACGGCGACTCTGAAGTCCCTCCACCCAAGCGGCGCGTGAGTCCCGGGCAGACGCGCGAGTCCTCGGCCGGGAAGGGTGGTGCCAACGGAGGCAATCGCCCCGTGGGCGTCATCAAGTGCTCGAGCTGCAAGACGACGTCCAGCCCGGAGTGGCGCAAGGGGCCGAGCGGGAAGAAGGAGCTGTGCAATGCGTGCGTTCCTTACCTTTGCTTCTGAAGCACAACGTTTGTACTGACCGCTCTCCTTTAGCTGCGGCCTCCGCTTTGCGCGCTCACGGGCCAAGAAGGAAGGGCACGTGCAGGCTAAGAAGCGTAAGGAGAAGGGCGTCACCAAGCGCGACTCTGCCACGCCGCCCGCTGGCTACCGCCGGTACGAGGAAGGGGAGGGCGCGTACGCCCCTCCCGCGCCCGCGTCCGGTACCTCCGCGTCACCCAGCCCAGTCAACTTCGTGCACTACTCGCCCAGTGCGGGCGGCGAGGCCGCGCGCGCGATGCCGTATGGGGCGGATACGAGGACGCCCTATAGCGGGTCATCGTACTATACGTCGCCGCTGGCGACGCAGCCGCCTGTGGCCCCTGCGGACTCGGGTGCCTACGAGCAGGGTCGCGCGTCGCCTGGCCAGATCGTGGCGCCGGCGTCGTTCGAGCGGGAGAGGGAGCGGGAGGCGGCGCCGGAGCAGCGGCGGAGCGTGCTGAGTGGATGAACGGGCAGGGGGGTGAGTTGTTGCTGTGGTTATACTCGATATTCCTTTTTTCCGCGGTGGCGGTAAATCGCCCGCGTCGTTTCTATCGTCCTGCCTTCTGCCTAGTACCTTCCTGCGATCCTCCCCCGCCCTCTTCATCCCCTTTTAGCTTGTTTTTTTCGTCGTGTTCGCGCTTTGTATTCCAGAATGGACTGTCGCCTTTACATTTCTGTTACATAGGTTGGGCGAGTTCTTGTTGTAAATAATATGGTGATCGCGTGCAAGTACTTAAGTTAATTTTAACACCGATCATGTGATCTACGGCTAACGGTCCGTGTTTGCGGTTCGAACTTGGTGACTTATCGCCGATCGGTGACCCAGATCCCTCTCAGTGACCTTTCACTTGGACGCAAAGCTCAAGCGCACACTGCTTCGCTGTTCCTTGCTCAGTGCTTATCTATCTCTACCGGTTTCCTATCCCCTTAGCTGGTACTCATGTTGTCTGGGCCACTGGGTGATGCAGCGCCAGCGCTCGAGAACAACCTTACCCTTTACAGGCTTTTCTGCCGCAGGACTACGACTAGCCCTCCACTTGAGTGGAAGCTATGCTCGGGGGTTCATCTTATTGTCTTGCGCCACTTATGATGTATGGAACCACCACCGACGTCGCTCTTCAGGATGACGGGTTAACAGTGTCATGACCAAGCTACACAAGCGCTTGTAGCGGAGCGCCGACTGCGATGCGTTAGGTCAACGAGATGAAGTCTTATGGCGCACAAATCGTATTGCATAGTGAGGTACGCAGGCCGCTCCTCTAGAGCTTGATTGACCAAATGCAGGGGGAACGTTACGCATGTCGCAGACCATCGTGAGTTAAGACTTCTGCTAGTAGCGTGTACTGCCAGTTGAACGCCGCTCTCTGTACAGGCCGTGATTACGGATGACATCACGTTGCCTTCCGACGTTCGCGATACATTGAACAAGATACCCCCTCCCAGAGTCCCAGTTGAGCTGCTTCCACGCGCCTTCCGTCTGCGCTATCGTATCATGATCCTGCCTTGGATCTGTGCCTCCGTACCACTTCAATGACTCGGCTGCCTGTGGGTTTCAGTAGCTCACTCATGAGGCGAGAGATGTGGATCCTATCACCACCAGCCTGACACTGCACAGGACTAAAGGTCTCGGGTGACAACGCTAAGGTTCTGCAAGGTGAGTATATAAGCGACTCCCTCATAGTGGGAAACCTCACTTTAAAGTGCGCTGCTGAGCAATATGTCCACGTCCCTACTCGATATCACTATCGTCTCGAACTTCGATGCAGCAGAGGCGCTTCGTGCCAAAGACGCTGCGAGCGACGCGCTTGGTCTGCAGAGGTACGGGTCGGCGAGTCTCGTCATAATGCGCGTCCGAGTCGCTCAAGGAATTTCACAGCGTGTACATCGGTCAGGAAGTTGAAGACCCGTCGCAGGGATACTGCGTGCTGCGTGAGTGACAGCGCCATCACCCGACTCACCGTCACCCCTCTCACTGACGCACACACTCCTCAGAATGGGGATCGCTTAGCGCGCGGGATGCTTTCCTCCGAAGCGCCGCCTATGAAACGTACGCGCGTCATCTTACGGTCGCCCACGGTCCTTTTGTGGCCTACCTCTCTGAAGCCAATTCTGCGGCTTATGCGACCATTCTCGCTGCACCCGTGCAGAAAATCGGCTTCTTGGTCGCGCGCACGGATCTCGGGCGAGAGCGGGTTCGGGGGATCATGGATTTTGCTCGTGCTGGGAGGGAAGAGCGTGCTGAGAAGCACGAGATCATGGGCGAGATAATCACGGCGGCTGTCGACGACGAGGACTGCAGTGTTGTTCTGGACGGATGGGAGTCCGTTGAGGTGCGTGTTCACTTTCGATGTCGAGGCTGGTCAGCGGAGGTGTGTGGATGGCTGACGGGCTCGGCAGAAACATCGCGCGTACGCCGCTCGCGGGGTCAACACATCCGCCATGTCGGAGGTCATTCATACACTGGACTGGTTTTCGTCTAGGCACGTCCTGAGCTGCGCAGAGAGCATGCCTTGAGCTGCGGTTGCAGCGCAGTAGTAGGGCGTAGCCGTCTAGGTGAACAGACGCCTACAGATGCAGGCGTGTGACCATATAAACAATATGCATCAAATAATCCAGCTATCTGGATGTCTGAAGTTACGGCCTTAGGCTAGTAGAGCTGCATCGCGAGTATGCACTAATACTAGGCGCGCGCGCTAGGCTGATGCAGCGAACGATGCAGCAAGGCGCTCGCCCGAGCTCCATCATACGAGCAGGCTTGGTATCCTGGCAGAATGAAAGCTCAGTGTGGATCTGCAAGTTGGCCCTAAAGTGGTTTATGACGGAGACATGCAATAGTAGACATGCTTACAGGCAAACGGCCATGTTCACAAACAAAGAGTAGAGACCACAGTCGTGACGTCCCGACAGCGTTTCGGTGACGGAGAGCCGCGGTCAGGCCGCGGTGAGCATCGAGCGGCGTAATAGAGTCTCAGATAGTTGAGTCGACTCCGCTGAATATTGCAGAAGCTCATATTCAATAAGTGCAAACAAGGCGACGTTAGCAGCGGCGCTGCAGTGGTGACTGGAACCGTCAGTCAAGAATTAGTCCATCCAGTGTCGCCGCCGGCCGCTTCCATTGGGAGTCTTATAACTTATCAGAAACCATGGCCCTTTTCACAGCGTACGAAACGAAACATGGCAACACTTGCATTCCCACCCGACCCTCTGTTTGCCGACGGCAGTCGTGGAAAGGACTGCCGATATGAGCGCTTGATTCCGGCCTCAGCTCCTCAAGATGGTCTCTCGAAGGACGTCCTTCTTATTACTGCGCTGCGCCTGGTACACCTACGCTGCTCTGACGTGGAACAGGCCTCTATAGGCAAGCACCCAATCAATTCCCTTCGCAACTACGTCTGACATGTTCGGCAGGATTTTTCCGTCATGGAAACACGCAGGAAGTCACAATTCCCATGAATGTTGACATGACTTGTGCCCAAGCTGTGGAAGCGACGACACTTGCGCTCAAGGAGCACGCCAAATGCCCTCCATCGAACAAAATATCACTGGACACCGTTTTGTACAGCGAGGACTTCGGTTCCGTGCATTTCAATTCCAGTAGGTCTGTACTGGTTCAATCCATCCGCAAGTATATGCACTGATCATAGGTTATAGTTGGGACACATTCTCATTCGCTATTTCTTTCGACGGCCCATCCAGCTGCGTCTTCGCCGGCGACGCGCGCTTGTATTCTCCCAAGAACGTCGCGTGTATTGCTGACACTGTCTTGGACGCGCTGGACATTATCTCCAGGTTTCCTACCACCACCATCGCCGACTTTGTATTCTCCAATACGCTGCAGAGGCTGGCGAACGTTGGGATATCAACTGCGCCGCCGGTTTCGCCGTCGTACAAGGAAACAACATTACGAGATGCATTTCGGCACGCGGTAAAGACATACCCAACTGTTGTCGCCCTGACAGACGGCGACGAGGATCTCACCTACACTGAATTTGATATTTTGACCGACATGCTCGCGGACATGATTTCTGAGGCGTTCTCCGAACACCGCGACGCAAACTCTATCGCGACATGCATCCCGTCCTCTCCGCTTGCCATCATCGTCTTCTACGCCATCATCAAGTACGGCGCGGCGTACGTTCCACTCGACGTGCGGTCGCCTGAGGCCCGCCTGAAGATGCTGCTCGCAGACTGCGGCGCGGCCATGCTAATCACAAGCGCCGCCTCGCCAATTATGGAGGGTTTATCCTTGCGCACGCTCGATGTCACCGATTTCATCGACAAGGCCAAGTCGCGTATACCAGACTGGAGAGCCAGTGCGAGGTCGCTCTGGCGCGCTCGACCGAGCGACTTGGCGTACGTCATGTATACGAGCGGCAGCACGGGTATCCCCAAGGGCGTATGCATGAGCGCCTCCGCCGTCCTCTCTCTCGCATACGACCGCGGCATGGCCCGCATCGTTCCCGGCATGCGCGTCGCGCAAATCAGCAACCTAGCATGGGACGGCAGCGTATTCGACGTGTGGTGTACGCTGACCGTGGGTGCTACACTTGTCTGCTTCTCTACGTACGACGTCCTCGAGCCGACGAGGCTTGCGGATCTCTTCCGCAACCGCCGCGTTGACGCGACTTTCATCGCAACGTCGCTCTTCCGGCATGCGCTGATCACCGCACCGCGCCTCTTCGCAGACCTGCGCCTGGTTGTAGTTGGCGGGGAGCTACTCGATTTTGTGCAGTGTCGCCGATTCCGGGAGGTTAACAAGCATGGAGAACTAGTCAATGGCTATGGCCCCACGGAGACATGTTTTGTGGCGTATGTGTCGCACTTCTCTGTCAAGTTCCATGTTTTAGCGAGTGCTGATTTGCCTTCTAGAGTCGCGCACAAAATAGATCGCACTCTGGAACAGGGTCCCGTGCCCATTGGGCGTCCCTTCAAGCACACGCAATGCGTAGTTCTCGACGCTAGGGGGCACTTAGTTCCCCCTGGAATCCCTGGGGAGCTTTATATAGGCGGACGTGGTGTCGGCTCAGGATACCTGAATCGTCCAGCGGAGACCGCTGCAGCATTTATTCGCATGTCCATCCCCGGTCTGGACCAGGCGCCGTCGATATTTTATCGTACAGTAAGTCCCCTTGCCATGTCATACGATGGGTCAACTGAACTTTCTGTTTAGGGAGACGTCGTGAGGTGGCTTCCAAGTGGCGACATGCAGTTCGAGCGACGCTTACAAGCGGGACAAGTCAAGATACGCGGGCAGCGATTTGAGTTGGCAGAGGTCGAAGCCGCGATCATCAGCACCGGACTCGCGAATGACGTTTCAGTATCATACGTGAAGCCGGTCGACGGCCGACCACCTTACCTTGCTGCGTTCATGGTACCCGAAAACGAGAACGATAGCGCCCTCACCTTGGCAGCGCTCACTCGCGCGATGAAGGGGGTTGTCGCTGCATACATGATCCCGCACGCGCTGTACATCCGGGGCTCCCTTCCGTTGAACAACAACGGGAAACTGGATCGACGAACTCTAGACAGCGAGGCGCTCGAGCACGACGGCCATGCACAAGCTGACACACCGAGGCTTTCGCCTGTCCATTCCGCGCCAAAAGACGGCGATCACTCCACTGAGTCTCGCATCTGCGCCATCTTTAGCGAGATCCTGGGTGGAAGGCGCATCGATGTTACAGACGATTTTCTCGACGTCGGTGGGCACTCGCTGCTCGCTATGCAGCTCAAATGGCGCCTCGACAAAGAGCTCGGCGTCTTCGTGACCATGCGAGATATCTTCCAAGGTGCCACAGCTCAGCGCTTCGCCGAATTATTCGCCAGAAGGAAGGCCGACGCTACCAGATCCATCGCAGACGTGGCGTCGACGCTCCCGGACGCCAATCTTCGAGAGTATCCACTCTCTGCGTGCTCGCGATGGCAGTACTCCGTCAGCCGCTCTGTGCTGGCGGAGGATGCCGTCAGCCATACACCGTTCTGGCTACGACTCAGCGGCGACCTGAACGAGGCTTTCCTCGAGTCTGCCTTGCAGGATATAGTCCGCAGGCAGGATATCCTTCGGACCGTATTCGATGAGGTGGACGGCCATCCCCGCGCCCGCGTCCTTGATCGGCTTCCCTCTCTGCAGGTGATAGACGTGCCACAGGATTTGACAGGCGATGCGCTGAACACCCTTTTCCGTCATCACGCAAGTAGGCCCTTCGACATCGCCCTTGAGCCACCCTTCCGCCCCATTCTCTTCCGCCTGACACCGCAGAAGCGCGTGCTCTTGCTGTCTCTCGATCACCTCGTCACCGATGGTTACTCAGAGGACATCATCTTCAAGGAGCTGCGTGAGATGTACGCTGCCATTTGCGACGGTCGTACCGCCGCGCTCCCTGATCTTGTCGTCACATGCGCCGACGTCGCGCGCTGGGAGCACAGCGAGCACTTTGCTGCACTCATCGCGCCCCAGCTTGGATACTGGACATCGCAGCTCCAGGGATGCTCGCCCGCCGCATTTGAACCTGACCTCCCACGCGCGGATCCTGGGACGAGCGCCATCGCAGGCGCTTCCGTCCCCATCGTACTCTCTGAGCAGCTCGTTGAACGCCTGGATATCGCGTGCGGCGCGGCGGGCGCCACATTCGCGATGGCACTCATGGCGGTGCTCCGCGTAGTGCATTTCCGTCGCACTGGATCGCTCGACGCCGTACTGGGCGGCGCCACCGCGAACCGGCAGCGTGCAGAGCTCGCGCACCTGCAGGGGATGTTCGCGACGGCGCTGTTGTACCGAATCCGCATTGTGCCAGGGCAGAGCTTCCGGGACTTGCTGCAGCAGACACGCGACTTAGCCGCGGAGGGGATGGCGAACACGGATGCGCACATGGCGACCATACTCGAAGCGCTGTGGGAGCGTGGCGCAGTTCCCGAGGGTAGTGTGCCGCTGCGCGTCGCGATGGGCTACGTCGTGCACGACGCAACATCGGCCCAGGCGGGCAATGTGAAGATGGAACGGATGGAGGTGAACATGCATGTAGTGCAGTTCGACATGGAGATCTACTTCGACAGGATTAATGGGACTGACAAGATAACGGGACAGATCAACTATCGACGTGATCTCTATGGCAGTGCTTACATGGAAGGCATCGCTGCAGATGTAGAGCATATACTAGCAGAGTTCGCAGAGACATCCGACTTCACTGTCGAAGGCTGACGCACAACTAATACGCCGACGATTGCTTTGTAGGACTCATTCATGTACCACGCGGCGGCTAGATACATGATATATGATTATATGCTGGTACCTTCGAACGTCAGAGCGAACCCAGGTCCCAGACTAACGGCGGTGCCGCCGAAGGCATGATACGTGTAGTACGAACCTGATATGACGGAATTTAGAAGAGGTCAACGCCAACGCGGGAGGCAGTTTGACAACCATAGGTAACCGGATATAAATCATGAGACTGAGAGACAGTCGCAAAAGAGGCACCACGCACCGAAAGGTTCATGGTGTGCTGCTTCATGATTGGTCGCGTCCTTGCTAACTGGTCCATAGCTCTGTTCAACTCGTGCCTCCACCGCCAATTCCTACAAGGTTGTGCGCTAGGTCTCCCTTGCGGGTACATTTAGCTCGACTCATTTGCGTTCGGACGCCCGACTCGCTGGTTTACCGGTCAATTTGTCGTGTTCGCCTCACCTTGCGTTCGATAACTTCAATGCGGCGACTCGAGTGCAGCAGTAAAGTTGACCGAAGGTGTGCCGACGTAGCGACTGTAGGGTTACGGTGATCATGATGCCTCGGACAACAGCGATGCCACATACCGGTATCTGTGAAGTCAGAAGGGGTGGAGCGAGGTGAGCTCAAGCCCTTCCGAACAGTACAAGATAAGTAGCGGTCAGATGATTTACCCGGGCAGGATGTCAGGAATCAGCGCCGCCGCCAGGAGCCATTGAAGACCGATCCCCCTGGCGAGAAACCTCGACAGAAAGGAAGTCCAAGATTTGGTATAACGTAAGCGAGGACAACCAGTGGTGCAGGCATGGTACGCACGAGCGACAGTACTTATATTGCAGTACAATGGGATGGGATCATGAATGGGACTGTACATACGCACGTGCTAAGCATCGTCCCTCTGCTTCCCAGGTAATCCTTCAGGCTCCTTCTGCTGGAAATCCTCAGCAAGGTGCAGCTCTCGGCAATTAGTAGGAAGCAGGGAGCTCAGTCGGAATGGATGACTAGACGTTCTTAGTAGTAGACGACAGCAACGTAATATACTTCCCTGCAAAGGTGGCCTCGCGAGGCCGCGGCACAGCGTATATAATGGATCGTCGTTCAAGCAGATGGACGACCGCCAAAAACCGCTGCTGTCGAGACTTTATCTGTCTTCGCATCCCGAGAAGGTGCAGAAGGCGTGCTTGGGCCCGGAAGCAGGGGTGGATGAGCCTATGCTGTCGGCTTGGCGCTCGTCCGGGACACCGGTCCGATTTTCCGTCCTGTCGAAGATATCCGGCCACCGAATGAGGTTGACATTGTCGAAACTGAGGGCGCATACATGCGCGGGACATGATAAGTCTAGTTGAAGGGATACCGGACGTACATAATGCCGGTAAAATGACGGCGAAAGACCCAATATTCACGGCTGAGGATGAGCTTCTTCCGGCACGGGGGATATTGACGACGTTGACGATTGCGCGAGATGAGATGTACGTTGCCGCCGGACTTCGTTCGAGATGATGGAGGGTATTAACTGCAGAGAAATAGCGTCAGAAAGTAGAGCATAGGGAAATATCCTGATACGCACAGCGAGAAAACTCAAGATTCGCTCCCATTCCGATCGCCTACACTCGCTCGTGCACTTCCTCGCAGCTCTGTGACGCGGTCAGAGGTGGACCAGGCATAAGAAAGACGTCACATACCTACATATGCGTATGTGTGTCGAAACAAGGCCGCGTATAGTGATCGACGAAGGTTCGCCTCGCACTTGAGATGGCGCTCAGAGTTCCTGGCGAGTACCGAGCGAGGAGTCTACCAAGGAGCGGGAACGGCCGTAGGACCGCGGGCAAGGTGGACGCAAGGAGGTACTGACGTCGCGGGGCAGCGTAGTAAGGATAACCGATGGTGGGTGCTTCATTTTCTGATCCACTGTAGGACTCCTGCTTCGCGTGGGCGCCCACTGTCCGCGAGAAACCACGAACATGGGCACGGTGGAGTTCATTGAGCGAATCGTGAGCCGGGCAAGGCGATGCCGATGCATAAGTAGTGGCCTCCGTCTCCAACCTGGTGTGTCGAAGGTCCACGAATGTTCATCCGTTGATGGCTAGTGTAGACCATCCGGGGAGGCCACCATGCCGTCTGCTCTCGTGGAGATGATAGTAGTTCATTGTGTAGGATCTGGACAGAAGATGGATGGGACGAGATGCTCTTCACAGAACGCTGCGCTCTTGTAAGAAGGCAATGATAACTTCAACAGCGACATGGACACGCACCTCTACTAATGCCACGCGGTTATTCGACGCATAGAACGCTCGTTGGCTTTTGTGTGAAGGTAACGACTTATTCGGGTGTCTTCATCGAGGGCTGCGAGCGTGAAGGGTGCAGCTAGTTCACTGCCTTCCGATGACCTGCGTATATGCGCTCAGAGGAGGCGACCGGACGCGATGGAGGAGACTGAAGTCGCAAGTGTCAGGCGGGAAGGACGAACAGGCGAGAGATGATCGGAGAGAAGAACAAGGACGAGGAGGCAAAGCGGCCGGATCGCGCCTTGTTCTCGCCCATCATGATCATATGGCAACTATACTGTGCAATAAATCAGCCGGGACATTGTCGTTGAAGGTGGTACACTTACAAAAGCCCCTGAATGGTACATTCAAGGCCAGAAGACGCTTGAACGGGCGCTTCACATGAATGAGGCCTCCAGCGGTCCATTAATTTTCTCATCGAGACACTTGTGGATGTCGACGGCTCGAAGCGTAAGCCGGACGGTACGCTGCATTGGGCGTCTCCGTCCGGTGCATAATAAAGCAGCGCAGTACAGTGCAATTGTACACTTGTATGGTTACTACGTTCGTGAGAATTCCACTCGCGGTGGACAGATTCGTTGGACGCGTTCAGCGAGTCGCTCTCACGAGTGACTCCGAGTGAGCCACGGTGGTATATTTGTTTCAATGGGCACTTCAAAGAGCGACTTCATGGGTCTTTCGAAGGGTGTATCATACAAAAGTTTCCTGAAGAGGTTCGGTCCCAAAACAACATGAACGCCGGTGAATGCGGCCGGCGATTGCCGAATGGACGGCTCGTTGCCTGAGTACTTGAGTGCTTTAAGGACGGCCACGGGCCAAACAGTTGGGCATCGGGCTGTATTCTCACGGGCGATTTGATTTCTTTTCGCCCGCGGGCAGCTGCCCGACGGACTGAGCCGAGATGCCGGCCCGCGGGCGAACGGGCGCCTGCGGGCAGGCGTCACAGGCGGCGCCAGCGCTAGACAAGCCGTCTGTAGCCAGCGCGAAGTCTCTCGTCTGTTCAACTTCGTTGGGTTTGATGAAAAGGCATATTAATGCTAAGTGCTACCTACTGAATGTACCAATAATCAATATGAGGAAGTAAGAAGTATTAGGTATTATACTCGAATATACAGTCTATGATCTATACTGGATCGGGGCCGTCATCGTCGTCCTCGCTCTGCTCTCCCTTGTCTGTCGAGTGGGACATAGCTTTTTGTATGATAGAGGTAGCAGTACCTTGGTCAAAAAACGGGGCCTTACTCCACGACCCCACGGCCATAGCTGCCTTGAAAGAGTCATGCGACATTTGGTGCTGCATGAAGTTGACCTGACGGCGACCCTCAGAGAATGCGCGTTCTGCATCGACAGATGTGGCTGCAATGCGCATGAGCAAGCTTGCCTCGAACCCGATAGTACACTTACCAGGTGCGGAGCAGTAGTCTAATGCAAAGCGTGCCAGCGCAGGCTCGCTGTCATGCTTTGCATGCCAATACCCGAGGACTCCGACGTTCCCCAAAGGATCGTACACAGCACGCGGGATGACCGGCTGATCAAGGTATGCCGAGAGAGCGTCGGTGGCGGGTGGCAGTACAGCTGCCTCTTGCATCTGACTCCGCTGTCGTGCTAACCATACGTTGCCGCTACGTGCACGCTGCATGCAAGTCAATAATGAACACGATAGTGTTCTAGATAAACTCACCGGTTGAGCATTGGAAGTCGCGAGCGGTGACGGAGCACTAGTGGAATGCGCGGCAGAGGGCGGTGGCGACTTCGGCTTGTAGCTTGCCTCCCAGCGAGCCACGACACGTTCACGGATGGCGTCAATATCAGCGGCGGAGTAATTACGAGTCTTGAACCATTGCAGTTTGCGGTCGGGACTCAGAACTATTTAGCATCAATCAGTAAGTATATAGGAACTCGAAACAATCAAGACAAGTTTGACGTACCAATGGCGATCTGATAGACCTCGCACTGCTTCAAAAGCTCCATGTACTTGGTTCCCACAAGGAAGCCAGCATGCGCAGCGACGCGGGTGACAGGTGACAGCGGTGGGAAGCTGTTGGTGGTATCCCGGGCCAGCTTCAGCGCGCCGATGACGTCCTCGAGTCGCTCGAGAACCTCCATCACCAGTGGTGTCTCTTTCCTCGAGAAGTATTCCGTGATAGGCACAAATATCTAGAGGATGTCAGCGTAACTTCAAGCAATGTTAGTGATGACGTACCCCCAACACATCACATAGCTCGCCCGCGAGACGCCATTGTGGTTCGGTTAAGCGGTATGCACCAAGACTCATAGAAAACTCGCTTGTGAGCTTCTCCACTGCAACTCTCAACTCCAGATGGTCGTCCAAACAGGCATATTCGCTGTTCCAGCGCGTCTTTACTAGTCGAGTAAGTGCCTTGCGGTCAGAGGGCAGTCCTGGGGTAGAGGCAACGATCCTCTCGAAGGCTGGCTTGAGGACAGATGATGAGTCGTGTACACGACGCGCAAGGCCCGAGACCTGCAATCATTCAGATGATGTATGAGACGACGAGAATTGAGCCGGCGTACCTTTGGCATGACACCGAGAGCCTGTTTCTCCTGAGAAGCGCTGAATGTAACGCCCTTCGCACACATTTCACGTATCGCCTGGTCGCGGACTGTGTTTGTTTGGTGCGCGTCATCCTCTAGTCGTGCTGCCGGTACAGAGGCGGCCTCCTCGGCTGCATCGGCGGCCATGGCATCAGCGAGCTCGTCCTCCTCCGGGGTCGCAGCGTGCTCGAGCTGCTCCTCCTCCTCCTGCTCCGGTGTTAGAGGCACCGCGTTGGCGCCTCTGACGCGCTTCTTGCGCTTGTATTGCTTATAGAAGAAGCTGAGAACCGCCTGCATGCTCTTGTTAACTAAATCATACTGATAAACTCGACGTGCTTACCTTGGCAATGAGATTCACGATGTGCAGGAGGCAACGCAGGCGCCAGAGCATGCCGGCGAAGTGCGGCGCAAGCCGTGGGAGGCTCACAGCGGTCGTGTCGCAATTCGACGCGTTGTCCATGGCGAGAAAAAGAAACTAGCGGAATTTAGCACAATATAAGAATAAGTGGTGGCGCACGAACCTGCCGAATGATCCCCCAGCGCGTCAGGCAGTTGAAGAGCTCTTCGGCCAGATATTGACCAGTGTGATTGCTCGTCAATCTGTCCTTCTAGTCAGTTCGTGATTCAAGTTTGCAAATCACGACGTACTTGATGAATTCGAGTACACATCGGTGTATTCGACCGTCTGCGTGCCACTGGATTATGACTCCGAACTCGCTCGTGGCGAGCGGGCTTGACCAGCCGTCAACTTGGATATGGAAGGAGGGTATCTTGGTCTGTCCAAATGCGTCAGTCAGAGGCATATTCGAGCTAGAAAATGTGGCATATACCTTGATATATTCCTGGAAAGATATGGCGAGGCCCTCGTACAGACGCTTGACGTCGCGCGAAACGGTTTTTGGGGATGGGATCTTCACGCCAGGCCTCAGAAGTTGCACTTCTTGAATGTAGAACGGGTCTCGAACGAGCTCGAATGCGCGATGGCTTGAGGCGCAACGAAGGGCGATGAGTGTGCGATGTGCCGCATATGAGTAGGGCGGAGCGTCGTCGGTGAGAGGCAGGACGCCGCGGCGCTTGTCGCATTCTCGGTTCGTTCGGAGCAGCTGGTTGGTGCCGTCGGGTGTCTTCAGGCGCTCGCGCTCTTGCACGTCGTGCCCGGGATCATGAAAACGGCAAGCAAACTTGAGGACGATGAGTTGTTCGATAGGGCGTCGTTCAAGCGAGACATTGTAGTGTTCATATGCCTCCGAGCGCCATCTTCCCCTGACAGCATCTAATGGGGAGGAAAGCGTCAGCAAAGGATGAGAGCAGTTGTCAATGGCACGCACTGAGGATCTCTTCATCAGTCATTCCCGACTTAAGCAGATCTGCATCAGTCATCTTGTGGACTCCCAGCCCTGCAAGGGAGCGCTTGCGCGATGGTCCATCGAGCTGTACGGGACCCTGAGGGTGTGGGTGCGCGTTCGTGGTCGCGGCAGTGGTTGGCGCGACGTTCTCGGCACCCGTCGGTGCAGGGATTTGAGTGGAGCTGGGTGTCGCGTTGTAGGGGTGGACACCATGGTAAATTGCGGTTTGTTGAGGGTGGGAGACGGCGGGGTGAGCGTAGGGACCGTAATTGTTAGCGTTGACGAAGGAGGTGGTGGAAGGCAAAAGAGGCGATGGACCGGCAGCGGGGCGTGACGACGAGGGCACGGGATAGCTTTGTGACGTCGGCCAAGTTGTAGCGCGGCCGAGCTCGCGTTGAGGAGTGTAAGGAACGTTGGGATTATTGTGATGATCCATAGCATAGGTCTACATGGGGTCACGAAGGGGGAGAGCGAGCACTCGAGAGGGGGGAGGTGAATGAAAAGACGGGGACATGGGCACCCGTGTTTTATAGACATCCTGGTGGACACCATCGTTATATAGCGGCCCCGTTCTTATATACTGCCCAGACGCGTCAATAACAGTCAACAAAACATTGTTGAATCATCAACAAAGACGGATGAACTCGCAGTATTTAAGGGGGAGGACCGCGCCTGTTCCTGCTCGATCATGTCCGATCTTCCCCTGTCGGGGCCACCGCGCCGTCCGACGCCTGCCAACATTCTACACAAGCGCCTTGCAGTTGCTGGACTCAAGTAAGTTACGACCACATGTCGAGGCATACTCACTCACTGCGTATAGTGACAAGATGGTCGAGCCACCGGCGTGCCACTGCGAAGGCTGCGCGCATCAGCTGAAGGAGATCGACGACAGGCTCCGCGCCCTAACCAGACGAGTCCTCACTTGGTCAAGTGTGGCAGAGTGGAACACCACCATGCAGCATCTTATTCGACTTGGGCGCTGGAGACCGTCCGAACCAGCGAGTCAGGGGATCGATGATCTGTCGTGGGTCTCGGATAGCCTGCTCGAAGAGCTCGATGGTATTTGGGACAATTACCGTACGACGGGGGTTCTAGGAATGAGCCTGGAGGAGCTGCTGACTCCGAGGACGGTCCCGGGGAGGATTACGCGCACACCGGAGCCCAAGCGAAAGCTGGAGGTTCGCAGTACGTTCAGTTGGGAAGATGCTGAGTTCGCGCAGGGACATCATCGCGCAGAGAAGCGCCCAAAGTTATTACTTGATTGAGCTATCAGATCATGCCAAGTACATACATAAGTACAATGGGTGGGACGGCTACTAAGATAGGCGACATCCGCATCCATCCAATCACGTGAATAAGCACGTCACGTGACATAACGCGGCAAAATTGCAGTTCGAACATCGACCGGCTTGTGGAGGGCGGCACGGCGCCGGCTGACCCTGGCTGGGGGTGAGACCTTCATGAGGGTACTGTACAGATACGTTAAATATCCCAGGTGGCTTGTTCTGATTAAGTACAGCCTCACGAGGGCTTGATGAACTTGCACTAAACCATCAGAAATACTTGCACACTGCCTTCATCAGTGTAATGAAATGAAATAGTCTGTATTCCATTTTGAATCCATTGGTCCTCTATATCATGAATGCAATTGAAAGGACTTCGATGCTGTCCAAAACACTGGCCCTTTCTGACATGCCACGTCAGCTGCCCTTCTGCCATGACGGGGTGCCACGGGTATACAAACACGGGTGGCAGCGGTTGTACCTCATATAATTTCCTGGTAGCCAGTTAACAGTGCTGGCCGGCCTCTGATAGGCGAGTGGCTGCCCAAACGCTGTTTGCAGACGCACGGAACGTGGCCGACGGATGTTACCGAGGCTGGCCACGTAGGCTCGGCTACGAGGCCGGCGTCACGTGATTACGCGGACCGCCCGGGCCGGTGTGGCAAAACTCCTCTTCGCGAAAATCTTTTGTGTCACCATCGCGCTCAGCGGTCGATTGCGCATGTCTAGAAAAAAGCACCCTTTAGTTCATTTTTCTGACCATATTTTTCAAAATTAAAACCACAGTTCTCTAGCTTAAGGCCTTCTCTACAATACTGTGGTCTCGAAAAAAGGTCCCTTGTGCGAGCGGGGGAGATGTAGGGCCGTCACGCTCGAGCCATCAGCGCATCACGTGACTCGATGGATGCGGATGTCGCCTATCTTAGCTATAGCGCATGCCGAGAAACAAGCGAGTCGCGTTCGACCACAACGCACATGCGTGAGCCTGAAGCTTGAGCGCGCCTGTGACACTCAGGCCCGTACTGCCCGATGATCGCCCGATCCAATGCCCGTCCGTTCGCCCGTGGGATACCTGCCCGTTTGGCCCGTGCCCGGCCGATCACAGTCGGGCGGCGGGCAGTCCGGGCGGATTTTGCCCGTGGCCCTCCTTAGAGTGCTTAAGTATCTCCTTGACCTCAGGCCTCATGGTCCACCTTCCCCAATATCCTCGATAGCTATGTCTTCGCTAAAATAGTCATGTGTATACTCTATGCTCCAAGCCATTATATGCCTGCTGTCTGTCTGTTATCACTAAGTAGAAGGACTGTTGGCCCTCCTTCCGATATACATGACTCAAACCCCTTCCCATACTAAATGCAAGTCAAGACTTGCAAGTCTAGATGGCCCATATCCGCTCAACTTACATGCAATGTCCCCATAGAGTGTCCATGGCAATGTCCCGCTCGCAAATGGGGCAGTGCCATCCGACGAAGGAGCCTCGTCAACCGAATGTACAATTGCAATGTACAGACAAGCGTCCCATCATGATTTATTGCACAGTATAGTAGCCATATGATCATCCCTCTCTCGGTCCTTACAAAGTCAATAGCTGTTGCGGCCCCTACAACTCCGTGCATTAGCAGAACGCTAGCTGCCTTGCGATATACAGGCCTATAACGGCCTGACCTGCGCTGAGCCTTCTTCGTCGAGCACTGCTCCGGCTCGCACAAGTCGGCAACGTCTCTGCCAGGCCGTCGAGGCCATGTGGGAGGGGGGGGAAGGGGCATACGCAACCCGCCGCTTGCCCGGCGCTCCGCCGTCAGACACTCTACTAGTTCGGCCGTCTGCGCAGAAGACCGCAAAGCTCTTGACCTGCATAGACGGTGCAGTGCTCAGTCGTCCCTCTCGCTGGATCGTATTTACTTACACCCGCACAGACCTTATGCTGAACTTGCGCGCCACACGCCATCCTCAACATCCTCCGTCTAATTCGTGTACCCATTCGAGCCTGCGGTAGTTCGAGACGCTGTACACCCGCTCACCTTAAGTCAAGCCCATCGACGCCTACATCGCCAACCGGCGATGATCTCTTTTCGCTTCTTTCTCACCTAGTTCCTCAGCAACATCTACACACCAGCTCACTGTGGACGCTCCAGCACACGTCGGAATCGCGTTTGTCGCCCTGGTCCAGCCGATCTTCACCAGGCGACTAGGCCCGCAGCACTCGAGGCGACTCGGCGTCCACTAGATCACCGAGCGAGTCCACGCTTCTCGGCGGCAGTAATGTGTCCCACGCACTCTGGTTCGCAGACGCGCGGCTCGCTTCCTCAACGGAAGACATGGTTCCCTCGCGGGACCATACTTTTTTGCGCGAGTCCAAAGGCCGCCGCCTCCAGCTCCTCTACCATCAGCATGCCGCCCGCTCGCCATCGCACCATGGACAAGCAGCTTCTCGGACTCAACGGCTTCGGTCGCACTCGACGACGGTCTCTCACGCTATACGCGCACTGCGTATGGCCGCGGCTGGAGTGAAGGGCGTACCGCTGATGCACTTCTTCTGAGATTGCTGCAATGTGAGGTACGCAATCCGCTCCATGCGCTGTATTCGCTTGCTGACTGGGCATCGTAGATTTACACTCGTGTGCGGCCTGCATATCATCCGCAACATATCTCGAGAACGTTTGAGATATTCGGATCTCGCGCTCATAGGGGGACTTTCGACACCCTTCGGCGCCTCTCCCTGTATCAATCAGGCCCGGGCCCATCGACGACCTCCATTGTTGATCAAGCGCGATGTCCCTCAAGTCGGGACCTTTCATCGACTGAATCGACGTCAACGTCCTGCGAACTCGTTCGTCGGTACTCATGAGCTTCGTTTGGGCCTGCAGTCTACGACGATCATCACAACATCCTGGAGCGGCGACCTCAATGTTATACGAAGGCCGCCGCCCAGTTGGAGTTTGTGGCGTGAAGAACAGGCCGCGCGAATTCGCCATTGTACAGTCCGCACCTTTCCGGCAAGTCTTTCGTGTATGACTCCTCTATCACGGTTTACCACACGCGCAGCCATCACGGACCCGCAGCGTCTAGCTCTCGCACTATGTACACGTGTCGCTTGAATTGCGGGCTGCTCTAATGTATATAAGTACTGTGCTCCGTCGTACGAACTCGAATATGATTTGCCTCGCCGCGCTTTTGCCCAACACATATGAATTCGTCACCCTACCTAGACGCATGTATATCAGCCCACGCCCACCATCTTATAGGTGGCGCATGGTTTTTGTTCGCGCGCCTTTCGCAGGGGCCCTTTCGACTGACATCGATTTCCGGCGCCGTCCTCGCCATGACCCATCAGTGATCACCTCTTTCGCTGAAACCATGACCACGACCTCCAGCACAAATGCCGCCTATACGAACCAGTCCACCATTGTTCGACATTCGTTGTAAATCACCTACAAGAGAAGCGGTCACACAGACTGAGAGCACGACTACGTGGTACGGTTCGCTACCGATCCAATCTCGAATCCATAAATCCTCAAAATCCTCTGGACAAATATGAGTTCCAGTCCCTTGACCGACGGATGGCTCGACGTACCTTCTGCTGCAATGCAGGCTCGCGTAAATTCAAGAGTATCCTCATAGAGGAGAAGACCCTTCGCCAGCAGCGGTGTGCGCGGATAGGGCAGCTTCCGGGGTATAGATACGCGCCCAGTCTTCGCCCAGGGCGGCGTTGTCCACGTTGATGGTGATACTGGGTTTTGGGGAAAAGATACGATGGCCAGGGGAAGCGATAGGATATTTCAAGCTACGCAGATGATAGGGAATCCAGAGGATTGGCAGCGGGGGGTCGTCGATGTACGAATGAAGCCACTGTGTACTATGCCGCAAAGTTTGATAGTGCCAGTAGTTTCCGTCAACGTTTGGGGTGACGCAAGGAGTATCACTCCCCTGCTTCTGGTCAGATGTTGAGAGATCCCACACCCGGATAGTCTTGTCGTATGAGCCTGATACGATGTGCTGTCCGTCGGGAGAGAATGCGACAGAGGCCACCGAGCGGCTGTGCCCTGCGAGCGCACGAATTTGCTCTCCCGTTGCCGCGTCCCACAGCCGGATGGTGCCGTCAAGCGAGCCCGACGCAATAAGCTGTCCGTCGTGCGAAAATGTGACCGACTTGACCCAGCTGCTGTGCCCTCGGAACGCTGCACCGACCTGCTCTCCCGACACCGCGTCCCAGACCCAAATGTCGGTGTCAGCTGAGCCCGACACGATGCGCTGTCCATCTGGCGAAAACGCCACAGAAAAGACCCAGTTGGTGTGCCCTTCGAGCGCTGCACCGATCTGCTCTCCCGTTGCCGTATTCCACACCCGAACAGTCTTGTCATGCGAGGCCGACACGATGCACTGTCCGTCTGGCGAGAACGCGACAGACGAAACCCAGTTGCTGTGCCCTTCGAGCGCCGCACCGACCTGCTCTCCCGTTGTCGTATCCCACAGCCGAATAGTGGTGTCAGCTGAGCCCGACACAATGTGCTGTCCGTCTGGCGAGAACGCGACAGACGAAACCCAGTCACTGTGCCCTTCGAGCGCTGCACCGACCTGCCCTCCCGTTGCCGTATCCCACACAAGAACAGTGCTGTCATCCGAGCCGGACACGATGCGCTGTCCGTCTGGCGAGAACGCGACAGAGTTGACCGCGCTGCCGTGCGCTTCGAACGCTGTGCCGACTTGCTTTCCCGTTGCCGTATCCCACACCCATATAGTGAAGTCAGCTGAGCCCGACACAATGAGCTGTCCATCTGGTGAAAACACAACAGACGCAACCCAGTCGCCATGCCCTTCGAGCGCCACACCGCTCTGCTCTCCCGTCGACGCATCGCAGATCCGGATGATACTGTCCTGCGAGCCCGATGCGATGCGCTGTCCGTCTGGCGAGACCGCGACAGAAAAGATGCAGTCGCTGTACCCTTCGAGCGCTGCACCGACCTGCTCTCCCGTTGCCGTATCCCACACCCGAATTGTGGTGTCATACGAGCCCGAAACGATGCGCTGTCCGTCTGGTGAGAACGCAACAGAGCGAACCGCGGCGCTGTGCCCTTCGAGCGCCGCACCAATCTGCTCTCCCGTCGACGCATCCCAGATCCGGATGGTGTTGTCATGCGAGCCCGATGCAATGTGCTGTCCATTGGACGAGAATGCGACAGAGCATACCGAGGCGTAGTGTCCTTCGAGTACCGCACCGACCTGCTCTCCCATCGCCACGTCCCATACCCGGATCGTGGTGTCAGCTGAGCCCGACACGATGCGCTGCCCGTCTGGCGAGAACGCAACAGACAAGACCGTGTCCCTGTGCCCCTTGAGCGCAACCTGCTCACCCGACACCGCGTCCCACACCCGAATGGTGGTGTCATCCGACCCCGACGCGATGCACTGTCCGTCTGGCGAGAACGCGACAGACCAAACCCTGTCGCTGTGCCCTTCGAGCGCTGCACCGACCTGCTCTCCCGTTGTCGTATCCCATACCCTAATGGTGGTGTCCTCCGAGCCTGACACGATGCGCTTACCGTCTGGTGAGAATGCTACAGAGCTAACCGTATTGATGTGCCCTTGGAGCACTCTACCGACTTGCTCTCCCGTCGTCACATCACACACCCAGATTCTGCCGTCTAACAAGCCCAACGCAATACGGTTCCCGTCGGGAGAGAACGCGACGGAGAATACGAGTGAAGGGGCAGTGATGGCAGACGGCTCCTTGGGAGGCCACCGTCGCTCTGGAGCGTTCCCGGAGACGTCGACCAGAAAGTTGAAAGACGGTGGATACAGACGACGGACCTGGGACTCAAGTGGCGCAAACACCAACCCACTGAGGTACACCTGCGGAGCAGACAACGCGATACCTTCTCGAAAACGAAGGATAAATTTGATGTAGTCCTCGACGAGATCTTGCAGGTCCCTCTCTCCAGACTTCTGCACTTGTGTTAGAGAGGGCCAGCGCTTCGCGTGGCAGGTGGTGGGTTAGGAACTATGGGATGTGGTCGGTAATGTCTTTTTCTTTCGGTATTTTCTCACTGCGCGTAGTTGTTCCAGTTGTATGCGCCCGTGTCATGGCGTTTGATCTACTCTTACGGGACTTACTTTTAGCATCAGCCGTTCGACGTTCCCGGCGTCGAGCGCGTGCGCGCGTGCCTCCGGCAGGTCCATGTCGTTGTTTGGGTCACCTATAAGCGCCTCAGCAGATCGTTGTGCAGAGGAGACTCGTTGAATGCAACAAACAAGACTCACCTCAAACTTTGACGATACGTTCCCCCGGGCGAGCACGCGCACGCCTCCGGGCGCTCCGAATGTTCTACCTTGTGCTTAGGACGCTGTTGAACCGTCGTGTATGTGGCAGAGGCGTCCGCGGGCACGGCGACACCGACGAGACCTGTGTAGATACGTCAGCGCGTGAATAACATGATGCCTGGAGAGGGCACGATGCTCCTGTCGAGGACGACGCCGCGAATTCCCGGTGCGATGAGTACTCAAAGCGGGTCGCCCTCGACGTGGAAAGTCGTGCAGGGAAAGGGGACGAGTGATGGGAGCATACCTGACGCTGCCAATCCATGACGTGCCCACGCACGCCTCCGGCAGACGGACAGCTAGCGGAGGGATCCCATGGTCGTGTCGCATGCGAGGGGCAAGTGGATCTGTCGTGGAGTCGCCTCGCAGGACGTCCGTGCGGACGTCGACGGGTACGTCTCCGACGCGTCCTGTAGTGAATTAGATCGTGCTCGCTGCGGAAGGAGGTAAGGACGCACCTGGGTACGGCTCATACGATGCGCTCCCAATGCGTGTATGCGACCACTCGCAGTCGCGATCGCGCCGGCGGCGGCGGCGGCGAAGCGCGAGATCCGTGCGCACGGCCGTGCCGACGTTATCCCGAGCGTGGAGGTGTTGACGATGACGATCCCAGCGCGTTAGTCAGCGCGGTCCGTCGGGGCAGTCGTGGCGGAGGAACGAGAACGTCGAGGAGGGCGTGGGATCGAAGGAGCCGCCGAGGGTGGTGGTGGGAGCGAAGAGCCGCGCCGTCCATCGCTTGTCCATTGATTGGATCTTGTTCAGCGTGAGCGACTGGACATAGTCGGCGAGCATGACGACCGCAGTCTCCTTGTCCACTTCCGGCGCGCGCACAGATGAAACCAAGCCAGAAGAAAGACGATCGGATGGCTGTCATTTTTACGAGTTCTGCTTACGCTTATGCCGAGATGCCGATATGTTGACTGCTGCGCGCTGCGTAATACAGAATGCCCCCAGGACCTACGGGATGTGGTCGGTGATGTCTTTTTCGTTCTGTATTTTCTCACTGCGCGTAGTTGTTCAAGCTGTACGCGCCCGTGTTGTGGCGTTTGATCTACTCGGTCTACGATGGGCAGGAAAGATAGTGAATAGACATGTGATCGTAATCACGTGCTGTGCTTGTTAATTGCCAACACGTGTTCGGATGTATCCGAAGCCCACGTGGCGATCGATGTCGTGAGTGATGGGTTGCTTTTGACGACCACCATCTCTTCGCGCACTTTGTATATGGGCGCGGATGTGTATCCATATTCTTCTCATGTACTGCTATATACCCGCAATTTCAACCATGCGCATTTGTGAGGCTGTCTTACTACGTCTGATGTGTTGTTCTTCCTGAGTCGTCCTCCGTAAATGCATGCAAGCCGTACGTGACATGCGCCGGTCACGTCGCCGGTGTCGTTTTCCCTTTCGCCAGCATGACGTTTCATTGGGACCCGGTGACTTTCTCTGCGAAGGATTTTCAGTGCTATCGAGTGGAAGATACTTACATCTCGAAGCCTAAGCACCAGCCGTGCTTGACACCATCGTGTGTATCATCTGACGGCCCTTCAGAGTATCCCCTCGATCTCGCGTCTCCTATGCAATTCTCGTACGCCGTCCCTTACGCTGCTCTGACGCCGACCCACGTATCGCACCCGGATAACCCCATACTGTGGCTCATATCCCTACCCGATGTCAAGATTGTCGAAACTATATCTCACGGATGGCATCTCGACAAGCCGTTGATGGAGGCATGGATCGACCTCGAACTTCGCTTGATAGCCATTAGGAAGATCCTCATTCAGCATGCGACGCATCCCAACCTACCGGTGTCGTACACGTCGTGGGTGTTGCCATGCTTCTACGGCTATCGTCGTGGCCACGAATCATGCAACATTGCTTGGAAATGTGCCGCTAGATCGAGGGATGCGCTGGCTATCTTCATGGCAGAATGCAGATTCTTGGTCATGAGCAACGCCGCGGTGACAGACAGTCGTGGCCGAATTGACGTTGGAGTTCTGCACGACCTCCTCAGCTCCGCCGGTCAACCTTTCCATTACGCGTGGCTCAACGCGCTCGTGGACGCCTGGCGCGTACCGTGCGCGGGCGTGTTTGTAGACCCTCGCCACTGCGTCATGACGGTATATGTGCTGCAAATGGTGCACACGGGCGTTCCCGTCTACTTCGTATGGGGAACATTGGAGGACATAAAGAAACTGAGGATGCCCGGTCGTCAATGCCCGTATTCGGACTTCATCCCCAGCGATGCGAATGTCGGCGGAGCACATATTCACCTCGAGCCCAGTGCTGAACTACGATCTCCGTCTGCTACGCCTTCACAGCAAGCAGGCGAAACCTACAACGGATTTATGCGACGTCGGAGAACGTTCTGCAGATCTATCGGGTTAGAGGATGCGCAGCCTTCGAATGACGCAGGAGTCATTCAGTGCCAGTTGGGAGAAACATGTCCACCGAATCATCAGACAAACTCGTGCGAGTGTGGGCACTGTCTGCTGGGGTCGGACGACGCCGACGATGGGCCTTACGACACTGTCGCAAATGAGGACGGTTCCTCTCGACATGGTCAAGACTACGCTGATGTCCTACCTGCCGAAATCATGACGGATGAACGCGCTTTGCTGGTAATTCGTGACCACCGGTGTATTGAAGCGACGCCATCGTTGTCGCTGAAGCGCGTGTCGGGCGACATAGAGCGAGCGGCATTCATTCGTTATGGATTCCAAATCACATCGGAAATCAGTACAGCAGACGGACCGCGACCGTCTATGAAGACCGTCGCTTGCGCACTCGGCGAGGGTATGGCACACGCTGGTCAACGAGAGGAACCTCTTCCCTTGCCTGTCCCAGGTACAAACCTTCGGATGTTCGTGGACATGCTGCTGAGTCAAGACCCTCTTCACCGTATGTGTGGACCATCATCGGCATTGCTTGACTTGCGACAGTCGCATGCAATGTGGAGTGATGATTCGCTCGCACCGTTGGTCATTCGACAGGGGACCGCATCTGGTACATCGAGTGTACAACAGCTTTACACATTCCATTGCCGCCGACAGCCAGAGAATGTCGCATATGTGGTTGCAGTGGACGACGCGGCGCTTGCCCTAATGTGCCTGCGCATGCCGGAAGAGTGTTACGATACGCCTTCTGTCGCTCGCGTTCTGTACGACTTAGGATGTCGCTTTCACATACTGCGCGTGATGCGGGATCACTGCACAAAAGTCGAGCACACCCTCCCCTTTGTCGGCCTCGGATATCGACCTTATGGATATCAATTCGACAACACCGATCTGGCCGCGTATGGCCATGCACTGGAGTCCTTTTTTCGGTCGGGTCGAGGCGCCGTCGCGGCCAGAAGAGGTGGCGTTGCGAGTCGATTGGCCAAAGAATTTGGCTTGGGTCATACTGCGTTCGACGTTAACTCCGAGGCTACGATATATCGCGAGGATTGCATGAAGGTCACATGCATGGATGGAACAACGTTTGTGTACGAGAACATGACATGGGACGAAGAACAGCTTCTGTCAGGAGTTCATTACATCGCCAACAGTGAGTAGCGATGATTGCTGCTGCGTTGTACGTTCTGACAATACTGCAGATAGCAAGGGTCCAACTAATGTGAAACATGTGTCTCTCTGGCCTGCAGAAAGCACATTCCAGTTACATGGCGCGGGTACGGGCGTATGGACGCACGACGCTGAGTGTTGGTTCTTGCAGTCATGGAAATCACTGCAGAGTGGACAGTTCACTGGTTTTACTAAGGCTCAGTGGAAGAAATCGCTCAATTTCTCTCATACTGCGGGCAAACTACATCGTCGGGCCCGAGCCTTAGCTGAGCAGTACATAGCCGGGAATGCCGCCATGTATCCTTTTTTTTAACTGCCTATTTGTCTATATATCACGTAAAGTGTATAGAGCAGCTATGACTTGCCTACCATCCAACTCACGAACGTTGTGGACCGTCTTACCTTCGTGTATGATGTTTCCACCATTCCGCATTCCATCGTATTTGTATATATGGTTATATGAGTCTAGCAGGCGCATTGTGAAGTGGTGTTCACCAAAGTAGATGAGCCCTTTGAGATCGTACTGCATTATACGCTGTCTCTGGTCCTTCGTGTGAAAGGTCCTTGTAATTTGATGGTCTGGTGACTGTATGTCAAACACTATAAAAGGTGCATTTACAACAGTCTTTACTGCGTTAACATATTCACTTCCACAGCATGTGCAGCGTAGGCCTGAATCAACTCCGGAAAACCATGTCTTAGCCGTAACGTGCTCTGTCAGGCAGTCGTGTACGAACAAGCTTCGCAGGCGTATTGTTTTATCTACGTGTAGACACTGCGGACAGTACGTATACTTTTCGAAGATCGGTGTGGTAGTTGAGGTACACGCATCAACAATTTCGCTTATGCTGGTGTATCCACCGTATGAAAATGTGTTCGGGTACCTGTCATATAGCAAGTTTCGTAGTGCGTCGCGCAGTAAATTGCGGTCCACAGAACTCGCATCGTCTGCAGAGTTCGTCGCCCAGGTTTCCGCCAAATTCTGTACCTCTAGAGCTTCCCACTCGCTCAATCGATCCAGCCACATGCTGGGGTCTTCGTTTAATACCCATGACAAGAAAGTAGATATACAATCATAGCCGCAGCTGTTATGGTCCCAGGATGCGCCTGCTCTCAGCGTGATTAGTTTTATGGTTTCATCCAACCTACCCTTCTTCGTAGGAGTGTGGTCGTCTGTGTTCTGCATAATTTTTCGTTTACCGGTAACTGCGACTACATGCGAGTCTTTTGCATTTCTGACCTCTTGCAGCGGCACGAACACCCGATGCATCTTCTCTTTTGGTAGGTTTCCTTTACCATCTTTCGCTGTGATCAGCTGCCAATCCACTGGCGGACAAGGGCTGTCTAACCAAGCCTCTGGAGTTAAGCACTCTCCATTGCTGTTGAATCTGGGTTTCTTGTCCTTCCATTGCAAGCATGCGGGCAGATCCTCTGGAACGTATTGTTTACCTTTCCATTTTCTGTACTGAGCGATTAAGTCCAAACGTCTATGACCGTTAACGCTCTCTGGCAATACGCCTTCGTATCTGGCCTTGGTGATTTCATCCAGGAAAGCCACTTCCCTGTATTCCTGACGTAGTGCCCCACTGCAACCTCCTGTAATTTTTTTTCTGTCAAAATCTCGTATGATCAGCGTTTTATCGCTCGTCCTACCGCGGGATAGTGCAACATAGTATCCGTGATGGTTCTTAATGTCCTTTAAATCGACTACGTTTACATCTCTTGATTTACCCTGCGATGCGTAATCGGTCATCGCAAAGTTAGGTAAAACCTCCACCTGGGTGCGGCTTACAGTAATGGATACTACTTTCTCATTCGGAAGCTTGCATTCAACGACTGTAGTTGATTTCACTATAGGCACAACATTTGGTGGTAAGCCATCGAATTGTACGGCTTTCGGCGGCTTGGTGAGTAGGACGAATAAGGTATCTAACGTCGGCTGTCCCATGCGACCCACGCCGGCGTCCCAGGCATATACTGTTCCTTCTTGCCCTTTCGTCATCGCCAGTTCAGTTGCAGCATTTGTGCGTATCATAACCGGCATGCCTAGACACAGAGACAACTTGCCAGGTATTATCTTGTCGTTGAACGAATGAGGTTGATTCCAGAGCTCTCGCTGTGTATCTTGATGCAAAGGCTCGTTATCAACGTGATTTCCTATTCTGCGCTTGTCGTCCGAGAAGAAATGAGTCAATTCTTGACCTGTATCCTGGGCGAAGCGTTTGACTCCCATGCTGTTTATGCCATCTTTGACAGTGTTCAACGCAGTAATTATGGAACAGTCTCTGAATGGCTCATTCGCCAGCTCATCCTTGCAGAATCGGTTGATTGTGCTTCGCGATGATATCCAAGCAAAATCGGATCCATCGCATGAGCGGAATCGCATGTTTTCCAGAGCACGCTGCATTCTTCTGTCATCCTCGCTGGCACCTTGTTGCCTCCAGTTTTGCTTTAAGACGACAACCGTTGTTACTAGGTGCCACAGAACCTTACCTAGAGCCTCTTTTTGACTGTTAGCGTCTGTGCTGTACCTTCCTATTGTCCGACTATACAGTGACCCATTCTCTCCCCCAGCAACAGGCGGTAACTGTGCAAAATCTCCAGCGAAGATTATGTTAATGCCCCCGAATGGACTATCTGCGTTTCCCAGCACTTCGCATAGGGTTTTTCCTATCTTGTACATGTCCATACAAGACAGCATGGAAGCTTCGTCCAGAAAAACGTAGTCTACTCCCTTCAGTCGCTCCTTGACCTGAGCGGCGTTACTGATGTCGAGTTTACCTGATCGTTTTATTTTATCGTTGATGCCCAATACGTAGTGATATGTCGATCCGTTGACTAGGGATGCTGCGGTGCCCGTCGGTGCTAAAGTGATAAATCGCTGGCCTTCATTCCTTTTCCTGAATACACTTTGTATTGCTTTCAAAACTTGAGATTTTCCTGTTCCCCCCATGCCAGCGATGTACATCCGCAGAGGCTCCATGCCTATGGTGGACGCGTGGTTTGTTACTATTCGAAATGCGCGCTCCTGCTCGTCGTTCAGGTTATACTCAAGTACTGTTTCGTCTAACAGGTGTGGCCGATCGTGTGGCCGGTATCTTTTGGTGAGATAGGCTTTGTTTACCACATCAATATCGCCATGAGCTATAGCTGTCGCACCTGATGTATCCGCGATGTCGCTCCATTTGTCGAGAACTTGTTTACGCATGCTTTTAATTATCTCCTTCCACTCCGACGCAGGCCTGTAAACCGTTATATCACGGATTTTATCAGCGATAGAACGAGGTATGACCGTGCTCCACCGCTCGTTGTACATTACGTCCTGAATTTTAGTGAACATCGTCATCCTATCAGCGTATACCTTATTCTGTGTAGTTGTTTCATTGTCGGGGGAGTCTGTGCAGTACGTCGTCTCTATTATATCTGCTTGATTTGATTCTAAGGCGCCGTCGGGCTCTAAGTTCATGAAGTAAGCATATGCTTCGTCCTTTGCTTTGCCTGTCTTCATGTTAAGTCTGAAATCGTCTCGTGCGTCGAGACAATCCCAGCGAAGATTGAAATATTTCATCAGCTCCTTATCTTTGTCAGTGAAGGGATGTTTCTCAAAGGCGTCTCTCCAGGTTTCATCCGCTAACTTGAGATCACTGCCGTTTCGCCATGGCTTGAATAGCGTGAGCATGGTCATTGCGTAGTAGTCGAAGTCTCCCTTGTCAGCGCGTGGCAAAGGTCGCATCATGTTGGGTACAATACCCAGGTTCTCTTTCAGGACCTTCAAGCAATGCGTGCTTGCCAATGCATGACCTCTGTTGAAAGCAAAGAAGTTTTTACCAAGGTATCTTGTTGGAGGGTCGCCAAACGTACCTGTTTCTTCCTCTCCTGGATCCGTAGCGAGATCTTGCTCACTTATTTCATGGATTGTCTGGCCTTCATTTTCAGCCACCCCTCTCATTGTCACGTCCCCGTCGTTATCTACGCCGTACGAAGATCCTTCCTCGCAGTTCAATTTGTCATCGCTATCTTCTGGCGTCTCGTGATTGCTTCCGTCGTTGTACTGGTATTCGATGGTGTCGTCGGACAAGTCGTATTCGTCATCGCTAGCAAGTTGATCAACTACCTCGTCCTCTAAGTCGACTTCGTCTCCCTTTTTTGCTTGCCTTCTTTAGGGATGGGAACACGTCTGCATCAGCGGATAAAGTCGTATAACGTCCAATTCTTCAAGCTGTCACCTCGAAATATGTAGTTCTGTGTTTCACTCACACCCAGTATATTCCCCTTCTTTCGCATGAGTAGAACTTGACTCTCGTCGTCTTGCTCTTCGGGGTACCAATACCTTCGTACTTCTTTATAATACGAATGCCAGAAGAAAGGTACGAATTTGTGCGAGGAATAGTGGTCAGGGTTGCCCAATAGATACATGCAAATCATTGGAGATCCGAGCTCCATTTTCGTTGTTATAATGTTCACCGCCTTCGTCATAAGTTTTCTGGCTTTTTCTACGCTTGTTCTGTCGCTGGGACAGTACGTCAGAGCCTTTGTCTAAAGCGGCTTTTATTGCTTCAAAGATTACATGCGTGGGGAGGTCCCATTTTTAGTGATGTATTCGGTGATATAGTAGACTATGTGGTTCACGGCACTAA